>CP125975.1:40175962-41425962 GCA_030063025.1 Avena longiglumis | reverse complement strand
TAATCCTTTTGATGAAAGTAGTAAACCAAAGATAAATGAGAAGTTATCCTCCAAGACTCATTTGGATAAGATACCTCTCGTAGTTGAAGACTTTGCAAGTATTGATCTCAATTCCTCATTTGAAAATACTTGATTTCTTGCTTCTTGTGCCTAACTTAAAGGCGTTAAAGAAAAGTACTTGCTGGGAGATAATCCAAGAGTTTCCTTGAGTCTTGGAAGTTATTACTTTAGTAATGACCTCTCCTTATCCTTTTGTTTTATTTTTGTGCCAAGAATGACCTCTAATGAGAGGGAAGTAAGATTTGGGGAGTTGTTGTCCCGAAACATATTTTTGCCCTCCACCATAAAAAAATCGCGAGGAGTCTCTGTAAGTCGGATTGATCTGAACATTTACGAATAAATCCCCCAATATGTTAGCTAACTTTCTTTAGTTCAACACTTTTTGATTTGAGCAACATAAGAATTTCTAAAAAATCGGTTTCTACCCGCTGGTCTGTTTTGACAGATTTCTGCCAATATTTGCATTTGCTTCTTATTGATTCCTTTTTGAGTTCTCTTTTGGGGAATTGATCTTTTTGAAGGATTTGCTACAATAGCTTGTGTTTTAAGTGAAAAGTTTTGCTGTTCCAAAGCTAAGCCTAAAGGTCTATTATCTTTTGAATACACTAATGTTGCTAATGAAGATTGTGTGAAGTTTTGTATGATGGAAAATTTTCAGGTGTAGAGAGAGAATGATGTAATGAAATGAAGAATGGACAAAAGCTCAAGCTTGGGATGCCACCCAGTGTCACCCTAAGAAATATCCAAGAGGTACAAGCGTCAAAGCTTGGGGATGCCTTGGTCATCCCCTTCTTCATCAATAAAAAGCTCAGGTCTGTCTAGACACTTCGTTTTTATTGTTTCATGAACTGTTGTGTTGTTCTTGGAGCATCTTAGTTTTTGTTTGCTTTGATTATTTTTTTTATTTTTCTTGAATAAAGTTGTTTGGACCCCCTTTCTTGCTATGTTATTTCAAATAAGTTGATTGGTGTTGGAAAGGAGTAGAAAGTTCTTGCTTGGAAGTGCAAGAGGAGCTTGCATTGACTGTGACTTAGACTTTAGCATGACATGCTATGAACAGATTCCAACACAATAGTAATAAGAAACATGAAACATAAGCATATACAAGATTATAATTCTTATAAGAAGATATGATAAATTGGTATCTTGTTTGCCTTTATTTTTGGAGCAAAACATAAATGCCAAGGCACCGTTGAATTTCAAGTGAAGACTAGAAGTAAAAATATCAAAGATACAAGCGTTAAAGTTATGTCACAATTAGCCGTGTACTAGGATAAGCACATTACACTAAGAATGAAAACTATGCTCTCAGGAAGGTGCTCATAGAATAAATGGCGACTCGACATAAAAGTGAAAGAAAAGATTAAAAAGTTTGAAAGGCTTCTAGGTGCTTGAAAGTAAGGTACTCATTAGCTTTGAGCTCTCATTGCCCCTATCATAAGCATCTTTAAATGGTTAGGGTTAAAGTGAGGGCAAATATGAGTTATATGCTTGACAGATCATGAGTTGAAAATCTCATGCCCCTTGAGTACGAGTACCGAGACCTCATGCTACTCAACTTTGGTCCCAGGTAAGTTCTTGTCATTGTAAATATATGCATATCATCGAGAACCGCCAATGGGGTACCCCTTGCCCCATGACATAGGAGCGATCCCATATCAAAATAACAAGGCAATAGACAATGGGCATCTCAGCGATCTTTTTATTTACTATTTGCATAGTTTTTTATTGGAGATACTTCATAGAATGCCCACTATGGTTTTGCTGCAAGTTTCCACCATGATTAGGCATGGCTTAGGCTATCCGACCATGCATTTCTCTAACATATATACAAACTCCATGGACTTACAAGCTCTCATCTTATTTCACACCGACAGCATACATAAACAAAAGAACATGATATCAACTAAAATAGAATAAGTGCAATGTTGAAAGTGTGCCCCATGAAAGCATGGTTTTGCCAATTCCTAACTTATAATTGCAAGAACATAACTACATAGATAGTAACAATGGTTCAGGTTTATTAAGTGCAAGAAATAAAATATGCCATCAAGTTCGTGAGAGCTTTACTAACTAATTTTCGCATAACAAGCAAACATTTTATTTGGAAGAAAACAAAGAATAATAAGTATGCAAGGAATAGCAATGATTCTAATAGGTAGATATGGTGGACACTTTTTGACAATTTTGGTTTTGGGAGTTGGATGCACGAGTAGAGCTTGTACTCAGTACAAGTGAAGGCTAGCAATAGAAGGGGAGCGACAATCGAGAGAGAAGTAACTGTCATAATCATTCTTGTGACAAAACAAAATTAATAGTGGCATAAAAGTGACACAAGAACTCCGAGGCAAAATAAATCATCGAGGCTTAACTGACTTTTTGTTTAGTCATATGCATGCGTGAGCTTGTGCCAAGTCGATTCAAATGAAACATTCAGAGGAGGATACCACAATTTCATACCATGTTATGAATAGAGCAATGCAAGAAAACATTGATATAACATCCTACAAACTATTAGCAAATTGGAACTAATTCTAAGAGAGCAAGAACTACAAAGCATCCATTAAATAACATACACCTTACATGAACAAACTAAGCATGCCCACATGGATAAGTATATGTACAAAAATGAAAACAAATAGAGTTCATACCAACCTCTTACCACATCTAGAATTTTCATAAATCATCATTATTGCCTTTCACTTGTGTGGCTTGAATAATAATATGAAAACCAAACTCCAAAGGATTCACTGAGGACTGCTGAACACTGCAAAGAACTTTACAAAACCAGACAAGAACAACAAATATTTTTGGGTTTTTCGTATAACAAACCAAAGCTAAAAAGGACAAGCAAACTAAAGCTAAAAGCTAAAGAACCAAACAAAGAGAAACAACAAAAATATTTTTGGTCTTTTTTGTGTTTTGGAAAACAGAAACAAAACAAGAACAAAAACGAAAAATAAAGAAAACGAATCATGGATATATAAAGTACAGATAGAATATGATATGTAGATGAGTGTGATGTCGGTATACCTCCCCCCAAGATTAGGATTTTGGCCTAAGTGGAGATCAATCCCAATGTGGGTAGGAACTCCAAGCCGGTGGGTCATCATAAATTTGATCATAATCAGGCCCTCGTGAAGAAGAAGCAGAAGCCCCCAATCATAAGCAGGCTGCTGCTATGAGGACTCCCCCATGTTGAAGGGCTGGATTGAATTATCCTCGGCCTCCCTTCCAACATTTTCCACTTGCTGGGAGAGCTCCTCCAAGACACTTGTCGAGCTCGTCCTCCGTGAGTGACCATCCTTCCCTGGTATCAAAGTTAAACAAAACAGGCGCAGGCAAAAGGACTATTCGCTCAGACTTACCTCCTATCCATCCACTCTTGAGAAAGGTTATTTCATAAGATAAATTGCTCAAGTCAGCCCAAGGAGAAACAAATTTATGTTGTATCATGGGATTAAGATCAAGCCTCTCTATGGGAAACTGTAAGTCTAAATGATGAGGCACTACACCATGCAAATCTAATAAACAAGAGGCAATGAGGCCTCCACAAATTCCACCTTTCTCGCGGTTAGAAACAAGACGGAAAGCACTCTCCTTTGAGAAGTTGCTCCCTTGGCAAATCCCTGCATACAAGTCCATAAGTGGCTTAGGCCGCTCCTTAATCTTCTCGCGCGAACCCCACCGTGGCACTTTAATAGCTGCACAAAAATCATCAAAAGGGAGATCGATGGCTACATTGTAAATTTTGTAATGAACCATTGGGTTAGGCAAAGACCAACTAAATCGAAAATCCTGCACCACAGACATAGTCAGTTTCACATATTGGTAAGGTTCATCACCAATAAAATGCTCCAATCCTACATTAGAAATTAGAGTCTCGAAATCTTGAAAAAAAATTCCTGCAGCTCTCATGAATTCGGGGCATGGATAAATAGAAGGGAAAACACCCTCCTCACTGTGGACTTCCATGACCTCAAGCACCCTCAATACATGTTGGTTGAGTTGGTGTTAATTCATCTTCTTTTCGGAAAAAAAATTTAGACAAACATCACAAAAAATAATTTCAAAGCTACTAAATGAAGAGAACTACTATGAGGACTTGCAATAGGGCTAAACATGCATCAAAATAATTTCTCTAAGCATAGAACAAGCATGCAAGCTAACATAAACTGTCACCTACATAGAAAAAATACTCAAGATATAATTCACTAATCAAAAATCTACTTGGACAAGCGGAGGAGTCACATACCGGAGAAAAAATGCTCCAAAAATTAGCAGCAAAGAGTGGCTAAGTAAGGAGATCGAAAATCGCGGTGAAGAACAGTAAGAACATGGTTTAGAGATTTTTTTGATGTTTTAGAGAGAGAGAGAGAGAGGTGGTAGGTGGCCAGATAAGTGGAGGGCCAGGGGTGACCCACACCATGGTTGGGCACGCCCCAGGGCTAGGCGTGCCACTGATACGTCGTAAACGTATCTATAATTTTTGATATTTCATGCTTGTTTAGTATCCACTTTGCTATGCTTTGTCTACACGTTGATGTATTTTTATACACTTTCTAGAACTAACCTATTGACAAGATGCCACAGTGCCAGTTGCATGTTTTCTGCTGTTTTTGGTTTCAGAAAGCTAAAAATGAATATTCTCGGAATTGGACGGGACAAAAGCCAAAGTTCATATTTTTTCCTGAACGATATGGAAAATCGAAGACGAGACGGAGGAGGACACCATGGCACCCTAGGTGTCCACACCCTAGGTGGGCGCGGGCCCACCCTGGGCGCGCCCACAGGGGTGTGGGCCCCCTGGCCCTCCATCGACCTTGCCTCCATCGCCTATAAGAAGCCCTCGACTCAAAAACCCTAGAGAGTCGACCAGAAATCCATGAAAAGTTTTGTAGCGCCGCCGCCACCGAAGAGGAGATTCGGGGGACAAGAAGTCTCTGTTCTGGCATCCTGCCGGGTCGGAAAGTTCCCCCGGAGCCATCTCCTTCGATCTCCACCACCATCTCCATCACCGTTGATGATTCCCATGATGAGGAGGGAGTAGTTCTTCCTCGAGGATAAGGGCTCTACCGGTAGCTACGTGTTCATCTCTCTCTATGCATGATCTTGTTGTGGTTATGAGCTTTGTAATCAAGTAGATCTACCTTGCTACTCAAGTGTTTTAATAGATCTCTGCTTTCCCCATGTGTGTGAAAGTGACAACGTGCACGCCATGGTGGTACTTAGGCCAGAGTCTACATAAATACTCATTGTGCTTTAATAGATCTGTGCTTTTCCCCATGTGTGTGAAAGTGACAGCATGCGCGCCGTGTTTAGCACTTAAGCTAGACTACATATATATTTGTTATGAGTTATATTTGGAGTTGGATGTCTCTATGAAATTGTGGTATTTGTTGGAACCATCTAGCGCTCAAGGTGACAGTGTGGGGTTATCTAGATTGGGAAAGACGGACTTTGAGGAGTGTTGTTATAGCCCTACCATGGATTAGAGTGTCCAACCGGAGAGTAGTATCACGAAGATAATATATTTATGAGAGAATGTTCAATAGTGAAAGTATGATCCCTAGGCCTTGTTCCTAAGCATTGAAACACCGTTTGCATCTAGATCTGTTGCATGTTACCACTTGTATTTCACTATCTCTTCGCTAAACTAGTGCTCCTATACACCTGACAAGTGTATTGGGTATGTTGGGGACACAAGAGACTTCTTGTATCTTGATTGCAGGGTTGCTTGAGAGGGAATACCTTTGACCACTTCCTTCCTGAGTTTGATAAACCTTGGGTAATCCACTTAAGGGAAACTTGCTGCTGTTCTACAAACCTCTGCACTTGGAGGCCCAACAACTGTCTACAAGAATAAAAGTGCGTGGACATCAGCCACCAGGTGGTGAGCCTGCCTGGTGGGCCCCTGGGTCACTCTAGGTGTCTCTATCCCTGGGTCACTCACCTCCGTTAAGCACCCTTTCGGACAGGCTAAAACCCTGATGAGTTCCCGAAGACTCTGTGACCTGGTGATGCCCTCGTAAGTGCCATATTAAATGGACTATACCACTAAACACCATTCATAGATAATCTAGACACCAAAAGTGTGGGGCGTAAGGGTGCCCACCCATATGTTGGATCCACACAAGGAATCACAACGTCACGTTAAGGTCGTATTGCCTCCATACGGAAGGAAAATGATACAGCTGACTTCTCCGTTCCATTCCAAATCTCATGGTTTACGCGTAATATATGGCGCAAGAATCACTGGCGATATTGGTTGTTAAGTTCTAGATAATATGTTCCTTTACCATCGGAACTTTCGTAGTAGGTTATTACCTCATGGTAAATAACCTATAATCATATTATTATGAAAATAGTATTTTCTGACCTTTTTCAAATGCAGGTGATGACAACACTGGATTTGCAAAATACTTTATAAAAAATAATCAAAGGACATGAGCAAGTGTGGACTTGCCTTTTGTGAATGCAAGATTATGCACTCACAGTCTTCGAGACAATAGAATATTCAATATCTAAAAACAACATCATTGGTCCGATAAGGACTAATGTTATGCTATTATGCATAAGTAATGCTATGCAATTTTATAAACCCCAATGTAAACCCCATTGTTTAAGTATGGATTGAGTTCTAGTGAATTCTTTTAATATTGATTTAATTTGGGATTGAATGATCTTAGATAGATGGCCTGCTTGAAGTTATAATGCTTAAACAACATTTAGGGTATTTTGTATTAACTTCATGGTTTTCCATAATTTACTTATTAGACATTACTTTAAGTGAAATCTTGTTGGTTACTTTTGATTCCTTCTAACTGTATTCGATGAAATATTTTAAAGTATGAAAAATAAATAATTCACATACATCTAAACATATGGAAATAGTACTAACATTTCTTTTGTTATGTTTCAATTTAATTTCCAGTATAGTATAAACTAAATACTTTGTACATTAAAGGAAATAATACTACACTTCATTTTAAATGTGAAACAATGATTCTAATGCTTTAGAACTTCATTTGATTTTAAGTGATCATAATATATTTAAAGAAAATAATATAAACATATGAAAGAAACAGAGATCCTTATTGCTTAGTAATTGTTTAATTTTTTTTTGTAATATTTTTGTGACATGAATACAACTTATATATATATTAATATTTGATTCATATTTTGGGGGTGTTTTTTTTAATAGTCTAATATTACTTATATAAATTTAGACACACAAAAGTAAATTAGATGATTTATAGTACATCTTATATGGCCTAGCAGGAAATGAGTTGGACTAGACATAATTTGGCCTAGTAATATATACGATATATACATATCTTTTTTTAGAGTCACGTATATATATACTAACTATGGGCCAAGCCCCATGCGTACATACGATCCATACCCAGGCCCATGTACACACAATGATGCAACGCACGCACCCTTCCTAGGTCGATCGGATACACACGCATTTGACCAGAAATTCTCCATGTCTTATTCCTCGCTCGCTCCCATGCGCCGCCGCCTGCTCGCTGCTATGCTAATGATACTCAAGGCTGAAGACTAAATTTGATAAGAACAGATCCTATGTGGCCCCTTTACCCCATAATCAATGATGAGCTTAGCATAGCAACACTATGCCAGACTGAGAGTAGCATTAACCTAAAAAATTCCCTTTATTTTATTCTTTTTCTTTTGTTTTATTATCTTTTGTGTTGTTTTGCAGGGACAGAGGAATAAGAAGAAAAGAAGATACCAGAGATAAATAGGAAATTGAGTTTAGAAATAGTTTTAGGTTTTCACTTTATTCTTTTATAATTTACCCTTTTATTTATTTATTTTGGTGAGGTAGGAAGCATTGTAATTTTAATATAATTGTAATAAAGAAATTCTTTTTATTCTTAGTACTTGTAATTTTCTTTATCCATTTTGTAAACTTTGGATTATTCTAATTGTAACAAAGTAAATGCTTTATTTTATTTCATTTATAGATTGTACTAGTTACTAATTGTTGTACCTCTTATATACTTGTATTATTAAATATTATGTAATATTTATTGTTTTTGAAATAATAATTCCAAATTATTGTATAATTCAAATATATTGTGAATATCGTGATATCTATTTGTTTATTCAAGAATTTACGATTCCAATTCTATTATTAATTCTTTTCAATTTACTTTTGAATTCAAATAAAGTATTTGAATATTCAACTCAAACTATTGTCCCTCAAAAATGAACATTAAGTAGAGGTCATGTCAAAATCCGTCGCACTTGCTCTATTGTTTCCTTTAGAACAGGAGAGACCTCGATCCCTCTATAGGTCTTTTTGTTTTGCGCAAAAATTCTCAGGATTTTCTTATGCATGAATGCAATGCACACACATGTGTTCTGTCTATTTTTAGCTGCTAATCCTGGGATGTTACACGGGCGTTGCATGAACAAGATAATTCATGTAATAATCAAGACAAAGGCATTTGCATATAATAAAGATAAAGCATCCAAGCACTAAATAACCATAGGCATGTGTTCCTTATATAGTCGTGTGTGCTCGCAATGAGAAACTTGCACAACATCTTTTGTCCTGCCAGCCTGTTTGTAGCGGGGCCTCAAGGGAATCTACTAGCAATTAAGGTGCTCCTTTTAATAGACCATCGGAGCAAAGCATTAACACTCCATAAACAAGCATGATCCTCACATCACAGCCATCCCCTCCGGTTATTCCAATTGCTGTCACTTTGGGGCCTCGGGTTCCAGACAACAATATGTGTACACAACTCGCAGGTAAGATCATAAACAATAATATCATCATGAATCAATATATTGTTCAGAGCTGAGATCATGGCACTCGGGTCCTAGTGGCAAGCATTAAGCACAACAAGTTGCAACAATATCAAAAAGCACTAACAATAGATACTAGGCACCATGCCCTAACAATCTTATGCAATTACATGAGTGATCTCATCCAATCCCTACCATCCCCATAACCTACTGCGGGGATTACTCACACATGGATGGGGGAATCATGGATGGTTGATGAAGAGGCATCGGTGATGATGATGGCGATGATCTCCTCCAATTCCTCGTCCTGACAGGGTGCCAGAACGGAGTTTCTGGTGGTGGCGGCGCAGCGGAACTCTTCTCTAGAAATTGTCGAACCCCTGGTGTTTTTAGGTCAGAGGGTATATGTAGGCAAAAGGAGAGGTCGAGTCGAAGTCTGAGGCGGCCACACCATGCCCTGGCGCGGCCAGGCCTGGCCCGCCCCTAGGGGTGGTGTGGGCCCCTCAGGTCATTTCTTCCTCCATCTTATGGCTCCGTGAGTCTTCTGGAAAAATAGGATTTTTGGCATATTTTCTGGGATTTTCCTGAAAGTTGATTTTGTGCACAAAAACGAGACACCAAAGCAATTCTGCTGAAAACAACGTTAGCCAGTGTTAGTTATATCCAAATCACACAAATTAGAGGGAAAACAATAGCAAAAGTGTTCGGAAAAGTAGATACGTTTTGGACGTATCATACAGCCGCATGGCCTGCATCAGAGGGGCCAAATAGCCAAGTTGCGGTGGCCCGGCGGCTTCTTCTTAGGCGGGGACATAGCTAAGCTTCCTAAGAGTGTATCTTATTTATTCGAAACTAGTTCGACTAACTGCTGAATCTTTATTTCTTTTCTCAGCATAAGAGTGCTAAAATATTAAAAATACAGATCGTGGATAGCAACCGGATCGGGCAATATACCAGGTCAGGGTTCCATTTTAAGTATATTTATGAGTGTGTCCTTAGTTGTGTCCATAAATTTTGTCATGCCACTACGATCGTAGAATTGTAGCAACACCATCAGAAACAGGGGAAGAGGACGTGGCATTTTACTGACTGGTGGGGCCCGCAACCTCGAGCGTCGACGACATGCACCCTAGGTTCGAGGATTAGAGATCCCATTATTCTGTGATTTTCCATATTCTATCGCTCGCTCGCAGCTCCGATCCGCTGCTCTAGTGATGACTGCAAGTGCACAAATCATTTGTTGATAGTTTCGAAATAAAGATATCGATCCCACAGGGAGTAAGAGTCTGAAGTCTAAGTATTCTTGAATTAAATACTAGAATAGAAATGCTGAAATAAATTTCTAAATAACAAGATAAAATGTGAGTATTGTGTAAAAAGGTGTTTTGGGGTTTTTGGTATAAGAGAGCAATGATTAAAGTAAACAAAGTTGAATACAGAAAGTAAGTATCGCGTATGTAAAATATATTTGAAACTTCGGTGGGAAAAGTGTTCTTAGGGATTAGCGAATACACCACTAGAATTATAAAGGGCTAAAGGAAAGATTATTATCATGAATATTCTCAAATATGTATGTGTGGGAGGAACTCCGCATTTGGACAATTAGGCAGCAACCACTGCTCACATCATCCTCATAACCACAACAGAATACAATCAACATCAATTGAATTACTATGCTATTAAGGGACTTAATCCCGCATGACGTATCCCATGGCATGGATAGTGTTTTGTGACTTTCCTCGATTTCCAAGTTGATATGTAAGGAGTGCCAACATATTTATAGTCACTGTAAGTGCTAACACACCTCCGTCTACCAACAAATAGTTCCCTCCATCAAGTCCCCATAAGAGGCAAATATTGAGAGGTCGACTTCTCCCAACATCAAGATGAAGACATATGGTCACAACAATAAATATCATAATAAATTTTATCTTATTTCAATCTCATGCTATGGTTTCTCCATCTCCCTAAGAACTAATGATCTACTCAGACATGGAGGCAATCAACATCATGGCAAAAGTAATGGAATCTAGCATAGATGAATAGTAATTGTATAAATCCACAACGAGTACGGAAATTACAACAAGATGTAGATGGGATGGATGGAGATGGTGGTGATGCAGCGGTTGATGATGAAGATCGATGCCTTAGCCTCTTGGATCAGCGTAGCGCGAATATGGAGACCGGTGGATGATTTCCCCCTCTAGATGCCTTTCGAAGGTGAGGTTTCGGCGATTTCTAGGTGTTCTATATGTCGTCTGTCCGATCCAGTTGCACGGGGAGAAACTATTTGAGGAGGCGGTGTCGGCGCCAACTATACAGTGGGAACTATACGGCCGGAATATTTCTTCTTATCGTATAGTTGGTCTTTAACCCTTATGTACCCTCCAATTGCTTCGAGTTTTCTTCTAGTGTTATTAATATTTCCCAAATAAGCAATTTACGTTGTTTTTGGCTCCTTTTTACTCCAATATAATTGTTCTAAGAACTGTGTTCATCAGATCCATCATCTTTCCTGATCCTGGTGAAAATAAACATAAAAGGTGCGCACGAACACCGTAAAATACCAAGATACTACCACTACAATGCAAAATAATAACATAAAACATGATGCAAAATATGAACTCATCAACTTCCCCAAGCTTAGACTCTTGCTCATCCCGAGCAAGTTTAGCTTAATGGATGTGATCCTCATATTCATGAAGCTAAGTCGATAAAATAAATGAGGCTATTGCAGCATGTGTTTATCATAAATGATACATAGAAATAAGTTCATGAATAGTACCTTACTCGGACCATCCGAATACTAATAGCAGGCTTCCACACCTTAGCAATTAACAGTTCACAAAAGATTACTCTCAACATGATGTAAAGGTATTCGGTTCAACTGAATGGGTTGGTGAGTTAGTCCCAAGTGTTTTAAGGATTAACATATTCACTTGGGATTCAAAATCTCAAACGTCTCTTTGTCTTACTACAATATAGTGGTATATGCCTATTTGCTCTTTGCACATTCGCTCTTTTTCCTTCATCTTTATTTTCTTCTTTCTCTATATATATTCATGCTCACACTTTTGTTTAAGTGATGTGCAAAGGAGCTAGCCATACATTCCACTTCATGTAGGAGTCCAAAGTTTAGCGATCTCAGTTACCAAATTCCAAATATATATGAAGAATCTTTATAACTTGAATATTCTACCTCAACTTGTTCTCACTCTATTTGATAGCACTTTTTGATTTCTCCTTTGTTCAAGGTTTTTCTTTTTCAACTTAACTAATTAGATAATTTCTTCTTTCTATAAATCAAACCATTGACCTACAACATATTAATCAAATTATCTTTGAATGTTCCGTTAATACCAATGGTGTGGAAGGCTTCTATTGCTATCATAAGTGCAAGTAAAATTATACTCAAGCCATTCATATATCCAATAAGACAAACTCAAACTCAATAATTCTCCATATATTATAGTAAACTCAGAATTTCATAAAAGGGATCGACTATTCTTGAAGGGAAATCTAATGATGCAAAATTTTATTTATGAGCTCGAACTAATGCAAAACTAGAATAGTAATAAAAACTTGTAAGATATATTACAAGGTCTTAAATATCTCCCCAAGCATGGAATCAAGCCTGGCGGGATCAAATAATCCCTCTCTATCATGGGAATGGCCACGACAGATGTTGCGATTGGCAGCGAGTAGTAGAACGTGGGGCAAGGGCGGCCAGCCATCTGCGGTGCGAGATGAGGGAAAAGACACAGGGATTTACCCAGGTTCGCCCCCCAGAGGGTAAAGACCTACTCCTGCTAGATTGTATTGATGAGAGAGTACAATGGGCGAGCTCGGCGGCTAGGCGGCAAGTCAAAGGGGTGTATGATGGAACGTAAGTTCTATGCGTACCCTAGGGAGGTTTATATAGAGTCACCTCGCTAGGGTTTAAAGATCTGCAACCGAGTTGGATAAGGACTCAGAGGGTTTTGACCTAATCCGACTAGGCCTAACTATGCTTCTGGGCCTTCAGCTTCCAGTCGCCTAGTTCCTTCTTGGGTCGCGATCCATTCGCCGTACTGCAGGCCCACTCGCTGGAAGTATGATCTAGTAGGAAACGTCCTGCTGGGCATACCCCACTCGGCATATCCCCATCACTCGCGGTTATTTGATACCGTGATTTATTCGCATATCACTATGGCGCCATGGCGTGTAGCACCATGGTGCATAGCTTCTTGTTAGTGTCCTCCAGGACAGTGATGCGACTATAGCACCTGCGCAAATCAGATTGCAAGGTATCCACCCTATCTGCAAGTTTAGTCACCATTGGGAGAAGATCATCCTTCTTCTCTATCTCCTTGAGGCAGTGGCGAACTTCAACGCAATGGAGTAACTCCTGCTTCTGGTATATCTCTAGTGCCCGCACGTGATCCTTCTTTCCTGGGGACAACTTCTTCTTCCTCATCCATTATTGATGGATCGAGGAAGTAGAAGCTGTTCCTCCACTCTTCTTGGGGCTTCACCCTCATACGAGCGTCAGTGGTAGGCCTCGAACGGGGTAACGCCGGTTCCTTGCTTGCATCTTCACCAATGTTAGGTATTTCCTTACGCTTGTGCGGCCTTGGGTTCGTGGTGATGAACTTGGCCGTCTCCACACGCCCTCTTCCATGCGTCTTGTGGCCTTCTCTCTCCTCTTGCGTTCTCTTCATCGCCGCCCAGTCGATCTCCATGGGAACATAGGCATCGAGATAGATGTAAACGTTGCTCCAGCCTTCATCGGGATCGCTGTTGTAGAAGATTGGCTCAACGTACTCTTTGTACCTTGGGCTAAACCTCTCCACCTACTCCTCAACGTCCTCCATAGACGGGCTGCTAGAAAGGTCCCTAGGAGCAATGCGCCCCATGGGTTTTCCATGGCCTGGGACGGGATGCACATAGCTAGATTTGTTCACGTTGATTGTTATTAGGGAGAGGCACAACGGCAGTATATAAAAGGGGACAGAGGTCGGTAAAACTCACGAGAAACACCAAATTCATGCACAAGAAAAGAATCCAAACAAATTAGGAAAATAATTCATGATTTTGGAGGAGTCCTGCCGCGTAACGACCAACTATACGGTTGCGGCCAGTATAGCTCCGGCCGTATAGTTGGTTCCAGGCAGATTTTTCCAAATATCTCGAGTCCAGGTCGGTTAGATTACCGACTAGAAACCGACAAATAGATTTTTAATGAATACAAATAAGAACGAAAAAGGGTCGATGATACAGAAGCTTTAACGACTAACTATATGGCGAGAGATTTTTCTTTTGCCGTATAGTTACGACCGTATAGATACTGCACACTGAAAATTATTTCGCAAAGAGGATAAAATACCTTTAATGACATTTTCTATATTTTGAATTACAATATGAAACTTAATTAATGGTTGCTAATTATACGCATTCCCTATTTAATATTGCCAACAAATCGTTGCCCCGTTGCAGTTGGGGTCCTCGCTTCAGCGAGGAGTGTATAGCCACACTACGATTCACCGTTCTGGATGAGATTTTGGACCCGTGTCTGTAGCGTCTCTCTGTACTAGTGATTATATAAATAAACATGCAATAAATATAATGTACAGAAAAGTTGAGATATTATTTATTGAAAATGTAGTATCTTAACATAGTTTAACGAGATGCATACATGATTTAATCTATCAATATCTATGCTTTGATGGGAGCATTATAGAAATCCTCTTATATGAAATCAATCAATGAGAAACCCAAAATAAATGCATGATACAAAAGTACATTAACTGCACAAGGATTGGCCAAAGAACCCTTTAAAAGTACCATCAATTAATAGGATGTGAAAGAAAAATAAAATAATTATATAATATTTATTAAAATGTCCATTAATTCGAGGAAATGAATGCAAGATACAGCTAGTGCATGATATGGAACCATGATTAAATGTCAGTGATCTCAAGCATTTAATACCATATAATGGAATATGAAATAAATAGTGTATAGAAAAATAGTTCTACTCCATCTTACGACAATAAATATAAATGAACATTAATTTAGAGATATGCTACACGTAGTAGAACAAGATCAAATATTTGATGGTGGCTCTATCTAAATTAATTCTAAAGTGACAAACATAAAATAAATAGAAGGTGCAAAGGATAATCATATATAATAATAATTGTGTTAGGTTATACTGCATCTTATATAAGCACCTTCCATTCATATGGTGCCAACAGAAATAGAAAATTAAAAAAAAGTATATGTACAAATCTTGCAAACAATAAGATTTGACATTAAACACAACATAATATAGTAAAATCTCTGACAATAAAATAATTTTTTCTACCTTCCTAATGTGCGAGGAAAGTACAATCAATGCATGAGATTTAATGCTTGCTCCTACATATAAAACATCATAAAATATACCATCTAAAAGAATACAAATAAATATAGTGTATACAAAGTGGTAGTATATCATTTATGAGCAAAAGATATGTAAACATTAATGCAAAGATATATACACAAATGCAATAAATGTTGGCATCACTATAAAATACACAGATAGAAGATTGCTAGCAAGGATCCCAAATAGGTGATAGAAGAAAAAGAAAAAAATACAAGTAGTCTCTTCTTGTATGTAATATGGCCCTCATCACAAGCAAAACAAGGATGTTTATCTACAAAATTACAATTGTCCTCTTTGTCATTGTGCTAGTGTCTTCAATGTCACAATCCTGTCATGCAAGTATGCATCAATTTCCTTGTTTACTCTAAAATTTTCATATGTGAAAGAATAATAATTCTACCTATATTATTTATTTTTATCTTTGTTTACTATCCTATCTTGTTAATGATGTAATGTATGAAATTTGTAGCTGGATGGAAATGCGAGACTTTAAAAAACTGCACTTCTTCGTTGTGCGTAAAGGATTGCGAAGAAAGAGGATTTCATGAAGGTGGTCACAGTTATAGTTCTGTATGCAACCCAACTAAGGATCAGTGCTGCTGTCGGTATTTACGTGGGATACCAAAATGACATCAAGGATAGTTATCATGCTTGCATAAAACTATGTTGATGAATAAAAATCTGTATCATGTAATTGATCAATATGCATTAAATGGATATATTTATCTTCATTGAATAATTTAATTTTCTTATTGGGTTGTCTTTTTTGATTTATCTATTCCAACTCATTGCCATTGAATGTGATACTATTGCCATGATCCATTGGTAGTTTATACTTTCTTATAAGACGTTTGTTAGGGGTAGGCTTGTCATACAAAACACCTAATGTTAGTTCAACAAACACAACCCCCCAAACTTTCTAGATTCTACATCTCTAGCTATAGAAACATGAAGAGTTTAGTATTTGTTCCCACATGAAATAAATAACTAGTTATCCCCTAAGTGTAATCTATTGAGTATATATGGAGTTGAAAAAGTATAATTGCAAAGTATATTGTGGCATTTTCATATTAGTGTACCTTTATTTTTTTAAACATTTGTGTGTGTTTTCCTCAAGGTTTTTGCTGAAAGTGTTGTGTTATATCATCAATTTTATTTGATCAATAAAATCACGTAGGTAGATTTAATTGCTTATGGTCAAACATTAAATACAAATTATAATGTTTTAGCATTAAGAACAACAGAATTTAGAAATCGAGTCACCAAATTAAAAAAAAATTCGAGGGATACATGAAGGTTTATAAGGAAAATTGGAAAACATGTATAGTTTGGAACCAAGGGTTCTCATTACTGAAACAACACACAATAGTAAGTACAATGGCGTTTTGATTGACTTTGGAATTCAAAATAATCATTAAGTCAATTTCAATATTACAACCGATAAATGTTTCAATAATTTTTCCTTTGCTTTAAAAGTTGTTGGCGATGACGTCTAGATCTGACACTATAAGAAAAATAATATATACCATAGTTTGACTAGGAGAGGAGAGAAGAAAATTGTGTTTTAGATGTAAGAACATATAACATGGGTTAAACGGCTTCATGGTAGATATGTGTGACAGTTTTGGCTACCCCCAAATATACCACGGGTTCTAAAGGCTTTGACAACCCCCAAATTTACCATGGTTTTTCCAACCATAATCCGTGGTAAATATGTATCCACTCAGCCATAAAGCCGGCGAGTGAGTGAGAAATGATAGAGTAGCGCACAATGTAGTTGAGGTCGTAAGGATGATGCTCCATTTTCCATCATAAATCCTACTAGCACCCTCATGGTTACTGCTGAACTCAGCTATCCTTAACGAAATGACGGAAATGACGGGGTTCACATGGAACTAGTGTAATAGCTTGTGGGAGTTCATGATTAGGGGTGGATATCGAGCCATCTCAACACAACTCATAAATAAGCTTGCTCGACTCAACTCATTAACATAACAAGCTAAAAACCCTACTCCCTCTTTCACGGTTTGCAGGGCGCTCTACAAAAATCTCACGGACCTAGGCGTGAACTTACTGGCTGAAAGTTAGGCCTATTAGTGAGCGGTTAAGGCACATGCATTGGTGGAAGACTGTTGCATGCATAGGAAGTTGGGAGGAAAGGTGCCACATTAATTAACAATTAATTCGTATGCGCCTAGGAACGTTGCAGTTTTGGAAAAACCCAAATTTGATTAGGCATTTTGCAAACCGTGAAGGAGGTAGTAGATTGGATTGACTCAATAAATACTCAAGTTGGTTAAATAAGCTTGATAAGGTCATTAAGAAACTGAAGGTCATAATCAATATATCATAGAGTAAGTGTCGTGGGAATTGTCACGGCAGATGTTGCAATCGGCAGCGATTAGTAGAACGAGGGGCAAGGGCGGCCAGCCATCTGCGGTGCGAGATGAGGGCAAAGACACAGGGTTTTACCCAGGTTCGGCCCCCCGGAGGGTAAAGACCTACTCCTGCTAGATTGTATTATGAGGATGGTACAATGGGCGAGCTCGGCGGCTAGGCGGCGAGTCGCTTGGGTGTATGATGGAACGTATCTCTACTTGCCCTACGGGGAGGTTTATATAGGCTCACCTCCCCTAGGGTTTACATATCTCAACCAATTCAGTTAAAGCTTCGGTACTCGTTTGACCTAATCCGACTGGGCCTATCTATTCGCCTGGGCCTTCAGCTTCCAGTCGCTTGGTTCCTCGCTGGGCTTCAATCCATCTCGCCGTCTTGCAGGCCCACTCGCCCGTTCTTGGGCCAGTCGGAAACATCCTGCTGGGTATACCCCGGTAGGCGCATCCCCATCAGTAGTCCCCGAGGCCGTCGTCGATTTGGCGTAGGCGGCTGCTGGCAGTCGGAGCATGCGGCTGCTGAGTAGACATCCAGTCGAATCGGTGGCGGGCTCCTGTATAAAGGAAAAACTAATCATACTGCTCGCGGCTTTGGCGAGTCGAGTCGGCAAAATACTGTCATAGTGAACGGGTTGGCAAGCCGAGTGGCTGAAGTTGGACCGTTAAACGTGGTCAAACTAGCCGTTGGGGTAATCCAACGATAACTTTTTGGCGTAATCATCGCGCGGTAACGGTTCCCTGATTTGGCGGGTAACATCCGCTATATAAGGGGAATGGCAGGCGATCAGAGAACCACCTTCTCACCATTTCCTCCGACTACGCGCACTTTTCGCCTCCCTTCGCATCGCGACCCAGCCGACCAGAAATCCCCCGACCCCTAGCAAATATCTCCACCATGGCCCTCTCCACCGAGCCTTGGGGCAGATCTAAGTGCACAAGGGCGCAACTGGCTTCCTTCGAGGAGGCCGGGATCTTGCGAGCCGGCTGCTGGCGCATTCCGGCAGCCGGAGAGACGACCCCGAATCCGCGAGAGAGGGAGTTCATCTGCTTCACCAGCCATCTCGAACGGGGGCTAGGGTTCCCCACGTCCCTGTTCTTCCGGCGCTTCTGCGCTTACTACGGGATCCAGCCATCGGATCTGGGTCCCCACAGCATCAAGCAGCTCGCCATCTTCGTGGCGTTCTGCGAGTGCTACTTAGGCTGCCGGCCCTACTTCCCTCTATGGCAAGATCTGTTCCACGGATGGATCAGCCGCGAGGAAGCGAGCGGCCCAATGCTAGCCGCGGGCGGCCTAACCTTCCAGCTGAAGTCGAAGGCGTCATTCTTCGACCTGATGCTGCCCGCCAAGGCAGCGAGCGACTGGAAGAAATCGTGGTTTTACGTAGTCGAGGCGACCCCGGAGGGTGAGACGGCGATTCCGCGGTACTCCGCCAACCGGTCTGAGCCACGCCGTCTTCAAGTCGGCAAGCTCCCCAGCGACCAGCGGATGGTCGTTGACGAGATGCTCCAGACCATCCGCGGTCTGAAGAAGAAGGGCCTCCAGACGATAAACCTGTACAACTGCTGGCTCGGGCGGCTCGTCCCGGCTGCTCGGCGAGCACTACATGTACCAAGACACGGGCGAAGACTCGAAGGCCTGCCGACGAGTGGAAGCTGGAGGACTACATCCCAAAGATCAAGAAAATCACCCAGGCGGTGTACACCGACGCACAGTGCTTCTATACCGCAAAGCGTCCAGCCCCAACGGTAATCGCTTCACTTCGCTCGTAGTCGCAGTTTTTGCAGTCGCGGTAATTCTAATTTCATCTTGTGTTCATTGCAGCTATTCCAAGTGGTGGAAGGATGGCTCCCGCCTTCGGACGACGAGAACTCGAGCTCGTCCGTCCAGGACGTGGGCGAGTCACCTCCCGCCAAGGGCGGAAGCCGGGAGTGACGAGGGCGACAGCGACGACGATTCCGAAGAGGAGGTCGCCCCACTGCTCCGCAAGACCCGCGGGCAGCGTCAACGTGAGCTTGAGGCAAGTAAAAGCCTCGAGCGCCATGACGACGACGACGAGCTTCCAGAAACCACCTCGCGCCGCCAGGCTACACCATCGAAAAAGAAGAAGAAGGAAAAGGAGGTGAAGGCGCCTCCGAGGAAGACGAAGATGAAACCGACGAGGCCGGCCTCGCCACCACATTCAGCGGGTAATTCTGACGCCCCCAGCCCGGCCAAGGACGAGGCGCCGCTGACGACAGCCGCGCTGGACACGGCCACCATCGAGGTGCCCCTGGCGTCGATGCCTCCGCCATTCGCCCCAGTCTCTGGGCTGAGGGATGCCTCGGGCGCAGCGGTTTCGCCTCACAAGGAAGCTCCTGTTGAAGATGTTCCAGAGGCTCCAGTTGCGGCCTCAACAACGAAGAAACCGTCCGTGTCTTGGGCACGCGACGTTCTAGAAATTGGGCTCAGCCGCCGACTAGGCCCCGAACTAGAGAAGCCAGCCGGCCTCCGTACGGGGCTGCGCTTCATTCCAGTCGCCAAGTGAGTACACTCTCCCTCCTTTGTCTTCCATAGTAGCCCGAATTATATTGCTTACATGACTGATGTACAGGACCGGGGTGAAGAGGATGGGCCACCCGACCGTGGCTAAGGTGCCACCCGTCGTTAGCGAGGAGGATCCTTCCCGCAAGAGGAAGGCGGACGAGGTCGTCGTCCCTGCGGATGGCGGCAAGAAGGCCAAGGGTGACAACGTCGTCACGATTTCTGACGACACGGCGGTCGCGCCGGCTGGACCCGTAACGGAGGCGGCCGCGTCCACGAAGGAGGGCGCTCCCTTGCCTGGAACGGCCGAGCCGACCTCCTTTGGGGCGGGTGCCTCTATTGCTACCTTCCCGCGCTTCATGGCCAAGGCGGCCGCGGCGAGTGGAACTTCGCCCTCGAGCCACGCTCCTGGGATCGCCGATGCTGAGGTCGACCAACGTCGTGGGCATACGCCGGATCTCCTCGCGTCCGTGGACGCGATACAACTCCATGGCATGCTTGGCGCAGCCATCCAGGTATATCCAGTCCCCGAGGATCAGGTCGGTGCTTTGCAGCGGCCTGATTCTTTTAGTGTCTTATATTTATTTTCCGCATCTAGTCCCCGAGTGCGCACTTGCTGAATTTCAGCGGGTGGGCACTGGAGAATTTCTTGATTGCCAGTCCCCGAGTGCGCACTCGCTGAATTTCAGCGGGTGGGCACTTGAGAATTTCTTGATTGCCAGTCCCCGAGTGCGCACTCGCTGAATTTCAGCGGGTGGGCACTTGAGAATTTCTTGATTGCCAGTCCCCGAGTGCGCACTCGCTGAATTTCAGCGGGTGGGCACTTGAGAATTTCTTGATTGTCAGTCCCCGAGTGTGCACTCGCTGAATTTCAGCGGGTGGGCACTTAGGAATTTTGCTTTGATTAACCTTTTTGGTGATGTGCAGGGTCTGCAGCTTGAATCGGCTGACCGATTGGCAGCGAAGCATCGCGCGGAGAAAGAACTGGCCATCGTCCAGGAGGCGAACAGAGGGCTTCAGGCTATTGCCGCGAAGGCAGAGGAAGCTCGCCAGGGACTTGTCCTTGGTGAATTAAGCGGCGCAATCGGCTTTGAGTTCGGCTGAACAGCGGATCGCCGACCTCGAGCGCGAGCTGCGGGAGGCAAAGGAAGAAGCGAGCTCGGCTGATGGGCGAGCCAAGGCCACCATTGCAGCCGCCGAAGAGGATCGCAAAGTGTCGGACGCCCTTGTTGTTGGGCTTCAGGACGACCATACTTCGCTTCAATGCTTCATCACGGATCTCGCCCGCCCGTTGATTGGTAAGTGCGTCTGCCTCTGCCAGTAGTTGTGCCTTTTGTGGTATCCGTCGTATTCATTATTGTCTTCTATTCGCAGGTCGCATCATCGATAGTGCGGAAGAGGCTAGCTCGTTCGACGCGCGGCAATGTGTAAGCATGCTTGTCGACTCGGCAACGTTGTCGGCGACGTGCATCCGTGCCTATCTCCAAGAGATATCGCCCACGGAAGTGATTCCCAGCGACCTCGTTGAGGTGTGGAAGTATTTGGAGAAGGCGCCCGCGGTCGTTGAGTTCATGACGCGGTCGGCGTTTCGGCGCGGAGCGGCGACGGCACTTAGTCTTGGACTTGCCCACTTCCCCGAAGACTTCGACATCGATGATGTGACGAGTGGCTATCCATCGTCGACTGGCGTGGTGGAGCTTTCCGAGGTCCTCAAGTTGCAGGACCGCCACGCACTCGGGCGTGTCTGAGCAATGGGCGACCTCCTTCCGCATTCGAGAGGCGGTCGTCGTTTAGCGACCCGAGCCGCATCGTGATTTCAAGGTCGAGCAGCCCTTCCGCGCGGCGATGGCGGGTGAACTGACGACGTATCCGTCCAACCCGTACACGCCGTTCATCCGCAATCGCCGGGATGTTGGCGAGTCGTCGTCTAAGCCTGCAGAATAGGATAGTCTGCCCTATGGCGTTAGCAGCAGGTCTGCCATGCGGGCATATTTTGTAATATGAAACAATGCAACATGCTATCGAATGAGACATCGTGTCTATTTTGGTATTTGTCATGTGTTTGTGATTGATGTTTGAACGAGTCCCCGAGCGCGTCCGCCCTTTTGTGGGGTTTACCTCGTATGTGATATGTTTTTTGTTTTTGTGTGTTTTGTTATTGTGGTCGACTCGCCCAGACTCGAAGAGCCAGTCGCTAGGCGACTCCCTTGAACGCTCTGTACTTCGCTGTTTTCCCTTGCGAACGAGGTCGGGTGGCCGAGTCCCCGAGCGTGGTACTTGGCTGTTCCAGGCGCGACTCGAGGGTGAGTGAGGACTTGGCGCGTTAGTTTGAGCGCATCACTCCTTCCTGGACCGTGGGGTCAGTCGCGTGGCGAGTCCTGGGCATGCTCTCCTACTTGGCGTTTTTCCAGGCCGCTCGCGGTGAACTGGTCTGCAGTCCCCGAGCGTGGTACTTAGCCGTTCGAGTCGCTATGTCAAGGATGCGGAGGACCATGGTCGAGAAGAAGCGGCGATTGTCTTGGTTCGTAGAACCAGTCGGGCTAGGCGACTCCGATGGGGCTCCGGGTAGGCGTTTTTCATGGACGGTACAAGACCTGAGGCGACTCAGTGCTCTTGCACCGCACTACTTAGCCATGCCGATCGCTGTACCAAAGGTTGACTTCTGCGGTTAGCGTAATGCTGTTATTACGAGTGCGAGTGGCACAAGACATGGAGAGTAGGCGCAATTTGCGGTAACTGTTTCTTTTTATTTCATAGAGAATGGAGAATAAATATGTGGGGTTCTAGGAGTAGAACTTCCGTAGGAGGTTTACATTCCATGGTCGCTTGACGCCGAGTTCGCCGTCCCCGCGGACGTCGATGAGGTAATAGGCGTCGTTGCCGAGTACTCGCCCGATGGCGAATGGCCCTTCCCACGGAGGGGATAGCTTGTGCATGCCCTTCTTGTCCTGGATGAGGCGTAACACCAGGTCGCCCTCTTGGAAGGTGCGAGTTTTCACCCGCCGGCTGTGGTAGCGGCGTAGTCCCTGCTGGTAGATAGCGGTGCGTGACCGAGCGAGGTCACGTGCTTCGTCGAGTTGATCGACCCCATCTTGGCGGGCGAGCTCGTTTGCGGCCTCCGTGTAGTGGACGACCCGCGACGAGTCGTGCTCGAGGTCGGTGGGCATGACTGCCTCGGCGTCGTAGACCATGAAGAAGGGGGTGAACCCTGTCGACATGTTGACCGAGGTGCGGATCCCCGGATGAGAGGGCAACTCGACCCAAAGACCGGGCGCGCTCGAGTGGTACTTGGAGTCGCGGCTTGGTCGTGGAGGATGCTTTGGTTGGCCCGTTCCGGCCGTTGGATTCCGGTGGCGATCGACGCCAAGTCGAGCCGATGTGGTGCTTCGCATTCGCCATGGCTCCTTTGGCGAAGTTGCCGTTGTCCGTGATGATGCTGCTTTGGGAACCCGTGGCGATATATGAGCTCGCAGAGGAACTTGGTGGCGGTCTTCCGTCGCATTTCAAACGGCTTGGCCTCCACCCACTTTGTGAATTTGTCGACCGCGACCAACGGTGGGTGTAGCGGAGGAGCCTTCTTGAAGGGCCTACCATGTCCATGCCCCACACAAATAATGGCCAAGTGATAGGGATTGTTTTGAGCCGAGCTCGGCTTTGTCGTCTGGTTGGCATATACGGCACCCGGCGCATCACCGACAATGTCGACAACATCGGCGTGTGCGGTGGGCCAGTAGAAGCCGTGTCGCATAGCCTTGGCGACAAGAGAGCGGGCGCCGGCGTGGTGGCCGCAGTCACCGGAGTGGATGTCGTGGAGGATCTTGCGTCCTTCGGCGGGTTGGACGCAACGTTGGAACACGCCGGTGACACTGCGCTTGTGGAGCTCGCTGTCGATGATGGCGTAGGACTTGCATCGACGAGCGATCATCCGAGCTTCCGTCTCGTCTGCCGGCAAGGTGCCGGCTTCCAGATAGGAGATGTAGGGCTTGGTCCAGTCGTCTGGCTTGTTGACGAGTGCGACCAGGGCTGCCTCTGGTTGGAGCGGGACTCCGATGTCGATCTCCCTCGGGGGAGAGACTGATGGCTTGGTGATCGTGTCGAGGAAGACGCCGGCGGGTGGTGCGAGTCGAGCCGACCCGGCGCGAGAGTCGTCGGCCTCCTCGTTCTTCCGCTGTCGATCCACTTTCGACGAGTAGCCGGTGAAGTGTCCTAACTTGTCCTTTGCTTGGCGGTATGCCGCCATGGTGGGAGACGGCGTCGCGAGTTCAATGACTTGCCCATGACGAGTCGGAATCTCCGTAGCAGCGTAGGCGGTTGACATTCATCTCCTTGGCAGCTCGCATGTCGTGGAGTAGGGCCTCGTACTCGTCCATGTTGTTGGTGCAGGGTGTGAAGTCGAGGCAGAGGATGTAGCGGAGCTTGTCGCCCTTTGGTGAAGTTAGCACGATCCCTGCGCCTGTGCCGTCCGCGTTCTTGGAGCCGTCGAAGTGCAGGCTCTAGTAATGGAGGTATGGCAGCTTCTCTGGCTGCTGGGCCTCTTCCCAGTCGGCGATGAAGTCCGCTAGGGCCTGCGACTTGATCGCTTTTTGTGGCTCGTATTTTATGTTGTGGACGCCGATCTCGACGGCCCACTTGGCGACCCGCCCGGTCGCCTCGCGGTTACGGATGATGTCTTGCAGTGGTGCTGAGGATACGATCATGATCGGGTGTTCCTGGAAGTAGTACGGCAGGTGCCGCTGGGCCCGGAACACCGCGTATACCAGCTTTTGGTACTGGGGGTACCGCTGGCGCGACTCGGTGAGGACCTCGCTGATGTAGTACACCGGTCGCTGTACTGGGCGCTCCTTTCCTTCCTCCGGTCGCTCGACGACCATCACGGCGCTGACGACGTGCTCGGAAGCCGCGACGTAAACCAGCATGGGTTCTTTGTCGGCGGGGGCGGCGAGTAGCGGTGCGGCGAGTAGCACCTTTTTGAGGTCGCGGAGTGCGTCATCCGCCTCCTTGTCCCACTGGAAGGTGGGGTTCTTGCGCATCAGGCGGTATAGGGGCATCGCCTTTTCGCCCAGGATGAAGCGGCGAGCCGCTACTCGCCCGACCGGTTTACGGGCGTCGCGAGCACTCGGGTTTGCCGAGCCGGGCGATCGTGTCGATCTTCGTGGGGTTCGCCTCGATCCCTCGTTTGGAGACGACGTACCCCAGTAGTTGTCCTGCTAGTACACCGAAGGTGCATTTGCCTGGATTGAGCTTTATCTTGTATTTTCGCAAGTTGGCGAATGTTTCCGCCAGGTCGGCGAGTAGGTCACCCTGGCGAGTGGATTTTACGACCACGTCGTCGATGTAGACGTGGATGTTGCGACCAATTTGGCTCGCGAGGCATTCTTGCATGCACCGCTGGTAGGTCGCCCCGGCGTTCTTGAGGCCGAAGGTCATGGCGGTGTAGCAGAAGGCTCCGAATGGCGTGATGAACGCCGTCTTCTCCTCGTCCTAGACGGCCATTTTGATCTGGTTGTACCCGGAGTAGGCGTCGAGGAAACAGAGCGACTCCGAGCCCGCGGTTGAATCGATTATCTGATCGATCCGCGGGAGGACGAACTCCTCCTTTGGGCAGGCGCTGTTCAAGTTTTTGTAGTAGATACACATCCTCCAGGTCCCGTTCTTCTTCTCGACCAGGACTGGGTTTACCAGCCACTTGGAGTATTTGATTGGCCGGATGAAGCCTGCAGCGAGTAGATTCTGCACCTCCTCGGCAATTGCTCGGAGGCGCTCTTCATTGAAGGGCCGCAGCGACTGTTTGACGGGTCGCACTTTGGGGTCGGCGTTTAGCTTGTGCTCAGCGAGCTCCCTAGGGACACCGGGCATGTTAGAGGGCTTCCATGCGAAGATGTCCCTGTTCTCACGGAGGAACTCGATGACCGCGCCTTCCTACGCTGGGCTCATGCCCGTCCCGATCGTCACCGTCTGGATGGAGTCGCCTGGGACCAGCTCGACGGTGCGGGTGTGCGTCGTCGCCTCGAAGGTTGAGGTGTTTGCGCCCTCCGAGTTGGGCTTCTTGAGTATGGTGGGGTTGTCGTTGTTGACCCCGCTCGCTTACTTGGCGAGCTCATCGGCGTGGTTGGTCTCCTCCGCGATGACGGCGTCAGCGAGCTCGGCTCCTTTGGCCTCGCACTCGGCGGCCATGTCTGGGTCGCCGTTGATGGTGATGACGCCGCACGGCCCGGGGAGCTTCATCGCGTTGTACGCGTAGTGGGGCGCTGCCATGAACTTGGCGAACGCCTGGCGCCCAGGACGCAATGGTAGGGGCTGTCGAAGGGCACGAGCTCGAAGACGATCCGCTCGGTGCGGAAGTTTGCTGGTGTGCCGAAGGTGACTGGCAGCGTGACCTTACCGATCGGGTACGCCTTCCAACCGGGGACGATGCCGTGGAACGTGGTGTGGGTCGTCTCGATCATCGACTGCGGGAGCCGCAGCCGCCTGAAGGTTTCCAGGTACAGGATGTTGATGGAGATGCCACCGTCCATCAATGTCTTGGGGACCCAGTAGTCGCCGACTTTAGGCTTGACCACCAGGGCGACTCGACCTGGGTACTCGATGCGTGGCGAGTGGTCTTGTCGACTCTAGGTGATGGGCTGCTCCGACCAGTTGAGGAACTAGAGCGTCCACAGGCCACCGTTGGCGGCGGCGCGGGTGATGACCTTCTTCTCGCGCTTCGTGTTGAAGCCCGTGAAGGTATGGAGCGAGCCGGCAACTTTGCCGAATTTTCCGCCGTTTGGCGGGTCGTTGTCGGGGTCCTCCCGCGCTCGCCGTGCCTTCTCGATCTCCCTGAGGGTGTGGCAGTCGGCGGTGGTGTGCGTTGCGGGCTTCCCTCGCTATGAAACGCACATGGTTGGTTAAGGAGGGCGAGGTCGAACCTTGGCTTAGCCTTGTAGTTGCCGTCGTGGCGTTGTCCTCCGTCGGCGGAAGCTCTTGGGCTCGCGTTGCGCGTGCGGCGTTGACGGCGAAGTCGACTTCGCCCATCAACTGGCGCTTGCCGGTGGCGAAGTGTTCTGTAGCGTAGGTCGGACCGTCGTCCGCTCGTTGCCGCTTCGTCTGGCGTTGACCTCTGACTCGTCGTCGGTTTCTGGTTTGGATCTTCCTCCGCGTCGCGTTTGGCAATCTCGAGGAGGTCGGGGATGTTGTCGAGTGTGCGAGAGTGTCGCTTGGCGACCAGGGGGCTCATAGCGGCGAGGTCTTGAAGCAATGGATCGCGGTGTCGGGTGGATGCCGACGCGTTGTACCGAGTTCTTGCCACCGTTGGACCCGATTGCGGGTCGACTTGCGGTCCTGGGCATCGCTCCGGTCCTCGATGGTGGTGGCGGTGTAGGAGCACTCGAAGTGCAGCGGCGTCGCGCATCTCCTCCCGTGAATCGACATCACGAGGAGGTGTTGATCCATCGCTGCACGTCCCCTCCATCATCAGGGGGAGGTAACGGGCGGCTAGCAGGTCAGTGTGGCCCGCGATCCCCATTGCCATGAGGTATGTGTCGAGCCAGACGGCGGGATCGTACGAGGGGTCGTACTTTTCTATCTCCTTCGGCGCCTTGAAGTTTGGTGGGTACTTCTCGCCTCGGATCATTGGTCCGAAGCACTTGGGGCTGAGTCGACTTAGAGACCCCATGGGCTCGTCGTCGCGGCGATTGGTTAGGGTGTGTCGCAGGTCGTCGGGCTGGCATGCGCGCCAGCTTTGGTTGTTGATGATGTGGGTGCGGGCGTCGATTGGTTGCCCGTTGGCGGCGACGAAGTTGGTCGCTGGCCTCGGGTCGTTGGTGGAGAGTGCCGCGTTCGCGGGTCGGTGTTGGAGCTGCAGTGGCTCCGGTGGCGGGCGATTGAGGTGTTTGCGCCGTTGGCCGCTGAGGCCTCCTGCTTCCGACGAGCGAGTATACTCGACCGCGAGTCGGCGCCGCGTTTGCTGCTCGACGGACTTTGCGGCGAGGCCTGCATCTTTGGATCTGTAGGCGCCGTCGCGTGGCCGTGATGTTGTCGGCTTTGCCGGCACCACGAGGTTGTCCATCGGGGTGGAGAACAGTGGGAGGCCGTTTGCGTCTCTCTCCCGTGAGGAGACTATTATCCGCGGCTGGTCCCTGGGAGGTGTGCGGTTGGGTGGAGGTGGGATGCCCATCGCCGTTGATCCTGGCGGGGGCCGGGCGCTTCCTCCTGGTGGCGCATTCTCGCAGATCGCGCGCTCGGCCACGCGGGCCGGATCGTTTTCGTCGTCGAAGTTCAGCGCGCCACGAGCGGTGGGGTTCAGGCGCGACCTGATCCGCTGCTGGTGGTAGCGCGATAGTTCCTGCGCCGTCACCTGCTCGAGGCGAAATTTTTCGCGCTCGGCTTGTTCCTTGCGCACCGCCTCCGCCAGTTTCAGGCAGAGTTCCTCGACCTCCGTTGCCGTGGCGTTAGGAGGGATTGGGGTGGAGAATGGATCCTCCGGCGGATCGGTGTCGGTCGCCATGTAGGTCGCGGCGTGGCGACCGGTTCCGTCGCGGAGGTCGGCAGAGTTCTCCGACCCGGAGTCGAACTCGAAGATCTCGAGGATGGAGGGATCCTCGAAGTCTCCTACGTTGGATACCTGGGTGATGGAGCCCGCGGGTGAAGCATGATGATGGACCCGACGGTGTGGCCGAGTCGGCGTCGTCGTTGAGGGCGCGTCTTCGCGGCTGAGTTTTCGCCACGTTCTTGTGGCGAATTGTACTCGGGCGGCGGTGGATCGTCGGATTGGCTCTCGGAGAGCCGGTCAGCGTGGCGGACTTCGCGGATGCGAGCGAATCCTCCGAGACGATGGCGTCGGTGAGGCCGACAAAGAGCGATCGTGCCGATCGGCGGGATCACTGTGTGTGACGGGTCGCGCCGCCGGGGCGTAGCTGCTCGGCAAGATTTGGAGCATCTTGCCGATCGCTATCATCGGCGATGGCGGCGTCTCATTGATGGGCGATTGGATCTCGCCACGAACACGGCAGACCACCAGGCCCCACGGTGGCGCCCATCGTGGGAATTGTCACGGCGAATCTGCAATCGGCGTGAGTAGTAGAAACGAGGGCAAGGCGGCCACCATCTGCGGTGCGAGATGAGGCAAAGACACGAGGTTTTACCTGGTTCGGCCCAGGTAAAGACTTACTCCTGCTAGATTGTATTATGAGGATGGTACAATGGACGAGCTCGGCGGCGAGTCGCTTGGGTGTATGATGGAACGTATCTCTACTCGCCCTACGGGAGGTTTATATAGGCTCACCTCCCCTAGGGTTTATATATCTCAACCGATTCAGTTAAAGCTTCGGTACTCGTTTGACCTAATCCGAATGGGCCTATCTATTCGCCTGGGCCTTCAGCTTCCAGTCGCTTGGTTCCTCGCTGGGCTTCAATCCAGTCGCCGTCTTGCAGGCCCACTCGCTGGTTCTTGGTCCAATCGGAAACGTCCTGGGTATATCCCGGTAGGCATCTATGCCTCTTTACGTAAAACACCCATGTCTCTTTTTCCTAAATAGTCTTGTTTTTATTTAATGTTGACTAATCTACGAACTAGCATATATACATAAGTAAATCACCACTACTATTAAACAATCACCCCCCAACATACATACGCGTGCCAATCAGAACCGCACGATAAGTCCTATCGGTCCCAATCTAACAAGCACAATTGCTTTCAGCAGGGCCGGTGTGCACTTAGCGATTTCCGTTGTCTGACCAAACTCCACCGCAGAGGAAACCACACACACGCCAATCAGAACCCCATACATCACGCAAGTCATTTAATTCACGTACATCAAGTGGGCTATCTAAATCCTACAATCATGCCAAATCGTCTTGATTCACCACCGCGTGATACCACACCATCGCCTATCTACACCACACCATCGCATCTCTACATGTTAAACTTGACATCCTGCACTTCACCGTCGACTGGGTGGCCGTTTCTCCTTCACCTCCTTTAACCCAGACGAATGGAATCATGTCGTCTCCCTGTTGGGCGACCTGAATCTTGTACACTGCACTCTGCCTTCCTCCTACAAAATTGGGATCGATTCAAGAGACAGTTTTAATCGGTTTACTATACTGCTCCCATGATACATCAAAAACACCTATATATGGGAATGAATTGAGAAGATTAGGTGTGGGCATGACAGCAAAAAATACTTGGTAAATCTCTTAATATCTTCATTCATTAGCTCTTTCTCTATTGGCAGCATGTGCACATAGACCTAGGCTAATATTTGATGAAAATAGATAAACCAAAATATCAAAATCAGTTCTTGCTAATATTCTATTGGCAGCATTCTCCTGGGAGATATTTGACATAATAACTGTATATGTGTATAAAGTAACAATGTAGCTCTTTCTCAGCCTGCACCAGAATACTATCAATGATAATAAGTCTAATATGGTGTGCATATTATATTCCACAATTCAATTGATTTTTGTACTACTAATAATGATATGGAGATTCACAGGAGGGCATATGACAGCGACTGTATGTCATCTCGCAATTACAATGATACCCGCACCCCGTTTCAGGATATAAGCAACACCCACTCCTTGGGTAATCATGAGCAACCTGACTTTTTTAAAATATTGGTAGTATTTTGATGACGTGCTAACTTGCGGTATGTAACAGACCCTAAAGAGTTGAAGAGGCAAAGAGAAACAGAGAATATTATGCCCGAAATAAAGAAGATATTCTGAAAAGACGTCGACAAGCCCGTGAAAATAAACAGGCTTCCGCTACACTGCTTAATGATGAGCAAGATGTACCACATACACCCTTGACCACACCCATATGTAAGAATGAACTTCAACTTCATGATTTTAAGATTGTCTGGGCGCTAATGGCTTAATTTAATGATATTCTACATGATTTACATGCTTCAATCTCATGATGCTACGCCGTCTTCCCCTCCCAATGGGAAGCATACCATATTTCGAGACATCACTAACACCCACAACTCAGGTAATATGGGATGAATATATGATCTCATTGAACAATAGACTATTGCATGTTGCTCACATGATCAATGGGGAAATATTCTTAATTGATTGTATCATGTATGTAGATCCTAAGGAACTGAAGAGGCAATTAGTGAGGAAACGGTATTCACAATATAGGAACGATATATTAAAGAAACAACGTCAAGCTTACAGTCAGAAAAAAATGGCTGCTGCTTCCACCGAAATCAACGGATAGGGAAATGAAAAACAAACACCGGTGTCCATCATCATTGGTAATGATGCCCAACTAATGCATATACCCCTACTTATATTTATCTAATAAAATATCTTTTTCATCTCCGCAAACCCTAAAGAAATAAGGAGACAGAGATGGGGAGCAGTATGCACAAAATAGGGATGAAATATTAAAACGACAATGCCAGTTCCGTGAACTGAAAAAAGCTTCTAATGCCCTCCTCTATAACGATGACACTGCGACACCCACACCAGCTACAGGACTATCCACACTAAAAAACAGAATGAGATCTACGCAAATTACACCATTACTTTTAGGAAAAACATTTTCCAACAATTGACTTGTGATATGACAGCTTTCTTATGAATACTGAAGAACTTAGTACCTTATCAAGCAGTCTCTTTGGAAAGTAAAATGCCTGCTTCTTCGCCCAGTGATGAAATATATGTGAGACTACCACCCTATCATCAATTTTAAACCTATAAAAAGAATGAATTCAATGAAGAAAACAACCAAATGTGCAGTAGCACAAGTATGTTACAAGTACATCGATATGCGCTAAATAGTAGGAAATATAAAGAAATGGAACCTAATAGTAAATGGAAAATCAAACCACAATGGTTTACCTCTTCAAGAAATCATTAGCAAGGCATGTCTGCATCAGTTCTGAGTAAGGCGAAGTTTCATTCTGTTCTGCAGTAGGCTTAGGCTTTTCAGGTGATGTCTCCTTCAGTGTGATCAAATGAAATCTCTCCATAAGGCCGGTCATGGTTTATTTCTGCAGCCCCCTCACCCTACAAGTTATTGAATTGAGAAAAATAAGAACGCTTTACTAACATAATGGGCTATATACAATACGAATGTTGTAAAATAACTGAGCATGAAACGACATGCTTCGTGAAATGGTCTAAAGCCATTGAAACTTAAATTTATGTTGCTATAGTAGATTTCCTAGCGCGTGTTGTAAAGAACATTTGGTCAGAAGTCATATGAAGAAGTGAACAATACTAGAGTGTGTTGTACTACCGAATACCATGTCATTAATTTGAGGACAATAGCCCCATCCAGTTATGAATTGTAAAATTACTCCTGCAATCTACAACTAAATTGAAATCTAATATTTGTACATTCTCCATGTATGAATCTTCATGCAACATGTAGAAGCTTCTCTGTCGAGGATGACAACAAAAATTATTAAATTGAAATCTAATATTTCTATATGCATTATGGATAGAAAGAGTACAATTGTTTTTGTTTTCATTTGCAAGTTACAGCTCCATGCACCACCTAGCATTACCCAATATTCATAACAGTGAGAGTACTAGGATGCACCATATCACCTGAGAAATGAACTCAATGCCCCCAATGCGACCTACTTAAATACGAACGTAATGAATTATTTGGGACAATCACAATACTCTATTAGCTGTTTGCAAATACTCCCCTAAATAATGCAGAGCACTACAGTCAACACTGAAAATTTAGAGTCATGATCGGGATCCCATTATTCCATGAAATACTTGCTTAATTAGTAATTGCCAAATATTAGTGTTTGAAGAAATAAAAAGGAATTCAGTGCAGTATACACTTGTATTTTTGTGGCTACAATTTACAACGAAAATGACCAAAACACTTAGCTGGGGAGGGGAAATGACCATACACTCCAGGAAGCTCGCGACACGGCCAACCCGCCGGAGCTGGTGTCCCACAGCGATGCTCCGGTTCATCTACTTTGGTTGTGCATGTAACGCATTCATAATAAACAACAAAGAACTTCAGTTATTAGCATAAACATCTTGAGCATCGCTACTGCTCAAACTTAAAACATGTTTTATCCTACGCATGATCATTATTTTTCTGGTGAAATCTCAGCAGCGCAATGAGAACTAAAGACATATGTCTGATAATGAAGAAGAAACATGGATGAAGTATGCAGTATCGCACGTGCGTACCTGGGGTGAGGCTGAGTGAGAAGAGGAAGAGCCCGAGGCGGTTGTGATGGGCGACAGACTCAAACAGGAACGACAGCCCGGCGGCCTACCTCCTAATCTGCTCCCTGCGGCTCGACACTATATGCATAAGCTGGAACATCGCCATCTTGCGCTGCCTGGGCTCGAGCAGTGCCTCATTGCCTACGGATCCCGCCTCCTTCAGGACAACAGGGGTGTGCCGCTGACGCGTACTAATTGGCGGAAGCGGCCGGGAGTGGGAATCTTCAATGCCAGCGGTGGGAAGGGAGCAGCCGCCAAAGTCAGCGGCGGGGAGGCAGGGGTATGTGCAGCCGATCGCCGGCGGTGGGGAAGTTTGGGAATGGATAGAAGAGAGAGAAGAGTGAGGCTGAGTAAGTAGATAACGAGTGTCTGATTTCTTTTTTTCTTTTATTTCACAAGGTATGTTTTTTCTAAGGAATTGTAAATAGAATGCATGGTATGCAGACATGCCTTCATGAATAATGGGAAATTCAAAAAAAAAAAAAAAGAATAATAGGGAAATTATTTGACAATTTTGAAGATCGTCTTTTTAATGAATGATTGAGTTTTTTTTAAGTACCCTCTCCGTCCCGAAAAGATGTCGCAAAATTGTCTAAATTTGAATGAATAGATATATCCAAATTTTGACAAATCTGATGCATTATTTTTAGAATGGAGGGAGTATATTGGATGTGGGACACGTTTGTTCAAGAAACAATAGTATGTATCTTTGTGTTTCATTTATAAATGATATCTATTTTAAAACTATATACATATAAATTTTAATTAATGGTAATGTATATGAAATTATTATCATAAGAAATTCGACATATGGAGCTTGTGGATGTAAAATTTCATAGAACCAAGCATTATAAACTGCATAGAAGCTATACCATTAAGAGAGATCCATCACAAAATTAATTGTAGAGGATGTTTTGGTTAAGAATTTTTGTAATACATTTGTGCGATCGTAAATTTTATCTGAAGTCATGTGTGAATCGTATACTCTCTCCGTCCAAAAATAGATGTCTCAAGTTTTCTAAAATTTGGATGAATCTATATACTAAATAGTGTCTAAATTTATTTAAATTTTAATAAATTTGACACATCTATTTTGGTACGGAGGGAGTATTAGACTTGCGCTCATATTGTTGCGCAAGGACATATTTAAGTGGACCGGTAAGAAAACTCGCTAAAAGACACATACAAAATTCGCATAAATTCCTATAAAAAACATAATTTCCTTTCAATAAATTATTAGACGTGCGTTGCACGCGCATCCTTACTAGTTTAACAAGTTTACCAAGTACCCGCGAGTAGTGACAACTCGACTCATTTAACATGTTTTTTTCTAAAATTACCAACTTGGCTCAAATTGGCAGCGTCTGAGTTTGAGCCAAATCCAATCGACACTAGTAGAAACAAGGGGTTCGGTTAGGAGCAGATTCTGGATCTAGTCCCGAGTGGGTTTTGGGTTGGGACTAGTGTGAGCACTAGTCCCAGTTCGTCCCGACTCCAACGGCTAGGAGGTCGAGGCGGCTCTAGTCCTAGATCGTTCTGAACCTCTAGTCCATGTTCGTGATACGACCCTGGACTAGAGGGCTCGCGCCATCCAGCCCCACATGCAGTAGCCTGCAGTCTCGATTGGAATCACGACCGGGGACTAGACGTCAATCACTAGTCCCGGTTCGTAATACCAACCGGTACTATTGGTTTCTCTATATCATTTGGCTTCGTCCATGCACGAGCCCATGTCTATTTTTTCTCCAAGCAAGCCGAGTTCATGCCCATTTTTTCTCCAAGATTTGGTGGCAAGCCCTAAATCCAAGGTTTTAAAAGGTTAGTGAAGGGAATATGCCCTGCGAGGCAATAATAAAGTGTTTATTATGTGTATTCCAAGTATATGATAGATGTTTATTTTGCATGCTATAATTGTATTAATACGGAAACGTTAATACATGTGTGTTTAATAAACAAACAGAAAGTTCCTAGTTATGTCTCTCTCATAAACTAGCTCGTTGATTAACAAGATGATCACAGTTTTCTGATCATAGACATTGGATGTTGTTAATAACGAAATCACAACATTAGTGTAATGATGTGATGAACATTCATCCGAAGTATAGCATTACGATCAAAGTCATTGAGTTTATATTGCTATAAACAACTTGCGAAGTGATCATAATCCTTAGACCATGAGATCATGTCAATCACTAACACCGGAAGAGTTTCTTGATGACATCAAACGTCACACCGTAACTGGGTGATTATAAAGATGGCTTCAAAACTACTAAAGTGTTATGTTGAGGCTCATGGATCAAGAGTGGAATTTGTTCATTCCAATAACGGATAGATATACTCTAGGCCCTCTCGGTGATATCACATTGGTTAGCTTGCAAGAAAGTGATTTGATCACTAGAATGTTATATCACGGGAACGAGAAAAGAGTGCATGTCGGTAACGAGATCAAACTAGGTATGGAGATACCGATGATCGAATCTCGGACATGTAATATATTGTGAAACAAAGGGATTAAGATACTAGCGTAAAGGTTAAGCGATCACGGGAAAGTCATCGTTGAATGTGTGGGAGTCGATGGATCTCGGTCCGCTCGATTATTGATCGGAGAAGGGTCTCGATCATGTCCGCATTATTCGTGAACCGTAGGGTGACACACTTAAGGGACACTGACATCCAATTGGAGCAAAAGTTTCATGCCGGAAAGAATAACAAGCGCAGGAATTTATTTCACTAGATACCAAAATAGGTTTTTAGGTGAAATTGCAGAAAGTGTTTTTGCATGTGAAATGGAATTCTAGCAAGGGGTTATATGTGAATGTTTGTCATTAAAGTAATTGACAAAATTCTGAATAAATAAAAAGAGTTTTATTTAATGAGAGTTTGCATTAAATTTGGTGGAAATTTAATAGCAATTTTCAGTGGGATTTTGAGTGGAGGGAATTTAAAGGAATTTTGTGAGTGGAGTGTCCACCCACATGAATGAGGGGAGGGCAAGGGGGCAGCCCCCATGTGCCGGCCACCCCCTTGGGGTTCCCCCCTCTCCTATAAAAGTCACCCCTCTCCCTCTCTCTCACTCACACCTCCTCGTGAAGGATCTCTCCCCCCCCTCTAGAATTTATCCCCAATGGTCTCGGACTAGCGAGATATACATGTTCCCGGTGGCTATTCGGCAAGAAAGGGTGTGCTTCCGCTGCATCAATGGAGCAAGGATGCATAGGTTGCTCGGTGTCTTGTATGTGTGTGCGAGCACGGATGCGCTGCTGCTTTGCGGCGCTAGGACTTCCTCTCGATCTTGAGATCGGCAAGAGATCGTCTACATCAACCACGAGTTCAACTCGTTAAGCTTTGTCGGTCTTCAAGGGTATGTTCTCTATGGATATACATCCGTCCGTTATTTGTAGCTAGTATATAGATCTTGGTACTTAGTTCCCATCGTAGGAATTTTTTTGTTTTTTATGCTACGAACCCCTTTAGTGGTATCAGAGCCGGATCTATGCGTAGATGTTTTACACGGGTAGTACACATATGAGTATGTGGGCGATGATGATCATGTTGTTGCTTCTTAGTTGTAATTTTGGATATTGGTGGCATAGTGGGATGAAGCGGCCCGGACAAACTTTACATGTCCTCGCACATGAGACCTGTTCCACGCTTGACATGCAACTAGTTTGCATAAGTGGCTAGCGGATGTATGTCTCTCCTACTATAGTTAATATCTATTTTGCAACGAGTTGTCAATAATTTGATTATCCTCGTTGTGGTTCATGTTTGTAGGTAAGAATGGTTCTATCTTCGAAAGCCCTAAGCCACGTAAAACTTGCAATGGATAAATTAGAGGCGTCTAGTTTAGATTGTTGTTGGGCTAGTGTTATGATATGGTGTTGTTGTAAGTAGAAGTATGATATGATACTCTTACAACACACATAATGTGTAAGTTCCATAGACCTTGGCCTTACACATAAAGGTATGATAGTGATCATACCACGATGCACATGATAGAGATCATATGCGTGAACCATATCATTTCACTAATAAACATGTGATGTTTGATAGCATCTTATATTGCTTATTTAGCGCTTTATTAGCATAATAAGATGATCCCTCATTTAAATATCAGGATAAGAATGTGTTCTTCCTTTAGTATGCGCCGATTATGTTTTCGTAACTCCAAGACATCACGTGATGATCGGGTGTTCTTGGATCCACGACCATATTTTGGGTGTAAGACAATTACACAAGCGAATACTAAGGTTCTAACTTGACGAGCCTAGGATGTACAGACATGGCCTCGGAACACGGACCGAAAGGTTAAGCATGAGTCATATAGTATATCTGATGCCCATTTGATGCTCGCCTTTGAAGCTACACCGACTCACGTGATGATCAGACTTGGTGTAGTGGATTTGGTTCATGTAATCACCAAAAAGGCACGAGGGATGTCGTTTTTGAGTGGGAGTTCATTCGTAATGTGGATTAGTTGAAATCAATCTATCATAAACTTATTCTAAACTTTACAAATTCTGTTGTAGATGGCACCACCTGCTTTTAATTTCAATGTATTCATGGAGAAAAAGAAACTTGCAACGAACGGTAGCAACTTTACCGAATGGGCCATGAAATTGAGGATTCTCCTCTCTGCTGCACAAAAGCAATATGTGCTAGAAGCGCCGCTAGGCCCCCCACCTTTTGAGGATGCCCCTGATGAGGAGAAGAATGTCTATCAGACTCGTCAGGAGGACCACAACTTAGTTCATTGCGGCATAATATATGGGCTAGAGCTAGAACTTCAAAAGCGTTTCGAAAACGGCAATGCATTTGATACAATGGGTGAGTTAAAAATGATTTTCGACACACATGCTGCTGTAGAGAGCTACAATGATTCATAAAAGTTCTTTAGCTGCATGATGGAAGAGCACAGCTTAGTTAGTGAGCATGTACTCAAGATGTCGGGTTACGCCGATAAGCTTGTATCCTTGGGAATATCAACTCCCATTGACTTAGGCATACATCGTGTTCTGCAGTCTCTGCCACCTAGCTATAAGATGTTCGTGATGAACTATAATATGCAAGACATGAAGAAGTCTCTCCCCGAGCTTCTGTCAATGCTTAAAACTACAGAAGTGGAGATCAAAAAGGAACATCAAGTGTTGATGATCAATAAGAAAACTGGTTTCAAGAAATACAAGAAGGGAAAACGGAAGGGAAGTAAGGGCGGCAAGCCGGTTTCCGTGCCTTAAAAGAAACCCCGAGTTGGACCTAAGTCTGATACCGAGTGCTACTATTGTAAGGGGACTGGCCACTAGAGGCACAACTGCCCCAAGTATTTGGCAGACAAGAAGGCCGGCAAGGCAAACAAAGGTATATATGATATACATGTTATTGATGTGTACTTGACTAGTGCTCGCAGTAGCACCTGTGTATTTGATACCAGTTCAGTTGCTAATATTTGTAACTCGAATCAGGGACTGCGGAACAAGCGACTGCTAGCAAGGGGTGAGGTCAAGATGCGTGTCGGCAATGGATCAAGCGTTGATGTGATCGCCGTCGGAACGCTACCTCTCCACTTGCCGTCGGGATTAGTAATAAACATGAATAATTGTTATCTGGTGCCACCACTGAGCATGAACATTGTGTCTGGATCGTGTTTGATGCGAAGTGGTTATTCATTTAAATCCGAGAACAATGGTTGTTCTATTTATATGAATGAAATCTTTTATGGTCATGCATCAATGATGAATGGTTTATTTCTATTGGATCTCGATAATAATGTTACACATATTCATAATGTTGATGCTAAAAGGATTAAACTTAATGATGATATATCCGCATATATGTGGCACTGCCGTCTAGGTCATATTGGCGTTAAACGCATGAAGAAGCTCCATTCGGATGGACTTTTGGAATCACTTGATTTTGAATCATTTGATACATGTGAGGCATGCCTTATGGGCAAGATGACTAGAACGCCGTTTTCCCGTTCAATGGAACGGGCGACATATTTATTGGAAATCATACATTCTAATGTATGTGGTCCAATGAGTGTGTCGGCACGAGGTGGATATCGTTATTTTGTTACTTTCACGGATGATTTGAGTAGATACGGTTATATCTACTTGATGAAACACAAGTCTGAAACCTTTAAAAAGTTCAAGGAATTTCATAATGAAGTGGAAAATCATCATAATAGAAAGATCAAATTTGTACGGTCCGACCGTGGAGGTGAGTATCTAAGTTACGAGTTTAGCACTCACATGAAAGAGTGTGGAATTGTTTCACAACTCACACCTGCCGGAATGTTGTAATCGTACTTTATTGGATATGGTTCGATCTATGATGTCTCTGACGGACTTTCCATTGTCATTTTGGGGTTATGCACTAGAAACTGCTGCATTCACTTTAAATCGGGCACCATCTAAATCCATTGAAAAGATACTGTATGAATTATGTTGGAATTATGCCCTAGAGGCAATAATAAAGATGTTATTATTATAATTCTTGTTCATGATAAAGTTTATATTCCATGCTAGAATTGTATTAAGCGGAAACATTAATACTTGTGTGGTTTGTGAACAACACCGTGTCCCTGGTATGCCTCTAAGGACTAGCTCATTGATCAATGATGGTTAAGGTTTCCTAACCATAGACATGAGTTGTCAATTGATAATGAGATCATATCATTGGGAGAATGATATGATGGACAGACCCAAACTAAGCGAAGCAATTAGATCGTTTCATCGTGTTCATATTTGAAGCTTTTCTTATGTCAAATATTGTATTCCTTAGACCATGAGATAATGCAACTCCTGGTACAGGAAGAAAGCTTTGAGGTCATCAAATGTCATCCTATGAGAGGGTGATCATAAAGGTGTCTCTCGGTGATCGGAAAGTATCTGTTGGGTATGTATCGAGATGGAATTTGTCCCTCAGGTCGGAGAGATATACTTGGGCCCTCGTGTCGATATCAACACCGCTTGCAAGCATGTGGTTAAGGAGTTAATCACAAAGTGATATCAGATTACGTAACGAGTAAAGTACTTGTTAACTAGATTGAACTAGGTATGGCATGCAAGCGATCGAATCTCGGGCAAGTAAAATATCGCGAGACGAAGGGAATATATATATGGGATTGATTGAATCCTGGCATCGTGGTTCATCCGATATGATCATCGATGAATGTGTGGGAGTCAATATGGGTGCCTGCACCCGGCTTGTTGATTATTGATAGAAGATCATATGCGCATATTCTCGAACCCAGGTCACACACTTAACGTGTCTTGGCGCTAGGATAGATTGGATAATTGGTTTATGAATTTTTGTTGAGTCTCGGATGGGATCCGGGATATCACGAGAGGTTCGGAATGGTGGAGAATAAGATTCATATAAGGCGGTGCAGTTTTGGAGTTGAATTGTTAAGGGTTAATCGGTATTGTCGGAAGCTTCTAGAACCTTCGGAAGGGACCAACGTGGCCCCACCTTCGGGAGGGCATGGGCCTATGAGGGAGTGTCCTGGCCGCATTGGGCCAGGGGCACAAGGCCCCATAGGGCCCAGCCGATTCTAGAGATTTGACTCGTTTAAATCTCGGGATAGAATTTCTAGATAAGGGAGAGTTTAAATTGTTTAAACTAGAGATAGGATTTCTAGATAAGGAGAGTTTAAATTGTTTAAACTAGAGATAGGCTTGGAGGAGGGCAAGGGCTGGCGCCCCTCTATATATAGAGGGGTGGTGCCCTCCCTACACACCTCCTCCAAGCCCTAGTAGCCTTGCCTTCCTCTCTCCTCTTGTTTGTGGCGAAGCCTGCAGAAATTCTCCACCATATACACCACGCCGTCGTGTTGTAGATCCAATCTATCTCTCCACCATACTCGCTGGTCCGAGGAAGGAGGAGGCGTCGAGTCTTGCTGCGTGTGCATCTCACGGAGGCACCGCCACTTGTGGTGCTAGATCGGATCGGATCGCGAGGAGGAGAAGCGAGTGCGACTACATCACCCACGTTAAATGAGCGTTCATGTCTGAATCTTCAAGGGTATGAAGATCTAATCCAATCTCTCTCGTTGATTGCATCTCCTAGATTAGATCTTGGCTTTCCCTCTGTTCGCATCCGGAGAAAATTTTGAGTTACTAGGTCTTGAAACCCTTCAGTGGTATCAGAGCTAGATCTATGCGTAGATGTGTTTCACGATTAGAGCATAACATGGTTATTGCAGGCGTTGATGTTTTCTGTTGCAAGCCTCTTGTTTGTGTTCTTCTTATGGCGGGATAGTGAGATTGAGGCGTTCGTGCCAACCTTACGCGACGTCGTTCGCGAGACCGGCTCCGCACTTGACGTGTGGCTTGTTCCACACATGCGGTGGTGGATGTCGGTTCTCTCACTATAGTTGTCATGGGATTAACACGGAGTTTGGCAACCATAATATCACCGTTGTGGCTTTCCGTAGGTAAGAATCGTTCTTAGCATCTACTCCCATAAAGCTACGTAAAACATGCAACAACAAAGTAGAGTCTAACTTGTTTTTGCAGGAGTGTTCTGTGATATGGTATGGCCCAAGATGTGATGTGTATATTGTATGCGATGATCATGTTTTGTAATGTTTCACGACTTGCATGTCGATGAGTACACAACGGCGAGAGCCATATGGTTGTCTTTATAATTGTGTATGACCTGAGTCAACTTCTTATACGCCATGTAATAGCTTTACTTTATCGCTAAGTAGTTAGCAATAGTTGTAGTTGCTATTCGTGGTGGAGGCAATCATGGTGGAGTGATGGAGATCATCTTGGGAGCACAAGATGGAGATCATTCTTGAAGATTGGCTATACCATGTCACATAAAGTTATATGCATGTGATGTTTATCCTTTTATGTATCTTATCATGCTTAGATCATGACGGTAGCATTATAAGATGATTCCTCATAAAGATCAAGATAAAACTGTGTTCTCCCCAAGTATGCACCGTTGCGAGTTAAATCGTGTCCAAGCATCACGTGATGATCGGGTGCTATAGACTCTCGCTCACATACAACGGGTGCAAGCCAGTTTTTGCTGCACGCGAAATACTTGGGTCTAACTTAGCGAGCCTAGCATGTACAGACATGGCCTAGGAACACAAGAACCGAAAGGTTAAGCATGAGTCATATGAATGATATGATCGACACTTCGTTGTCCACCATTGAAACCACATCTCTTCTCGTGATGATCGGATTAGGTGTGGTGAATTTGGATCGTGTTCACTAAACAACTTGAGGGATGTTGAATTTAGTGGGAGTTCATCTAGTAATTTGATTAAGTTGAACTATTTATCATGAACATAGTCTAAATTGTACTTGCAAATATTGTAGATCACATGGCCAAATCCAACTTCAACTTCAACGTTTTTTCTGAGAAAGAAAAGCTTAGGAACAATAGGTCTAACTTCACCAATTGGTTCCGCAATCTAAGAATCATTCTGTCTGGCGGACAAAAGGACTATGTCCTTGGTAAGCGTTAGGTGACCCCCTGCTGCAAGCTTGGTGATGAGAAAGTCTGTCTATCGGTCCGCAAAGATGATTATGGTGTGATTAAGAGCACCATGTTGTTTGCTATGGAACCGGAGCTTCAAAATCGTTTTGAAGAGTATCCGCCCTTCGAGATTCTCGAGGCTGAAAACCATGTTTGAGACTCAGCCCGTTCGAGAGATATGAGATCTTGAGAAGTTCTTTAAGCGCAAGATGGAGGAAGGAGTTAGTTAGTGAGCACGCCATAAAGATGTCGGGCTACACTCAACACCTTGAGCAACCTGGAATGCACGATTCGAGGAGCTCAAGATTGATGTGGTTCTGCAATCACTCCTCCGGCTACAAAAGTTTTGTAGTGACTCATAATCAGATTGGTTCCAGATACGATCACCGAGCTCTTCGCAAAGTGAAGGCTGAAGTGGACATCAAGAAGGATAATCATGTGTTGATGGTCAACAAGCCCTCCTTTAAGAAAGGTAAGGAGCAAAGAAGCCCTTCAAGAAGGCGGCAAGCTTAATGCCCTGGCGAGAAGAAGCTCAGTGGTCCCAAGCCGGACCTCGAGTGCTTCTATTGCAAGGACAAGGGTCCTTTGGAAGCATCGTCCAAGTACTTAGCGTACAAGAAGGCTGGCACCATCAAAGGTATATTTGATATACATGTTATTGATGTTTTCCTTACTAGCCCTCGTTGTAGTGCTGGGTATTTGATACCGTTCGGTTGCTAATATTTGTAACTCGAAGCAGGAGCTACGGAATAGCGACTTGCGAGGATGAGGTGACGATGGCGTTGGCAGCGGATCAAGAGTTGATGTGATGGTCGTCGACGCTCTCCTTAGTTTTACCTTCGGATTAGTTTTAAACCTTAATAAATGTTATTATGTGCTGCGTTGAGCATGAACATCATTTCGGATCGTGTTTATTGCAAGACGGTTATTCATTTAAATCGGAGAATAATGGTTGTTCTATTTATATGAGTAACATCTTTTATGGTCATGCACCTCTTGTGAATGGTTTATTTCTTCTAAATCTCGAAAGGGATGAAACACACATCCAGAACATTGAGGCTAAGAGATGCAAAGTAGATAGTGATAATACTACTTATTTGTGGCAATCGTCTAGGTCATATTGGAGTAAAGCGCATGAAGAAACTCCATTCGATGGACTTTGGAGTCTCTTGATTTTGAATCATTTGACACATGCGAACCATGCCTCATGGGTAAGATGATCAAAACCCGTTCTCGGTATGATGGAGCGAGCAACGGACTTGTTGGAAATCATACATACCGATGTATGCGGACCGATGAGTGTTTCGGCCGAGGTGGATATCGCTATTTCCTCACTTTTACCGATGACTTAAGTAGATATGGGTATATCTATTTAATGAAACATAAATCTGAAACATTTGAAAAGTTCAAGGAATTTCGAATGAAGTGGAGAACCATCGTAATGGAAAGATTAAGTTTCTACGATCCGATCGTGGGCGAATATTTGAGTTATGATTTTCTCACGCATCTTAAAGCAAGCGGAATTGTTTCGCAACTCACGCCACCGGAACACCACAGCGCAATGGTGTGTCTAAACGAATCGAACCCTATTAGATATGGTACGATCGATGATGTCTCTTCTTGATTTGCGTTATCATTTTGGGGTTATGCATTAGAAACGCTGCATTCACTTTAAATAGGGCTCCATCTAAATCCGTTGAGACGACACCGTATGAACTGTGGTTTGGTGCTAAACCTAAGTTGTCGTTTCTTAAAGTTTGGGGATGCGAAGCTTCGTCAAGAAGTTGATGCGGACAAGCTCGAACCCAAAGCGAATGCGTCTTCATAGGATACCCTAAGGAAACTATTGGGTATACCTTCTATCACGAACCGAAGGCAAAGTGTTTGTCAAGAACGGTTCCTTTCTTGAGAAGGAGTTTCTCTCGAAAGAAGTGAGTGGGAGGAAAGTAGAGCTAGGCGAGGTTATTGAACCTTCTCTTGAATTGGAGTAGCGCGGCAGACGAAATTGTTCCATGTCACTTTGCACCAATAGAGGAAGCTAATGACAAGGATCATGAAGCTTGGACGATCTCGCTCTTGAGCGTCGCGGTCGACAAGGTCGCGTGCCCCTCTGAGTGGTGCGGCAACCTGTCTTGTTGTCTTGTTGGTAGAAGGCGGTGAACCCACGAACTATGAGGAAGCGATGATGAGCCGGACTCGAGAAATGGTGGAAGCCATGAAATCCGAATTGGGATCCATGAGCGAAAACCAAGTATGGACTTTGGTGGATCCTCCTAGCGACCGAAAGGCCGTTGAGTGCAAATGGATATTCAAGAAGAAAGCGGACGGATGGTAATGTTACCGTCTATAAAGCACGGCTTGTCGCAAAAGGTTTTCGACAAGTTCAAGGTGTTGACTACGATGAGACTTTCTCTCCGTAGGGATGTTTAAGTCCATTCGGATTTTATTAGCAATTGCTGCGTTTCATGATTATGAAATATGGCGGATGGATGTCAAGATCGCTTTCCTCAATGGCAACATTGATGAAGAGTTGTATATGATGCAACCCGAAGGTTTTGTCGATCCTAAGGATGCTAGTAAAGTATGCAAACTTCACGTTCCATTTATGGATGAAGCAAGCATCTCGGAGTTGGAACCTTCGTTTTGATCAAGTGATCAAGAGCTTTGGATTTGTTCCAAATTGCTATGAAGCTTGCATCTACAAGAAAGTGAGTGGGAGCTCGGTGGCGTTTACAGTACTTGTATGTGGATGACATATTGATTATCGGAAATGACATCAACATGCTTAACGATGTGAAGAGTTATTTGAACAAGTGTTTTCAATGAAAGACCTAGGTGAAGCTGCTTATATATTGGGCATCAAAATCTATAGAGATAGACAAAGGCGCTGATAGCTTTAAGCCAATGTACATACCTAGACAAAGTTCGAAAGGTTCGAATGGATAAGGCAAAGAAAGGTTCAGGCCTATGTTGTCGGGTAAGATATTGAGCAAGGCTCGGTGTCCATTCTGATGAAATGATAGGAAGCTATGAGCAAAGTGCCTTATGCCTCGGCCATAGGTTCCATCATGTATGCCATCTTGTGTACTAGACCGGATGTGTCCAATGCTCTTAGTTTGACGAGCAGATATCAAAGTGATCCAAGAGTGGAACACTGGACAGCCGTGAAGAACATCCTAAAGTACCTAAATAGAACTAAAGAAATGTTCTTAGTCTATGGGGGTGATGAACAGCTTGTCATAAAAGGTTATGTCGATGCTAGTTTCGACACCGACAAGGATGATTCTAAATCTCACACAGGATACGTTTATATTTTGAATGGAGGAGCTGTGAGCTGGAGAAGCTGCAAGCAAAGCGTGATCGCGGGATCTACAGTAGAAGCGGAATACATGGCTGCTGCAGAAGCGTCAAGTGAAGTTGTTTGGATCAGAAACTTCATCACTGAGCTTGGCGTGGTTCCAAGTGCATTGGACCCACTGGAGATATTGTGTGACAGCACTCGCTAAGGAACCAAGATATCATCCAAAGACCAAGCATATCAACCGCAAGTTTCATATAATCCGAGATTATATAGCATATGGAGATCTGAAGATTAGCAAAGTACATTCGGATCTGAATGTCGCAGATCCATTGACTAAACCTCTTCCACGTGTAAAACATGATCAACACCTCAGTGCCATGGGTGTGAGATTGTTGCCAAATGTAAACTAGATTATTGACTCTAGTGCAAGTGGGAGACTGTTGGAATTATGCCCTAGAGGAAATAATAAAGATGTTATTATTATAATTCTTGTTCATGATAAAGTTTATATTCCATGCTAGAATTGTATTAAGCGGAAACATTAATACTTGTGTGGTTTGTGAACAACACCGTGTCCCTGGTACGCCTCTAAGGACTAGCTCATTGATCAATGATGGTTAAGGTTTCCTAACCATAGACATGAGTTGTCAATTGATAATGAGATCATATCATTGGGAGAATGATATGATGGATGACCAAACTAAGCGAAGCAATTAGATCGTTTCATCGTGTTCATCTTTGCGAAGCTTTTCTTATGTCAAATATTGTATTCCTTAGACCATGAGATAATGCAACTCCACGATGGAAGAAAGCTTTGAGGTCATCAAACGTCATCCTATGAGAGGTGATCATAAAGGTGTCTCTCGGTGATCGGAAATCTGTTGGGTTGTATGTATCGAGATGGAATTTGTCCCTCGGTCGGAGAGATATACTTGGGCCCACTCGTGTCGATATCAACACCGCTTGCAAGCATGTGGTTAAGGAGTTAATCACAAAGTGATATCGGATTACGAGCAGTAAAGTACTTCTGTTAACGAGATTGAACTAGGTATGGTGATGCAAGACGATCGAATCTCGGGCAAGTAAAATATCGCGAGACGAAGGGAATATATATATGGGATTGATTGAATCCTGGCATCGTGGTTCATCCGATATGATCATCGATGAATGTGTGGAGTCAATATGGGTGCCTAGACCCGCTGTTGATTATTGATAGAAGATCATGTCGCATATTCTCGAACCGCAGGTCACACACTTAACGTGTCTTGACGCTAGGATAGATTGGATAATTGGTTTATGAATTTTGTTGAGTCTCGGATAGGATCCGGGATATCACGAGAGGTTCCGGAATGGTCCGGAGAATAAGATTCATATAAGGCAATGCAGTTTTGGAGTTGAATTGTTAGTTAATCGGTATTGTCTAGGAAGCTTCTAGAACCTTCGGAAGGGACCAACGTGGCCCCACCTTCCGGGAGGGAATGGGCCTATGAGGGAGTGTCCTGGCGCATTGGGCCAGGCACAAGGCCCCATAGGGCCCAGCCGATTCTAGAGAGATTTGACTCGTTTAAATCTCGGGATAGAATTTCTAGATAAGGAGAGTTTAAATCGTTTAAACTAGAGATAGGATTTCTAGATAAGGAGAGTTTAAATTGTTTAAACTAGAGATAGGCTTGGAGGAGGGGCAAGGGCTGGCCGCCCCTCTATATAGAGGGGTGGTCGCCTCCCCACACACCTCCCTCCAAGCCCTAGTAGCCCTGCCGCCTTCCTCTCTCCCCTCCCATGTTTGTGGCGAAGCCTGCAGAAATTCTCCACCATATACACCACGTCGTGTTGTAGATCCAATCTATCTCTCCATACTCGCTGGTCCGAGGAAGGAGGAGGCGCCGAGTCTTTGCGTGTGCATCTCACGGAGGCACCGCCACTTGTGGTGCTAGATCGGATCGGATCGCGAGGAGGAGAAGCGACTACATCACCCACGTTAACGAGCGTTTCGCTGTGCGAATCTTCAAGGGTATGAAGATCTAATCCAATCTCTCTCGTTGATTGCATCTCCTAGATTAGATCTTGGCTTTCCCTCTGTTCGCATCCGTAGAAAATTTTGATTTACTATGCCGCGAAACCCTTCAAATTATGGTTTGGAAACAAGCCTAAGCTTTCATTTCTTAAAGTTTGGGGATGCGATGTTTATGTGAAGAAACTTCAACCGGATAAACTCGAACCCAAAGCGGAAAAATGCGTCTTCATTGGATACCCTAAGGAAACTATTGGGTATTCCTTCTATCATAGATCCGAGGTCAAGGTTTTTGTTGCCAAGAATGGATCCTTTCTAGAGAAAGAGTTTCTCACGAAAGGTGTGAGTAGTCGGAAGGTAGAACTCGAATAGGTTATTAAACCTTCTCTTCAAAGTATGGCGAGTAGCGCTGCGCCGGAAGTCATTCCGAAGTTCGCTTCACCAGTTGAAGAGGGAACTAATGATAATGATCATGGAACTCCGAAAGAGAAGTACTACCAAACCTCACAGGTCTAGCAGGACGCGTGCAGCTCCCGAGCTGTACAAAAATCATGTCATGAATTTCATGGTTGATGAAAATGATGACCCTGCGATGTATGAAGAAGCGATGATGAGCCTGTAGGGTTCGCAACATAGAAAACAAAAATTTTCCTACGATGTGAACTATATACCAAGATCTATCTACTAGATACAAACAACGGGCGGATGTATATCCGTAGAGAACATACCCTTGAAGACCGACAAAGCTTAACGAGTTCAACTCGTGGTTGATGTAGACGATCTCTTGCCGATCTCAAGATCGAGAGGAAGTCCTAGCGCCGCAAATCAGCAGCGCATCCGTGCTCGCACACACGTTCGAGGCACCGAGCAACCTCCGCCTCCTCGCTCCAGCGATGCAGAGGAAGCACAACTCTTTCTTGCCGAATAGCCACCGGAAACATGTATCTCGCTAGTCCGAGACCATGGGGGATAAATTCTAGAGGGGGAGAGAGATCCTTCACGAGGAGGTGTGTGAGACAAGTGAGGAGGGGGGCTCCTTTTATAGGAGGAGGGGGAACCCCAAGGGGGTGGCAGCGCATGGGGTGCCCTTGCCTCCCTCTTCATGTGGGTGGACACTCCACTCACAAATCTCCTTTAAATTCCCTCCACTCAAAAGTCCACTCAAATTCCCATTAAATTTCCACCAAATTTAATGCAAACTCTCATTAAATAAAACTCTTTTATTTTATTCAGAATTTTTTCAGTTACTTTAATGACAAACATTCACAAATAACCCCTTGCTAGAATTCTATTTCACATGCATAACCACTTTATGCAATTTCACCCGAAAACCTATTTCGGTATCTAGTGAAATAAATTCCTGCACTTGTTCATTCTTTCGGCATGAAACATTTGCTCCAATTGGATGTCGGCGTCTCTTAAGTGTGTCACCCTACGGTTCGTGAATAATGCGGACATGATCGAGACCCCTCTCGGATCAATAATCAGAAGCGGGATCTGGAGACCCATACTGACTCCCACACATTCAACGATGACTTTCTTGTGATCGTCGGAACCTTTTACGCTAGTATCTTAATCCCTTTGTTTCACGGTATATTACATGTCCGAGATTCGATCATCGGTATCTCCATACCTAGTTTGATCTCGTTACCGACATGCACTCTTTTCTCGTTCCTGTGATATAACATTCTAGTGATCAAATGTGGCATCCCGCAAAACCACTACCAGAAAATCGCGTTGAATTTGTGCATTGCATCGTCGTCATCATGCATTGTTTGCTAAAAACTATTTTCGCAACGCCCTTTCTGTTTTCTAAAACGCCCCAACTTTAATCAAATACCAAAACCGGGTCCCCGGAATATTTTGTTTTGGCCGCTATTGGTTTGCCAACGGCCCGTTTAAAACAAATAAAAATTTAAATTATTTTAATAGGGGCAGTCGAACGGGCCGATTGACCCGAACGACCGCCCTAGAATTATTAAAACGGTCCACCCCAATCAGCCCCATCTAATCCTATTCCTACCAACTAGACTACCCAGCCTCAGCCTCCACATCACCCCCACCAATCCCCATACGCCACCTCATCTCTCCCCTCTTTCCTAGCCACTCCTAGCCTGCCACTTGGCCTCTTCCTCTCACCCAGCCAACACACCCCACAGCCGGTCACACCCCACTCACGCACACCCACGCACGCAACCCACCCCGGCCGTTTCTCCCGCCTGGCTGCGTTCACACCGCCGCGCGCAGCCACCTCGTGGGACCCGCACCTGCCCCACGTCCCCACCCCCTCTCCTCTCCTTCTTTCTTCCTCCTCTGGCTTCCTCCTAGCCCGGCGACCCTCGCCCTTGCTCCTCTCTCCCAAGGCTCAACCTCCTCCTCTCCACCTTCTGCTCGCCACCTCCCTCCCCTCGGCACACTGCGCCTCTCGCGCCTCGCCCCGCCGCTGCCCGCCCCTTGGCCAGCCCGCCCTCCGCCGCTGGCTGCGCCTCCATGACCGCGCCCCCCTCCTCCACGCCGCCGCCTCCACCTCCCAAGCTCGCCCGCGACGCTCCCTCACCGGCCGTCCCCGCCCTCTGCGCCTCGTCGCCGCGTCCGTGACCGCCTCCCCGTCGCTGCCTCGCCGCATGACAACCGTCGCCCGCCGTCGTCGTCTCCTCCGTGGCCGAGCCCGCCCGCGTCTGTCCACCTCGTCGTTGAGTGAGCCGCCGTGGCCATCCTACGTCTGAAAGCCGTGCCGCCTTCTCTGCGATGGTTCGTGGTGTGGTTCCTTCGTGGACGTTGGGCTCAGCTGTTTGGCTAGTGTAAGCGATGTTACAGCTAATCAGTCCACGGCATTGCCGTGGTACTAGCACGCCACCGAGTACACGACATAAGCACTTCAAGCGCCTACCTCCATCAAGTTTTGGGCCGACAAGATCGACTCGGCGCAATTGCCATCAATCCTCCAAGTCCGACACCGACCCGAACCCGAGTTCTTCGACGCGACGACAAGATCTCCTACATGGGAGCCGGAGAACTCGTGCAGAAGGCATGTTGCGACATGATCTTCTCGGACGCCGAGCCCGTACCCGACGACCGCCAAGATCGCCTCAAGGTTCCGAAGGACCCCCGGTATCAGCCCAAGTTCGCCAATGACACTGAAGACGGAGCGCTAAGACCGTGCCCGGATCCGAAGTCCGAACCCGATACCGTCAAGGCCACCGACGCGGAGACGTCGAGTACTTCATCCCGGACACCGAGAACTTCCCCCTGAACGCCATGACCGTCAATATGACCCGAAGGCCACGGATGCGCCAAGATCTACCACCCCGATCCGAAGACCCTAGGTCCCGGAGTCCAAGAACGCTTCCGTCGAACCCCAGATCCGAGCCCTGAGACCGACCCCGAACCCCAGAACCCCAAGACCGTCGAGACCCCTCAATGTGTGACCCCTTTCTCGAACCCTATTTTTGTAAATGATATCAACTGTTGCATTAAATCATTCATCTTGCATGCATCTTGTCATGTGGTTGGGGGCCTTATGCCGATTCACCTAATAATTAAATATGGGGCCCATATGCGGGCGAATCTAGTCTCATATCGGCCTCATTTAAACTTGTGTAGCGAACCGGTGATATATCCTGCCTTGTTAAACAACATTTAAATTGCGGGGGTTCTAAACAACTGGAACCGTTTATTAATTGTCGGGACCCCGGTTCCGCTTAATATGACCTAATTGCAACGCACCTTTGCCATGTCATCCATCATACATGCATCATGCCGATCTTCTGCCGTTGTATTAAATATTGCATCCGGTGTTATTCTAGTGTTTTGCTTCTTCGCGGATAAGGCCGTTGAGTTGATGTGAGCTTCGCCCCGATCTTCGGTTGAACCCTTCGGCAATGTTTTCAGGCGAGCATCTCCCCCTTTCTACCTATCTTACTTTTATAGTCTTTATTCCCTCCTGTTGATCTATTGCTATCCGTGTTGCGATGCTTTAGTTCCGTACCTGTGATATACCGTGCAGCCCTATATTGCCTTGGACACATCCTATTGCCTGTTGTTTGGTAGATAGTTGGACTTCCGCGTCGTAGTTGCTTGCTCAAGTGCTGATGTGCGTCGCCATATGCCACAGTTGCTGATGTATTGCCGCATGTTGATGTTGGAGATGATTCTAGTTTTACTTATCGTCACTTTAATTTCTGTTTAACAACTAAAATTGAAATAAGCAGAGGCATCGGTGGGTGATAGAAAATATTTGGTTTCGAGCCCACTTGTGTCCGTAAGACCCAGTACTTGATACTGTTCCTTGATTTATCGCGCTATCCACATTCGGGAGTATGGGATCCCACGAGCGAGCTTGATTCCGTCTTATTTCTTGGGGACACAACTAGTTTGAGGTGTTTTACTATCCTGTACTTATGCCATGCTACTTTCGTATTTAAATTGTGCGAGGAGCACCTTTGTCTTTATTTAGGATCGGGACACGATTCCGCGGTGTCGACAAGCCCAGCCACACTTTCGGGTTCCCAGTCGTTCACAGCCGTCTACCCAAACCTTGAGCCCGTCTCGGAGTCAGCTGGCTTCGTTGCGGGATCTACTTAAGGGTGGCCTGAAATATTTCTGAATCTGTGATTGTTCGTGAAAGCCTCGTTGGGTTTTGTTTTGGTTTTCGAGGTTGATCGAGCGTGTGTTGCTATTGGTGCACCCGGCCGGGTAAAACTTTCTGAAAGCCGTGTCCGCGGATATGGACGACTTGGAGCACAGTATCTCGATCATACACAAGCATAACTAAAGTTTATTGCTGTAAATTTGACTTTATAATGACTAGTAATCAGCCTCACTATCATGGAATGGCTAATTAATACCACAATCGCTTGTTTGGAGTGTCGCTACGACCATTGTACTGACTAGTAAGTATTGCAACTACAACGAAATGGCTGAATAAAAGTACCAACAAGCCTGGGTTTTGGGTGTATATCATGCTATCTCAGATCGATTAGTAATTGTTGCAACTTCTAGCGGAATGATTAACTAAAAGGACCCATGCTTACTTTATCGGGGCGATTATCTATACGACTAGTAATTGCTGCGATAACCAAATAAGTAAAACGCCAACCGTGTGAGTTCCTCGGTTGACTTCCTCGTTTGGTCTCGAGGAAACGCCAGATGGGTTTGTTTGGTGATAGCTTCAGTTGGATCCGTTAGGTCATTCTCACCCCTCGATAACCGCGGTTGTATCGAGTCTCTATAGGATGTTTCGTGCATCTTGCCGCCGCCTCGATCCACCATACCTATGTGGCGAGGACCGAATTCTAGCCTCGCTGTCTTGGCCTCAAGATCGACGCTCCTTCTTTTCCTTTGCCCTATGTCGGCACCTTTTTTCAAGCGGTTTGAGATCGACGCCGTTAGCGGGTTACCCTTCCGGCTTGGCCAGGCAGGTTATGGACGCCATTGGTTATTCTTGGGACTCTTAGCCCCATTTGCATCTTGTCCGTAGACTGACGTATCATTTTCAAGGTGATTTGGATCTTTGTACATTATGTCGTATTCTTGACTCCTTGAGTCGGTTATATATCTGCTTACAGGGTCCCATCGAGGACTGTTGTGTAATGTTATTACCGCTTTCCACCCGCGAAAAAGTGCTGGTGAGCACCTTTGAATCGTTTCTATGCGGGTTTGGTGAATTTCGCCCAAACTTGCATAGGTCCGATTCGAGGGTGTTCTGAGTGGTATCGAGCTCGGCGATTGCGATACCCCAAGTCCAAATGTCAGAGGATGACCTAGCTAACGGCCGAAGTAGAGTGTCTAAACTATTTTTGCAAAATCGGTTGTATAGTTCTGACTAGGTCTGGTTTTACTCCTTACCCCTCTGCTGTTCTCCTCTTACCTCTACGTGTTTTGAATCCGCTCTCCTCTCTTTCTTTGAGTCCAGGAATTCTCGTGGTTGGGTTTCCGTCGTACCTTCAGGGTTTCGCTTCCTCCTCTGATAACGGTGACCTATCATCCGGAGTTCAAGCTGCCTGAGGAATCCGTCTACTGCGGTACCAGTCTTTGTTCCTTGTTTGTGTTTTCCGGAGTTCCCGACACGACGACATCATCTACGCCAGATCCGATGCAGAGTCTGCATCACTCCTTTGTTCCGAACCTCGCTTGTCGAGATCTTCAGTCTAATTCCGAGAGTTGGTTGCATAATCCGCCTATTTGTGTGCAGAGTAATGGTTCGAGTGCGGGATGGAGTAGCTACCATACCACTACTCTTATCATTCGCTCTTGTACATCGAATCAGTGGATCCAGCAGTTTTACTCCGTTCACGGAAGTTAGGGGTGGCTTTATTTGTTGATACCTCTACCTTCGACCTTTTGTTACCGGAGAGTTCTCTCGACGATCACGGACAACGACCTCTTGTTAGTGGTGTCGCGAGGATCTACACGAAGCGAAGGATCGACGCCGACCCTCCTTCCGGTACCATGAGGCGGATCTCGAGGCGAGATCCATTGTTAGTGGTGTCAATTGTGGCATCCCATAAAACCACTACCGTAAAATCGCGTTGAATTTGTGCATTGCATCGTCATCATGCATTGTTTGCTAAAACTATTTTCGCACGCCCTTTCTGTTTTCTAAAACGCCAACTTTAATCAAATACCAAAACGGGTCCCGGAATATTTTGTTTTGGCGCTATTGGTTTTGCAACGTTTTAAAACAAATAAAAATTTAAATTATTTTAATAGGGGCAGTCGAACGGGCCGATTGACCCGAACGACCGCCCCAGAATTATTAAAACGGTCCACCCCAATCAGCCCCATCTAATCCTATTCCTACCAACTAGACTACCCAACCTCAGCCTCCACATCACCCCCACCAATCCCCATACGCCACCTCATCTCTCCCCTCTTTCCTAGCCACTCCTAGCCTGCCACTTGGCCTCTTCCTCTCACCCAGCCAACACACCCCACAGCCGGTCACACCCCACTCACGCACACCCACGCACGCAACCCACCCCGGTTTCTCACTTTGGCTGCGTTCACACCTTGTGACCACCTCGTGGGACCCGCACCTGCCCCACGTCCCCACCCCCTCTCCTCTCCTTCTTTCTTCCTCCTCTGGCTTCCTCCTAGCCCGACGCGACCCCTCCGCCCTTGCTCCTCTCTCCCCTCCGGCGCTCAACCTCCCTCCTCTCCACCTTCCCTGCTCGCCACCTCCCTCCCCTCCGGCTACACACGGCGCCTGCGCCTCGCCTGCTTCGCCCCATGACCTTGGCCCGCCACTCCGCGCCTTCTGCGCCTCACGCGACCGGCCGCGCCCGCCTCCTCCCTGGCGCCGCCCTTCCCTCCTGCCTCCCAGCTCGCCACGCAGCTCCCTCACCGCCCGTCCCGCCTCTCCCCTCTGCCTCGTCGCCCGCGTCCGTGACGCCGCCCCGTGCGCCCGCCCTCGCCCATGCCAACGCCGTCGCCCGCCGTCGTCTCCTCCGGCCGAGCCCGCCCAGCGTCTCCACCTCGTCCGTTGAGCCGCATGCCGTGGCCATCCTTCGTCGAAAGCCGTACGCCTTCTCTGCGATGGTTCGTGGTGTGGTTCCCGTGGACGTTGGGCTCGGCTGTTTGGCTAGCTGTGGTAAATTGTTCAGCTAATCAGTCCGTGGGCATTGCCGTGGTACTAGCACGTCACCGAGTACACCGAACGCAAGCACTTCAAGCGGCCTACCTCCATCAAGTTTTGGGCCGACAAGATCGACTCCGAAGCGCAATTGCCATCAATCCTCCAAGTCCGACACCCGACCCCGAACCCGAGTTCTTCGACGCGACGACAAGATCTCCTACATGGGAGCCCGGAGAACTCGTACCCGAAGGCCGCGGTTGCGACATGATCTTCTTCTCGGACGCCGAGAGCCGTGACGACCGCCAAGATCGCCTCAAGGTTCGAAGGACCCGGTATCAGCCAAGTTCGCCAATGACATCAAGACGGGCGCTAAGACCGTGCCGGATCCAAGTCCGAACCCGATACCGTCAAGGCCACCGACGCGGAGACGTCGAGTACTTCATCCCGGACACCGAGAACTTCCCCCTGAACGCCATGACCGTCAATATGACCCGAAGGCCACGGATGCGCCAAGATCTACCACCCCGATCCGAAGACCCTAGGTACCGGAGTCCAAGAACGCTTCCGTCGAACCCCAGATCCGAGCCCTGAGACCGACCCCGAACCCCAGAACCCCAAGACCGTCGAGACCCCTCAATGTGTGACCCCTTTCTCGAACCCTATTTTCATAAATGATATCAACTGTTGCATTAAATCATTCATCCTGCATGCATCTTGTCATGTGGTTGGGGGCCTTATGCCGATTCACCTAATAATTAAATATGGGGCCCATATGCGGGCGAATCTAGTCTCATATCGGCCTCATTTAAACTTGTGTAGCGAACCGGTGATATATCCTGCCTTGTTAAACAACATTTAAATTGCGGGGGTTCTAAACAACTGGAACCGTTTATTAATTGTCGGGACCCCGGTTCCGCTTAATATGACCTAATTGCATCGCACCTTTGCCATGTCATCCATCATACATGCATCATGCCGATCTTCTGCCGTTGTATTAAATATTGCATCCGGTGTTATTCTAGTGTTTTGCTTCTTCGCGGATAAGGCCGTTGAGTTGATGTGAGCTTACCCGATCTTGGTTGAACCCTTGGCAATGTTTTCGGTGAGCATCTCCCCTTTCTACCTATCTTACTTTTATAGTCTTTATTCCCTCTGTTGATCTATTGCTATCCGTGTTGCGATGCTTTAGTTCCGCACTGTGATATACCGTGCAGCCCTATATTGCCTTGGACACATCCTATTGCTGTTGTTTGGTAGATAGTTGGACTTCGCGTCGTAGTTGCTTGCTCAAGTCTTGATGTAATGCCATATGCCACGATTCTTTGATGTATTGCCGCATGTTGATGTTGGAGATGATTCTAGTTTTACTTATCGTCACTTTAATTTCTGTTTAACAACTAAAATTGAAATAAGCGAGGCATCGGTGGGTGATAGAAAATATTTGGTTTCGAGCACTTGTGTCCGTGAAGACCCGAGTACTTGATACTGTTCCTTGATTTATCGCGCTATCCACATTCGGGGAGTATGGGATCCCCCTGAGCCAGAGCTTGATTCCGTCTTATTTCTTGGGGCCACAACTAGTTTGAGGTGTTTTTACTATCTTGTACTTATGCCATGCTACTTTCTGTAATTAAATTGTGCGAGGAGCACACTGTACTGTTTAGGATCGGGACACGATTCCGCGGTGTCGACAAGCCCAGCCACACTTTCGGGTTCCCGATCGTTCACACCGTCTACCCAAACCTTGAGCCGTCTCGAGTCACCGGCTTCGTTGGGATCTACTTAAGGTGGCCCCTGAAATATTTCTGAATCCTGTGATTGTTCAGTCGTGAAAGCCTCGTTGGGTTTTGTTTTGGTTTTTCCGAGGTTGATCGAGCGTGTGTTGCTATTGGTGCACCCCGGCCGGGTAAAACTTTCTGAAAGCCGTGTCCGCGGATATGGACGACTTGGAGCACAGTATCTCGATCATACACAAGCATAACTAAAGTTTATTGCTGTAAATTTGACTTTATAATGACTAGTAATCAGCCTCACTATCATGGAATGGCTAATTAATACTGCCCACAACTGCTTGTTTGGAGTGTCGCTTGCGACCATTGTACCTGACTAGTAAGTATTGCAACTACAACGAAATGGCTGAATAAAAGTACCAACAACTGCTGGGTTTTGGGTGTATATCATGCTATCTGTATCTGATTAGTAATTGTTGCAACTACAACGGAATGATTAACTAAAAGGACCCACTGCTTACTTTATCAGGACGATTATCTATACCTGACTAGTAATTTCTGCAACGATAACCAAATAAGTAAAACTGCCAACTGTGTGAGTTCCTCGGTTGACTTCCTCGTTTGGTCTCGAGGGGGAAACGCCAGGATGGGTTTGTTTGGTGATAGCTTCAGGTTGGATCCGGTTAGGTCATTCTCACCCCTCTCTGATAACCGCCAGTTGTATCGAGTCTCTATAGGATGTTTCGTGCATCTTGCCGCCTCGATCCACCATACCTATGTAGGCGAGGACCGCGAATTCTAGCCTCGCTGTCTTGGCCTCGATCTTGGCTCCTTCTTTTCCTTTGCCCTATGTCGGCACCTTTTTTGTTCAAGCAGGTTTGAGATCGACGCCAAGAAGGTTACCCTTCCGGCTTGGCTGGGCAGGTTATGGGCCATTGGTTATTCTTGGACTCTTAGCCCCATTTGCATCTTGTCCGTAGAGACGACGTATCATTTTCAAGGTGATTTGGATCTTTGTACATTATATCGTATTCTTGACTCCTTGAGTCATTGTTATATATCTGCTCGTGGGTCCCATCGAGGACTGTTGTGTAATGTTATTACTTCGTTTTCCACCCGCACGAAAGTGCCTGGTGGGCACCTTTGAATCGTTTCTATGCGGGTTTGGTGAATTTCGCCCAAACTTGCATAGGTCCGATTCTGAGGGTGTTACATCAAATCACTTGCTTGCAAGCTAATCAATGTGATATCACCGAGAGGGCCCAGAGTATATCTATCCGTCATCGGGATGAACAAATTCCACTCTCGATCCATGAGCCTCAACATAACACTTTATTAGTTCTGAATCCATCTTTATAATCACCCTGTTACGGTGTGACGTTTGATGTTATCAAGAAACTCTTCGGTGTTAGTGATTGACATGATCTCATGGTCTAAGGATTAGGATCACTTCGTAAGTTGTTATAGCAATATAAACTCAATGACTTTGATCGTAATGCTATACTTCGGATGAATGTTCATCACACCATTACACTAATGTTGTGATCCCGTTATTAACAACATCCAATGTCCATGATCAGGAAACCTTGATCATCTTGTTAATCAACGAGCTAGTTTATGAGAGAGGCATAACTAGGAACTTTCTGCTTGTTTATTAAACACACATGTATTAACGTTTACGTATTAATACAATTATAGCATGCAAAATAAACATCTATCATATACTTGGAATACACATAATAAACACTTTATTATTGCCTCTCGGGCATATTCCTTCATCTCCCACTTGCACTAGAGACAATAATCTAGTTACATAGTGATAAATCTAACACCCATTGAGTTCGGTGTTGATCATGTTTTGCTCTAGGGAGTTTTAGTCAACGGATCTGCTACATTGAGATCCGTATGTACTTTACAAATCTTTATATCTCCATCCTTGACATGCTCGTGGATGGAGTGAAACCGGCGCTTAATATGCTTGGAATGCTTGTGAGACCTTGGCTCTTTGGCATTGGCAATGGCACCATTGTTGTCACAATAGATCACCATTGGGTCCAACGCGTTTGCCACAACTCCTAGTTCGGATATGAACTCCTTCATCCAAACTGCTTCCTGAGCCGCTTCTGAAGCAGCAACATATTCGGCCTCCGTTGTTGATCCCGCTACCACAGGTTGTTTGGAGCTCCTCCAACTAACCGCTCCACCATTCATGAGAAATACGTATCCGGATTGAGACTTAGAGTCATCCGGATCGGTGTCAAAGCTAAGCGTCGACATAACACTTAGCGACGAGCTCTTCTTCACCTCCGTATACAAGAAACATATCCTTAGTTATTCGTAGTACTTAAGGATATTCTTGACCGCTATTCGTGTTAGAACTCGGATCCGATTGGTACCTACTAGTCAAACTAATAGCATGTGCCACATCCGGTCTTGTACATAGCATGGCGTACATTATAGAGCCTATGGCTGAAGCATAGGGACTTTGTCCATTATCTCTCTTTCTTCCGTCAAGCCGGACTTTGAGTCTTACTCAATGTCTTGCCTTGCAACATAGGTAAGAACCCCTTCTTACTTCCGTCCATTTTAAACTTCTTTAAAATCTTATCAAGGTATGTACTTTGCGATAGCCCTATTAGGCGCCTAGATCTATCTCTATAGATCTTTATGCCTAATATGTATGACGCTTCACCTAGGTCCTTCATTGAAAATTTCTTTGTCTAGATAACTTTTAACACTGTTTAAAAGATCTATATCATTTCCGATCAATAATATGTCATCCACATATAATATCAGAAATGCCACATTGCTCCCACTCACTTTCTTGTAAATACAAGCTTCTCCATAAGTTTGGAAAAATCTAAACTCTTTGATCACCTCATCAAAGCGGAGATTCCAACTTCGTGATGCTTGCTTCAATCCATAGATGGATCGCTGAAGCTTGCACACCTTGTTAGCATCCTTAGGATCGACAAAACCCTTTGGTTGTATCATATACAACTCTTCTTCAATATTACCATTGAGAAACGCGGTTTTGACATCCATCTGCCATATCTCATAATCGAAATATGCAGCAATTGCTAACATAATCCTAACTGACTTTAGCATCGCTACGGGAGAGAAAGTCTCATCATAGTCAACTCCTTAAATTTTTCGAAACCCCTTTGCGACAAGTCGAGCTTTATAGACGGTCACATTACCATTAGCATCAGTTTTCCTTTTGAAAATCCATTTGTTCTCCACGGCCTTTCGGTCGTGAGGTAATTCCACCAAGTTCCAAACTTGATTTTCATACATGGATTCCATCTCGGATTTCATGGCTTCTAACCATTTGTTGGAATCCGGGCTCATCATCGCTTCTTCATACGTCGCAGGGTCATCATTTTCATCAACCATGAAATTCATGACAGATTTCCGACAGCTCGGGAGCCGCAGCGTCTGTTTGACCTGCGAGGTTCGGTAGTACTCTCTTCGAGTTTCATGATCATTATCATTAGTTCCCTCTTCAACAGGTGGAGCCAACTCGGAACAACTTCCGGCAAGGCTACTCGCCATACTTTGAAGAGAAGGTTCCACAACCTCTTGAGTTCTACCTTCCGACTACTCACACCTTTCGCGAGAAACTCTTTCTCTAGAAAGGATCCATTCTTAACACAAAAACCTTGCCCTCGGATGCGTGATAGAAGGAATACCCAATAGTTTCTTTAGGGTATCCTATGAAGACGCATTTTTCCGCTTTGGGTTCGAGTTTATCCGGTTGAAGTTTCTTCACATAAACATCGCATCCCCAAACTTTAAGAAATGATGACTTAGGTTTGTTTCCAAACCACAATTCATCTGATGTCTTTTCAATGGATTTAGATGGTGCCCGATTTAAAGTGAATGCAGCAGTTTCTAGTGCATACTCCCAAAATGACAACGGCAAGTCCGTCAGAGACATCATAGATCGAACCATATCTAATAAAGTATGCTTACGACGTTCGACACACCATTTCATTGTGGTGTTCCGAGTGTGAGTTGTGAAACAATTCCACACTCTTTCATGTGAGTGCTAAACTCGTAACTTAGATACTCACCTCCACGGTCGGACCGTAGAAATTTGATCTTTCTATTACGATGATTTTCCACTTCATTCTGAAATTCCTTGAACTTTTCAAAGGTTTCAGACTTGTGTTTCATCAAGTATATATAACCGGATCTACTCAAATCATCCGTGAAAGTAACAAAATAACGATATCCACCTCGCGCCGACACACTCATTGGACCACATACATTAGAATGTATGATTTCCAATAAATCTGTCGCCCGTTCCATTGAACCGGAAAACGACGTTCTAGTCATCTTGACCATAAGGCATGGCTCACATGTATCAAATGATTCATAATCAAGTGATTCCAAAAGTCCATCCGAATGGAGCTTCTTCATGCATTTAACGCCAATATGACCTAGACGGCGATTACCATATATCGGATATATCATCATTAAGTTTAATCCTTTTAGCATCAACATTATGAATATGTGTAACATTATCATCGAGATCTAATAGAAATAAACCATTCATCATCGGTGCATGACCATAAAAGATTTCATTCATATAAATAGAACAACCATTGTTCTCGGATTTAAATGAATAACCACTTCGCATCAAACACGATCCAGATACAATGTTCATGCTCGGTCAGGCACCAGATAACATTTATTCAAGTTTATAACTAATCCGACGGTAAGTGGAGAGTCGGCGTTAAACGGCGATCACATCAACGCTTGATCCATTGCCACACGCATCTTGACCTCACCCTTGCTAGCGGTCGCTTGTTTCGACCTCGATTCGAGTTACAAATATTAGCAACGAACGGTATCAAATACCTGTGTTCTCTGCGAGCACTAGTCAAGTACACATCAATAACATGTATATCATATATACCTTTGTTTGCCTTGCGGCCTTCTTATGCCGCCAGATACTTGGGGCGATTGCTTCGATGGCGATCCCTTACAATAGTAACACTCGGAATCGGACTTAGGTCCAACTCGGGGTTTCTTTTCAGCGGCAGCAATGCTTGCCGCCTTACTTCCTTCCGTTTTCCTTCTTGTCTTTCTTGAAACCGGTGTTTCTATTGATCATCAACACTTGATGTTCCTTTTGATCTCCACTGCGTTTTAAGCATTGTGAAGCTCTGGGAGAGACTTCTTCATGCCTTGCATATTATAGTTCATCACGAAGCTCTTATAGCTAGGTGGCGTAGACTGAGAACAACACGATGGATGCCTAAGTCAATGGGAATCGATATTCCCAAGGACACAAGCTTATCGGCGTAACCCGACATCTTGAGTACATGCTCACTAATGGAGCTGTACTCTTCCATCATGCACTAAAGAACTTTTACAAGCGTTGTAGCTCTCTGTGACATGTGTGTCGAAAATCATTTTCAACTCACCCATTGTATCAAATGCATTGCCGTTTGAAACGCTTTGAAGTTCGGCTCTAGCCCATACAATATGCCGCAATGAACTAAGTTGTGGTCCTCTGACGAGTCGATAGACATTCTTCTCCTCGTCAGGCATCATCAAAGGTGGGGGCCTAACGGCTTCTAGCACATATTGCTTTTGTGCACAGAGAGAAGAATCCTCAAATTCATGGCCCATTCGGTAAAGTTGCTACCGTTCGTTGCTAGATTCTCTTTCTCCATGAACACATTGAAATTAAAAGCGGTGGTGCCATCTACAACAGAATTTGTAAAGTTTAGACTAAGTGTATGATAGATTGAGTTCAACTAATCTATATTACGAATGAACTCCCACTCAAACGACATCCCTCGTGCCTTTTGGTGATTACATGAACCAAATCCACTACACCAAGTCCGATCATCACGTGAGTCGGTATAGCTTCAAAGCGAGCATCAAATGGGCATCATATCAACTATATGACTCATGCTTAACCTTTCGGTCCGTGTTCCAAGGCCATGTGCATACATGCTAGGCTCGCCAAGTTAGAACCTTAGTATTCGCGTGTGTAACTGTTTTACACCGAAATATGGTCGGATCCAAGAACACCCGATCATCACGTGATGTCTTGGGCGGCGAAAACATAATCGGTGCATACTAAAGGAAGAACACATTCTTATCTTGATATTTAAATTAGGGATCATCTTATTATGCTAACAAAGCGCTAAACAAGCAATATAAGATGCAATCAAAACATCATATGTTTATTAGTGAAATGATATGGTTCCCGCAGATGATCTCTATCATGTGCATCGTGGTATGATCACTATCATACCTATATGTGTAAATCAAGGTCTATGGATTTTACGCTATGTGTGTTGTAAGAGTATCATCTCATACTTCTACTTACAACACTACCATATCATAACACTAGCACAAAGAACAATCTAAACTAGACGCCTCTAATTTATCCATTGCAAGTTTTACGTGGCTTAGGGCTTTCGAGATAGAACCGTTCTTACCTACGAACATGAACCACAACGAGGATAATCAAATTGTTGACAACTTGCTTGCAAAATAGATATTGACTATAGTAGGAGAGAGACACCGCTAGCCACTTATGCAAACTAGTTGCATGTCAAGCGTGGAACAGGTCTCATGTGCGAGGACATGTAAAGTTTGTCCGGGCCGCTTCATCCCACTATGCCACCAATATCCAAAATTACAACAAAGGAGCAACAACATGATCATCATCACCCACATACTCATATGTGTACTACCCGTGTAAAGTATCTACGCATAGATCCAATCGATACCCTTTGTAGGGTTCGCAACATAGAAAACAAAAATTTTCTACGATGTGAACTATATACCAAGATCTATCTACTAGATACAAACAACGCGGATGTATATCCATAGAGAACATACCCTTGAAGACCGACAAAGCTTAACGAGTTCAACTCGTGGTTGATGTAGACGATCTCTTGCCGATCTCAAGATCGAGAGGAAGTCCTAGCGCCGCAAATCGAGCGCATCCGTGCTCGCACACACGCTCGAGGCACCGAGCAACCTCCGCCTCCTCGCTCCAGCGATGCAGCGGAAGCACAACTCTTTCTTGCCGAATAGCCACCGGGAACATGTATCTCGCTAGTCCGAGACCATGGGGGATAAATTCTAGAGGGGGAGAGATCCTTCACGAGGAGGTGTGTGAGACAAGTGAGGAGGGGGGCTCCTTTTATAGGAGGAGGGGGGGACCCCAAGGGGGTGGCCGGCGCATGGGGGCTGCCCCCTTGCCCTCCCCTCTTCATGTGGGTGGACACTCCACTCACAAATCTCCTTTAAATTCCCTCCACTCAAAAGTCCACTCAAATTCCCATTAAATTTCCACCAAATTTAATGCAAACTCTCATTAAATAAAACTCTTTTATTTTATTCAGAATTTTGTCAATTACTTTAATGACAAACATTCACAAATAACCCCTTGCTAGAATTCTATTTCACATGCATAACCACTTTATGCAATTTCACCCAAAACTTTTTTGGTATCTAGTGAAATAAATTCCTGCGCTTGTTCATTCTTTCGGCATGAAAGATTTGCTCCAATTGGATGTCGGTGTCTCTTAAGTGTGTCACCCTATGGTTCGTGAATAATACGGACATGATCGAGACCCCTCTCGGATCAATAATCAGAAGTGGGATCTGGAGACCCATACTGACTCCCACACATTCAACGATGACTTTCTTGTGATCGTCAGAACCTTTTACGCTAGTATCTTAATCCCTTTGTTTCACGATATATTACATGTCCGAGATTCGATCATCGGTATCTCCATACCTAGTTTGATCTCGTTACCGACATGCACTCTTTTCTCGTTCCTGTGATATAACATTCTAGTGATCAAATCACTTGCTTGCAAGCTAATCAATGTGATATCACCGAGAGGGCCCAAAGTATATCTATCCGTCATCGGGATGAACAAATTCCACTCTCGATCCATGAGCCTCAACATAACACTTTATTAGTTACGAATCCATCTTTATAATCACCCACATACGGTGTGACGTTTGATGTTATCAAGAAACTCTTAGGTGTTAGTGATTGACATGATCTCATGGTCTAAGGATTAGGATCACTTCATAAGTTGTTATAGCAATATAAACTCAATGACTTTGATCGTAATGCTATACTTCGGATGAATGTTCATCACACCATTACACTAATGTTGTGATCCCGTTATTAACAACATCCAATGTCCATGATCAGGAAACCTTGATCATCTTGTTAATCAACGAGCTAGTTTATGAGAGAGGCATAACTAGGAACTTTCTGTTTGTTTATTAAACACACATGTATTAACGTTTCCGTATTAATACAATTATAGCATGCAAAATAAACATCTATCATATACTTGGAATACACATAATAAACACTTTATTATTGCCTCTCAGGGCATATTCCCTTCAGAGCCCGGATTCCAACAAATGGTTAGAAGCCATGAAATCCGAGATGGAATCCATGTATGAAAATCAAGTTTGGAACTTGGTGGACTTACCTCACGACCGAAAGGCTGTGGAGAATAAATGTATTTTCAAAAGGAAAACTGATGCCGATGGTAATGTGACCGTCTATAAAGCTCGACTTGTCGCAAAGGGGTTTCGACAAATTCAAGGAGTTGACTACGATGAGACATTCTCTCCCGTAGCAATGCTAAAATCAGTTAGGATTATGTTAGCAATTGATGCATATTTCGATTATGAGATATGGTAGATGGATGTCAAAACCGCTTTTCTCAATGGTAATATTGAACAAGAGTTGTATATGATACAACCAAAGGGTTTTGTCGATCCTAAGGATGCTAACAAGGTGTGCAAGCTTCAGCGATCCATCTATGGATTGAAGCAAGCATCACGAAGTTGGAATCTCCGCTTTGATGAGGTGATCAAAGAGTTTGGATTTGTCCAAACTTATGGATAAGTTTGTATTTACAAGAAAGTGAGTGGGAGCAATGTGGCATTTCTGATACTATATGTGGATGACATATTATTGATCGGAAATGATATAGATCTTTTAAACAGTGTTAAAAGTTATCTAAACAACAAATTTTCAATGAAGGACCTAGGTGAAGTGTCATACATATTAGGCATAAAGATCCGTAGAGATAGATCTAGGTGCCTAATAGGGTTATCGCAAAGTACATACCTTGATAATATTTTAAAAAAGTTTAAAATGGACGAAAGTAAGAAGGGGTTCTTACCTATGACACAAGGCACGACATTGAGTAAGACTCAAAGTCCGGCTACAGCGGAAGAAAGAGAGATAATGGACAAAGTCCCCTATGCTTCAGCCATAGGCTCTATAATGTACGCCATGCTATGTACAAGACCGGATGTGACACATGCTATTATTTTGACTAGTAGGTACCAATCGGATCCAGGTTCGGAACACTGGAAAGCGGTCAAGAATATGCTTAAGTACTTGCGAAGAACTAAGGATATGTTTCTTGTATACGGAGGTGAAGAAGAGCTCGTCGCTAAGTGTTATGTCGACACTAGCTTTGACACCGATCCGGATGACTCTAAGTCTCAATCCAGATAGGTATTTCTCATGAATGGCAGAGCGGTTAGTTGGAGGAGATCCAAACAACCTGTGGTGGCGGGATCAACAACGGAGGCCGAATATGTTGCTACTTCGGAAGCGGCTCAGGAAGCAGTTTGGATGAAGGAGTTCATATCCAAACTAGGTGTGGTTGCAAACGCGTTGGACCCAATGGTAATCTATTGTGACAACAATGGTGCCATTGCCAATGCCAAAGAACCAAGGTCTCACAAGCATTCCAAGCATATTAAGCGCCGGTTTCACTCCATCCGAGAGCATGTCAAGGATGGAGATATAAAGATTTGTAAAGTACATACGGATATGAATGTAGCAGATCCGTTGACTAAAACTCCCCCTAGAGAAAAACATGATCTACACCAGAACTCCATGGGTGTTAGATACATCACTATGTAACTAGATTATTGTCTCTAGTGCAAGTGGGAGACTGAAGGGAATATGCCCTGAGAGGCAATAATAAAGTGTTTATTATATGTATTCCAAGTATATGATAGATGCTTATTTTGCATGCTATAATTGTATTAATACGGAAATGTTAATACATGTGTGTTTAATAAACAAACAGAAAGTTACTAGTTATGCCTCTCTCATAAACTAGCTCGTTGATTAACAAGATAATCACAGTTTCCTGATCATTGACATTGGATGTTGTTAATAACGAAATCACAACATTAGAGTAATGATGTGATGAACATTCATCTGAAGTATAGCATTATGATCAAAGTCATTGAGTTTATATTGTTATAAACAACTTACGAAGTGATCCCAATCCTTAGACCATGAGATCATGTCAATCACTAACACCGGAAGAGTTTCTTGATGACATCAAACATCACATCATAACTGGGTGATTATAAAGATGGATTCAAAACTACTAAAGTGTTATGTTGAGGATCATGGATCAAGAGTGGAATTTGTTCATCCCAATGACGGATAGATATACTCTGGGCCCTCTCGGTGATATCACATTGGTTAGCTTGCAAGCAAGTGATTTGATCACTAGAATGTTATATCACAGGAACGAGAAAAGAGTGCATGTCGGTAACGAGATCAAACTAGGTATGGAGATACCAATGATCGAATCTCGGACATGTAATATATCGTGAAACAGAGGGATTAAGATACTAGCGTAAAAGGTTCCGACGATCACAGGAAAGTCATCGTTGAATGTGTGGGAGTCAGTATGGATCTCCAGGTCCCGCTTTTGATTATTGATCGGAGAAGGGTCTCGATCATGTCCGCATTATTCACAAACCGTAGGGTGACACACTTAAGGGACACTGACATCCAATTGGAGCAAAAGTTTCATGCCGGAAAGAATAACAAGCGCAGGAATTTATTTCACTAGATACCGAAACAGGTTTTCGGGTGAAATTGCAGAAAGTGTTTTTGCATGTGAAATGGAATTCTAGCAAGGGGTTATATATGAATGTTTATCATTAAAGTAATTGACAAAATTCTGAATAAATAAAAAGAGTTTTATTTAATGAGAGTTTGCATTAAATTTGGTGGAAATTTAATAGCAATTTTGAGTGGGATTTTGAGTGGAGGGAATTTAAAGGAATTTTGTGAGTGGAGTGTCCACCCACATGAATGAGGGGAGGGAAAGGGGGCAGCCCCCATGCTCCGGCCAACCCCTTGGGGTTCCCCCTCTCCCTCTCTCTCTCACTCACACCTCCTCGTGAAGGATATCTCTCCCCCTCTAGAATTTATCCCCCATGGTATCGGACTAGCGAGATACATGTTCCCGGTGGCTATTCGGCAAGAAAGGGTTGTGCTTCCGCTGCATCGCTAGAGAGAGGAGGCGGAGGTTGCTCGGTGTCTTGTATGTGTGTGCGGGCACGGATGCACTGCTGCTTTGCGATGCTAGGACTTCCTCTCGATCTTGAGATCGGCAAGAGATCGTCTACATCAACCACGAGTTCAACTCGTTAAGCTTTGTCGATGTTCAAGGGTATGTTCTCTACGGATATTCTTCCGCCCGTTGTTTGTATCTAGTAGATAGATCTTGGTACTTAGTTCCCATCATAGGATTTTTTTTGTTTTCTATGCTGCGAAACCCTTCAGTTAGCAACTCCATCCTTTCATCTCTCATTGTTAGTTTAGCTCGATGCTCTATAATTAGAGAGGGATTTCATGCTCTAGAAGTAGAGGGAATTTTAGATGTGTAACTTTAGGATATTTTAATAGGATTTTTGGCATATTTTCTGGGATTTTCCTGAAAGTTGATTTTGTGCACAAAAATGAGACACCAAAGCAATTATGCTGAAAAAAGCATTAGTCCGTGTTAGTTATATCCAAATCACAAAAATTAGGGGGGAAACAATAGCAAAAGTGTTCGGAAAAGTAGATACGTTTTGGACGTATCAGCCGCATGGACTGCATCAGAGGGGCCAAATAGCCAAGCTGTGGCGGCCCGACGGCTTCTTCTTAGGCGGGGTCATAGCTAAGCTTCCTAAGTGTGTATCTTATTTATTCGAAACTAGTTCTACTAACTGCTGAATATTTATTTCTTTTCTCAGCATAAGAGTACTAAAATATTAAAAATACAGGTCGTGGATAGCAACCGGATCGGGCAATGTACCAGATCAGGGTTCCATTTTAAGTATATTTATGAGTGTGTTCTTAGTTGTGTCCATAAATTTTGCGGTGCCACTACGATCATAGGATTGTAGCAACACCATCAGAAACAGGGGAAGAGGACGTGGCATTTTACTGACTGGTGGGGACCGCAACCTCGAGCGTCGACGGCGAGCATCCCAGGTTCGAGGATTAGTGCTCCCCATTGTTCTGTGATTTTCCATATTCTATCGCTCGCTCGCAGCTCCGCTCCACGGCTCTAGTGATGACTGCAAGTGCACAGATCGTTTGTTGATAGTTTCGAAATAAAGATATCGATCCCACACGGAGCAAGAGTCTGAAGTCTAAGTATTCTTGAATTAAATACTAGAATAGAAATGCTGAAATAAATTTCTAAATAACAAGATAAAATGTGAGTATTGTGTAAAAAGGTGTTTTGGGGTTTTTGGTATAAGAGAACAATGATTAAAGTAAACAAAGTAGAATACAGAAAGTAAGTATCGTGTATGTAAAATATATTTGAAACTTCGGTGGGAAAAGCGTTCTCAGGGATTAGCGGATACACCACTAGCATTATAAAGGGCTAAAGTAAAGATTATTATCATGAACATTCTCAAATATGTATGTGTGGGAGGAACTCCGCATTTGGACAATTAGGCAGCAACCACTGCTCACATCATCCTCATAACCACAGCAGAATACAATCAACATCAATTGAATTACTGTGCTATTAAGGGACTTAATACCGCATGACGTATCCCATGGTATGGATAGTGTTTTGTGACTTTCCTCGATTCCCATGTTGATACGTAAGGAGTGCCAACAGCTTTATAGTCACTGTAAGTGCTAACACACCTCCGCCTACCAACAAGTAGTTTCCTCCATCAAGTCCCCATAAGAGGCAAATATTGAGAGGTCGACTTCTCCCAACATCAAGATGAAGACATATGGTCACAGCAATAAATATCATAATAAACTTTATCTTATTTCTATCTCATGCTATGGTTTCTCCATCTCCCCAAGAACTAATGATCTACTCAGACATGGAGGCAATCAACATCATGGCAAAAGTAATGGAATCTATCATAGATGAATAGTAATTGTATAAATCCACAACGAGTATGGAAATTACAACAAGATGTAGATAGGATGGATGGAGATGGTGGTGATGCAGCAGTTGATGATGAAGATCGATGCCTTAGCCTCTTGAATCAACGTAGGGCGAAGATGGAGCCCGGTGGATGAGTTCCCCCTATAGATGCCTTTCGAAGGTGAGGTTTCGGCGATTTCTAGGTGTTCTATATGTCGTCTGTCCGATCCAGTTTCGGCGATTTCTAGGTTTTCTTCTGGTGTTATTAATATTTCCCAAATAAGCAATGTATGTTGTTTTTGGCTCCTTTTCACTCCAATATAACTGTTCTAAGAATTGTGTCCATCGGATCCATCATCTGTCCTGATCCTGGTGAAAATAAACATAAAAGGTGCGCACGAACACCGTAAAATAACAAGATCCTACCACTACAATGCAAAATAATAACATAAAACATGATACAAATATGCACTCATCAACTTCCCCAAGCTTAGGCTCTTGCTCATCTCGAGCAAGTTTAGCTTAATGGATGTGATCCTCATATTCATGAAGCTAAGTCGATAAAATAAATGAGGCAGTTGCAGCATGTGTTTATCATAAATTATACATAGAAATAAGTTCATGAATAGTACCTTACTCGGACCATCCGAATACTAATAGCAGGCTTCCACACCTTAGCAATTGACAGTTCACAAAAGATTACTCTCAACATGATGTAAAGGTATTCGGTTCAACTGAATGGGTTGTCGAGTTAGTCCCAAGTGTTTTAAGGATTAACATATTCACTTGGGATTCAAAATATCAAACGTCTCTTTGTCTTACTACAATATAGTGGTATATGCCTATTTGGTATTTGCACATTCACTCTTTTTCTTCATCTTTATTTTCTTCTTTCTCTATATATATTCATGCTCACGCTTTTGTTTAAGTGATGTGCAAAGGAGCTAGCCATACATTCCACTTCATGTAGGATTCCAAAGTTTAGCGATCTCAGTTACCAAATTCCAAATATATATGAAGCATCTTTATAACTTGAATATTGTACCTCAACTTGTTCTCACTCTGTTTGATAGAACTTTTTGATTTCTCCTTTGTTCAAGGTTTTTCTTTTTCAATTGAACTAATTAGATAATTTCTTCTTTCTATAAATCAAACCATTGACCTACAACATATTAATCAAATTATCTTCGTATGTTCCGTTAATACCAATGATGTGGAAGACTTCTTTTGCTATCATCAAGTGCAAGTAAAATTATACTCAAGCCATTCATATATCCAATAAGACAAACTCAAACTCGATAATTCTCCATATATTATAGTAAACTCAGAATTTCATAAAAGGTATCGACTATTCTTGAAGGGAAATCTAATGATGCAAACTTTATTTATGAGCTCGAACTAATGCAAAACTAGAATAGTAATAAAAACTTGTAAGATATATTACAAGGTCTTAAATATATCCCCAAGCATGGAATCAAGCCTGGCGGGATCAAATAATCCCTCGCTATCATGGGAATGGCCACGACAGATGTTGCGATTGGCAGCGAGTAGTAGAACGAGGGGAAGGGCGGCCAGCCATCTGCGGTGCGAGATGAGGGAAAAGACACAGGGATTTACCCAGGTTTTCCCCCCAGAGGGTAAAGACCTACTCCTGCTAGATTGTATTGATGAGATAGTACAATGGGAGAGCTCGGCGGCTAGGCGGCAAGTCGAAGGGGTGTATGATGGAACGTAAGTTCTATGCGTACCCTAGGGAGGTTTATATAGAGTCACCTCGCTAGGGTTTACAGATCTGCAACCGAGTTGGATAAGGACTCGGAGGGTTTTGACCTAATCCAACTAGGCCTAACTATGCTTCTAGGCCTTCAGCTTCCAGTCGCCTAGTTCCTTCTTGGGCCGCGATCCAGTCGCCGTACTGCAGGCCCACTCGCTGGAAGTATGATCCAGTAGGAAATGTCCTGTTGGGCATACCCCACTCGGCATATCCCCATCAGTAGTCCCCGAGGCCGTCGTTGATTCGTCGCAGGTGTTCTTTGGCAGTCGGAGTATTCGGGTCCAATTTGGACGCCCAGTCGAATCGGCGACGGACTCCTTCAATGAGAAAAGGAATCTTGAACATGCATCCTCAGTCGCAATAACGGCGACCAGTCGAAACGCCAATTTGGCAAGTAGTCGAATCGTAGCCATGGTGAATGGGTCGGCGAGTCGAGTACACGAAGTTGGACCGTCAGCCTGGTCAAACTAGCCGTTGGGTAATCCAACGGTAATATCGGCGTAATCACTGTGCGGTAACGGCTCCCCAAAATTGGCGGGAACCAACCGCTATATAAGCAGAGTGACGGGTGAGTTGCGAGCATTCCCCACATTTCTTTCGACTCTGCACGTCCTTCGATCTTCTATTCTCTCTAGAGCGACCCAGAGCAATCTAGCAATCTCATACCCTCGAATCAATGGCAACCCCGAAGGAATTGTGGGGGAGATCCAAGTGCACCAAGGTGCTCCTGAAGTCCTTCGAAGACGCAGAGATTCTCCGCGCCGGGAGGTGGCGAATCCCCGCGTCTGGGTAGGTGGCGAATGCCCACGGCCGGGGAGGTGGAGTCAATTCCACGCGCCGGCGAATTCATCTGCATCACTAGACATCTCGAGAGGGGGCTCGGCTTCCCCAACTGGATCTTCTTCCACCGATTCTGCGTGTACTACGACATCTAGCCGTCAGATATGGGGCCGCATAGCATTAAGCAGCTCGCCATTTTCGTGGCATTCTGCGAGTGTTATCTGGGCTGCCGCCCATACTTTCCCTTGTGGCAGGAGCTGTTCCACGGACGGATCGGTCGCAAGGGGCAGGCGGCCTGATGCTGGCAGCGGGCAGCCTTACCTTTCAACTAAAGTCCAAGGCCTCCTTCCTTGACCTCATGCTGCCAAAGAAGGCGGTGCACGAGTGGAAGAACGAGTGGTTTTACGTCAGCGAGTCAACTCCAGATGGTGAGGTGTCACTCTCGATGTACTCCGCCGAGCGGCCCGAGCCGCGCCGGCTCCAAGTCGTGAAACTTCCACATGAACAACGGATGGTGGTCGACGAGATGCTGGCGATGATTCGTTAGCTGAAGAAAGATGGGATCAAGACCAGAATTTATACAATTGCTGGCTCGGGCGGCGACTAGTGCCCCTGGACAGCCATGCCCACTGGATGTACGAGTACACCGGTAAGAACGAAGGAACAAAGTCCTGCACCGCCGAGTGGAAGGCTGACGATTACGCCCTAATGCTGAAGAAGATCACCGACGCGGAATACCATGACCCGAAGGCCGGGATCTCCCCATACACCATGAAGCGTAAGGCGCCACCGGTAAGTCTGTTTTTCCTTGTCTATTTTGCAGTTGCAGAAATGCAGTCGCGGTTTATTAAACATGTGTTGTCTGTTCAGCTGTTCCAAGTGGTGGAAGGTTGGCTTCCTCCCGCCGATGATGAAAGCTCGGACGAGGCCGCCGAGGATGAGAGCGAGTACTCCACCGACAAGGAGAATGATGGAAATGACGATGACTACGATGATGACGACGAGGCCGTGGAGGTCGCCGCACCCGCGGTTAGGAAAACTCGCGGGCAATGGCAACGCGAGCTTGAGGACAGCAAGAGCCTCGAGGGTCACGATGGGGGCAAAGACGAAGCCCACGAACATAGTTCATGGTGTGTGGCTACACCATCAAAAAGGAAGTCACCGAAGAAGAAGAGGGAGGCGCCCAGGGCAGTGTCGCCGCTTCGATCAGCGACTAGTGCAGCTGATGAAGCCAATGTTAAAGCATCGGCGAAGGCGCCTGAGGCAGCCAAGACGACCGTGGTGGAGGACGAAGTGCCGCTGGCGTCGCTTCCACCATCGTTCTCGGCAGTCATGGGCCTCGAGGCTTCTCCAGCCACAGAGGCGTCTCCATCAAGGAAGGCACCCGCGTCGACCGAAGGGGAACTTCCCGCTGCTACGGCCTCGTTAACGAAGAAGACTTCCGTGTCATGGGCTCCGGCCCTGTTTGATACGGGCATTAGACGAAAGCTGGGCCCAAAACTGGAGAAGGCGCACATCCGCACCGTCCCGCGCGACATCCTAGTCGCCAGGTAAATGTCTTGGCGTGTCGACTTGAATCGCTAGTTTGCAATCGTTGTTTGATTTGCTGACCATTTATTTTTGCAGGACTGGCGTGAAAAAGATCGGTCACCCTTCGGTGGACAAAGTTCCAGTAGACGCCGCGGGGGCGGAAGCTAATCCCTCGAAGAAGAGGAAGGGCCGACGCCAATGCGCCCGCTGAGGGAGCAAATAAGATGAAGGGCGACGAGGTCGTCATAATTTCTAACGAGCCAGTCGACGCCCCGAGTGGAGCTCCGACTGGAGCGGATGCGACCGTGAAGGTCGTCGTGGACGCGGGGTCGCAGCAGGTAGAACCTACGGCACTAGTCGAGGTGTCGGGCCCCACGACGAGTGCTGCGGGAGCAGCGGTGGCAACCTTCCCTCACTTCATGGTGAGGGCCTACACCGCGAGTGTCTCGATGCAGTCGGCCCAAGCGCCCGAAGCTTTGGGCTCGGAAGTTGAGCAGCGTCGCGGGTGCACGCCTCTTGTGCTTCCATCATTGGACGCGGTCGAGCTGCACATCATGCTGGGCGCGGCTATTCAGGTATGTCTAGTCCCCGAGGATCTGGTCGCTGAATTTTAGCGGGAAAATTCTTATTACTTTTTGCTATCCAGTCCCCGAGTGGCTAGTCGCTGAATTTTAGTGACTAGGTACTTAGTAATTTATTCAATGTCCAATCCCCGAGTGGCTAGTCGCTGAATTTTAGTGACTAGGAACTTAGGAATTTCTTCAATGTCCAGTCTCTGAGTGGCTAGTCGCTGAATTTCAGTGACTAGGCACTTAGGAATTTCTTCATTTTTTGCTTATGTTAGTTGTGTCTGTGCATGGCCTCCAGCGTGAATCGGCAGAGCGACTAGCCACCATAGAGCGTCTGGAGCACGACCTCCGCTCCGTGCAGGAGGTGAACAAACATCTGCAGGCGACCGCGGGTAGGTTTTCGAAATACCCTCTCCATAGCTATCTTGTTTGTGATTGTGTTCTCACCCTTGCATTGCTGCAGAGGGGCATTCAACTGTAGTTGCAAAGGCTCGCGAAGGTTTGGTCTCCTTCAACAAGTTGGCGGCTTCCCAGTCGTCGTTGACCGTCGCTGAGAAGCGGGTGGCCGAGCTTGAACGAGAGCTCAAGGCCGCGAAGGCGGAGGCGAGCTCGGCGGAGGAGAGGGATAAGGCGGCTATCGCTGCCGCAGGTGTGGAACGGAAGGTATCTGATGCTCTCGTCGCGGGGCTGCAGACCGTTTTTCGGGTCTTCAAGATTTCATCACGGGGCGCTGTCGTCCCCTAATTGGTGAGTTCCTTTGACTTGTGTTTGTTTTTATCAGCGAGTCCCCGAGCATGCGGGCCGCCATTGTCATTGTGTTCTTTATGTGGTTGACTCAAATTGTGCGTCCTTTTGACGCCAAATTTCTTGCTCATCTGTATGGAAAATTCTTGATGACGAGCCCGAGGCACCGTCGTATGACGCGCGACAGTGTGTCACCATGCTGGTGGATTCTTCCGCCCTTTCGGCGACCTGCATTTGCGCGTACCTCCAGGAGATATCGCCGATAGAGGTGATTCCCAGCAAACTCACGGAGGTGTGGAACTACATGGAGAGGTATCCAGCGGTGGTGGAGTACATGTCGCAGTCGGCCTTCCCCCACGGAGCCACGACTGCGCTGAGCCTTGGGCTCGCCCACTTCCCTAACAACTTCGATCTCGACGACGTCACCAGCGGATATCCCTCGGCGACTGGCTCGGTCGAGATCTCCGACGTGCTGAAGTTGACTGATCGGGTCGTGGTCTACTTCGAGCGGGTGCTGGCAATGGGGGACCTTCTGCCATATCAGGATACTACCGTCGCTCCGAACGACCCCGAGCCGGCGCATCGCGACTTCAAGGTGGAACAACCGTTCCGATCGGTGATGGCGGGCACTTTGGCGACATACCCGTCGAACCCGTGGATCCCCTTCATCCGTGTTCGTGGTAATGATGGAACATCGTCTTTGAAGCCTACAGAGTAGATGACTGTGCCTATTGGCGTTAATTAAAAGAAGTGTATTCCTGCCCTTGTAAGCGAACAAAATTTGTTGTCGTAAGGAATGCATTTGTGCTTTTGTCAACTTTAATTTGAGTTTGGATTATTTTGTTGTGCGAGTCCCCAAGCGCATCCGCCCTTTTAAGGGGTTTACCTCGTGTTTGTGTATGTATGTTTGCTTTTATACTATTAGTTAGTTGAGGTCAACTCGCCGTGGCTTGGGAAGCCAGTCGCTTGGCGACCCCAAGGGGTGCTCTGTACTTAGATGTTTTCCTGGACGCGAATGGGTCGGTTGGATGAGTCCCCGAGCGTGGTACTTAGCCGTTCTAGTCGCATGCCCAAGGTAGGTGAGGACGAAGCGCGTTGTACTTGGTGCGTCACTTCACCTGACTCTGAGAGCCAGTCGCATGGCGAGTCCAGGGCGCGCTCTCATACTTGGTGTCTTCCCTAGCCACCTAGGTTTGGACTGGCGTTAGTCCCCGAGCGTGGTTTTTAACCATTCGAGTTGCTGCATTGAGGATGTGGAGGACTGGGTCGCTGTGAGAAGCGAATGCGGTTGTCTTGGCCCGGCGGGCCAGTCGAGCGAGGCGACTCCGATGGGGCTCCGGGTTGGCGTTTTTGTGGACGCCGCAAGGCCCGAATTTTGTCGATGCCCTTGCGTCACACTGCTTAGCCGTGCCGGCCGCGCGACCAAGGGTTGACTTCCGTGATTAGCGTAATGCTGTTTTACGAGTGCGAGTGGCACAAGGATTGGAGAGTAGACACAATTTGTGCGAGTCAAAAATCTATACTGAATGGCGGGGGGAGTACATGTCGAAGTTCTAGGTGTAGAACTTCCTTAGGAGGTTTACATTCCACGGCCGTTTAACGTCGAGTTGTCTGTCGCCTCGGACGTCGATGAGGTAGTAGGCGTCGTTGCCCAGGACTCGCCCTATGGAGAATGGTCCCTCCCATGGGGGAGAGAGCTTGTGCATGCCCTTCTTGTCCTGGATCAGTCGCAGGACCTGGTCGCCTTCCAGGAAGGTGCGAGTACGGACTCGGCGGCTGTGGTAGCTGTGGAGTCCTTGCTGGTATATGGTGGTGCGGGAGCGAGCTAGGTCACGTGCTTCGTCGAGCTGGTCGACCCCATCTTGGCGTGCGAGCTCGTTGTCGACCTGCGCGTAGTTGACGACACGCGACGAGTCATGCTCGAGGTCAGTCGGCATGACGGCTTCGGCGCCATACACCATGAAGAATGGCGTGAACCCAGTCGATCAGTTGATGGAGGTGCAGATGCCCTAGATGACGGAGGGAAGCTCCTCGACCCAGCACTCCGGAGTTTGCTCGACGAGAACTTGCAGTCGCGGTTTTAGGATGTGGAGGATGCTTTGGTTGGCGCGTTCCGCCTGACCGTTAGACTCCGGGTGGGCGACTGAGGCGAGGTCGAGCCGTATGTTGTGCTCATCGTAGTACTCGGCCGTTGCTCCCTTGGCGAAGTTGGTGCAGTTGTCCGTGATGATGCTGTGCGGGAATCAGTAGCGGTAGATGACCTCGCGTAGGAATTTGGCGGCGGTCTTCCCGTCGCACTTGCGGACTGGCTTGGCCTCCACCTACTTGGTGAATTTTTTGACTACGACCAGGAGGTGGGCGGAGGGGGCCTTCTTGAAGGAACCCACCATGTCCATGCCCCATACGGCGAATGGCCAGGTGATGGGGATGGTCTTGAGCGCCGAGCTTGGTACGTGCATTTTATTGGCATACTTTTGACACCCGACGCAACGCTGGACGATGTCGACCGCGTCGGCGTGTGCGGTGAGCCAGTAGAAGCCATGTCACATGGCTTTGGCGACCAGGGACCAGGCACCAGCGTGATGGCCGCACTCGCCAGCGTGGATGTCTTGGAGGATCTTGCGGCCTTCCGCAGGCTGCACACATCATTGGAACACGCCGGTCATGCTACGTTTGTGGAGTTCGCCATTGATGATGACGAAGGATTTGCATCGGCGCACGATCAGGCATGCCTCTGTCTCGTATGCTGGCAGGGTCCCTCCCTCGAGGTAGGTGATGTATGGCGTGGTCCAGTCGCTTGGCTCCGCGACCATGGCGACCAAATCTGGTTCTGGTTGCAGCGGTATCCCGAGGTCGATATCCCTCGGGGGAGAGATAGAGGGCTTGGTGATGGTGTCGAGGAAGACACCGGCGGGTGGTGCGTGGCGAGCCGATCCGATGCAAGATATGGCATAGGCCTCTTCGTTCTTGCGCTAGTCGATCCATTCGACAGAGTATCCGGCGAAGTGGCCTCCCAGCTGGTCCACTGCTTGGCGGTATGCCACCATGGTGGGGAGACGACGTCGCAAGTGCCGGTGAATTGCGTGTCTACGAGGTCGGAGTCGCCGTAGCACCATAGGCGATTGATGTGCATATCCTTGGCGGCTTGCATGCCGTGAAGGAGGGCCTCGTACTTGGCCATGTTGTTGGTGCAGGGGGTGAAGTCGAGGTACATCATGTAGCGCAGTTTGTCACCCTTCGGGGAGGTGAGCACGATCCCTGCCCCTGTCTCGTCTGCGTTCTTGGACCTGTCGAAGTGGAGCGACCAGTAATGGAGGTACGGCAGCTTCACCGGCTGTTGCGCCTCCGCCAGGGCCTGCGACTTGATTGCCTTGCGCGGCTCGTACTTGATATTGTGGACACCGATCTCGACAACCCACTTGGCGACTCGCCCGGTTGCCTTGCGATGGCGGATGATGTCCTGCAACGGCGCCGAGGAGACGACCGTAATTGGGTGCTCCTGGTAGTAGTGCGGCAGTCGCTGCTGGGCTCAGAAGACCGCATATACCAGTTTCTGGTACTGCGGGTAGCGCTATCGCGATTCGGTGAGGACTTTGCTGATGTAGTAGATAGGTCGCTGCACGGGGCGCTCCTTGCCCTCTTCTGGCCGTTTGATGACCATGACGACGCTGACGACTCGCTTGGATGCTGCGGGCATTGGTTCTTTTTCGACTGGAGCGGCGAGCAGCGGGGCCGCGAGTAGCACCTCTTTTAGCGCGTGGAGTGCATCGTCTGCTTCCTTGTCCCACTGGAACATGGGGTTTTTGCGCATTAGGTAGTAGAGAGGTATTGCCTTCTCGCCTAGCCGCGGGATGAAGCGGTTGAGAACCACGACTCGCCCGGACAACTTCTGGACATCATGGAGGCACTCGGGTTTGCCGAGCCAGGCGATCATGTTGATATTGGTGGGGTTTGCCTCGATGCCTCGCTTGGAGACTACATACCCCAGTAGCTGTCCAGTGGGTACACTAAAGATGCACTTTCCTGGGTTGAGTTTGATCTTGTACCTCCGCAGATTTGCGAATGTTTCGACCAGGTCGGCAAGTAGATCGCTCTGGAGATTGGACTTTACCACCACATCGTCGATGTATACGTGGATGTTGCGGCCAATTTGGCTCGCAAGGCACTCCCGCATGCACTGCTGGTAGGTCGCTCTGGAGTTCTTGAGGCTGAACGTCATGGCGGTGTAGGAGAACAAACCGAATGGCGTGATGAACGACATCGTCTCCTCTTCCTCGACCGCCATTTTGATCTGGTTGTAACCAGAGTAGGCGTCAAGGAAACACAGCGACTCCGAGCCCGCAGTCGAGTCAATGATTTGATCGATTTGCGGGAGGATGAACTACTCCTTTTGCCAGGCGCTGTTGAGGTTTGTGTAGTCGATAGACATTCTCCAGGTCCCGTTCTTCTTTTCGACCAGGACTGGGTTTGCCAGCCACTTGGAGTATTTGATGGGTCGTATGAAGCATGCATCGAGTAGACGCTGAAACTCCTCGGCGATTGCTCGGCGGCGCTCTTTATTGAAGGGCCGCAGTGACTGCTTGGCAGGTCGCGCTTTGGGGTCGGCATTGAGTTTGTGCTCAGCGAGTTCCCTCGGGACACCTGGCATGTCAGATGACTTCCATGCGAAGATTTCACGATTCTCACGTAGGAACTCGATGAGCACGCTTTCCTATGCGGGGCTCATGCCTGTCCTGATCGTCACCGTCTGGTTGGAGTCGCCTGGGACCAGCTCGACAGAGCGTGTGTGCGTGGTGGCTTCGAACGCGGTCAAGCTACCATTCTCCGAGTTGGGCTTCTTTAGTATTATGGGGTCGTCATTATCAACCCCGATCTCGTATCTGGCGAGCTCCTCCGTGTGGTTGGCCTCCGCGGCGATGACGGCGTCCGCAAGCTCGGCGCCCTTTGCTTCGCACTCCGCGGCCATGTCGCGGTCGCCGTGGATGCTGATGATGCCGCACGGACCTGGGAGCTGAAGGAAATATGCCCTAGAGGCAATCATAGAGATGATTATATTTCTTATATATCCATGAGTTATTGTATTGTTCCTTGAATATCCATATTAGGCAACTTGTATTGATTGGCAATTATGTGAATTGTTTGTGAAACTCTTTACTTGTATGGTTATTTAATAGTTGTCCCTAGTCGGAGTTCATGTGAGGACACATGTGAATATTAGACTAGCACATCGATTGGTTGATGACTATGTTTCGCAAGTCATAGACATGGAGATGTCAAACCAATGATGTGGATACATGTTATGAACATGGGGTTGGACTGAACCAACTTGAGACTGGCAATTAGTTACAGCTCTCTCTCTCTCTACACATCATGTTCGTTTTGTCCTTAGACCTGAGATTGTCGCATGTACTTGAGATGTGGATCGACGTACTTTGGGGCTATCAGACACTACTTCGTAACTGGGTAGTTATAAAGGTAGCTTTCGGGTTTGTCCTGAAGCATGCTGCAAGGCATGTTCAATCAAGATGGGATTTTCCCGTCTCTACTTGAGAGAGATATCTCTGGGCCCCTCGAGTGATCGGATCCAGAAATGCATGGTCGTGCTACATATGGTTAAGAGTTAACCTAGTAAAGGGATTCCGAATCACAGTATCGAGAAAGGGAGGTCAGCTTGGAGCTAGACCAAATATCGTGAGGCAAAGGGAAAGACATGTACTAAACCTTGTGATGGTTCGTCTGATATGATCTTTGTATGCGTTTAGGAGTTGGCACGTCTTGCTAGAGTCTGCTACCAACTATTGATAGAATAAGTGTATCCGTGTCATGTCTATACGTATATGAACCTATAGGATCACACACTTAAGGGGCTGGAAGCCTAATAAGGATTGGATCCGAATTAGACCAGGCTTAGGCTACTAATGGGTTGCTAATGTACAAGCCCACTAGGGACGCCTATATAAGAGAGGGTGGGGCGTGCTGACCAGGGTTAGACCATTCCACCCAGCCGCCACTCCTCACGCCTGTGTTGCACGTGCGGACCTAGAAGTCCGGCTCTATCGCTTCCATCCTGTACGTGTGGATACCTCGGAGGCATTGCATTTGTAGCGCTTGGACGTGCCGTGCAAGGGGAGCTGCTCGTGGGACGAGAACGAGGAGGAGACGTAGATCATCTACACTGCCTCGACGCGCTTCAACAAGTTCCGCAACTGCGCGTCTAGTGGTAATCATGTGATCTATGACAATAGTAATCCTGGTTTACGTGGTAGAAATTTTTGATTTGCGCTAGTGTAGCCTACCCATATGCCTTTAGTGGTATCAGAGCCGATGATGTTCAGTTATAGGTTCGGGATGATTGCATATGGTGATATGCAGATTGATATGAATGATGTGATTGTTTGTATTTCGGTGGTTCAAGATTGATCTATGATCTTGCTTTCCATGATCGTGATTCTGAGATCGTCGAACGACTTACCCCTACCGGTCGGCTTCCGCCATCGGGGTAGACAGTGACACATAAATCCCGTTGAATCATGTGAATATCAATATGATTGATTGAATCGGAACCTAGATCTAAAATCGATGTACTGTGATCAAAGGATTTTTATCGGATCGGAACAATAGTCGATTTATGGTAAATTTGATTTGCTGATCAAAATTCTTAAAGAAAATTGTGTAGATTCGATCTCTCATTTTTCACAGTTTAAGGGTCGGATCGGAACCTAGATACCGCAAGGGGCGCTGCCCCTTCGAACCCCGCAGGGGGAGACCCCCTATACACCCCTTAACTGTATCCCCTTTTGTATCTCGTTTAGGTAACTCGGTGATGCGATGTCACATGATCCGATAGAATGCGATTCTATGCATAACTTGTTTTTGCAGGATGTATGTGATCAATATTGCCCATATATGTATGTGATGCATGTATGAAATTTATCATGACATGCGTGTCGTGAGTAGGGAAACACGGCTGGAGCCATATGTGTTGTCAATTATTGTAATGGCCTGCGTGCCAACTTGTGATGATCGCAATTCTATGTAATTTTGATTACTAGCTGTTAGGGGTAATAGCTTGTATTAGTTCTTAGAGGACTCATCACTTGGAGGATGGCTCACATGGAACATGAAGATGGAGATCATCATGGTGGACAGGTTCTATGGCGATGGACATCACCATGAGAAAATGGGACATACTGTGTCACAACTCTGTGAATGCTATTCTTATGCGTTTTACTCTATGCATGCTTAGATGATAGAAGTGGAACGAACCCTCACAAAGTTTAACTTAAACTATGCCCTCCCAACCAAACCTTGCACCATCCTATGCCCTGTACAATCATTGGTGGATCTATGAAATTAGGGTGCCGCGGTTTTCCTTGGCTGGAAGGGTTTGTATCAGATACCTACACGCATAAGGGTTGGTGAGCTTTACAAGGTCATCTTAACAGTTAAGGACCTTGGGGCATAAAGGTTGGGCGCCTAGTTTTGACATAGAGATGTCACCCAACAACAAGAGTCATATGTGATATGATTAGCAAGTGTTGCTTACCGATTTACCTTGTCTTCTAGTAGTGATGCTAAAGCTCACTAGTCGACTTGTTAATTGTGGATCTTGAATCACTTAGTATCAATAGAGGGATATTGATTTAAGTGGGAGTATATGCTATTAAATTGTTTAATATGTTTTACTCTTTCATGGTTACATGGCTTAGTATTTTGCATGTTTTCTGTTGTATATCAATGGCACCAAACACTGCATCACATTTTTCTTTGTGTTCGATTCTTCACAAGATAACCTAAATGGAACAAACTATTCAGACTGGGTCCATAACCTGAGAATTGTTCTCAGTTCTGATAAAAAGGAACGGTTCTGGATACCCCAATCCCCGATGAACCTGCTGATAATGCATTTGCTGCCCTACGGAACGCCTATAAGAGAGCATGTGATGATTCTCTTGAGGTTAGCTGTCTTATGCTTGCATGCATGGAACCTGAACTCCAAAAGAAGTTTGAGGATCAGGATGCGTACGATATGATCGTCGTGCTTAAGGACATGTTCCAAGACCAGGCAAGGACTAAGAGGTACAATGTTGCCAAGTCCTTTGTCGAATGCAAGCTAGCAGAGGGAGCAGCTGTAGGCCCTCATGTTATCAAAATGGTTGGTTACAGTCAGACTTTGGAAAAGCTTGGTTTTCCACTAGGCCAAGAGTTGGCTACTGACTTCATTTTGGCGTCTCTTCCGTCTAGCTATGGGCAGTTCATTTCGAACTACCATATGCATGGGGTGGAGAAGGGCCTTAATGAGTTATGCGGGATGCTTAAAACAGCAGAAAGTGACATGAAGAAGTGTGTAGGGCATAGCCATGTGATGGCTGTGCAGAAAAAGCCTAGCTTCAAGAAAAAGGGTACTTCTTGGAAGAAGAAGGGCACGACTAAGGATACGATCCCTAAGCCTGCACCCAAGCAAAAGGCTGGACCTATAGAAGACACTGAGTGCTTCTTTTGTCATGAACATGGCCACTGGAAGAGAAACTGCAGCAAGTATCAGGCTTCTTTGAAGAAGAGTGGAAGTAAGAGTACTTCCCACTCAGGTACGCTTGTTGTAAATGTTGTGGACATTCTTCTCGCTGATTCCTATGTTAACTCTTGGGTATTTGATACCGGATCGGTTGCTCATATTTGCAATTCGATGCAGGGGCTAATAAGGACTAGAGAAGTGCAGAAAGGAGAAGTGGATTTTCGCGTCGGAAATAAAGCAAGGGTTGCTGCATTGTTCGTCGGCGTCATGCAACTTCACCTTCTGTCAAGATTTATTATGGAGTTGAATAATTGTTATTACATTCCTAGTATGGGTCGAAACATTTTATCACCTTCATGTTTAATGAGGGATGGTTATTCATTCGCGAGTGCAAACAATGGTTGTGTAATCTCTAAGAATGATATGTTTATGGCTGAAGCTCCCATTGTGAATGGGTTATTTATTTTAAATCTTGATGATGCATCAGTTTACAATGTTAGTGCTAAAAGGCTTCGGCCTAATGATTTGAGTCCTACCTATTTATGGCATTGTCGTTTGGGGCATATAAGTGAAAAGCGCATGAAGAAGATCCATGGTGATGGTCTTCTAACTTCGTTTGATTTTGAATCATACGAGACATGTCAGGCTTGTTTACTTGGAAATATGACCAAGTCGCCTTTTTTGGGTTTTCCCGAGAGAGCGACAGACTTGTTGGAAATCATACATACTGATGTGTGTGAACCAATGAGCACGACAGCCAGAGGAGGATATCCCTACTTCATTACTTTCACTGATGATTTCAGTATATATGGTTATGTCTATTTGATGAAGCATAAGTCTAAAACTTTTGAAAAGTTCAAGGAGTTTCAGAATGAGGTAGATAATCAACGTGGAAATAAAATAAAGGCCTTGCGATCTGATCGCGGAGGTGAATATTTGAGTCAGAAATTTAGCAATCATCTTAAGAGTTGCGGAATTATTCCACAGCTCACGCCGCCCGGAATGCCTCAAAGAAACGGGGTCTCCAAACGGCGCAATCAAACTTTGTTGGACATGGTTCGATCGATGATGAGCCAGTCGGATTTACCATTATCATTTTGGGGTTACGCTCTAGAAACGACAGCTTTCACACTTAATAGGGTACCATCTAAATCCGTAGTTAAGACACCATATGAGGTGTGGACTCGAAAGAATCCTAGTTTGTATTTTCTAAAGATTTGGGGTTGTGATACATTTGTCAAGCGACTTTAGTCGGGCAAGCTAACACCCAAATCGGATAAGTGCATTTTCGTGGGATATCCAAGGGAAACCTTAGGGTATTACTTCTAGAACCGAGAAGAGGGCAAAGTGTTTGTCGCTCGTAGCGGTGTTTTCCTAGAGAAAGAGTTTCTCAAAAAGGGAAAAAGTGGAAGGTCGGCGCTGTCGTGGTATTGCATGGCAGATGCTACTGGGGGTAGCTTACGTAGAGGGAGCAAGGCGATGTAGGAGAATCCAGGAGCGAGATTGGCACACGATGTACCCGGGTTCACGTCCCCTCGGTGGAGGATCGCTACGTCCTGCTGTTAATACAGTATATGATCATAGATTGGTTTACAAGGGAGCCGCCGTAGGCGGAGGGAGAGACTAGATCTAATCTAATGTGGGAGAGCATGCAATATGACATACCCCGTGGGGGTGCCCCTGGTGGCTTTATATATGCACCCAGTTAGGGTTTACAAGTGTGTTGGTGGGCTTTGTATACGAGTCGCCGTCTTGGGCCTCGATGGCGCGCCACGCTTAGGTGCAAGATGCGCCACGCCAGATGGGCGAGTCGACCTCGAGGCTAGGTTCCAGTCGGCTCGATCCAGCTAGCGAATCCTCTTCGTGGGTATACCCCGATTGGTATTCCCCCATCAGGTGCGACTTGAAGAAGTTCAAGATGAGCCAGTCGGGGATGCTTCTACAAGTGATGCTATTGTAGCAGAACAAGTTGAGGAACCCGTGGCAATAGAAGCACCACAACCACAAAGGTCGGCGAGGCTCTGCGAAACGCGGGAATTATTATTGTTAGACAAAATCCTGCGACCTATGCAGAAGCGATGGTGGACCCAGACTCTGAGAAATGGCTGATCGCCATGAGATCCGAGATAGAGTCCATGGGAGACAATCAAGTTTGGAACTTGGTTGACTTGCCTAATGGTTTTAAAGCCATCGAGTGCAAATTGATATATAAGAATAAGATTGATATGGATGGAAATGTTCACATCCATAAAGCTTGACTTATTGCAAAAGGTTTTCGACAAGTTAAAGGAGTTAACTACGACGAGACTTTCTCGCCCGTAGCGACGCTTAAATCTATACGGATCATTCTACCCATTGCTGCACATTTCGACTATGAAATATGGCAGATGGATGTCAAGACGGCTTTCCTAAATGGAATCTTAACTGAGGACGTGTATATGATGCAGCCCAAAGGTTTTGTCGATCCAAAAAATGCTGGAAAGGTATGCAAACTTATAAAGTCTATTTATGGGCTGAATCAAGCATCTCAGAGTTGGAAAATTCGAATTGATGAAGTTGTAAAGGAGTTTGGCTTCATCAAAAACGAACAAGAACCTTGTGTTTACAAGAAGGGAAGTGGGAGAGCGCTGGTATTTCTAATATTATATGTAGATGACATATTACTGATTGAAAATGACATTCCTATGCTTGAGTCTGTTAAGACCTCATTGAAAAATAGTTTTTCAATGAAGGACTTAGGAGAAGCGGCATATATTCTGGGCATCAATATCTATAGAGATGTATCAAGGAGGCTAATTGGATTAAGCCAGAGTACATGCATTGACAAAGTGTTTTCAGCATGGAAGAGGCTAAGAAGGGGTTCTTGCCCATGTCTCATGGCATTAAACTCAGCAAGACTCAGTGTCCTTCGACTACTGATGAGCGTGAGCGCATGAGTAGGGTTCCATATGCTTCGGCTATTGGATCCATCATGTATGCAATGATGTACTCACCCAGATGTTTCCTATGCTCTAAGTGTTACGAGCAGATATCAGGTTGATCCAGGTGAAGGTCACTAGACAGCGGTAAAGAATATCCTCAAGTACTTGAGAAGGACTAAGGATGTGTTCCTAGTATATGGAGGTGAGGATGAACTCAGTGTAAGGGGTTACATAGATGCGAGTTACCTTAACGACTCAGATGATTCCAGATTGAAATCTTGTTATGTGTTTGTCATGAATGGTGGTGCTGTGAGTTGGAAAAGTTCCAAGCAAGATACGGTGGCCTCCTCTTCAACAGAAGCTGAATATATTGCCGCCTCGGAGGCTGCAAAGGAAGCTGTTTGGATTAGGAATTTCCTGATCGCTCTTGGTGTGGTTCAGGGCGCGTCCAATCCCATGGACGTTTATTGTGACAACAATGGTGCTATTGCACAAGCAAAGGAACCTAGACAGCACCAGAAGAACAAACATATTCGCATGCGTTACCATCAGATTCGTGAGTTCGTTGAGGATGGTAGTGTCACGATATGAAAAATACATACGGACTCAAATGTTGCTGATCCTTTTACAAAGCCACTCCCGCAGCCTGCGCATGAGGCGCACGCAAGAGCAATAGGTATTAGATAGAATCTAGATTGACTCTAGTGCAAGTGGGAGACTGAAGGAAATATGCCCTAGAGGCAATCATAGAGATGATTATATTTCTTATGTATCCATGAGTTATTGTATTGTTCCTTGAATATCCATATCAGGCAACTTGTATTGATTGTCAATTATGTGAATTGTTTGTGAAACTCTTTACTTATATGGTTATTTAATAGTTGTCCCTAGTCGAAGTTCATGTGAGGACACATGTGAATATTATACTAGCACATCGATTGGTTGATGCCTATGTTTCGCAAGTCATAGACATGGAGATGTCAAACCAATGATGTGGACACATGTTATGAACATGGGGTTGGACTGACCCAACTTGAGACTGGAAATTAGTTGCAGCTCTTTCTCTACACATCGTGTACGTTTTGTCCTTAGACCTGAGAGTGTCGCATGTACTTGAGATGTGGATCGACATACTTTGAGGCTATCAGACGCTACTCCGTAACTGGGTAGTTATAAAGGTAGCTTTCGGGTTTATCCTGAAGCATGCTGCAAGGCATGGTCAATCAAGATGGGATTTGCCCCTCTCTACTTGAGAGAGATATCCCTGGGCCCCTCGAGTGATCGGATCTAGAAATGCATGGCCGTGCTACATATGGTTAAGAGTTAACCTAGTAAAGGGATTCTGAATCACAGTATCGAGAAAGGGAGGTCAGCTTGGAGCTAGACCAAATATCGTGAGGCAAAGGGAAAGACATGTACTAAACCTTGTGATGGTTCGTCCGATATGATCTTTGTATGCGTTTAGGAGTTGGCACGTCTTGCTAGAGGCCACTACCAACTATTGACAGAATAAGTGTATTCGTGTCATGTCTATACGTATATGAACCTATAGGGTCACACACTTAAGGGGCTGGAAGCCTAATGAAGATTGGATCCAAATTAGACCAGGCTTAGGCTACTAATGGGCTGATAATGTAGAATCCCACTAGGGATGCCTATATAAGAGAGGGTGGGGCGTGCTGACCAGGGTTAGACCATTCCACCCAGCCGCCACTCCTCACGCCTGTGTTGCACGTGCGGACCTGGAAGTCTGGCGTTTGACGCTTCCACCCTCTACGTGTGGATACCTCGGAGGCACTGCATCTATAGCGCTTGGACGGGCCGCGCAAGGGGAGCTGCTCGTGGGACGAGAACGAGGAGGAGACGTAGATTGTCTACACTGCCTCGACGCGCTTCATCAAGTTCCGCAACTACGCGTCTACTGGTAATCCCGTGATCTATGACAACAGTAATCCTGGTTTACGCAGTAGAAAATTTTGATTTGCGCTAGTGTAGCCTACCCGTATCCCTTCAGGAGCTTCATCGCATTTACGCGTAGTGTGGTGCCGCCATGAACTTGGCAAACGCTTGTCGCCCCAATACAAAGTGGTAGGGGCTGTTGAAGGGCACCGGCTCGAAGACGATCCGCTCGGTGCAGAAGTTTGTTGGTGTACTGAAGGTGACTGGCAGCGTCACCTTACCGATCGGGTATGCCTTCCGACCGGGGACAATGTCGTGGAAGGTGGTGAAGGTCGTCTCAATAATTGACTGCAGGAAATGCAGCCGCCTAAATGTGTCTAGGTAGAGTATGTTGATGGATCTCCCGCCATCCATCAATGTCTTGGGGAGCCAGTAGTCACCCACTTTGGGCTTAACAACCAGGGCGACCCGCCCGGATATTCGATATGTGGCGAGTGGTCCTCGTGTCTCCATGATGCACTGTTCGGACCAGTTGAGGAAGCGGGGAACGTCGACCTGGGACACCGCATTAACGGCGACCATGCGAGCGATGACCTTCTTCTCGCGCTTGGTGCTGAACCTGGTAAAGGTGTGGAGCGACTCGACGTCATTGCCGAATGGCCCGCCGTTTGGCGGGTTGTTGTTGGGGTCCTCCCTTGCGCACCGTGCCTTCTCGATCTCCTTCAGGGAGTGGCAGTCGGCGGTCGTGTGCGTGGCGGGCTTCCCCTCCCTGATGTGGAACACACAGGGTTGGTTGAGGAGAGCTACGGGGTCGAATTTCGGCCTTGCCTTGTAGTTTCCGCCGTTGCGGTGTTGGCCTCCGTCGCGGCGAAAGCTCTTGGGGTCACATGGCGTGTAGCCAACGTTGGGGACAAAATCGAATCGCCCGTCACCGCGACGCTTGTCGGTGAGGTGAGTGTTACTATAGCATAGCTCGGGTCACCTCCGGTTGTCGTGGCCGCTTGGGCGGCAATTTCCACCCGACTCATCGTCGGTTTCTTGGTTCGGGTCCTCCTCCGCGTACCGCTTGGTGATCTCGAGGAGGTATGGGATGTTGTCGAGTGTTTTGTACACCCGCTTGAGTTTGGCGACCAGTGATTCGCAGCGGCATGAGGTCTTGAAGCAGCGGATCGTCGTTTTTGTACATATCTTGCCCCCTTTGGAGCCAGTTGCGGGTCGACTCGCGTGGTCCCTGGACACATCGCTCTAGGTCCTCGATCCTAGTGGCGCGGGTGTAGGAACCCTCAAAGTGCCTGACGAAGGCGTCGCACATGTCCTCCCAGGAATCGATGCTGTCCACGGGGAGGGTGTTGATCCATTTACGAGTCGCTCCCTCCATCATCAGGGGGAGGTAGCGGGCGGCGAGTAGGTCGGTGTGGCCGGCGATACGATCTGTCCCATCTCCATGAGGTACGTGTCCAGCCACACGAACGGGTCGTACGAGGGATCATCATTTTTGATCTCCTTTGGCGCTTTGAAGTTCGCCGGATATTTTTCGCCTCGGATCATTGGTCTGAAGCACTGGGGATGACTCGGCTGAGCAAACCCCTTTGATCGCTGTCACGGCGGTTGGTGAGGGTGTGCCTCAGGTCATCGGGCTGGCATGCGCGCCAGCTTTGGTTGTTGATGATGTGGGTCCATGCATCGACTGGCTGCCCATTGGCGGCGACCATGTTGTTCATTGATCGCGGGTCGTTGGTGGAGAGTGCCGCATCCACGGCCCATGGTTGGAGCTGTAGGGGCTCAGGTGGTGGGCAGTTGAGAGTGTTCGCCATTGATAGGTGGCCGCTCGAGGACGCCCTGCTTCCTGAGGAGCGGGATAACATGCGCCCTCGTGAGTCGGCTCCTGCGACTTGCTACTCGACAGCCTTGGAGAGTAGGGCCTTGGCGTATTGGATCTGCAGCGCGCCTTCCCACGTCACATTGAGGTTGGCGACCGCGGCTCGACCCGCGATGATATTTTCCATCGGGGTGAAGTGTAGCGGGAGGCCGTTTGTGTCCCGCTCTTGCGGGGAGATGAGGATCCTCGGCTGGTCTGGAGGGGGCATGCGACCGGGCGGTGGTGGGGGAGCATCGTTTGCTGTTGCGCTTGGTGGTGGCTGGTCACTTCCTCCTGGTGGCGCGTTCTTACAGATCACGCGATCAGCCGCGCAGGCCAGGTCGTTCTCGTTGTCGAAGTTCAGGGCGCGGCCCTAAACGATGGGGTTCAGGTGCGACCTGATGCGGCACTGGTGATAGAAAGAGAGCTCCTGCGCCGTCGCCTGCTCGAGGTGAAACTTTTCGTGCTCCGCTTGTTCCTTGCGAACTGCCTCCTCTAGGCGCAGGCAGAGTACCTCGACTTCCCACGCTGTCGCGGTTGGCGGGATCGGCGTGGAGAAGGGGTTTGGCAGGGCACTCGCGCCGCCCGCCATATAGGCCGCGATGAAGCGACCGGATCCGGCATAGAGGTCGCCGGAGTTCTTCGATCCGGAATCAGAGTCGAAGATCCCGAGGATAGATGGGTCCTCAAAATCCCCGACGTTGGAGACTTGGGTGATGGAGCCGGCTGGCAACACGGCGGTGATGGATCCAGTGACTAAGCCGGGGTCGCCGAGTCAGGGTCGTTTATGGCCGCGTTGGTCTTGGCCATGTTGCTCGTGGCTGAGTCGTACTCGGAGGCGAGGCGATGGATGGTGCGGATCTAACTATCAGAGAGTCGATCGCGTGGTGGCGACTCGCGGATGCGCTCTGAGTCCTCTGAGATGATGACGTCGGTGAAGCCGACGAAGAGGCTGATCATGCCGACCGGCATGATCACGCTGTGCGTGACCGGGAGCGACGCCGGGACGTAGCTGCTTGGCAAGATCTGGAGGATCTCGCCGATGGCGATCATGCGGCCGGTGGTGATCGTCTGGTTGATTGGCAAGTAGGGTCTCGCCGTAGAACACAGGCCTGACCGGCCAGGCCCCACGGTGGGCGCCACTATCGTGGGAATGGCCACGTAAGATGTTGCGATTGGCAGCGAGTAGTAGAACGAGGGGCAAGGGCGTCCATCCATCTGCGGTGCAAGATGAGGGCAAAGACACAGGGATTTACCCAGGTTCGGCCCCCGGAGGGTAAAGACCTACTCCTGCTAGATTGTATTGATGAGAGAGTACAATGGGCGAGTCGAAGGGGTGTATGATGGAACGTAAGTTCTATGTGTACCCTAGGGAGGTTTATATAGAGTCACCCCACTAGGGTTTACAAATCTGCAACCGAGTTGGATAAGGACTCGAAGGGTTTTGACCTAATCTTACTGGGCCTAACTATGCTTCTGGGCCTTCAGTTTCCAGTCGCCTGGTTCCTTCTTGGGTCGCGATCCAGTCGCCATCCTGCAGGCCCACTCGCTGGAAGTATGATCCAGTAGGAAACGTCATGCTGGGCATACCCCACTCGGCATATCCCCATCACTCGTGGTTATTTGATACCGTGATTTATTTGCAGATCACTATGGCGCCATGTCATGTAGCACCATGGTACATAGCTTCTTGTTAGTGTCCTCCAGGGCAGTGATGCGGCTGTAGCACCTGCGCAAATCAGATTGCAAGGTATCCACCCTATCTGCAAGTTTAGTCACCATTGGGAGAAGATCATGCTTCTTCTCTATCTCCTTGAGGCAGTGACGAACTTCAACGCGATGGAGTAGCTCCTGCTTCTGGTATATCTCTAGTGCCCGCACGTGATCCTTCTTTCCTGGGGACAACTTCTTCTTCCTCATCCATTATTGATGGATCAGGGAAGTAGAAACTGTTCCTCCACTCTTCTTGGGGCTTCACCCTCATACGAGCGTCAGTGGTAGGCCTCGAACGGGGTAACGCCGGTTCCTTGCTTTCACCTGCACCAATGTTAGGTATTTCCTTACGCTTGTGCTGCCTTGGGTCCGTGGTGATGAACTTGGCCGTCTCCACATGCCCTTTTCCATGCGTCTTGTGGCCTTCTCTCTCTATTCTTGCGTTCTCTTCATCGCCGCCCAGTCGATCTCTAGGGGATCATAGACATCAAGATAGATGTAAACGTCGCTCCAGCCTTCATCGGGATCACTATTGTAGAAGCTTGGCTCAACGTACTCTTTGTACCTCGGGCTAAACCTCTCCACCTACTCCTCACCGTCCTCCATAGACGTGCTGCTAGAAAGGTCCCTATGAGCAATGAGCCCCATGGGTTTTCCATGGCCTAGGACGGGATGCACATAGCTAGATTTGTTCCTGTTGATTGTTATTAGGGAGAGGCACAACGGCAGTATATAAGAGGGGCCAGAGGTCGGTAAAACTCGCGAGAAACACCAAATTCATGCCCAAGAAAATAATCCAAACATATTAGGAAAACAATTCATGATTTTGGAGGAGTCCTGCCGCGTAACGACCAACTATACGGTTGCGGCCAGTATAGCTCCGGTCGTATAGTTGGTTCCGGGCAGATTTTTCCAAATATCTCGAGTCCAGGTCAGTTAGATTACTGACTAGGAACCGACAAATAGTTTTTTAATGAATAAAAATAAGAACGAAAAAGGGTCGATGATACAGAAGCTTTAACGACCAACTATATGGCGGGAGATTTTTCTCTTGCCGTATAGTTGCGACGTATAGATACTGCACACCGAAAATTATTTCGCAGAGAGGATACAATACCTTTAGTGACATTTTCTATATTTTGAATTACAATATGAAACTTAATTAATGGTTGCTAATTATACGCATTCCCTATTTAATATTGCCAACGAATCATTGCCCCCGTTGCACTTGGGGTCCTCGCTTGAGTCAAAGAGTGTATAGCCACACAACGATTCACCGTTCTGGATGGGATTTTGGACCCGTGTCTGTAGCTTCTCTCTGTACTAGTGATTATATAAATATACATGCAATAAATATAATATACAGAAAAGTTGAGATATTATTTATTGAAAATGTAGTATCTTAACATAGTTCAACAAGATGCATACATGATTTAATCTATCAATATCTATGCTTTGATGAGAGCACTATAGAAATCCTCTTATATGAAATCAATCAATGAGAAACCCAAAATAAATGCATGATACAAAAGTACATTAACTACACAAGGATTGGCCAGAGAAAAGGACCATCAATTAATAGGATGTGAAAGAAATATAAAAATAATTATATAATATTTATTAAAATGTCCATTAATTCGAGGAACTGAATGCAAGATACAACTAGTGCATGATATGGAACCATGATTAAATGTCAGTGAGCTCAAGCATTTAATACCATATAATGGAATATGAAATAAATAGTGTATAGAAAAATAGTTCTACTCCATCTTACGACAATAAATATAAATGAACATTAATTTAGAGATATGCTACACGTAGTTGAACAAGATCAAATATTTGATGGTGGCTCTATCTAAATTAATTCTAAAGTGACAAACATAAAATAAATAGAAGGTGCAAAGGAGAATCATATATAATACTAATTGTGTTAGGTTATACTGCACCATATATAAGCACCTTCCATTCATATGGTGCCAAAGAAATAGAAAATTAAAAAAAATATATGTATAAATCTTGCAAACAATAAGATTTGACATTAAACACAACATAATATAGTAAAATATCTGACAATAAAATAATATTTTCTACCTTCCTAATGTGCGAGGAAAGTACAATCAATGCATGAGATTTAATGCTTGCTCCTACATATAGAACATCACAAAATATACCATCTAAAAGAATACAAATAAATATAGTGTATACAAAGTGGTAGTATATCATTTATGAGCAAAAGATATGTAAACATTAATGTAAAGATATATACACAAATGCAATAAATGTTGGCATCACTATAAAATACACAGATAGAAGATTGCTAGCAAGGATCCCAAATAGGTGATAGAAGAAGAAGAAAAAATACAAGTAGTCTCTTCTCGTATGTAATATGGCCCTCATCACAAGCAAAACAAGGATGTTTATCTACAAAATTACAATTGTCCTCTTTGTCATTGTGCTAGTGTCTTCAATGTCACAATCCTGTCATGCAAGTATGCATCAATTTCCTTGTTTACTCTAAAATTTTCATATGTGAAAGAATAATAATCCTACCTATATTCTTTATTTTTATATTTGTTTACTATCCTATCTTGTTAATGATGTAATGTATGAAATTTGTAGCTGGATGGAAATGCGAGACTTTAAAAAACTGCACTTCTTCGTTGTGCGTAAAGGATTGCGAAGAAAGAGGATTTCATGAAGGTGGACACAGTTATAGTTCTGTATGCAACCCAACTAAGGATCAGTGTTGCTGTCGGTATTTGCGTGGGATACCAAAATGACATCAAGGATAGTTATCATGCTTGAATAAAACTGTGTTGATGAATAAAAAACCGTATCATGTAATTGATCAATATGCATTAAATGGATATATTTATCTTCATTGAATAATTTAATTTTCTTATTGGGTTGTATTTTTTGATTTATCGATTCCAACTCCTTGCCAATCAGAACCCCATACATCACACAAGTCATTTAATTCACGTACATCAAGTGGGGTATCTAAAAGAGGAAACTGACATTAAATTAATCCTACAATCATGCCAAATCGTCTTGATTCACCACCGCGTGATACCTTGCACCACACAGATCCAGGGCCACCACACCATCGCCTACCTACACCACACCATCGCATCTCTACATGTGAAACTCGACATCCTGCACTTCACCGTCGACTGGGGTGGCCGTTTCTCCTTCACCTCTTTTAACCCAGACGAATGGAATCCTGTCGTCTCCCTGTTGGGCGACCTGAATCTTGTACACTGCACTCTGCCTTCCTCCTACAAAATTGGGATCGATTCAAGAGACAGTTTTAATCAGTTCACTATACTGCTCCCATGATACATCAAAAACACCTATATATGGGAATGAATTGAGAAGATTAGGTGTGGGTATGACAGCAAAAAATACTTGGTAAATCTCTTAATATCTTCATTCATTAGCTCTTTCTCTATTGGCAGCATGTGCACATAGACCTAGGCTAATATTTGATGTAAATAGATAAACCAAAATATCAAAATCAGTTCTTGCTAATATTCTATTGGCAGCATTCTCCTGGGAGATATTTGACATAATAACTGTATATGTGTATAAAGTAACAATGTAGCTCTTTCTCAGCCTGCACCAGAATACTGTCAATGATAATAAGTCTAATATGGTGTGCATATTATATTCCACAATTCAATTGATTTTTGTACTACTAATAATGATATGGAGATTCACACGAGGGCATATTACATCGACTGTATATCATCTCCCAATTACAATGATTCCCGCACCCCGTTTCAGGATATAAGCAATACCCACTCCTTGGGTAATCATGAGCAACCTGACTTTTTTAAAACATTGGTAGTATTTTGATGACGTGCTAACTTGCGGTATGTAACAGACCCTAAAGAGTTGAAGAGGCAAAGAGAAACAGAGAATATTATGCCCTAAATAAAGAAGATATTCTGAAAAGACGTTGACAAGCCCGTGAAAATAAACAGGCTTCCGCTACACTGCTTAATGATGAGCAAGATGTACCACATACACCCTTGACCACACCCATATGTAAGAATGAACTTCAACTTCATGATTTTAAGATTGTCTGGGCACTAATGGCTTAATTTAATGATCTTCTACGTGATTTACATGCTTCAAGCTCATGATGCTACGCCGTCCGCCCCTCCCAATGGGAAGCATACCATATTTCGAGACATCACTAACACCCACAACTCAGGTAATATGGGATGAATATATGATCTCATTGAACAATAGACTATTGCGTGTTACTCACATGATCAATGGGGAAATATTCTTAGTTGATTGTATCATGTATGTAGATCCTAAGGAACTGAAGAGGCAATTAGTGAGGAAACGGTATTCACAATATAGGAACGATATATTAAAGAAACAACGTCAAGCTTACAGTCAGAAAAAATGGCTGCTGCTTCCACCGAAATCAACGGATAGGGAAATGAAAAACAAACACCGGTGTCCATCATCATTGGTAATGATGCCCAACTAATGCATATACCCCTACTTATATTTATCTAACAAAATATCTTTTTCATCTGCGCAGACCCTAAAGAAATAAGGAGACAAAGAGATAGGGAGCAGTATGCACAAAATAGGGATGAAATATTAAAACGACAATGCCAGTCCCGTGAACTGAAAAAAGCTTCTAATGCCCTCCTCTATAACGATGACACTGCGACACCCACACCAGCTACATGACTATCCACACTAAAAAACAGAATGAGATCTACGCAAATTACACCATTACTTTTAGGAAAAACATTTGCCAACAATTGACTTGTGATATGACAGCTTTCTTATGAATACTGAAGAACTTAGTACCTTATCAAGCAGTCTCTTTGAAAAGTAAAATGCCTGCTTCTTCGCCCAGTGATGAAATATATGTGAGACTACCACCCTATCATCAATTTCAAACCTGTAAAAAGAATGAATTCAATGAAGAAAACAACCAAATGTGCAGTAGCACAAGTATGTTACAAGTACATCGATATGCGCTGAATAGTAGGAAATAAAAAGAAATGGAACCTAATAGTAAATGGAAAATCAAACCACAATGGTTTACCTCTTCAAGAAATCATTAGCAAGGCATGTCTGCATCAGTTCTGAGTAAGGCGAAGTTTCATTCTGTTCTGCAGTAGGCTTAGGCTTTTCAGGTGATGTCTCCTTCAGTGTGATCAAATGAAATCTCTCCATAAGGCCGGTCATGGTTTATTTCTGCAGCCCCCTCACCCTACAAGTTATTGACTTGAGAAAAATAAGAACGCTTTACTAACATAATGGGCTATATACAATACGAATGTTGTAAAATAACTGAGCATGAAACGACAAGCTTCATGAAATGGTCTAAAGCCATTGAAACTTAAATTTATGTTGCTATAGTAGATTTCCTAGCGCGTGTTGTAAAGAACATTTGGTCAGAAGTCATATGAAGAAGTGAACAATACTAGAGTGTGTTGTACTACCGAATACCATGTCATTAATTTGAGGACAATAGCCCCATCCAGTTATGAATTGTAAAATTACTCCTGCAATCTACAACTAAATTGAAATCTAATATTTGTACATTCTCCATGTCTGAATCTTCATGCAACATGTAGAAGCTTCTCTGTCGAGGATGACAACAAATATTATTAAATTGAAATCTAATATTTCTATATGCATTATGGATAGAAAGAGTACAATTGTTTTTGTTTTCATTTGCAAGTTACAGCTCCATGCACCACCTAGCATTACCCAATATTCATAACAGTGAGAGTACAAGGATGCACCATGTCACCTGAGAAATGAACTCAATGCCCCCAATGCGACCTACTTAAATACGAACGTAATGAATTATTTGGGACAATCACAATACTCTATTAGCTGTTTGCAAATACTCCCCTAAATAATGCAGAGCACTACAGTCAACACTGAAAATTTAGAGTCATGATCGGGATCCCATTATTCCATGAAATACTTGCTTAATTAGTAATTGCCAAATATTAGTGTTTGAAGAAATAAAAAGGAATTCAGTGCAGTATACACTTGTATTTTTGTGGCTACAATTTACAACGAAAATGACCAAAACACTTAGCTGGGGAGGGGAAATGACCATACACTCCAGGAAGCTCGCGACACGGCCAACCCGCCTGAGCTGGTGTCCCACAGCGATGCTCCGGTTCATCTACTTTGGTTGTGCATGTAACGCATTCATAATAAACAACAAAGAACTTCAGTTATTAGCATAAACATCTTGAGCATCGCTACTGCTCAAACTTAAAACATGTTTTATCCTACGCATGATCATTATTTTTCTGGTGAAATCTCAGCAGCGCAATGAGAACTAAAGACATATGTCTGATAATGAAGAAGAAACATGGATGAAGTATGCAGTATTTCTTATCACTCACTATTATTTCTACTATACAGTCCACACGCAACACCAAGCACCACAGGAGAAGTAGCCAGAAATTAGTTGATTGTGCATGTATATGTTGACATTGATCAACTAGCCATTACGAACATATTGGTGTCTCTGGCCGCTCCCTAATTAAGCACATGTGGACATGTGGTCTGAGGATGTCCTAATTAAACAACACACTAGCTAGATCTAAGCCAAAGAATCAAGCTAGGGAAATAATGCATATATGACGGCATCAGTCAGCTATAACTCATTTCTAACGAAAATAGTGAGCAGATCACACGTGCGTACCTGGGGTGAGGCTGAGTGAGAAGAGGAAGATCCCGAGGCGGTTGTGATGGGCGACAGACTCAAACAGGAACGACAGACCGGCGGCCTACCTCCTAATGTGCTCCCTGCGGCTCGACACTATATGCATAAGCTGGAACATCGCCATCTTGCGCTGCCTGGGCTCGAGCAGTGCCTCATTGCCTACGGATCCCGCCTCCTTCAGGACAACAGGGGTGTGCTGCTGACGCGTGCTAATTGGCGGAAGCGGCCGGGAGTGGGAAATCTTCAATGCTAGCAGTGGGAAGGGAGCAGCCGCCAAAGTCAGCGGCGGGGAGGCAGGGGTGTGTGCAGCCGATCGCCGGCAGTGGGGAAGTTGGGGAATGGATAGAAGAGAGAGAAGAGTGAGGTTGAGTAAGTAGATAACGAGTGTCTAATTTCTTTTTTTCTTTTATTTCACAAGGTATGTTTTTTCGTAGGAATTGTAAATAGAATGCATGCTATGCAGACATGCCTTCATGAATAATGGGAAATTCGAAAAAAACAAAAAAAAGAATAATGGGGAAATTATTTGACAATTTTGAAGATTGTCTTTTTAATGAATGATTGAGTTTTTTTTAAGTACCCTCTCCGTCCTGAAAAGATGTCGCAAAATTGTCTAAATTTGGATGAATATCCAAATTTTGACAAATCTGAGGCATTATTTTTAGAATGGAGGGGGTATATCGGATGTGGGACACGTTTGTTCAAGAAACAATAGTATGTATCTTTGTGTTTCATTTATAAATGATATCTATTTTAAAACTATATACATATAAATTTTAATTAATGGTAATGTATATGAAATTATTATCATAAGAAATTCGACATCTGGAGCTTGTGGATGTTAAATTTCATAGAACCAAGCATTATAAAGTGCATAGAAGCTGGACCATTAAGAGAGATCCATCACAAAATTAATTGTAGAGGATGTTTTGGTTAAGAATTTTCATAATACATTTGTGCGATCATGACTTTTATGTGAAGTCATGTGTGAATCATATACTCCCTCCGTCCAAAAATAGATGTCTCAAGTTTTCTAAAATTTGGATAAATCTATATACTAAATAGTGTCTAAATTCATCCTAATTTTGATAAATTTGACACATCTATTTTGACGGAGGGAGTATTAGACTTGCGCTCACATTGTTGCGCAAGGACATATTTAAGTGGACCGGTAATAAAACTCGCTAAAAGACACATACAAAATTCGCATAAATTCCTATAAAAAACATAATTTCCTTTCAATAAATCATTAGACGTGCATTGCACGCGCATCCTTACTAGTTTAACAAGTTTACCGAGTACCCGCGAGTAGTGACAACTCGACTCATTAAACATGTTTTTTCCAAAATCACCAACTTGGCTCAAATTGTGAGTGTCTGAGTTTGAGCCAAGTCCAATCGACACTAGTAGAAACAAGGGGTTCGGTTCGGAGCAGATTCTGGATCTAGTGCCAGGTGGGTTTTGGGTTGGGACTAGTGTGAGCACTAGTTTCAGTTTGTCCCGACTCCAACGGCTAGGAGGTCGGGGCAGCTCTAGTCCTAGATCATTCTGAACCTCTGGTCCCTGTTCGTGATACGGCCCGGGACTAGAGGGCTCGCGCCAGCCAGTCCTACATGCAGTAGCCTGCAGTCTCGGTTGGTATCACGACCTGGGACTAGAGGTCAATCACTAGTCCCGGTTCGTAATACCAACCGGTACTATTGGTTTCTCTATATCATTTGGCTTCGTCCATGCCTGAGCCCATGTCTATTTTTCCTCCAAGCAAGCTGAGTTCATGCCCATTTTTTCTCCAAGATTTGTCAAGCTTTGTTGGAAAGCCCTAAATCCAAGGTTTTAAAAGGTTAGCAACTCCATTCTTTCATCTCTCATTGTTAGTTTAGCTTGATGCTCTATAATTAGAGAGGTATTTCATGCTCTAGAAGTAGAGGGAATTTTAGATGTGTAACTTTAGGCAAATTTTAATTAGGCAAAAGTTACTGAAAATTGAAATGTGTAATTTTAGAGTTTTAGAGCTCAGAATGGAATGAGGTTTTCACTTCTAGATCAATAACTAAAAAAATCCACATTTTTCATGCTAATTGTTTTGTCCAATTCAAAAATTTGTGCATGTAACATTTTCAAAATTCAAATTTTTAGATTTCAACAAGTAAATGAAGTGAAATGATCCAAGCTTTTTATATGTTGTTATTACATAGTAGGTGCACCTATTTTGGGTACTCTCACATTTATCAAAATTTGTTTGAAAATAGTTTAAAAAATGAGAGGATTTTGGGAAGAAACAAATTAGGGTTATAGAAAATAGTGTGGTTTGTAAAGTGAGGAAATAGGGTTTTTATTTAAATTGTGTTGCTCATTTAATGCTATATAATCTCACATTAACTTGTTAGTTTGCATATTTATGGATGTTTTTTACTTAGTGATTGATCAAAATGAGTATGGAGTTAAATTTTTTTAATTAGTGCATAGTTTATTATTTTTGCAATAATAACATTTGGTCCACTATACTCTATTTTTGTTTTAATGCAATGAACAACTTGTATTAAATTGGTCACTGATCTCTATTCATGATGTTGCGTAATGGTTTTTGATATACTTATACAATAATGAAGATGGTCCGGGAATGGATGTACAGAACCGACCGACGCTCTGGTGAGTTCATTAATGGCGTGCAGAATTCCTCCGTGTGGCTGATGCGAACTAGCGGAATGGTTTTGTATTGTGGCATCCCGCAAAACCACTACTAGAAAATCGCGTTGAATTTGTGCATTGCATCGTCATCATCATGCATTGTTTGCATAAAACTATTTTCGCAACGCCCGATTTGTTTTCCAAACGCCTCATCTTAATTCAAATACCAAAACCCGGTCTCCGGATTATTTTTGTTTGAATGCTATCGGTTTGCAAAAGGTGCATATAAATTAAATAAAAGATTTAATTATTTTAGTGGGCGTCGAGCAGGTAATCCCGAACGACCACCCCTGTTTTTAAATCGGTCCACCCTGCCAGCCCTATCTAATCCTAATCCCACCTAAAATCCTACCCACACACCCCAGCCACATCACCCTGGCCAATCAACATGTGCCACCTCACCCTCTTCCTCTTCCCCCTCCAATCCTATCCTGCCACTTGTCCAACCCCCCTCTCCCCTCCACCTCACACTCACCCACACACTCCACTCACGCACACACACCGACGCACGCCTGTCCACCACTCCACGCGGCCCCACACAACCCCCAACCGCCTCCTGGCCTCATGGACCCACCCCCACGCCTCTGCCTCTCTTCTCCCTCTCTTCCTCAGCCTTGCCTCCCCACCTGCACCAGACCGCCTCCTCGCCCGGCCTCACCGGCCCCCGCCTCGCCCTGCGTCTCGCCGGCGACGCCCCGCCCGCGAGCCTCGCCCGCCCCACGCCACCGCCCGAGCCTCCTCCTAGCTCCTCCGGCCCGTCTGCCTCCGACCCACCCCGGCAGCCGCCCGCCACCTTCAAGCTCGCCTTGCCGGCCACGCCTGCCCTCGCCACCTTGCCCGACGCCTGCCGCCCCTGGCCGAGCCTGCCCTCGGCCCCGCCCGCCTGCTGAGCCCGCCTGCCCGGCCAGGCCGCCTTTCCCGCCTGCCCTCCCGGCTCTCCGCCAGCGCCTGCCCTCCTCCGGCCGCGCCGCTGACGACCGCCTCGGTCCTCTTCCCGCCTGCTCATGAGCCCGGCAGCGGCCGCCGGTCTTCACGCCCGAGCTCGCGCGAGCCGCCCTTCTTCCGGCCTCGCTCGCCGGCCGAGGCTCGCCACGGTGCCTTCCGCTAACCCTTGCTCGGCCCGAGCCGCGCCGTGCGTCTTCCTGCCCGAGCCTCCTCTCCTCCGACCCTTCTCCTTCATCCTGCCGCTGCGCCGCCCCGCGACTGCCGGTCTCCGCCGCCCTTCGTCTGCTTGAGAGTGGGCCCGCGCCTGTGCTCCTACGGGACACTGCTTGCGGTCTTGCCACGAGTGGTGGCGTTATTCTAGTGTGGTGGGGTTGTCCAAAGAGATGTGCCGGGCATAAGGCCACCCTAAGGATGGACAGTACCAGAGATACTCAAGAATCCCCGATATGGCCATCTAGATGACAAGATCTCCATCATGGAACGTCAAGCTCTACCTCATGGAATCCGTAAGACCCCGGTGTCGAACCCGAAGACTCGCCGACAAGAGCCGTCACTATGCCAAGATCTCGCATCGTTACGGTCACGACCAATGCGCGAGGTGGAACTCGATGACGCAAGTACCCCAAGATCTACCACGCGGACGCAGAGAAACCCTGACGCCAAGATCTCCTCTCGGACCGGATCGCCAAAACCCGGTATCGAGCCCGAGTTCGCCAACGACATCAAGACGGAGCGCTTAAGACCGTGCCGGATCCGAGTCCGAACCCGACCGTCAAGGCCACGGCCGGACCCTCAAGACCTTCTTCCGTGTATGCGACGTCGAAGACCCGAGCCCGATGAACCACGATCCCTCTGCAGAACAACAAGGCCTCCCATGGAATCAACAAGATCATCACGGGCCGAGTACTTCTTCGTAACGCCATGATCTTCAACCCGACCAAGACCGAATGATGCGACAAGAACGACACCGAACCAAGTCCTTCCCGTCAGAAACGATCCGTCGAGACCGATCCGTCGAACCACGAACCCGAGACGGACCACGGACCTGTCGAACCCCTTTGAACGCATGCCAAGCTCGTGAACCCCTTATGTGAACCCCTTCTCGAAACCCTATTTTTATAACATAATACAACTTGTCGCATCATAACTGTCTTGCATGCATACATTCATGTGGTTTGGGGGCCTTATGCCGACTCACCTAATAATTAAATATGGGGCCCATATGCGGGCAAATCTAGCCTTATATTGGCCTCATTTAAAATTGGTGTAGCGAACCTGGTACTATCTTCTGCCATGTTATGACAACATTTAAACTTGCGGGGGTTTTAAATAACTTGAACAATATAATCAATTGTCGGGACCCCGGTTCCACTTAATATGACCCATCGCATCGCATCTTTGCCATGTCATACATCCTACAAGCATCATGCCGATCTTCTGCCGTTGTATTAAATATTGCATCCGGTGTTTCTTCTAGTGTTTTGCTTCTTCGCGGATAATGCCGTTGAGTTGATGCGAGTGTCGACCCGATCTTCGGGGAAAACCTTCGACAATGTTTTCAGGCGAGCATCTCCCCCTTTCTACCTATCTTACTTTTATAGTCTTTACTCCCTCCTGTTGATCTATTGCTATCTGTGTTGCGATGCTTTAGTTTCCGTACCTGTGATATACCGTGCAGCCCTATATTGCCTTGGACACACCCTATTACCTGTTGTTTGGTAGATAGTTGGACTTGCGCGTCGTAGTTGCTTGCTCAAGTGCTGATGTGTGTCGTCATATGCCATAGTTGCTGATGTATTGCCGCATGTTGATGTTGGAGATGATTCTAGTTTTACTTATCGTCATTTTAATTTCTGTTTAACAACTAAAATTGAAATAAGCAGAGGCATCGGTGGGTGATAGAAAATATTTGGTTTCCGAACGCCCACTTGTGTCCCGTAAGACCCCGAGTACTTGATACCTGTTCCTTGATTTATCGCGCTATCCACATCCGGGAGGTATATGGGACCCCGAGCGAGCTTGATTCATCTTATTTCTTGGGGCCACAACTAGTTTGAGGTTTTATTTACGATCTGTACTTATGCCATGCTACTTTACGTATTTAAATTGTGCGAGAGCACACCTTTGTCTTTGTTAGGATCGGGACACGGTTCCGCGGTGTCGACAAGCTCAGTTTTGGGTTCCCAGTCGTTCACAGCCGTCCACCCAAACCCCTGGGTCCGTCTCGGAGCTAGCTTACTTCGTTGCGGGTAGACTTCAAGGGGTGGCCCCCTGAAATATTTCGAATCTGTGATTGTTCGATCGTGAAAGCCTCGTTGGGTTTTGAGTTGGTTTTCCGAGGTTGATCGGCGTGTGTTGCTATTGGTGCACCGGCCGGGTAAAACTTTCAAAGCCGTGTCCGCGGATATGGACGACTTGGAGCACGATATCTCGATCATGACAAGCATAACTAAAGTTTATTGCTATAAATTTGACTTATAATGACTAGTAATCAGCTTCAAAGATAATGGAATGACTAATTAATACTGCCCACAATTGCTTGTTAGAGTGTCGCTTGCGACCATTGTACCTGACTAGTAAGTATTGCAACTACAACGGATTGGCTGAATAAAAGTACCAACAACTGCTGGGTTTTGGGTTTATATCATGCTATTTGTATCTGACTAGTAAGTCTTTGAATCGTCACGGAATGGTTAACTAAAAGTGCCCACCGCTTACTTTATCAGGACGATTATCTAAACCTGACTAGTAAAGTGCCGCAACTACAACTGAATAAATAAAACTGCCAACTGTGTGAGTTCCTCGGTTGACTTCCTCGTTTGGTCTCGAGGGGGAAACGCCGGGATGGGTTTGTTTGATGATAGAATCAGGTTGGATCCGGTTAGGTCATTCTTATCCCTCTCTGATATCCGCCAGTTGTATCGAGTCTCTATAGGTTGTTTAGTGCATGCTGCCGCTGCCGCTTCAGTCCACCATACCTATGTAGGCGAGGACCGCCGAATTCTAGCCTCATGGTGTCTTGGCCTCGATCGACGCTCCTTCTTTTCCTTTGCCCTTTGTCGGCACCCCTTTTGTTTAAGCGGGTGTGAGGTCGGCGTTGTTAGCAGGGTTACCCTTCCGGCTTGGCCTGGGCAGGGTTATGGACGCCATTGGTTATTCTTCAGGGCTCTTAGCCCCATTTGCTTCTTGTCCGTAGTCGGACGCTCTACCGTTTTCAAGGTGATTTGGATCTTGTATATTATATCTGTATTCTTGACTCATGGAGTCGCTGTTATATATATATCTGTTCTGTGGGTCCCATCGAGGACTGTTGTGTAATGTTATTACTTTGTTTTCCACCCGCACGAAAGTGCCTGGTGGGCACCTTTGAATCGTTTCTATGCGGGTTTGGCGAATTTTGCTCAAACTTGCATAGGTCCGATTCGAGGTGTTACAGAGTGGTATCGAGCTCGATTGCGATACCCACAAGTCCAGCCTGTAGGATAACCTAGCTAACGGCCGAAGTAGAGTGTCAAAACTATTTTTGCAAAATCGGTTGGATAGTTCTGATTAGGTCTGATTTTACTCCTTACCCCTCTGCTATTCTCCTCTTACCTATACGCGTTTTGAATCCATTCTCTTACCTTTCTTCAAGTCTAGGATTTCTCGTGGTTGGGTATCCGTCGTACCTTCAGGGTTCCGCTTCCTCCTTGTGTAACGGCGTTGCTACATCTGGTCTTCATGCTATCTGAGTGGTCCGTCTGCTGCGGTACCATTCTTGGTTCCTTGTTTGTGCCTTCCGGTGTTTTCCGACGCGACGACATCCTCTACGCCAGATCCGATGCAGAGTCCGCATCACTCCTTTGATTCCGAACCTCGCTTGTCGAGATCTTCAGTCTGATTCCGAGAGTTGGTTGCATAATCCGCCTATTCGTGTGCAGAGTAATGGTTTGGGTGCGCGATGGACTGATCACCATCCGACTACTCTTATCATTCGCCCTTGTACATCGAATCGGTGGGTCCAGCAGTTTTACTCCGTCCCTCGGAGATAGAGGTGGCTTTATTTGTTGATACCTCTACCTTCGACCTTTTATTCGGAGTGTTCTCCCGCGATCACGGACAACGACCTCTTGTTAGTGGTGTCGCGAGGATCTACACGGCGCGAAGGATCGAGGACGGCCTTCTTTCCGGTACCGAGGCGGATCTCGAGGCGAGATCCATTGTTAGTGGTGTCGAATTGTGGCATCCCGCAAAACCACTACTAGAAAATCGCGTTGAATTTGTGCATTGCATCATCATCATCATGCATTGTTTGCATAAAACTATTTTATAGCGCCGATTTGTTTTCCAAACGCCTCATCTTAATTCAAATACCAAAACCCGGTCTCCGGATTATTTTTGTTTGAATGCTATCGGTTTGCAAAAGGTGCATATAAATTAAATAAAAGATTTAATTATTTTAGTGGGGCAGTCGAACGGGCCGAGTAGACCCGAACGACCACCCCTGTTTTTAAATCGGTCCACCCTGCCAGCCCTATCTAATCCTAATCCCACCTAAAATCCTACCCACACACCCCAGCCACATCACCCTGGCCAATCAACATGTGCCACCTCACCCTCTTCCTCTTCCCCCTCCAATCCTATCCTGCCACTTGTCCAACCCCCCTCTCCCCTCCACCTCACACTCACCCACACACTCCACTCACGCACACACACCGACGCCTTGCCTGTCCACCACGCTGCCCCACACAACCCCGACCGCCTCCACAGGCCCCAGGACCCACCCCCCCGTCCTCTCTCTCTCTTCTCCCTCTCTCTTGTGGCAGCCCGCTCCCCACCAGCCTTGCACCGCTCCTCCCTCGCTCGGCGCCTCCCACGGTCGCCTCGCCTCTGGTCTCATTGGCGTCCGCGCCCTGCGAGCTTCCTCGCCCGGCCCCACGCCCAGCAGCGCCTCGCTTAGCTCCTCCCGTCGCGTCTCGACCCACCCGCAGCTCCGCCACCTTCAAGCTCCCGCCAGTCGGCCACGTCCTCGCCACCTTGCCCGGCCGCGTCTGGCCGAGTCCTCGGCCCGCTCCGCCCGGCGCTCTGCTGAGCCCGCCTCTCTGGGCCGCCCTTCCCGCCCGTCCTCCGCTCTCCGCATGGCCTGCCGTCCCTCCTCCGGGCGCCTCGGCGACCCGCCGCTGGTCCTCTTCCCGCCTCGTCTGCGAGCTCGGTGGCCGCCTGGTCTTCACGCCGAGCTCGCGAGCGAGCCTTGCCTCCCTTCTCCGGCGCGCCTCCTCGCCCTCGCCGGCCGAGGCTCTGCCGCCGGTGCCTTCCGCCAACCCCGGCGTCGGCCCCGCCTCCGAGTCGCGCCCGTCGTCTTCCGCCGAGCCCCTCCTCTCCTGCGTCGACCCCTCGCCTTCATCCGTCGCCGTCTGGCCGCGACCCCGCCGGTCTCCGTCGCCGTCCCTTCGTCTGTTTGAGAGTGGGCCCTGGCGCCGTGTGCTCCTACGGTGGGACCTGCTTGCAGTGCTGCTACGAGTACGTGGTGGCGTTATTCTAGTGTGGTTGGGGTTGTCCAAAGAGCTGTGCCGGGCATAAGGCCACCCTAAGGATGGACAGTACCAGAGATACTCAAGAATCCCCGATATGGCCATCTAGATGACAAGATCTCCATCATGGAACGTCAAGCTCTACCTCATGGAATCCGTAAGACCCCGGTGTCGAACCCGAAGACTCGCCGACAAGAGCCGTCACTATGCCAAGATCTGCATCGTTACAGGCTTCGCCGACCAATGCGCGAGGTGGAACTCGATGACGCAAGTACCCCAAGATCTACCACGCGGACGCAGAGAAACCCTCGGACGCCAAGATCTCCCTCTCGGACCCGGATGCGCCAAAACCCCGGTATCGAGCCCGAGTTCGCCAACGACCTTTGAGCGGAGCGCTAAGACCGTGCCCGGATCCGGAGTCCGAACCCGATACCGTCAAGGCCACCGGCGCCGGACCCTCAAGACCTTCTTCCCGTATGCGACGTCGAAGACCCGAGCCCCGATGAACCACGATCCCCTCTGCAGAACAACAAGGCCTCCGCCATGGAATCAACAAGATCATCACGGAACGCCGAGTACTTCTTTCAGAACGCCATGATCTTCAACCCGACCCGAAGACCGCGAATGCGACAAGAACGACACCGAACCAAGTCCTTCCCCGTCCGAGAACGATCCCGTCGAGACCGATCCGTCGAACCCTGAACCCCGAGACCGGACCCTGGACCCTGTCGAACCCCGCACCCCAGAACGCCAAGCTCGTCGAACCCCTTATGTGTGAACCCCTTCTCGAAACCCTATTTTTATAACATAATACAACTTGTCGCATCATAACTGTCTTGCATGCATACATTCATGTGGTTTGGGGGCCTTATGCCGACTCACCTAATAATTAAATATGGGGCCCATATGCGGGCAAATCTAGCCTTATATTGGCCTCATTTAAAATTGGTGTAGCGAACCTGGTACTATCTTCTGCCATGTTATGACAACATTTAAACTTGCGGGGGTTTTAAATAACTTGAACAATATAATCAATTGTCGGGACCCCGGTTCCACTTAATATGACCCATCGCATCGCATCTTTGCCATGTCATACATCCTACAAGCATCATGCCGATCTTCTGCCGTTGTATTAAATATTGCATCCGGTGTTTCTTCTAGTGTTTTGCTTCTTCGCGGATAATGCCGTTGAGTTGATGCGAGTGTCGACCCGATCTTCGGGGAAAACCTTCGACAATGTTTTCAGGCGAGCATCTCCCCCTTTCTACCTATCTTACTTTTATAGTCTTTACTCCCTCCTGTTGATCTATTGCTATCGTGTTATGATGCTTTAGTTTCCGCACTGATATACCGTAAATTTCTATATTGCCTTGGACACACCCTATTACCGTTGTTTGGTAGATAGTTGGACTTGCGGCGTCGTAGTTGCTTGCTCAAGGCTTGATGTGTGTCGTCATATGCCACGATTGCGATGTATTGCCGCATGTTGATGTTGGAGATGATTCTAGTTTTACTTATCGTCACTTTAATTTCTGTTTAACAACTAAAATTGAAATAAGCAGAGGCATCGGTGGGTGATAGAAAATATTTGGTTTCCGAACGCCCACTTGTGTCCCGTAAGACCCCGAGTACTTGATACCTGTTCCTTGATTTATCGCGCTATCCACATCCGGGAGGTATATGGGACCCCCCTGAGCCAGAGCTTGATTCAGTCTTATTTCTTGGGGCCACAACTAGTTTGAGGTTTTATTTACGATCATGTACTTATGCCATGCTACTTTCTGTATTTAAATTCTGCGAGGAGCACACTGTACTGTTTAGGATCGGGACACGATTCCACGGTGTCGACAAGCTCAGTTTTGGGTTCCCAGTCGTTCACAGCCGTGCACCCAAACCTTGGGTCCGTCTCGGAGCTAGCTTACTTCGTTGCGGATAGACTTCAAGGGGTGGCCCCCTGAAATATTTCTGAATCCTGTGATTGTTCAGTCGTGAAAGCCTCGTTGGGTTTTGAGTTGGTTTTTCCGAGGTTGATCGAGCGTGTGTTGCTATTGGTGCACCCCGGCCGGGTAAAACTTTCTGAAAGCCGTGTCCGCGGATATGGACGACTTGGAGCACAGTATCTCGATCATAGACAAGCATAACTAAAGTTTATTGCTATAAATTTGACTTATAATGACTAGTAATCAGCTTCAGTATAATGGAATGACTAATTAATACTGCCCACAATTGCTTGTTCGAGTGTTGCTTGCGACCATTGTACCTGACTAGTAAGTATTGCAACTACAACGGATTGGCTGAATAAAAGTACCAACAACTGCTGGGTTTTGGGTTTATATCATGCTATTTGTATCTGAATAGTAAGTCTTTGAATCATCACGGAATGGTTAACTAAAAGTGCCCACCGCTTACTTTATCGTGACGATTATCTAAACCGACTAGTAAAGTGCCGCAACTAATCGAATAAATAAAATCGCCAACTGTGAGTTCCTCGGTTGACTTCCTCGTTTGGTCTCGAGGGGAAACGTCAGATGGGTTTGTTTGATGATAGAATCGGTTGGATCCGGTAGGTCATTCTTATCCTCTCGATATCCGCCTTGTATCGAGTCTCTATAGGTTGTTTAGTGCATGCCGCCGCGCCGATCCACCATACCTATGTAGGCGAGGACCGCCAATTCTAGCCTCGCCATGTAATCGGCCTCGATCGACGCCCTTCTTTTTCCTTTGCCCTTTGTCGGCACCCCTTTTGTTTAAGCAGGTTGAGGTCGACGTCGTTATCGGTTACCCTTCCCTTGGCACGGCAGGTTATGGACGCCATTGGTTATTCTTCGTGGCTCTTAGCCCCATTTGCTTCTTGTCCGTAGTCGGACGCTCTACCGCTTTCAAGGTGATTTGGATCTTGTATATTATATCGTATTCTTGACTCATGGAGTCGCCATATATATATATCCGCTCTGGGTCCCATCGAGGACTGTTGTGTAATGTTATTACTGCTTTTCCACCCGCGAAAAGTGCTGGTGGCATTTTGAATCGTTTCTATGCGGGTTTGGCGAATTTTGCTCAAACTTGCATAGGTCCGATTCTGAGGGTGTTACATGTATACTGTCCATGTATTGTTTGTAATAATCGAAAGGATTACTCTGACTAAAAAATCCTTCTCATACACCTATTGTAGGTTACCCACAACCCTGGTGGAAGCGGGGTGGTCTCTGGCGTCGATGGTGATGGCGCACTGAGCTTCGAGGTCGGAGTCCCGGGCCGAGCAGCGGTGACTTCATGGGCCAGCTGCTTGAAGTGCCTATTGGATGCAGGGGCCTGGGATCCACTAAGGATTCAAGCTAAGGCACCCTGCAGCTCCTGGTAGCCCCCAGTGTTCTCCTCAGCATGGCCTTTCTCATAGGCATGGTGATGTTGCTGCACAGTGTTGGCTTGATGGCCCATCTGGTGGGTGCCTTGGACGCCATGGTTGTTGTTCCAACTCCCCCCTCCATAGTTCCCACCGCGTACGTTGCTCTGCTCGCCTCCCTGCTTCCCTTCCTTTGGCTGCTCCACTTGTCATGGAGCCTCTTGAGATTGCAGCAGTCATCAGTGGGATGCCCATGCTCCTTGTGGAATATGTAGTACGAGAGGTCTTTGCGATCCCCTCCGTGTCACCCTCGCGAGGGCTCATCCTCTCAAGCTCTGCAGTGAGGACGGCGACGGTGTTTTTCTTGGGATCCTTGCTCTTTCTCTTGGAGGACCGGAGGACTTGGGACTGGTCTCTGCTTTGGCAAGGCTGAACAGGCGACCCACTTCAGCCTTGGTACACTTCTCTGCCATAATGAAGAGCTTGGCGGCGGTGGTGAGGCTTTTGCCCTGGATGCCGATATTTTCCCTCATCCGGACATCCCTGACTCCCTCGAAAAAGGTGATGATGACGTTGGAGTCCAAGATCTTGGGGATATTGTTACGTACATGGGTGAACCTCTGCACCAACTTGAAGAAGGTCTGTCCAGGCTACTGGCATACCTGGCGGAGGTCGTAAAGGCGAGTAGGCACTCGTAGGTCCCCTTGAAGTTGGCGATGAAGAGGTAACAGAGGGCCGACCACGAACCTATGGATTCCTTAGGAAGGTTCATCATCTAGGTACGGGCCGTGTCCTTCAGGCTTAGGGGAACCAGTTCTCCATGACGTGGTCGTCACCACCCGCAGCCACCCGCAGCCTCGATGCTCGTGGTGTAAAGCTGCAGGAACTCACACAGGTTGGCAGTTCCGTCATAGTGTGATGGTATCTTCGGGGGAAACTTGTGAGGACATACCACGCGGCGGAGCTCCCTAGTGAAGGCGAGGCAGCCATTCCCCTGCACCTCCTTTGGATGCTCCTAAACGATGTGTTGTTCCCACCCGCAATCTGGGGGCGAGATGATTTGGCAGTTGTTACCCTTTGGTGGGACGATGTCGTCAAGCATGGGGGCGCCATCAGGGTGATGGACCGGCTGTGAGACCCTAGCCCCCTGCGCCTTGTCCTCGGCCTATGCCCCCTGTCCCACCGTGGAGAGGTTGGCGATGGCGAGGATCTTGGTCGGGTGGGCGCACCTCTTCCCCTGGTTAGGCTCAGCTGGCGGGTGCTCCAGAAGCTCATGCACCATGCACTTGACATCCTCTGGCGTGAGGTGCTCGGTTTGTCCGCGAGAAGATTCCATGCGAGAGAGCGATGTGGCGCCGCGCGAGGAGGGCTGGAGCTCCTGCGACAGGCAGAAGGTGGACCCATCATCATCCTCTGTCCACGGGGTCTGCCCTGTGGTGGTGCGTCTGGGAACATGCTCCGTCTGAGCCTTTCTCCGTGCGTGGCGGAGAGCGCGCTCGGCCCGAGTCTCGTGGCGAGCTGACATGACAACGAGGTTGATGAAGGTCTTGGAAGTGCACCTCAACCCCCTACCTGGCGCACCAAATGTTGTAGAATGTTCCCCATGAAGGAACAAGGGTCCAACAAGCCCTGAGTTTGTGAGGGGGCTGAACATGCTTTTTGAGCATCTCTACAATGGTTGTGACGATGATGTAGCTTCATGATAGAGAGTGGACACGAGAGGGTTTTTTACCCAGGTTCGGGACCCTCGTGAGGAGTAAATCCCCTACTCCTGCTTTGTTGTATTGCTCACGTGCTTCGCGAGCGTACAATGGTGGATGAATTTCTAGGATTTGAGATCTTTGGGATCGATCCGTTCTAAGGTAGGAGATGGCCTCCTTATATAGCGACGTCGTGCCTCTTCCCCAATTCTTGGGTGGGAAGGGTGACCACATTGCCGCTCCTCAAAGTCCTGGTCAACAAGGCTACTTTGTGTGGACTTGGTCCTTCTCGTTGAGGGATTCTCCAACCTTCCGTAAAGCTGGTCCCATCAGCGCCGTTTTTATCTGTCTGGCGCCACCGGCTTCCTCTCTTACACCAAAACGGCAAAGGGATGGACTGCCAGTGCTGAGTTCGTCTGTCCTGCTTTTTCACCGAAGGGTTCGTACCAGCTTCTCTTTACCGAGGCGAACTGGATGGTCCTCGGCGTCGTAACACCCAATGTTGGGTTGCGATGTCCCTGCTACTTTTGCGGTGATATTATGAATGTGCCCCTGGGGTACGTCCAAAGGTATCCAAAGCGGGGCACAACGAAGTGTTGTGTGGGATCCTCTTCACAAGATGCCCACTTGAAGTTGCGCCCTGCCGATGCTAGGGCGTCGCGATGGATTATCCCCTGGCATTGCTTTTCGGAGTTGTCGTAGCCTCCTAAGGTCGCCGCTGCACAGATGAGGGAATTGTCGACCATCGGGACGTGGCACCCAAGTTTCGAAGACCCCGACACTCGCCATTTCAACATAAAGTTTATAAATATATACATTTCTTATATGTTGACAAACAATTGTATCAAATGTTGTTATTTAACTAGTTAATTAGTATCATGTCAGGGCGAAGCTAAAGTTTGGTGGTGTTCATGGGAAAACCACGAAGACCTCGCCTTGGGCAGCTTAGATCACAGTGGATAACAGGAATATCCAGCTAGGTACTTGCAGGTTCCCGTGGCAGGCGGCCCGCGGCTATGCCTACACCGCGGTCTAGCACTTTGGGGCGAGAGCGGTCCTCAAATTTGACGATGAGCGCTGCGTGGCACATCTGTTAGTGCCAGATGGCAGGCAGCTGGCATGCTATGGTCGCAAGGAGGATCACTACAATAAATATGTTAACTTATGACCTTATGGTAGTGACCATGGTTGAATTGGTCATAGATCTATGACCATTTAGAATCAAATGGTCATAGGAGATTAGTGAGGGTCCAAACCCTAAAAACTATGACTTTTTTGTACGAAAGGTGCTAACTTACTTGCATCAATTGGTCATAACATAGACAACACTAGTCTACGGCCTTAAATTTAGCTAATCACGACCAATTTAAATGGTCATGGTACCTATTCATGATAACTTGAGAAATACGAGTCGTGCACCTCAGCAAGTTCATCTAGGTGTTGTGTCTCTATGTCAACTTTTGCTGACATGTCTGCATATGTGTCATATAGTCAATTTATATTTAGTGTCCTCGAGTCTATGTGTCAATTTTTTCTGACGTGTATGCATATATGTGTCAAATTTATATTTAGTGTCTTCGAGTCTATGTGTCAATTTTTGCTGACGTGTATGCATATGTGTCATATTGTCAATTTATATTTAATGTACATACTATGCTACTGACATATGGAACCCACAAGTTAACCTTTTGATCAAGCTGACTAGGACCTAATATCTAATCGCGTGGGACCAACAAGTCATACGAGTTTTTTAGTCAACCAAAATTGTACCGTCCGGACTTACATATGGGGACACGACACCAACCTAACAGACCAGACCCACTTTCCAATGGGCAAATAAAACTAACTACTAGTGGAGCCCGCCTAACAGATGGGAAATTTCGTCAAATTGAACTAATTTTTTTTGCTGACCTGTCTGCATATATGTCATATTGTCAATTTATATTTCGCGTCCTAACTATGCTACTGACATATGGAACCCACAAGTTAACCTTTTGACTAAGCTGACTAGCCCTAATATCTAATCGCGTGGGACCAACAAGTCATACAATTTTTTTAGTCAACCAAATTGTACCGGCCGGACTTACATATGGGGACACGACATTGACCTCCGTACCCACTTACCAATGGGCAAATAAAACTGACTAATAGTTATAACATCTCGGCATTTAGGACTAAACGAAAAATAAATTTAGAATTTTGTGCATCAGCATACATGCATGCATCTGAAAATTAGGGTATTTTTTGCCAAACTAAAAGACTATAGGGATCAGAGTTCTCTCACTTCGATGATTTAAGTTTAGGTCATCTTACATGAGTGTGATGAATTTTGACATGACCTCTATTGATTTAGTGTTATGAGGGGAGAGATTTGAATCATAAATAACTATAAAAAAATATAAGTTAAAAGGGAATTAAGTAAATGAAATAAAGGAATTGAATAAGAAAATCAATATAGAAGTATTCTTTATGGTAATCCACATATAAATTGGATTAAGCAACTATTTACAATAATACAAATACAAGTATTATAAATAGTAATACAAGGATAAAATTAACTCTATTCCCTAAGTGAAATGTTACATTGTCTGCTTATAATATAGGAATAAAAATAAATGGTTACAATAATATTATAAAGGAGTTCTCTATTAAATATATACATATAGTATTACATAGTCTTTTACATTACAAGGAAATTCAATACATTGAATTAATTCAAACAAATACACACAAATAGGAATCTTCATACTTTTCTTATCAAACATTCCAAAGATATAAGAAATACAATTAAATAAGAAGAATTATACAAAAGAATATTTAAAAGTAAGAAGATTAAAGAGTGCTTTATTACAACAATATTTAAATACAATTTTTTTTACAAAAATATAAAAGGAAGAAGTTACAGAAATTGAATCTATACTAGTTCAAATATCTAGTCTTGATCTTCCTTCATATCTTATTGGTGCCTGCAAACAAAGACTAATAAGACATAAAAAGGGTTAATGTTATTTCTCTCAGCAGTAACAGTGTGTTGCACTGTTTTGTCAAATCATCGATTTTTAAAACAAAACGTGTGGGACCCTGGATTTACGGTCCAAGAATCCCCGCTATGCCTGAAATTCACGTTCCCATGATCAGTGAGCCGTGAGCATAACCGGCTAGTCTCATTACAACATCTAGAATGTAACGGGTACAAACTTACATCATTTGCCATTATGGAGATTATTACAATCATTAAAATAGGAAGTCCTCAATCGCAGAGCCCATGTCATTTCTTAACCTACATGCAACTGACTGGGAAGACGGCCTAGCTCGCATAGACGTTAACATCTTCGTCGTTTCTTGTGCTTCTAAAAATTTGCCCAAGTAAATAGCTAGGGACAAAGCCGTGAGTACTTTTGAATTTACTAGAAAACCACCCAGACAAGGTAAACAAAGATAATGCATTTTTGGCTATAGCGAGATAGCTCTATACTACCTTGTGTTTTGAAAATCCTAAAATGGCATCTCTATATCTTTGTTGAAAAAGAGTTTTTAGAAAAAATGTCTCCTTTTTTAAAGCAGTTTTTGAAGAAAACCCTTTTGAAACATTTTAAACCATACATGGTCAAAACAAAACTCTTTCTTATCTCTCCTCGTGACCAAGTCACACCCTTTTTATTCATCCAAAAACATCCCAAGGGTACTCCTAGCAATCACCTTTTCCAATCGTCCTTGGCCATGGACATGGCTATTCGAATAGATTATACTCTGTAGATTGTGTACAATTTACCCACAAGAATCAATACCTCCGGCGAGATACAACCACAGCCCATTAGACACGGTAGACGGGGGTTCAGATAATCAAACCTAACTTTTTATTTACCGTCCCTAGCAATGGCATCTTTTCCTTTTGGGTTTGTTCTCCCCGATAACGAGTATGTGGCACGATGACCATAATCCTTCACTCTCCAGTTTTGTATACCCAAACCGTAGCTTGGCCTATACAATAACCTCAGTGACTCCACTTCCTTCGCCACTTCTAAAGCATATCGTCGGTGGGCTACCCAATTGTTGCACCGGCAGTCCTTTCCGAGACAGGCTCACTCTTGCCGAAGCAAGCTGTAGGCACCAAATCCGAAGATCTGATGTAGAGCCTACCTGGGTTTCTAGGGATTTCTCCCCTTAAGCAAGTACAAGCAGCCCCGGCTAACGACAACAAACTACGAGCTAAGACCTAGCTTCTAGGGTAGTGTGGATTCACAGGTAAATTGTTCCGGTAAAGGCGTAGAACATCCATTCTATTTCTCTTGCTCAACTTTCTTCCTTCTCCTCTTCATATTGAAAACAAAAAATTCTATCGCATGAACACACAAAAGCCAAGATCTAATCAACGAGATCGGTGCAAAGAGTTTGTAGAGAACTAACCCTCGTAGATCCAAAGCGTTTAACGAGATTCAGATCTCATAGTTGATGTAGTCGATCACTTGCCGATCTCAAGATCGTGTACATGATAATTCCCGCATCGCTTCCACATTCGGTCACACGTATGGTAGTCGATGAAGACATTCCTCTCCCTTGTTCCAGCAGGGCATCGGAGGTTGTAGATCTCCGTGGAATCCAAACAACACGACAGTGTGGTGGTGGTGGAGATATTTTTACATGGCTTCGCCTAAGCCAGAGCAGGACAGTGGACGAGAGAGAGAGGGGTGGGGGCTAGGGTTGAGGCGCCGAGGGATAAGGGGGCCAAGGGGTGGTGCCCTACCCCTCCTTACATGGGAGGGCCTGCGGCCAAGGGCCTCCCAGTCCTAGCCGAGTTGCCCCCCAACTCGGCTAGGAAGGAGAGAGTCCCTCCTCAGCTCGTCTAGGAGAAGGGGAGTTGTAAACTTGCCTTTCAAGTTTCCCCTTTCCTTCCCAAACTAGGATTTGACTTTTCAAACTAGGATTTTAATTTTCAAACTAGGGTTTTGTAGGGTTCGCAGCATAGAAAACAAAAATTTTCCTACGATGGGAACAACTATGTACCAAGATCTATCTACTAGATACAAACAACGGGCGGATGTATATCCGTAGAGAACATACCCTTGAAGACCGACAAAGCTTAACGAGTCCAAACTCGTGGTTGATGTAGACGATCTCTTGCCGATCTCAAGATCGAGAGGAAGTCCTAGCGCCAAAAAGCAGCCAAGATCCGTGCTCGCACACACGTTCGAGGCACCGAGCAACCTCCGCCTCCTCGCTCCAGCGATGCAGCGGAAGCACAACTCTTTCTTGCCGAATAGCCACCGGGAACATGTATCTCGCTAGTCCGAGACCATGGGGGATAAATTCTAGAGGGGGAAAGAGATCCTTCACGAGGAGTTGTGTGTGAGAAGTGAGAGGAGGGGCTCCTTATATAGGGGAGGGGGGGCAGCCCAAGGGGGCATGGCCGCCGGCCATGGAGGGTGCCCCCACCTCTCCCTCATTCATGTGGGTGGACACTCCACTCACAAAAAGGCCCTTCAATTTTCTCCACTCAAAAACCCACTCAAAATCCCATTAAATTTCCACCAAATTTAATGCAAACTCTCATTAAATAAAACTCTTTTATTTTATTCAGAATTTTGTCAATTACTTTAATGACAAACATTCACAAATAACCCCTTGCTAGAATTCTATTTCACATGCAGAACCAGTTTCAGCAATTTCAACCAAACAGTAGCTTGATGGTGTCTAGTGAAATAAATTCTGCTTTCCTTTTCTTTTCGCATGAAACTTTTGCTCCAAATGGATGTCGGTGTCTCTTAAGTGTGTCACCCTACGGTTCGTGAATAATGCGGACATGATCGAGACCCTCTCGGATCAATAATCGAGCGGGATCCGAGACCCATACACTCCCACACATTCAACGATGACTTTCTTGTGATCGCCGGAACCTTTTACGCTAGTATCTTAATACTTTTGTTTCACGATATATTACATGTCCGAGATTCGATCATCGGTATCTCCATACCTAGTTTGATCTCGCATCGACATGCACACTTTTCTCGTTCGTGATATAACATTCTAGTGATCAAATCACTTGCTTGCAAGCTAACCAATGTGATATCACCGAGAGGGCCCAGAGTATATCTATCCGTCATCGGGATGAACAAATTCCACTCGATCCATGGGCCTCAACATAACACTTTATTAGTTACGAATCCATCTTTATAATCACCTCATTACGGTGTGACGTTTGATGTTATCAAGAAACTCTTCCGGTGTTAGTGATTGACATGATCTCATGGTCTAAGGATTAGGATCACTTCGTAAGTTGTTATAGCAATATAAACTCAATGACTTTGATCGTAATGCTATACTTCGGATGAATGTTCATCACACCATTACACTAATGTTGTGACCTCGTTATTAACAACATCCAATGTCCATGATCAGGAAACCTATGATCATCTTGTTAATCAACGAGCTAGTTTATAAGAGAGGCATAACTAGGAACTTTCTTTTGTTTATTAAACACACATGTATTAACGTTTCCGTATTAATACAATTATAGCATGTAAAATAAACATTTATCATAAATAGGAATACGATAATAACCACTTTATTATTGCCTCTCGGGCATATTCCCTTCAGGTTTGACCCTACCTCCCTTGTGCTTGGCCGAGTTGGCCTAGGGTTTGATGCGGCCAGCCCCTTAGGGCATGGCGCATCCAAGCACCCCCTCCCTGGGTGGTGGAGCTTACAGAATATTCTAGAAGCTTTTGGTCAAAACACCGAAAATTGACTTTCCTTATATGAATCTTATTCTCCGGACCATTCGGATCTCCTCGTGATGTCTGGATCCAATTCGAGACTCTAAACAACACGGTCTCTAACTCACATTCCATATCTACTCAAACAACATCAAATCTTTGTGTGTGTCTCCTATCGTCCACATAAGCGTGAACGTTCCGACCAAATTGATCATGGAGGCAACGCTGCATCGTGACGTAGCAAAACGTGTTGTACGGTGTGGTGAACGAAGTGGCCAATTGGTCTGACTTGCTCATTTTTATCTCGTGGTATCATGAGTATGCATCGAGAAAACATAAAAGTTCTGAGCCAGCCATCGAGTCAATGACTTGGTCAATGCGAGGCAAAGCAAACGGATCTTTGGGACATCCTTTGTTCAAGTCGGTGTAATCAACGCACATTCTTAATTCTTGGGTTCCCTTTTTGGGGACAAGTACAGGATTGGACACCCATCGGGTGTGAAGGACTACTCGGATAAAACTAGTCTTAAGAAACCTAGCTATCTCTTTGCATATGGCGCATCTCTTCTCGTCTCCGAAGCATCGTAGAGGTTGTTTCACCGGTTTGTATTTTGGATCAATATTCAAGCTGTTCTCGGCAAGTTCCCTAGGTACACCTTTCATGTCGGCAGGTTGCCAGACAAAGATGTCCTTATTCTCACGGAGGAACTCGACGAGCACGCTTTCCTATTTAGGGTCCAGGTTCATCCCAATGGCGGTGGTCTTGGAGGCATCGCTGATACGTTGGAAACGTATCTATAATTTTTTATGCTCCATGCTTGTTTAGTATCTACTTTGCTTTGCTTTTTCTACACTTTGGGGTGCTTTTTACATGTTTTCTGGTACTACCTACTAACAAGTTGCAACAGTGCCAAATGCCTGTTTTCTGTTGTTTTTGGTTTCAGAAAAGTTAGTAAAGAAATATTCTCAGAATTGGACGGGACAAACATCAAAGTCAATTACTTTCCGTGGGGAACAAGAAGTCCAGAGGGGAACCAAAGAGGCCGTACAGGGCGGCCAGACCCACCCTAGATGTGGGTGGGCCCTGCCCTGTGCCTGTGAGGGGTGTGGGGCCCCTGGCCACCGCCTCGGTCTCCCCCTTTGCTTATAAGAAGCCCCCGATGCAGAAACCCTAAGGACCCGTTCAAATCTCCACGAAACCGTCTGTAGCCGCCGCCACCATCATCCCTAGATCGGGGGGATCTGAAGTTCTTCCTGGTACCCTGCCAGAGGGGAGATCATCCCGGAGGCCTTCTCTCCGGTATGATGCGTGAGTAGTTCCACCTTGGACTATGGGTCCATGTAGTAGCTAGATGGTTGTATCACCTCCTTTGTGCTTTCATGTATAGATCTTGTGAGCTCCGTTCATGATCAAGATCTAATCTATTTGTAATCATGCATGTTGTGTTTGCGGGGATCCGATGGATATTGAGATTATTATGTTGGTTTGATTAATGGTTTTGTCTTTATGATTCTATCATGTCTGTGTTGTCTGTGATCTTGCATGCTCTCCATTGTTAGTAGATATCTTGGCCAAGTAATTGCTAGTGACTCTAAGAGGGGGTATTTATGCTCGATAGTGGGTTCATGCCTCTAGTTTACAAGGGAAGTGACAATAATCTCTTCGGTTGTAGATGTGTTGTTGCTACTAGGGAGAAAAAAACAGTCTCTTGTTCATGGAACATGTGGACTGTTTACCTTACACACTCTGCTTAAAGGAGTTGTCTGTTGCTTGCAACTTAATACTGGAGGGGGTTAGGATGATAACCTGAAGGTGGACTTCTAGTCATAGATGCAGTTGGATGGCTGTCTATGTATCTTGTTGTATTGCTCGATCGAATCTCATAGGATCTTTCTGACTAGTATTGCATTTTTATGCCTTGCTCAGTTCCTGTCAATTGCCCTGCTGTATTTCGTTTACCCTTCATGCCATGTTGTTTATCTAAGGAGAGAACCTCTAGTGAACTATGGACCCCGGTCCAATCTTTACCATTGATACATCTTCCAGTGTTACTTGTTTACTTGCTGCAAACCATTACCTTCCAAACCATATGTTTAATCCTTTGTTACACCAAACCGGTGAGCTTGACAACCTCACTAATTCGTTGGGACAAAGTCTTGAGTTTGTGTTGTGCAGGTCTCCACGTTGCTTGCAACACCTTTGAGATGTTTCCTTCCTCCTTCGGGTTCGATAACCTCGGTCTCTACTGAGGGAAACTTGTTGTTGTGCTCATCACACCTTGCTCTTGGGGTTCCAACGAAGTGTCCCACGTCAACATTGGGTGCACGCATCAAGACTTCTAGCGCCGTTGCCGGGGAGGCTAAGGACGTCTTCACAAGGGGAGTCCTTCACTTCCTTTCTCTTTACTTTGTTTTTAGTTTGCTTTGTTTTGTTTTGCTTGGTTTTGTTTGCATTTTTCCAAAAAACCCAAAAAAAATAGTCTAGTTTGGTTTGCTTTCTTTATTCAAAAACACACAAAAATTAGTTCCTACTCTAGTTGGTGGTCTGTTATTGCCTTGCTTGGTCATGCTTTCTATCAATGGATGGTTTCTTTGAAACTAGTTCTTATTGGCAAGGTGGGTTCACGGAAGAATAAAAGTATTATTATAAGGAACACCGTTTGTCACAAAAAGGGAAACACTTATAGGAACAAATTGATAGGTTGAATACTATTGCTAGAGACGTGTGCTCTACTTATAATGTTACTTATTGCTTTGATAAAGCTTGCTGCTGCAGGAGGTATAAACACTTACCCTTTCAATGTGAGTATAATGATAATGTTACCATATCCTATTATGTTAAAGGAAATTATGACTTTGATTATGTGGAACAAATTGAAGAATTTATTGCCTTCAAGGGTGCATTTGAACTTGCTAGTTTGCTTGAAAACACTGATGATGCACCTTATGACTGCGAGGTTTATGAGATACTTAAATTATGCTTTGATAATTACAAGGAAGAAAATAGCTATATTCTTGAATATTTTAATAGATTCTTTCCACAGATGGAAGAGACTAATGCCTTGCAGGAGCCTATGGAAGAAGAAATTGCTGAAACTGAAAGCTCATTAGATCAAAAAGAGGAGGAGAGTGATGGTCAAGAGGAGGAAGAATGGATTGGGAACCCATGCCTACCTTCTAATGATAGTAACTCTTTACCCCTTACATTATTTGATTGTCCTCCATGCTTACCAAAGGAGGATGAATGTTATGTTCCTATGGATCGTTTTGAAATATCTACTTTGGGTAAAACCTATGAAGGTTTTAATCCCACTATTTTTGAGCTTGATAGAAATTATGTGTTTGTAGATCATGAAAAGCATGCTTTATGTGATAGCTATATTTTTTAGTTTATTCATTAGGCTACTGAAAATTATTATGAGAGAGGGAAACATGGTTTTATGCATCTCAATAATATTAAGTTTCCTCTCTTTATGTTGAAAGTTTTGAAGTTGCACTTGTTTTGATTTCCTAAGCTTGTTGATTTGTGCTTACATGACTTGTTTTATTACAATATACCTATGCACAGGAAGAGGGTTAGACTTAAATGTGCTTTGAATTTGCTTCTTGATGCTCTCTTTTACCTCCATTCATATTTCTTATGGGAGCATCTTCTCAAATTATCAAGCCTAACTTAAAGGCGTTAAAGAAAAGTTCTTGTTGGGAGATAACCCAAGAGTTTCCTTGAGTATTGGAAGTTATTACTTCAGTAATGACCTCTCCTTATCCTTTTTGTTTTCTTTTTGTGCCAAGAATGACCTCTAATGAGAGGGAAGTGAGATTTGGGGAGTTACTGTCCCAAAACATATTTTTGTCCTCCACCAAAAAATTTTGTGAGGAGTCTATGTGACTCTGATTGAGCTGAAAATTTACTAATAAATCCCCCAGTATGTTAGATAACTTTCATTAGTTCAACACTTTTTGATTTGAGAAACACACGATGTTCGAAAAAATAAGTTTCTACCTGCTGGTCTGTTTTGACAGATTTCTGCCATTATTTGCATTTGCTTCTTATTGATTCCTTTTTGAGTTCTCTTTAGGTGAATTGAGCTTTTTAAAGGAGTTACTACAGTAGCTTGTGTTTTTAGTGAAGAGTCATGCTTTTCCAAAGCTTTTCCAGAGGTCTAATATCTTTTGAATAAACTAATGTTGCTAATGAAGATTGTGTGAAGTTTTGTATGAAGGAAAAATTTCAGGTGTAGAGAGAGAATGATGCAATGAGATGAAGAATGGACAAAAGCTCAAGCTTGGGGATGCCACCAGGGTGTCACCCTAAGAAATATCCAAGAGGTATAAGCGTCAAAGCTTGGGGATGCCCAAGGCATCCCCTTCTTCATCAATAAAAAGCTCAGGTCTGGCTAGAAACTTCGTTTTTATTGTTTCATGCTCAGTTGTGTTGTTCTTGGAGCGTCTTAGTTTTCGTTTGCTTTGCTTAGGTTGTTTAGTTTGCTTCAGTAGTTTGGAGCCCCGCTCTCGCTGTGTTTTTTTGCAAATAAGTTGCTTGGTGTTGGAAAGGAGTAGTATGTTCTTGCTTGAAGTGCAAGAGGAGCTTGCATTGACTGTGACTTAGACTTTAGCATGACATGCTAGGTGTTGTTTTGACCTTATGCTTAGTGATTATTGCTGCAGCATGTCTTGTTCCAAACAATTGGGATTGCTTAGTGTGCCTTGAAGAAATTATGCGTTGTTTTAGCATGCAAAAGCATAATATTATGGTATTCTCCTTTGATGCTTTGCTTGGGTTGACTTGGCACATGCTCACACCATGTTATGACTATGACAAGTCACCATTAGCCTCTATGATCATTTAGTCCTTGACTTGTAGTACCACTCTTTGATTTGATTAGCATGCTTTGTTGCTCTGCATGATTATGGCCATTATTGCTCTCTTAGTTGGTTGCTCCCAGTCCTTTGCTAGCCTCCACTTGTATGAGTAAGATCTACTCATGCTTCCAACTCCCAAGAAACCAAGTTTTCCAAAGTGTCCACTATAAACTCCTATGCATGGTGTGATACACCATTCCAAGTATATTCTTGTTTTCAACTATCTTCCAATTTAAAACTATTTTTTATGTGAAAACTTAGTGATTAAAGCCCTCACGAACTTGATGGCACACTTTATATTCTTTGCCCCTAATAAACTTGAACCATTGTGACAACTTTGTTGTATATGCTTGCACTAATAAGTTGGAATTAGCAGAATTGTGCTGTCACGGGGAATGTTTTCAACATTGCACTTGTACTTTGTACTCAGTTGATATCATGCTCTTTTGTCTATGGATGTCACCGGTGTGAAATAAAGAGGGAACTTGTAAGTACATGGAGTTTGTATCCTGTGTTAGTGAAACGCCTGGGCCGCTAGCCTAAGCCATGCCTAATCATGGTGGAAACTTGCAGCATCACCATAATGAGCTATCTATGAAGCATCCTCAATAAAAAGCTATGCATATGGTAAATAAAAAGATTGCTGAGATGCTCATTGTCTGCTTGCCTTGTAATTTTGGTTATGGGAAAGCTCATGTACCATGTGCAAGGGGTACCTCGTTGGTGGTTTTCAATGATATGCAAATACTTACAATGACAAGAACTTACATGGGCCCAAAGTTCAGTATGCATGAGGTGTGGCCCTCGTATTCAAGGGACTTGAGATTGCCAACTTATACTTCGTCAAGCATATACTCTATCTTTGCCACTTTAACCTTAATCACTTCAAGATGCTTATGATAGGGGCAATGAGGGCTGAAAGCTAACAAGTACCATAATTTTTGGAAGCTCTTTTTGAAACTTGTAATCCCTGCTTCATTTACAAAAAAGGGCCTTTCTTCCACCACTACTGAGTCTCCACCTTCTACCTTTAGGCACCATTAAGAGAGCATAGTTGTCATTCTGTGTGCAGTGTTCCAAAGCTTATTGATTGATGCATATTGTGATATTACTTGTTCTTGTTGTATTTGTTTCTAGTCACCCTTGTGAACTTTGAAGGTGTCCTATGCATCTATATTGCTACTCTATGAGGGACAAGCTGATTGCCACTATGCTATGTTTTCTGTATGTGAAACAAACAAACGTTTTTCATTGCATATTATTCATAATCTTTGTTTGTAGCTTGTCATGTTGCATGCATAGTTACTATGTTTTATTTTTAGAACTCCATATTTCATGCACATGTTTAGAGTTCTTTGATCCCAGCTTTCAATGCTTGCAAATGGTTGGATATTTATTGTGAGGGTGCATGTCACCTCAAAAGTTATTCTTTTATCACTTAACTACTCGAGTACGAGCAGGAGTTAAGCTTGGGGATGCTGATACGTTGGAAATGTATCTATAATTTTTGATGCTCCATGCTTGTTTAGTATCTACTTTGCTTTGCTTTGTCTACACCTTGGGGTGCTTTTTACATGTTTTCTGGTACTAACCTACTAACAAGTTGCAACAGTACCAGATGCATGTTTTCTGCTGTTTTTGGTTTCAGAAAAGTTAGTAAAGAAATATTCTTGGAATTGGACGGGACAAACGTCAAAGTCAATTACATTATGTGGGGAACAAGAAGTCCAGAGGGGAGCCGGAGAGGCCGGCCAGGGCGGCCAGACCCACCCTAGGCGCGGGTGGGCACTGCCCCACGCCTAGGAGGGGTGTGGGGCCCCTGGCCGCCGCCTCGGCCTTCCCCTTCGCCTATAATAAGCCCCCGATGTAGAAACCCTAAGGACCCGATCAAATCTCCATGAAACCGTTTGTAGCCGCCGCCACCATTGTCCCTAGATCGGGGGGATCTGAAGTTCTTCCCGGCACCTTGTCGGAGGGGAGATCATCCCGGAGGCCTTATCCCCGGTATGATGCGTGAGTATTTCCACCTTGGACTATGGGTCCATGTAGTAGTTAGATAGTTGTATCCCCTCCTTTGTGCTTTCATGTATAGATCATGTGAGCTTCATTCATGATCAAGATCTAATCTATTTGTAAGCATGCATGTTGTGTTTGCGGGGATCCGATGGATATTGAGATTATTATGTTGGTTTGATTAATGGTTTTGTATTTACGATTCTATCATGTATGTGTTGTTTGTGATCTTGCATGCTCTCCATTGTTAGTAGCTATCTTGGCCAAGTAGTTGATAGTGACTCCAAGAGGAGGTATTTATGCTCGATAGTGGGTTCATGCCTCTAGTTTACAAGGGAAGTGACAATAATCTCTTCGGTTGTAGATGTGTTGTTGCTACTAGGGAGAAAACAACAGTCTCTTGTTTATGGAACATGTGGACTTTTTACCTTACACACTTTGCTTAAAGCAGTTTTCGGTTGCTTGCAACTTAATAATGGAGGGGGTTCAGATGATAATCTTAAGGTGGACTTCTAGTCATAGATGTAGTTGGATGGCAGTCTATGTATCTTGTTGTATTGCCCGATCGAATCTCATAGGATCTTTCTGACTAGTATTGCATTTTTATGCCTTGCTCAGTTCCTGTCAATTGCCCTGCTGTATTTTGTTTACCCTTCATGCCATGTTGTTTATCTAAGGAGAGCACCTCTAGTGAACTATGGACCCCGGTCCAATCTTTACCATTGATACATCTTCCATTGTTACTTGTTTACTTACTGCAAACCATTACCTTCCACACCATACGTTTAATCCTTTGTTACAGCAAACCGGTGATCTTGACAACCTCACTGATTCGTTGTCACAAAGTCTTGAGTTTGTGTTGTGCAGGTCTCCACGTTGCTCTCAACACCTTTGAGACATTTCCTTCCTCCTTCAGGTTTGATAACCTCGGTCTGTACTGAGGGAAACTTGTTGTTGTGCTCATCACACCTTGCTCTTGGGGTTCCAACGAAGTGTCCCACGTCAACACTGGGTGCACGCATCAATTGCCTACCACAAGTTCCATTGGGTTGGTTTTGATGGCGGCCTTGAAGGCTGGGGCGGAGTCAAAAATCTGCTTCTTCGACGCCGGCATCTCCGTGGCATCGACCTTGCTCTGGATCTCCTTGAATTCTTTGCTATAGAGGACATCTTCTGCAAAGGCTGCTTCTCCAATCTCGTAGTCCCTTGCATTGGTAAAGCTTCCAGAGACGATGATGATGCCATTTGGTCCGGGTATCTTGAGCTTGTTGTAGACGAAGCATGGCTTGGCCATGAAGGCGTGGAAGATGCCGCGTCCGAAGATGACGTGGTACACGCTCTTGAAGGGGACCACCTCGAATGTCATGCGCTCTTGGCGGTAACTGTTAACATCGCCAAAAGTGACATGAAGCGTGATGCACCGAAGGGACCGAGCTTCCCGGCCAGGAACTACACCATGAAACATGGTGCTGGTCCGCCTTAGGTTGGCCTCCAAGTTCATCTTGTGCAGCATATCCAAGTACATGATGTTGATGCTGCTTCCACTATCCACCATACATTTGGTGAACTCGTTGCCGTCAATTAGGGGGTTGATGACCATGGCGTACTGGTTCTCCGTAGGTATGAGGTCTGGATGATCCTTCTTGTCCCAAGTGATTGGAATCTCCGACCAGCGCAGGTACTGGGGAACTGGGGGTATAGTAGCCATCATTATCCTCATAGAGGTTTTCTGTTGTCAGAAAGTAGGGGTGCCAAGGAAAGTGTGGTAGACGGCAGCCTTTTTTCTCGAAGGGGTTCTTGCCCTTGCTATCGCTCTTGGCGTCATGCTTGGGGTTAACATCCTCGTCCATGTCACTTGAATCCTTGGACACCTCTTCCTTCATGTTCCCCTTGCCCTTGCCTCGCGGTCTGTTCTTCCGACTTCACTTGCAGCCGGACTCCGGGTCCTCCTTGAGCTTGTTGACGAACTTGCAATGGAGATTGGTGTGAGTGGCTTTGCCGTTGGCGTCGAGGTGTACAAGGCACAGGACATCACGGTACTCCTCGTACGTTTGTCATAGCGACCATGTCAGAGGGTTGCTTTTCTTCTGGCGGGCTCTTCCGCTTGGTGTTGTTGTTCCTCCTAGCTTGAGTTGGAATGGCCATTGCCGGCAGGGATCCGCGAGCATCGTCGTCGGCAGCGGCGAACTCACTAGCCAGCTGGATCATCTGGTTGAGATCTAGCCGGTGATTTTCCTGCAGGTGCTTCAACTTATGTCGGAGCAACGTACCTTTCTCCAACCCATCGATGAAGGCGGCCATGGCGGTTTGAGCGTGCACTCCTGCGCAGGAATTCTTCATATCCAGGCAGCGAGAGAGATAGGGGCGAGATAACTCGTCGTTCTCCTGCACGCACCGCTATAGATCGCCAACAGTGTAGGGATGCTTATACGTACCCTCGAAGTTCTTGGTGAACGCTTCTTGCATGTCCAACCAGTTGTAGATGGACTTCTCCGGCAAGTCATCAATCCATTGGCGGGTTGTGCCCGCCAGCATCAGTGGGAGGTACTTGATGGCAACATTGGGGTTACCCCCGGCGATCTCCACCGTGTTGTCGTAATCCTGCAACAACGTAGCTGGTTTGGCGGTGCCGTCATAGGGCTTGATGGTCTTGTCAATCCGGAAACCCTTGGGGTAAGTTGCGGTCCGTATTATAGGTCCAAAGCAACATGGTCCCAGGTATTGTCCTTCCCGGGCCTCATGAATCTTTTCCAGGCGTGAACGTGCGTCGTATGGTTCCGGGCTTGTTCTTTTCTTCTTGCCGCTAGGGGATGGGCTGTGTGAACGACGTGGGCCTCCTCCGCCATGGTGGCTGCTAGGGGGCGACGGAGGCGGAGGTGGCGGTGGGTTAGCCTTCTTGCTGTTACCCTCCTGTGACGCCTCATGTTTGTCGCAGTTGCTTGTTGGACGCGGAGGGTTATGACCTGCTCTTGTGTCCTTGGTTGCGTTCTCCATCGTGACGGGGTTGCTCTGCGTTTTCGCGTATGACGATGTCGCTTTGCCTTGGCGGAGGCATGTCTGTGCGATGGTGAGCCTTGGGGTCTTCGCGATGTCGGGGAGATCGGGGCGGTGGAGATGGGCGACGGGAATGAGCCTTGCCTCCGTGGTTGGAGGATATGGGGATAACATCCTTCCTGTTGTGTGCATCCCTCCGTCTTCATTCTGATGAACCCGTCTAAGACCCGACATCATGAGGAGATCTATCCCTTGGCGGCTTAGGATTGCTAGACTGGCAATACGCTGGGTCGGACTCAAGCCTCTGAGAGGTGGCCTTTTCCTGCTGTTTTACCTCCTTGGCCACAAGGTCATAGGCATGTTCCACAGCTGCGGGTGATCTATCCTGCTCCAGAAGGGTCTTGGCGACGGCTACGTTGAGAATAGGAGTGGGCATGACCTGCCTTCCCTCGCTGTCAATGTATCGCTTTGCTGTGGCGGCTTCGAGGGAGCCCATCCTAGGTTTCGCCATACACTAGGGTCGTTGATGATGCGAGTCGGAGCTTTCTTAGTCTTGTGCTGCTTGAGGAGAGTCTTGTACTTGGCATCCATGGCTCTACCTTTCTCTATTGACTTCTGCGCGTTCGCTAGATCTCGGTCCAGCTTTGCGCCTTGCTCCGTGATGTCCTGCGCTTCCTCCAGCAGCTGTTGGCGCTTCTCGTCAAGCTGGACTACGTTCCAAATATGAGCCATAGTCATGGGCTCGACGAGAAGGTTGTTGTACATCACTCTATCAGTTGGAGTGATTTGGGCAGCAGCGGACATAGATGCCGAAGGCGGTGGGTTCACGGTGTTGTTGTTGCTCAGACCGACGTTGAGTTCCTACGGCTGCTGCACTGGGTTAGGCGGAGGGTGCATGGACTTTGCGCGATCATTGTCGGCAGCAATAGGTGGTCCCTTCCCCTTATCCAGCGCTTTAGGAAGAGCTTGTCCAGGTTGATCTTCATCCATCACGGTCCCAATGGCGATGAAAACCTCTCGGGACGTGACGACATTGTCGGCCTGATCGTCGCGTTTGAAATCTTCCTCCATCTCCTGCATAGCAGAGTCTAGATTCTCTGGGCTGAAGTCTATCTCCTCCGAGTCAGCGTTGATGTCGGCGTAGAGCGCGTCCAAAACGGAGTAGGAGGGTGTCGGGGCTTCCTCGATGATGGGTGGTGACGCACAGCAGCGATGATGACTGGAGGCGAAAGCGGCCGCTGACGACGAATCAAGGCGGCGGTGGCGGTGGCGAGTGAGGTGCGCCGGTAGGACTGGCGCTGCCGCATCCGCATCATGCAAGTTGTTGACGGTGTTCACCATGCCTTCAAAGTGAGGCATCCCGAAGCCTGCATCCGCCTTAAGGTATGTCGGAGAAGTGTATCGCGGTCCAGTCCTTCCACAAAGTGATACATGTCATCATCATTGGGGTAATGCTCCAGGTCAGCCCGTATCCGGAGCCACCTGGCTAGGTAATCGTGGGGGTCTTCATACTCTCTCTGAACGAACTTGGATCTCTGCTGTCCAGACACGCAGGCGAAGCCGGCGAACTTGCAGCGATCTTCCACCATTATATCCTGCACAGGGGCGGTTTGGGTGGGCCTTGCATTTTTCCGATCTATGTCAGCAAATTCCGAAGAGAGATCCGACTTCGATCCTTCCGCGAACGTATCCTGCCCATAGGCGGTCCGTGCGGGTCTTGATGCTCCACCGACTTCTAGGGAACTAGTGCCCGAGTCGGTTTCACCGATGAAGAGGTGGATGTCCCCGATTGGGACGATCGAGCAGCGGGTGGGGTTTGTTTTCACCGGGATCCATAACTCGTCGGGAGGGATGATCGGAACGTTGTCGGAGAAGAGAACACGGCCGATGGCTATGGTTTCGCCGATTACCGCGAAGAGCTTGGACCTCGCCCGTTGTAGAGTATGAAGCGCCTCTTGCCCCACGGTGGGCGCCAATTGTTGTGGTATTTCCGACGAGTACGCCATGGAGGGGTCCTCATAGAGCGTGTTTAGAGACGTGGGGTAAGGTGGAAGTTTGGCGGGTACGAGGTAACACAGCTTACCCAGGTTCGGATCCTACTCCTGCTATAAATCACTATAATGGCAATACGCCGAGTTATAGGGATCGGTTCGCTGTGCGCGGTATGAGTTGAGTTATGCCGTAAAGGCTCCAATAGGTCCGGTTTATATAGTCGCCAGATCCTAGGGTCATAGGAAAAGTCCTAGCCGGAAAGGTTACAGAGTCCTACACGGTATACAACTAGTCTAATATGTCTTGCACTCCAAGGCTTCGGGTACGTCGGTGACTCCTCCGTAGCCTTCCTTTATCCGGCATGGGCCTCCCTTCTGGATCCATCTAACTGGGCCGCCCAGCAGGCCATGGGCCTTGCTACCAACTATGGGTCACCCGGGTTATCCGGATTAGAGACATGATATGATGATACTCATATAGCATATCCCCAACACCAATGGTTTAGGCTGCGTAAGAAAAAAGATCTATGCCACAATGAAAATATGAAGAATAAAGCAAATTTTTCAAAAAGATAACACCATACTTTTCTGCCATAACAACAAAATAAGCATCCAACACAGGATTTCACTTTTCATCCAACACAGGATTTCACTAATCAACAAACATACACGATAACCATAATCCGACAAACGTTACCGACATGGAATCCAACAAACATAGTCTTACACATAGATAATGGATATATAAAAGTTTTGCATGCCAATAAAAAATCAAAGATTCAGCAAGGCATGCAACTTTAGCCATATGAATCGAACCGGGCATCCTACTTCACAAACTATCATTTGGAGGCGCCCTAACTTTCCACACCACCATCTTCATCACTTGAATCGTTGTCAAAGAACTCCTCATATACTTTTTCGGGAACTCATAGTTGGGACGAGGGGTTCTTGATGATGCAACCACCTCATCATCACTAGCCTCACCACCAAGTTGACGAACTTGAGCTTTGTACTTGTTCATTTTTGCACGATCACCCGACTTGATGTTGGCTATCTCCTCAGCATTGGATTTTCACATCCCAAAGATTAAGCGTTGAGTCTTTGGCATGAATTTCTCAAACTTGGAAGGCATGCGATAAGGAGCAGCAGGCTTTTTCTTGGAGGTTTGGGTGAGAGCTGTGGTCAGAGCGGCGACACCAATTATTTGGGGAGTCCCTTCTTTGTGCTTGGAATCCTTGAAAATGTTATGAGGATATTTTGCATCAATGAGCACTTGGACATATGGTGCATATGGGAATCTCTTATAGATAAGAGGCAAGGCGAATTTATTCGTAAAAAAAATCTGCCAAATCAAACTGTTGAGTACCATGAGTGTGCATCTGAACCAATAGGTCAATGGCAAAGTTCCCCGCCATATGTCTATCACCAATCTTGGGAACAAGAGCCTTGGTGATGAACTTGTGCATGAAAGAGTACCTTGGCTCAAGTAGAGACACACTCTATGCATTCTCAGAAGTAACCTTGACACCCGGATGATGAAGAGGGGCAAGAGCATCATCGCTCATCGATTCAGATTCACCTGTTCTAGATCTGGCATGGATCTTATAGAGATTGGCAGCATTAGGAATGTTGAGGAGATTGGCAAACTCTTCGAATGTCACACTCAACTGCGACCCTTCGGTACTCCATACAAGTGTACTCGTTTCATCCGTAAGAAACCTACAAGTGGCAAAGAATTGGATAACCGCTTCTTCACTCCAGTCGTGTTGAAGAGTAATAATGCCACGCAGCCTCATAACATCAATTATCTCCACACAACCCGGGAAGTGTGCACTATTCTTATCAATGAACTCCATGTTTACTAGATGTTGAGGAACAATAGTGTGCGATTGCTCTAAAATGATGCTTTCATAAATTTCGTGATGCACACGAGACCAAAACCTTGGATCCGGAGCATATCTACGTTCTAAAAAATGATCAATTCTCCTCTCAGCGATGTAGTCTTTCCTTGTTGCTTTCTTCCAGTTAGTCAGTTTGTAGTTTCTGGGATGCTTTGGCCTTCTTTTCTCAAGGACTAGACCATCACGAATGGGCATGCCACGAGGCTTAACAGAACGAGGAGGACTAATAGCATAAGTGACGGGCTTCTTACTTGATGTGCTTGAACAGGTTGGACATTGTTTCTGAACAGCCTCAAGTACATAGGCCTCCTTCTTATCATCCTCAGATTCACTCTCAGCCACCTCAGTATCATCCTTCTCACTGCCGCTGCCATCCTCCTTATCACTGTCGCTGCCATCCTCATTCTCACTACCACTTCCATCCTCCTCACTGCCGTAGATGTCACTATAAATGGTAGTCAAGTCAATAGTCATACTTTCACCTTCCCTATCATCAGGAACATTTGCGTGCTTTAATACTTGTCTTGTTTCCTCTCTATCCGTGGATCGTTGACGACGAGGACCTAAAGATGGTAAGTGTTCATTGTTAGCGTTTGTAACGCATATCAAGGAAATAGGATGAACAACCAACTCTAACCATAGTGCGTAAACGGTAATCAATATTACTGAAGAATGAATTAATAGTGTTCCATTACCGCAGAAAAATCCTAAGTAAAGCATGTAAAGCATATGGAGATACATAGCATTTTGAGTACATTATACTATCCCCAAAGTATGCCCTCTAAATTAATAAGTACTAACAGCAAGTGCTACCACTTGTTCTCCCAGATTTTATGTACAAGACAAATCATTTTTTTCACCACACACAGGTTGCAATCCATTATTCAAAAAATAACTAAATTATATGGAGCAAGCCTCAATTTTGTACATGGAGCAAGCCTCAATTCGATACAGTAGAAAAGTACAAAGCAAGTGTGTGTTACTACTAGCAGTAATCATCTTGATTACAAAGTAGAAAGAACATACATATGGTCTTAGTGCGTGTCATCTTATACGTCCTGCATCGGGTGAAACCTTGCCGCCGGCATCGATTCGATCGAAGGGAAGAAGTTAGGGAGAAAATGGATTGGTGAAGGAGTAGCTCAGGGGTGTAGGGTTGATTCAGGTGGAGAGAAAGGGGAATAATGAGGCCATTCTCCCCGCGATTACTTACTTAATCAACTTAACCATTCACCGAACAGTCCAGCCGTGGAAAGCCCCCAGCTAGACCGACAACTAAGACCAGCCACTATGTTGCGCCGGTTCAAAAATTATTTTGGCAGAGTTTGGAACCGCTATGGGAAAGTTGTAGTGTATGGAATCGCTGGTGGGGTCCATTATTCACTTTCCCTGCATGCATGCATCCTTGCTTCTCCTCACACTTCTAGCAGTGGGTCCCACAATTGCATGAAAGAAGCGAACCAAGTTTTTGAGCCGCTTCTTTGTGTCAGACTGCATGAACCGGTTCTTGAAATGTATAGAATCGATTCAAGAGGAGGTGAGAGAAGACTAGGAATCGCTTTTCTCATACGCTGTGGCTGGTCTAAAGGAGACAAACAAAACGCTATCTAGATTGCCGGTGTCAGGGAATACTGTGCGACGATTATCCATCCAAGTAAAAATGCCCGCCAGCTGCTCATGGGTCTAGCGGTGCTTGACCTAGACTAACACGGTTCAGAGCAAAGTCGAACCGGGGCGACGGTTCAAAGTTAGCTCAAAGTCAGGTACACCAGATCAGGGCACCAGGCCAATAGGGCAGTGAGGGGATGTGTTCTTAGGTGGATATCGTCTCACTTGGACGAGCCGGGTATATAAGCTAGTCCGCTTTCACTTTAGTTGGCGAGGTGGTACTAAAACAGAACCCGCGTCATAGCTGCGTCGTGTCGGACCGTTAAATGGGCTGCAAAAGGCCACACGGGCCAGAGTGCATGGGCTTGGACAATAAGGGCATGGCCAACGCGGTGCTCTAGCCTACTGCCCTACCAGAGCCAGCTAGGCTCGGATGCCATCGTGTTAAGGAAAAATGGGTCTGCGGGTGACAGGCGCTGCCTGCAGAAGAGGCGGGATCCTCATGTAAAAAGAAGAGAAAAGAAAGCAGAGTAGGACTAGCATTGGGCAAGATATCTAATTAGCTCACGTCAGAAGGCAGCTGGTGCGTTGGGCATAGATGAAACAGACTAGTGGCTTCCCGGTCTTGCGTTGACGTGGCTGTACTGAAACCACCACCTGCCACTGCCTCCATAGCTGGTGTTCTAAAGCCGAACTGACCGTCTTGAAGAGGTCAATATAGTCCGGCAGGAGGACATAACACTGGCTTGTCTGGTAGGGTGTTTTTCTTCAATTTTCAACAAACCATTAAAATGGTTTATCGTTAAAAATCAAATATATTTCGTATGTAAAACTAAGACCAGGATTCTAACTTGGAAGAAAAAGTAGGGCGAAGTTTTTATAACATTCCGAATATTTTTGAATTTCTGGCGACACGATCAAATTTAGGTCAAAATCTCGGCGTCCGCTAGGGCTGACAAGGGGGTTGTATCTTTGTGATCTGAGATTAGATCCATGAAGAAACATGACATCCTCTACCTAAAAGTGATTTAAAAAAAATCCATGATGAGCAACATTTCTAGTATCCGCGGTTCAAATTTACCAAATTCATATCAACTTTGACCAAACTTTGACCGGATAGGAAACCACATCCATCTAGCCTTTCACATGCAACCATATGGTCATATGTGCCTCTAGTGTCGCCTAATGCTCCCACACGGTGTTCACGCACTTGGATGTATATTCTAGTGGACGCTTCACAATAAAACTTTGTTTTCGTGATTATAAAATAGAAAAGGTGTTTTCCTTAAACAAAATAGAAAGAAAATTTCCAAGGCGGTTTGACATGACAAGACACGCATGTCTACCAATTTTGAGATCATTCCGACAAAGTTTCCAATGGATATGGTCACCACCTAGCTCATCTGCCTAGTAAGCCATGAAACATCCACTCCGAAGCTACTATGTAAGAGGAGATGGTTGGAAGCTTACATGTAACCCGCGTTCAATATTTTAATAGAAAATAGGGAACAAACATAGTCTATAGGCGAATTTTTTATAACATTCGGAATATTCTTGAATTTCTAGCGGCCCGATTAAATTTAGGTCAGAATCTCGGCATCCGCTAGGGATGCCAAGGGGTTGTATCTTTGTGATTTGAGATTAGATCCATTAAGAAACATGACATCCTCTACCTAAAATTGACTATTTTAAAAATCCATGAGCAACATTTCTAGTGTCCGCAGTTCAAATCTACCGAATTCATGTCAACTTTGATCGGACGGGAAATCACATCCATCTAGTCTTTCACATGCAACCATCTGGTCAGATGTGCCTCTAGTGTCACCCACTGCTCCCACACGGCGTTATTTCACGCACTTGGATGTACATTTTAGTGGACGGTTCACACAAAAACGTCTTTTTCATGATTATTAAAATATAAAAGGTGTTTTTTCCTTAAACAAAATAGAAATGAACTTGCCAAGGCGGTTTGACACGACAAGACACACGTGTCTACCAAATTTGAGATTATTCCGACAAAGTTTCCAATGGACATGGTCACCACCTAGCTCATCTGTCTAGTAAGCCATGAACCATCCACTCTGAAGCTACTATGTAAGAGGAGATAGTTGGAAGATTATATGTAACCCGTGTTTAATATTTTTAATATAAAATAGGGAACAAACATAGTCTATACGCGAAGTTTTTATAACATTCTGAATATTTTTGAATTTCTAGCGGCCCGGTCAAATTTAGGTCAGAATCTCGATGTCCGCTAGGGCTGCCAACGGGTTGTATCTTTTTTATTCTGAGATTAGATCCATGAAGAAATATGACACCCTCTACCTAAAAGTGATTTTTAAAAAATCCATGAGCAACATTTCTAGTGTCCACAGTTCAAGTTTACCGAATTCATGTCAACTTTGACCAAACTTTGATCAGACGAGAAACCGCATCCATCTAGTCTTTCACATGCAACCATCTGGTCAGATGTGCCTCTAGAGTCGCCTACTACTCCTACACGGTGTTATTTCATGCACTTTGATGTACATTCTAGTGGACTGATACGTCCATTTTGCATCACTATTCTATATCATAATTTGCTTCTCTTCATTGATATATTTCATATTAAGAGGCACTTATGTTATTTCATTTTTTGCATGTTGGATGATTCTTGGAGGATGAACTGTCGGAATCAGGATTCCGATGGAAAAGGCGATGTCTAGATGCAATTTTCGTGAAGATCAAAAAAATACCAGAAAAACTATGGAAAATTATATTTTTCCAGAAGACGAAGGAAGCCAGAAGGGGAGACGGAGTTGGGCCACAGTGGGACCACACCCCTAGAAGCGGGTCACCCTGGGTCGTGCCTACAGGGGGTGTGGCCACCCTGGCCTACCTCTGGCTCCGCCCCTTCGCCTATATCTTCCTCCTGAAACCCTAAAGTTCGGGGAGCGACCATAGAAAGATTCTGCCGCCTCTGCGGGGCAGAAACTATAGAGAGAGAAAGAGCTCTCCGGCAGACAGTTTTCTGTCAGGGAAATTCCTTTCCGGAGAGGGTAGATCGTTGCCATCAACACCGTCATCAAGCTAGACTTCATCAGGATCATCATCATCATCCACACCACCATCTCCACCAGCACCATCATCACCACTGCATCCCGCTGTAACAATTGTGTTGAATTTTGCATAGTTCTTAGGGAGAACTTTCCCGATGTTAATTACTATTGTAGTTGATGCTTGTGAGTGGAACCATTGAATTATTGTTTATGTTTAGATTGTTATCCATCATCATATCATCTCTGATCTTGATCCATATGATGTCTCGTGAATAGTTAGTTTAGTTCATGAGGACATGGGAGAAGTCATGTTGTTAGTAGTGGAATTGTGTTGAGGTATTATTCAATGGTTTAATATTTAAGTTGTGGTGCTATTCTTCTAGTGATGTCATGTGAACATCGACTACATGATACTTCACCATTTATGGGCCTAGGGGAATGCATTGTGTATTTGACTACTAATTGTTGGGTTGCCGGAGTGACAGAAACCTGAACCTCCGTTAGGAAACCTTTGCACAAGGGAGTGTAGGATCTTAGAATTTAAGGATGTGGTTAGGTTTTTATCTTAATTACTTTCTTGTAGTTGCATATGCTTGCAAGGGGTTTAATCACAAGTATGTATTAGTCTAAGTAAGGTCGGTATATTAGCACAGGTTCATCCACACAACACTTATCAAACCAAAGAATATTAATCAACTATATGAAACAAAAGCACTTGACAGAATTCCCATGTCTCCTCGAGAACGTTTAGTCCTCATAAGTATTATCACCAGCTTGTCCTTTGCTAAGAAAGGATTAGACCACTTGCTGCAATTATTTGCTATCTTTATTTACTTGCACTTTATTTCCTTGCTTTATCAAAAAAAACCTAAAAATCTGTTTGCTAAGTATTTATAGAGATTTCCTGCTCCAAACCACTAGTCAACACCTTCTGCTCCTCGTTGGGATCAACACTCATATTTATCGAAAGTACTACGATACACCCCTTATACTTGTGGGTCATCAAGACTATTTTTTGGCACCGTTGCCGGGGCGTGAAGCGCTATTGAAGAGTGGAACTGGTAAAGGAAACTTCTACTATGAATATTATTTTTTATTTTTGTTTGTTACTTTGTTTCCAATATGGATAACCCACTTGGTTTCCTATTTTGGAATGGTACTACCACTGTTAGGGTAGTAGATGAACCACCACTTGTTGAGATAGACCCTTTTAAGATACATACAAGAATTGTTGATCATGTTATGGATAATTATTACTTTGGGGATGGAATTTTCCATCCTGGAGATCACTTGCTTTTTATCCATGAATTATGCGGGTTGTTTAAGTGTGCAGGTATCACAACTGAACAAGTTAAGAAGAAGTTATTCTCTATATCATTGAAAGGAAGAGCTGAAGAATGGTATAAGCTATTGAAGAATGGACAATCTATGGAATGGGAGGAAATTGTACCTCTATTTTGTTCTAAATTCTATCCTCCCAGTGAGATTCATAAGGATAAGAGTCAAATATATAACTTTTGGCCTCGTGATGGAGAGAGTACAACCCAAGCTTGGGGGAGATTGAAGTTACTAATGTTTAATGTCCTATTCATGAACTCCCTAATAGTATTATTATTAATAACTTTTATGCAAGGCTTTCCCGGCTGCACCCGCGCCCTTGGCGGCCCCGGCTACGCCCCCCGCGCCCTCGGCACCCTTGGAGCCCGGCTCGACCTCCACCTCGTCGGTCTCCTCTTCGGCCACGCCTGTTGTGGCTGCACCTCTCACCGGTGTGGTCACACGGGCTCGGCCTGGGACTTTTCGTCCCAACCCACGCTACACCGATGACGAGTACGCCTACGCTGCGTCGACCTCGTCACAGTCTCCACTGCCCTCCTCCGCTCGTGCAGCTCTTCGGGATCCACACTGGCTAGCCGCCATGCGTGAGGAGTTCGACGCCTTGTAGCGCAATCGCACGTGGCAGCTTTTCCTGCGACCCCCTTATGCCAACGTCATCTCTGTCAAGTGGGTGTTCCGCCACAAGACTCGCCCTGACGGGTCTCTTGAGCGCTACAAGGCACGTTGGGATGTGCGCGGCTTCCGCCAGCGTGCTGGCATGGACTTCACCAACACCTTGTTGGAGATATGCCCTAGAGGCAATAATAAATGTAGTTATTATTATATCTTTGTGTTTATGATAAATGTTTACATTCATGCTATAATAGTATTAACAAGGAAACGTTGATACTTGTGTGATTTGTAAACTTAATTTGAAGTCCCTAGTATAGCCTCTATACATCACTAGCTTGTTGGTTGATAAATGATTGTGGTTTCCCTATCATGAACATTGAGATGTTATCAACAACAAGATCATATCGTTAGGAGAATGATATGATGGACATACTCCTATAGATAAGCGTAGCATAAAGATCAAGTCATTTTAATAGTTCAATTGCTATATGCTTTCTGATACATAGTAACCTAATTCCTTCGACCATGAGATCATGCATATCACCTTTACCGGATGGATGCTTTGATGACATCAAACACCACACCGTAACTGGGTGTCTATAAAGGTGGCATTGAGTGTTCAGAAAGTATTGGTTGAAACACATGGATCAAGAGTGGGATTTGTCCATCCATATGACGGATAGATATACTCTAGGCCCTCTCGGTGGAATGTCATCCAATTAGCTTGCAAGCATGTGACTGGCTCACAAGGGATCACATATCACGGGAAAGAGAAAAGAATACTTATCGGTAATGAGGTTGAACTAGGTATGCAGAGATACCGACGATCATAACCTCGGATAAGTAAACTATCGTGAGACAAAGGGAAATTGGTATCGTATGTAAGTGGTTCATTCGATCGCAAAGTAATCGTAGAAATATGTGGGAGCCATATGAATTTCCAGATTCCTCTATTGGTTATTGTTCGGAGAAGTGTCTCGATCATGTCCGCACAATTCACGAACCGTAGGGAGACACACTTAAGGATTCGACGTTGTTTGAGTAGTTATGGAATGAATGAGAAAGAGACCGAATGTTGTTCGGAGTCTCGGATGGGATCCGGGATATCACGAGGAGATCCGGAATGGTCCGGAGAATAAGATTCATATAAGGAAAGTCCCGTTTCGGAGTTGGGAAATGTTTCCGGTGTTTCCATTGGGAATGTTCTAGAAGGTTCCGGAATGTCCGGCACTCCGGAGGGGAAGGGGTACATGGATGTGTCATTGCAAGTTGGAATGATTGCATCATGTACTAAGTGCCTTCGCTGTCCAAAATAAAGGTTTTATTCAAATCCTAAATTGAAAAGTCAAACGGCTAGTTTGAAAGTCAAACGGCAAGTTTTGGAAAGAGGAGGAGGAGGTTGAAACCGAGTTGGGAGGAGTCCTCCTCCCCAAGCCGGGCCCACCAAGCTGAGTTGGGAGGGACTCCTCCCTCCCCTTGGCCGGCCCTCCACCTATATAAGGGCGGGGCTCCTCCTAGCACACACAAGTACCTCTCCTCAAACCTAGCTTGGCGCCTACCACCATAGCCGCCCGCCCTAGGGTTTTGCCCTAGCCGCCGACTTGGGATTCCCAAACCCTAGCCGGCTCTAGCCTCTCCTCCTTGGTGTGTCTAAAACCTAGATCGAGAGCTCTCTCATACTCCACCATACTCGCTCGGCTTAAGGCGAAGCCTGCGAGATCTCCCTCTACTTAGGTACCACGCCGTTGTCTTTGGGAATCACGAGGAGAGTGCTACAACCTCCATTTTCTTTGGAACAAGGGAGAGGAAGGTCTTCGTCGAGTACCGAACGTGTGACCGACTGCGGGAGCGCTGCCGAAACGCAGCGCCGGAAGGATCGTCTATGCGATCTTGAGATCGGAAGGATCACCCACGAGAATCCGCTCTTGTTAAACACTTTGGAATCATCGAGGGTAAGTTATTCCATCGACTCGTTGCTACAATCTAGTAGATAGATCTTGGATTGTTTGTTTGTATGCGATAGAAATTTTTTGTTTTCCATGCTATGAAACCCTACAGTGGTATCAGATCCGTGTCTATATGTAGATCTGTTGCACGAGTAGAACACAATGGTCATTGTGGGCGTTGATGCTTTTATTGTCGATTGCTTCTTGTGTACTTTGCATCTTGCGGTATGTTGGGATGAAGCGGCCCGGGCTAACCTTACATGACATCGTTCATGAGACTTGCTCCACGCTTGACATGCAACTTGTATTGCATAAGTGGCTTTGCGGGTGCCTGTTTCTCCTTGCATAGTTAAGATCCAATTTACAACGGGTGATTAACAATACTAGTATCAATGTTGTGGTTCATGTTCGTAAGTTAGAACGACACTTATTGAAAGCCCCAAACCACGTAAAACATGCAAAGAAAGTAGAGGCGTCTAACTTTGTTTTGCAGGGGTGTGCAGTGATGTGATATGGCCGTGATTGTGATTATATTTGATGTATGCAATGTTCCTTATTGTAAGTTGGCAACCGGTAGGAGCCATATGGTTGTCTTTAATTCATGTTAAGACCCGCGTGTCTATTCAAAGTAGTTGTAATAGTTGAAGCCGGTGGACGACAACCATGGAGAGGCGTCATTGACCTTGATGCAATGCCGGTGATGATGGAGATCATGTTCATGCTAGAAGATGGAGATCGGAAGCACAAAGAATAAAGGCCATATCATATCACATATTATGAATTGCATGTGATGTTAATCCTTTTATGCATCTTGTATTGCTTAGTAGACGACGGTAGCATTATAAGATGATCCCTCATGCACATGAATTTCAAATCATAAAGTGTTCACCCTTAGTTAGCACCGTTGCTAAAGCTTGTTGTTTCGAAGCACCACGTGATGATCGGGTGTGTTAGATTCTGCAAGTGTATACAACGTGAGCAAACCAGATTTGCTCATGCGGAAACTAAGGTTTGATCTTGACGAGCCTAGCATGTACAGACATGGTCTCGGAACACGGATCACCGAAAGGTAAAGCATGAATCATATAGTAGATATGATGAACATGACGATTGTTTGCCATTGAAACTATATCAACTCTCATGATGATCGGTGTTGATGTAGTGTATTTGGTTCGTGTGATCACTAAAACAATGTGAGGGATGTTGTTTTGAGTGGGAGTTCACCTAGATTAACTTTATTATTAATTTGAACTCAATTTGTCATAAACTTAGTCTAAACTATTACAAATATGTTGTAGATCAATGGCAGCCCCTACCATCAATTTTAATGCGTTCCTAGAGAAAGAAAAGTTGAAAAACAATGGAAGCAACTTCGCGGATTGGTTCCGCAATTTGAGGATTGTCCTCACAGCTGGTAATTTGACCTATGTGCTGGATGCACCGCTGGGTGACCCACATGCAGCTGATGCTTCCGATGAAGTAAAGAATGTTTACCTCGCTCGGAAGAATCAGTACTCCATAGTTCAGTGTGCTATCTTGTATGGTTTAGAATCGGAGCTTCAGAAAAGGTTTGAGAATTCAGACCCATATGATATTGTCGAGGATCTCAAATTGATCTTTGAGACTCATGCGGCAATTGAAAGTTATGAGGCTTCTGAAAAGTTCTTTAACTGCAAGATGGAAGAGGGCAGCTCCGTCAGTGAGCATGTTCTTAAGATGTCTGGGCACGCAAACAAACTTCAAAGCTTGGGTATAGTGATTCCTAATGCTTTGGGGATTTACCGTGTCCTCCAATCACTACCACCAAGTTACAAGAACTTTGTGATGAACTACAACATGCAGAACATGAACAAGCAGTTGCCAGAACTATTTGCTATGTTGAAGTCTGCAAAAGTGGAGATCAAGAAAGAGCACCAAGTGTTGTTGGTCAATAAGACCACCAAATTCAAGAAAGGCAAGTCTAAGCAGAAGGGACACTTCAAGAAGGGTGGTAAGAAAGTTACCACGCCAGCGAATAAGACCAAGGCTGGACCTAAGCACGATCTTCGAGTGCTTTACGCAAGGGAGAAGGTCACTGGAAGCGGAATTGCCCAAAGTACTTGGCGGATTTGAAGAACGCAACATCAAGAAGAAAGGTATATCTGATATACATGTTATTGATGTGTATCTCACTAGTACTCGTAGTAGTGTCTGGGTATTTGATACTGGTTCGGTTGCTCATATTTGTAACTCGAAACAGGTGCTGCAGAATAAACGGAAGCTAGCGAAGAACGAGGTGACGATGTGCGTGGGAAACGGATCAAAGGTTGATGTGATCGCGGTCGGCACGCTACCCCTTCATCTACCATCGGGATTAGTTTTGTACTTAAATAATTGTTATTTGGTGCCTGCGTTGAGCATGAACATTATATCGGGATCTTGTTTATTGCGAGACGGTTACTTGTTTAAGTCCGAGAATAATGGTTGTTCGGTTTATATGAGTAATATGTTTTATGCACATGCACCTTTGATAGATGGTCTATTCTTATTGAATCTCGATAGTGGAAATACACATATTAATAACATTGAGGCTAAACGTTTGAAATCAAGCGATAATTCGACCTATATGTGGCACTGTCGTCTTGGTCACATTGGAGTGAAGCGTATGAAGAAACTCCATTCCGATGGACTTCTTGAATCACTTGATTTCGAATCACTTGATAGATGCGAAGCATGTCTGATGGGTAAAATGACTAAGACTCCATTTTCTGGTATGATGGAGCGAGCTACGGACTTATTAGAAATCATACATACCGATGTGTGTGGTCCAATGAGTGTAGCATCGCGCGGTGGTTATCGTTATGTTCTTACCTTCACAGATGATTTGAGTAGATATGGGTATATCTATTTCATGAAACATAAGTCCGAAACTTTCGAGAAGTTTAAGGAGTTTCAAAGTGAGGTAGAGAATCAACGTAACAAGAAGATTAAATTTCTACGTTCTGATCGTGGAGGTGAATATCTAAGTTACGAGTTTGGCGAGCATTTGAAGAAATGCGGAATACTTTCACAGTTGACACCGTCGGGAACACCACAGCGTAATGGTGTGTCCGAACGTCGTAATCGAACTCTCTTAGATATGGTTCGTTCTATGATGTCACTTACAGATTTACCGCTATCATTTTGGGGTTATGCATTAGAAACAGCCGCATTCACTTTAAATAGGGCACCGTCTAAATCCGTTGAAATGACACCGTATGAAATATGGTTTGGGAAGAAACCTAAATTGTCGTTCCTTAAAGTTTGGGGATGCGAAGCCTATGTAAATAATTTACAGCCGGACAAGCTTGAACCCAAAGCGGAAAAATGCGTCTTCATAGGATACCCGAAGGAAACTATTGGGTATACCTTCTATCATAGATCCAAAGGCAAAATCTTCGTTGCTAAGAATGGATCCTTTCTAGAGAAGGAATTTCTCTCGAAAGAAGTGACTGGAAGGAAAGTAGAACTCGACGAGGTTGTCGAACCTTCTCTCGAAATTGCGAGTAGCGCAGCACCGGAAGAAGTTCATGTGGTGCCTGCACCAATTAGAGAGGAAGCTAATGATGATGATCATGAAACTTCGGTTGAAGTTGCTACAGAGCCTCGGAGGTCAACGAGAACTCGTACCACTCCAGATTGGTATGATCCCGTTATGAGTGTCATGTTGGTGAACAACACCGATGACCCTGAGACATATCAGGAAGCGACGATGAGCCCAGATTCCAATAAATGGCAAGACGCCATGAAATCCGAGATTGGATCCATGTACGAAAACCAAGTGTGGACTTTGGTGGACTTCTGGGATGGCGAAGGTCATCGAGAACAAATGGATTTTCAAGAAGAAAACAAATCTTGATGGTAATGTTACTGTCTATAAAGCTCGACTTGTCGCAAAGGGTTTCGACAAATTCAAGGAGTTGACTACGATGAGACTTTCTCACCGAGCGAAGCTAAAGTCTGTAAGGATTATGTTAGCAATCGCTGCATATTATGATTATGAGATATGGCAGATGGATGTCAAAACAACATTCCTCAATGGAGATATTGATGAAGAGTTGTATATGATGCAACCCAAAGGTTTTGTCGATCCTAAAGATGCTAACAAGGTATGCAAACTTCAACGGTCCATTTATGGATTGAAGCAAGCATCCCGAAGTTGGAATCAATGTTTTGATAAGGTGATCAAAAGTTTTGGTTTTATACAAACTTATGGAGAAGCTTGTATTTACAAGAAAGTGATTGGGAGCTCTGTAGCATTCTTAATACTATATGTAGATGACATATTGTTGATTGGGAATTATGTAGACCTTCTTAATAGTGTCAAGGAATATTTTAATAATAGTTTTTCAATGAAGGATCTTGGCGAAGCAGCTTACATATTATGCATAAAGATTTACAGAGATAGATCGAAACGCCAAATATCATTGTCACAGAGTACATATTTGGACAAAGTTCTAAAGAGGTTTGGAATGGAAGATAGCAAGAAAGGGTTCTTGCCCATGTTGCCCAATACGACCTTGAGTAAAACTCAAAGTCCAATATCGGCAGAAGATAGAGAAAGGATGAGTAAGACTCCCTATGCCTCAGCCATAGGATCTCTAATGTATGCCATGCTATGTACTAGACCCGACATTGCATATGCTGTTAGTTTGACTAGCAGATATCAAAGTGATCCAGGAGTGGATCATTGGACGTGATCAAAACATCCTTAAGTACTTGAGAAGAACTAAGGATTTGGTTCTTTCTTATGGAGGTGATGAACATTTCGTTGTTAATGGTTACACCGATGCTAGTTGGAACACCGATCCGGATGATTCTAAATCACAACTGGATACGTATTTATTTTGAATGGTGTGATTAGGCTGGAGGAGTGCAAAGCAAAGCGTTGTGGCGAGATCTTCAAGCGAATCGGAATACATGGTCGCCGGAGGCTTCACAAGAAGCGATATGGATGAAAGAGTTCATTACAGAGCTGGGTGTGGTTCCTAGTGCTGGACCCAATGTCTATCTCTTGTGATAACATGGGCGCCATAGCCAATGCGCAAGAACCAAGGTCACACAAGAATCTGAAAGCACATCAAGCTACGTTTTCACGCTATTCGAGAACATATCCAAGATGGGGATATAAAGATTTGCAAAGTACACACAGATCTGAATGTGGCGGATCCGTTGACTAAACCTCTCCCGAGGGCAAAACATGACCAACACCAAACTGCCATGGGTGTTCGGTATATTACCATGTAATCTAGATTAGATGACTCTAGTGCAAGTGGGAGGCATTGGAGATATGCCCTAGAGGCAATAATAAATGTAGTTATTATTATATCTTTGTGTTTATGATAAATGTTTACATTCATGCTATAATAGTATTAACAAGGAAACATTGATACTTGTGTGATTTGTAAACTTAATTTGTAGTCCCTATTATAGCCTCTATACATCACTAGCTTGTTGGTTGATAAATGATTGTGGTTTCCCTATCATGAACATTGAGATGTTATCAACAACAAGATCATATCGTTAGGAGAATGATATGATGGACATACTCCTATAGATAAGAGTAGCATAAAGATCAAGTCATTTTAATAGTTCAATTGCTATATGCTTTCTGATACATAGTAACCTAATTCCTTCGACCATGAGATCATGCATATCACCTTTACCGGATGGATGCTTTGATGACATCAAACACCACACCGTAACTGGGTGGCTATAAAGGTGGCATTGAGTGTTCAGAAAGTATTGGTTGAAACACATGGATCAAGAGTGGGATTTGTCCATCCATATGACGGATAGATATACTCTGGGCCCTCTCGCTGGAATGTCATCCAATTAGCTTGCAAGCATGTGGTAGCTCACAAGGGATCACATATCACGGAAAGAGAAAAGAATACTTATCGATAATGAGGTTGAACTAGGTATGCAGAGATCAAGCGATCATAACCTCGGATAAGTAAACTATCGTGAGACAAAGGGAAATTGGTATCGTATGTAAGTGGTTCATTCGATCGCAAAGTAATCGTAGAAATATGTGGGAGCCATATGAATTTCCAGATTCCTCTATTGGTTATTGTTAGGGGAAGTGTCTCGATCATGTCGCATAATTCACGAACCGTAGGGAGACACACTTAAGGATTCGACGTTGTTTGAGTAGTTATGGAATGAATGAGAAAGAGACCGAATGTTGTTCGGAGTCTCGGATGGGATCCGGGATATCACGAGGAGATCCGGAATGGTCCGGAGAATAAGATTCATATAAGGAAAGTCCCGTTTCGGAGTTGGGAAATGTTTCCGGTGTTTTCATTGGGAATGTTCTAGAAGGTTCTGGAATGTCCGGCACTCCGGAGGGGAAGGGGTACATGGATGTGTCATTGAAAGTTGGAATGATTGCATCATGTACTAAGTGCCTTCGCTGTCCAAAATAAAGGGTTTATTCAAATCCTAAATTGAAAAGTCAAACGGCTAGTTTGAAAGTCAAACGGCAAGTTTTGGAAAGAGGAGGAGGAGGTTGAAACCGAGTTGGGGAGGGAGTCCCTCCTCCCCAAGCCAAGCACCACCCAAGCCGAGTTGGGGAGGACTCCCCTCCTCCCTTGGCCGACCCTCCACCTATATAAGGAGGCAGGGCTCCTCCTAGCACACACAAGTACCTCTCCTCAAACCCTAGCTTGGCGCCTACCACCATAGCCGCCGCCCCTAGGGTTTGCCCTAGTCACGACTTGGGTTCCCAAACCCTAGCCTTGGCTCTAGCCTCTCCTCCTTGGTGTGTCTAAAACCTAGATCGTGAGAGCTCTCTCATACTCCACCATACTCGCTCCGGCTTGAAGCCTGCGAGATCTCCCTCTACTTAGGTACCACGCCGTTGTCTTGCGGAATCACGAGGAGAGTGCTACAACCTCCATTTTCTTTGGAACAAGGAGAGGAAGGTCTTCGTCAGTACCGAGCGTGTGACCGATTGCGGGCTGCCGGAGCCTTGGCCTTGGAAGGATCGTCTACACGATCTTGAGATCGGGAAGAGTACGACTACATCACCCACGAGAATCCGCTCTCGTTAAACACTTTGGAATCTTCGAGGGTAAGTTATTCCATCGACTCGTTGCTACAATCTAGTAGATAGATGTTGGCTTGTTTGTTTGTATGCGATAGAAAAATTTTGTTTTCCATGCTACGAAACCCTACACACCTTTGCCTCGGTTGTCAAACCGGGCACAATTCACGCCGCCCTACAACTCGCTGCTTCTCGCGCCTGGCCTGTTCACCAGCTTGATGTCTCCAATGCCTTCTTGCATGGACATCTTGACGAGCAGGTGTTCTGTCAGCAGCCTACTGGTTTTGTCGACACCGCCTATCCGGACCATGTGTGCCTGCTCTCCCATTCCCTCTACGGGTTGAAGCAGGCGCCTCGTGCCTGGTACCAGCAGATTGCGGCCTTTCTCCAGCGGCAGGGGTTCCAGTCCACTCGGTCTGATGCCTCCCTGTTTGTGTATCACCAGGGGGGCGCCACCGCGTACCTTCTCTTGTACGTCAATGACATCATCCTGACTGCTTCTTCATCAACACTACTGCAGCAGATCACCGCTCGTCTTAGCATCAAGTTCGCCCTCAAGGACTTGGGGGCCCTCCACTACTTCCTCGGCATCGAGGTGGTACGCCGTGACACAGGCTTCTTTCTGCATCAGCAGAAGTATGCTCACGAGCTTCTGGAGCGAGCAGGCATGCTTAATTGCAAAACTGCTTCCATGCATGTCGATACGAAGGACAAGGTATCTGCCGTCGAGCGCTCTCCGGCGTCTGATGCCCCCTTTTACCGCTCCATCGTCGGTGCTCTTCAGTACCTCACACTGACGCGGCCCGACCTCTAGTATGTCGTTCAGCAGGTCTGTCTCCATATGCATGCCCCGCGCGACACTCATTGGGCCTTGGTGAAACGGATTCTTTGGTACATCCGCGGAACCATGGACATGGGGCTCACCTTGACGGCATCTCCAGACACCAGCCTTGTCGCCTACTCCGACGCTGACTAGGCTCGATGTCCTGACACCAGACGCTCCACCTACGGCTACTGTGTCTACCTCGGGCCCTCCCTGATCTCGTGGTTGTCCAAGAGACAACCCACGGTGTCACGCTCGAGCGCCGAGGCTGAGTACAGGGTTGTGGCTAATGCTGTAGCCGAGTGCTCCTGGCTCCGACAGCTTCTACAGGAGTTGCTATGCAAGGTTCCCAAGGCCACCATTGTCTATATTTACAATGTCTCTGCGGTCTACCTCTCGGCTAACCCTCTCCACCATCGACGTACGAATCATATTGAGCTCGACATCCACTTCGTTCGGGAGCATGTCGCACTAGGTCGTGTTCGAGTATTGCATGTACCCACCGATCAGCAGTTAGCCGATGTTATGACGAAGTTCCTTCCTACCTCGACCTTCGGGGGCTTTCGGTCCAGTCTTTGCATCACCGGCGAAGCTTCGACTACGGGGGTTGTTGAACATGTTGTACGTGTATAGGATAGGGCTTGTACGTTATACCTATAGTGTATCTCTCCCCATGTACGTATTGGGAGACTAGACCCGGTCACACCCCTTGTACCTATATATGTACCATGTACACTATCAATGCAATCAACGATTCAACCCTAATCACTCCAATATATAGTGCATTTATTACAGCAAGAGTAATTCAGTAAAGATAATAATGACGCCAGCTTTTAACTGGGCGTGGTAAGACACCAGTGAGTGTTGTGGATCGCCGATCCTTGTCCTCTGTGTCTGCTCGCATCCTGGCCGTTGGTTCTCTTCAGGGGTCTGACAATGTCCTCCCCTTGAAACAGTCCTTGTACTCAAGGCTGAAAGTCTAGAAAATGAGCTTGGATGAAACTGAAATCTTCCCATGTCGCATCTTTCGGACCCAGACTCTCCCAGTGGATCAGCAGTTGCTTAACTGGTGATTTTTTTACGCTGGATGATCCTCTCATCCAATACCGCAAATGGCGCGGTCTTGATTTTCCCGTCCGCTATCACCAGTGGAACATTAGGAAGAGGTATAACATTTGCCCCCACATGTTTCTTCAGGTGACTGATGTGAAAAAACAGTTGAATGTTTGTTGTATCAGGAAGTTGGAGCTTGTATGATACTTCCCCCACTCGAGCGATTATCTTGAAGGGTCCATAATATTTTGAACGCAGCTTCAGAGATCCTCGAAGCCCAAACGCATTCTACATGTATGGTTGAATCCGGAGGTATACCATATCATTCACTTCATATTTTCGATCAGTCCTGTGTTGATCAGCATATACTTTCATCCTGTTCTGAGCTTCCTGGAGGTTCGTCCTAAGTTGCTGGATCATGTGTTCCCGCTCAATAACCGTCAGACGATCTGTTGGACATGTTTCAGCAGTCACATCAAATTCTCCAATCTGTGTTGGGGGATAGTGATAGAGTGCCTCAAAAGGTGTCATTTTCAGAGCTGAGTGGTAAGAGGTGTTGTACCACCATTCCGCTGTTGCTAGCCATTTGGTCCATTATTTAGGTTCCAGGAAAACCATACTGCGCAGATATGCTTCAAGACACTCTGTCTGCCCATCAGTTTGGGGATGATAGGCAGTGCTGAATTTGAGTGTCACCTTGAAGGCCTTGAAAATCTGCTGATATAGGGTGCTAGTGAATATTTGATCACGGTCAGAGATTATTTCCCTGGGTGGCCCATGTAATTTGACTATGTTATCCAGAATCAGTGCAACCACTTGCTGGTGGCACTGTTTCTTGGAAGTCTTGCAAGCAAACCATCTTAACGAGGTCAACTATGGAATCAGAACTCACAACATTAGACACAGCCACTGTTGAAGCAGAGTGGCTTCGTGAACTCTTGATGAACTTGCATGTGGTTGAAAAACCAATACCCGTAATCCTTACGAACTGCGTAATCAAACTGTGCTTTTCAAGGTAAATAGTTCTAAGGATAATATGAAGTCATCAAGACATGTGAAGAGGAGACTGAAATCTGTCAGGAAAATGAGAAACTCCGGAGTTATTGCATTGGATTATATCCAAACATCTAAAAACTTGGCAGATCCCTTCACAAAGGGTCTATCACGCAATGTGATAAAAAATGCATCGAAGGAGATGGGTATGAGACCCACAGTTTGAGCTTTCCACAGTAGTAAACCACTCTATGTGATCAGAGATCCCGTGAATTATAGTTGGAATACAAGTTGTTGGTTAGCTGAGAGGAAAGTATCCCTACTTTAATAAACACCACTCCATAAAGATGCAATACTTTCCTATTCTGCACGGCAGGTTGATTTATTATCTTAGTGTGTTCTAAGTGGCTTATCCTAAGCAAAAATGTTGTCCTGCAGAACATCTTTTGAAGAACACACCTATATGAGTCATTGTTAAAAGCGTCGTACTATGAGAGAGTAGGGTGCTCTCTAATAAACTCATGAAAGGTCATGGAGTATGACGCATAAGCTCCACCCGCGGGAAAGTCCCACGGTAGCCTAGTATTGGTCAAGACTTTTTGTGAAGCTAGGTTCATAGCAAACTTGCAGCTCAAGGCATAGTCCACTGTACAAGTTGTAGCCTAGTATAACATAAAGCTCTAGGTGGAAGTTAAACTTAACAGTCTCCACTACAATACCGATATATAAACAATGTTTTGAAACCAAAGGCAAACTTCATGTGCCTCTGGGGTCTGGTGAGGGATTGTTGGAATTTTTGCCTAAATAGGCCCAGCCCATTTATTATATGCCAATAAATTCCTAAAATCCTAGAGGCCCATTTGGCTCATTCATGCAAGGCAAAAGCTGGGACAAATGTTTAGTCCCACATTGCTAGTTGAGTGGAAGTTGGTGATGGGTTTCGTAGCATAGTAAACCAAAATTTTCTACGGATGCGAATGGGGAAAGCCAAGATCTAATCTAGGAGATGCAAACAACGAGGGGGAATATATGAGATATTCATACCCTTGAAGATTCGCACAGCGGAACGTTCGACGGAACATGGGTGATGTAGTCGTACTCGCTTCTCCTCCTCGTGATCCGATCCGATCTAACACCGCAAGTGGTGATGCCTCCGAGAGATGCACACGTGCGGCACCTCGACGTCTCCTCCTTCCTCGGTCCAGAAAGTATGGTGGAGAGATGGATTGGATCTACAACGCGACGGCGCGGTGCAAGTGGTGGAGAGTTTCTGCAGCAGGGCTTCGCCTACACGCAGTTGGGAGGGAGAGAGAGAGGAGGGCAGCAGGGCGGCTAGGGTTTGAGGAGGAGGTGTGGGAGGGGAGCGCCCCCAGCCCTCTTTATATAGAGGGGTGGGAGGCCAGCCCTTGCCCCTCCCCCAATCCCTAGGGCGTGACCAGGAGGAGGTGGGGCAAGTTTCCCTTCTAGAAGCTCTCCTAGGGTTTGCCCTAGGTTTGGCTGGCTGGGCCCTATGGGGCCTTGTGCCCCCAATGCGCCAGGCACTCCCTCATAGGCCCATGCCCCCTCCCGGCAGGTGGGGCCACGTTGGTCCCCCTCCGGAAGGTTCTAGAAGCTTCTGATACACTACCGATTAACCCAAAACAATTCCGAACTCCAAAAACTGCATTGCCTTATATGGATCTTATTCTCCGGACCATTCCGGAACCTCTAGTGATGTCCCGGATCCCATCCGAGACTCCGAACAAAAACTCATAAACCAATTATCCAATCTATACTAGCGTCGAGACACGTTAAGTGTGTGACCCTTCGGGTTCGAGAATATGCAGACATGATCTTATATCAATAATCAACAGCGGGGTATGGAAAACCATATTGACTCCCACACATTCATCGATGATCATATCGGATGTGGCATCCCGCAAAAACCACTACTAGAAAATCGCGTTGTTTTTGTGCATTGCATCGGCATCATCATGCATTGTTTGTCTGAAACTATTTTCGAAACGCCTAGTTTTGTTTTCTAAATAACCCCCGTCTCTATTTCAAATTAAAACATCGGTCTGTTCAGATCTTGTATTTGTCTAACAAGTATTTACAAAATGTTTCACAAATAAAAAATTAAAACAATAAAATATTTTTTTTGTCGGGCAGTCCGCCGCCGGTCGGGCCGAGGCCAACGGTCAGCACCATCTGCGACCCAGCCCAACTAAACCCTGCAATACCCTAGACCAACCTTTCACCACCCAATACTAGTCTACCCACCAACCACAGCTCGCCACATCACCCCTGGACCCAATCCCTACCCACCTTGCCACCTCACCAATCCCCCTCTTTTCCCCCCCTCTCTCTCTTTCTCACACATCCCCATCTACCCTCTCTCTCTTACACCCTGGCCCCACGCCACACACACACACCCACGCCACCTCCCCACACCGAATCCCCACCAGCCCCTGGTCCCACCGTGCCTCTCTCCACTCACCCCTTGGGACCCCACTGGCCCCACCCCAGCTTCATGCCTGGCCATCCCCTCCTTCCCCTTCCTCCCGCTCGGTCTTCCATCCTCTCTCTGCTCCGGTGCGACCCCGTCTCACCTCACCTCCGGCCGCCGTCCTCCACTCCCCGGCATCTCCCTCTTCTCCCCAACCCACGCCTGTCGCCCTCCTCTCCGGCTCCTCAGCCACCTGCCGTCGCCCTCTGCAAGCCGACCGGCTCCTCGTCGCCTCCCAGCGGTGCCGCCTCCCGACGTCGGCCCGCGTGGCTCCTCCCGAGCTCGGCCCCTTCCTCCCTCAACCGCCGTCGTCGAGCCCGCTGCCGTGGCGCCTGCCGTCGGGCGCCTTCCACCTCGCCCGCCTCGGCTACAACCGCTGCCGCTGCCTCCTCCGTTCGACCCGACCTCGTCGGCCTCCTCCCGCGCCCTCTCGCTAACGTCCTCCCGCCTCCCGCGACCCTCCACGACCTCGCCGACCCCTCGCGTGCTCCTCGGCGGCGCGCTCCTCCGTCTGTGGCACCTGCGCCCGTGGCACCTCCCCACCTCGTCGAGCTCTGCTGCGCCACCGCCTCCGCTCTCTCCGTCGGCCGCCCTCCGCCGGCGCTCCCCCAACCGTCCTCCGTCGCGCCTTGCCCCAAGCCTCGCGTCGCCTCCTCTCGAGGCCGCACCACCTCGATCTGCTCTCCGCCGCCACCGGATGGCTCCTCCTCGACGGGCTCTCCTTCTTTTGGTCCCTTCCACGGAGGCGGGCGCGTTGTCCTCGGGTTCAGCTTAGTGTGGTACAGGATCCTCCAAGGCTGCATGAGCGTGCTCGGCCCTTTGTGAAGATGCCGCTAGGTCTATGCCCATCTCGTGTTGTTTCCTTGCAACGCTAGTGCCCTCGTTGACAAAACCGGAGCCACCAAGTTACTGTCTCCAAGATCTTCCGATGCGGCTACAAGTTGACCATTGATGATAAGTCGACGCCCAAGATCTACGTCACGGACGCCAAGTTCGCCGAGACCCCGACGCCCCGATCCGAAGACCGATCCCGTTAAGGCCATGAACCCTTCAAGTTATTTGTGACAACAAGCTCGACACCGACAACCGAGTGGAATCCCGAGTACTTCGTCGTGGAAACTAGGGGCGATGACACCTAATCGACAAGATCTACCTCACGGAGCGGCGAACCCCGGACCCGGAGCATCCCTAGACACCAAGAACTACCGGCGACCCGACCAAGACCCGGACCCCGATGACCCCATGATCTCCGTTGCAGAATGACAAGGTCTTCGGAGTGGAGTCAATAAGATCTACCGAGGACGCGAGTAGTTCGATACGCCATGACCGTCGACATGACCCGAAGACCACGGATGCGCCAAGATCTACCTCCGTTATCAGAGAACGAACCCGCCGAGGCCGAACCCCAGATCCGAACCCTGAGACCGACCCCGACCCCCCCGGACCAAGTTCGCCGAACCCTAATGTGTGAACCTTTTTCCGAGCCCTATTTTATAAATGCTATATATAAAACTTGTTGCATATTTAATTGTTCATGCAGGCATATTGACATGTGGTTTGGGGGCCTTATGCCGATTCACCATATAATTAAATATGGGGCCCATATGCGGGCAAATCTAGCCTTATATTGGCCTCATTTAAATTTGTGCATCGAACCGTTGTCATATCTTGCCTGGTTAAAACAACATTTAAAATGCAGGGTAGCTAAACAACTTGAACCACTTGAAAATTTGTCGGGACCCCGGTTCCGCTTAATCTTGCCTAATTGCATCGCACCTCTGACATGTCATGCATCATACATGCATCATGCCCGATCTTTTGCCGTAGTATTAAATAGTGCATCCGGTGTTTCTTCTAGTGTTTTGCTTCTTCACGGACTAGGCCGATGAGTTGATGCGAGTGTCGGCCCGATCTTCGGATGAACCTTCGGCAATGCTTTTCAGGCGAGCATCTCCCCTCTTTCTACCTATCTTACTTTTATAGTATTTATTCCCTCCTGTTGATCTATTGCTATCTGTGTCGCGATGCTCTAGTTTTCGTGCCCGTGATATCCCTTGCAGCCTTATATTGCCGTGGACACATCCATTTACCTGTTGTTTGGTAGATAGTTGGACCTGCGCGTCGTAGTCGCTTGCTCAAGTGCTGTTGCGTGTCGCCAAGTACCACAGTTGTTGGAGTATTGCCATGTGTTTATTGTTGGAGTTGATCATAACTTTAATTACTATTTAACAACTAAAATTGAAGTAAGTAAGCAGAGGCACAGGTGGGCAATAGATGTTATTTGGTTGTTAACCGTCCACTTGTGTCCCGTAGGACCCCGAGTGCTTGATACCTGTTCCTTGATTTATCGCGCTATCCACATCCGGGAGGATTATGGGACCCCCCTGAGCCAGAGCTTGATTCATTCTTATTTCTTGGGGCCACAAACTAGTTTGAGGTTTTATTTACTATCCTGTACTTATGCCATGCTACTGCTTATTTACGATTGTGCGAGGAGCACACTGTACTATTTAGGATTGGGACACGTTTTCGCGGTGTCGACAAGCCCAGTTTTGGGTTCCCAGTCGTTCACAGCCGTCCACCCAAACCTCGGGTCCGACTCGGAGTCAGCTAACTTCGTTGCGGGTGTACTCCAAGGGGTGGCCCCCTGAAATATTTCTGAATCCTTTGATTGCTTTGTCGTGAAGGCCTCGTTGGGTTTTGATTTGGTTTTTCCTAGGTTGATCGAGTGTGTGTTGCTATTTGTGCACCCCGGCCGGGTAAAACTTTCTGAAAGCCGTGTCCGCGGTTATGGACGACTTGGAGCACAGTATCTCGATCATAGACAACTATAACTAAAGTAGTGCTATAAATTTGACTTTATAATGACTAGTAATCAGCTTCACTATAATGGAATGGCTAAATAAAACTGCCCACAATTGCTTGTTTGGGTTGTCGCTTGCGACCATTGTATCTGACTAGTAAGTATTGCAACTACAACGGAATGGCTAAATAAAAGTACCAACAACTGCTGGGTTTTGGGATCTCTCATGCTAATTGTATTTGACTAGTAAGTGTCACAAACTACAACGGAATGGTTAACTAAAACGGCCCACTGCTTATTTTATCAGGATGCTTATCTATACCTGACTAGTAATTACTGCAACGATAACTGAATAAATAAAACTGCCAACGGTGTGAGTTCCTCGGTTGACTTCCTCGTTTGGTCTCGAGGGGGAAACACCAGGATGGGTTTGTCTGATGGTAGAATCAGGTTGGTTCCGGATAGGTCTTTCGTATCCCTCTCTGATAGCCGACAGTTATATCGAGTCTCTATAGGTTGTATAGTGCATCTTTGCCGCTTGATCCACCATACCTATGTAGGCGAGGACCGCCAATTCTAGCCTCGCTGTCTTGGCCTCGATCTTGACCGCTCTCTTTTCCTTTGCCTTGTCGGCACCCTTTTGTTAAGCGGGTTTTGAGATAGATGTCGTTAGCGAGGTTACCCTTCCGGCTTGGCACAGGTTATGGGCGCCATTGGTTATTCTTCGGGCTCTTAGCCCCATTTGCATCTTGTCCGTAGCTGGGCCTCTTTCGTTTTCAAGGTGATTTGAATCTTTGTACCGTATATCGTATTCTTGACTCATGGAGTCGTGTTGTATATATATCTGTCGTGGGTCCCATCGAGGCTAACGTGTAATGTTATTACTTCGTTTTCCACCCGCACGAAGTGCCTGGTGGGCACCTTTGAATCGTTTCTATGCGGGTTTGGCGGGTTTCGCTAAAACTTGCATAGGTCCGATTCTGAGGGTGTTACATCGGATGAACCACGATGCCAGGATTCAATCAATCCCATATATATATTCCCTTCGTCTCGAGATATTTTACTTTCCCAAGATTTGATCGTCGGTACCGTCATACCTAGTTCAATCTCGTTCACAGCAAGTACTTTACTCGTTTCGTAATCCGATATCACTTTGTGATTAACTCCTTAACCACATGCTTGCAAGCGGTGTTGATATCGATTACTGAGTGGGCCCGAAGTATATCTCTCCGACTTGGGAGGGACAAATCCCATCTCGATACATACAACCGAACAGGTACTTTTCGATCACCTGAGGGACACCATTATGATCACCCTCTCATAGGATGACGTTTGATGACCTCAAAGCTTTCTTCCGATACCAGGAAGTTGTATTATCTCATGGTCTAAGGAATACAATATTTGACATAAGAAAAGCTTCGCAAAAATGAACACGATGACACGATCTAATTGCTTCGCTTAGTTTGGGTTTGTCCATCATATCATTCTCCCAATGATATGATCTCATTATTAATCGACAACTCATGTATATGGTTAGGAAACCTTAACCATCATTAATCAATGAGCTAGTCCATAGAGGCATACTAGGGACACTGTGTTGTTCACAAACCACACAAGTATTAAAGTTTCCGCTTAATACAATTCTAGCATGGAATATAAACTTTATCATGAACAAGAATTATAATAATAACATCTTTATTATTGACTCTAGGGCATAATTCTAACAGTCTTCCACTTGCACTAGAGTCAATAATCTAGTTTACATCTGGCAACAATCTAACACCCATGGCACTAAGGTGCTGATCATGTTTTGCACATGGAAGAGGTTTAGTCAATGGATCTGCGACATTCAGATCTGTATGTACTTTGCTAATCTTCAGATCTCCATCTGCTATATAATGTCGGATTATATGAAACTTGCGGTTGATATGCTTGGTCTTTGGATGATATCTTGGTTCCTTAGCGAGTGCTATGGCTCCAGTGTTGTCACACAATATCTCCAGTGGGTCCAATGCACTTGGAACCACGCCAAGCTCAGTGATGAAGTTCCTGATCCAAACTCCTTCACTTGACGCTTCTGCAGCAGCCATGTATTCCTTCTCGTAGATCCCACGATCACGCTTTGCTTGACTTCTCGACTCCAGCTCCTCCATTCAAAGTATAAACGTATCCTGTCTGAGATTTAGAATCATCCTTGTCGGTGTCGAAACTAGCGTCGACGTAACCCTTTACGATGAGCTGTTCATCACCTCCATAGACTAAGAACATTTCTTTAGTCCTATTTAGGTACTTTAGGATGTTCTTCACGGCTGTCCAGTGTTCCACTCCTGGATCACTTTGGTATCTGCTCGTCAAACTAAGAGCATTGGACACATCCGGTCTAGTACACAGCATGGCATACATGATAGAACCTATGGCCAAGGCATAAGGCACTTTGCTCATAGCTTCTCTATCATTTACCGTAGATGGACACTGAGCCTTGCTCAATATCTTACCTGACAACATAGGCACTGAACCTTTCTTTGCCTTATCAATTGTGAACCTTTTTAGAACTTTGTCTAGGTATGTACTCTGGCTTAAAGCTACCAGGCGTCTTTGTCTATCTCTATAGATTTTGATGCCCAATATATAAGCAGCTTCCCCTAGGTCTTTCATTGAAAAACATTTGTTCAAATAACTCTTCACATCGTTAAGCATGTTAATGACATTTCCAATAATCAATATGTCATCCACATATAGTACCAGAAATGTCACTGAGCTCCCACTCACTTTCTTGTAGATACAAGCTTCGTAGCAATTTGGAACAAATCCAAAGCTCTTGATCACTTGGTCAAAACGAAGGTTCCAACTCCGAGATGCTTGCTTCAGTCCATAAATGGAACGCTGAAGTTTGCACACTTTATCAGCATCCTTAGGATCGACAAAACCTTCGGGTTGCATCATATACAACTCTTCATCAATGTTGTCATTGAGGAACGCAGTCTTGACATCCATCTGCCATATTTCATAATCATGAAACGCAGCAATTGCTAATAAAATCCGAATGGACTTAAACATCGCTACGGGAGAGAAAGTCTCATCGTAGTCAACACCTTGAACTTGTCGAAAACCTTTCGCGACAAGTCGTGCTTTATAGACGGTAACATTACCATCCGCGTCCGTTTTCTTCTTGAAGATCCATTTGCACTCAACGGCCTTTCGGTCGCTAGGAGGGTCCACCAAAGTCCATACTTGGTTTTCTCTCATGGATCCCAATTCAGATTTCATGGCCTCTAGCCATTTCTCAGAGTCTGAGCTCATCATCGCTTCCTCATAGTTCGCAGGTTCACTATCGTCTACTAACAAGACAGTTAAGACAGGGTTGCCGTACCACTCAGGATGGGCACGCGACCTTGGCTACCTGCGACGTTCAGTAGCAGCATCGTTTGAAGCTTCATGATCCTTGTCATTAGCTTCCTCTATTGTTGGTGCATGTGGTACTGGAACAATTTCAGGTGCTGCGCTACTCTCCAACTCAAGAGAAGGTTCAACAACCTCGTCTAGCTCTACTTTCCTCCCACTCACTTCTATCGAGAGAAACTCCTTCTCAAGAAAGAAACCGTTCTTTGTGACAAACACTTTGCCTTCGGTTTCGTGATAGAAGGTATACCTAATAGTTTCCTTAGGGTATCCTATGAAGACACATTTCTCCACTTTGGGTTCGAGCTTGTCCGGCATCAACTTCTTGACGTAAGCTTCGCATCCCCAAACTTTAAGAAACGACAACTTAGGTTTAGCACCAAACCACAGTTCATACGGTGTCGTCTCAACGGATTTAGATGGTGCCCTATTTAAAGTGAATGCAGCGGTTTCTAATGCATAACCCCAAAATGATAACGGCAAATCAGTAAGATACATCATTGATCGGACCATATCTAATAGAGTTCGATTCTGGCATTCAGACACACCATGGCGCTGTGGTGTTCCGGGTGGCGTGAGTTGCGAAATGATTCCGCTTGCTTTAAGATGCGTGAGAAAATCATAACTCAAATATTCACCTCCACGATCGGATTGTAGAAACTTAATTTTTCTGTTACGATGGTTCTCCACTTCATTCTGAAATTCCTTGAACTTTTAAAATGTTTCAGATTTATGTTTCATCAAATAGATATACCCATATCTACTTAAGTCATCGGTAAAAGTGAGAAAATAGCGATATCCACCACGCGTCAAAACACTCATCGGTCCGCATACATCGGTATGTATGATTTCCAACAAGTCCGTTGCTCGCTCCATCATACCGGAGAACAGGGTTTTGATCATTTTTCCCATGAGGCATGGTTCACATGTGTCAAATGATTCAAAATCAAGATACTCCAAAAGTCCATCAGAATGGAGTTTCTTCATGCGCTTTACACCAATATGACCTAGACGGCAGTGCCACAAATAAGTAGTATTATCACTATCTACCTTGCATCTCTTAGCCTCAATGTTATGGATGTGTGTTTCATCCCTTTCGAGATTCAGAAGAAATAAACCATTCACAACAGGTGCATGACCATAAAAGATGTTACTCATATAAATAGAACAACCATTATTATCAGATTTAAATGAATACCCGTCTTGCAATAAACACGATCCAGATATGATGTTCATGCTCAAAGCAGGCACATAATAACACTTATTGAGGTTTAAAACTAATCCCGAAGGTAAAACTAAGGAGAGTGTGCCGACGGCCATCACATCAACTCTTGATCCGTTGCCAACGCGCATCGTCACCTCATCCCTCGCAAGTCGCCATCTATTCCGTAGCTCCTGTTTCGAGTTACAAATATTAGCAATTGAACCAGTATCAAATACCTAGGCACTACAACGAGGGTTAATAAGGAAAACATCAATAACATGTATATCAAATATACCTTTGATGGTGCCAGCCTTCTTGTCCGCTAAGTACTTCGGACAGTTGCGCTTCCAGTGACCCTTGTCCTTGCAATAGAAGCACTCAGTGTCCGGCTTAGGTCCAGACTTGAGCTTCTTCTCAGCAGGGGAAACGCGCTTGCCGCTACCTTTCTTGAAGGCCTTCTTTGCACCCTTACCTTTCTTAAAGCTGGGGGGCTTGTTGACCATCAACACATGATTATCCTTTTTGATGTCCACCTCCGCAGCTTTCAGCTTAGCGAAGAGCTCGGTGATCGTATCAGTGGAACCAATCTAATTATGAGTCACTACAAAACTTTTGTAGCTGGTAGGGAGTGATTGCAGAACCCTGTCAATCTTGAGCTCCTCTGGAATCTTGAAGTCCAGTTGCTCAAGGCGTTGAGTGTAGCCCGACATCTTTATGGCATGCTCACTAACGAAACTCCCTTCCTCCATCTTGCAGTTAAAGAATTTCTCAGAGATCTCATATCTCTCAGAACAGGCCTGAGTCTGAAACATAGTTTTCAGCTCCTCAAGAATCTCAAAGGGCCCGGGATAATCTTCAAAACGATTTTGAAGGTCCGATTCCATAGCAAACAACATGGTTCCCTTAATCACACCATAATAATCTTTGCGCGACTGATAAACAGCTTTCTAATCAGCCGGCGCATCTACAGCAGGGGCGTCACCTAGCGCATCCTCAAGGACATAGTCCTTTTGTCCGCTAGCGAGAATGATTCTCAGATTGCGGAACCAGTTGGTGAAGTTAGACCCATTGTTTCTAAGCTTTTCTTTCTCAGCAAAAACGTTGAAGTTGAAGTTGGACTTAGCCATTTGATCTACAATATTTGCAAGTACAAATTAGACTATGTTCATGATAACTAGTTCAACTTAATCAAATTACTAGATGAACTCCCACTAAATTCAACATCCCTCAAGTTGCTTAGTGAACATGATCCAAATTTACCACACCTAATCCGATCTTCACGAGAAGAGATGTGGCTTCAATGGTGGATAACGAAGTGTCGATCATATCATTCATATGACTCATGCCTAACCTTTCGGTTCATGTGTTCCGAGGCCATGTCTGTATATGCTAGGCTCGTCAAGTCAAACCCAAGTATTTCCGCGTGTGCAAAACTGGCTTGCACCCATTGTATGTGAACGTAGAGTCTATATCACCCGATCATCACGTGATGCTTGGACACGACGAACTTTCGCAACGGTGCATACATGGGGAGAACACAGTTTTATCTTGATCTTTAAGTGAGGAATCATCTTATAATGCTACTGTCGCGATCTAAGCATAATAAGATACATAAAAGGATAAACATCACATGCATATAACTTTATGTGACATGGTATAGCCAATCTTCGCGCAATGATCTCCATCTTGTGCGTGCCGGCATGATCTCCATCACTCCACCATGATTGCCTCCACCACGAACAGCAACTACAACTATTGCTAACTACTTAGTGATAAAGTAAAGCTATTACATGGCGTATAAAAGTTGACACACAGGTCATACACAATTATAAAGACAACCATATGGCTCCTGCCGGTTGTGTACTCATCGACATGCAAGTCGTGAAACATTACAAAACATGATCATTGCATACAACATACACATCACATCTTGGGCCATACCATATCACAGAAAACACTCCCTGCAAAAACAAGTTAGACGCCTCTACTTTGTTGTTGCATGTTTTACGTGGCTTATGGGAGTAGCAAGCTAAGAACGATTCTTACCTACGGAAAGCCACAACGGTGATATTATGGTTGCCAAACTCCGGTGTAAATCCCATGACAACTATAGTGAGAGAAACTGGCATCCACCAGCCGCATGTGTGGAACAAGCCACACGTCAAGTGCGGAGCCGGTCTCGCGAACGACGCCGCGTAAAGTTGGCCTGGACCGCTTCAATCTCACTATCCCGCGTCATAAGAAGTACACAAACAAGAGGCTTGCAACAGAAAACATCAACGCCCGCAACAACCATGTTGCGTTCTACTCATGAAACACATCTACGCATAGATCTAGCTCTGATACCACTGATGGGTTTCGCAGCATAGTAAATCAAAATTTTCTACGGATGCGAACGGGGAAAGCCAAGATCTAATCTAGGAGATGCAAACAACGAGGGGGAATAGATGAGATCTTCATACTCTTGAAGATTCGCACAGCGGAACGTTCGACAAAACATGGGTGATGTAGTCGTACTCGCTTCTCCTCCTCGCGATCCGATCCGATCTAACACCGCAAGTAGCGATGCCTTCTAGATATGCACACGTGCGGCACCTCGACGTATCCTCCTTCCTCGGTCCAGCAAGTATGGTGGAGATATGGATTGGATCTACAACGCAACGGCGCGGTGCAAGTGGTGGAGAGTTTCTGCAGCAGGGCTTCGCCTACATGCAGTCGGGAGGGAGAGAGAGAGGAGGGCAGCAGGGCGGCTAGGGTTTGATGAGGAGGTGTGGGAGGGGTGCGCCCCCAGCCCTCTTTATATAGAGGGGTGGGCGGCCAGCCCTTGCCCCTCCCCCAATCCCTAGGGCCGGCGGCCAAGGAGGGAGGAGTGGGGGGCAAGTTTCCCCCCTTCTAGAAGCTCTCCTAGGGTTTGCCCTAGGTTTGGCCGGCTGGGCCCTATGGGGCCTTGTGCCCCTGGCCCAATGCGGCCAGGGCACTCCCTCATAGGCCCATGCCCCCTCCCGGCAGGTGGGGCCACGTTGGTCCCCCTCCGGAAGGTTCTAGAAGCTTTCGGTACACTACCGATTAACCCGAAACAATTCCGAACTCCAAAATTGAATTGCCTTATATGAATCTTATTCTCCGGACCATTCCGGAACCTCTAGTGATGTCCCGGATCCCATCCGAGACTCCGAACAAAAACTCATAAACCAATTATCCAATCTATCCTAGCGTCGAGACACGTTAAGTGTGTGACCCTTCGGGTTCGAGAATATGCAGACATGATCTTATATCAATAATCAACAGCGGGGTCTGGAAACCCATATTGACTCCCACACATTCATCGATGATCATATCGGATGAACCACGATGCCAGGATTCAATCAATCCCATATATATTTCCTTCGTCTCGCGATATTTTACTTGCCCGAGATTTGATCGCTTGCATGCCATACCTAGTTCAATCTGCTCACGAAGTACTTTCCTCGTTTCGTAATCCGATATCACTTTGTGATTAACTCCTTAACCACATGCTTGCAATCGGTGTTGATATCGATTACCGAGTGGGCCCGAAGTATATCTCTCCGACTTGGGAGGGACAAATCCCATCTCGATACATATAACCCAACAGGTACTTTCCGATTACTTGAGAGACACCTTTATGATCACCCTCTCATAGGATGACGTTTGATGACCTCAAAGCTTTCTTCCGATACCAGGAAGTTGTATTATCTCATGGTCTAAGGAATACAATATTTGACATAAGAAAAGCTTCGCAAAAATGAACACGGTGACACGATCTAATTGCTCCGCTTAGTTTGGGTCTGTCCATCATATCATTCTCCCAATGATATGATCTCATTATTAATCGACAACTCATGTCTATGATTAGGAAACCTTAACCATCATTAATCAATGAGCTAGTCCATAGAGGCATACTAGGAATACGGTGTTGTTCACAAACCACACAAGTATTAAAGTTTCCGCTTAATACAATTCTAGCATGGAATATAAACTTTATCATGAACAAGAATTATAATAATAACATCTTTATTATTGCCTCTAGGGCATAATTCCAACAGTTGGACCAGCTTATAAGGAGAGCTCTTCCACCACTTGTACGAGCTTGAGAAGATAAGACATATATACGTGCGCTCCTCCTCCTCCTCGCTCGCCTCGCCATGCCACGCCTCGTCACGACGCGCGCGCCGCGGGTTGCGGGAATCTCGCCGAGCCGAGCTTTATTTTGCCACGCATGAATGGTATATGAACAGTTGTACAGAAGCTGAAACGTTTTGCTCGAGTGGACTTTTAATACGAGTTAAATAAATATGAACTGAGTGGAGGCTGTCCAGTGGGCTGCCGCCTGTTCGCTTCAACTTCCGTCCATTCGTTTCATCTCCTGCGCAGTTTGTCTGCCTTCTCCTCTGTGCCTATAAGAGAGAGGTCATGCCTCTACTCAGACACACTGCCACACATCATCGCATACTCCTTTGCGTCTTCAGTTCCAGAGCACTGCACTACCTAGATCTTCCCTATCCCGTCTTGCGCACCGCGAATGACAAGAGGCCTCAATACCCATTGCTTGAGTCCCTGACGGGAGAAGGGTGATAAGGTTTTTGGGGAGCGCTATCAGCGCGACTACTGGCTTCACCACGGACTCCCTCTCGGATAGCAATTGCGTCGACGTCTTCCCCAACGAGGACTTCTTCCTCGACATCAGCACCCTCTTCCTCGACGACATGGCTAACGACGGTGCCAACGCGAACACCGGCGGTTCCTCTTCTGCCGCTGCTGCCGTGTATGTTTTCTTTTTTAATCTTGTTCTGATCGCATCTCAAGATCTACGTCTTGCAGTCTGTTTGGTTACCTGTCTTAATATGTTTTTGCTATTTCAAATGATTAGTATTTTGTCTATTATTCTAATCATGTTTTATCTAGCATTTATTATGGGTAATTCGCTTAGTAAATTGCTCTTTTATTCAACACATTCTATATCCTAGTAAAGTAAATTCTATACTTATCTCTACTTATATTCTGAACGTGCCTGAGAATTTGAACCAAATGTATTGTCAGGCTGCATACAATGTAGGTGGTGAATCTGTAAATGCGCAAACCATTCAAAACTCAATCCTCGGATGTAAATCCCATCGTCCATCATTGGTATGATCTGCTTCTATGATACATAGAACATGAAAGTCTCTATTTTTCTAAAAAAAACACTAACAAGCATTACCTCACGGTGGGTTTGCTCATTGTTCATGCCAGCAAAAGGATCCCCGACAGGATCAACGCTGAGGCACCCCTACGCCCTTCACCATTCCGAGCCGGTCGCACATTTTGCGCTCTCCACGGGCACATTTTTAGATCCACCGGTAAGATCCTCACCACCTCAAACCTTTTCCTGAGGAAGGAGATGGCCCAGCTCCAGCACCGGCTCAGGATAAAGATCGACAAGTGCGTCGAGTGGTTGCCCTAGAAGTCTAACTTCATATACATTGTACATAGGGATCTAGCCGCATCTGCTCCGGGAGAAAAACACATCTGCTAGCGATGCCTCGCATCGCCCCCTCCAGGCGACCGAGGGGGCCAGCCCTTGCACCCTCCGCCATCCTCTTTCCTCCTTTTCTTCCCCCACCTCGTCGCCTCCGGAGGGCCGCCGGCCTAAGGCGCGCGTGGATCCGGTGAAGGGGTGTAACACCCTCAGAATCGGCCCTATGCAAGTTTCAGCGCTTCCCGCCAAACCCGCATAGAAACGATTCAAAGGTGCCCACCAGGCACTTGCGTGCGGGTGGAAAACGAAGTAATATCATTACACAATAGTCCTCGATGGAACCCACAAAACATATATATACAACAGCGACTCGAAGAGTCAAGAATACAGATATACAATACAAAGATCCAAATCACCTTTAAAACGATATAGCGTCCGAGTACGGACAAGATGCAAATTGAGCTACGAGCCCTGAAGAATAACCACTGGCGTCCATAACCCTGCCCAGGCCAAGACGGAAGGGTAACCCTGCTAACGACGTCGATCTCAAAACCTGCTTAAACAAAAGGGGTGCCGACAAAGGGCAAAGGAAAAAGAGGGAGCGGTCAAGATCTTGAGGCCAAGACACGGCGAGGCTAGAATTCGGCCTCGCCTACATAGGTATGGTGGATAAGGCAACGCAGCATGCACTAAACAACCTATAGAGACTCGATACAATGGCGGCTATCGAGAGGGATAAGAAAGACCTATTCGAACCAACTGATACTACCACCAAACATACCCATCTGGTGTTTCCTCGAGACCAAACGAGGAAGTCAACCGAGGAACTCACACCGTTGGCAGTTTATTTATTCGATTATCGTTGCGGCAATTACTAGTCGTATAGATAGTCATCCCGATAGAATAAGCGATGGGCACTTTTAGTTAACCATTCCGTTGAAGTTGCAACACTTACTAGTCGAGATACAATTAGCATGAGATATCCCCAAACCCAGAAGCTTGTTGGTACTTTTATTTAGCCATTCCGTTGCTGAAGGCGAGTACTAGTCATATCGGATACAAGTCAAATTATAGCGATAAACTTTAGTTATAGTTGTGTATGATCGAGAACTGTGCTCCAAGTCGTCCATAACCGCGGACACGGCTTTTGAAAAGATTTAACCGCAGGTGCACCAAAGTATCCACACGCACGACCCTTTCGCGGATCAGTTAACATACACCCATCGGTATGTCGGCAGGGCCTAAGTCATGACGTTTCCCAGACCCAAAGCAAGTACATGGGGGCCACCCCACTAAGCTACCCGCAACGAAGTCGGCCGGTCTCCGAGACGGACTCAGGGTTTGCGTCAGTGGCTGTAAACGACTGGGAACCCGAAAATGTGACTGGGCTTGTCGATACCGCGAAAACACTCCGCTTACCTAAACAAAGATGGTGCATTCCTCGCACAATCTTAAATAAAGCAAAGAAGCATGGCATAAGTACAGAATAGTAATAAAGCTCCAAACTACTTTGTGGCCCCGGTACAATACTTTGAAATCGGTACTAATCGATGGGGTGCCCATACACCCCAATTGGTTAGCGCTCGATCTCTAACAGTGTCAAGAACTCGGGTCCCACGGACACCAGTGAGCGGTTAAAATCCAAATATTGTCTATTACCCACCGGTGCCTCTGCATTTACCTACTTCAATTTTAGTTATTAAACAGTAATTAAAGCCATGATCATCTCCAACATTAAACATGCGGCATCACTCCAACAACTGTGGTACTTGACGCAACATAGACTGAGCAAGCGACTACGACGCGCAGGTCCAACTATCTACCAAACAACAGGTAATAGGATGTGTCCAAGGCAATATAAGGCTGCAAGAGATATCACGGGTACGGAAACTAGAGCATCGCAACACAGATAGCAATAGATCAACAGGAGGAAATAAATACTATAAAAGTAAGATAGGTAGAAAGGGGGAGATGCTCGCCTGAAAACATTGCCGAAGGTTCATCCGAAGATCGGGTCGACACTCGCATCAACTCATCGGCCTAATCCGTGAAGAAGCAAAGCACTAGAAGAAACACCGGATGGACTATTTAATACTACGGTAGAAAATCGGGCATGATGCATGTATGATGTATGACATGGCAAAGGTGCGATGCATTAGGACATATTAAGCGGAACCGGGGTCCCGACGTTTAATTAAACGGTTCAAGTTATTTATCTACCCCGCAAATTAAATGTTGGATTAGCAAGACCAAACATGGCTTCGGTTCGCTATGCCAATTTAAATGAAGTCCGGAATAAGACAAAGATATCCCGCATATAGACTCCATATTTAATTATATGGTGAACCGGCATAAGGCCCCCAAACCACATGACAATATGTATGCAAGTATGGCAATTTTATATGCAATAAGTAATATATAAAATATAGGTCACGGAAAAGAGGGTCACACATTGAGGTCGAAGGTCTTGGTTCGGAGGGGTTCGAGGGATCGGTCTTCGGATTCCGTGAGGGAGATCTTGATGTTCCGGGTTCTACAGCCGACAGGGATCTTGGCATGGTTCGATCTGAATAGCATGATCATTGGGGTTGCGGCACCGGATCGGTCTTGATGATCTTGTCGCCCCTAAACTTGGTGTCGGTTCCTCCTCGGGAGAGCTTGGCGATGGTCTGCGTGCTGCCGAAGTAGCAAGGCGCGACCACCCAGACAACACCTCCACAACACAAGCATCACCAGTTCACAGGAGTACTACATCGTCAACACACCACATCGCTGCAGCAGATTCACTGCGGAAAAGCACCGAAGATGAAAGGGGAACCAGAGGTAGACGACAACCGAAACACGCATCCTACTGGGACGGTAGCAGCGTGCATGGTGGCAGAAGCGACGAGCTTGAGGCGCTCGGAGAAGCGGCGGAGCACCCACGGAGCGACCAGGACGCGGGAAGGCTCGCTGCTGAGGCGTACGCGGCCGGCGCCCAGCGGTCAAGGTCGACAGGAGCACTGCATCCGGAGGCAGCGGCACGCGACGCTCTGCAGGAAGGTGAGGAGGACGCGCGGGCCAGGGATGGTTGAGGCCGGCGGCGTGGTCGCGCCCAGGGCGGCGGTGCCTACAGGAGGCGACCGATGACCTTGGCGACGGGAGGAGGAGCAGGCCAGGCGCCGCTGTAGAGAAAGGCCGGCGATGGGGCCTCGCGAGCTGGGCCACGCAGCCGAGGAGGCAGGCTTGGGCTCGAGGAGGCGCCGAGGGGAGGCGGCCGAGGAGGCGAAGGAGGATGGAGCCCAGCGGCGGTGGAGAAGGGTGGAGGCGGTGGTGGGCGAGGAGACGCCTGGGCCAAGAAGAACGGCCGGCGGTCAAGGTCGGCGACGACCGAGTCAGGTAGGTGGAGCTAAAGCAAAGGGCAGGGGCTGGCGCTGCCTCATGGGAGAGGAGAAGGCGACAGGGAGGTGGGGATGTGCGCCTGCGGATGGGGCCAGGTGGGGAAGTGGTGGGGCCAGGCGGAAACCAGGGGGTGGTGGGACGCGTGCAGGTGGAGGGGTGCGTGCGTGCGTGTGTGTGTGTTGTGTGGGGGTTGGTGGGGAGGTGGCAAGGAGTTGGGGCAGGTGGCGGGCTATGAGTGGGTGGGGTGGAGGAAGTGGTGAGGTGGCGCGAGGGGATAGGGTGGGGTGAGGTGGATGGGGATGGGTAGGATAGGGTGGGTAGGAAAAGGTCCGGGTAGGCTGGTTTTTGTACTGGGGGTGGCCGACTGGGTCGGATCGGCCCGGTACGGCTGCCCCTAAAAATAAAATAAATATTTTAATATTTAAAATGGGGCTTTTGAAAACCGTTGATAGACAAAGCAAAATATTCCGGAGACCCGGGTTTGGTGTTTGAATAAAAGATAGGGTGTTTAGAAAACAAAACTAGGCGTTTCGAAAATAGTTTAGACAAAAACCATGCAGGATGATGACGATGCTCAAATGCAATGTGGCATGATGACATGAGCATGCGGTCATGATAATGCAATGCACAGAAACAACGCGATTTTCTAGTAGTGGTTTTTGCGGGATGCCACAAGGGGGTGGCGGGGATTTGTCTTGGTGGCTCTCGCGCGGCTGAAGGGAGGAACTCTCCTGCGCTGGAGAGCTTCGGATCCGAGGCGGCGGCCTCGCGCGGGTGGACGGCGTCGACATGCGGAGGTTAGAGGATCTGAAGAGGGCTGCTCCTCATCCCCGGTCCTGGACCCTGTTTCAGCGGCTGGTGGGTGTTGGAGGCAAGGCTAAGCGGGAGAAACCCTTGGCCGGCGGCGGTCACGATGAAGACGATGGTGCGGGTGTCGATCCTTCCTAAGGCGACATCAAGGTGGAAGCATCGACCATTCAGGTGGCTGAGTCAGCATGCTCAATCCGTTCACTGGGAACCGGCCGGTGGTGTGGGGATCGCTGCATCGGCATTAATAAAGGAGGTGGTCCTTGGGTTTCTTTCGCGCGAAGACGAAGATCTGCTTGATGTCTGCCTTCGTTGATCTGGACTGGAGAGGCGAGTTCCGGAAGGCTCCGCCGGCGAAATTCCATGGATGTATCATGCTTGGAAATTGCTGGATCGGAAGGTATTCAGTCGTGCGTTCCTTGTTTTTCTGACCGTTTGGTTTCAGCGGGAGCGTTGCGAAGCTCTGTTGTTTGTTCCCACCAAGCGCCATTCTTCGAGCCATGGTGAAGTCAGATGCGGAGAATGTCAGGAAAGCGGAAATATGAGGATAGCGATGGTGATTTTAGTTTTTGTGGCGACGGAGAACTGGCTGCGTGATATGTGACTCATAGCAGCGACTGTTGGTGCGGAAAGACAACACAGGAGGAGTTTCCAGTCTTACCTTGCAGGGTGAAAATCCAAGGTCTGGCCTTAACTGGCAATGGCCTTGTTGAAGGCATTGTTTTGCGAGCGAGGACTTTCTCCAGGGTGAAAACCTATGATCTTTGATCAGGCAACGACGATACTTGGGCACTGTCTCCTTCTTGAAGGTGTTGTTATTGGAGTGGAGGACTACTAGTGTTGTTTTGACGGTGTCAGTGTTGTTGCTTTGAGGAATAGTTCTCTGTAGCGGGACTTTTTCTTTTTTGTAATTCTTCTTTCTTTTTTCTAGAATGTATGCATCCGTAGGGCCACTAGGGCATGCGTTGTTGCAGAGGCTAGATATAATTGGTATCCCTGTGATATTAATATATACTTTTTTTCAAAAAAAAATGGATCTAGCCGAGTAGGCAAGGCAGTCAGCGGTTTTGGGGTTTCCCTTTTGGATTTGTTCTCACGGTGTAAGTAATTACCGGGTTTTAGATAAACCTAACCCATGGTGTGGTGTGTAAGTGTGTAAATGCAGGCAAAGTGTGAATTGTTTTGGTTTCAGAGGCTGGGTTTGCTAAACCTCTGAAGTGTGAAACCTTCTCTCTTTTTTTCTGTCTTTGTGGTGTATATGACTCAATTCAGTAAAACCATGTATCCAGATTTGAGACGATGACAATGGCATAGGGAAAACTCTCAGCCTTACGCTGCGTGCACTTTGAAGCTAAGGTGGAATTCAGACTCAACCCTGAATTTGTTTAGTAATTTGGCTTCCCACCGTGGATGGTAATATCCAGACAGTGAAGCAAGTGTACGAATGCAGAGTCGGACAAAAACACAGTAAGGAGCATAAAAGCTCGACACAGGAAGTTAGCCCAGTTGCCAGCGACACAAGGTAGTCAGGAACCAGAAAAACACATGATAAAATTAAGTGAGTTCTATTCAATGGCGCATATGGAAACATTTCATTTAATCGCTTAATCTGCGAGATTGATGTTTGGTATAGTAAGGAGACTACATGGGAATTATTTGGAGAGAAAAAAAATGACTCAAGAACTGACATGATCCAGACATAATTGTGATGGGTTTGGCGATGGCTTGTTCATGTTGACTCTACTATCACAACGGACACTCCAGCAAATGGCCCTGATCTTTCAGCGATTCGACGCAGTCGTTAAACATATCTTGGACTCCTTTGAACTTGAGACCCAGCCCCTGGAGCTTGGATGTGTCTAGCTGATACGCCTGCTTTCCATAGGGGTTCTTGAGCCTGAAGAGCATTTTCAAGGTACACGTTTCAGTAAAAAAAATGCTTAATAAGACGAATTGAAGAAATATACTGTATGTATTAAGACTGCTGGTGAGCATCAAACATTGACTGACCTCCTTGGAATGGGGAATACTGGAAACTGTTTCGCGAGCAGGCCAACCAATTCGTTGTTATCCAGAACCACTGAACTGCACAGATATCTGCCCGTTGCTTCGGGTGTTTCATACACTAGAATGTGGCTCCGTGCAACATCGTCGATGTGCACATATCCCATCCTTCCATAAGAAGTGAACCTGTCCGTGTCACCTGCAAGAGCATGCATGTAATAACAGTTAACAACTAACTACAAAGGGTACAGCATTTGAACAACTAATGATTCAAAGATGGCAAAAATGATCTTAATTAGATCGGAAGTCAGGGTCATGCATTCGGGAAAAGCCTTGAAAATGTTGAACTAATTAGTGAATCCATACAGCAAGTTTAGCACCCTATTGGAGATAAATGACTAGAATTTTTTACATACAGTACCTTGAAGTAAGCCAAGGATATCTGAAGCAGTAGTACACAGTTCATGGGATAAACTGGGTCCAATTACAAATGACGGAAGAACTGTCACAAGGTCAATGTTATTCTCCTTGGCAAAGTCCAATGCTGCTTTCTCTGCAAATATCTTTGCCAGGGCATACCACAGCTGTTTGGGAGCATAGAAGAGGAACAATTTTAGACCCCAAATTTTATTGCCGAAGGCGAAATGTAATCCGGAGTAAGTTTACGATGTTTTTATATCACCTGTAGCTTTTCACAGAGTGGCACGGAGCTCCATGTCGTTTCATCCCATAACAGTTCTGGCTGTTGAGTTTCATCCCTAATCCTTATCGCAGATGATGAAGATGTGAGGACAACCCTTTTGAGAAATGGACTCTTCTTGCACGATCTTAGCACGTTGAGGGTACCATTGATTGCAGGACCAAGTGTCGCCTCCTGCAACATGAATAGGATGATTCAGGCGCATGGCATGGTAGGGATAAATAGAGTCAAGTGTTTAAAGCAAATGCAGCATGCCTTGCAGTTCGAATCAGATTTCCCGAGGACTGGCGACGCAATGTGGAAGACACCCTCACAAGCCATGACAGCATCGTCGAAGCTCCCTTCCTCCAATAGATCAGCTCTCACAAGTTGGAGCCTCTCATTTGCACCTGGTAGTTTCCAAAGGTGTCCCACTTTTTTCCGATTCCCTGCCAAGTTACAGAAATTCCCAAATGTTGCAGTTCATTTGCAGATGTGATAACCAAAGGATATTTACGATATAATGTCATCAAGATTCAAGAGGAATGCTAGAAAGAAATACCTGGGTCTCTGACAGTGCCAATCACATGATATCCAGACTCAAGGAGTTTCTTGATGAGCCAAGAGGCAACAAAGCCTGATGCCCCAGTTACACACACTTTGCCCTTCACTGAGCTCACCATTCTCTCCAACTGTGTGCAGCTGAGATCTGATGCGAATCTACCTTCTCATATAAGCACCTCAAAGAATAATCTAGACAAGGAAGATCAAGAATGGTGTATCACCCCATTTTTGTGATCATAGGTAACAGGTACAAAGCTGGGTTGGTGGAATGCAGATTTATAGATTCAAGATATCTAGGTGACAGGTTGGTGTGAAATAGCAATGGGTTTGCTGATTGCCATGTCGGACATTGTTTTTGTTCATTCCATCAACTTGACAATTTGTGCCTTAGCAAAAGGAAATTCAGAAATCGTCTTAAGATTCAAAAGCACCAAGGTTTGTGGACAGGAAATCTAAAAAAACACATCTGATACCTGCTCTCCTTTTCTCCTAGAGACAAATCAAAATTTACGCCTATACATGAACTAGCACTAAACCTCTCTCTCGAAATATGCTTTCTCGAAATATGCTTTCGTCCCGCTTTATAAATAAAGCCACGTACGGCCGAACTGATAGAAGGTGACGAGGCAAACCTCTTACACAGCAGATCACACTAGCACTAAACCTGGAGCTATTTTTCAATTATTTGGGAACAAAACGTTGCAGCTAGGGCATCAAGAACCCCATGGAAGCTGCTAAACCTCGAGCTCACGACGTCCACCTCAATGCCGAGCCGCCTGACGCCCTCGGCGGTGACCGGCCCATGCGCAGCCACAAGCATGTCGGGCCATCGCGTCCTGAGACGCGCCCAGCTCCACCCAGCGGCGTCCAGCCCCTTGAGCAGCCCCTCCACCTCGGCCGAGCTGGTGAACACGATGGCGTCGGGCACCTCGGCGTCCGGGGCCACCAGCACCTCGGCGCAGCCCGGCCCGGCCCAGCACGTGGTGTACGCCCGCGCGCGCACGGCCACCCACCCGGCCGCCTCGAGCGCGGCGAGGAAGTCGGGCACCACGGGCGGCTCGCGGAGGCCGTCGACGGCGGGGACGGGGCATAGCACGAGGCGGCCGGACCCACGGCCCAGAGCTGCCACGAGGCCAGCGGGGGTGGGGACGTCCGGGACGAGGACGGCTACTCTCCCCGCGTCGCGGGAGAGCCGCGCGAGGAAGGCGCCGTCCAGAAGGTCGGCGTCGCTGCCGAGGGCGGCGACGGTGAACGGGAGCGCGGAGGCGGCGGCCGAGAGGGGAAGGTTGGCGGACGGGGACGAGGGGAGGGCGCGGAAGAAGGCGGCGATGCCGGAGCGGGAGGTGAAGGCGAGCGCCGCGAAGGGGTCGAAGGCGCCCGGCAGGAGGAAGGGGCGGAGGCGGTCGGGTTCGTGCGCGCGGATGGCGATGGTGGGCACGGGCAGTGGGTGCGCGCCGCGCTGCCGCAGGAGCGCGTCAAGCCGGCCACCATATCCGCCGCCGCTGCCTGGCGTCGTGAACGCCACCGTCCGGCCCGCAAGCGAGAGGCTGCCCGGCTGCGCCATTCCCCTCCTCGACGACGCGCCGCGGTGCTAATCTAGGAAGGATATATCCACTGTCTCGTACTAGTACAGTTCGGAAACCAGATTCAGAATGACAAATGAACACTAGTAGTATTACACGACAGACCGTCAGAATGTTTCAGATAACATAGAACAGAAAACTCAGTAAGCTGATACAACACAGATAACAGCATCAAACTAGAAAATTTTAAGTCTTATAATCTGGAACAGAGGTAGTATGTGTTAACTGACGATCATGTGCTAATCCAAGCAAATTACACAGAAATTCTGTATAATGCACTGTGGAATCTAACAATCTTCTGGACTATATTCCTCTCGCTACCAACATTATCTGACAGTAGTTCATACAATGATACACATAGTTTGACAGTAGATAAGGAGAATGTTTGCATCATGGCGCCAATTTCCCAAACTTCAGGAGAGCAGTGACCCAATACCATTTGCGCGTTGTGACCATGATATATGTATATGTGGACAGTTCTCCATATCTAAATGGTGGGATGTAGCTTGGGGCTTCGAGGGAACGTGTCACTTCAGATTAACTCCAATGTCTTCAGGAACAGATTCAAACTGTGGTCACTGCAACTGGGTCTCGAAAGGGAGTTCGATGGCGGTGGCATTGCCGTAGAACTCTTCCAGGTTGTAGAATTCTCGCTGTGGGGGAAGAAATATATGGACGACAACATCACCTGGAAGAGTGCAAAGGACAGTTAAGCAGGCCTACAGTAAAAAATTGTGCATCACCACAGCACTTGACACTGGAACGTAGAGCCAGGAGAATTTTTTTTCTTTCAGAAAAACCTAGCCAATCCAATAAAATCTACAAGTCTACGAGAAGTTCAGAAAATTTACAGAGAACAAAGAGCCGAAGAGTGGCGGTGTGTTTTAAGCCTATTCAGAAGACTTAAAGTTTATTAAGTTTTAACTTTAACTTCTTTAAATTACTGACTGGATACTTACTAAACATGATATAAGATCAAGGAGAGATACACAGAAAGCAATCCTAATATGAGCCTTAACTTTTGGGCTGGGTTCACAGCCAGATGAGTGAACGATCATTATCCTACAATTCATGTTTACACAAGTCGAAATCACGAGTTTCAGTAAATAATATGACCATGTTTCATATGAATTTGAATCCCAGAGCTAGCAAAAACCATGCCTTAAACTTGCAACCAAAAAAATAAAACTATAGTTGTTTTACTCTTCCACAAAGTAAGAAAGTTAATTTGTGTTTGACTTCAGATATTGAGACCTTTCTCTACCCTTATAGAGAACAAGCAAGGTCGAGCAAGGTCCATGAGTTCATGAGTTCATGAGTTCTTGAGTTCATGAGCAAGGTCGAGAAAGTTAATTTGTGTTTTGGACCAACTATACATGACAGAAAATTACAGAACAACTGACCAAAGTCGAGCAAGGTCCATGAATTCGGTTTTGTATCACCAGATGCAACCCTGCTGAACTGCTGCTCGCCGATGTCTCTCATTTTGGAACTGCAATGCAAAATGCATTCCCACATGAGCTAAGCTACACAAGATCCATAACTGAAAACTGCATCTGATATCGGCAAAATTTATGCGAGCAAGAAACTGGATGTTAAAGAGTACGGAGCACCTGATGGCCTCGATCTGCGCGTTCGAGAACGCGGTGAGGATGATGAAGAACTCGGTCCAGTAGACGATCGGCTTCACGAACAGGACACGGATGTCGGCGGCCTTCACCTCGCTCGCGACTTTAGCCAGAGAAACAGCCACTGGAAGACAAGATAAAGTATAGGAAACTTTAGAAGCATGCGCAATTGCTCTTTTGGTTCTGCCCGCTGATGTTACTGTTTTTTTGTGAACATTTTTGTTCAGCAGTGGCAGAGTTCTTTTGTTTAGCAGCAGTAGAGAAGCATATGTGGACGTACGTGACAAGCACTCGGCGTCCTCGTCGGCCTCGTTGGCCAGACTCCCACCCCCGCCGGCGCTGTACACGACCTCGCCATGCTCCTGGAGCAAATCGTCGAGCAGCTCGTCCGCGCCTTCTCCTGTCTCGGGGTTCTACGCGAGCAAGAAATTGAAAACCCAAACGCCTTAGTCAGAACTCAGAACAAGATGAATTACAGTGTTAGGGGTGAGACGGCGACGGCCGGAACTCTACCGGCACTACCCACCACATTAGACGAGGAGGAAGAGGGCGGGGAGCGAGCCCGGCAGGGGGCGGCGGTGGGCTGCTGCTGCAGCAGCAGGTCGGTCCTCAGACGGTGGCGGAGGACCGCGCCTCCTGCGCCGGCGCGCCGAGGCCGCGGGTGCAGCGGGACGGCGGCGGGCGGCGCAGCGCGCGCGAGGGCGGGGCTCTGGATCGCGGCGCCTCTCATGCTAATCCGAGTTTTTCCAGGGGACGTGGGAGGAGGAGGGGAGCTTGTAGTGAGCGAAACGGCAGAGTGTGAAAGAGATAAGCAGGAGGGAACACTGTCTGAAGAAGTGAAGGGGATAGGCCAAGATTTTTCAGAGATTTTCAGACGTTTCTAATCTTCCAAGTCTCAACGGTCCAAGCCGGCAACTGGCGCCTGGAGATGCGTGCAAGGAACATGCTCTGCGGAATACGCCTTCTCTGCGTAGAATATGCCTTTTGAGAAGGAAATCAGCTATTTCTCTCTTCGTTTTTTCTTGCTGTTGCTGTCTGGTTTGGTTTCCCTGCCAACCTGAAGACAGTCCATCCTACCTTATGGTGGAAAACAAATTCGGAAAGGGAGAAATTCGGGTACCCACCGAAATTCACGAAATTTCCGAAACTCGGTAATTACGGTCAATATTTCGGATTTTCGCGTCGAAATAGTCAAATGTCGACCAAATTCAGATACATTTGAATATAGTTTAAATATTGTCCGCATACAGTCCGAAAATTCCGGCAAAACTATATTTTGTTACCCTGCCGTCGATTTTCCCCCTCTCTGTACCTTCGGCTATTGGATCATTTCTGAGAGCTTTGTCTGAAACCGACAGTCCATCCTACACATCGTATGAGCATATGGCGAGTACAAGGAAAATCCAATCAAATCATTCGAATGAAAAATCATAGTGTACTATTAATCATAGTACAAAAATAATAATTGATAGATCAAGTGTAGCAATTTTTCCCAACTTGCACAGTTCATGTGGGAACGAGGTCGGAAAAATCCATTGATCAAAAGTGCTGAAAACTTAAGTTTTTTCACGCCACCTTACAGATGTAAGTATACTAAAAATATCAGCATGCAAACTTAACATGCTATTATTCATAAGAACGAAAGAGGATAGGATAAATGTAATACACCAAATTCTAATTATGAGTACTGAAAAAATCAAAGATGCAACATTTGCTGAAACTAGCAGAAACAAGGTTGCAAGAATTCTGCCACGAATTGCAAAGGCATGAATTTGAGACAAAAGGCATGAAGGAATGCTTTTTGACTAAAGCAAGTTGTATATGATACATAAATATGTAACTGCTGGTGTCAACAGCTTACAATACAGGACCAAACAGCAAATAAATAACGACAGCAAACTAAGAAAGAAGTCCACTTAACCCCCCTATCTATTGGATTTGGAACACTAACCACCCCTATGTTTAAACTGAGCCAAATAACCCCCCTATCTATCCAAAACCAGACAGAGAGCCCCCAAGGCACTAATTGCTGTTTTGATCGGTGGTTTTGGACACGGTGGAAACTGGTTTAAGCCACGTTGGATTTTGGTCAGTCCAAATCCCCATGCAAAGCGGTCGTTTCTCTCTTTCTCTCTAGTCGCGAAATTTCCTTGCAAACGTGGTTGTCGATGTTGCCGCGTCTCGATCAAAGACTCCGTCCGTCTCGCTGGCCACGACCGCCGGATCAGCTGCCGACCAACTCGATGGTCGACGGACATGGCCGCACCTGCGCCCTCGCCATGAGCTCCGCTACCCGATCTGGCCCGCCCGCCGCTGATACCCCCACACCTAGCCTCCTTGTCACTTGAGCAGCCCCGACGCAGCTCGTGCTCCCGCCGCCGTGTGCCCCTGTTGGCGGCCGCACTGCGTGCCCTCGGACTCGCAGGAGACGATTGTCTTCAGACATAGCTGTGAAGGTTGGTGTGTATGTGTTTTTAAGGCTAGATGCTTCGAGATGCTTCCAAGCGAATTCGTCCTAATTGGACCAGGGTTGCCGTGAAGATTTCATCAATGTTGTCTGGAATAAAGACTGATGCTGCTGCTAATATGCTCAATTTTGACAAAATTTGGCTGCTATTATGGCTGCATTTTGACAGTTGCAAGACAGACAAAAGTAGAGTGAACCACATAACGAAATTATGGACATCAAGTGTGAGCATTCCTATAATCTAGTCAGCACACATAATGTTGGACGTAAGTGTGAGCATTGTCATGCTTTGGTAGGCAACAGAACATAGTATCATCAATTTGTATTATGGGATTTTATGGGATTTGTAGCCCAACCGTATGAAACCACAAATGCACAACTGACTTAACTAACTGAACTTTAGAAAAAAAATACTTGGAACTAAACTAAAAAATTTCAAACTTCCCATGACTGAACTAACTGAAGCTTTGCAGTCCTAGAAAGTGGCAGCCTGGCCGCCACTAGTCAAACTCAATTGTGGCGTGACCGACCTCGCCGGCACCCACGTGCATACTGGACATGATCCTTCTTCTAAAGCTGCTTGCAAGAAATCCAGAAACATGTGTGCCACCATCTGTTGCAGCTAGCTGCTTGCGCGTTGAAGAACAACAAAAGCTGAGGCGTCTCGACCAGAGTCCAACATGGCTTAAACCAGTTTCCACCGTGTCCAAAACCACCAATCAAAACAGCCATTAGTGCCTAGGGGGCTCTCTGTCCGGTTTTAGATAGATAGGGGGGTTATATGGACCAATTTAAACATGGGGGTGGTTAATGTCCCAAACCCAATAGATAGGGGGGTTATGTGGACTTCCTTCGCAAACTAAACATAGCATATTTAAACTAGCATACAGGCGTAACAGAATAGAAAAAACTACTGACAAACCCATTCAAGCGGCAAATTAGGACTTGAAGCTTGAGCTTAGACAGTAACTCCTCGACGCAGGTATAATCGAGTAGGCCTGAATGAACTACGTCCTCTCTGAGAGCATCATAACTCGGAAGGCTAGGAAGACATTAGGCTAGACACAAAAGCAGCGACATAAATTTGGGCTTTAGACAGAAGACAAGTCAACCTCCAAATGGGCATCAACTACAACTGAAGCAACCGCTGGAGGGCATGTCAAAGGGATCAGCCATTGACAAATCATGGGTATACCTGTTGTGTGTGAAATCCTCCTTCACAACAAATTCCAGTTCAATTTGAGCATCTCGAGAAGCTCTATCGTTGATTCGTAGCAGCCTGTGCTGATCAGCAAAGCATTTGTCCTGGGGGTGGTAAGGCAATGTGATCTTCATTTCCTTTAGCACTTTCGCATTCAAAACAAAGAATTGGGTGAAGCCAATAGATGAAATCTTGGTGCCATCATAATTCTTGAACACCACTTTTTTTAGATGGAGCTCAAGGCATTCAATTGGTTCCAGGGGGTCATACTTCCGGACATTGTTCATAACCATCCATGGGTGTGAGAGTTTTTGGAACTGGCGACAGAGAACAATACAAAATAAGTTGCCAACAGGTTATCAATACAGTAGTTGGTGTCAAATTAAATGCTAAATTTTCACATGTAGAGCAAGCAGCTATGTTTTATACTCACAATGACATACAGCCTCTCCAAACAGGGGAAGCACTTGAGGAATTTAATGACCGCATCCAGATTAGGGCCAACAGAGTCAAGAACCAAAACCCTCATGGTGTGGAATTTGGCTGTCAAGCCAACAACAATCATTTTCTGCAGAAATACAGAAAACATGTGCAAATAAGAATAATAGCCTGCACATAGGAATGCCGAATGAGCAACGGATGAAGGCTGCTGATACCTGAATAACTGTGGTTCCAAAGTGAAGTTCTGTTATGTCTTCTGAGAGGATACCCAGTATCTTCAGTTTAGGTGCCGAGATCACCCGTATGATTGGCGGGCCATGCTTTGGATCGAGCGGTAGCAATCTCTCAAGGAGGGGGGCGTACTCGATGAGCAACTCTTGTAAGAAGACGCCTCCACTCCTCCGGTCAGCGCAAAATCCTAAACTCTTCAGATTTTGGGAGCTGATGCAGAGGCGAGACATGCCAAGGTTGTCCTTGAGCTCAAGGCTTTCCAATGCAGGGGAGCCAGAGATCATGCTCTGGAGAACATCCTCCGAGATGGTGACACTATCCATGGTCAGCTGCTTGAGGCATGGAAACTTCGGCACAACAAAGCTGGGGAAATTGCAGCCGCGGAATTTGGCCACGCAGAGCGTGGGCGCGAAGCGGAACGCGGACAATGGCAGCAGGTACAACGTCTTCCTGTCGCCGTACAAGCGACTGTAGGTGAGCTCCAGCTCCTGCAGGTTGTCCAGGGCTTGGGAACCGAGCCAGCCTCCGATCTCGTCGGCACAGTCGCTGACGACGAGCCAGAGCGAGCAGCGGCGTGCCGGGCCGGGATGCCCGGAGAGGATCTTCGGGATCATGTCGACGGTCATGTGGTCCTTGCTCTTGAGTTTATAGTCCACCGCTAGGTCGAGAGGAATGGAGCGCCAGAGCGGGCGCCACCGGCGAGAGACGGCCTGGGTGCGGGCGCCTTCCTTGGTGGGGAGAAGAGAGACGATGCTGCCGAGGACGTCGTCCGGGAGGCGGCTGATGAGATCTTGGTCGTCGGTGGTTCCTCTCCCCGGTGGATCACCATCTTGGTCGTTGATGGCATGGAACTTACGCTTCTTGGAGGCTTGCACTGCCGCAGCCGCCTCCTCTGCAGTCGCCGCCACGGCCGCCGCCTTCTTCGCGTTTAACGCCGCAGCCAACGCGGAGGCAGCCGCCTCCTTGGCAGTCGACGCAGACACCGCCGCGTCCTTCGCCGCAACCGAAGCGGCCAATGCCGCCTCCTTGGCAGCCGCCGCAGCAGCCGAGGCCGCCTCCTTGGCAGCCGCCACCACCGCCGCCTCCATGGCTGGCGAGACGCGGAAAGGGTTTGACCTTGGTGGTGGTGTGCGGTTGGGGACTTTGGGAATGGGGAACAGATCGAGGGTTTTGGAAACGAGGGTTTATCCAGCGGCGAGAAATCCGGTGATGGAATATTTTGCGGTAACTGAAACGATTTTCGCGGCAATTTACTTCTCTTGGTCCAGATGTGGACAGCTCCGCCCCGGCGCCGCCGCGGGACGGCGGCCCAGGTTCTGTATCGCGGCGCCTCTCATGCTAACCCGAGATTTTGTACGGGACGTGGGGGAGCTTGCAGTGAGCGGAACGGCAGTGAAGGTCTGAATGAGATGAGGAGGATGGAAGGAACACTGACCGAAACTGAAGAGGTGAAGGGAATAGGCCAAGATGCCAAGATTTTTCCTTCTCCATTTTTTTTTTGTGAGCAATTTGCTACTCTATTTTTTAGATGGATTTTCTTCTCCATTTTCAGTCACCATTTCGTTTATATCTCCCAAGTTTCAACTGTCTTCTCAGTGTGTAATGCCGACTTATTGAGATCTTTCTATTTCTTTTTTCTTCCTTTTCTTTTGCTTTTGGCTTTCAGACTTCAGATACCAATTGTCACTCGTAAGTTCGATTCATACTGGTGCATACAAACTCGGTATGAGCTGTATATATAGTCAAAACATTGTGATTCATGTCAGGCATGTTTAATTTCAACGAAACATAGCTGCAGAAAGACTGTCCTAAAAATGCTCAGTGCCAACAGGAAAATGTGTGTATTAGAGGGCAAAATAGAGGTACGAAGGCACACACATTATCATCAATTTGGAGCAATATCATACTTCCATAATATCAATATACTATGCACAGGAGTTGCATCCCTCTTCGTGGTTCAATTACATTCAGCGACACAACGTCCACACCCAGATGAGGGGACAAGGGAAAATAGCTAAAAGTAGTAGTAGTAGTAGTCATATATATTACCATCAGTAGTTTTTTTTTTTTTTTTGGTTTCCATGCCTCCTGCATAAGCTGAAAGCTAACACCTCAAATCATATTCCTTCGGAAATATCTCTCTACCTCTGCCTTTTTCCAATGGGAATGATAGCGAAACAATGACTAATTGTCGAGGACAAAGGAGTTACAATGAGGATAAGCCACCAGGGCAACTCGAGAATAGTTGCCGTTAACCCTGTCATGTAGAGGATCTCCATAGATCCTTGCAGAACCTGATCGCGTACCCGGTGCCAGTAGCAAAGGCCCACAAGATAGCAGCAAGCAGAACCAATAACGAGACGGAGATCAGTCCTGTGCCCCTTCTTCTAACCTGAGCAAGCGGGGCGCTTGGTTCTTCATTTGGAGCTTGTTCTGATCTAAAGCTGGAAATGCGTTGGAGCGTTCGGTTGAGAACATTGTTTTCGGCAGCCAGAGCTGGAGTGGCAGGGACTGCATCCAGCAAAGCTGATACGGCTGCATTGAACCACGATTGTGAATCCTGTGGACTCTGGTTAGGCGGTTCCCCATTCATCATATGAATATTGGCAGTGCCTGCAATGTTCAGAAGAAATAAGTTCAGACTCAGGACGTTTGACAATGTTATCTGAGATAAATTTTAGGTGATCATGTGAAAAGCTTGCAAAATGAAATGGACCCCCATTAAGCACCTGATGCATGTGAGGAGAAGACAACATGGTTATGCTGCATGCGATTCCGCACACTAAGAGCGACCTGGTTCTGTGTCCACGATTCAGATGTATACTGAAAGCCCTGGTTCTGGGATCCACTATCACCAGAATAACCATTTTGGTTTCCAGTCCCCACTCCAGCTGTGCCAAATGAGCCAGGTAGAAACATTGGAGCATCAGAGTACTCCAAACTATCGTACATCCCACTGGATGCCGTAGTCAAGTGCTCGGTTGCAGTACAATTCATACTCTGTCCTACATCTTCTAGATCAAAGAAATCGTTGATTTCAAGGAACTCCTCATCAGCATCCTGACAGTCATAACTGGCCAACCCTGCAACGGTTCTTGGTGCACTTGTTTCTTCAGCACAATTTGTTTCCCAACTCAATAGCATGTTGGTGAGAGCAGACTGTGCAATTTGATTGCTGAGCTCTGACTGCGGATCGATATCTATGCTTTCTTGCACTGCAGAAGAAGGATCTACAGAGTTGACTATATCACCCTGACATCCATTGAAATCTCCATTCCCATCCTATACAAGTCAATATATAACTTAAGATTTAGAAAACCGGAAACATATGTAGAACAGCTCATGCATATTACTAGAAAATGTAATAGTGTTATACATCATTGAAACTCTGTGTCTGATGTCTTTTAGGACATAACATAACATATTGTCAAATACTGATACAGGAAATTATTTTGTGCCTTGCTAATTTTGTTATTGCGTGAGCATAAAGGCAGAAGTAATTAGCAATTATAAGACAAATGCAGAAGTAACTACTAGCAATTATGCAACATACCATGCATTCCAAAGTGCTATACAATCATTCAAAGTATGTGTCTGGTATCTTTTAGGGGACTTAACATAACATTTTCTCAAATACTGACCAGACCCAAGAAATTATTTTTCTTCTTACAAATTTGTAATAGCTTATGCATATATATTAGTAGTACAAAACGTAATAGTATTATATAATCATTCAAATTCTGTGTCTGGTGTCCTTTAGGAAACATGGCATAACATCTCAACTACTGACCAGGCCCAAGAAATCATTTTGTGTCTTACAAATGTGTAATTGTGTGAGCATAAAAACAGAACTAAATAACAATTAGGAAAAATGCACAACTAGCAGCTAGCAATTATGTAATTACGCGGCATATCATGCATTCCAAATTTTCATCATCTAAGGATGAACAGGTACAGAACATAGATTATAGAGAAAGAAAATCAAACCTGGTGAAAGCTGTGATGAGGAACTGGTGCAGAGAAATCTGCCAGCGGTTCGACATTCTCCTGGTCATTCTCAAGCTGCAACAAAAGCCCTTCAAGATCCCCAAAGGGAAGCTTGGTGCCAGTACATTCTGATGCGTCCGCAACACCGCTACTAGCGGCATAATCTGCAACACTTATCTCCTCCATGTCAGCGTTGGGCCAAGGCTCGTGATCATCATCATCATCCGGAAGCTGCAGCTGGGAAACCTGTGCTGAGAATTCCGGGAACGATCTAGCGGCCCGTTGATCATCGGACATGTCCATGAGAAGCCCCTCAAGATCCCCAAGAGGGAGCTCTGTGTTCTCTGCCGGTACCATAGCGCCGCTGCTGGTTGCAGCATCTGCAGCCTCGGTGGTGTTGGCGTCATCGTCACTGGGCCAGCTTTGACGGTGGCCATGGTGAGGCAGAGCTTGGGAAGAAACCGGTGTGGTGGAGAAATCCGAGTGCTGCTCACTGTTTCGCTGATGTTCTTGAGACTGCAGCAGGAGCACCTCGAGATCCCCAATCTGCTCGTCCACTGTCGCGGCCCTAGGTGCGGTGGTGGTAGGGATAGGGTCAGCAACCACCACAGCCAGGTCGGCGCGGATGTCTTCGTCGTCGTCGTCGAGCCAGTCCTCCTCCCTGAAGGGCGCGCCGTACTGCTCGCCGTTCTTGGGCCCGGCCCCGCTCTTCTCGAAGAGCTTGTAGAGCGCGAAGGCCTCGCGGCCGTGCGCGGCGGGCGGGAGCGCGTCGGGGAGGATTGTGTACTCGTGCATGACCCAGTCGGTGCGCTCACCGCGCGGCGCGCGGCCGTGGTGGTAGACGAGGGTCTTCTTGTTCCCGACGGCGCGGCCGCCGTTGCAGATGGAGCGGTCCTTCCCCGTGGCCTTCCAGTAGCCGTCTGCGGTGGTGCGGCTGGCGCGCGAGCCGTTGGGGTACTTGCGGTCGAGGCGGCTGCAAAAGAACCACTGCTTGTCCCCGGTCCGCAGCGCCGACCTCTCTGCTCCGGCAGCAGCAGCAGGAGCAGCGAATCCAGGTCAGGAATCGGGATGTGGGGGGGAAGAGGGAGGTCGCGGGGAGATACGAGACGAAGCGGATGCGATCGGATTGAGGGGGGCACGTACCGGGGAGGTGGGAGGGGTGGGACTTGTAGACGTCGACGTCGGCGATGTAGGGGGTGGGGCGGCCGGCGGCGATCCGGCGCTTGAGGAAGTAGAGGACGAGCTCCTCGTCGGTGGGGCTGAAGCGGAAGCCCGGCGGCCAGCGGGGCGGCGGGGTCTCCATCGTCGCCGGCGCGGAGGGGAGGGGGGTGGGGGATGGGTTGGGTTTGGTGGTGGACTTCGGGCTTGCGTCTCCTTTGCGGGGGTCAAAGTGCCGCTCCGGCTCGAGTTAATAGAGCCCCATCTCTCTGTGTGCGTGGGCCCTGCGGCTCTACGCGGCTTCGTGGCAGCTTCTTGCGCGTTTCGCTGGGGCCCGGAGGCCACAGAAGTCATGGTACGCACAGGGCGCGAGGGTGGTCGACCCCACCGACCAGTGACACGGCGGTTCCCAAAAAAAAACTAACGAGTGACACGGCACACGTGAGCGAGATCGGGCATGAATGAGAATGTTTTGTCTTGACAAGAAAACAAAACGAGTGAAAAACTATGACACAAAAACATTGCATGGTAGCAACGACCAGTCCATCTTCCAAGCGATATTTGTTCTTTTGGCAACATCTTCCAAGCCATATGGTTAGTTCTTACACAAAAAAGGTTGATAGGTTCATGTAGTCTTGCCATTTAACATTCACTAGAATCTAGTCTCGTCGAAACAATTGTTATTTCTCTACTTATTACGGGGAGACGGTATCACAACTACTACGTTCGTAGAACATTCTTCTCCTTATCATCGCCAACCCACCGATGAATTCAAAACCTTCTTTCAAAGGTTTTCCCACATGTTACTGTCCGTGTCAGCAAACAGTTTGAGATATCTCAGACCTTTTTGAAAATGTGCAAGTCAAGTAGTAGCAAAATATTTAAAGAACGTTTTTTCTCTATTACAATGTTTCGAGAACCTAAGGACTCGGATGAAATTCTCTACTCGATCTCATAGATCCCTCTAGGATTATGTGGAAAACCGTGTGTTCGAAGAATCGTAGGTATGGCAAACTTCGAATCCATGCCCTAGCTTGCCCAAAGGGGAGCTTCGCCCCTAAAAATACTTTTGTGTGTCCGAACTACAAAAATCGGTAGAAGTGTTGGTCTAAGTATAGTGAACAATACACATCTTCAAAATTTCCAAAATCTGTCATTATTTTATCATTTGTTATGTAGCCCATAATACAAAGGGTTTGCATCGTGATTTTGCATGCTTGTAGGAACATCAATGAGTACATCTAGACTTATTTTCAGTTTTCTAAAAAAATCAATATAATTATATTTTTTTAAAGAAATAAAGGGATCACTGGATCTCGGGAGAAATAGAGTTTGACTTATAGGCCACAAAACTCATGATATGCACAAGGTCCGAAATTAGTCGACCCCATCAGCTAGTGAAATAGCAAATCCCTATTTGACATCCAGGGTACAGAATAGTTATTTTGCATCCCACATAACTTTATGTTGTCACGTTTAGAAATTTATGTTTTGTATACAAATAATTATGTTCATATTCATCCACAACGCAAAAAATTGACATAAAAAAATAATTTATGAGTAATTATAGTGTAAAAAACACTAAAAATACACATTTTATGTCGTATTTTTATACGGTATGTAAACAAAAAAATTATGACATGTCTATATTTTCTTACGTTCTTCTCAACTCTCGAGGTAAGACAAAATTTACGCAATGTAAAAATAATATGCAGTTCTAAAGATAGAGGGTGGGTGTAGAATAACTATATATATAGGGTGGCGCTATTTGACATTCACGTAAATTTTGTACTACTTCGTAAATCGAGAAGAACATAATAAAATTTAGAAATGACATAATTTTTTTGTTTACATGTCGTAAAAAAATTCGACGTAAAATACATATTTTGGTGCTTTTTACACTATAATGACCCATACACTTTATTTTTATGTCAATTTTTTTGGTTATAATGAATATATGAACATAATTATTCTATACAAAACATAAATTTTTCAATCTAACAACGTAAAAATATGTTGGGTGCAAAATAGTTCAAAATAACTATTTTGCACCCTGGGTGTCGACAGGGCCGGCCCTGAGGGGGGACTGGCGGGGCAGCCGCCCCGGGCCCAAAAAAATATAAGCCTAGTATATATTATAAAAAAATGTTTCGCTATTGGGCCGGTGGAAACCGCTCGGCGCTCGACTCCAGGCAGCCAGGCATTAATCGATCATCGCGCTTCCGAATTCCCAGCATGGTAGCCTCGGTGTCGCTTCCCGATTCCCGAGTCCCGAGCCTGTCGCCTGCGGCCTGCCCGTCGCTTCGCTTCCACTGGATCGCCTTGCCGATCGGATCGGGAGCCACTCGCCCAAGCGGGACGCGATCACACGAAGGCCATCACTCCATTGCTAGGATACCAGAAATCTCCGCCCCATCGACTGTATCTGCCGCCGCCTTACCAAGGTTACCATAGGCGGACGCAGCGTCCCTATAGCCCGGGCACGCGTCCGGGCTTCGGACCCGGCCGGTAAGCCTAATTACTATTCATCAAAGGTAAAAATTAGTAAAATTAGCCTCTAAATTAAGAGTTTGCCCGGGCTTTGAAAATTTTCTAGGTCCGCCACTGAAGGTTACATCATCTAATTAAGCAGAAGCAAACTCCAAAACCAGATAGACACGTTTTTTACTGTGAAGTCACTAGGAGTCCTCACCACCGATCGTTTCAAACAATCAAATTGACTGGAACCAAGTAACAACGAAGTCCTAGGAGTTAACAAAGAAGTCACTAGGCACGAAGTATATCCCGTCTATAATCGTTTCAAACACGTTTTTTCTTTTGGTAATTTACTAGTGACTAGTGTATTAAACTATTAATCAATCTATTGTTCTTGCTTCCAGTTTAACCTAGCTACTAGCTGTTCTGTCTTAATTCTTAGTTCTTAATTCTAATTAGTAATTATTGTTCTTGTTTAAAGAACTCCTGTCATTTAAAAGTATATTTGGGTTTTTAATGAGTTTGACATCTTTGAAGGCATTGGCAACTCTACCCATCGAGAAGAAGTTAGTAGACAAGATTGATATTGATTCCATCATCACGGACTTTGCTTCCAGGAATTTTTAGAGGAAATTTTAAGGTATCATGTAAACATTGTTATTTTTATATAAATATTATAGTTAGGAGTATACTTAAAATATTTATTTTTCATTATCTCATATATGCATAAAAAATTATAATAAGAGGCCCAAAATTTTAGTTTCGCCCCGGGCCCCTAAAATCTCAGGACCGGCACTGGGTGTCGAATAGGGTTTCTATTGCATGACGTGAATGTAGTTGTCGATAAGGATGTAAATGCAGTAAATATTGCATGATAGAATAATAGTAACGACGAGACCATCTTCCAAGCAATTATTTTTGACAATTTTTCAAGCTATATGATTATTGACAAAAAAAAGATGACAAGTTCGTGTAGGCTTGCAATCTAGCATTCCAATGTACTTAGTCTCATCAAAACAATTGCTATTTCTCGACTTATAGGGATACCACATCATGGCCGTGTCGTTGAGTAGAACATTCTCCGGTTCATTGTCATCCTTAACCCACCAACTCGCTATCAATTCAAAGTCCTTACCAACTCCTAACTCGGATACAAGTGTGCTTTCCTTCCTTAGTGTTGTACCAGAGGAGACACTAAAACAATGATTAATAGAGTTCTCTTTACATCACTTGTGGTGAGGAGTTTTCAATTGTCTCGTCATTTATCTTATTTTCCCGTTTCAGCAATAGTACTATTTGATAGATCATTGTTTATGTTTGTTCTTTTGCTCAGTTTTGTTTACCTCGTGTTTTTACTTTTTTGTTGTTGTTTTTTCGAGAGTACTCCAAAGGCATACCTTATCTTTATAAAAGAGAGCAAAGTATGTACAGGAACCCTAGATCAAAGTTGTGAACTGATCCGGATACACTCCACACACATATGAGCAACTTTTTGTTGTTTGGAACGTGCAACAAATACGACATGGGCAAAGAAAAAGAAATTATTTTTCTTGCGCATGTAAAAAAAAGTTGGGGGCATATTTTAACCCTTTTGATTTTGTTTGTGTATAAACAGATGCGCAATTATTTAATTAAATACTAGTCATTACGTAGATATTACAACAATACACAACACTTATACAAAGATTAAGAAAGACTATTAGTCTTTTCCTCCTCAAAATTGGAACCATTAACAATCAATGGTTTTTTGTCCTTTGCTGCACACTGGAATCGTTAACAGTCAATGATATACAAGGCAATGCAACTATAGACATAGCAAAGAAACTAGCAGGGGACATTTTATATACATAATCTGGCACTGCGAGCCTCAACATTCAAGGAATACAACTCATGACTCTGTTTCGCACAATGGGCCATAGGCTAAAACAATTATGCACCCATAGCAAAATAAAATGATGTGATATAGTTTATGCATACAACAATGCCAACCTTGCCACTGCCTTGACATCAGAGGCAGCACAGCACGCATGTACACAAAACATGGCTGCTGCGGTCGGTATATGATTTTAATTGATTGCTTAGATTACACAACCGAAAAAAAACAGTAGGATAAAAAACCCAGCTGCTTCTTTGCTCTACTATGCTAGCATAAATGAAGACCATGTGATCATCTACCAACAGAAGCGATATTGTACAAAAACGTTGACCCAACAGAAGCGATATTGCTGTCCATGGAGCGAATCATGGGACCAGATCCCTCTGCGCACCGGGCGGAGCGGTTGGCATCGGGAAGTACGAATAATAAGCGCCGCCGAACTGCGGGGCCTCCACATATGGACTCTGGACAAAAGGAAGAGTAGCATTTCTGAGTCTTCTGTTCGGTGGAGCAATACATGTTTCATGTCTAAGAGCAGAAGCAACTCCACTATGAGCTAGCATATAGAGTTGTGTCACTATGGAGGTACAATCAGTGAAACGAGTTGCCGATATGCACATCAATGTCAAGATTTTTGCGATTGTCCAACATTTTGTTGGTTGAGTGTTGGCATGCTGGGTCTAGAGTGTGTGCACAAATGCTACGATTCTTTGCAAAGCTCACACCATTATTGGGTATTGAGCGTATGAACAAGTGCTGCTGGTTTTCTGTGCACTTCAACATGACACAGAAAGACCTTTTGCAAAGCTTGTACCAGTCACTAGATCTGGTTTGCGAGGGAAGTAATAAACCAGACATTTAAAAAAATCTAATGATAATTCAATCAGCCATGTAAAAAGCTTCCATTTTAGATTGCTACAGATGTCACAGCAATGATCTCAGAAGATGGTGGGCACCTGGGAATATTGGGGGTTTGCATCAAATGGCTGCACCCTGGGAGAATTTGGTGATGAATCAGGAGAACCACGGACATTATCATCCAAATTATTTATTGTATTATTGACTGTTGGTGCTTCCCCTTCACTGTTGAACTTAACACGCTGTGGCAAAATAACCAAACTTAGCTCATCGAAGAACACCAGATACATATCAAAACCCACAAGTGAATGGATAAATATACGAAGAACGATACCTGGAATATTTTGCCTAATGTTTTCAATCCTTTAGCTCGGGCTCTTAGTTCCTCCCTCCTCACAAAGCTATCTTGAAGCACCTGATATTGTTAGAATGTTTAAATACACTGCTACAACTTGAGATAATGTGTAAGATGAGAACAAAAACAGCCATGTAATAAGATGGTCAGGACATGAGGACGAACCATCTGACAGACATGTGACAGGGTTGCCTCTATATCGGCAACATTAAGCTTCCATAAAGAATCAACCATAACACTCTTATGACTCCGCATGTAAGCTTCAAGTTGCTCCTCAGTGTAATTACATTCCGAACTGAGATGCTTCTTTAAGTCTTCCTGCAACTGCATAAGAGCTATTGCACCTGCAGAAACAAAAACAAATTTCCAACCAAATTACAAATATATATCACTAAAGCAAACATTGCATGTATTTGAAACCAGAATTTTTATTCAAGAAGACTAATAATTAAATAAAATAAGTTTTACCTGTTGCAGCTGTCACTTGGGATTTAATAAAGTGACCTTTATTTCTGAACCATTCAGCTATAAAAGGAACCCCCAAAAGGATAGCTTTCTTTCCAAGCTCCTTGGCAGCTTGTCTTGAATACATGTAGCCAATAGTGCTCAGCATATCAACCCCATATGCTGCAGGACATGCAAAATCAGAAAAGAACACTGAGTTGATCGAAGTCAGGTTCATGAACGCAAAGAAAGAGGGAGTCGAAATGTTTGGTTTATATAGGGAATACACAATGACAAAATGCTCAAACAGTTCCAGAGTAAATGGGTAGGGATAATAGCAGAAAAGGTAGTGAAAAAACTAAGGAAAAATAGACAGAACAGTTAGCAAGTGAGGAAACGTTCGTGATAAGCACTTCACAGATGAGAGGACTGTCATGGATGTGCACCTGCATCAGAAAGTCTAGACACCTCAGCCTCAGCAAGCTGGATAAATTCCTCTTTGTTTCCTTGAACATAAATGTTCAATCTATTCTTCAGTTTCTCTGCAAGTTTCTCCTCTCTTTCCTTTTGTACAGTCTGCAGTAGTTCTTAAGAGCTTAAATATATAACATGATGAAGAGTATGGTGCCACAGTAATTAACAAATTACAGCACCACAAAAGAACAGATGTCTTATTACATACTACCTCTGTTCCAAATCATATGAGTTTTGGAAGGATATTTTAGCCTTTTAAAACGTCTTATAATTTGGAACAGAGGAGATACTTTATTGCAATGCAATATTACCACACAAAGCATGTTTAGTTGCAATCTATAATTAATCCTTCAAGACCTAATGTCATTTAGTTTCGGTTGCAAAGACTATAAAGAGACTCCCTGTGTATGCTGCAAGTAGTAGAGTACTGTGGAGGCTGAACTGCATGCAGGATAATTTTATGCATGAGAAATGTCATGCACAAACCATAGTGCACATATGTTCATCATGGAATGTTTGAGTTTCACTTATTTTTCGTATACAGGGCTGGACAGGTGTTAAAGCACAAGAACTGTATTATCATGTTGAGAAGGAAAAGCAGTAAAGCACGCCTGGTACTAACATGAGAAGCACAACGAACCGGTAAAACAAGAACACCGAGATGTGACATATATGCACTCTAACATGCCTTCTTGAGTTTGAAGCTTTCTAAAGGCGTTGTGGCTTCTAGTGTAGTAAGACGCGTTGTGCTAAACAATAGTAATTCGCTAGAATTTAAGCATGTACTACCATGACTTGCTTGTACAATACATAATAGTTGGAAGAAAAAATGGATACTAGGTTTCTATGGAAAAGGAATATTTTTGAATTTTCAGTCAGGAATGAGCATAAACTATTTGTTAGCATCGACATACTTGCATTTTCTCTTGAAACTTCCTTGCATCAATATGATCATCCTCACCAAAAATATCGGAGGCCATGGATGCCATCGCGAGTTCACCAATGTAATCCTCAAAAATCTCACTACCAAATAGCATTGCAAAAATTGCCGCTGGATCGATCATTGCTTCCCTGAATATAGATAACATGACACCAGTAAGAAGGGTTATCATCTCACAAGTTTCTGCAGCATTTTTTTTTTGGAAAGGAGCATATATTAATATCACAAGTTTCTGCAACATATGAGCCAAAATTACCAATTACATTGTGAAAGCTATATCAAGGAAATGAAGAAGCAACTTGGCAACCATCTAAACTGCTACACTAATACATCCCCCAAGAACACCCCAATTCTTTGAAATTTATTCTGACAAGTTCACAGTAAGTATTTGTGAATCAGACTTACGTTGAAATACCAGATTTCCCATATGAGTCGTACGCTTCACGCTGTAAGGGGTCACTGAGTACTTGATATGCCTCCCCCAATTCCTGCAATTACAGTAACTCCGGTAAACATACTATGAAAATCACATGTTCCTGTTTTACAAAGTCATATTAGTATCTAAGAGTGACAAGATGCACCGCAAAGTAGCACCTCGGCAGCAACGCTCAGAACATTGCAAAAGTAACTCGATAATGCGTCATACTGTCGTGCATGATGGCTGATATATCAGTACGTGGAATAGAGCCCGTGGCTGATAGCGAATCACACATGGAAAACTGCTAATTGTTGGACATTAGTTCCAGATGTTTCGGCGATTATGCAAAAGAATTGTGCAAGTGCAGAATGATTCATGGTGTATAGAGGAGCAAATTGCCATTAGAACCTCGCTTTGGACACAGATACTTCCATCATCATTTATGAAGAGACTATTAGATTATGTTTTCTGAATGAGGTTCATATATATGCTCGATTTATGCAAGGTGGAAACTTTGACACTGAGCCACTTGTATGATGGTCCACAGAGAATAATTCAGCGGTTCTGAAGCCAAACACTACCTATATGGAATTGCCAACTTTGTGTTAACTCCTGAGGTTGTTGTTGGGGTTCCTAGACTCAGTAGAGCATATTCAACATCATGTCAGGATGGAACGGTATTCAGTGTCAGTGAGTGTGTGACAATAATGCCCGTGCAATAGATGCGTGTAACTGGGGCGGGCAGCTATGGTGATCGAAGGACTTTCTGCAGTAAGCCAGTGAATTACAGTACCAGGCATTAGATACAGAGATGCATATTTTGCGCCAGCGCGCGAAGAAGACGCATGATCCTCCCGCGCCTCCCTATGTCTAGAGTTAACAGTAGTATCGATTGTTCCAGCAAATTCATGGTCAGTTGCGCGCAGCACTGTTCGTGATAGTCACAGCAGGTTAATGACAGTTGCATGATGCTGCTGTCGCTGTGAGCTGATCTCGCAAGTTTTTTTTTCCTCAGATATCTCTCACTAAGCCACGGTAATGGGAAGCAGCAGCAGGACAGAGTAGAGAGCCAACACTTGCCTGGAACTTCACGGCGGCGAGAGGGTCATTGGGGTTCTTGTCGGGATGGACCTGCCTCGCCTGCAACGAGCGGCGACCGGAATGAGACCAAACCAATGCGAAATATTCGCCGGAGAGGCCGAGGGGAATTTCACCTTGACGTAGTATGCCTTCTTGATCTCGGCCTCGGTGGCCTCCGGCTTCACCTCCAGCACATCGTAGTACCCCGTCTCCCGCACCATCGAACCAGACCGCCGCTCCTCCGCCACACCGAAACCAGTCGCCGGATCTCACGCTCGGCTCCGCCCCGGCTCGACCGGAGGGTCCCGGGATCTTCTCCTGGCGTGGCTCCTCCTCTTCCTCCCGGCGGTAGTAGCGAGACGCGAGCTGGCGGGCGGAGGAATGGAAGACCGGCGGGCGGGCGGTGCGCTGGTGTGGCGGGTGGGGATCCCCGCCCGCCCCGACCATAAAGCGCGTGGAATAATTCGTTTACTTTCTTTTTTGGCTCCCGCGTGGAATAGTGGGAGGATGAGTCACGTTGACATGGAGCCCCGAACTGGTAAAACCCCACGCCCCTCCAACGGAACGCCCTTTTCCTCTCTCGATTGATCGCCGCGGATTAGCCAACGATTATTAGGGCATCTCGAGTGGTGTCCCTTAAACAACTTTCCGGCGAATGGACACGTCGGGTAGAAAAATGCACGAGGTATATATATTTTTAATCTTATAACTTGCATTATGGGACGTTTTAGTCTTACATCTTGCAAATTGGGTTTGATTAGTCACAACTTGCAACCCATGAGCATTTTTGTCCAATTCAATTGAATTTCAGCAAGTTTGACAGATTTTGACCTAGCGAGCACGTCCAAACTCATTTGGGAGCAGTCACGTGGCATGCCATTTTTTCAATGAAAACATGTGTATTTTCTCTGCCCGCTTGTATACTTGGTACTGTCTGATAGGCAACCCCACCTATCATTAGTTGTTGTATAATTAAAAAAAATGCTTTGGCGAGATTTGATCCCATGGCTTATCGCATTAAAGAAATAGAAACACACCAATACAACACTACGGCCGAAATTACAACTTGTTGAACCCTACTCTGTTATACGCACTTTCAGACTACTGCGTGCTAACTCACCTACAACCTAGCGAAGCTTGATTGACCGAATGTATACAACCTAGCGAAGCTTACTTAATTGGCAAGTTATGGAACTAAAATGAATGCTCGTGCAACGCAAGATATAGGACTACAAGTGTATATACCTCAAAATGCATCCATTGGCGTGTTTTAAAGATTTTTTAGGTTTAATATCGTGTTCGACGCGCCGAGATCTTCCCCGCTCCACAAGGGACGTGTTTGGCGTTTCGGACACAAGGTGCATCCCTCACACGTAGGAGAAAGGCAGCATGATACACCTGCCAAAGCCCGAGCCATATCATTTCCCATTCACCACTCTTTCCTAGGGTGTCTTGCCTCCTACCGTCCTCAGAGCTCCGCCGCTACCGGATTCGACGCCGGTAATTCGACCGTGTCTCCATGCCAACACTTCTCCCTCACCTCCCAGCCATCTTGATGCCGGCTTTTGCAAGCCGCCAAGGCTCGAACGTGGCGGTGATAGCTCCCATTTTGGTCACATTTTACCGAGGCTTTTCTATTGATTTTAATGATTTTCACTCTTCAATTAGCGCTGATATTGTGAAAACAAAGAACCATGCAATCTACTATGTCTTTCTTTCAGGTAGCTGGGCACTTTTGAAATGATTTGAAGCCACTTATGAGATGAAAGAAGGGAAAAGAAGAAATCATTAAATGGGAGGAATATCATTAGAGAAAACAAGGATTTTAACGACCACCATTATGGTATCGGCTCTGGCCCACCCGTACAGGCTGTGGCGTCTATACAGCCTGCATGTACTATATGTAGTCGCCTTCGCCTGATCAAAAGAAACACTTCTCGAAAGGAGGCATACACAAAAATAAAACACCACAACCGTCATCCACTTCAGAATAGATGAAGAAGAGACTTAAAGAAGAAGAAGAAGAAGAAGAAGAAGAAGAAGAAGAAGAAGAAGAAGAATCCTTTGATCTTCTCTGTGATCTTCGACCTCTAAATCATCTACTCTACCATCATTTCTCTTGCATAAGAGAGAAAGAGGTCCACACTTGTAAGATTGGGGTTTAAAACTCTATTCATATTTGGATTTGTATTTGATTTTACCATTGTTGGTGGTAACATGCTACATGATCATGGGAGTCAGATGAATCCACTAGGAGGAGTCTTGGCTAGTAATGGGTTGCTCGCATACTTGCACATTTATATGAAGAATTATAATTAAATATTTTATTTGGCACATCTATTATCACTATGAACTGAATTATTCCGCGCCTCCTCTCATATACAGGAACTCCAAACGATCTTCGTACCCTTTACTTTTATGTTATTTACTTTGAATCATTGTTCAAACTCTATTTCACCATCCATCATATTCACTCATTTCCATCTCAATACTTGCAATCAATGTTGGGGTTCACATAGGGAAACCAAAAAAATGGCCTATCGAATCACACCAAGATCAAACTATGGAAGAACAAGAGAGATAGATCTTTTCCAATGGCTAGATTACTTGTTCATCTCTATCCCCCTTGCGTAGTTCCCTCTTTTTTCTTTTCCCTTGGCTTTATCTTGGACCTTGTAGTACTTGTCCTTGGTTTACTTCTTGTATTCCTGGCTTGCCTTTAATAAATGAAAATCTACACCGTAAGGATTTTCCTTACGGTAATTCGGTAAAAAATTGAATAGATATAGATCAATATCTATATGAACTCACCAAAGAACGCAATGGATGATCTCTTAGTGTAGTTCATTGATGATGATGATCATGTCGATACCCGCAGCTGGTGTATCCCTCCCAGCCGCGAGGAGAAGCTCTACCCGATGGAGAATCGAAAGTACGGCCCCAACGCAGGTTATATATTGCAACACGCAACCTCCTAATCTGTGTAGTGTCCCGATGTTCAGAGCGTTGCGCCAACGGTGATAATATCGCAACCTTCTAGTGTACGTATGTGGAGAAATCTCAGAGAGAGAGAGAGAGAGAGAGAGAGAGAGAGAGAGAGACCAACATGGGGAGGGGTGTATTAGAGGTGGAGGGGTGTATCCATTTATATAGTTGGAGGGAAGGGCACCTAGGATCCCTAGGGTTTCCCGGGGCAGGGCCTATGGCAGGCTCGAACACAGCTTGATCGCGCGTTCCTCCGTGAACTATGTACTCAACGACGAGAGGAGTCTTGTCCTCCTGCTCCTCTTGCGCTCAGTCCCAGCGCCCTGCCTCGTCGAAGACCACGTCGCGTGAGACATGGACACGCTTGTCGATGGGATCGTAGAGGCGGTACACCTTGGTACCTATTTCATAGCCAATAAACACCATCTTCACGTCGCGGTCGTCGAGTTTTCTTGTACCTGGGCGCGTGACCTTGACGTAGCCGATGCAGCCGAAGACGCGGAGGCGCTCCACGTTAGGCTTCCGCCTGTGCCAGGCTTCGAGCGGCGTGACGCCATCCATGTTGCGTGTGTAGCAGCGGTTCAGGATACACCGCTGTCACCACGCCCTCGCCCCAGACAATGGCGACGGTAGCCGTAGCGACGTCCTTCTCCATCAGTCGTAGCCGTAGCAGTAGGAGTAGCAGTCCCCCCATAATTTGTTTAAACGGCTTTTTTGGAACCTACTCCCTCCGTTTCAAAATATAAGATGTTTTAGGTTTGTGAAGAAAATGAATTTAGACTTGTTTTAGTATATAGGTTCACTCAACTTTGGGATGAATCTACATACTAAAAAAATCTAGATTCATCTTCTTCACAAACCTAAAACATCTTATATTTTGAAACAGAGGGAGTAATGAATAGCTATCGTTAAGTACTAATGTTTCACTTACATATGGGTCCGAGTGGCCGACTGGCAGGACATCCAAATTTGGTGCACAGATGGGTCGATCCTGACGTGTTTGTCCAGATCGGTCAGGCCGCTGGGCGCCGCGCACGTCCCATGCGTCCGCGCGGACGAGTTCGGACGCGCTCGGACGGGTTAGGTCGGCCTGGTGGAGATGCCCTTAGGAGAGAGAGAGAGAGAGAGAGAGAGAGAGAGAGAGAGAGAGAGAGGTGTTGATTTGTCTCTTTGCAAATAATTGAAGAGAAACATAGTGCGGTGTTTATGTGTTGTCTAAATTATATCCATGTGGATGCAGAATGTTGATGGCCGATCCAGTGATAATCAAAGCATTTTGATCTTGGTGGAGACGAGCAACCTACACGTCTCGTGAACACATGCTTAATAAAGAGCCAAAAAGATATTGTTAATGTGGAATGTTATAACCATATATTAGGTGAGTTGAATGTAGGGTGTGGTATTTACGATAGCGGCCGGAGTTCACAAATTTAGGAGAAAAAAAATCCTTTTAGAGAATGCCCTGTAAAGAGATACTAGGAGGTGTCTTAGCGGAGCTGTTGAACATGCTCTAAGGAGCCGAGAAAAGTGCATTTTTTACGCCACGCTGGAAAGACCACTTCAATGACTGTGTACATTGTCGCAGGATCTATTTTATGTTAATTTTTATTAGCGGTTATTTTATGGTCTAGAAATTGTATTTATCATATAGAAATAAAGTATACATAATAGTAATATGGTTGACTGATGCCTAAGTCGGTTATTTTTAAATTATGTTGGTTTGACACATCTTTTATTTTATACACGTGAATCCAAAGGTGTTGTATGTTTACATGTGAAACGATGAAAAAAACTTAAGCCATAGCAACATACGGACATTTAACTAGTATTACTATTAAATAAAAATCATATTTATTTTGAAATAAAAGGTTTAACAACTTTACGTTGTCCACCAACATATACAACTATTGTTTGAACTCCGTTGTTACTTTGCAACTCTTTACCAATTTGTTACTAACGGATCTATATGTGTTGCATTGTATACATACCTATATGTGTTGCATTGTATGCTAGCAACATCCAAAAAACACAATGCATTCATATCCGTTGGTATAGGCTCTAGCAACGCCTATATGGGCACCTAGGTACGCATAAGTGTGTTGCTGTAGGGGGTGGGGGTGGGGTGGGGGGTTTCTGTTGTAGTGGTCCTCCATGTTGGGCTCCTAACTTGAGTCCAAATGATGTTCTTGAGCATGATTTTTTTGTCGATGTCGACCTTGATGTTCTGGTTCTTCACGGTCATGTCCATTGTGGTGGAGGACAAGTATTCTTACATGTTGATGTGGTTCACCACGTCGAGAATTAAATCTTCAAGGAGAAGAGTTGCCTCTGTAACTTGCGGTGGCTGCATGTCACAGAGAAGGTACTCAGTGAGAAGAGCTTGCGTACTCTTCTTGTTGCGGTGTGATGATGTGAAGAACTTGAAGAACTTATGCGGCGGCGGTTGTTGTTGATGTGGGCAAGAACTTGAGTCATTTGTTCTCCCAAAGTGTCCAAAGCGCCTCGATTTTGCATATTTTTTGGCAAAACTCTTCACATTTATCGTCAAGACACGTCTTTATTCTTGCAAAATCATCTCTTGGCGTTGAACCTACATATCGTGCCTCGTCGCAAATTCTTCATCATTTTGAAAACAATCAGGTGTTCCACCTTCATCTCCTTCCCTATTCATGATGCACAAGACCAAGTGTTGTATATGCTAATGGAAATGGGTGTTAGGGAACCATGACTTTACCTTCACTCACTTTGGAAAGACAGTATTGGATAAATGGCCACAACCAAGAGCAAACCAAACCAACAAAAGTGAAGTGACTAGAAAACACCACACAAAATATAAACACTCACAAGGATTTTTGGTGGATTTGTATGGAAAGTTACAAACCAAACGAAAACGACCAAATGAAAAGGTTAATATAACAACTGGAGAAAATCCAAAGATTAACTGTGAAAAGTAACGATCACATGAGAACGGAAACCTAAAACTACACAAACACGGTGGGATAAGCAGGGCTAGTATGACTATAGGGATGATCTATTAAGAAGAGGGCCTAACAACGACTAAAGCTCATGTCGTACTAACACAAGGAAATACGCTAGCTATGATTTCTTTGAGATAGAGCTATGGATTTGTACTTGGCCAATCATTCACTCTCTTTCTATATTTTCTCACAAGCCTAGCGACGATCTTACAAGATAGTACCTGGCACTTCTTTCTTCTTATTTTATTTTTATTTTCCTTCTTTTGCTAGTGCCAAGACCAAACAAGAACTAGTGTTTTCGAGATTACAACTATTTCACTCGATATGCCACAAATGCAAGAGCTTGCAATACTCGACAAGCTAGTCTTATGGGACAAGGTACACCACAGGAAGAAGGGGTTAGCAAATGAAAGTTATACCTTTAAGATTATTGTGGATTTGATCATGGACTTGTCATCCACTAGGAGTTTCTTGGACTCCATGAAGGTGTCGACGCTGGAGATGGAGCTATTGAGGAAGCTTGACTCACGATGAAGATCACCAACAACGAAATCCAAACGCAAAGGAAAAATGGCCAACAAAAAAAACTCTTAGTTTGGCGGCTGGTTGAGGGTCTAGTTGAAACCAGAGCTGGAACCGGGCCTGGAACCAAGCTGGACCGAACTGGTCAGTTAAAACCGATCCTAGAACCGGATGCCAACCAGATGGGCTAATGATGAATGCCACAAACTCCAAGCAGTTGTTTCGATAAAAATGGCCAATGAGGCTAGGGAATAGATGTTGGAGATATGCCCTAGAGGCAATAATAAATGTAGTTATTATTATATCTTTGTGTTTATGATAAATGTTTACATTCATGCTATAATAGTATTAACAAGGAAACATTGATACTTGTGTGATTTGTAAACTTAATTTGAAGTCCCTAGTATAGCCTCTATACTTCACTAGCTTGTTGGTTGATTAATGATTGTGGTTTACCTATCATGAACATTGAGATGTTATCAACAACAAGATCATATCGTTAGGAGAATGATATGGTGGACATACTCCTATAGACAAGCGTAGCATAAAGATCAAGTCATTTCAATAGTTCAATTGCTATATGCTTTACGATACATAACCTAATTCCTTCGACCATGAGATCATGCATATCACCTTTTGGATGGATGCTTTGATGACATCAAACACCACACCGAATCGGGTGGCTATAAAGGTGGCATTGAGTGTTCGGAAAGTATTGGTTGAAACACATGGATCAAGAGGATTTGTCCATCCATATGATGGATAGATATACTCTGGGCCCTCTCGGTGGAATGTCATCCAATTAGCTTGCAAGCATGTGACTGGCTCACAAGGGATCACATATCACGGAGAGAAAAGAGTACTTACGGTAACAAGGTTGAACTAGGTATGCAGAGATACCACGATCATAACCTCGGATAAGTAAACTATCGTGAGACAAAGGGAAATTGGTATCGTATGTAAGTGGTTCATTCGATCGCAAAGTAATCGAGAAATATGTGGGAGCCATATGAATTTCCAGATTCCTCTATTGGTTATTGTTCGAGAAGTGTCTCGATCATGTCCGCATAATTCACGAACCGTAGGGACACACTTAAGGATTCGACGTTGTTTGAGTAGTTATGGTATTATGAGAAAGAGACCGAATGTTGTTCGGAGTCTCGGATGGGATCCGGGATATCACGAGGTGATCCGGAATGGTCCGGAGAATAAGATTCATATAAGGAAAGTCCTGTTTCGGAGTTCGGGAATGATTCCGGTGTTTTCATCGGGAATGTTCTAGAAGGTTCCGGAATGTCCGGCACTCCGAGAGGGGAAGGGGTACATGAATGTGTCATTGCATATTGGAATGATTGCATCATGTACTAAGTGTTCTCACTGTTCCAAATAAAGGATTAAATTGAATTTCAAACTAAAAAGTCAAACGGCCAGTTTGAAAGTCAAACGGCTAAAACAGAAAAGTGAGGGAAAGAGGAAGGAGGAGGTTGAAACCGACTTGGGGGAGGAGTCCCTCCTCTCCAAGCCGGCGCACCACCCAAGGCCGAGTTGGGGAGGGACTCCCTCCCCTTGGCCGCACCTCCCACCTATAAAAGGAGGGGCAGGGCCTCCTCCTCTAGACACACAAGTTCCTATCCTCTAATCTAAACCCTAGCCAAAGCCTCCGGTTTAGAGCCGTTTTGGTTTAGAGCTTCTAATTGCCCTAGCCTTCGGTTTAGAGCCTTCTAATTGGTGTGTCTAAACCCTAGACCACTAATAGCTCTCTCATACTCCACCATACTCGCTCGGGCGAAGCCTCATGGGATCTCCTCTACTTAGGTACCACAGTTGTCGCCAGGAATCGCGAGAGAGTGCTACAACCTCCGCTGTTGGAACAAGGGAGAGGAAGGTCTTAGTACCAACGCAGACCGATCGCGAAGCGCCAGGAACGCATACCGGAAGGATCGTCACGCGATCTTGAGATCGGGAAGAGTACGACTACATCACCCACGAGAATCGCTCTCGTTAAACACTTTGGAATCTTCGAGGGTAAGTTATTCCATCGACTCGTTGCTACAATCTAGTAGATAGATCTTGGCTTGTTTGTTTGTATGCGATAGAAAATTTTTGTTTTCCATGCTACAAAACCCTACAAAGGGTATCGAGCCGTGTCTATATGTAGATCATTGCACGAGTAGAACACAATGGTCATTGTGGGCGTTGATGCTTTTATTGTAGATTGCTCCTTGTGTACTTTGCATCTTGCGGTATGTTGGGATGAAGCGGCCCGGGCTAACCTTACATGACATCGTTCATGAGACTTGCTCCACGCTTGACATGCAACTTGTATTGCATAAGTGGCTTTGCGGGTGCCTATTTCTCCTAGCATAGTTAAGATCCAATTTACAACGGGTGATCAACAATGCTAGTATCAATGTTGTGGTTCTTGTTCGTAAGTTAGAACGACACTTATTGAAAGCCCCAAACCACGTAAAATATGCAAAGAAAGTAGAGGCGTCTAACTTTGTTTTGCAGGGGTGTGCAGTGATGTGATATGGCCATGATTGTGATTATATTTGATGTATGCAATGTTCCTTATTGTAAGTTGGCAACCGGCAGGAGCCATATGGTTGTCTTTAATTTATGTTAAGACCCGCGTGTCTATTCAAAGTAGTTGTAATAGTTGAAGTCGGTGGACGACAACCATGGAGAAGCGTCATTGACCTTGATGCAATGCCGGTGATGATGGAGATCATGTTCGTGCTTGAAGATGGAGATCGGAAGCACAAAGAAGAAAGGCCATATCATATCACATATTATTGAATTGCATGTGATGTTAATCCTTTATGCATCTTGTATTTCTTAGTAGACGACGGTAGCATTATAAGATGATCCCTCATGCACATGAATTTCAAGTCATAAAGTGTTCACCCTTAGTTAGCACCGCTATAAAGCTTGTTGTTTCAAGCACCACGTGATGATCGGGTGTGTTAGATTACGCAAGTGTATACAACGTGAGCAAGCCATTTGCTCATGCGTAAACTAAGGTTTGATCTTGACGAGCCTAGCATGCATGACATGGTCTCGAACACGGATCACCGAAAGGTAAAGCATGAATCATATAGTAGATATGATGAACATGACGATTTTTCGCCATTGAAACTATATCAACTCGTGATGATCGGTGTTGATGTAGTGGATTTGGTTCGTGATCACTAAAACAATGTGAGGGATGTTGTTTTGAGTGGGAGTTCACCTAGATTAATTTCATCATTAATTTGAACTCAATTTGTCATAAACTTAGTCTAAACTATTGCAAATATGTTGTAGATCAATGGCAGCCCCTACCATCAATTTTAATGCGTTCCTAGAGAAAGAAAAGTTGAAAAACAATGGAAGCAACTTCATGGATTGGTTCCGCAATTTGAGGATTGTCCTCACACCGGTAATTTGACCTATGTCCGGATGCACTCATTGGTGACCCACTGCGGTGATTTGCCGATGAAGTAAAGAATGTTTACCTCGCCTAAGAATCAAGACTCCATAGTTCGTGTGCTATCTTGTATGGTTTGGAATCGAGCTTGTAAAAGGTTTGAGAATTCAGATCCATATGATATTGTCGAGGATCTCAAATTGATTTTTGAGACTCATGCGGCAATTGAAAGCTATGAGGCTTCAAAAGTTCTTTAACCGCAAGATGGAAGAGGGCAGCCACAAGTGAGCATGTGCTTAAGATGTGCAGGCACGCATAAACAAACTTCAAAGCTTGGGTATAGTGATTCCTAATGCTTTGGGATTTACCGTGTCCTCCAATCACTACCACCAAGTTACAAGAACTTTGTGATGAACTACAACATGCGAACATGAACAAGGAGTTGCGTAACTGTTTTCTATGTTAAAGTCTGCGAAGTGGAGATCAAGAAAGAGCACCAAGTGTTGTTGGTCAATAAGACCACCAAATTCAAGAAAGGCAAGTCTAAGCGAGGGACATTTCAAGAAGGGTGGTAAGAAAGTTACCACGCCAAATAAGAAGACCAAGGCTGGACCCAAGCCCGACATCGAGTGCTTTTACCGCAAGGGAGAAGGTCCTCGAAGCGGAATTGCCCAAAATACTTGGCGGATTTGAAGAACGGCAACATCAAGAAGAAAGGTATATCCGATATACATGTTATTGATGTGTATCTCACTAGTACTCGTAGTAGTGCTCGGGTATTTGATCTGTTCGGGTTGCTCATATTTGTAACTCAAACAGGTCTTTGCGAATAAACGGAAGCTAGCGAAGAACGAGGTGACGATGCGCGTGGGAAACGGATCAAAGGTTGATGTGATCGCGGTCGGCAGGCTACCCCTTCATCTACCATCGGGATTAGTTTTATACTTAAATAATTGTTATTTAGTGCCTGCGTTGAGCATGAACATTATATTGGGATCTTGTTTATTGCGAGACGGTTACTTGTTTAAGTCAGAGAATAATGGTTGTTCGATTTATATGAGTAATATGTTTTATGCACATGCACCTTTGATAGATGGTCTATTCTTATTGAATCTCGATAGTGGAAATACACATATCAACTACATTGAGGCTAAACGTTTGAAATCAAGCGATAATTCGACCTATATGTGACACTGTCGTCTTGGTCACATTGGAGTGAAGCGTATGAAGAAACTCCATTCCGATGGACTTCTTGAATCACTTGATTTTGAATCACTTGAAAGATGCGAAGCATGTCTGATGGGAAAAATGACTAAGACTCCATTTTCTGGTATGATGGAGCGAGCTACGGACTTATTGGAAATCATACATACCAATGTGTGTGGTCCAATGAGTGTAGCATCGCGCGGTGGTTATCGTTATGTTCTTACCTTCACGGATGACTTGAGTAGATATGGGTATATCTATTTCATAAAACATAAATCCGAAACTTTCGAGAAGTTTAAGGAGTTTCAAAGTGAGGTAGAGAATCAACGTAACAAGAAGATTAAATTTCTACGTTCTGATCGTGGAGGTGAATATCTAAGTTACGAGTTTGGCGAGCATTTGAATAAATGCGGAATACTTTCACAGTTGACACCGCCGGGAACACCACAGCGTAATGGTGTGTCCGAACGTAATCGAACTCTCTTAGATATGGTCCGTTCTATGATGTCACTTACTGATTTACCGCTATCATTTTGGGGTTATGCATTAGAAACAGCCGCATTCACTTTAAATAGGGCAATCTAAATCCGTTGAAACGACACCGTATGAATTATGGTTTGGGAAGAAACCTAGATTGTCGTTCCTTAAAGTTTGGGGATGCGAAGCCTATGTAAATAAGTTACAGCCGGACAAGCTTGAACCCAAAGCGGAAAAATGCGTCTTCATAGGATACCCAAAGGAAACTATTGGGTATACCTTCTATCATAGATCCGAAGGCAAAATCTTCGTTGCCAAGAATGGATCCTTTCTAGAGAAGGAATTTCTTTCGAAAGAAGTGACTGGAAGGAAAGTAGAACTCGACGAGGTTGTCGAACCTTCTCTCGAAATTGCGAGTAGCGCAGCACCGGAAGAAGTTCCTGTGGTGCCTGCACCAATTAGAGAGGAAGCTAATGATGATGATCATGAAACTTCGGTTGAAGTTGCTACAGAGCCTCGGAGATCAACGAGAACTCGTACCACTCCAGATTGGTATGATCCCGTTATGAGTGTCATGTTGGTGGATAACGCCGATGATCCCGAGACATATGAGGAAGCGATGATGAGCCCAGATTCCAATAAATGGCAAGAAGCCATGAAATCCGAGATTGGATCCATGTACGAAAACCAAGTATGGACTTTGGTGGACTTACCGGATGGTAGAAAGGTCATCGAGAACAAATGGATTTTCAAGAAGAAAACAGATCTCGATGGTAATGTTATCGTCTATAAAGCTCGACTTGTCGCAAAGGGGTTTCGACAAATTCAAGGAGTTGACTACGATGAGACTTTCTCACCAGTAGCGAAGCTAAAGTCTGTGAGGATTATGTTAGCAATCGCTGCATATTATGATTATGAGATATGGCATATGGATGTCAAAACAGCATTCCTCAATGGAGACATTGATGAAGAGTTGTATATGATGCAACCCAAAGGTTTTGTCGATCCTAAAGATGCTAACAAGGTATGCAAACTTCAACGGTCCATCTATGGATTGAAGCAAGCATCCCGGTTGGAATCAACGCTTTGATAAGGTGATCAAAAGTTTTGGTTTTATACAAACTTATGGAGAAGCTTGTATTTACAAGAAAGTGAGTGGGAGCTCAGGCATTCTTAATACTATATGTGGATGACATATTGTTGATTGGAAATGATGTAGACCTTTTAATAGTGTCAAAGAATATTTGAATAATAGTTTTTCAATGAAGGATCTTGGCAAAAGCTTACATATTAGGCATAAAGATTTATAGAGATAGATCGAAACGCCAAATATCATTGTCACAGAGTACATATTTGGACAAAGTTATAAAGAGGTTTGGAATGGAAGAAAGCAAGAAAGGGTTCTTTCCCATGTTGCTAATACGACCTTGAGTAAAACTCAAAGTCCGACATCGGCGTAAGATAGAGAAAGGATGAGTAAGACTCCCTATGCCTCAGCCATAGGATCTCTAATGTATGCCATGCTATGTACTAGAACCGACATTGCATATGCGTTAGTTTAACTAGCAGATATCAAAGTGATCCAGAGTGGATCATTGACAATGATCAAAACATCCTTAAGTACTTGAGAAGAACTAAGGATATGGTTCTTTCTTATGGAGGTGATGAACAACTCGTTGTTAACGGTTACACCGATGCTAGTTGGAACACCGATCCGGATGATTCTAAATCACAACTGGATACGTATTTATTTTGAATGGTGCAAGTTAAGTGGAGGAGTGCAAAGCAAAGCGTTGTGGCGAGATCTTCAACGAATCGGAATACATGGTCGCCCGGAGGCTTCGCAAGAAGCGATATGGATGAAAGAGTTCATTACAGAGCTGGTGTGGTTCCTAGTGCGCTGGACCCAATGTCTATCATCTTGTGATAACATGGGCGCCATAGCCAATGCGCAAGAACCAAGGTCACACAAGAAGTCAAGCACATCAAGCGTTTTCACGCTATTCGAGAACATATCCGTGGATGGGGATATAAAGATTTGCAAAGTACACAGATCTAAATGTGGCGATCCGTTGACTAAACCTCTCCCGAGGGCAAACATGACCAACACCAAACCGCCATGGGTGTTCGGTATTACCATGTAATCTAGATTAGATGACTCTAGTGCAAGTGGGAGACTTTTGGAGATATGCCCTAGAGGCAATAATAAATGTAGTTATTATTATATCTTTGTGTTTATGATAAATGTTTACATTCATGCTATAATAGTATTAACAAGGAAACATTGATACTTGTGTGATTTGTAAACTTAATTTGAAGTCCCTAGTATAGCCTCTATACTTCACTAGCTTGTTGGTTGATTAATGATTGTGGTTTACCTATCATGAACATTGAGATGTTATCAACAACAAGATCATATCGTTAGGAGAATGATATGGTGGACATACTCCTATAGACAAGCGTAGCATAAAGATCAAGTCATTTCAATAGTTCAATTGCTATATGCTTTCTGATACATAGTAACCTAATTCCTTCGACCATGAGATCATGCATATCACCTTTACTGGATGGATGCTTTGATGACATCAAACACCACACCGTGAATCGGGTGGCTATAAAGGTGGCATTGAGTGTTCGGAAAGTATTGGTTGAAACACATGGATCAAGAGGGATTTGTCCATCCATATGATGGATAGATATACTCTGGCCCTCTCGGTGGAATGTCATCCAATTAGCTTGCAAGCATGTGACCGCTCACAAGGGATCACATATCACGGAACGAGAAAAGAGTACTTACGTAACAAGGTTGAACTAGGTATGCGAGATACCGACGATCATAACCTCGGATAAGTAAACTATCGTGAGACAAAGGGAAATTGGTATCGTATGTAAGTGGTTCATTCGATCGCAAAGTAATCGAGAAATATGTGGGAGCCATATGAATTTCCAGATTCCTCTATTGGTTATTGTTCGGAGAAGTGTCTTGATCATGTCCGCATAATTCACGAACCGTAGGGAGACACACTTAAGGATTCGACGTTGTTTGAGTAGTTATGGTATTATGAGAAAGAGACCGAATGTTGTTCGGAGTCTCGGATGGGATCCGGGATATCACGAGGTGATCCGGAATGGTCCGGAGAATAAGATTCATATAAGGAAAGTCCCGTTTCGGAGTTCGGGAATGATTCCGGTGTTTTCATCGGGAATGTTCTAGAAGGTTCCGGAATGTCCGGCACTCCAAGAGGGGAAGGGGTACATGAATGTGTCATTGCATATTGGAATGATTGCATCATGTACTAAGTGTTCTCGCTGTTCCAAATAAAGGATTAAATTGAATCCCAAATTGAACTTTCAAACGGCCAGTTTGAAAGTCAAACGGCTAAAACAGAAAAGTGAGGGAAAGAGGAAGGAGGAGGTTGAAACCGACTTGGGGGAGGAGTCCCTCCTCTCCAAGCCGGCGCACCACCCAAGGTCGAGTTGGGGAGGGACTCCCTCCCCTTGGCCGCACCTCCCACCTATAAAAGGAGGGGCAGGGCCTCCTCCTCTAGACACACAAGTTCCTATCCTCTAATCTAAACCCTAGCCAAAGCCTCCGGTTTAGAGCCGTTGGTTTAGAGCTTCTAATTGCCCTAGCCTTGGTTTAGAGCCTTATAATTGGTGTGTCTAAACCCTAGACCACTACTAGCTCTCATACTCCACCATACTCGCTCCGGCGAAGCCTGCGGGATCTCCCTCTACTTAGACCACGCCAGGCCGCCTAGGAATCGCGAGGAGAGTGCTACAACCTCCGCTTTCTTTGGAACAAGGGAGAGGAAGGTCTTCGTCAGTACCGAACGTGTGACCGATTACGGAAGCGCTGCCGAACGCCTTGGAAGGATCGCTACGATCTTGAGATCGGAAGAGTACTACATCACCCACGAGAATCCGCTCTCGTTAAACACTTTGGAATCTTCGAGGGTAAGTTATTCCATCGACTCATTGCTACAATCTAGTAGATAGATCTTGGCTTGTTTGTTTGTATGCGATAGAAATTTTTTGTTTTCCATGCTACGAAACCCTACAATAGAAAGAAACAAAGACCATCATCTAATACATAAAATCCGTGGACCAAAACCACAAGAAACATACCAAATCAAGAGATTGATCTAAGGTCAACTGGAGGGATATTCTTAGGATTTTTCTAAATTACAGGGAAATGACCAAGTCGAAGATGAATCCATGGCAACCAAAAGCTTCTTTGATACCATATGATGAGGACTAGCCTCTAGGGTTCGTCTGATCTTCATAGATTCGTGGTGGAAAGTAAGGGAAACATGTGGGGAGAAGGATAATTAGTAGAAGACAAACATACACCACGCGAGGAACACGATGAACTCTACACAAACACAACACGATACATGTACGATTTCTCTCGTTCGCGACCACCGATCCAATAGAATCTTTTACAAAGGAGAGATTGGGCAAGACGTTCCATCGATCCCAATTGAAGAGGGATGCACACCTTGGAGAGGTCCTTATAACCTTGCCCACGATCACACAAACAAGCTCCTTGTACAACTCATAGAGTGAATCTATAGAGGTCTTGACTGATAAGGGCTTCCTTGCGAAGGGAGAGGAGACACAATAAGAAATCCAGTTTAGGGTTCTTATCTTATCATATATGTCTAAAATCTTTGAGATGAGCCTTAGGGGCTATTTATACTGCTAGGGGTGAAAGGATAAGGTTTTGCATAATGTTACATGACGTGGGGTCAAACAACACACACAATGCTCCATCGGTTGAGGATCTGGTTGAAAACAAAGCTAGAACCCGACCACCTAGTTTAAAACAAAGCTGGAACCAAGCCTAGAACCAGGCCATCCGGTCTATACCGGACCTTGAACTGAAGGCCTACTAGAAGTCGTATCCGGTTGGCGTATGATTATAACCGGAGCTGGAACCGACCAACATGATTCAACTTCTTCTTCTGTTCTACTTTTCCAAGTTCCTCTTGTCCATTTTCTGTGGTAGCTTGAAGATGATCTTGGGATTCAAATCTGAGTATACAAAGTGTATTGGTTTGAAGTATCAATCTATCCAAGGGAGTGTCCAAGCCATACACATGGTTAGGAGTGATTTCACCTTATCATGGAGAGCTTTGGCACACTCACGAGTCATCGGTCCACTTGGGGGACTTAGTGGTGTTGGGATAGAGTCGTATGTAGGACAGGCTGTATCATTTGTCCACACTCCTTTATCCTCTCAAGCTATATATGCCACTTGTATAACATTCTTTGCTCTTTAGTATTAGAACAAGAAATAGAAAATTGATCAAGTGAAGTAAACAAACCAAGTAAGAGATGAGTTTGCTCATGGTTCACCTGATCTCTCTTTAATAAACAAGGTGGTACAAACTAAATCATAGATGCAAACATTATGATAGAAAGAAGTTTTTTTGAGGGAATAACCAAGGCAGTGATAGTAGTCGGTCCGAGAGGATGACTGGCCACATTGGGACCCAGAGTCCTACAGAAGATAACAGAGTACCACTCAATTTAGAACTAGGGCCGCTTCAAGAGATTTGGCTAAAAATCATGTTAGCTACCCTTTTATGTAGGTCCAGTGTTGCATCAAGGTCCATGTTTCAACTTCACAGGAACTTCTCTTTTTTCTTTAAAATTATAAAACAAATAAACTTTGCACTTTGTAGGTCAATCAAACACAAGGCTTACAATGTATACACATTGTTTGGCTGTATTGTACATCATAACAACTTAGAATGGTAGAATTTATTCGTGAAGTTCTCATTTTAGCTAGGCGACTTCCTTGTTGTAAAGGTTTTCCCCGGTTGCCCTCCAATAAACCGAGCAGTTCAGTGTTTTTATACCATCTCTACTCAATAAATATAATAGTTATCACGTTGTTATTTAAAAACATATCTTACCTTTCACCAAAAGAACTTAATTTAATTTCCACATTGTAGTTATTTTATTCTTCTGATTTGGATAGTTAATGTTTTCTATTTTGGTAAAATAAAAAGAGAAAGCTCCCGCATGAATCTCAACGCAGAAACGGACGACCATGACATGTGTGTGTGTGTGTGTGTGGTAGCTCACTTGCTTCACGAGGGCGTCTTCTTCACGGACTCTGCGAAGGCATGAGTGATGCCGGACATGGCACTATGCGTCGAACAATGACATCGGTCATGGTTGCACTAAGTGAGAGACGATCTCACAAGCCATCCAAGACCGTCAATACCTTCTTTCGCGAATAGAGGAAGTACTACTACTACTACTACTACTTCAATTTCATGACTGTTTCAACTACTACTTCAACAGAGATCAAGCTCACTAGTAAAGTTTTGGCAACACCATGTTAGGTTCCCTTCTTTTTGGATCGCCAAATGCAAAACATAATAAAACGTACTTCCTCTGATCCATGATAAGTGTCAGCTTAAGATAAAATTGTGCTAAATGAACGACACTTATGGATGGGAGGGAGTACAATGTATACATTTTTTTTGAATATTTTTTGCACATGGTACAAACTTAGAATGGTAAAACTTATCCGAAAATCGTCATCTTAAGTTTGTAAGCTAGGTGCGCCAAAAAACTGAATTTTTTTTGCAATATTTTGAAGTTCCAGGTTCAAATATTTTGTTATTTGTGGGAGAAAAAAAAAAGAGAAAGCTCTAGACACGTATCTCGACAAAAAAACAGATGCACGGTGGGCTTCACCTTCTTCGCTGCGAGCAAATCGATCGGCTATTTCGTTGCAGGCTGAGCAGCAGAGGCGTACTTAGAGCAACCAATCAAAATTGGGATCGACTATGGGGAAGGCGTGGCAAGGCTTTGATGTCTCTCTGAATTTCAGTGTGCAGTTGACAGTTTCAGAAAACTTGAGGATCGCTTCCCCCTGCATTCTCTTCTTCTTCCTCCGGCAAGGAACGTAGAGCAACTACCCCGGGCCCACCCTGACACTTCCCGCCTATATATTCCCATGCCGTCAGCCACCGGAACCCAAACCAGCCACACGCGCGACAACTGACAGCACGCGTCGCGAGAGAGAGAGAGAGAGAGAGAGAGAGAGAGAGAGAGAGAGGGAGAGATGGATGGTCCAGGAGGTGGGGAGGCGGCGTGGCGGATTGAGCTCCGGGGCAGGATGTCCGATGCCTCGATTGTCTCCGGCGAGTTCCTCACGGCACTCGACGGGAGCCGCGCTCATTTCGCGGAGATGCTGCTGCTTGGGACCGACAGAGTGGTCAGCACTTGCGCGCGATCACGGCGGCGGATCGAGCACAGCGTCGTCCACATGGGAGCCCTTCTCCACACCATCAGCGGCATCATCGCTTCCACCCGAGAGGCCGAGCGGCGGGCACTCATGGATGGAAGCGGTGACCCGGCGGTGCCGCTCGCCTCCATCGACGACTTCCAGGAGAGAGACCATGCGGCCTGGGGCGCCCTTCTCACGCTCCAGGGTGCGAGGGCGCAGGCGGCGGCCGCCGCGGTGTTCGTCAGGTCCGCCCGTGGCGCCATGGTAGCGATAGGCGTCCTTCTGGCGTCACACCCTCGTCCGCACTCTATCCGGGCACAGGTTGCCTCCAAGCGCAATGGCGCCATCGACTCCCTGAAGGCAGCACACGCGATGGCCATCGTCAGCCGGTGGAGCCTCAACGCGGCGGTGACCCGCATGCCCCACCAGCTCGTCCCGGAGGTGTTTTATATGGATGTCTTCAACCTGGAGGATTTCACGGATGATGATGAGGATGATAGCGCCGCTGAGGACCACCTCGCTGATCCTGCCTCCGATGAGGACCCTGCCTCCGACGAGGACCTGGAGCAGGAGACCGAGGACGAGGACGACGATGGCGATGGCGCCACGGAGGACCCTGCCTCCGACGAGGACCTGGAGGAGTACACTGAGGACGAGGACGACGATGGCGATGGCGCCACGGACGACGAGGGCGATGGCGCCATGGAGGACCCTGCCTCCGACGAGGACCTGGAGGAGTACACTGAGGACGAGGACGACGATGGCGATGGCGCCACGGACGACGAGGGCGATGGCGCCATGGAGGACCCTGCCTCCGACGAGGACCTGGACGAGGACACCGAGGACGAGGACGATGGGTGAGCCCATACGATTGTCGGTTCATCTCTTCGTTATCATAGCATGCGGGGTTTCTGTGCAATACTTTAGCCTGTTCGTTACCGAGAACCTGTTCCATCTCAATTCAGTTTTAGTGTTGATGGGGGATCAGTCATAGTGCCCGATGATGATATACTACATTGTATTGGTTATAATTGGGGATTCGTTTTGTTCTCTCCATTCAGATTAGTGTTGCAAATTTGCAACTGATGGGGATCAGTCATGGTGATCTGATGTAGTACTACATTGCATTGCCTGATTGGATTCGCTTTGTTATCTGGATTTGCAATTTTTGTCCAGTTTCGTTGTTCAGTGATTTTAATGGGGTTTCTGTTCTCCCTCAAATGCGAGTCCTCAGAGTACTCTGCGTAGTCAAAATGGTCAAACAAAGGTAACCCGCCTCTCCCCGTGCTCTCGCGTTCCCACCCTCCTCCCCTCCCAGATCTGCGGGGGCGCCGCCAGCCGTGACGTCTCCGAGCTCGCCCGCACGGCCGCCACCGAGATCCTGTCGGCGCCCTCTTCCGCCGTCTGCAAGCGCCTCGCGCTCGACCTCTTCCGCGCGCTGCCCCTGCTCCTGCTCTCCGCCCTCCGCTCCGACCTCTCCTTCGCCGACCCGCAGCCGTCTACGAGGCTGATGAACGTCTGCCTCGCGGCGCTCTGTCGCGGCGGGAGCCTCGCCCGCGCGGAGTCCGTCCTCCTGGACGCCATCCGCCTCGGCATGCCCCCCGACGTCGTCAGCTACAACACCCTCCTCGCCGCGCACTGCCGCGCGTCGGGCCTAGAGGCCGGATTCGCCGTCCTGCGCCGGATGCGGGAGGTCGGGGGTGGGCCCCGACGCAGTCACCTACAACTCCCTCATCGCTGGCGCCGGGAGGAGTGGGCTCACGGTGTGCGCCCTCGACCTGTTCGACGAAATGCTCCAGACGGGGATCGCCCCCGACGCCTGGGGCCACAACACGTTCATGCAATGCAATGCCTCTTCCGGTCGCCTACTTGGTGTTTACCAATATGGCCGAGAAAGGCGTCGCGCCGTGCGCTACCACATAACATGCTCCTCGACGGCCTGCGGCAACTCGACCAACGCGCACAGGATGTTCAGGTACCTGCATGTGATGTACAAAGGGATGATCAATTGGCTCTGCAGGTCGGGCAAGGTGGGCTACGCCCGTATGGTCCTCAGGTAGCTTGGGAGGACCGCGTATGCCCCGAATGAAGTCACCTACACGACGGTCAGAAAGTGCTGCTTTAGGTATTGCAGGTTTGGCCAGGGGCTGGACACCTTCGTGTCGTTGCTGGAGGGAGGATACATTCTAGGACGGCTGGATGAAGCCAATACCTACAGTGAGATAATGATACAAAGTGGGTTCACGCTTGACAGTGTGTGCTACAATACGCTGATTTACCTGGGAAGCTGGATGACGCGCTCGAGCTGCTCAGTATGATGGAAGAAGGCGGCCTAGAGAGTGATGACTACACATTCTCGATTTTGGTCAATGGTTTGTGCACATAGGACATATCAAGGCTGCACAAAGGCAGTTATGTTACACGGAGATGAGGGACATGGAATCTAACGTGGTAGCATACAATTGCTTGGTAGACACACTCTGCAAATCTGACCAGGTGGATGCAGGTCCATGGTCTATGTAAGGTGGGTAGGTACCATATGACACTCATATTCTTGAGGATCTGCTTGCGTAAAGGGACTGTGTTCTTGCATCTGCAAAACGTGCTGTCATTCCTGGATTTTGTAGCGTAGGTTTTAAAAATGATGTGAGGAAAGTTCGGTCAGCATTACGTATGGCTAGCCTGTTAAAACCATAATCCAAGGCAAACAGCCTGCAGCCTGACTGGGTGATCCTACAGACTCAAGAAGATCAATTGAGCAGAGGAATTGAAATATGGATGATCCTGCATTGAGATGAATGTCAAGATCCAATTGGTCACTGGAGGAAGGAAAGTAGGACCATGTTATTGTAGATGGGTGTCACTACTCTTATACATCAGTTCTCTTGGAGACACCATGTTGACGGGTAATGTTGTGTCAAGCAACTCAGCGTTGTCACCCTTAGGAGCCAAGTGTCAATCAAAATTAAACAGCAAGAGAAGATGCACACCTGACCACTTGATTGCAAGTGGTCATGATGCCAGCCCAGTATGCACAGGAACCTATTTCTGCCTGCTTCACACCTCACTTTGGATCATGATGTTTCCAGGTGAATATCATTTGGGCAGCGCTGAAATAAAACCCAAACATTATTAGCATTCCAAACTTCAGTGGAGGTAATAATGGATTTTATACTTTCAGTTCAATAGCTTTCGTTTAATATAGTGATGCCTTACGTTTCCATAGACTTCAAATGTTGTGTGAAGCATAATGCTAATTCCCCCTCTTTTAGTGTAAGCTAATAGTTCAGACAATAGGGACACGACCACAAACACAACATTACAGATCATCCACTCGAGTGATGCCAGATTTTGATAATTCCAATGAGTCACAAGCTGGCATATGCGCATGTATATCAATAGTGTCTTGGCTGAGAGATTATCATGTATAGTTAGTTATTAATAGTCGGGTATAGATATTTCCATGTTCCTATACATGTTACCAGTTCACATAATATCACTCCTATTTATTCCCATGTCTTACATTTGGGAATAACCTTCATAGTTGTGGATACCAATACAAGCTCTTGACTGAATCGATTTGGTTAAAATAAAATGGACATGCTTTTTGAATATCTCTACATGTAAGATTCTTTGTGCAACCTATATGCATGTGTATCCAGATCAAAGATAGTGGGGAAGAAATACCTTTGTTAACTATAGAAATTCTGCACTTGCTGTATCCCTTTAACCGAATGTTCTCTTATGTCAGATTAGAGAAGTCACCGTTGTTGTAGATCGAACTGTTGCTACCATATTAGTAGCAATCTACTTTCACATTTTGTTCTTCTCGCATGTGTTATCTGTTTAGTACTTTGTGAGTTCTCTGAAGGGTGATCTCTGAACCCCGATCAATATTACCTGGGTCATGTTTGTTGAGTTACCTCACACTCGATACAGTTTCTTTGGCACAGAACATTCTTATAGGCATGCTGCACCACGCCGAACGGCACAGTTTAACAATGCTGCGACAACACTTGCAACAATCAACGTGACAGCACAGGCGCGGCGTGTTGCCGCGCCAACTTTCCTAGTACCTCTAGATGTGCGAGGGAGTATGAACAATTCTGTGTTCCGTCCCCTGTTCATAATGGAAATACCCAGCAAATAGTGTGTCCTCCTGTGGGTGATAGGCCGAAGATCAAATTCTGATGGGACCTTGTTCCAATCCTCTCTGTCATTGGGCGGCTGGGGTTTTATCACGAGGAACTCACATGGGTAAGCAGTGGCGTCGGCAGCTAAACGTATTGATCATGCAAGCAATGCTGTGGAAACTGAGGGCGTGTTTGGTTGCCCTGGGCCAAAATTTCATGTTTTTCCCCTTGCACGGCGGCTCCTCGTCTTGATCCAGAGAGCGGGAATTGCTCTGAGCGGAGCGGAGCCAAAGAATTGCACGGAACAGTATGTTGCCCAACGGGCCCTATATTACATGATTTTTTTTGCACAAACTTTTTGGTGTTCAGCTGTACACCTTTGACCCGTGCCTGCATGAACGTACCATGTATACACATCTAACCTATAATTGGAGGGGGTAGTACAACTCTCCCCAATAATCAGAATTGATCAGCCGTAAGATCTCGTCTCCATCGATCTCAACCATCCATTTTATTTACTGCGCCATATAAAAGCAGCTCCCAGACCCTAGTCGCCTCTCACTTTCTTTCCCAATAATCCCTGCCCTGGTCGCCGCCCCACCCCACGACGCCCTTTCCTGGCTGCCTCGCCCCGTCGGCGTCCTCCCCTGGCCACCCCTCCCCCCCCCACCACCCCACACACCCCATGAGCGTCCTCCCCTGGCCACGACCCACCCCACATGCGCCATCCATGGGGCCGAATCTGCAGGCGAGGAAGCCCTCCATGGCGTCGAGTCGGCCGGTGAGGAGACGGAGGAGGAAACCCTTCAGGGAGCCGCCGGTGCTGGAGATGGTGCTGAGCTAGGCAGCGCTGGTTTGATCTCTCTCTCTCTCTGAATGGCGAGGTGGAAAATCGATGGTTGCGGACATGGTGGAACTCGGCAGCCAAACCGCCGGCGACAGTAACATAGCAATGAAAGGTAGGACGAGCAGCTATTAATCTATACGTACTTTCCTCTTCTTGATCTATTTTGCTGATGCAAAGGAAGGTTCATAATGTTTGTGCTTGGCAGGTGTTCGATGGATTGTCCATATGGGATAATACATTTTCTTTAGTGGTGGTACAGACTATATGTGGGGCTATCTCACGCTTGCTCTTAGTGGAGTTCTCGGGCCTGCTATGTCATGGATTCGTTCAATAAATTTGTATGGTATAAACTGTATGTGGGGATAATACGTTTTCAACTTAAGAATGCAAAGCCTTCTTCAACTTGCGGTAATAAATCAGCTATTGTGTTCAATAAATTTGTTTGCTTTGGCATGTCACTGCCGGGTTTTAATCTAGATGTTCTTGAGTAGTAATGCAGATGATTAGCCCAGAGAGAGCTTTTTTATATGTGGTTCTTGGTAGGATGGTATGTAACTCTTTTTTTGTCGGGTCTATTCTTGATTGAGGATGAATAAATCCACCGGTCATTATCATTGTATTTGAGTGGTAAAAAATACCGAGAATACTTCTTGCTATATATACTTATGTTCACTATTTTTTATTTGATGAACTGACTATTGCATGTTGCTTTATTATGACTTAGGATGTAGACTTTGTAAATTTTCAAGATCCGTCCTGAGTAATTTGCATAACGACATGTAGAACTGAAGGATCCTTTAACAGACTAGGTATGGCCAGATGGTGTGTGGTTGTAACTGTGGTGGAGAAACCTCCGGTGAGGAAGATGATTTGTATGTGGTGAGAGACAAAATTATATGGCTTGAGAGATATTTCATATATAATTGAATATTTAGTGGTTGTATCTGCTACTTGTCGCCCCCTTTTCATTATCCAGGACTGAATAATACACTATCTGGGAATGTGATCACGTAGGAAATTTGGATGGTGCTATGAATTCGATTTGGAATTTTAAGTAGAGAGTGTTAACAGGATGAAGGTACCGATTGCAACCTGCATAATTTGATGCAAGCTGCATTTTTGTTTCAATCTTCCAAAAGTTATTGATATGATTTTTTTCTTTCAGGTATGTACTTCCTGAACATGTCACTTGCATATAATCTTTTATGCCTACGAGATGATTTGAATTTGAAATATCAATTGCATGACAGCAGGTACAAGAAAGTCCTCAAATCGAATCTCTCTTTTGGGTCCGTTTGGCGCTATTTCATAGAGTAAATTTGTTACTGGTACATGCAGTATTTCATCCCAGGTTTTGTACTGATTTTTAGAGGCAATACATTGTTAAAGGTGTGGTTCACTAGCTAGAACTAATTACTGATCTATCAGGTACATCATTGATGTATACTTTTTCTTTGGCGTGATTCATTAAAATCGATGGAGTGATGACATGTGTGAACAACAAAATTATTCATTCCAACTCTCAAATGCCTCTGTTATTTGCTCCGACTCTTGGAGATTCGAAATGGTATGGCATGGGATTTTCTGGCCAGCATGAGGAGATACTCTTTTTCAGAAAAAAACGATAAAATAAACTATTCGACACTCAAGCTTTTACATACTCTTCTATTTATTCTAATAATGAACCAACAACCGAGGAGGTATGCAGTATGAGTAAGAATGAAATTTGTGCTACAAAATTTTTGTCATATGTTTTTTCTTCATGAATCATACCTTTATGATTCATTTGGTGATATAGGAAGCTAGAAAAAACACCAGCAGTATTATCCATGAAAATTTATGTGTCGTGACTCGTTTTAGTGGATAGCTTTTGTATGGAAAACTTAACCTTCATACCACCGCGATTTTAGATCCCTATCAAGCCAATTTTTTTATACTCGGCACGAGGGTTGCTGGCTCTAGATATCACCAAGAAGTGTTCTGCCGGTTTTCTTTAAAGAAAAAAAATACCTTCTTATGTTGTCATTCTAGCTTTGTATTCTCTATTTATATTTGTGCTGGAATTGCATCAAAATTTCCCCTACCGTTGTGCTCGTTAGTATAGGGCCCATGCGAGTGCCTTTCCTAGGCCCCACGTGATGTAGATTTTTTAGATACAGATTTCACTCATTAATATAAAAAGGAACGATTTATTTATTTTATCAAAGTCTAGCATTTCTCTCTATTAATTTTTCCTTTGGAAGAGTATGCTTCTGTGTAGTCCTTCCATTCATGGTATTCGGCTTTTGTATATGTTAGTAAGTATGTCTAGCCTATATTTTGCCTCTAAATGAAAGAAATACAATGCATTTAACCGACTCATGTAGTGACAGTTTTGCACTTCTCTGGACATCATCTATTTTTAATTTATTAATCTCCAATCAGTATAGATCTGTATTGACTCTGCATTATATGGAATAGATCAAACAGAAGATACTGAAAGATTATAGCTATGATGGCTGAAGGTTGACCTCAAAGTGACTAAGAATAATACGAAGAGTAGGGAGCTTATTGATGAAAAGAATCAGAAAATTCAAGAGCTCACCTGGGCATTTGGATGATTTGATAGTGGGTGTCGTAAAGGCAAATAATAGTGTATACCAGATGGCTAAAGAAGGGTAAACAATTTGATCCTTTCTCAGCTAGATAATCACATCAACTCTACTCTTTGGGAAATTCAGACAGGTAAAACACTTTTTCACCAGCCAGTGTAATACAATTTAGCAAGAGATCTGTTAGTTAGTGCAGAGAGCAACAACCAGAGCTTAGATGACAAAGTTTCTACATTGCCAAGATTTTAATTCCTAAGTACATTGAGAAACTGAATCTCTGCACTCTGGTTTTAATTTGACACTGTATTTATGTCACTGTTGTGTGATAACCCAGAAAGCTGTATTTTCCCTTCAAATAGTGTTAGATGTTTCAATAATCAAGAGTGAAAATTACTGTTGCATTGTGTGTTTCCTTGTGTTGTCATTTGTCTAACCAGTATGAGTTTTTCTATAAGATAAGATGTTCAGCTCTTTGCTACTTTCCTACCCTGCAGTTGTGCCTGCTGGTTATCAACCAGGATAGATAGATACATTGGTGGACAGACTACTCCTAAATATAGTTGTTAGATTTTTTATGATTTTTATTTCAGTTTGACTACCAAAACGGTCTGAGCATGTATGTTGGTGTTTTAGTAGCTATGCTAATGTAGTATTTTCATTGCCGTTTTATGTTTATTCTACCTTAAGTTTTATCTACAGTGTTGTAGTCTTTTAGGCTCGCAGTTTAGTTGCATCCTTTGGCACATCGAGTACATAAGATATCTTTTGCTTGCTTTTTTTTACCTTTGCTCACGAAAATCTGACAATATATTTATCATATCAGGTGATAATAGTTGACATGGCCCTTGCTTTTATTTTTGGGTTTCTGCCATTTTCATTGGGAAGGATACTCCTATGGTATTTCAATTTTGGCAATATGAACAAAGTTGCGTTCTACACTTCAACCGCTTCTACCATTCTGATTGGATATTGATTTATCTTTAACGTGGGTGTAACTATTGCTGCTCTAAATACTTTTCGTCAAAGCAATATATCGTCGCACTTCTCATTAGAAAGATCACTGGCATATTCAGCAATGGAATTATATATATAATCACTGCTGCCAATATTGGTCTTAATCTCCTAAACTTAGTAGCTGCGATGAAGCTTATGATAAAAGGTAAATACCCACAATTTTGTTCATTCAAGGGAACTACAGTTTGCAATGTTCTTAGCATGTCTCGATTTACGCGCACTTTATAATCTGATATTTTTTACTTGCATATTGTTTCGTTATTCAATGTTTATTTAGGATACATTGCATTCTGGTGGATAAGCATTACTTTTGGTATGCGCTTTCCGTGCGCCTATACTTTTCTCTCTATCTCAGTGTCTCTCGCCAAAACATGTGTATTTCGCATGAATTTTTCATATATGTTGGGGTTCAGCAGTGTTAATTATTAAGCGACGTCACTTTAGCATTCAGATATTTCTGGGAGCTTATGAGTTATGACAGTCCATACATTTTCAATTGTCTTGATAATTCGGACCATGTGGAAAACTCGCAATGTGGTTCACGCCGGTGCATGTCCCAACACTAAAAGATTACGTATTTGGCTCCTCAAACTTGTATATGTGCTTATGAACTAAGATACTTAGATCCAAATAAGTTTTATGTCTGACATGGCTTTATATGGGCACTATGGATCATGTGAAAAGGGCTCTTCAAGAAACAAATGTCGCTTATAGCTGTTACATCCTTGGTCAGGAAAACCCTCAAAAGAAGCCATGTGTTTTCTACTTAGTATTTTCGCTGTTTATTTGATATACTTGCAAGTTCATTTATTAGTTTGACCAACCGATTAGTTGAGATTTTTTTCAAGATGTGTTGGTGATACAAGTTTGGGATGATTTACCCTTCTTGCACTCCTTACCGTGATATTTTTTTTGTTAGAACAATGCTACATGTGGCTCTAGCATGTTTGACTTGCTGGAAGCAATTTAGGCCCCCTTCTTTTCAGCTTCTAGAACAGATTCTAGCCCAAAAATTTGGAAAAGCCCAAAAAAAGGGTCCAGCTCCAGCTCCTGAAGCACTTGTTTTCACCAAAAATCAGAAAATCGTACGTGAACCAGAATTGGCCGGCGATCCGATTCTGAATGGATTCCCGGGATTCTCCACCCAGGGCCCAAAGGGTTTCCCTAGCTACCCCTCGTGTTGGTACTATTTACATGGGATTGCCACCGAAGGGAAACAAAGAAACACGATCCCTGTCCTGCATCGACATGAACCAGCTAGGGTTCACCTCATTGCCGCTGTTCCGTTGCTGCCGCCACACCACCGTCGCTGCCTTGAGCCGCCGCCACCACCGTCGCCACCGAGCCCGCCCGACTCGCCCATTCCGCCCACCGCCAATCTGCTCACGCTCACATGCCGGCCGCCTCCGCCGCCCACCGACGGTCGCCGCCCCACGCGATCCCGTCCCCCTCCCTCCATCCGGCGACCTCTAGCTCCCCATGTCGTCCTCCCAGCTGCAGGGCATTGTAGATATTTCACAGTTCAACACGTTTGGAATCCCAAATTCCATAAGCCAAAAAGAAGGGAAAATTGTAGATTGTGTGAGCTTCTCCCCACCACAGATTTTTCCAACAATCTCCTAAAATCCAGTTTCTCTAGAATCATAAGCTGAAAAGAAGGGGGCCTTGATCTGATGGGTTCGAGTACCACCCTATTTCTTGCTTACATTTGTTTTTTCGTACCACATCATTAACATTTTACCGAATAAGGTAAGGTAACTTGCAGTTGTTAATTTCTTCTGTAGAAGATGCGTTTTTACAACCCTAGCTATTTTGTCGTAAAGATACAACCACTATTCGTATATAATGTTTTTCTTGAAAATGGGAGGCAAGTGCACATATGTATTACTATGGTGTGACCCTTGCTGCTTGATGGGTTAGGCTAATATATGTGTAATTACCTGTTGAATGGTGTTACTGTGTTTGCACAACTATTTTATCACCGATGACAAACTCTGTGTTACCCTTGATCACTAATGGATTAGACTGATGGATGTGTAATTTTATGCTGGTTCCAGTTTCGCTTTGTTCTTATCTCGGCTTATAACAAACCACATTTCTCCATAAGTTAGTTGGTTTAGGGGTACCAGGCTGTGCCGAAACAAGTTCTGGTTAACGTTTCGCAAATTCCTTTAAAAAGAAGATAATGTTGTTTGTTTCTACCATTGTTCTTGGTTTTGTTTACAGGAACGATTACTTGTGCTACAGGTTGTAAACAAGTGTTCATTTCGTACTTGCTATGGCATGTAAAGACCGTTATCCCCTTTTGTAGTTAGTTTGTACATATAAGTCAAGTTTTTTGCTTTGACAGTTATCATTTGCAACTTATGTGTCTTTTGCTACCGACGTACGATACCCCGGGATCCTGTATATATTGTTGGCCGATCTTGTGATGACCATATTGCTGTATTTTTCACTTTGAGTACATTGTCATTACATCATCTATCATTATGCCTAATTAGCCAGTTTGAGTTATTCAAACTTTGCTATGCAATCCTTAGAGCAAATTGAAATCAGTAAAATATATTTTCGAATTTTAAACAATTTCCCCTTTAACATTTTTAATACTTTGAGCCTTACTTTTGTTTTGTAAAAGCTAACAAAATTTCACGGGATCATGATACTAAAAAATTAGATAGCAAAGTCTAACAGCTCTATAAACTAACATTAAATAGATGCGAAACCTATGGGCCCGTGCGCCGAGGCGCACTCCTAAATTTAGTGTCTTTCAGTTTTTTCATCTACACGTGCATTCATGTTGCTTCAGCTGAGCAATAGTGTGTAAGGGCATCACCTATGTATGTGGTGAAATTGGCAATAAGATGAGACCCACTCAACAAGCTTGTGGCAGTGAAATTGGCAATAAGATGGGACCCACTCAACAAGCTTGTGGCAAACAGATTACTCCACAATGTATGTTGCAAAAGCAACCCTTAAGCTGGGCTCCATGCGTCAGAAAAATTGTAAGAAAAATAAACCGTCTCGCAACCTCTTCGTGCGAGTTCCAGGCCATCCCTTCTTATGCGATTCCCCTCTATCGAGTTGACCAAATCACAATCCGGCTCTCCCGTAGATCTGACCGCGACACTCATCGAGGGCGGAGGAGCACGGGCCGGTGGGCACATCGGCCATGGGAGGTGGAGGGCCGGGCGGCCTCGTCGGGCATGAGAGGAGGAGCGGCTGGCGGCCGCATCGGCCATGAGAAGAGCGGCGCCCGGCGGCCGCATCGGCGAGGAGAGCAGCAGCAGCGCCCGGCGGCCGCGGCGGCGAGGAGAGCAGCAGCAGCGGCAGCGCCTGGCGGCCGCATCGGCGAGGAGAGCAGCAGCAGCAGCAACGGCAGCGCCTGGCGGCCGCGTCGGCGAGGAGAGCAGCAACAGGCTCGACCCTCACCAGTTCCTGAAGCGTCACAGGCACACCAATATTGGTTCGTACCAGTACATTGATTTCATTTGCTTGTATTGCTACACTAGTACATCGATTGATACATTGGTAGATAAATTTTATTGCAAGATAGACAATACATAGCACAGATAATGGCAGTAAACTCTAGGAATTACATGAGTAGCTACACCGTGTTTATTTCTACGATAAATGCTAGTTGAAACGTTGCCAGATATGCTGTACCAAATCAGCCTTTAGCTGTTTATGTGTTGCTCTTTCACGAATTTCTTTGTTTCTTTCAAGGACAACATCAAAACCATGAATCGGGCCTCGGGCAAGTCCATATATTTGCTGTGTAGTCCTTTCTTCATAATTGTAATCTAATGTCTCTTCTCTCTCATCTTCAATTATCATATTGTGCAGAATAATGCATGCATACATAATATCAGCTAGTTCATCTCTTTCCCATTTACGTGCTGGTTGACGTATAATAGCCCAACGTTTCTGCAAAACCCCAAAAGCACGCTCCACATCTTTCCTTGCTCCTTCTTGCTGTTGTGCAAATAATTTATCCTCGGGAGTTTGAGGTAGTGGAATTGTTTTGACCAATGTTGCCCACTCTGGATAAATACTGTCTGCAAGATAGTATCCCATATTGTAATCCCTCCCATTAACAGTAAACTTAACCTCTGGAGCTCTTCCTTGTAGCACTTGTGTGAACAATGGTGATTGGTTCAACACATTAATGTCATTGTTGGAACCAGGAACCCCAAAAAAGGCATGCCAGATCCATAGGTCTTGAGAAGCTACAGCTTCAAGCATTATAGTGGGCACCCCATGATCACCTCGTGTAAACTGTCCCTGCCATCCAACTGGACAAAGCTGCCACTCCCAATGCATACAATCAAGACTCCCCAACATCCCAGGGAATCCACGAGCTTCCCCTCTTGCAAGCAAATGTTTTACATCCTCATCAGTAGGTCTTCTAAGATATTTCTCACCAAATATCTCCCTTACACCTCGAACAAACATAGCCATGCAATCATATGCTGTAGTTTGAGGCACACTAATAGATTCATCCATGAGGTCAGCCGGTGTACCATATGCCAACATTCTTATGGCTGATGTGCATTTCTGAAGTGGTGATAGACCAACCTTGCCAAATGCATCTCTCCTTAGACGAAAGAAAGGAGACCAATTACCAAGTGCTTCAACAATGTGTAAAAATAGAGGCCTTCTCATCCGAGACTAGTAGATAACTTGAGCTTCCATTCTAGCAACATTTCATGCAAAGACATCAACTTTCAGGAAATAGTTCCTTCCCCAAATGCTCTATAACCTGCTCATGCCGGTGCAGTCTTGCAGCATTGTACATTGAGGTGTCCATACCCAGCAGGTCTAAATATGTTTTCATCTTAGTCAACTTTGTCCTCTCCATAGATGCTGCTGCTGTTTGAGCCAAAGCTGCTGATCTCTTTCCAAGAGCATCATGAAACAATAACATGTCTTCAAATGGCTTGTCCTCTGAAGGTTCCACCTTTGATTTGCCTTTATGCCTATCCTTAGCCTTCTTTTGACCTTCTGGACGTTTCTCTTTGTTGATGTCTCCACCCTCTGTTTCTTGGTTTGAAGATGATGTATATGTTCCAGATGCAGAAATCTTAGTTCTCTTGTTTGTCTCTCTAGCATATATGTTCTTCCACTTTGGTTGTTCACGAAGTATTTCCCACAAATACTCTAGTGTGAAAGGTTTGTTATTTTCTCCCTTGTACATCTAATGAGCTGTATCCATAAGCATTTTATCACATCGCCCACTAACATAAGTGCTGCTAGCTCGAGAATAAACACCATTAAAGAGTTGAATGGTCTTGTTAATAGTGCCCCAATGATTGATCATCTGCTTAACTGTCCTTTTCGTCCCATTTACAGGCCTGTTGCTGTTGAACTCATCACCTACTTGCTTCCAGTAGTATGCCCCCTTCTTCCCGTTGCCATCAACCGAATCAACTGAATGCTTAACCCAGGAACTTGCAAGCCTCTTGTTCTCCTCTTCTGTCCAGTTGATGCGCACCGCTTTTGTCCCATCTTCTTCACTGCTATCTGATTCGTCAATAGGAATTGATTGTGTTTCTTCTCTTCTAGATCACGGAATGGCTGATTCTGACCCATTTGAAGATGTGTTCCCCACACCTCCAAACAAAGCAACGGGTCGAAGCAGCGGCGATGGTCTTGTTGCTGCATATCCAAATGCTTCATGAGGTGAATGCCCCATATTCACTTGATAACTTGCTGGAGAGTGAACATAGTGTTGATAGTTGTTGGGAGAAGCAAATGGATGGAAATTCTGCATGAAGTTGGGTGGTGGAATGTTTTGAGCATATTGGGAGTGGGAGAGATTTGTATGATGAACTGGGGGTGGACAACCTAGAGTATACTGCAAATTTGCATTTCCTAGCTGGGGATCTGGGGAATCTGGAAGTGCATATCGTTTTTGTGGATCCATCTGAATGTTGAATTCTTGTTTGAGAAAGAAAACTGATATTGAGGTGTGTTTATGTAGGCAAACAAGCAGTGGGTATAGGTGGTGCAACGGCCGGAAACATGAAGATTCAGCTGGGCGTTGCAACGGCTATGTGTGGCCAACGGCTATGTATAGGATAATATTGTTTTATGACTATGTGTACTACAGCTGTACAAATATTGATATTATATTGCTTGTGGGTGACCAACAAGCTTGTGGACAACCCACAAGCTTTTAAGCTTGTGGATTCCTTATAGATAGCCTCTACAATGTATATAGAACTGCTTATGGATAGCTTTTTGCCTTATGGACAGCTTGTGGCACACATAGTGGATGCCCTAAGCCTTCCTGGTGTGTCCGTGCTCAATGGTCTTCTGGTAGCGTGGTTTAGCATAAAAGACGTGGTTTAAAATCGAACAGTAAACTGAATTGTCGGTTAACCGAACTAGTTGTTAAATTAAAACCGATAGAATTGCTGTTCTCGTTCCTTATTACCCAATCTTTACAAGAGTTGAACTGCAATTCTGGTTAAAACGAAATGTCCAGGCCTACCCAAAGGATGCGCCTTGCCCACGGGATGAACAAAACGATGTAGCCTACCGAACACCACTAGGTTCTCATATATCAATCAATTGACAGTCACAAGTAGCATGGAGCCGATCTAATATGCAAGTTATCCAAACCGAATCTTATATATATCAATCAATTGATAGTCACAAGTAGCATGGAGCCGATCTAATATGCAAGTTATCCAAACCGAATCTTTACGATTGACGAGGCGATCGTGCGGGTCAAGGGAATCGGCATTTTAGAAATTTTCTTATGTATGATGAAGATGATGTGGCCACGGGACAACAAGTGCAACAACTCTCTTGCGAAACCCCGTGCGGCCCCCACCGCAGCTCCTCTAGCCCCTCCTCCATATCCCCTCTCCCTCCCGCCGCCGTCGGGTTCGTCGACTGGCAAAGCCTGAAGGCGCGGTGGCGGTGGCCTCTCCTCGGCCGGACGACGGGGCGGACTACAATGGCGATGACCTCTCCAATCCTCCAGATAGCATCGTTGTGCGGTGACGGCGGCTGTAGCTCTCCTTGCCGGCAGAGATGGCTAGGGCGACGGGGGAGTCAAGATCTAGGTTGTTGTTGCACCGTGACACAGCGGCAAGAGAAGACAACTCTAGGCTCGTTCTGCAGCACAAGGATCTGGGTATGGTGGTGGCTGCTATCTCCTCCGCCGGAGGTGGCCGGCCAGGCTAGATGTGGTTGGCCTCTTGATCCCAGATTTGGCACCGGCGACGACATGGGAGGCAAGGCTGTCGGTGAAAAACGGGCCTTTGGCGGACGATGGCGACGAGGACTTTCTGAAGCGTGTATGCTGGTACGCGCTGAGGGTTTGTCAGACCGGTTGTGCTACTTGCTCGCCATTGGGCGACTTGTCGAGGCCTTCGGTTTTTAGATGTCGTGCGTTGATGAGATGTCAAAGATATTGACTCTGTTCGTGGACACCTCCTTCATCAATGTTGTAGGAACAACGAGATATCGCTTGTTTTGGTGGGCTTTGATTTGATCTTTGTAATCTCTCTTGTAAGGTTTAAAAATAATCTAATAAAAAAGTTGTGTGCATCCTTGGATGCAGAGGCAGGGTGATCTTCCCCCATTTCAAAAAAAATGATGAACATATGACAAACTAAGCAAAGAAGCCTATGATAGACGAGCAGACGCCAGATTGAATAAAACATACGCCTTTCGTTTTATAATGTAAGCCTAGTTTACTAAAAGGGGCTTACATTGTGGAACAGAGGGAGTACTATATTTTAGAACATAGAGAGCATAAAACAATAGTAGTATAATTATAAAAGGTCTTTGTTTATTAGACCTACTAGAAACTCAATAACGACCTAATCTATATATAATTCAAAATTTAGCAAAAGAAATGCCGGCAGCCTACTCCCTCCGTCCATAAATAAAATGCACTTTTAGCTTTTGTTTTAAGTTAAACTACTCCCTCCGTCTCACCAAGATTGTTTTAGATTTGTTAAAATTTAGATGTATGCACATGCTAGATAGTGTCTAGATACATCCAACTTTTAACAAATCTAAGACAATTTTGGTGGGACGGAGACCTTGATACAAATTGTATCTAGTGTTGGTCGATTTTTTAAGAAGTTTGACTTAGTACAAAAGCTATAAGTACCATTATATTTGTGGACGGGAGGTAGTATAGTACTACTACATAGCAGCTGACACACATAATTAATAGAAACTAAACTTCAACCGGGAAAAACCATGCCGGAAATCGCTGGCTTCCCGAAGATATGTTTGCCCTCCTCGACGCTTCTGACACTGGTATCAACGGCACGGTCGTTTTGTCTGCCACGCTGTACACGCCGGAGTTGTAAAGGGTATTTCCATACTTGAGGACGAAGTGGATACAATCTCCTCGTGGTCCATCACCATGTGCAGCAGCAGCACGGACTGACTTGGAGCACGCCGTGCTGACGAAGAGCGCCCAGCCGTCGAGGTTATCGAACTTCTTCCAAAGGCCAAGGCGGGGACCGCCGCTGAGGTCCGCCTCAAACATGTCAAACCAATAAGTCAAGCGGCCGCTATCTGTTCCACGTCTCCTCCTCACCAGCAGCAGCTTGCCATTGGATTCCACTAGATACCGCTCGAGGATCTCCCCGTGTACCTCCTCATGTTCAAAGTTGTCGAAAAGATCTTGTATATACATATCAGGTAGGTTAGGCGGGCAGATCCATGAGGTGTAGGGTTTCACTTCGGGTTCAACCCCAGATCCGGATGGCGTCTGCAGGTCGAGGCAGCCATTGCTGCTGAGATCAATGGCGACAAGCTCTTCGTAACTCGAGAGGTGCGCATACATCTTCCCCTGAAAGAAGGCGATATCGAGGATGGCGCGGATCTCCCGCGTCACAACGCACGAGTTCATCTGGCCGGCCGGTCGGCACGTAGAGATAAAGACTCTGGATTTCCAGCAGTCACTCACTAGAACGGCCACAAGGGGTTGATGGTTCGGTGGCGAGGAGGATGACATCACCACCTTCTTGATCTCCATATTCAGGTACTGCTTATTGTCGTCGCATGGATTTACCATGTAAGGGTTCAGGAGAGCGGCCAGCTCCGGGAGAGGCGTCGCCGCGCCGGAGAATCCGTTGACCACGGTACACCGCCCGCCCTTGTGGTGGAGGAAAAACATATTCTCGCCGGCGCTGTAGCAGCCGAGTTTTGGGATACGCAGACGGTGCATCTTCTTGTTGGCGACATCCAAGACGGTGCCGTCCGGGAGGAAAAGCCAGGGGAGCTGCGGCGGGGCAGGGGGCAGAAGCTCGGAGCCCCTCCGCCATGGGCGGCACACGGCGCGGAAGCGGGTGCGGTCGGCCAGGGACGGGAGGCGGGAGAGCACGTCGCCCAGGATATCCAGCGTCAGGTCCGGCCATGCGGACTGGCGTGGATGTTTCGCCGACGACGACGCCGCCGCCATCACGCAACTTGGAGATCTCGATGAGTCCATGCGAGGAAGTTTTTATTAACCCGTACGTGGAACCACCGAGTCGAACATGGATTCGAGTTTGTATCGGCTTTCCGTGTCGAGACCCTGTTTCGCACGCGCAGCGAGTCAAAGCATCTCCAATCTCCACTGGTTGGCCGTTTTCACGCCAAACTCTCGCTTGTGTTTTCCAGCCGAGTTTTCGTATTTGCCTAAAATTCAATGAAATTTAATTTTTTTTGATGAATATATGCGATTTTCATTAATAAAGGAGGAAATACATAAACATTACACTGAATTCCGGCGAACACCTGAATTTTAACTACAATTAGGCTAATAATAATTAAAAACTGTAAAAAAAGCCGTTGCCGCTGCCGCCTCCGATGCCGATGCCGCTTCCACATGCTGAAGTTGTTGTAGAAGCAGGTGTAGCCGGGGTCGGCTGTGTCGTCGTCGATCGCGGTGGACGGAGCTGTCTGGGGTCACCATACGCCCACGGTAGGAGGGGGCTTGGTCATCGCTGCCGAGGACGAAAGCGGCTTCGGTAGGTGCGCTCACGACGAGCGCTGGCCCTGCACTCGACCTCCTCCTGCAGCCACTGCATGCGACGCTGCTCGGCCTGCTCCCAGTCCACCCTGGACCAAGCGAGGATGTCGGGCTCGGGCATCGGAGGCGGCGCCGCTTCTTGGAGGGACCGCTCCATCGCTGGCGAAGGCGTCCTCGTCGACCGGCACCGCCCAGTCTGCCGGCTTCGGCTGATGAAGGCGAAGACGACTAGTGGACGGCGACTGCGCCGACGCGCGGGGCTCGTTGATGACGATGCCTCACGAGCGTGTCCGTGACAGCGAGTGGACCGATGTGTCCACCTCATGCTTGACAGGCCGAAGCGGAGGAGGAGGAGCTCAGGCTGGCCATCCTCCTCGGCAGCCAGTTAGCCGGAGGATGTCGCCTTGCCCTGGACGCTGGCACCGGGGAGCGGGGGAAGCCGAGTCGCGAGTTGTTGCCGGCGTGGATGTGCTCTAGGACGGCCGTGAGCGTTCGTCCCGGCACACTTCACCACCGCCGTCGCGCCGCCGCGTTGTTGCGCTTGGGCGGTGTAACATCCCAGCATTAGAGCTTAGAAATAAGCTAAACCCAGATACGTGCATTGCATTCATGCATAGAAAATCCGAATAATTTTCACGCTTTTAAATAAAAACTTGTCAAAGTGATTGAAGCTTCTCTTAACTTGATGAAATTGAAGTAGAGCATCAAGTTGACCGCGATAAGTTTAAATATGACCTTTGCTAAAACCTTATTTTGGGGAAAGATAATTTCATCTAAGGGTAGATAAAATATAATAAAATTAAACCATAATACATTGCTTAATGATTAATATCAGATCCTTAAGAGATCATATCATAGTATTCATTACAACAACTCAAGGATGAATACTTAATATTCCAAAGATGATATCAAGGTATTATCTACCACAAACCCTGAATACCAAGTTAAGTATATAACTTATGTAAAAAAACTCTATAACTAAATCTTGATACACTTGATTTCCATAGTGATTCCTACCATGGGTATCATGTTGGTTCTTAAACATTAACTCTTGTCACAAATAGAGTTGAAAGGAGGTTGAGCCAAGATCATTCATCTCATATCTTTGTTGCCATATTAGTAGGTGACATTCCTATTTAACCAAGTCCTAGTGTCAATTGATCATCAATGTGAGTGATCAATTCTTGACCTAGCACTTGTTGACTCGTAGCCTTTGACCTATTGTATTGACCTTCCAAAGACCTTAAGTAAATTAATAAAAAAGATGAACTAGATATGGTGAAGTGTGCCATCATCAATGGAATGTGATCCTTAGTGGTGATCAAACCATTTGGTGTTGGAGGAGTTAACTCACTCATGAGTTAACTAGAAGAAGCATCTAAATCTAAGAGTTAAGGTAGTGATTATGGAGATATGAGAAAGCTAGAAGTATTAGAGTATCCAATTATAATCTTGTTAAGCCAAGTAGATATGAATATGGAGTAAGCTTCCTTAAGAAGATAATACTATAGAGAGACTAGTACAAGCCTACTACTTAGTTGATGATAGATCTTGATCAGACAATTATAAGCCTAAGCTTTGTATGATCAAAGGTTGGTGATCATTATTCTCAAGTCATTTGAGAATAGATGACTAGCTGATGAAGAAGAGTTCTGAGTATACCAAATTAGGCAAAACCTTAGTAAGCTGAATCAACTGTCTTGATCATGAGAAGTCAAGCTAGAGTATGATGAAGTATATAATATGAGTTGTATGGATTAGATGGAGGCATAGTGGTTTAACCAAGCTAGTACAAGAAAAAAACTTGTATTATGGGAGTAGTAACACCCTACCCATTTCAGAGGAATGATATCACATGTGATATAGAGAGAACTATAATATTGCAAGCCTTGGGAGTAGTTACAATGTGAATATAAAGGAGTTATGGATGGAGTTTGTAATAGTTTATTAATGGATTCATTAAGGGTAGTTAAGCGGGAGTAGTTATATACTAGGAGTAAGAATGGAGAATGAGAATTGCTGAAGTGACATGACCATGACATCATATGATGATGGATATGGTGAAGTCAGATGACTAGTTCATTTAGGCAGGAGAGATCTTAGTGAAGCAGATAAGAGATTTAAATAGATTATATTTAGGAAAGGAATTCCTTAACTAAGGATAAGCTTAGTGAGGTATTAAGGATATGAGTTCTGAAGAAACCTTTAAACAAGGACTTATCAGGCCATGAACAATCTCATGTGTATCCTTTATTCATAAACCTAGAATCAAGTTGCTAGTGGAACCATTTCCTATTCCTAGGTCACCATTAGATAATATCTCTTATACCAATGAAGTTCCTAAGAGATAATTAGAATACTAGAGGAGTGTAGTCTTGGAGAAAGCCATGTCTATCTTAACATCTTAAACCCTAATTAAAAACCTAGTCTCATAAGCTATTAAAATCACATTGAGTGGTAATCTTTATAGCTCATTCTAAATCAGATATTGTTCATGCTCATCAAAACTAGAAGGCAATATCTCTTAGCTCTTAATCTTCATCCCTATCCATAATAGAATGTGAGTCTACTCAATATTCTCAAAACTCAGGAAAACCACTTGTAAATGAATATCTTCATTGTTCCATAATTAGTTATTATTTGTGCATAAAGACTCAACCAAGTTTTTTCTATGGTAGTTCTAAAACCCACAAACTAAGTAGAGTTTGAATAGAAAAAAATCACTGAAGATGGAGAACATAAAACTCAAATCATCATATAATGAAACACACGGTTTAATACCTTATAGTGTATATTTATATAATTCCTTTATGAGGTTAAGTATTAACAAGATTCTTTATAAATAATTTACCATTTTAAGAACCTTAATAATTAAATCATCTTATATAATGATTGCTATATAGTAATAAATATGGATATATTCTTTGCATATCCTTAGTTATCTTAAACCATTCCCATTACAGTCATTAATAGGAAATAAAATCATTTTATAAGATTATAAACAAATCCTAAAACCCTAAACCCTAATTTCTACTTGTTCTATTTAATACAAAACTTCTCATACAATTATGAAATTTATACATACAAAAATACATAAAGAGAAAATTAGTTATGATGAATCCCTGCATTATTCTAATAATTCCACAAAATTTCTTAGTAGTTTATACTTTGTGAATGTTAAATTTGAAATGAATTTGTAACATAGAAAAATAGAAAATAGAAAATGTAAAAGGAAAAGAGAAAACCAGCGGTACTAGTCCACGACCCATTTTCTCTTTGCACTAATCGTCGTTTGCGTGCAGCCCCACAGATTTTTGCTCACTTTGTTGCAACCCAACAACGGCCCAGGCCCAGGTACCGCTTCGTCGTCGTCTTCTTCCACATCACAAGCAGCTCTCTAGAACGAGCGCCTTCGCCCGATGTCGATCATCGTCGTCAGCAAAATTGAACCACCGCGATGCTCGCCGATGCCCCGGACCTCAGCGATAAGATCGACCGCGCTCTCCTTTATCTATCCATACCAGTATTATCCTATCTCTCGCTCTCTCACGCAAACCCCTCTTCCTCACCGAAATCCTAACCTCCGGCCACCTCAAATCACCATCGTCTCCAACCCCCGAGCTCCGTCGTGGTGCTTGGGAGCTTCCTCTCATCATACTGGATCATCAAGAAGAAGGAATCGATCTCTCTCGCTCACTATCAATGCCACCGCCCTCATTGTTCGCCGCTCGCTGTTGACCATGGAGACGCTGTCCGAGCTCGCCTCTCATCGTAGACGCCTCTAAAAGCATCCTGGTGAGCTTTTGAGTACCCTGGTCCTTCCCGATTTGTTGCCCGCTCACCGTAGCATCCTACCCGCAAGTGATCCGACCGTGCCGCCGCAAAAGCTCGCCGCCAGTGAACTTTCGGTGACCATTAGGTGGCGGTGCGAGTACTAAGAGGTTCCTCGTATCCGTGAAGTTCCAACGAGCACTCCCGCGCTCACCGCGTGTATAGGTTCGCTGTCGGCGACCTTGTTCTGGTGGTGGAGACCAGGCTAGCGTGATGATGACGTCATGCGTGCGTTTGTTGACCGGTCCATGCCCATGTGGCATGTGACCCACCAGTCTGTGACTGGGGCTAGAACTAGCCCCGGTGAGAAATCCACCCTCTCGTGCTGACATCAACATTACCACATAAAATCATTTAGTTATTTATTTTTAATTATAGAAAATGAATAAAGATTATAAATTCATTATCTTTTATTTTATAATTCATTTAGTTATTATATATCAAAAATTGTAGAAAAATAAAAGTTATCATTTAAATATAGTTTCATACATTATTCTCTTACTTTACTAAATTTTTATTATTTTGTAAAGATTTTCTAATTAATAAAACTTAGAAAATTCATATTTGAATATTTTTAAATCACAAAATATGCTTAAAATATGAAATTTTTTAGAAAAATAAAATCTATAACCTAACTTTGTTATAAAAAATTATTATGTTAACTATTTAAATAATTATTATTTTAAAAAGATTTTATAAGTAATAAAACTTTGAAAATTCATATTTTAATATTGGTATATGATAAAAATATAAATAATATACTAAAATTCTTAGAAAAATAAAAACTACAATGTAAAACTATGAACGTAAAAAATTATATCGCTTAACTAAATATTTATTATTTATTAAGTGTTTATAAGGTAATAAAGTTTATAAAAATCATATTTTAATACTTAAAAATCACAATAATATTTTTAATATACCAAAATGATCAAAAAAATAATATCTACATGTTAAAATTATAACATTCTACTTTGAGGTAAATAAACAAATTAATACTCAATAACTTGATTTTAAACCTAATTCCTTAATTGATAATTCATATAAGGAGTAAATAAAATTTGCTAATATTTCTAAAATTAACCATTTGAGGTCTAGAAATAGTACTAGTCTTAAGTATCGATAATATGAACTCAAAATAATTCAACACATTTTAAATACAATTTTCTTGAATTATCATACACCTATAAGTGTATATTCTTTCCTAAAAAGAACCATTATAAAATTATAAAATCTTTAAGAATGATATTTTAACCAAATAAAACCTTTAACCATTACTTCAACCACAAATTTATAAACATACTATAAAACTAAAGATACTCTGTAATTAATTAAATAATATTATTCCCATAATTCTAAATCATAACCACTCACTTATAAGTAGATAAATAATTCTCTCCAGTTATAATGTTAAGAAAACATGACTCAAATAGAAGTGTTACCAATCTCAATTCACCTTAAAGAAACATTATAAAGGGAACAAATTATAATATCATCTAATGACCAAGATGGGTAAGTCTCAAATACTAGTATAGTCATTATTCAAATGAGGTAATTATTTCTTCCTTAAGAACAATATTTAGTAAGAAACCCTAAGAGCATTAACTGAAAGTTTAAATAATGTTGTTTAGTTAAGTAAACTTTTCTTCAAAATTTATTCTTTTAAGATACATTATAAAGCAAGACATAAGAATTCCTATAAAAGCCTAAAGAATAAACAATCTTTATATAAGAAGTCTTTGAGTAGCATTCCACATTTTGTGTGCCTTGTTATTGTATGCTATTTATTATACTTACATGTTGTTTCACACACACACTCACAAGCCTTAATAAGAAGCACAAGTGTGAAACTTATCTAAAAGAGCAACACATTCCAAAGAAACCAATTACAGTTTCTAAACCCTAGATCAATGCTTATTCCAGGGATTCGAGTTTATCAAATTGCATTACAGTACTTATGCATAATAGCATCTTGCTTCTTTAAACATTAGTCCTTACCGTACCAATGATGTCGTTTTTATATATTGGATTTTCTATTGTCTCAAAGACCGTGAGTGCATAATCTTGCAATCACAAATGGCAAGTTCAAAATTGCTCATGTCCTTTGATTATTTTCTGTAAAGTATTTTTCAAATCTAGTGTTGTCATCACCTGCATTTCAAAAAGGTCAGAAAACACTATTTTCATAATAATATGATTATAGGTTATTTACCATGAGGTAATAACCTACTATGAAAGTTCCGGTGGTAAAGGGACATATTATCTAGGACTTAACAATCAATGTCACCAGTGATTCTTGCGCCGTATATTACGCATTAATCATGAGATTTGGAATGGGACGGAGAAGTCAGCTGTATCTTCTTCCTCTCACATGTATCCGAATACGCAGGTCGTGGCTGTTATCCTCATAGCATGCATTATTTAGTAATTCATAGAGGCTATGCGGCATATGGGTGGGAACCCTCAACGTCCCACGATAGTTCTGGCATCTGAATGGTCTGTACCAACCATTGCCATAATTCAATTTGTGGGCATGGCGTACACCAAGGAGACATGTGGGGTCGCGAAGGGGTAGTGATTGGCTTGGATCTTAGACTAGGCCCCACACCAAGGAAGTATGGACAAGCTCATGACTTGGTTGTGCAACAATGGTAAGGTCTTTCATGGGTAAAGTAACACACCTCTGTAGAGTGTAAGAACTGTACTTGTTACTCCCTGTTCTGGGAAGGAGCTGCGAACACGGCAGAAAAGGAACTCCATGAAAGTTTTGGTAAACCTGTGAAGGCTGACGGACATAGTTTTTCAGAATAAAAGCAACCTTTAAAGAAATGTTTACGAAAACCTGCATTGTCTATGACCTACGGTCTGTGGCTGTAGATATAGTGCATCAGACACTCCTTTTTAGTGAACTTGCTGAGTATGCTCGTACTCAACGTATCTTCTTAACCCTTGCTAGATTCTGAAGCCAATAAAGACGATGTGTACATCAACTTATGCTTCAGGAATCATCATTAAAAGCTCAAGCTCTTCAATGAATTCAAGAAAGTCAACATATACATCAACTAAAGTGAAGACAAAGTTGCTGATTAGATAGGAATATAATCTCTAGTCATAGAACCTACTTATATAAAGTATTGCAATAGCAGCAATACAAGCCAAATAGTTAGATACTAATCTTATTAGCATGATAGTTATGGCTTGATTATTTCTGGTTCTTCTTTATAAGAAGTTTATTTCTCTCTCTTTAACCTAGAGTGTTCTCTGGATATTTTGTAAAGAGTCGAGTTGTAACCTATAGTCATGTCTTGGACCTGTTGTGTTTCTGTTGTACCACTCTGAGGGATATAATACTAGTGAATGGTGTTTTATTGGTGTTATGTCAAAAACTATAGTGTACTACATCATGCAGTGGCATGCTGGATCACCGCAGGCGGCGTGCCAGGCGACCCCTCATGGTGGGCGAGCTCCTCTCAGTAGAGAAGGTTGTTGGTATCCTCGGTGAGGTCCGGGTCGTCCATGGCCTTGATGGATGTCTGGATATCCTCGACCAGCTCTTCGCCGGTCGGCACTAGCGAGATGGGGATGTCGCCGGTGCTAAGCTTTTAGCCTGGCGGGTTCCACGTGTCCGGTTACGCCATGTACCCGACGTCATAGAGCATGCGCGCCTCCCACGGTTGGACCGTGCGCCGGCCAAAGTCGTCCGCCGCCACGGATCGCCGGGAGCCTCTCGGCCATGCCTCTCTTCTCATCGGAGTTGGAGTTTGCGGTGGAGGAGGGAAGTGGAGGAGTGGTGGGAGTGAGTGAAATGAGCCGGTGAGGTCGTCGACTTTTATAGGCCGAAGTGAGCGGCCAGTGCAGGAGGGGTGTAGCGGCGCGGGCAAGAAAAGGGGAAACGATGGGAAGTTAGTGACCGGCGGCCCGCCGCGGGAGCCGAGGCGGTGGTGGCGTGTGTGGCATCCCGCAAAAACCACTACTAGAAAATCGCGTTGAATTTGTGCATTGCATCGTCGTCATCATGCATTGTTTGCCAAAACTATGTTTGCAAAGCCCGTGTTGTTTTCTAAAACGCCCCCTCTTGATTCAACATCGAAAACCGGGTCGCCGGAATATTTTGTTTTGTTAAAATTGTTTTGCAAACGGTCCGTTTAATTAAATAAAACTTGTAATTAATTTTTAGCGGGGCAGTCGAACGGGCCGATTTAGCCCGAACGACCACCCCAGAAAAACCAGATCGGCCCAACCTGCCAGCCCCATCTAATTCTAAACCCACCTAAAAAGCTACCCAACCTACCCCTCCACCTCACCCTGGCCTATCCCCACACGCCACCTCAGCACACCCTCTCCCTCAACCAACCAGCTGCTGCCACGTGGCCTCCCTCTCTCCTCCCTCTCTCCTCCCTCTCTCAACCCAGCCTCACAACCAAACCCACTCCCTCACAGTACACGCACCAGCCCACTGGGCCCGCCTGCCGGTCCCAATCACCAGTGCCACCCGAACCCACACACACGCACACGACGCACACTACACGCCAACCTCCCCGCCTCACAGGTCCCACCTGGCCACCACGACCCCCACGCGCCCTGTTCATCTCCAACCTCCGCCCTCCCCCAGGCCGAGCCTCCCCCGACCCCGTTCCCACCTGGTCCCGCCGCCACCGCCGCCGGCCACCTCCTTCCCCCCCTCCAGCGCCTTGCCCCGCCCCCTCCGGCTACCAACCGCCGCCGGCGCCCCCCTCACCTCACCTCCCACCGTCCGCCTCGCCCCCCCTAGCATCCTCTGGCAGCCAGCTGAAGACTCACCCCGAGCGCCTCCCTCACGTCCTCCCCGACCCCGCAGCTTCCCCAACCTCGCCTGGCCGCCTCCTTGCGCTGCAGCTGTCTGACCCGGCGCCAAGGGCTCAAGGCCGAGCCGCTCCGCCGACCTCGGCGCCGCCGCCATCGTCATTGCCGCCTCTCCCGGTGCTCCACCACCGCCCGCCCCACGCTGCCCTTCCCGGCCTCCCGACCGGACCGGCCGCTACCTCCGCCTCGCCCCCAAGCTTCGCCGCCCCGCGTTTTCCTTCCTCGCGGCAGGTTCCGTCCAGGCCGGCCTCCTCGCCGGTCTTCGCCACCCGCTGGCTCATTGCCGCCTGACGCTTGCTCCGCAGGATCCTCGGGCTAGTAGCCTCGCCAACCAGATGCTTCTCCGGGAAGAACGGGTGCTTGCACGCGCGGGTTGTGTGGTGCTAGTTGTTGCGGAAGGACGATCCAGTACCGAGTCCAGAATTTCGACAAGTACTCCGGGCGTTTGTAAATCCAAGACCGTCTCCTATTCGAGGAATGACACGTGAAGATGGACCCAAGTGATTCCGAGAAGACCGGCAAGAACTACATCGCGGAACAACATGATCATCGACACGGATCCGGAGACCGTGGAGCACCAAGCACGTCCGCCCGGAGCCCGGTGTCACGTCAAGCTCGCCATGACCGGCTACATGGGGCCATCTACCACAAATCCCCGAAGTCCGACCCCGACGCGACCCGACGACGAACCAAGTCCGGCAATGATGAACAAGTTGGAACCCCAAGCTCTTCCCCCGACATCGAGGACGCCTACACGGAAACGACAAGTACTTCATCCCGAACGCCACGACCGCCGACTTGACCCGAAGACCGCGAATGCGACAAGAACGGCCCCGACGCAGAACGCCGAGTGCTTCACCCTGGACGCAACAAGAATTACCCCGGAACCCCGAGATCTGACCCCCGCCGAACCCTGGACCCCGAACCCCGGAAACCCCAAGCTCGTCGAGACCCCTCATGTGTGAACCCCTTATCCGAGAACCCTAATTTATAAATGACACCTATATAACTGTTGCATATAAATTGTTCATGCATGCATCCATTCATGTGGTTTGGGGGCCTTATGCCGATTCACCTAATAATTAAATATGGGGCCCATATGCGGGCAAATCAAGCCTTATATTGGCCTCATTTAAGTTTGAGTAGCGAACCGATGATACAATTCTGCCTTGTTAAACAACATTGAAATTGCGGGGTTTCCAAATAACTTGAACCATCTAAATAATTGTCGGGACCACGGTTCCGTTTAATCTTGACCTAATTGCATCGCACTTTGCCATGCCATGCATCATTCATGCACCATGCCGATCTTCTGCCGTGTATTAAATATTGCATCCGGTGTTTCTTCTAGTGTTTTGCTTCTTCGCGGATAAGGCCGTTGAGTTGATGTGAGCTTTCGATCTTGGTTGAACCCTTCGCAATGTTTTCAAAGCAGCATCTCCCCTTTCTACCTATCTTACTTTTATAGTATTTACTTCCTCCCCTGATCTTTGCTATACGTGTTATGCGATGCTCTAGTTTCGTACCCGTGATATCCCTTGCAGACATATATAGCCCTTGACACACCCTATTACCTTGTGTGTGTGAGATAGTGGGCCCGCGTGTCTTAGGCGCTGGCTCTAGTGTTTCGCTTGTCGTCAAGTAACACCTTTGTTGGAGAATTGCCGCATGTTGTCGATTGGAGATGATCATGGTTTACTTATTGTTCACTTTAATTCCTGTTTAACAACTAAAATTGAATTAAGCAGAGGCATCGGTGGGTGATAGGTAAGATTTGGTTTCCGACCGCCCACTTTTGTCCCGTAGGACCCGAGTTCTTGACACTGCTCCGAGATCGAGCGCTAACCACTGTGGGGAGATATGGGCCCCCCATTGATAATTACCTTATTTCAAAGTATTGTACTGGGGGCCACAAGTAGTTTGGGGCTTTATTACTATCCTGTACTTATGCCATGTTTTACTGCTTTATTTACGATTGTGCGAGGTACGCAAATCGCATCGCTTTTGAAGCGGAATGTTTTGTTGTCAGACGATCCCCGATTGGGGACCTGCCGTCGTTACTGCCATTGTCGCAAACCCCGAGTCCGTCTCGAGACCGCCGACTTCGCTATGGTGTACTTAGTGGGTGGCCCCGTGCTTGCTTTGGGTCTGGGAACGTCGTGACTTAGGCCCCGCCGACATACCGATGGGTGTATGTTAACCGATCCGCAAAAGGGTCAAGTGCTGTGGATACTTTGGTGCACCGCAGGTTTAATCTTTTCGAGAAGCCGTGTCCGCGGTTATGGACGACTTGGAGCACAGTGTCTGATCATAGACAACTATAACTAAAGTTTACTGTTTTAAATTGACTTGTTTCCGATATGATTAGTAATCAGCTTCACTACAACGGAATGGCAAAGTAAAAGTATCAACAACTGCTGGGTTTTGGGTTTATCTCATGCTAATTGAATCTGACTAGTAATTGATGCCACTATAACGGAATGACTAACTAAAAGTGCCCACTGCTTACTTTATCAGGACGATTATCTAAACCTGACTAGTAATTGCTGCAACGATAACTGAATAAGTAAAACTGCCAACTGTGTGCGTTCCTCGGTTGACTTCCTCGTTTGGTCTCGAGGGGGAAACGCTAGGATGGGTTTTGTTTGATGATAGTCTCAGGTTGGATCCGAATAGGTCTTTCTCATCCCTCTCTGATATCCGCCAGTTGTATCGAGTCTCTATAGGCTGTTTAGTGCATGCTGCCGCTGCCGCTCAGTCCACCATACCTATGTAGGCGAGGACCGCCGGATTCTAGCCTCGCTGCATCGCCTCGATCGACGCTCCTTCTTTTCCTTTGCCCTTTGTCGGCACCCTTTGTTTAAGTGTTTTGAGATCGACGCCGTTAGCGGGTTACCCTTCCGCTTGGCTCGGGCAGGTTATGGACGCCATTGGTTATTCTTCGTGGCTCTTAGCCCCATTTGCATCTTGTCCGTAGTCGGACGCCCCATCGCTTTTCAAGGTGATTTGGATCTTTGTACCGATATTTGTATTCTTGACTCTTTGAGTCGCTGTTGTATATATATCTGCTCATGGGTCCCATCGAGGACTGTTGTGTAATGTTATTACTTTGCTTTCCACCCGCAAAAAGTGCTGGTGGCACCTTCGAATCGCTTTCTATGCGGGTTTGGCGAGTTTCGCTAAAACTTGCATAGAGCCGATTCTCGAGGGTGTTACTGAGTGGTATCGAGCTCGCAGCTATGCGATACCCACAAGTCCAGCCTGTAGGATAACCTAGCTAACGGCCGCAGTAGAGTGTCAAAACTATTTTCTAAAATCGGTTGGATAGTTCTGAATAGGTCTGATTTTACTCCTTACCCCTCTGCTGATCCCCTCTTATCTCGACGTGTTTTGAATCCGCTCTCGTCTCTTTCTTCGAGTCCAGGAATTCTCGTGGTTGGGTTTCCGTCGTACCTTCAGGGTTTCGCTTCCTTCTTTGATAACGGTGCTCTCCCATCTGGTGTTCATGATGCTTGAGGAATCCGTCTTCCGTGGAACCATTCTTTGTTCTTTGTTTGAGACTTCCGGTGTTCTCCGGCGCGACGACCTCATCTACGCCAGATCCGATGCAGAGTCTGCATCACTCCTTGTTCCGAACCTCGCTTGTCGAGATCTTCAGTCTGAATCCGAGGGTTGGTTGCATGATCTGTCTATTCGTGTACAGAGTAATGCTTTGAGTGCGGGATGGAGTCGCGACCATACCACTACTCTTATCATTTGCTTTGTGTACAGAATGGTGGATCGATGCAATTTTACTCCTTCCATGGAAGTTAGAGGTGGCCTTACCTTTAACTTCGTCCGTTGTTTATCCGGAGTGTTCTCTTGACGAACGGGATCAACGACGTCTTGTTAGTGGTGTCGCGAGGATATGCATGAAGCGAGAAGATTCAGATCGCCGACCTTTCCTCCGGTACCATGAGGCAGATCTCGAGGGCGAGATCCCTTGTTAGTGGTGTCGAATTGTGGCATCCCGCAAAAACCACTACTAGAAAATCGCGTTGAATTTGTGCATTGCATCGTCGTCATCATGCATTGTTTGCCAAAACTATGTTTGCAAAGCCCGTGTTGTTTTCTAAAACGCCCCCTCTTGATTCAACATCGAAAACCGGGTCGCCGGAATATTTTGTTTTGTTAAAATTGTTTTGCAAACGGTCCGTTTAATTAAATAAAACTTTTAATTAATTTTTAGCAATGAACGGGCCGATTTAGCCCGAACGACCACCCCAGAAAAACCAGATCGGCCCAACCTGCCAGCCCCATCTAATTCTAAACCCACCTAAAAAGCTACCCAACCTACCCCTCCACCTCACCCTGGCCTATCCCCACACGCCACCTCAGCACACCCTCTCCCTCAACCAACCAGCTGCTGCCACGTGGCCTCCCTCTCTCCTCCCTCTCTCAACCCAGCCTCACAACCAAACCCACTCCCTCACAGTACACGCACCAGCCCCTGCCAGCCGGGCCCGCCCTGCCCGGTCCCAATCACCCAGGCAGCCACCCGCAACCCACACACGCACACGACGCACGCTACACGCCAACCTCCCCCGCGCCTCCCCTGGGTCCCACCCTGGCCACCACGACCCCCACGCGCCCTGTTCATCTCCAACCTCCGCCCTCCCCCAGGCCGAGCCTCCCCCGACCCCGTTCCCACCTGGTCCCGCCGCCACCGCCGCCGGCGCCCCCCTCACCTCACCTCCCACCGTCCGCCTCGCCCCCCCCCCTAGCATCCTCTGGCAGCCCCGCGAGCGCGCAGCACCCTCACCCCGAGCGCCGCCTCACGCCTCCTCCCCGCAGCCCCAACTCGCCTGCCGCCTCGCCGCCTTGCAGCTGCCTGGCGCCAAGGCTCGGCCAGCCGCCTCCTCGGCGCCGGCGCCGGCATCGCCCGCGCCATCCGCCGCTGCCGCCTCTCCCGTGCTCCGCCGCCCCACTGCTCGCTTCCCGGCCTCCCGACCGGACCGCCGCCGCCAGCGACCTCCGCCGCCGCTAAGCTTCGCCCCGCCGTTTTCCTTCCTCGCAGCGGGTTCCGTCCGCCGCCAGCAGCCCTCCCTCGCCGCCCGCCGCCACCCCGCGCCGCCCCGCCGCCTGACGCCGCTTGCTCCGCAGGATCCTCGGGCTAGTAGCCTCGCCAACCAGATGCTTCTCCGGGAAGAACGGGTGCTTGCACGCGCGGGTTGTGTGGTGCTAGTTGTTGCGGAAGGACGATCCAAGATCGAGTCCACTCGACAAGTACTCCGGCGTTTGTAAATCCAAGACCGTCTCCTATTCGAGGAATGACACGTGAAGATGGACCCAAGTGATTCCGAGAAGACCGCAAGAACTACATCGCGAACAACATGATCATCGACACGGATCCGAGACCGTGGAGCACCAAGCACGCCCCGGAGCCCGGTCACGCTCGCCATGACCGGCTACATGGGGCCATCTACCAAATCCTCAAGTCCGACCCGACGCGACCCGACGATTTAACCAAGTCCGCAATGATGAACAAGTTGGAACCCCAAGCTCTTCCCCCGACATCGAGGACGCCTACACGGAAACGACAAGTACTTCATCCCGAACGCCACGACCGCCGACTTGACCCGAAGACCGCGAATGCGACAAGAACGGCCCCGACGCAGAACGCCGAGTGCTTCACCCTGGACGCAACAAGAATTACCCCGGAACCCCGAGATCTGACCCCCGAACCCCGGAAACCCCAAGCTCGTCGAGACCCCTCATGTGTGAACCCCTTATCCGAGAACCCTAATTTATAAATGACACCTATATAACTGTTGCATATAAATTGTTCATGCATGCATCCATTCATGTGGTTTGGGGGCCTTATGCCGATTCACCTAATAATTAAATATGGGGCCCATATGCGGGCAAATCAAGCCTTATATTGGCCTCATTTAAGTTTGAGTAGCGAACCGATGATACAATTCTGCCTTGTTAAACAACATTTAAATTGCGGGGTTTCCAAATAACTTGAACCATCTAAATAATTGTCGGGACCACGGTTCCGTTTAATCTTGACCTAATTGCATCGCACTTTGCCATGCCATGCATCATTCATGCACCATGCCGATCTTCTGCCGTGTATTAAATATTGCATCCGGTGTTTCTTCTAGTGTTTTGCTTCTTCGCGGATAAGGCCGTTGAGTTGATGTGAGTCACCGATCTTGGTTGAACCCTTCGCAATGTTTTCAAAGTAGCATCTCCCCTTTCTACCTATCTTACTTTTATAGTATTTACTTCCTCTGTTGATCTTTGCTATCTGTGTTGCGATGCTCTAGTTTCGTACCCGTGATATCCCTTGCAGCCATATATAGCCCTGGACACACCCTATTACCTGTTGTTTGGTAGATAGTGGGCCCGCGTGTCGTAGTCGCTTGCTCTAGTGTTTCGCTTGTCGTCAAGTAACACCTTTGTTGGAGAATTGCCGCATGTTGTCGATTGGAGATGATCATGGTTTACTTATTGTTCACTTTAATTCCTGTTTAACAACTAAAATTGAATTAAGCAGAGGCATCGGTGGGTGATAGGTAAGATTTGGTTTCCGACCGCCCACTTGTGTCCCGTAGGACCCGAGTTCTTGACACCTGTTCCGAGATCGAGCGCGCTAACCACAGGTGGGGAGATATGGGCCCCCCATTGATAATTACCTGATTTCAAAGTATTGTACTGGGGGCCACAAGTAGTTTGGGGCTTTATTACTATCCTGTACTTATGCCATGTTTTACTGCTTTATTTACGATTGTGCGAGGTACTGCACAATCGCATCGCTTTTGAAGCGAATGTTTTCGTCAGACGATGCCCCCGATTGGGGACCCGCTGTCGTACAGCCATTGTCGCAAACCCCGAGTCCGTCTCGAGACCGCCGACTTCTATGGTGTGTACTTAGTGGGTGGCCCCGTGCTTGCTTTAGGGTCCGGGAACGTCGTGACTTAGGCCCCACGACATACCGATGGGTGTATGTTAACCGATCCGCAAAAGGGTCAAGTGCTCGTGGATACTTTGGTGCACCGCAGGGTTTAATCTTTTCGAGAAGCCGTGTCCGCGTTATGGACGACTTGGAGCACAAAGGTTCGATCATAGACAACTATAACTAAAGTTTATCGTTTTAAATTGACTTGTTTCCGATATGATTAGTAATCAGCTTCACTACAACGGAATGGCAAAGTAAAAGTATCAACAAGCTTTGGGTTTTGGGTTTATCTCATGCTAATTGAATCGACTAGTAATTGATGCCACTATAACGGAATGACTAACTAAAAGTGCCCATCGCTACTTTATCGTGACGATTATCTAAACCGACTAGTAATTGCCGCAACGATAATCGAATAAGTAAAGCGCCAATCGTATGGTTTCCTCGGTTGACTTCCTCGTTTGGTCTCGAGGGGGAAACGCCAGGATGGGTTTTGTTTGATGATAGTCTCAGGTTGGATCCGAATAGGTCTTTCTCATCCCTCTCTGATATCCGCCAGTTGTATCGCGTCTCTATAGGCTGTTTAGTGCATGCCGCCGCCGCCGATCCACCATATACCTATGTAGGCGAGGACCGCCAATTCTAGCCTCGCTGTATCGGCCTCGATCGACGCTCCTTCTTTTCCTTTGCCCTTTGTCGGCACCCTTTTGTTTAAGCAGGTTTTGAGATCGACGCCGTTAGTGGTTACCCTTCCGGCTTGGCAGGGTTATGGACGCCATTGGTTATTCTTCGGGCTCTTAGCCCCATTTGCATCTTGTCCGTAGTCGGACGCCCATCGCTTTTCAAGGTGATTTGGATCTTTGTACCGTATATTTGTATTCTTGACTCTTTGAGTCGCGTTGTATATATATCTGCTCATGGGTCCCATCGAGGACTGTTGTGTAATGTTATTACTTTGCTTTCCACCCGCACGAAAGTGCCTGGTGGGCACCTTCGAATCGTTTCTATGCGGGTTTGGCGAGTTTCGCTAAAACTTGCATAGAGCCGATTCTGAGGGTGTTACAGCGTGCCATTATGGCGACGCGTGGCCGACGTACGAGCAGTTAATTGCCCGGCGATCCGTCGCGGGGTTCCGACGCGGGAGGATACCGATGAATTGGCTTTAGTCGCTGACTGGGCGGGTCCACGCGCTATTTTTTTCCGCCGAATTCGCTTCGTCCGGTGTTCCCAGGAACCCGGGATCGCCTAGGAAGTCCGGACCAAAGTTGGGCCTAAATCCAAACGAAACGGGGTCCTGGAAACACGGTTGTACCAATTTTCGGCGTCCGGGCCAAAAATATCGCCCTGAGAACGGCCTGCTGGGAATCCGAGTGGATATGCTCTAAGAGATTTCCACTGAAAGAACATGGGCCCCTATGTGTGGTTTTGGTAATTAATGACAATCTCTATGGACTAATGCTTGTATCAAGTTGTACGTGTAGGAATTGTCCATAGGCAATGCTTGAACCATTTGTTGGCTTCAAGGTTTGGAGAAGAAGTGAAGAGGATCATGTGGTGACCAAGGTGTTCAAAGAATGATCCACAGATTGGTCATGTGGGAGTTAAACCTATAGCAAGTATGTCTTGAAGAATAAGATGGAGTAATATCTCTGGTGTATCTTCAAGGCATCAACATAATGAAGAAAAGAAGAAATGATGTGCAAGCTAAAGATGTGCAATATCTAGAATATCTCATGCTTAAAGCTTGCCATCCTCGGTGATCATGGATCGATGAAGACAAGGTCAATGTAAAGGTTTCCCCATGTTGTATGGGGGAGTAACTTGCAAGTCTTCATCAAGCAAGTGCGTAAAACAGCAATCAAGAAAGGTGTTCCATCTTGAGAAGGACAAGATCGTATACATCAAGATCAAGTGGAATATGCGCAAGGCAAAGGTATGATATTGATAGGGTTTCTTTCTTATCGGTCTCGTGGTGTTAGTTGGGGAGACCGGTTTATAGGATAGACAACCGTAGTATCAAGAGGGGCTCTCAAGTGAGTAACTCGATCATATCTTTCAAAGAGAGCTCAAACCTTTGCATACTTAGCATCATCCTTTCTTGGTTGATTATTTGGATCTTATCCATGTGAGGTTCTAGAGCTTGTGGTAATATTCATAACAAGCTCTAGCTCATCAAAAACGGATTTCCCTTTTATATCATATTGCGTTTTTAATATTTGAGGTTTTACGGTTTCTCACCAAGAGAGGTATCTCACATTATAATACATGAAATGTTCTATCTTGGTGGTATCCAATATTTCCAATTTTTGTTGGGTAGCCCTTGTTGTCCTCTTTCCAACAAAATTGGTTTCGGTTCAATCGGAGTTTCCAAACTCTAGATATCGCCATTTGAAGTTTGCCTCTTATTTGGTCCTGACCGGAATCTCCGGTCTGTGTGGACCGGAGTCTCCGGTGTAGTCCGGAGTTTCTGGATGTGTCTCCGGTGGTGACTTCGGAATCAGGGCTGGGACATACTGTATGGGGGTCCGGAGCCAGGTCCGGAGGCTACCTCGGAGTCTCCGGTGTTTCCTCAGTCCGGAGTCTCCGGTGTTGGAAGACCGGAGTCTCCGGTCTTGTTGGGTCTTGGATGGCCCGGGTCATTCAGATGGGCAGTCCGGAGGCTGGTCCGGAGGTTGGGCCAGAATCTCTGGTCTAGACCGGAGTCTCCGGTCTGACTTTTCCCCAACGGGCAGAAAACGGTCAGAAATCTGTGGGCCTATAAAAGGGGGCCCTTCTTCCCCAATGCAACTGCTCGAGTTTCACAGGCTTTCTCCTCCATTCTTGACCCTCTTGAGCTTGCTCCCCCTTCAATCCCTCCCTTGATTCTTGCATATACTTTAGGGATTTGAAAGAGGAGATCTAGATCTACAATCCTACCAATCCATCTCTCCTCTAAGTGAGGGGAACATCTTGGGATCTAGATCTTGGAGTCTTTTGTGGATTTCCTCCTTTGTTCTTCCTCTCTTATTCCCCCACAAGCTTTTGTATCTTTGGTGGAATTTGGGAGAGAAGGATTTGAGCACTACTTGTGTTCTTGCCATTGCATTTGGTGCATCGGTTTGAGTTCTCCCCGGAGGATTTGGTGAGTGAAAGTTGAGAAGCTTTTTACTCTTGGGTTCTTGGAACCCCAGACGGTTTGTTGGTGTTGCAGGTTGTGGCCTTGGTGGCATTGGTGGCGTTTGTTGGGAGCCTCCAATTAAGTTGTGGAGAAGTGCCCCAACCTTGTGAGAGGCTCCGGTTGCCACCGACAAGTGCACCGATTGTGGAAGCGTGGATCGATCCCATTGGGGTGAGATTCACCGGAGAATAAGGGAGGCCTTTTGTGGCGTTGGTGTTTTGATACCACCCCCTCTCCAAACGAGACGTACTCCATGTTGGGAGTAACTCGGTAAAATATCGTTGTCCCTGCGTGCCTCGGTTATCTCTATACCCGAGCTCTTTACTTATGCACTTTACATTGTGATAGCCTTCGTGCTTGAAGTAATATATATCTTGCTATCACTTTGTTGCTTGTATTTCTTAGCATAAGTTGTTGGTGCACATAGGTGAACCTTAGTTGATCTAGGTTGTGCTTTACAAAGTAAACACTAGTTTTATTCCGCCTTTGTTGAGCCACTCTAGGAAAAGTTTTAATCGCCTATTCACCCCCCCTTAGGCGACATCCGTATCCTTTCAATTGGTATCAGAGCCCGATCTCTCATTTTAGGCTTCACCGCCTTGAGAGTAAAGATGTCGGCTAGGGGATTAGTGCACAATGACATATTCATATTCGATGGCACAAATTATGATATTTGGAAAAATCATATGCTTATTCATTTTCGGGACATGGACCCAAATTTGGAGCGTATTGTAGATATAGGTTTTTCTCCTCCTATGGATTTCAAAAATCTATCTTGTGAGGATGCGAAAAACTTATATCTCGATGCTCAAGCTTCTAATGTGCTTGTTAATTCTTTGAGCTATGTAGTTACATCTTCAATCATTCCTTTTTGGAGCGCTCATGAGTTATGGACAAAACTTCAAGATAAATATGTTATGTCCAACATTATTGAGGATGATTGTGTTGCTTCCACTTCCGGTCGAGATGAGTTCTCATCCTCTACCACTTCACCAACATGTGATTTTTCACAAGGTAATGATATGGTGAGTGGTGATAGAAATTGCAATTTGGATAGTGTGCTTACTATGTGTGATCCTTCACCTTTATCAAGTTGCAATGATCTATCTTTGGACCTTAACACTTCTAGCACTCAAAACTCCTTACATGCTTGTGTTAATAGTCCTTGCATATCATGTAGAAATGAATTGAATAAATCTCATGATGATATGCTTGGGTTGTCTTGTTGCCATGACAAAAATGCTTCTACTTCCTCTATTGCTTGTATTGCTAACCATGTAGAGGAAAACGAAGATTCCAAGGGACAAGACAAGTTTTTGAATAGAGCTACAAGAGCAATCTCATCATCACCTTTGTCCGGTTCTCACATATGCCTTATGGCTAAGGGAACAAAGGTAACCTCTTTGGATCCCATTGTATCTCATGATGATGATGATGATGAGGTTGAGAATGATAATTATGATGATCATCTAGGTGATTATGATATTGCCTCTATTATAGAGATGGGAGAGATTGTGTTTTCCGCTCTTCATATAAATAAAATTGCTTCCTCCAAATTTCTTGAAATCTTGACTTGTGCTACTGAAGGCAAGAAACTAATTGAGGAGCAAGAAAATATTATTTCTCAAAAGTTTGCGCTTTAGCGTGAGTATGCTAATGAAATTGCACAACTAAAGGACTCCCTTGAATAAGAACAAACCACCAAAGAATCTCTTGAGGAGACTTTTGCTCTAGAATTATCTAGAGTAAAGGAATACCATGATAGAGAACTCGTGGTGGCAAACTCCTTCAAGATTAAAAATGATGAGATCCAAGTTGCTTATGCTAAACTCCTTGAGGATTTTGAGCACCTAAAAAATGGCTCTAGGCTCATCAAGGGCGAGCTCATCAAACTCACCAAGTCACATGAGCAACTTAAAGCTTCATATTCAAAAGAGATTGCCAAGTTGCCCTCACCTCTTGCTAATAATGATGATGTTTGTGCTACTAACTCCATTTATGAAGGAGAATTTTGAGCTAAAATCTCAACTTGCTTTGCTAACTAGCAACTATGGGAAATTAGAAGAAAGTCATGTTAAGATCTCAAGCTCGCATGAGGATCTCCTAGTCTCCCATGGTAGGCTAAAGTTGGCTCATGAGGCCATCATGTTAATGGTAACATCTAGTGGGCCTCATGTGGACATTAGCACTATATCTACTCCAAATGTTATATTGCCATGTGCTAGTCCTTGTAATTCATCCTCTCACAACCATGCTATATCTCATGATGAATTACATTCCGTGCCTTGTTGCTCTAACAATGTAGCATCTACTTCCTCTAGTACTTTTATTGAAACTAACAATGTAGAGGAAATCAAAAGGCTCAAGGCTCAAGTCACTTCTTTGAAGAATGACTTGAAAAGGTTCATCAAGGGAAGGCCACACTCATCAAAATCTTGAGTGTGCAAAAATCCCCAAATGACAAGAGTGGGCTTGGATTCAACTCCAATGTCAAGAACAAGTCCACTATCAAGTTGAAGCACAAGGACAAAAATAAGAATGTCCAAGATCAAGTCAAGAATCCGGCCAACATTGTTTGCTTTAAGTGCAAGGAAGAAGGGCACCATGTTAGATCTTGCTCATTGAAGAAAAAGCCTCTTAGTGTGAAGCAACAAGGGAAGCGGCCTCAAGCTCCACCTCAAGTCATTAATGGGTCTCTTCCTAAGAGGACTAGTCAAGCTCTTCCTCAAGTTGTGGCTTCACCTAAGAAGAAAGATGGCAAGAGAAGAACTTGCTACATATGTCGTGCAAAGGGGCATATTTCTTCCTCATGCACTATTGGTATCTCCTCATCCAACCCTATCATTATTGATGATGCTTATTCTCTTTGTAAGGATGAGGTTGGCAATGTGTTTGCCAAATTTGTTGGTGCTCAATGTGGGTTCAAGAAAAGAACCATTTGGGTTGCCAAGCCTATTGTGACTAACCTCTTAGGACCCAACTTGGTTGGGGACCAACAAGCCAAAACTTGATCAATAGGTATTGATGGAGGGCTTGGAGACTTGGTTACATTATGAAGAATTGAGGGATCTTCATAAATTATTTGTGTCAAGCCAAGCCATTTGGATTATCATGATTATGTTATATATCCAATGATTCTCCTTGCGGTAACATATGCTTAACTCATTACATTGAAAGTTACTCTCCCCCTTGTGCATGTGTTGGTTTTGTATCTTCCATGCTTTTGTACATGTTGTGCTTTCCACCTAATTATCTTGAGGTATCAAGCATATTTGTGTATGATTAGGTGGCACACTATGTATGTGTGTTTCTTGTGTTTGAGCCTTACTTGGTTATATTTGATATCTTATTTGGCTCGTGTGAGAGATTAATGGACTATCCCATTTTGGGGGAGTGTTATGCTTGGGCATTCCACAATCCTAAAAGTGTGTGTACATGAGGAATACCACCTAGTATTTATATTGGATTATTGTCTAGTCTCTATGTGGTACAATTCTCATGAGAAATTTAAGTTTTATAATGTCCATTAATTATCTCTATTTTGTATCCTTTTGCCTCGTGTTGGTTTTATGGTAGTATCACATTATGGGGGAGTCATATGCTTTGTGCATTGTACAATCCTAAAAAATGTGAATATTCGAGGTTGTGTCACTTAAGAATTGATATTGATAATTATCTAGCACCTATGTGACACATTTGCTCATACAAGTTCCAATTTGCTTGAATGCCTTTATTGATCTTATTTTGGATCTTGTATATGAGAATGATTCTTGGTATGTGTTTCCTCATATTTAGATATATATATTTGCATGGAAACCATTTGCTTCAAGTTACTCTAATCACTAGTGATTGTGTGACTATTGGAAGCTACCAAGAATCTTTGCTTGAAGTATCATGCTCAATTCTTATATTTAGTTATATGCTTCTTGTTGTGACTATGATATTGGATATCCATGCAAGCTACCTTGGGAAAATTATTCCCAATATTTCTTGTCCTTGCAGAATGAGTACCCAAGTTATGGTAGAATTTATTGATCATAGTCACTTTGGCCTTTGCTTAATTGTGTCCTATCTTTGGCCAAGTAAACGTTTTGTGTTCTCCCATTCCTTCCTTGCCTCTTATGAATCTTCTTATTTTATTGGTATTCTCATGTGTTTTATTTAATGTAGGTAGTGGTGATGATCTCATTTGTGTGCATTTTGCATTCAAAAGAAAAATTCTATTTTATTGGTATTCTCATGTGTTTTATCTAGAACAATCCTTTTATGCTTCCTTGTTTGATCCATATCGGGTTTTATGTGCTTGGAAGTTTGATCTTTTCGTTTTGGTATTTTGTGCCATCATGAAAAGTTTGGAGAGTTTGGTTTACCTTGTGGAATCTTACTCTTTTTGGGAGTTGGTTTTGTCTCATTCCTTGTTTCATGTTTTGTCTATTTTTAGAATGAGATAAATCCTTGAGCATTTGTGTTCTTATATATCTTTTGCTCCTTGGATTTTGCCTAGTTTATTTGTTGAACTTGTGAATCTTTCATGTGTTGAATTGGTTCTTTGATACAATTTGGACACCATTTGTCATGTCTAACTCTTGTGTGTGACATCTCGGTTTACTTGGTGTTTTTGTTCAAATTGTATCTCCTTTTTGGTTCTTGAAAGCCTCGTGCAGGCATATTTACTACATGTTTATATTATGGCATGTTTGCTTTCTTTATCCAATATATAGGGAAAACTGCACCAAATCCCATCGGCTAAGTTATGCATGAAATTCAATTTCATATCAATATGCACATATTTATGTGGAGTCTCTCCTATGTATTGTAGTTGCACTAACTACATTGGACCCAATAAGTTTGGGGATCATTTTGTAATTAATTGTGTTTCAGGTACATTAGAGATATATTGGATGCTTGTCTCTCGATTTTGAAGAATTATAGCTTACAAGAAAATTGGAGGCAAGCTATAGGATGATCAACGAATTCATATCCTCTATATCCTATCAATTATATCTCGGTAGCAAGTATCTCTTCCTCATGCATATTTATATTGCTTCCAACCTTTTGTAGGTTGCATCTTGGCATGAATTTTTGTTATTATATTTATTTATTGTATCTCTAGCCATGGTATTAATAGTACTCTCTATTGTATATGTGCATAAGTTGAGATGAGTGCATATAATTGGGACTATACAAAATCATGCATATGATCCACCAATCCCAAATATGTCAATCTAGCAATTTTATTGCCTATCTTTTCCTCAACTTCTCTCATGTGCAATAGTGAAATTTTGCTAGTTGATTTCTCCTTGTGATACTTTTTGCCTTTCTCCATATATTCCAACTTTCTCCTTTTCCCTTGGTGATAGTTGTAATGTATGGGGTGTGTTGGTTGTTGAAGCTCATCGATGTACAATAAGATATTTGAGCCTTTTGGCCATGCTTTCAAGAAAAATCTTATTGGTATTGCCATGACTTCATTTTGGATATCTTTCTCTATTGATTTTAAGTATCTACTTTGTGTGTACATTTTTCTTTGTGGATCAATATCTTTGCAAGATTGTCTACTTAGAAACTTATACACATGAAAGAGGTTACTCAATTTTTTCTTGATATCTTCCTTGTTTCGTGTGTGTTGTATGGTCATACTAAGCAATATCATTCATTGAAGACTATGTGGATACGCAATGATCATCCTTGTACTAGTCTTATAATATGCTTTGTCATGCATCTCACACATCCTTGTGGTTGAGCCCTCTAATATGTTATCTCTTACGTATTGCTCAACCATTTATTTCTTACAAATTTTATGCCTTGGTATTTGCTCATTTGAAGCTGTTTTATAAGTAAAATAGAGGAAGTGAGGATTCCATGTTGTGCATATTGTATTCACATACAAAAACCTAATGTTGCACATACCTTGGGGAGCTTCCTAATTTTATTTATAGCATCACTTTGTGCTTATCATATTTGTTCTCTCATGCCTTGTATTGTTAAAATGGAGTTGGATGAGTGAGGATTCCATGATTATGCACTTTGTTCCCAAATGCAATTATCATAATTGGTGCATTATCTTTGGGGAGCTCATCTAATTCATTTAATAATGCTCATTTGTCTTCTTTCTCATTTATTGTGCCTTAAATGTTTATGGGGGAGTGAGGATTCCATATTTGTGCATTTTTTTGTATTGAAATACGCCTATTTTAAAGTATGCACAAATCTTGGGGAGCTTCTCTATTTTATTTAAGAATTTATTTGATCTTTCATTTGTTGTGGTTTAAATACTTATGGGGGAGCAAGGATTCCATATTTGTGCATTATGTATTCCAATGCATTTATTTTAAATCATGCACAAATCTTGGGGAGCTTCTCTATTTGTTATTTAAAACACTCATCTACTCGTATCATAATATCTTGTTGTTTCCATTTGGACTCATTTGTTGTTTTCAAATGGTTTGTCGGATCTTGTGATTGCTTACATCATTTGTTGATGCTTATTTTATTTTATTTATTTAGGCAATCTTTGGGTCCTCGATATAGTTCTACTTCCTCCCAAGTATTCATCATTGGATATGTGCGAATGCACACCTTTGGAGGATTTATCACTATATTGGTCTTCTAGAACTTGTCACCCATTTCGGCAATCGATGCCAATGGGGGAGAAGTTTTAGAGGGTTTAAGGGAAATCGATTATGCCTTGAGTTTGTTCTTAAGCATTTGCCTTTCATGCTCTTGCATATTTGTTGTTTCTTAGCATGTGGTATATATAGGAAACTCCTCCAATGATATAGTTTGGCAATATATGCAATGAAATTCAAGTTCATCACACATGCATAGATTGTGGGGGAGTTTGCTCTATATATGGTAATGGTACCAATATCACATACTTGTGTAGTATTTGATATTGGCGCTACCATTTTATTTGTTAAAATTCCTTATATAAACCCTCTCAAAGGGATTGTCATCAATTACCAAAATGGCGGAGATTGAAAGAACATGTGGGCCCACATATGTGGTTTTGGTAATTAATGACAATCTCTATGGACTAATGCTTGTATCAAGTTGTACGTGTAGGAATTTTCCATAGGCAATGCTTGAACCATTTGTTGGCTTCAAGGTTTGGAGAAGAAGTGAAGAGGATCATGTGGTGACCAAGGTGTTCAAAGAATGATCCACAGATTGGTCGTGTGAGAGTTAAGCCTATGGCAAGTATGTCTTGAAGAATAAGATGGAGTAATATCTCTTGTGTATCTTCAAGGCATCAACATAATGAAGAAAAGAATAAATGATGTGCAAGCTAAAGATGTGCAATATCTAGAAGATCTCATGCTTAAAGCTTGCCATCCTCGGTGATCATGGATCGATGAAGATAAGGTCAATGTAAAGGTTTCCCCATGTTGTATGGGGGAGTAACTTGCAAGTCTTCATCAAGCAAGTGCGTAAAAGAGCAATCAAGAAAGGTGTTCCATCTTGAAAAGGACAAGATCGTATACATCAAGATCAAGTGGAATATGCGCAAGGCAAAGGTATGATATTGATAGGGTTTCTTTCTTACCGGTCTCGTGGTGTTAGTTGGGGAGACCGGTTTATAGGATAGACAACCGTACTATCAAGAGGGGCTCTCAAGTGAATAACTCGATCATATCTTTCAAAGAGAGCTCAAACCTTTGCATACTTAGCATCATCCTTTCTTCGTTGATTATTTGGATCTTATCCATGTGAGGTTCTAGAGCTTGTGGTAATATTCATAACAAGCTCTAGCTCATCAAAAATGGATTTCCCTTTTATATCATATTGCGTTTTTAATCTTTGAGGTTTTACGGTTTCTCACCAAGAGAGGTATCTCACATTATAATACATTAAATGTTCTCTCTTGGTGGTATCCAATATTTCCACTTTTTTTGGGTAGCCCTTGTTGTCCTCTTTCCAACAAATTTGGTTTCGGGTCAATCGGAGTTTCCAAACTCTAGATATCGCCATTTGAAGTTTGCCTCTTATTTGGTCCTGACCGGAGTCTCCGGTCTGTGTGGACCGGAGTCTCCGGTGTAGTCCGGAGATTCCGGATGTGTCTCCGGTGGTGACTTCGGAATCAGGGCTGGGACATATCAGATGGGGGTCCGGAGCGGTCCGAGGCTACCCGAGTCTCCGTTCCTCATCCGAGTCTCCGGTGTTGGAAGACCGGAGTCTCCGGTCTTGTTGGGTCTTGGATGGCCTAGGTCATTCAGATGGGCGGTCCGGAGGCTGGTCCGGAGGTTGGGCCGGAATCTCCGTGTAGACCGAGTCTGGTCTGACTTTTCCTAACCAAAAAAACGGTCAGAAATCTGTGGGCCTATAAAAGGGGGCCCTTCTTCCCCAATGCAATTGCTCGAGTTTCACAGGCTTTCTCCTCCATTCTTGACCCTCTTGATCTTGATCCCCCTTCAATCCCTCCCTTTATTCTTGCATATACTTTAGGGATTTGAAAGAGGAGATCTAGATCTACAATCCTACCAATCCATCTCTCCTCTAAGTGAGGTGAACATCTCGGGATCTAGATCTTGGAGTCTTTTGTGGATTTCCTCCTTTGTTCTTCCTCTCTTATTCCCCCACAAGCTTTTGTAGCTTTGGTTGAATTTGGGAGAGAAGGATTTGAGCACTACTTGTGTTCTTGCCATTGCATTTGGTGCATCGGTTTGAGTTCTCCCCGGAGGATTTGGTGAGTGAAAGTTGAGAAGCTTTTCACTCTTGGGTTCTTGGAACCCTAGACGGTTTGTCGGTGTTGCAGGTTGTGGCCTTGGTGGCGTTTGTTGGGAGCCTCCAATTAAGTTGTGGAGAAGTCACTAGTAGAAAACATGCCATCCGTTCACGGCCCCTCAGAGCATTAGTCCCGGTTGCGCCACCAACCGGGACTAATGCTGGCACGCGTCCCGGTTCGAGCGGGCACGGGGCCCGGAGGAATGTGTCCCGGTTGGTAAGGGGGCATACGTCCCGGTTGGATCCACATAAAGGTTTGGCGACAGCCACGTGGCGTGGAACATACCTTTAGTCCCGGTTGGTGGCTCCAACCCGGACGTATGCTCCCATCCTCTATAAATGCAACGCCCCAGCCCCCTCTGCCGCCACTCTGTTTTTTCTCTTGGTGGAAGATGTGAGGTGGTGTGCTAGTTTTTTCTCCCCAATGCATGCATTCAATGTGTTTGATGAAATGTTTGAGTGAATAATCCCGTTCAATTTCTCATAAAACAAAAATATAGAAGGTGTCCGAGACGCACTTGAGCTTTCTCCTCTTTATTTCCCTCGATCGAGGTTAGCAATCTTATCTTTTCTCTGTTAGTGATACAATGCATGTGTCGATGTGAATTGGTCATTTCACTATTTATGATGTCCTGTTTTTTGATAAACTTACTTATATGATGCAGATGAACGGTCGGGAATGGATGTACGGTGACCGGCGTGTAGCCGGGTATATGAAAGGCGTGGATAAATTTATCGATGTGGCTACGGCAAACAAAGAGAATGGTTTTATACGTTGTCCATGTGTTCAATGTCGGAACAACAAGGAGTACTCTTCCTCGAAAATCATTCGCGGCCACCTGATTATGAAAGGTTTCATGCCCAACTATAATTGTTGGACCAAGCACGGGGAAAGAGGGGTTATGATGGAAGATGGTGAAGAAGAAGATGATGATAACAACTATCATCATATGTTTCCGAATACGTTGATACGCAATGGAAGACAATGGAGAGGAAGGAGGTGAAGAATGGCATCGATGAGCCTACCGATGAACTTGGTAGGGTCATTTCGATGCAAAGCGAGACGTGAAATGAAAATGAGAAGTTGAGGTTAGAGGGCATGTTAGAAGATCACAAGAAATTGTTGTACCCAAATTGTGAAGATGGCAAGACAAAGCTCGGTACCAATCGGAATTGTTGCGATGGAAGGCAGAGTGTGGTCTAACTGACTCCTCATTTGAAAAGATGCTGAAAATAATGAAGCCGAAGTTTCCAAAACATAACGAACTTCCCGAGAGTACCTACGAAGCAAAGAAGACTCTTTGTCCTCTAGGATTAGATGTGCAAAAGATATATGCATGCATTAATGACTGCATCCTCTACCACGGTAAAGGAGTATGAGAATTTAGATAAATGCCCAGTATGCAATGCATTGTGGTATAAAATCAGACGAGATGACCCTGGTGATGTTGAGGGAGAGCCCCTCCGGAAGAGGGTTCCTGCTAAGGTTATGTGGTATGATCCTATAATACCAAGGTTGAAACACATGTTCAGAAACAAAGAGCATGCCAGGTTGTTGCGATGGCACAAATAAGACCGTAAGAAAGACGGGAAGTTGAGACACACTGTTGATGGGTCACAGTGGAGAAAAATCGAGAGAGACTTCCCAGACTTTGCAGGTGACGCAAGGAACTTATGGTTTGGTCTAAGTACAGATGGCATGAATCCTTTTGGGGAGCAGAGCTGCAGTCACAGCACCTGGCCCGTGACTCTATGTATCTACAACCTGCCTCCTTGGTTGTGCATGAAGCGTAAGTTCATTATGATGCCAGTGCTCATCCAAGGCCCGAAGCAACCGGGCAACGACATTGATGTGTACCTTAGGCCATTAGTTGAAGAACTCTTACAGTTGTGGGGAAAACCAGGTGTACGTGCGTGGGATGAGAAAAAACAAGAGCCATTTGATCTACGAGGGTTGTTATCCGTAACCATCAATGATTGGCCTGCTCTTAGTAACCTTTCAGGACAGATAAACAAGGGATATAAGGCATGCACACATTGTTTAGATAAGACTGAAGGTACATATTTGCATAAATGCAAGAAGGTTGTGTACCTGGCGAATCGACGATTTCTTCCGACCAATCATCCCGTAAGAAAGAAAGGCAAGCATTTCAAAGGTGAGGCAGATCACCGGAAGAAGCCTGAACTCCCTGCTGGTGATGATGTATTTGGTATGGTCAAGGACATAGAAGTAATCTTTGGAAAGGGCCCTGGCGGTCAATCAGTTCCGAACGACATCGCTACAGGACACGCACCCATGTCGAAGAAGAAATCTATATTTTTGGAGTTGCCATATTGGAAAGTCCTGCGTGTCCGATCTTCAATCGACGTGATGCACATGACGAAGAATCTTTGCGTGAACCTGCTAGGATTCCTAGGCGTGTATGGGAAGACAAAATATACACCAGAAGCACGGGAGGACCAACAAATTATGAAAGAACCAAAGAACATGCATACACAGAACAAGACGGATAAAGGGCGTCACTTAAGTCGTGCCATCTATGCTCTTACAAAAGCAGAGAAGGAAATCTTTTTTGAAGTCCTTTACAACATCAAGGTGCTGTCGGGCTTCTCATCTAATATAAAGGGGATAATAAATATGGCAGAGAAAAAGTTCCAAAACCTGAAGTCTCATGACTGTCACGTGATTATGACGCAGTTGCTTCCGATTGCATTGAGGGGGCTTCTACCGGAAAATGTTCGAGTACCCATTGTGAAGCTGTGTGCATTCCTCAATGCAATATCTCGGAAGGTAATCAATCCAGATATTCTGCCAAGGTTACAGAAGGATGTGGTACAATGTCTTGTTAGTTTTGAATTGGTGTTCCCACCATCCTTCTTCAATATTATGACGCATCTCCTGGTTCACCTAGTGGAAGAGATTGCCATTCTCGGTCCGGTATTTCTGCACAATATGTACCCCTTTGAGAGGTTCATGGGAGTCTTAAAGAAATATGTTCATAACCGTTCTAGACCAGAAGGAAGCATCTCCAAGGGATATGGAACAGAGGAGGTCACTGAGTTTTGTGTTGACTTTATTCCTGACCTTAAGCCGATTGGTGTTTCTGACTCGCGGCATGAGGGAAGACTAAGTGGAAAAGGCACGTTGGCAAAGAAAGCAATGATATGTAGGGACGGGGATTCTTTCACTAAAGCACACTACACAGTTCTACATAATTCCACCTTGGCAGCTCCGTATATCGAAGAACACAAGAATATTCTACGCTCCAAAAACCCGGGGAAGCCTGAATCACTGATTACAGATGAACACATGAAGTCTTTCGGTAGTTGGATGCGGACACATCTCTTGAATGACACCACTGTTGGAGATCAGCTATACTTGTTGGCCGCGTCACCATCTTCTACTTTATTGAATTTCCAAGGGTACGAAATAAATGGGAATACATTCTACACGATCGCCCAAGATAAAAAGAGCACCAACCAAAATAGTGGTGTCCGCTTTAATGCAATAGACGAGAATGGACAAAAGGACACATACTATGGTTACATAGAGGAGATATGGGAACTAGACTATGGAGTCTCTTTTAAGGTCCCTTTGTTTCGCTGCAAATGGGTCAACCTGAATGGGGAAGGGGTAAAGATAGACCAGTTGTACGGAATGACAATAGTGGATCTCAACAATCTTGGTTATAGAGATGAACCATTCGTCCTAGCCAATGATGTGTCTCAGGTTTTCTATGTGAAGGACATGTCCTCCAGACCAAAAAAAATAAAAAATATGCAAACGAATACATCATATGATGATCCAAAGCGTCACATAGTTCTTTCAGGGAAAAGAAACATTGTGGGAATCGAGGACAAGACAGACATGTCAGAAGATTATAATAAGTTTGATGAAATTCCACCCTTGAAAACTGACCCAAGCATTCCGTTAAGTAAAGAAGATGCTCCATGGTTACGTCTGAAGCAATCATAAGGAAGGACATATGCCAAGAAGTTCATGCTCATATTATGTAATTCTAATTCATGTATTTCGTGGTTTGTGGCTTCACCGAAGGATATCTTTCGCGGTTTGTGGCTTGACCGGGACTATATATAGGGGGACCTTTAGTCCCGGTTTTGTAGTCTTAGTTTTTAATATTAATAAATGTCTTGAGTGTTAGTCCCGTTTTGTGGCTGAACCGGGACTATGAAGAAGTTGTCCCGATTCGTACTTACCATTCAGATCTAATCTCCAAACGCGCGCGGTCACATATTAGGGAGTGCCTCTATGACCAGTTTCTTGGAGATGCCGGAGGACTGGGATCCGGCGGCATCTCCCTGAAACTGGTCGTAGTGGTGTCCCTGCTCTCGAAAACCATCTTGCAGCTTGTAACTTCTCTAACTAGATCAATACACCTGGGAGCTAACTAATTTCACATATTAGGGAGTGCCTCTATGACCAGTTTCTCGGAGATGCCGAAGGATGGCCCGCTCAAGCATCTCCTGAAACTAGCCGTAGTGGTGTCCTCGCTCTCGAAAACCATCTTGGAGATGCCTCAAACGGCTGGAGGACTGGACTCACAAGGATGCCTATTTATAGTACAAGCAGCCGCATAGTGTCGACATTACGAAATAATGTCGACACTCACCCTTATTATTAGTGTCGACTCGTGTTTTGTACGGTTGGTGTATCCAACCGACTAAAGGTTCATCTTTAGTCCCTTGGTGACACCATCCGCATAAGGTACACGCCGCAGATATAATGTCGACACTCACCCCTATCATTAGTGCCGCTCGCCCGACTGCCGAAATCCCTCCAACCGGACTAAAGATGAACCTTTAGTATATTGAAAATCCGAACAATGAAAATCCTTCGCGTGGTGTCATATTATGTGACATAGTTGAAAGGAAAAATACCAGACTTGGTATATTGATCATGTCTCGAAAAAACCTTCACAAAATGACCTATCATGTTCGAGGTTTCATGGCTTTCGGTCCAAATGACCGATGTTATGTGCTGAATCACGGCATAGTTTGTGATGTTGTGCCCATATTATGCATGCATGTGGACATTGGTATGGAGAACAATGTTGCAGGAGGAGGTTTTCCTTTTTGTCGCACGGAAGAGCCCTTTTCCATTTTCCGAGCGCAAAAAACGGGTCGTTTTGTTAAGTAACCACCAAAATGCCGTTTCAGAATGCGTCCCATTTTCCTAAAATACTAGACCACCTTACATGGACTATCTCCCAACCGGGACATCTCAAACCTTTTCCTCCATCCCAGGTAAAAAGGATAAATGTCTGCCGAATCGATAGGAAGTGGGTCCGGTTTGTATTACAGGTACATGATCTATCGCCCGTGATTTTTTGAAAAAATCATTTTTAGACTCGCAATATGTGGTTTCTTCAGAGATCCAATGCAAGATCTAACGATGCTCGTCCCCTATCTTCATTCACGCCGGTTCGACCATAGTTAGAAATTCAGAAAATTCAAAACATGCATAATAAATTAAAAAAAATCCGAACAATGAAAATCCTTCGCGTGGTGTCATATTATGTGACATAGTTGAAAGGAAAAATACCAGACTTGGTATATTTATCATGTCTCAAAAAAACCTTCACACAATGACCTATCATGTTCGAGGTTTCATGGCTTTCGGTCCAAATGACCGATGTTATGTGCTGAATCACGGCATAGTTTGTGATGTTGTACCCATATTATGCATGCATGTGGACACTGGTATGGAGAACAATGTTGCAGGAGGAAGTTTTCCTTTTTGTCGCACGGAAAAGCCCTTTTCCATTTTCCGAGCGCAAAAAACGGGTCGTTTTGTGAAGTAACCACCAAAATACCATTTCAGAATGCTATCATCCCATTTTCCTAAAATACTATACCACCTTACATGGAATATCTCCCAACCGGGACATCTCAAACCTTTTCGTCCATCCCGGGTAAAAAGGACAAATGTCTGCCGAATCGGTAGGAAGTGGGTCCGGTTTGTACTACAGGTACATGATCTATCGCCCGTGATTTTTTGAAAAAATCATTTTTAGATTCGCAATATGTGGCTTCTTCAGAGATCCAATGCAAGATCTAACGATGCTCGTCCCCTATTTTCATGCACGCCGGTTCGACCATAGTTAGAAATTCAAAAAATTCAAAACGGGCATAATAAATTCAAAAAAAATCCGAACAATGAAAATCCTTCGCGTGGTGTCATATTATGTGACATAGTTGAAAGGAAAAATACCAGACTTGGTATATTGATCATGTCTCGAAAAAACCTTCACAAAATGACCTATCATGTTCGAGGTTTCATGGCTTTTGGTCCAAATGACCGATGTTATGTGCTGAATCACGGCATAGTTTGTGATGCTGTGCCCATATTATGCATGCATGTGGACATTGGTATGGAGAACAATGTTGCAGGAGGAAGTTTTCCTTTTTGTCGCACGGAAAAGCCCTTTTCCATTTTCCGAGCGCAAAAAATGGGTCGTTTTGTGAAGTAACCACCAAAATGCCGTTTCAGAATGCTACCGTCCCATTTTCCTAAAATACTAGACCACCTTACATGGACTATCTCCCAACCGGGACATCTCAAACCTTTTCGTCCATCCCGGGTAAAAATGACAAATGTCTGTCGAATCGGTAGGAAGTGGGTCCGGTTTGTACTACAGGTACATGATCTATCGCCCGTAATTTTTTGAAAAAATCATTTTTAGACTCGCAATATGTGGTTTCTTCAGAGATCCAATGCAAGTTCTAAATGAGCCATTTTTCTTCCCGCCATTTCTTCCCGCCATTTTTCTTCCCGCCATTTTTTCCCCGCATTTCTCCCGCCATTTCTTCCCGCCAGTTCTTCCCTTTAGTTATCTTCCTGCCATTTCTCACTATATATATGTAGGGTTGGCCTCCATTGTCATTGCACATCTCTAGACTCATAACTGCAACCTCATCACTCTTTCCCATGACTTCCACCGTAGCACTAACTCCCAGGGAGGCGAGGCGCCATACTCAAACTACCCTCACGGGCTACTATGTCCCCGTCATTGGATCTTTGAACGTCGGAGGCGTGCAGTTCCTCCTGTCCCTCTAGGTGACGTCGGATGGCCATCACGAACCACTACTACTTGAGCTCACGCCGAGCAATGGAGGAATCCCGGATGGCATCCCGACTATTTCCGACTTGGGAAGCCTTCTTCATGGATCGGCGTGAGAGGGCGCCAGCACGAGGAGGATGGCCCTCCTCCGAACTTCAACGAGGCCGGTCGGTTGTCTTGGCGCTGGTCGGACTCTCCAGAGCGTCATGTCCTATGACACGGCCACGACTCTAGCCTCACTGCGCTACCCTTAAGTCCAGCCCGTACTCAGCCTTCAAGGTTCAACTCTGACCCGACGACGACAGCGACGACGGCATGCAGTACAATGACCACTGATGGCGTAGTATTATAGGTGTAGGCAGGAGCATGACTGAATCACTCCAACATTGCAAAACAAGTTCGGCCGATTGTGGCTTAATCTGGCCATGTATCTTAATTTCCAGTTCTTTTATGTAACTTTGTGTTAGTTGCTTTATGTACTTTAATTATTTTAAATGGTTACATTAATTATTTTTTAAAAATAGAAAATGGTTTTGATTTAATTATTCAAATTCAAACACTTTTTATGTTTAAAGTTTTTCTAAATTCCAAATAAATATTCAAAAATATAAGTTAATTAATTTTTAATTTTAAATGGTTCATAGTTTAAATGGTTACATTAATTATTTTTTAAAAATAGAAAATGGTTTTGAATTATTTATTCAAATCCAGACACTTTTTATGTTTAAAGTTTTTCTAAATTCCAAATTAATATTCAAAAAATATAAGTTAATTTATTTTTAATTTTAAATGGTTCATAGTTTAAATGGTTACATTAATTATTTTTAAAAACAGAAAATGGTTTTGAATTAGATATTCAAATCCAGACACTTTTTATGTTTAAATTTTTTCTAAATTCCAAATTAATATTCAAAAAATATAAGTTCATTCATTTTTAATTTTAAATGGTTCATATTTTAAATGGTTACATTAATTATTTTTTAAAAATAGAAAATGGTTTTGAATTAGTTATTCAAATTCAAACACTTTTTATGTTTAAAGTTTTTCTAAATTCCAAATTAATATTCAAAAAATATAAGTTAATTCATTTTTAATTTTAAATGGTTCATATTTTAAATGGTTACATTAATTATTTTTAAAAATAGAAAATGGTTTTGAATTAGTTATTCAAATTCAAACACTTTTTATGTTTAAAGTTTTTCTAAATTCCAAATTAATATTCAAAAAATATAAGTTAATTCATTTTTAAATTTAAAATGGGTACATTAATTATTTTTTAAAAATAGAAAATGGTTTTGAATTAGTTATTCAAATTCAAACACTTTTTATGTTTAAAGTTTTTCTAAATTCCAAATTAATATTTAAAAAATATAAGTTAATTCATTTTTAATTTTAAATGGTTCATAGTTTAAATGGTTACATTAATTATTTTTAAAAACACTAAATGGTTTTTAATTAATTATTCAAATTCACACACTTTTTATGTTTAAATTTTTTCTAAATTCCAAAGTAATTATCATTTAAAAAACATTACAAATTTAAACCCCAAAATAAAAAATAAGGCGGGAACAGAGAGAAAATTGCTGATTTTTTTTGAAAATAGGGTCATATGTCCCGGTTGGAGCCACCAACCGGGACTAAAGACCCCCTGCGCGCGCCCCTTGGTCTGCTGAAAAAATTGGAGTATACGTCTCGGTTGGTGGCTCCAACCGGGACGTATGACCCTTTAGTCCCGGTTGGAGCCACCAACCGGGACGTATACTCCCTCCCCTTTATAACTTGCGCGCCTCTTCTTCTTTACCATCTCACTTCTCTGCTTCTTCTCTGGTTTCATCGACGACGCCGCCAGGCTGCCTGCCGTCATCGTCGCTGCCTCCGCCTCGCCTCCTTTCCGTCGCGCCTCTCCGGCTATCCTCGCCACGCCCGGCCATCGCCGCCGTGTCCTTCCCGATCGGCGCCCACGTCCTTTCCCGATCCGCCATCACGCGCGTCCTTCCCCGACCACGCCGCTTTGCCGCGTCCTTCCCCGACCGCCGCCCTCTCGTCCTTCCCCGGCCGACCGTGCCGCCCGCGTCCACAGCGCCGGTATACGCTGTGTAGATGTATTTAGATTTAGGTGTATGTATATATTAGGCAGATGTGTTTAGATTTTTTTTGACATTTGTAGAAGTATTTAGATTTAGGTGTATGTATTTGACATGTGTATTTTTTTGACATGTGTAGATGTATTTTTTGACATATATTATTTTATTAGGTGTATGTATATATTATTTTAGGTATATATTATTCTAGGTGTATGTATACATTATTTAGATTTTAGGTGTATAGTTGTTAGATGATTTAGGTGTGTATTTAGATGATGTAGATCCCGACGCGCGCGCGCACTAGTGATGATATTTAGTTGATGATTATTTTAGTTGATGATATTTAGTCGCCGGCCGCCCCGCCGTCAGGCTGCCCACCGTCACCTCTGTCCGCCGCCATGCATCATCGTGCATTCTCTCCCTCTTTCTCCCCCTCGCGTGCGTTCTCTCCCTCTCTGGCCAAACCCTAGCCGGCCCTAGTAGCCGGCCGTCATGGTGAGCTGCTGGATCTCGTGGACCCTATCTCTCGCCCCCTCTCGCTCTTGTTCCTCCTCCCCGTCGACCACCTTCCACCATCGCCGCTCACCGTCATCGTGCTCTCCTCTCCAGTGACCTTTTCGAGGCGGCGCCGCTACTCTTTGGCTCGCCTCAACCTCCTCTCTCTAGCACGCACACGCACACAGCCTAGCTCGCGCTCCACCGTTGTCCCCTTTGTCGTTCTGAGGCTCACCGGCGTCAATGACATCACGGTGACGTCACCCCGCGAGACGTGGTCAACCCCATCAACCCGGCTCGGGTCCCACCCTGCCCACGTGGAGGATGAGTTGGCCTAGGGCCAACTGTCTGTCTCTCTGGCTAGCTGTAGCCCGGGTGTAAAAAGTATATAAGTTGGTTTTACCTTTTTAAGCTATAATCGTGCATTGCTAATCAAAATGTTCAGAAAAATGATTTCTACCTTTTTAAGCTATAATCATGCATTGCTAATCAACTTTAATGACAAGTTTAATTAGAGAACTAAATCAACCCCTCTCATGTGTTTCCGGAGTTTCCCGAGTTAGGGTTTTCAACCCTCGGAACCCCGTTTAAATTGCCGAGCAAGTTTTAGGGTTTTATTTCAATCCTTGTTTGAGCATTCCGCATATCCCTCCTCCCCGACCGCCACAGCGCCTCCGTCTCCGTCCATCGCCACGCGCTCCAGCCGCCCCTTCCCTTTTAGTGTGTATGTATATATTGTGTATGTATATATAATGTGTATGTATATATTTTTATTATTGTGTATGTATATATTAGGGTTTATCTGAATTAGGGTTTATCCGTTTTGACTTATCCGTTTTTCCACCTATGCAGAAAATATGGACCCACACGTCAGAGACGAAGAAAAGGAAGAGCTGATCCAAGGTGTGATCCGCGGGGAAGAAAATTTAGATGTATCGACGTTTCTGAACAACTCCGGTGAGGGTTATCCTCTTTTTGCCGGAATAGACGACTTGTTTGAGGTTGAAGGTGTTGCCTTCCGCGAGGGAGAAGGCGATGCCTTGTGTAATCGAGAAGACGACCGCTCTGGCGAGGTGCATGTAATATAATTAATTCATTAATTAATCATCTGCTTGTAGGGGTTCGTAGCATGGAAAACAAAAATTTTCTATCGCATACAAACAAACAAGCCAAGATCTATCTACTAGATTGTAGCAACGAGTCGATGGTATAACTTACCTCAAGATTCCAAAGCGTTAACGAGAGCGGATTCGTGGGTGATGTAGTCGATTCTTCCGATCTCAAGATCGTGTAGACGATCCTTCCGCGCCACGCTCCGTTAGCGCCCCGCAATCGGTCACACGTCGACTGATTTAAGACCTTCCTCTCCTTGTTCCAGAAAGGCGGAGGTTGTAGCACTCCTCGCGATTCGGCAAAGACAACGGCGGTACCTAAGTAGAGGGAAATCGCAGGCTTCGCCTTAAGCCAAGTGCAGTATGGTGGAGCTTATGAGAGAGGCTATTAGTGGTCTAGTAATTAGACACACCAATTAGAAGGCTCTAAACCGCTGGCTAAAGCAATTAGAAGCTCTAAACCAAAACGGCTCTAAACCGGAGATTTAGAGGTAGAAAGTTGTTTCTATAGGAGGGGAGCCCTGCCCCTCCTTTTATAGGTGGGGAGGCGCGGCCAGGGGAGGGGAGTCCCTCCCCAAGTCGGCCTTGGGTGGCGTGCCGGCTTGGGGAGGAGACTCCTCCCTCAAGTCGGTTTCCAACACCTCTTTCTTGTTTCCCACAGTTTCTTGTTTTGGCAGTTTGACTTTCAAACTGGACATTTGACTTTTCTGTTTTAGGATTCAATTTAATCCTTTATTCGGGACAGCAAGAACACTTAGTACATGATGCAACCATTCCAATAAGTAATGACACATTCATGTACCCCTCCCCCCCCCCCGGAGTGCCGGACAATCCGGAACCTTCTAGAACATTCCCGATGAAAACACCGGAATCATTCCCGAACTCCGAAACGGGACTTTCCTTATATGAATCTTATTCTCCGGACCATTCCGGATCACCTCGTGATATACGGATCCCATCCGAGACTCGAACAACATTCGGTCTCTTTCTCATAATACCATAACTACTCAAACAACGTCGAATCCTTAAGTGTGTCTCCTACGGTTCGTGAATTATGCGACATGATCGAGACACTTCTCCGAACAATAACCAATAGAGGAATCTGGAAATTCATATGGCTCTACATATTTCTCGATTACTTTGATCGAATGAACCACTTACATACGATACCAATTTCCCTTTGTCTCACGATATGTTACTTATCCGAGGTTATGATCGTCAGGTATCTCGCATACCTAGTTCAACCTCGCATCGATAAGTACTCTTTCTCGCTCCCATGATATGTGATCCCTTGTGACCAAGTCACATGCTTGCAAGCTAATTGGATGACATTCCACCGAGGGCCTGAGTATATCTATCCGTCATGTGGATGGACAAATCCCACTCTTGATCCATGTGTTTCAACCAATACTTTCCGAACACTTAATGCCACCTTTATAGCCACCCGCCACGGTGTGGTGTTTGATGTCATCAAAGCATCCATCCGGTAAAGGTGATATGCATGATCTCATGGTCGAAGGAATTAGGTTACTATGTATCAGAAAGCATATAGCAATTGAACTATTGAAATGAATTGATCTTTATGCTACGCTTATCTATAGGAGTATGTCCACCATATCATTCTCCTAATGATATGATCTTGTTGTTGATAACATCTCAATGTTCATGATAGGGAAACCACAATCATTAATCAACCAACAAGCTAGTGAAGTATAGAGGCTATACTAGGGACTTCAAATTAAGTTTACAAATCACACAAGTATTAATGGTTTCCTTGTTAATACTATTATAGCATGAATGTAAACATTTATCATAAACACAAAGATATAATAATAACTACATTTATTATTGCCTCTAGGGCATATCTCCAACAGTCTCCCACTTGCACTAGAGTCATCTAATCTAGATTACATGGTAATATACCGAACACCCATGGCAGTTTGGTGTTGGTCATGTTTTGCCCTGGAGAGGTTTAGTCAATGGATCCGCCACATTCAGATCTGTGTGTACTTTGCAAATCTTTATATCCCCATCCCGGATATGTTCTCGAATAGCGTGAAAACGCAGCTTGATATGCTTCACTTGTGTGACCTTGGTTCTTGCGCATGGCTATGGCGCCCATGTTATCACAAGAGATAGACATTGGGTCCAGCACTTGGAACCACACCCACCAGTAATGAACTCTTTCATCCATATCGCTTCTTGTGAAGCCTCCGGCGACCATGTATTCCGATTCTTGAAGATCTCGCCACAACGCTTTGTTTTGCACTCCTCCAAATAACCGCTGCACCATTCAAAATAAATACGATCCGGATTGTGATTTAGAATCATCCGGATCTGTGTTCCAACTAGCATCGGTGTAACCATTAACAACGAGTGTTCATCACCTCCATAAGAAAGAACCATATCCTTAGTTCTTCTCAAGTACTTAAGGATGTTTTTGATCATTGTCCAATGATCCACCTCGATCACTTTGATATCTGCTAGTTAAACTAACAAAGATATGCAATGTCGGGTCTAGTACATAGCATGGCATACATTAGAGATCCTATGGCTGAGGCATAGGGAGTCTTACTCATCCTTTCTATCTTCGCCGATGTCGGACTTTGAGTTTTACTCAAGGTCGAGAGCAACATGGGCAAGAACCCTTTCTTGCTTTCTTCCATTCCAAATCTCTTTAGAACTTTGTCCAAATATGTACTCTGTGACAATGATATTTGGCGCTTTGATCTATCTCTATAAATCTTTATGCCTAATATGTAAGTGCTTCGCCAAGATCCTTCATTGAAAACTATTATTCAAATATTCCTTGACACTATTAAGAAGGTCTACATCATTCCCAATCAACAATATGTCATCCACATACATTAAGAATGCTACTGAGCTCCCACTCACTTTCTTGTAAATACAAGCTTCCATAAGTTTGTATAAAACCAAAACTTTTGATTACCTTATCAAACGTTGATTCCAACTTCGGATGCCCGCTTCAATCCATAGATGGACCGTTGAAGTTTGCATACCTTGTTAGCATCTTTAGGATCGACAAAACCTTTGGGTTGCATCATATACAACTCTTCATCAATGTCTCCATTGAGGAATGCTTTGACATCCATCCGCCATATTTCATAATCATAATATGCAGCAATTGCTAACATAATCCTCACAGACTTTAGCTTCGCCATCGTGAGAAAGTCTCATCGTAGTCAACTCCTTGAATTTGTCGAAACCCTTTACATACAAGTCGAGCTTTATAGATGATAACATTACCATCAAGATCTTTTCTTGAAAATCCATTTGTTCTCGACAGCCTTCCGCCATCCGGTAAGTCCACCAAAGTCCATACTTGGTTTTCGTACATGGATCCAATCTCGATTTCATGGCTTCTTGCCATTTATTGGAATCTGGGCTCATCATTGCTTCCTCATATGTCTCGGGTCATCGGTTGTTGTCCACCACCATGACATTCATAACGGAATCATACCAACTGGAGTGGTATGAGTTCTCGCTGACCTCCGAGGCTCAGAGCAACTTCAACCGAAGTTTCATGATCATCATCATTAGCTTCCTCTCTTATTGGTGCAGCACCACAGGAATTTCTTCCGGTCTTTGCGCTACTCACAATTTCGAGAGAAGGTTCGACAACCTCGTCGAGTTCTACTTTCCTTCCACCACTTCTTTCGAGAGAAATTCTTCTCTAGAAAGGATCCATTCTGGCAATGAATGTTTTGCCTTCGGATCTATGATAGAAGGTATACCCAATAGTTTCCTTGGGTATCCTATGAAGACGCATTTTTCCGCTTTGGGTTCAAGCTTGTCCTACTGTAACTTCTTTACATAGGCTTCGATCCCAAACTTTAAGGAACGACAATTTAGGTTTCTTCCCAAACCATAATTCATACGGTGTCGTTTCAACGGATTTAGACGGTGCCCTATTTAAAGTGAATGCGGCTGTTTCTAATGCATAACCCCAAAATGATAGCGGTTAATCTGTAAGTGTCATCATAGAAAGAACCATATCTAAGAGAGTTCGACACGACGTTCGGACACACCATTACGCTGTGGTGTTCCGCGGTGTCAATTGTGAAAGTATTCGCACTTCTTTAAATGCTCGCCAAACTCAGAACTTAGATATTCACCTCCACGATCGTAACGAAATTTAATCTTCTTGTTACGTTGATTCTCTACCTCACTTTGAAACTCCTTAAACTTCTCGAAAGTTTCGGACTTATGTTTCATGAAATAGATATACCCATATCTACTCAAGTCATCCGTGAAGGTAAGAACATAACGATAACCATCACATGCGACACTACACTCATTGGACCACACACATCGGTATGTATGATTTCCAATAAGTCCGTAGCTCGCTCCATCATACCGTAAAATGGAGTCTTAGTCATTTTACCCATCGACATGCTTATCTTTCAAGTGATTCAAAATCAAGTGATTCAAGAAGTCCATCGAATGGAGTTTCTTCATACGCTTCACCCGATGTGACCAAGACGACAAAGGCCACATATAGGTCGAATTATCGCTGATTTCAAACGTTTAGCCTCAATGTTGTTGATATGTATTTCCACTATCGAGATTCAATAAGAATAGACCATCTATCAAAGGTGCATGTGCATAAAACATATTACTCATATAAATAGAACAACCATTATTCTCAGATTTAAACAAGTAACCGCCTCGCAATAAACAAGATCCCGATAATGTTCATGCTCAACGCAGCACCAAATAACAATTATTTAAGTATAAAACTAATCCCGATGGTAGATGAAGGGTAGCGTGCCGACCGCGATCACATCAACCTTTGATCTGCTTCCCACGCCGCATCGTCACCTCGTTCTTCGCTAGCTTCCTATTTCAAGACTGCTTTTTGAGTTACAAATATGAGCAACCAACCAAGATCAAATACCTGTGCACTACTACGAGTACTAGTGAGATACACATCAATAACATGTATATCGATATACCTTTCTTCTTGATGTTGCCGCTTCAAATCCGCCAAGTACTTTGGGCAATTCGCCCAAAGGACCTTCTCCCTTGCAAAGAAAAGCACTCAAGACGTGCTTAGGTCCAGCCTGGTCTTCTTCTTGGCGTGGTAGCTTTCTTACCACCCTTCTTGAAGTGTCCCTTTGCTTAGACTTGCCTTTCTTGAATTTGGTGGTATTATTGACCAACAACACTTGGTGCTCTTTCTTGATCTCCACTTCGCAGATTTCAACATGGCAAAGAGTTCGCAACGCCTTGTTCATGTTCGCATGTTGTAGTTCATCACAAAGTTCTTGTAACTTGGTGGTAGTGATTGGAGGACACGGTAAATCCCCAAAGCATTAGGAATCACTATACCCAAGCTTTGAAGTTTGTTTGCGTGCCCGGACATCTTAAGCACATGCTCACCGACGAGCTGCCCTCTTCCATCTTGCGCTTAAAGAACTTTTCAAGCCTCATAGCTTTCAATTGCCGCATGAGTCTCAAAATCAATTTGAGATCCTCGACAATATCATATGGGTCTGAATCCTCAAACCTTTTTCAAGCTCGATTCTAAACCATATAAGATAGCACACTTTGAACTATGGAGTCTTGATTCCGAGCGAGGTAAACATTCTTTACTTCATCGGAAGCATTGGTCGCAGTGGGTCACCCAAATGTGCATCCAAAGACATAGGTCAAATTACCACCGTGAGGACAATCCTCAAATTGCGGAACCAATCCATGAAGTTGCTTCCATTGTTTTTCAACTTTTCTTTCTCTAGGAACGCATTAAAATTGATGGTAGGCTGCCATTGATCTACAACATATTTACAATAGTTTAGACTAAGTTTATGACAAATTGAGTTCAAATTAATAATAAAATTAAACTAGGTGAACTCCCACTCAAAACAATATCCCTCACATTGTTTTAGTGATCACACGAACCAAATCCACCATATCAACACCGATCATCACGAGAGTTGACATAGTTTCAATGGCGAACAATCGACATGTTCATCACATCTACTATATGATTCATGCTTTACCTTTCGGTGATCCGTGTTCGAGACCATGTCCAGACATGCTAGGCTCGTCAAGATCAAACCTTAGTTTCTGCATGAGAAAATCTGGCTTGCTCACGTTGTATACACTTGCAGAATCTAACACACCCGATCATCACGTGGTGCTTCGAAACAACAAGCTTTAGCAACGGTGCTAACTAAGGGTGAACACTTTATGATTTGAAATTGATGTGCATGAGGGATCATCTTATAATGCTACCGTCGTCTACTAAGCAATACAAGATGCATAAAGGATTAACATCACATGCAATTCAATATATATGTGATATGATATGGCCTTTCTTCTTTGTGCCTTCGATCTCCACCTTCAAGCACGAACATGATCTCCATCATCACCGCATTGCATCAAGGTCAATGACGCTTCTCCATGGTTGTCGCCCACCGCTTCAACTATTACAACTACTTTGAATAGACACGGGTCTTAACATAAATTAAAGACAACCATATGGCTTCGCCGCTGTCGACTTACAATAAGGAACATTGCATACATCAAATATAATCACAATCATGGCCATATCACATCATCGACACCCTCGCAAAACAAAGTTAGACGCCTCTACTTTCTTTGCATATTTTACGTGGTTTGGGGCTTTCAATAAGTGTCGTTCTAACTTACGAACAAGAACCACAACATTGATACTAGCATTGTTGATCACCAGTTGTAAATTGGTTCTTAACTATGCTAGGAGAAACAGCACCGCAAAGCCACTTATGCAATACAAGTTGCATGTCAAGCGTGGAGCAAGTCTCATGAACGATGTCATGTAAGGTTAGCCCGGGCCGCTTCATCCCAACATACCGCAAGATGCAAAGTACACAAGAAGCAATCGACAATAAAAGCATCAACGCCCACAATGACCATTGTGTTCTACTCGTGCAACAGATCTACATATAGACATGGCTCTGATACCACTGTAGGGGTTCGTAGCATGGAAAACAAAAATTTCTATCGCATACAAACAAACAAGCCAAGATCTATCTACTAGATTGTAGCAACGAGTCGATGGTATAACTTACCCTCGAAGATTCCAAAGCGTTTAACGAGAGCGGATTCTCGTGGGTGATGTAGTCGTACTCTTCCGATCTCAAGATCGTAGACGATCCTTCCTACCACGCTCAAGAGCGCTCCGCAATGGTCACACGCTCGATTTCGACGAAGACCTTCCTCTCCCTTGTTCCAAAGAAAATGAGGTTGTAGCACTCTCGCGATTCAAAGACAACGGCGTGGTACCTAAGTAGAGGGAATCATCAGGCTTAAGCTTAAGCAAGTAGTATGGTGGAGATTATGAGAGAGGCTATTAGTGGTCTAGTAATTAGACACACCAATTAGAAGGCTCTAAACCGCTGCTAAAGCAATTAGAAGCTCTAAACCAAAACGGCTCTAAACCGAGATTTAGAGGTAGAAAGTTGTTTCTATAGGAGGGAGCCTGCCTCCTTTTATAGTGGGGAGGCGGCCAGGAGGGAGTCCTCCCAAGTCGGCCTTGGTGGCGCGGCTTGGGAGGAGACTCTCCTCCTCAAGTCGGTTTCAACACCTCTTTCTTGTTTCCCAGCTTCTTGTTTTGGCGGTTTGACTTTCAAACCGACATTTGACTTTTCGTTAGGATTCAATTTAATCCTTTATTCGGACACAGCAAGAACACTTAGTACATGATGCAATCATTCCAATAAGTAATGACACATTCATGTACCCTCCCCGGAGTGCCGGACAATCCGGAACCTTCTAGAACATTCCCGAAAACACGGAATCATTCCGAACTCAAACGGACTTTCCTTATATGAATCTTATTCTTGACCATTCCGATCACCTCGTGATATCCCGGATCCCATCCGAGACTCAAACAACATTCGGTCTCTTTCATAATACCATAACTACTCAAACAACGTCGAATCCTTAAGTGTGTCTCCCACGGTTCGTGAATTATGCGACATGATCGAGACACTTCTCGAACAATAACCAATAGAGGAATCGGAAATTCATATGGCTCCCACATATTTCTACGATTACTTTGCGATCGAATGAACCACTTACATACGATACCAATTTCCCTTTGTCTCACGATATGTTACTTATCCGAGGTTATGATCGCTCGGTATCTCTGCATACCTAGTTCAACCTCACATCGATAAGTACTCTTTTCTCGCTCCTGATATGTGATCCCTTGTGACCAAGTCACATGCTTGCAAGCTAATTGGATGACATTCCACCGAGAGGGCCCAGAGTATATCTATCCGTCATGTGGATGGACAAATCCCACTCTTGATCCATGTGTTTCAACCAATACTTTCCGAACACTTAATGCCACCTTTATAGCCACCCAGTTACGGTGTGGTGTTTGATGTCATCAAAGCATCCATCCGTAAAGGTGATATGCATGATCTCATGGTCGAAGGAATTAGGTTACTATGTAGTAAAGCATATAGCAATTGAACTATTGAAATGACTTGATCTTTATGCTACGCTTATCTATAGGAGTATGTCCACCATATCATTCTCCTAATGATATGATCTTGTTGTTGATAACATCTCAATGTTCATGATAGGGAAACCACAATCATTAATCAACCAACAAGCTAGTGAAGTATAGAGGCTATACTAGGGACTTCAAATTAAGTTTACAAATCACACAAGTATTAATGGTTTCCTTGTTAATACTATTATAGCATGAATGTAAACATTTATCATAAACACAAAGATATAATAATAACTACATTTCTTATTGCCTCTAGGGCATATCTCCAACACTGCTATCTATATAGAAATAGTAACGACGATCTTTCTTCTTTTAGCCCTCCGGATCGAAGAAATCTACTGAAAAGAGCAGACGAGGCCCAACCAAAAAGTTGGAAGACCATGAGAGGTTCAGGATCGAAGATGTCGCTGAAGACGGCAAACCGATGGCTCCCGAAGTTGTCGCAAACAAATTTGTGGCACAATGCGGAGTAATCGTTAGGGACTTAATCCCGATCACCATTCGAAATTGGAATAGGCCTGCTGATGCGGAAGAAGAGGGAACATGTTTATTTGTCCCTAACCACGCCAAAGATTTACTGTGGAAGAGGCTCATGGTTAATTTCAAACTACCGAAGATAGAGCTGGATCCAGATGCGGAGGATCCAATTGAGGACGCCTTAGAACATGGGAGAGCCATGGAGGCTAAGGTCAGGGAGTGGGCTTTGAAAAAGATGGCCCAGTGTTTCACCAACTGGAAGAAAAGATTGCACCTTGACTATGTCGTGAAAGAGAAGACTCCTGATTTCAAGAATATTCAGTTTGAGAAGATAAAACCATTCTGGTCTGAGTTTGTGAAATACAAGACATCAGAAAAAGCTAAGAAAATGTCTGCAACGAATAAGTTGAATGCTACTAACAAGAAGTATCACCATACTATGGGGCAAGGTGGCTACAGGGCTGGCATTCCTAAGTGGGAGAAACTTGAGAATGAACTGCATGCTAAAAAGATCACCCCAGAGACAGACGATTGGGTAGAACATGCAAGGAATTGGTTTTACGGGCATGGGGGCACGTTGGACTCGGAAGGGATGTGTATATATAACATACGACATAAAGAAGACCCCTTGCCAATCGAGAGGATGAGAAAAGCAGTAAAGGCTATTAAAGATGGGGACTTCATTCCCGATAGAGAGAATGATGAGCTCACACTCACCCTTGGAAATAAGGAACATGATGGACGAACACGAGGCACACGAGGCTCCCAACCATGGAGGACTGGGTTTCCCGAAGAGAGGAAGAAATATCCTGATAGAAGCCGTCAGAGGAGAAAGGATGTAGGAAGTTGAAGCAGGATAGTCGAAAGAGAAAATACGATAATTGAAGAACGAATAAAGCAACAACAAGATGAAATTAACGCACTTAAAGAGCAAGTACTCGGACCATCTCAAGAAGACACGCATTCGATGCTACCGGCCTATCGAATAATCGAAAAAGCAGCGTGGCTTCCACCGAGGTCCCGGGTGATGACAATGGCGATGACGATGGTGCACCGACGATGGCTCCTGTTGGCTACCCAGTGGATGATATCACAGAGATGACACACTACGAGCTACATGTCAAAGTTGTGAACAATCAATGAAGGTGGCGGTCGGCTATGCCTTACCAATTGGACCCACACCAACTTACCACTGTCGTCCGGTTCCAGAGGGCTACGCTGTTGTCGGGGTGGATGAAATCATGCCCACCTTTGAAGTTTTGGATGTTGACTACCCTGCAGGTGAAGGGGATGTGACTGTACTATGAGACGCAACAAACGTCACCATTCTATGGCCGAAGGAATGTATCGTTCTTCGAAATCAAACGCCAAGGCCATCTTCGCCGCCGCCTCACCCGTCTCCAGCGAGGTCGTCGCCGCCGCTGTCTTCACCCGCCCGCCTCACCAATCTCCGGCGCAGCCATCGCCGCAGGAGCCATCACCGGCGTCTCAGGATAAAAAGTGTAAGCGTACCGCTACTCTGCGTCGTGGTAAGCGATCGCCGAAACGTAAACAAGAGCCTCTTCCAAAAGTACCAAAGGTTCCTCCCAAGATAGCTTATGATCATCAAGAGGAGATCATGCGATCGTTGATGCGAAACGACAGCGTTTGTAGCCGAGGCGGCCGAAAGAGCCAGAGTTCCCCAAAGACCAAAGAAGAAAAGGCAAAGTGTTGAAAATGCTAAAGACTCTTCATCAACCCGAGCCAAAGCTGTCATCGACTATGAGCGTTCTATTCTCAAGTCACATGCGGCACAAAAGCCTCAAGAGCAAGATCGATGCAAGCGAAATCTGTTGCCCAGCTCGGAGAACAAGCAAAACAGTCTTGCGCCTCTCAAGGTGATTTCCCAAACCAATGTGGGGTCGAAAATATGGGGCCGATGAGCAAGATGATCCGTAGGTAGTTGCACAATAAGTCTGCCCGCTCAAGGTATGAGTATTGCCCACTACTTATCCCAGCTTAGAATACTTCCCGGAGTGAAGTAGCATACAAATACCAAGACGGAAAACCTCTCAGAAACTCCGAGGAGGTAAACAATCTTTCAACAAAAATGCGAAGATTGCATAACTGGTACATGCATGCCACAAAGGCCAGGGCTAACTGGATAGTGCTGAGGGTTACAAAAAAGCATCATGGGAAAGAAAAGGATGACATGATATCCATTGAATTTGATGAACTATTTCAATTATTCAATCAAGACGCCTTGGACAAATCGATCATCAGTGCCTATTGTCTGTAAGTACTAATTTTGTAATTAATTTAGTCTCCAGCTATCTCACCTTGTTTATTGCATGTATATAATCATACTGTAATATGCAGAATAAAGATTCTCGAATGCAGCAGAAGACAAATCTATGACATTGGCTTCATTGACCCATATTGGGTTCATGAAGCTAATCTCCAAACAAGCCCCCGAGATACGCAGGATAATATAGTACACGCGTTAAGGTTTCAAGAAACCAGAAGGGAAATACTTTTTCCTTACAACTTCGAGTGAGTGTTATTGTCTTCTATATACTTTCTATTTCGCTTACTCGATGTTAAGTATATAATTGATTAGTTATGCATTCGAAGCTTTCACTATAGTCTGTTAATCATTCAACTTGAGCAGTGGAAGGACATGCAGATGATCCTCCAGCGGTAATTCTAATCATTACGACAATATATCGGCAACGTTCGTGAATTTTATGATATCAAGTAATTAATAACTTCTTTTATTAGTTTTCTTCGCCGAGCAGCGCTTGGAAAACGGTTCACCAGCATGGCTAGGGGTGTTTGGAAAGAGGAGCTTACATTTGAAGCACTAGATGTAAGCACCACTAGCTATATCCGCATCTCTTTGATTCTATTTTTGATACAGTTATTATCATGCTTGATTATTATTTTAATTGAACTATGTTCTCGTAAAGTGCCTGACACAGGAACCACGTAACAATCTATGTGGATACTATGTTTGCGATTTCATCCGGCAGACGTGCGATGAGAAGGGCAGAAATTTAGAGCAACTCCACGTACGTAAACAATTTCTATAGTTTTTTAATTACAATCAAATTGTGTTTAGTTTCATTCATATAGGCTGACTCCTTTTTTAAATCAGATCGAACGTCTACGGGACGGTCTTCTGCCAAAGGATCGCGTACGAGCAATTCAGGAGGAATTGGCGGGATTATTGGATGCAGAAGTCCTAAACCTAAAAGGAGAATACTATTCGGCTGTGTATAGACAATATGGATTGTAAAAAGAGCAACTTTTGTATGTAGTGCATGAACTCGATCCGTGTATCGAACGTAATATTATCATGATGATCTTGTGTAATATAACGATTCCTTCATTGATAAGTGCAAAACACTAAATAAACAATAAAACAACCTAAATGAATTCTCTGCCGCGGCACAAAAAGTGACGAAAATGCTGCCGCGGCAACAAAATGTGTCAAAATGAATTCTCTATCGCGGCAGAGAAATTGGCTAAATCTCTGCCGCGGCAGAAGGTTATTTGTCCCGATTCGTGTTACGAACCGGGACTAATGCTCCCCCCCCCCCCCCCCCTCGCGCTCTGAAGCCCCCACGTGTACCCCCATTTGTCCCGGTTGGTGGGACAACCGGGACTAAAGGTTGGGGCTTTAGTCCCGATTGCCCCGTTCCGGTTGGGTAACCGGGACTAAAGCTCCTTACCAACCGGGACCAATGGACCTCTCTGCACTAGTGAGTGCCCCAACCTTGTGAGAGGTTCCGGTTGCCACCGACAAGTGCACCGATTATGGAAGCGTAGATCGATCCCATTGGGGTGAGATTCCCAGGAGAATAAGGGAGGCCTTTTGTGACGTTGGTGGTTTGATACCACCCCCTCTCCAAACGAGACGTACTCCATGTTGGGAGGAACTCGGTAAAATATCGTTGTCCCTGCGTGCCTCGGTTATCTCTATACCCGAGCTCTTTACTTATGCACTTTACATTGTGATAGCCTTCGTGCTTGAAGTAATATATATCTTGCTATCACTTTGTTGCTTGTATTGCTTACCATAAGTTGTTGGTGCACATAGGTGAACCTTAGATCTAGGTTGTGTTTTACAAAGTAAACACTAGTTTTATTCCGTCTTTATTGAGCCACTCTAGGAAAAGTTTTAATCGCCTATTCACCCCTCCCTTTAGGCGACATCCGCATCCTTTCAGCCACCGTATCGATTTTTTTATATCTTTTTAGTAGACTAGGGGAAGTGCCCGGAGAACAAAGTGGTGTCGTGAATGATAATGTAGTTTTATTGAATTTCTTTTGGACCCTAGAGAATTTCACTACTCGAAAGTCATTTTTTGTTAATGTTTTAAAAAAATGATTTTGTTAACGGGACGAAGAGGATTTCTCATCTAAATTCACCAAGAATTTCTGGTGGAAGAAAAGAAGATAAAAATTACTTCAGAGGGTTCCAGGGACTGGTGGAAAAGGTTTAGGGTGATATGGCCGCGAGGTGGTAGAATAAAACTCAAGGGGCCTTTCTGAAAACTGTCAAGAACATGTCGTTGAGTCTGAATTTGAGTAGACCGTTTTTGCATTTAGCTTGGCCAATTTTCGGCAAAAGATTTGGAGTGCGTACGAGTTCCATTTTTAGTGAGAGCTGGTTCAACGGATAGGAGATTTCCGTGAATAGTTGCTTCGGATGTCAGCTATGTTTGGCGGAATCTCGTTGGGAATAGAGGCGAAATCCACGGGAGATAACGAACTGAATTTTGACAGTCAAAGACGGTGAAAACGACCCAACTTCGGAAGATGTTTCTGAGCTACTCCGAGCTCCAATTTGCGAGAGGTTTTTTAGCTTTAGAAAGAGGGTGATGCCAATATTAGTAGATAGATTTGCTGAGATACGCCGGATATCCATGGAGTAGGTCGGGATCTTGAAAGGGAAACCGAGGAAAAAAACATGAGTGTTAACTGACTGAATCTCGACAGTGATAAACGTCTGGCTTCGGAGGATGATTTCGAGCGTCGTTTGATGCTATGGAAAAAAGGGATATACCAAATTTTGTTATCGTGTGCAGATACTCTCTCCTCCTCCCCAGACATGAACTGGAGCCAAAGAGACATTGCAGGGAACATAGGGCATCTAGACCGATTTGATGTTAACTGACGCACGAAACTGCAGTGTTACGTTCTGATCATTCATAGAGATAGGCGGGTTGTTGGACTCAGGGGACGAACCTGATGGCGTGTGGCCTGAATTCTGTACGTGAGGCCGACTTGCTCGACGATGTACTGCTCCAGCAGAGATCGGGAGGCCACCGGGAGGAGGTTTAATCTACTAGTTTCTTTTAGGAGTCCGCCTAAAGCTCAGGTGACTATGACTTAGGCTATGTCATAATCAGCTGACGTCACTCGCGCGCCACAGCTGATTCAAGAATGTCCGGCCGGCCGGCCGGCCCTCTATGCTAGCTCGTACAGTGTGCCATGTGGGCAAATACAGTACTTAATACGTTCTACTACTGCTTCTAGGTTGTTATGTAGATTTCGCTAACAATGTTTCACGATTCTTTACTCGTAACGTTTTACTTTTCTTGTCCTGCATGTCTGCTACTCCCTCCTTCACGGTTTGCAGGGCCTAATCAAATTTGCCTTTTTTCAAAACTACAACGTTTTAAGAACAAGGTTAATAGTACAGCCGGCCGCCGGCTCTATAGTTTTGCCATGTCAACTTAAAGCCAACATAAAGCCCATTCATACAATAGACTAGCTATTAGATGGCTATTAGATGGGCTTTAATTAAATTTAATTATACAATGCATGCATGCTATTGGACCTAGCTGCATGCAAATCTCCTTTTTCTTGATAGCTGCGCTGCAGCCGGTGCTAGATGAAGCATCCGCTTTTCTCTCTCTCATGTTTTCTCTCTCTTCCACCTAGTCTTTTACATGACATGGCAACTCTTATAGTCTGCTGATTAGGCTTATTGTACTTGCTCTAAGACACATAAAAATTAATTGTTAATTAATGTCTGCATGCAACCATCACGAGAGATGTAAATTAATTAGGTTCCTTCCATCTTCCCTGCATGCAACGGCATGCAACAGCCCATTTGCAATCAATTGCCCACTATCTCCTCTCCTTCCTCTCCTCCTTGACTTTTCTTATTCTCCACCTTCTATATAAACCCATGATGGAGAACCGGTTGGACACTAGAGGTCGATGGATGAGGGAGATAATCAGTTGAGTTCGCCTCTTTGGAGCGCTGGAGGGAGAGTAGGAGATGCCATGGAGGAGTATGCCATCGTTGAGCAAGTTGGCATGGTGGAGGATGCCAACGTTGAGGGTGTTGTTAAGGAGCAGCAAGATGTTGGCGACGGTGTTGAAGACCCGCGGGTACTGCAGGATCGTATTTCACGTTTGTTTGTTCAATGTGATCGCAATGTAGCACGCGTGGAGAAGTTGTTGGCGGAGGCTAACCGTATTAGGACCACTGTTTTGGTGTCAACGGTTTACACCTCGTCATGCGAGGGGTGTGTGCAGCCTCTTGTTTGTAACAATTGCGATGTGCGAGGTGAGATTACTACCCATTCACCACTATAAGTGCACATGCAACTCATATTAAAAAGAAAAAGCTCTTTAGTAACAAACCTATTGTACTTCGAGAAAAAACAGTTTTAAGTGGCCATGCAACTCGCTAGGATCCCGAGTAAAGCCAGTTTCAAGTGCATATACAACTCGTATGAAAAGCAAAAAAACCCAATAATTATCGAATATAAACCTACTTGAAACTCTCCCATCCCCATCCCGTTCCTAGTTTTAAGTCAACATATAACTCTTATGGAGAGAAAAAAATCTCAATTAGAACTCTACCACCCACTCTCCTCCTTTTCCCGGAGAAAAGCCAGTTTCAAATCTACATGCAACTCCCTTTTTCTCTCGAGAAAAGCCAGTTTCAAGTGCACCTGCAACTCGTTGTAATTCCGAGGACAAAAACCAGTTTCAACAATCTCAATTACAAACCTACTTCCCCTCCCCTCCCTTTTGAGAAAAACCAGTTTCAAGTGGACATGCAACTCGTTGGGACCCCGAGAAAAAAGTCAGTTTCAAGTGCATATGCAACTCGTAGACAAAAAAGAAAAAACTCTTCAACGACAAACCTATTTTGCACCCCTAGAAAAGCCAGTTTCAAGTCTACACACAACTCATATTAAAAGGACAAAAACTCTTCAATGACAAACCTATTTGTACCCATGAGAAAATCCATTTTCAAGTGCGCATGTAACTCGTTGGGAATCCCAATAAAAAGCCAGTTTGTAGTAAACATGCAACTCATATCAAAAGTAAAAAAAATCCAAAAATTATTAGTTATAAACCAACTTGGAACTCTCCCACCCCCATCCCCTTTCCAGTTTTAAGTCAACATGTAACTTGAATGCAGAGGAAAAATCTCAGTTGTAACCCTATTTAGAACTCTACCACCTGCCGTTCCCCCTACTTGCAATTCTCGCATCCCTCCACCCTCCCCCGAGAAAAGCCAACTCCAAGTGCACATGTAACTCGTTTAGAACCCGAGAAAAGGGCTAGTTTCAAGTCCACATGCAACTCATATTAAAACCAAAAAAAATTAAACTCCTTATTTACAAATCAAATTTGCTTTTTTTCATAAGTCAAAAAGCAAAAAATATTACAGTGCATAGTAAAATAAAACAACTTACATTAAGAGAATGAAAAAAAACAATAAGATATAATATTATCTAGTTGTACTAATCCTAGGCGTCAACTACAAAGAAGTCAAGGCTAATCCATTCAAATCTCATCCATATGTTAAAATCTTCATTTTTAACGTTTATCATTGTAACAACGATATTCCCAATATTTATGTATTTGATACTATGAAATTCATCCCATTTATCATCAAAACTCACATACTCTCCACGACGTCCTATATATGATTCGTTCAAGACATAACCATCACAGACGTACATAGCTATGCCTTTGATTGGAGCTTCGTATTCAAAATAAAAAATGTGGACGGGTATATCCTGATAGAAAAAAGATGAAAAAATTAAATTCACAAAAAAACACTTATAATTAAAATCTGAAATTGAAAAAACTTGTATAAAAAACTAACCAAGCATAGAATTTTGGGCTATTGGGATTATAGTTCTCTGATTGCATAAGCTGTTGCATACCTTGAACAACCCCATTCCTTGTTGGCTAATATCAATTATATTTGTAAAAAGATATAGTTTCATTTCCACATGCATCCTGAGAAAAAAGACAGTTTCATCTCTAGATGCAACTCTGTGGGTACTAGAAAATAAAATCTCTATGTCACACTAAAAATAGAAAAACAAAAAAGAAAGACAAAAGTGGCTCAGTAGGAATAAAAGCAAAAAAACAAGTGGATGGAAAAAATCCAAATATATATAAAAAATCTCGCTTTTATTCAAAACAACCACATCCACTAATCTAATTTTAGACAATCTATAAGTAGCAACAAGTTATTTGCGTGCCAAGAAAAAAATCACATCCACTCACATATTTCCATCACCGACCCCAGTAGCTAAACAAAAAAAGAATTTTTTTCACAACAAAAACGGGCAACAAACCAGCAAAGCCCAACAATAACAGAAAAAGCCCACCACCATTCACAGAAGCAACAGCGGATCAGTTATTTTGGCCAATAAACCACCACGAGGCAAAAACAAGTGCAATAAATCGGCCCAACCAGCTCAATCCAGGACAAAATCCCAACCAGCTCCATCCGGGACAAAACAACAAAAACAGCACCGATCTTGAAGCACAGCAGATGGGCGGTCACAGAGCTAGCTGCGACATAAGCTATGTCGCAGCTAGCTGTGACTTAGCAATTCCGATTAAATATACATATTGATAAACTTGGATTGTATTATGTATTTACTTTCATTTGTTCATTCTTCTATTACAATTTTTCATCATACAAAATATAGTTCAAATCGTCGTATGCATGTTGGTGCAGTTTGAAAAACAGACCATGGACCATGGACAAATGAGAAATATAGAAAATGATCGTGAAATTTCCTGACTTATTGAGATGATCCCTTATTTATGAATTTGTAAATAATTAGTTAAAAACATGAAAAGAGAACAATACTTATACTATTACATAACATAGCGACACACCAAGCTGAAAAGGAGTGCGCCGATATGGACTAAGACTAGCCCCAACGAAGGTATCATAGGTAGTATCATGCACTACATGCAAGCAAAATGCTTGTGTCACTGCAATTAATGATAAAAGAGATTGTGTTGATATCATAGTACATAGAACTAAAAAAACTAATCTCAAATAAATCTTGCACACAAATTTACATTGAGATTCTACAAAACAATAAATACACTAAGACTATAATACTACTATATGATACTATACATTGTAAAGATGATATCATATACTAGTATCATGATACTCCCTCCGTCCAGGTTTATTAGGCTATTAGCCATTTTGAAGTTGGACGGAAAAATTGGGCTAATAGCAGTTTTAATTGCCGTCAATTACTTCTCCCGTTTTCTCTTCTCAATTAATGCTCACAGGATTTGTTTGCATGACGCGGGAGTACTGCGTGTATGCCCCCAGATCAGTGCCGAGCGATCCCATCTACGGCTGCATGCGATTGCCTGTTCACCTACTCGCCATTATGACCGCAGAAACGTGCACTAGCAACTTGCTAAAATGGCAAATTTTTAGCCCAATAACTAACCGTCCTGGTTGCGCTGCACAGGGCTAATAGCCTAATAAACCTGGACGGAGGGAGTACTACTATATGATACTTTCCATTATAACTAGTCTAAGGATCTAAGGCAAGCGGTGTGACTTACCAAGTGGCGATACTGCCGCACACGAAGCAGAGGAGTAGTACGACGCTAAAGTAGAGAATAAACATACCATCTCTTACGCTTGTGTTGTGTATGTATGATCAATATTCGTTGTAGCAGGGCAATGACATGCCAATTTATTTATTTATTGGGCGTTGATCCTCAGATTGTGGTAAATCGATGGTTTTTATTTGCAATTGTAAACTTTCCCGCTACAACAAATGAATTCTAAATTTCCGATTCACCCGGCGTGTAGAAGTAATATATCCCTTCCTTGGGATTTGGAAACATCTAGCGCACAACCAAAAGATAAATATTTAGTTCTCCATCGACCTGATCTTCAAGATTTTACTGCCGACTAGAAGAAAATGAAGTTGAAATTTTGCAATTATCTAAGCGGTGCAACTCACGAGTATTTTTGCTAGTATCTATATCTATAACTAATCTAATCCATTTTTTCTATTAATTCCAAAGCTGTGAATGTCTGGTGTCACACTTCAAGAAATTAGGGCACGTATAATACGTTGATATCAGCATTTTCTTATGGTTGGCACATTGGATTTTTGTTATTTTTTTTGCGGGTAGGATTTTTGTTTAGTTGGAGGTAAGAGAAATAGGAAAGAGAAGACTATCTTTTCTTAACTAAGAGATGATCTCATAAAAATAAGAGAAGACTATTTTCTCTATTATATCATATGTCTTTTCTTAGAAAACTTACTAAAAATAGTTAATTCTCATTAATTGCTAGAGATGAGAAAATACATTGTATAACTTATATATAGTTGTCTTATCTAGATAATATGGAGGACTAAGAGAAGACATGTCTTCTCCAGTTTTTATAATCAATCTGCCACCCGGCTTTCTTAGGGCACGTACAATGCGGTGACGTCAGCCTTCCCTTATGCTCGCCACGTTGGATTTTTGCTTAGTTGGAGGAGAGAGAAACAAGAGAGAGAGGGTTGTCTTCCCTTAGCTAAGGGGTGATCTCTTAGCAATAAGAGAAGACTATTTTTCTCCATTGTACCATATGCCTTCTCTTAGTCAACCAATTTTTTACTAAAAATAGTTAATTCTATTAATTGCTAGAGATAGCAATAAGAGATAATGCATTGTACAAGTTATATATTGTGTCTTCTCTAAATGATGTGGAGAGCTAAGAGAAGGCATGCCTTCTCTAGCATTGTACAAGTTATTCTCATTAATCCCTAAAGTCGAGCAACTAATAACAACCAGTGCGTCCCCTAACAACCAAGACGCACGTCTGTGTTTAAATAATAAAAACGCACACCATTTTTGCATATTCTCCAATTTGCTAGGGAGCTTCACAACAGTTCCTAGCAAATCAGCTAAAAAACTGCCTCCGCCTTTGACGCCTCAAACCCAACAGCTCGTAAAAAGGGATCCCGGTAACAAATCAGCTGAAAAATAGCCTGTAGCTCCCATGCCTCTCTATATGATATATAACCAGTCTAGCTAAAAGAAAAAAACTCCCTTCCACCCATATTAATTGACTTAAATTGTCTAAATTTGGATGAATCTAGACTATTTAGCATATAGGTTTATCTAAATTTTGAATCCAAATCAATTAATATGGGCCGAAGGGAGTATACAACCGGTCCATCCGCTGCAACGTGTTTGGTAGCTTTGGCCTTTTCTCGAAACAGGCTTTCGCCCCGCTTTATAAAAAACACATAGGTGGGACCGCTGCTAGGCCAGACAACACAACGTCCAAAAGACAACCAGGATAACCATGAGACCAAAGCTGGGACAAACAACACAACAAAGGCCAAAAGGAAAAATAAGAGAAAGAAGAAAAAAAAATAGTGTCGACAACGACGACTCGACAAAAACGACGATGTCGCGCAACCGCTGCGCCACCGGAGGATGACCACCACACTCCTCGCACTCTGACATGCCCCGTACAAGCAACACCTCCAAAAAGGGAAGCGGCGATACAGACGCTGCTGCCCGGACTGATCCTAGGGTTTCCCCCGGTACGCTATGAAAGTAGGTAGAGGGAACACCCAACGCCCTTCAGGAAGGATGGTGGCACCCGCAGGCATCACCGCGTCGGGGCCGGCAAGGCCGACAGGGATTTCGCCCGACCCCAAAACCACACCCCCGGGCAAGCCGGAACACACCACCAACCACCAACATTCGCCACCACGGTCTTGCCAACATCATCACCGTCTCACCACGACACTTCCTATGAGGTCGGACGGACCGAAAGAAAGCAACCGAGGACATGGGGCAGCGGAACCATCACCATGTGAAAGGGCGCAACCTCCACCGCCAGAAACGGTAATCGACCGAACGCCGCGGTACGAGCACACGGAACCACAAGCAACTGGAGGGCGGTAGAAGCTTAGTCCCCGAAGGACTTCCTCCGCCGCCAATGGCGGGTGCCAGCCGGATGCAGCCAGCTCCGGGAGAGGGGTCGCCACGCCGGAGAATCCGTTGACCACGGTACTCCGCCCGCCCTTGTGGTGGAGGAATAACATATTCTCGCCGGCGCTGTAGCAGACGCGTTTTGGGATACGCAGACATCCAAGACGGTGCCGTCCGGGAGGGCAAGCCAGGGGATGAGGAGCGCGTCGCTAGAGGGCCCTTGGTATGATCTACCAACGGAACACAGAAAGCTCACTGTATCATCATCTCCTTCCTTAAATTTCACATATACACACATTTTTTCGATAACATGGTTGTTGTTTTCCAAGATAACATGCATGCAACACATCTAGCACGAGCTGATTGTCTTATTCATCTTCCAAACTTCTATTGAGCTTGAGGATGGATACCATCAGTGACAAAGCCACGTCGACTACACAGGAATTTGGGAAGTCTAATACCTCCAGCTATGCATACTTGACTGTTTAAGATAGAAGTTCTGAAAATTAACCACACAAGCCCACTTGTCATCAGCTTTAGGTAACGTTTTGCTGGGCCATCTAGCAAAACAAATTAAAGGAAGTTTTAATTAACTTGCATGATCCCCACGATCTTTATTCCTCCAAATCCTCTCTTCCGTTCACCTTCCCGTGTTTCCTCCAAATCCCTAATTATACTATAGCTTAAGCTTGATGACATGCATGAGCAATAAGGACACTTGCACATCACGTGTCTATGGAGTGTGGCCTGGACAGCTCTATAAAGGATTTTATAAAAAAAATCAAATTTAAAATTACACTATAGCTTAAGCTTGATGACATGGTGAGCAATAACGGCACTTGCAAATCATGTGTCTATGGAGTGTGGGCCCGGACAGCTCTATGGAGGTTTTTTTTTTTTGAAAAAATCAAATTTAAAGATTTAAAAGTTTTAATAAAAATATCAGGATACAAATAATGATTTATAATACATGCGTACAAAATTTTATGTGAAAATACTATGTATTTCGGTCTCCTAAAAAATAAATAAATTCATATTAGTGCAATTTTGAATACTTCTATCTTTTTTCAAAATTTGTCATATTTGTCTCTTTTGTTGCGCTTGAAATATAAGATATTTTCCATTTCTTTTGCAGACGTGTATTTCATACTGTTGGCTACACGTGGGTATTTTTTTAAAAAATATTAGATGAATTTAAAAAAAAATCAAAAATAGGCTCCATGGAGCCTGTGCTCTAAAGTGATTTTCCATGGAGTTGACCCTCTCTATTCGTCTTCCTCGAGAGCTTCGGGCTAGGGTTTCCGGCTGCTGCCTACGATTCTCCGATTGCTACCACACTAAGCAGCACGGATTAAGTTAACACTTCAATCCCAATGTTACTCTCAATCCTACAAACATTTCATACACATCCTAAAACATAGAGCCAACACTGACCAAGGACAGGCAGGACTTTCATCCTAAAACCATGCATGCGCACCACAATTTCTGAAGCAAAAAGAAATAAATGAAGTCGCCGTGCAGCTAGAAGATGCCTAAGCTGCACACACAACACGCGCGCAATAAACACATGTGCGTCTAAGACGTGAGATCGGCAAGAGGTACTACCGTACTAGTATGCGCGGTGGCAGCTCGGTTCACAGCGCGCCGGAGAAAACGACGACGGGACCGCCCGGCGTACGTCGATGAATGAGCTGCTTTCATCGACTTGGAGCTCATGATTGAAGTCCGGCGAGACGCAGCCCACGCAGCAGCAGCAGCACAGATCGGTCATCGCTGCTCACTCACCACGAAACTCTGCACAGAAGCCCAGCAAGCAGCAGATATCCTTGCTGGTAATTAATCTCGTTTCTTTTGCTATATATAGCTACTCCCTGCTGCATCACCATTCACCAGCATCTTCCCTTCCACTGTGCTGTGAAGCAGAGCAGGGGACAGATGTCAGATCCCCAAAGAGATCCCACGATAATGATCTCCCGATATGGAGAACCCTCGATCAGTAGGGGATTTTACTAACTAGCTAACCCTAGAACAGGAAATAAGGGGAGCAAATTGTTTGGTATTTTCTTTCATGACCCAGTCGTTTCTCATGGGAAGCCATAAATAGCCCGTCAAGTTTATTACAGGGAAGGGAAAAGATAAACAGTAAATGACCCACAGTGTTAACTGTCACTGGTTTGGGACCGTCGATCTCTCTCATCTCCTCAAGGCCGTCGGATCCTCTTAACTGTACCGAACCCGAGTGTCATCCCAATTCGTCAGGCTTCGGAATATGCAGGTGTCTGACAATACTCCCCCCGTAGCAGCAAACTTGTCCTCAAGTTGCATTAGTGTTGGTGTTGTCCGAAAACCAGGTCTTCAGTGTTGCAGAGTAGAATTCTGGGAATACTTTCTTGATGAAATTAGCGTCCTCCCACGAAGCATCTACTGCTGCTAAGTTTTCCCATTGAATGAGCCATTGAGTAACCAGGAGTTTGTTCCTCGGCAAGGATCTTGTTTCGAGTACCTTGAGTGGAGCAGTTTTGATCACACCGTCTGGCGTCACGAGAGGTAGTCCTTGTTGAGGTATCACATTTTTTCCGAGGTGCTTCTTGAGCTGACTGACGTGGAACACTGGGTGTATAGCCACGCCGTCAGGTAAGAGTAGTTTGTAGGCCAACGAACCCACCTTGTCTAATACACGGAAAGGACCATAGTACTTGCATGTGAGCTTGATGGCTTGCCTGATCCCAAATGCCGCCATCCTATAGGGCTGCATCCGCAAATATACCATGTCTCCGATGTCGAAGGATCGTTCAGTTCGATTCTGGTCAGCATATTTTTTCATGCGAGCCTGGGCCTGGGTCAGATTATCCTTCAGCTTGATCAACATTTGTTGTTTTTCCTGAAGGAAATCATGGGCTCCTGTATCTTCGGGACCTGGGACTGCCACTTCATTTAGCATTGGGGGAGCAAATCCATACAACGCTTGGAATGGTGAAACCTTGAGAGCTGTGTGGTATGTGGTGTTATACCACCACTCAGCTAATGGCAGCCAGGATGCCCATTTTTTTGGCTCTTGGAAAACCATGCAGCGCAAGTAGGACTCGAGGCATTGATTTACCCTTTCAGATTGGCCATCCGTTTGAGGGTGATAGGCCGTGCTTAGCTTCAGTTTGACATTCATGGACTTGAAGACATGTTGCCACATTTGGCTAGTGAAGATGCGATCTCGATCAGTCACTATGCTGACAGGAGGACCATGGAGTTTAAAGATGTTATCAACAAAAGCTTGGGCAACAGAATGAACGGAGTAAGGGTGTGAAAGTGCAATGAAGTGAGCTGTCTTGGTTAGTCTGTCCACGACTACCAATATGACTTCTTTCCCTTGTGATTTAGGTAATCCTTCGATAAAGTCCATAGTAATATGTTGCCAGGCCATGTCTGGTGGATCGAGAGGTTTAAGCAGGCCAGGGTATTGGCAATGCTGGGCCTTTGCCCTTTGACAAACTGGACATTCTGCTATGAACTTCTCTGTGTCTTTTTTTAACCCAGGCCAATAGAAGATTCTTTTGATTCGCTGGTAGGTAGCAACCATTCCAGAGTGGCCTCCAATTGGTGAAGCGTGTAAAGATTCCAGTAGTTGATGTTTGAGTGTGTCATCCTTGCCAATATAGATTCGACCCTTGTATCGTAGCACCCCAGCAGTCAGAGTAAAGGATGGTTCTGAATTTGGTGCCACTGCCAGTTTTTGCAGCAGTTCTTTGCAGTGGTTATCCTCTGTGTAGCTGAGCTCCACGGAATCAACCCAAGAAGGAGTAATTACTGTGGTTGCCATTAAGCTGGAAGTTCTTCTACTCAATGCGTCGGCTGCTGTGTTCTCTTTACCTTTCTTGTAATCAATTGTATAGTTGAATTCTAACAATTTCAGCAAGAGCTTGTGCTGTATGCCTTCTGCCACCTTCTGTTCAGTTATGAATTTCAGACTTTGTTGATCAGTTTTTATCAGCAATTCACTACCCAATAGGTAATGCCTCCAGCGTTTTAGGGCCTCTAAGATTGCTAGGGCCTCTTTTTCGTAAGTCGAAAGAGCTGCCGACTTGGAACCCAATGTTTTGCTGAAATAAGAGAGGGGTCTTCCCTTTTGCATGAGTACAGCACCCAGTCCATGTCCACTTGCATCAGTTTCTAAAGTGAATGGTATGCTGAAATCTGGTAGTGCCATGACAGGAGCAGTCATAAGGCTGGTTTTGAGTTGTTCAAAAGCTACAGATTGAGCTTCTGTCCATTTGAATGAATCCTTTTTCAGCATGTCATGGAGTGGTCGGCAGATGAGGCCAAAGTTCTTCACAAATCGTCTGTAATAACCAGCCAGACCTAAAAACCCTCTCAGTTGAGTGAGATTATGTGGAGTAGGCCAGTCTTTGACAGCTTCTATCTTCTTTGGATCAGTAGACACACCCTGTGCAGAAATAATATGCCCCAAGTACTCAACTTGTGGTGTGGCAAAGGAGCATTTTTTGTTGTTAGCAAACAGTTTGTTTGCTCTTAACTTGTGTAACACTAATTTCAGGTGTGTCAAGTGATCTTGCTTGGTTTTGCTGTAAACCAATATATCATCAAAGAAGACCAGTAGAAATTTTCTCAAATATTCAGCAAATATGTTGTTCATGAGGGCTTGGAAAGTTGCTGGTGCATTGGTGAGCCCAAAAGGCATAACCAGATATTCAAAGTGCCCGAAATATGTTCTAAATGTTGTTTTGTGGATGTCAGAAGGCTTCATCCTGATTTGGTGATAGCCAGATCTGAGGTCCAATTTACTGAAGAATTGTGCTCCATTTAACTCGTCAAGCAAATCTTCAATGACAGGGATTGGGAATTTGTCCTTGATGGTCTGAGCGTTGAGTCTTCGATAATCTATGCATAATCTCCATGTACCATCTTTCTTCCTCACCAAAATGGCTGGAGAGGCATAAGGGCTGGTGCTATGTCTGATCACTGAAGATGCCAGAAGCTGCTGCACTTGTTCTTCCATTTCATTTTTTTGCTTGTGAGGTACTCTATATGGTCGAATCATTGGAGGCTTGGAGTCAGTTTTGAGAGGTATTGCATGATCATTCTGCCTCTCTGGTGGTAATCCCCTTGGTTCCTCAAATACATCGGCAAACTCTTTTAGAAGTGTCTGCACTTCTGGGTCAGTGCTACAATCAGTGTTGACTGCTGCAGTAGATAGAGGGAATAAGACATAGCCAGTTGCTCCTTTGCTCAGTTCCTTGTGAAGCTTGTTCAGAGACATGAGTTGGACTCCTTTCCTTAAAGAATTGTCCTTGAGGGAAATTTTTGTTTCTCCATATAGCTTGAGTTTAACTGTTCTGGACTGATAGTCAAATTTGACTGGGCTGTGGGTTGCCATCCAATCACTGCCCAATATTATGTCAAATCCTTTGAGAGGCAAGATTTTGAATTGGTTACTGAAAGAATGTTCTTGAATGCTATATGTAATATCAGCAACATGTGCTCCTGTTTGTAGCTCACCTCCTCCAGCCACCTTTACTCGTTCCAGCGAATTCTGGATTGTGGTGCAACTGATTTTGGTAGAAAATTTCAGATCTATAAATGTGTGTGAGCTGCCTGTGTCCAATAGTGCGATTCCTGTTTTGCCTCCAATATTTACTAAGACAGTGAAGGTGGTTGTGGTACTATGCCCTTTAACCGCTTGCACTGATATTTGCATCAGGTGTTCATCAGTCTGATTGGGAACAGGTTGTTCCTGATCAGTGGTTTCATCTGCCTCTTGTTGACAATCCTGAAATTGTTCTTCTCCTTCAGCAGTCATGAGGTTCAGATTTTTGTACTGCTGACAACGGTGGCCAAAGAACCAACGTTGCCCGCAGTACTTGCACAGGTTTGGTTCTCTCGGTTTGAGTTCTGGTTTACCCATATTCTTGTCGGGTTCTTTACGAGGAGGCATTGCTTCTGTTGCCGGTTTTGGTTTGGTGAAACTAGAGCCTGTATAGGAATTCCTCTGGCTGCTAGCAAGGAGTCGACGGTGGTTTTGGGCAGCAGCTTGAACACTGCGCTCCATATTGCGAGCATGCTCCACTGCTTGGTACAGTGTCTTTGGCTCAAATGATTTCAGTTGATGCCTTATCTCTGCGTGTAAGCCATTGATATAGCATTTGATGAAGTATGACTCCTTTACATCTGGATTCTCCTTCTTGTAATCTGCCATTTTGCTCTCGAAACGATCAGTGTATTCATCAACTGTGCTAGCCCCTTGTTTGATGTTGTTGAACTCTTCCACTACATCATAGGAGGTGCTGGTGGAGAAGCGTGTTACTAATGCTTCACAGAATTTGGTCCAAGTGAGGCCTTCTTCTAGTACCCCAGAATTTCTGAGCCAAATATCTGCCTTCCCTGTGATGTACATCTGAGCATAATCGAATTTGGCATCCTCTGGAACATACACCATATCAAAGTATTTATTTGTCATTCTAAGCCACTCCTGAGGATTACTCCCGTCGAATCGAGGGAAGTCCATTTTTGGTGCCTTGGCTATGGATTTATAGAACTGGGCGTCTCTGTCAAAACCTTGGTTGTTGTTCTCTCTATTGTGTGGTCCTCTATCATGATGCCAGTTATCCCTGTTCCTGTTTTGGTAGCCCTGGTTTCGATGTTGTTCAGGGTTTGGTATGTATTTGGTGTGGTTCATCTCTGGTTGTTGTCTAGGATTTGGTATTTGGTTGTAATTGGGTGGGTATTGATAATGTGGTGGGTTTGGGTTTGGAGGATTGTGGTGGTTTGTCTGGTAAGTGTTTGGGTAATTGTATGGGTCATTGTACATAGGCATGTTTGGCTGTTGGTTGTAATTGGGTTGGGGATTGTAATGGAATTGTGGGTTGTGGTTGGGTGGGTGATAGTAGGTTTGAGGTGGAAAGGATTGTGGTTCTGGGTAGGTATATTGTGTGTCATAGTGGTGAGTCTCATAATAAGGCTGTCGATATTCATGGGAAGCATACTCACGCTCATGGAATTCTTGATATTGAGGCTCATACCTGCCCTCCACGTGGTGATCGGTATCTTGGTGTGGCTGTTCTTGGCGATAGTCTGCTGTGGCATTCGTTCTGCGCCAATGTGGAGGACCCTCATGCCACACATAGTCATCTTTGTTACCAGTAGCAGCAGTTTGGCCCATTGTTGGTTCTATTTCTTTCCCCGCAGCTTGCTTCTCCAAACTTGCTGTTAGTAGAGCTTCGAGACGAGAGAACTTGGTTGAGAGTGCTTCCATTTGATTTTGCACGCCATCAACCTTGCAGCCAATTTCTTCTGTGCGGGTATTCACGCTTTCCAGGTCGAGCTTGAGTGCCTCCATCTCCTGGTGCGCAGCGTCAGACGCCTTTGACTTCGGCATATTGTCGAACACCTTGTATACGAGTCTACCGCCACCGTCTACCGCCACCAGCGCCCGTCTCCACGAAGCACTAACCGAGAGCAGCACCGGAATTTAACCACCGGGGGAGATGATCCCCGGCAACCGCGCTCGACCGCTTCAATTTTTTGCCGCCAAGCCGCCGCCGTCAGCCGCGTCGTGAGGGACGTCCCCGCCACCAGCGCCTCCGCTGACAACACCCCGCCGCCGTGAAAGGGGAGAGGAGGGAGGGATTTCACGGGAGAGCCCAACCTCCCTCGTCTCTCCAATCGAATCGCCGCCTGACTCGAGCTCGAGTTGTGGATGGGAGGAAGAGAATTTCGAGTCCAAGGAAGGACTGGCTCTGATACCAAAATTGTCAGATCCCCAAAGAGATCCCACGATAATGATCTCCCGATATGGAGAACCCTCGATCAGTAGGGGATTTTACTAACTAGCTAACCCTAGAACAGGAAATAAGGGGAGCAAATTGTTTGGTATTTTCTTTCATGACCCAGTCGTTTCTCATGGGAAGCCATAAATAGCCCGTCAAGTTTATTACAGGGAAGGGAAAAGATAAACAGTAAATGACCCACAGTGTTAACTGTCACTGGTTTGGGACCGTCGATCTCTCTCAATTCCTCAAGGCCGTCGGATCCTCTTAACTGTACCGGACCAGAGTGTCATCCCAATTCGTCAGGCTTCGGAATATGCAGGTGTCTGACAACAGAGCAATGGCGGGAGGCCAGGGTCAGGCGACGGCGAGCAGCACTGCCATCGCAGAGCACCGGGTGCAGATGCCCCCGTGGGCAGAGGCAGGAACCTGCAAGACAGCGAAGACGGAGAGGCTGCTCATCGGCTTCGTTCACTTCGTCGTGCTGGTGGAGCGGGTGGGCAACGCCCTCGGCATGCTGGCCTTCACATGGGCCACCGTCGTGCTGCTCGGCGGGTACCCAGACAAGCTCAACCTCGATGATTTCGTGGCGACTTTCGTCATATTCCTACTCGAAGCCGCGAGGTACACCGCTAAGTAAATAAAGAAACTACTACTAGTTGGTATTTGTATGGATCTATACCACTACAGTTCCCGAGTAAATTTAAATTCTAGTCCATAGTTTGTACTAGTATGAATCTACAACGCTGATTTCGTGGCGAGTTTCATCATATTCTTACTCGAAGCCGCGAGGTACATGGCTAAGTAAATAAAGAAACTATTAGTTGATATTTGTATGGACCTATATCACTACAGTTCGCGAGTAAATTTAAATTCTACTCCGTAGTCCATAGTTTGTACTAGTATGAATCTACACCGCTGTATAGTGTACGTAGCGCTAGTTTTCTGAGCTTGAAAAGGATGGCCATGGCTAAATTACTAGTTTCTGAAATGAAAAACTAGTATTCCTGTCAGTTAAATGCAGACGCGAGGAACTAAACTACTCTGGTCTCATTCCCAGGTGAAAATATATATATATATACAGTTAAATACTTGGATGGATTTCCAAGGGATGTTACAGTTTTCTTTTTACCTAAATGGTTTATCGTGACCAAAAGCTAAAATTCATTAATTATAGGATCCATTAAAGCAGAAATGATCAAGTTCTTTAGAAAATTGTGAACATCTAGTCAGTTTCTCAAACTGAAGCTGCTCAGTTGTAGGTGACTAGCTAGGAGGAAATAAACCAACATCTATCTTAGCCAAGGAACAATATTCTTTGGATCTTGTGAATATTTGCTCTCACTTGATCAACAATTGACATAGAGTGGGATACAAGAAGGCTGCAGTAACCATATTTTGCACAATGCTAGTCCCTCTCTCCCTCTGTCCCAATTAGATGTCACAGATTTGTGTAGATTCGCATGTATCTGCACGCTAAAACGCATCTAGATACATGTATATCTAGACAAATCAAAGACTAGTAATTTGGGACAGAGGGAGTATTTCTTACCATGTATATTAATTTCCATTTTGCCTAACTATGCAATATTTGTATGTGTATTTACCTCAGGATGTTCAGCAAACCCAACAACAGAATGGATTACCAGCTGTTCTTCGGGACGAGCGGTGCTTTCAGGCCCCTCGCATGGAGTGGGCTGGTTGAGATAGTGTGTTTTTCTGATGTCCTAATGTGGCTGCTGATCTGGAAAAAGGATTGGGGAGCAATTGACCTTTCGAATCTATCCATACTGACACTCGTGACTTGCCGGTCTCTATGCCCAAGACTGCATGTAAACAATCCACTGCGTCGTGCTCTATCCCTATGGAGTCCCATGGTTGCAATTATATTGCTGGGTCCCTCTGTGCCATATAGTTGTGACGACTGCTCTTATTATTTAGAATACAACAGGTCTTTCACCGTCAAACCCTCGTTTGCCAAATGGATAGTGTACCTGGTGTTGTCTGTGGTTGTGCTCCTACTGACAATCAGCAGAATGCAGTTCCCAAGTATCATCAAGCTGGCAGATTCTGCAATGGGAAGGAAGCTTGCATTTTGGAATGTGTCGATTTGTACTATCTTTACGCCTACGAGAAACACATGGAGGGGGGTATACTGTCTGCAAAAGATATCAGCATCTTCACATTTGCAATGGAATCTTTAGAGTCAGACACACCCAAGATACAGCTCCATGGAGTTCAGATGCTCCATAGCTTTCTGAAAAAGGACACCATCAAGACTATGACCATCTCAAAACTCACCAATTCAACCAAGACAATAACCTCATTGCTCAAGATGTTGGGGCAGAAAAGCCAAGGGCATAGAGATACCAGACTGTTTGCTGCCAAGGTCCTAGCCGAGGTTGCAGTGAGCCTCCGAGTTCTCCCTATCCCTGGGGCAATTCGGCAGATAGCCTCACTCCTGAAAACTGCTCACCCAATGGAAATACTGAATCCTCTTCTGGACAATTATAGGCAAGAGGAAAAACAAGAATCCCCATTTCAAGAAGAACTGTCTTCTCCTAAACTTACATTCTGTAAGCAGATGATGGTATACTGCTTGGTTCCGGTGGAGGAGTCATCTAAATTACTAGATAAAAAAGACTCCTATATAGTCAAATGCTGGAAGAATATTACAAAATGTTGCTCTGTTCCGGAGGAGGAGCAATCGGTGGACCATGATCTCCTACCAGTACTAGGCATGTTAATTCTTGAAAGGCTTGCCAACTCTGATACTCAAAACTGCATTGAAATCAGCAGAGCACCGAGCCTCATCACGACGATTATAGAGCTTACAAGCAACAGAACTGACCTAACGAATACTAACGAGTCACATCAAGCACTGTTGAAAGGTTCGTCGTTGAAGGTGCTAAGAAGACTTACAAGCACTGAAGGGAGGTTTGGTGTGAAATTGCGACATGAGATTTCAGAACATCCTTTCCTTTTGACCAACCTTGCACGGATCTTGGATGACAATGGGAGCAGCCAAGAACTTAGAGAATTGACGGCAGAGATCCTCAGAAACCTTGCCATGGATGAAAACGCAAGGGAGGAGATTGGGCACTTCGGGGCGATCATAAGCATGTTGATGCACGCATTTCTAAGGCGAGATGCATTCTCAGTTACAGATTCAGATCGATTGCTACAAGTTATCGCCGGTCAGGCACTGGCCATGTTAGCAATGGAGAATCCAACTAACTGTTTGGCTATGTCAGAGGAACCAGGGTATGCATTCGTCAAGGAACTCATAACAATGATCCATGCTGACAGGTACAGGTACATCGCAGCAAGCCTGTTGCAAAATATGTGTATGCATACTCGGTCCAAGCTAAGCAAAGCAGACCTCAAGGAACTCTCACTCATCTCGCCAGAGGTACATGAAGAATGCCATAACTTACAGTTTACTTTTTTTTTGAAATGGAACTTACAGATTACATTGTTGAACCTTTCCTTAGATTCCCGCAAACATATTGCTATGAAAAACTAACATACACTTATCAAATTTAAGACATTTTCTCCACGAACATGCATTTACACGTGTGCTCTTAGCAGGCATTGCGTTTTAAAAAAAATTAACGCACTGAGTAATCTGAACACACATTTCTAAGATATAAGAACTAATGTTGTGCGTAAAGCAACTATCTAAATAGATAGAAACATTATTGGAGTTGGTGTGAATGACAATAAAGCTTGTTAAATTGTGTTTATAATAAACATGGCATACATGTGACATGATCTAACTTATTCCCCGTACAGGTATTGGAAGGAATTATGACTGCAGATGGGGCAGAACTAGAGGTCCTTGCTGGCCTTAGTTCACAATTATGTATTGCCATTCCTGGAGACTTCGCTCGAGAACTGGAGCATGGCCAGACTAAGGAAAGATTTATAAGAGGGCTCATCAGTTCACTTAATGCAAATATGAATCCTGCTGCGCATTGTCCTGGAGTTAGGAGGGCAGTGGTTGAATTAGCTGTATGCATCATGGAGTGTGATCCTAGCTCCACAAAATGTTTCATCAAATGTAGGATGATGGAAGCACTGATGATGGTAGAACGGAAACACTCGAGGGCTGAAAATTACAGGTACTTCTCAGGTGATGTAGGACTCATGGAGAACAGGGTACCCCTGGTCGCTCTCGTGTCCAGAGCAAAAGAACTGATGAGTGGTAACGGCCTATACTGGAATTCTGACACCTCATTTCAGAAGTGAGATGGAGAAGAGCCTACTCTGCATCTACAAAGGCTGTGTGCATCAGTCGATGCAGAGGCTGGGGCTTTCCGCATTTCGAAAAAAACTCTGCATCTACAACAGTACTGTGAGTTTTGTCCGTTGCAATTCAAGAAGAAGATCCCATGAATTTATAGCCATATATGATAAATGCAGGTTGGTTGTGGCAAGGTAAAAATAATAATAATACTGGCACTGGACTTGCAGTGTTGCAGAATTATGCAATGCTTTCAACATAAGAAAAAGACAGTAGCAAGCGTGTGTATATCAGTGTATGACAGCATTATAATGAACAAGATTTCCATTTTCGGCGTGTATATCAGGGTAATTGTAATTTCTCTTGTTAATCCCATGTAATCACGTATATATTTCTCTACTTTGGTAGTGCTGGACGTTTAATTTCACATGCATTGTCTTCGGCAACGGCAAGACGGCAAGCATTTGGGTTAAAGTTGAACTCGCTTAACTTAGTTAATCTTGTCCTTTCAATCTGATTCTTAGATGAGTAGTATTCTCACTCTATTGACACTTGACAGGTGGTACAAAGAGTAAATGAAGTGTAGGAGAACGAACTAGAGTTCTTCAGTTAACACAGTGCAAAAATGAACACCTGGTGTTTTGAAAAAATTGTGTCATAACTGAAGATGGTTCAGTAACTTAGTTTACCGTTTAGGTCGGACATCCCGTCCGACGCGGAGCTCCGGCTAGGTCTTCGTCGGCGGCCGCAGGAAGCCCGCCGTGGTACCACGGCCACCGCCACCACCACCACACCTTCGACTCTCCTCACACAGATTTGGACACCTCCTAGGGAACAGACGCGGCCCGCAGCAAATAGTAGTGCCAGTCGGCGCGACGCCGGAGGGGCGACGGGAAGGTAGGCGCGTAGGCTGAGAAAGGCGCGGCGGGAAACGAAGGCTCAGGGGCAGGACGCCCGGCGATTGGGCGTCACGTGACGGCTTGAGCAGCGAGCACATCTGGGTGGTCGGGCTCCTTTTTTCTTTCTCTTTCTTTTGACATTTTTATCGTGTGGTGTTTCTGCAAGGTGAACACCTCTCTATAGTAGTATTGCGCAGATGTAAGAGCATCCCCACTAGCATTTTCAGATGCCAATCCGCATGTTAAAATTAGGTTCGAACGCCAAAATTCGGTCCAGTCGTATTTCTAAAAACCTCTTTTCTTCTGAATTCTGGTGAACTTTGGTCCGGACTTCTCAGGCCATTTCCAGGATGCCGGAAACGCCCTGGAAACACCGGACAAAGCGAAAACGGACGTGGGCCAGCTTTGTCGACGAGAGAAGGCCAAACTCCCGCCCTTTTCTTGCTTCCCTCCCACCTTTCTTCCCCATCCCCATCCCACACCCGCCACTTCGCTGAGCTCCCGCCCACCATGCCGCCCAAGAGTTTCGTCAAACCTAGATCGAACCTCGGCGAGGTTTGAGGAGAAAGGCGAGAAGCGAGCCAAGCACGCGGAGGGCATGTACAGCTCCGAGTGGACGGCCAAGTCGCAGAGGCGGAAGATCGTGTCGAACGAAAGGAATGACAAAAAGGAGAGGACGAAGCTCAGACAAGAACAAGAGCAGGCGGCGGCGGCAGAAGAGCAGACGACAATGAGGGCGAACCAGGCGAAACAGGCGGCGGCGTCGCGCGCGGCGATGATGGCGGCGCCGTATCCCCCCACCTCCCACTTGGGAAGCCAGGCAAGCGTCGGCTCGCCGGCCGGATTCTCGCCGATCTCGCTGGCCGGCTTCTAGGAGAGCCAGACGAACGCTCGGCAGAGGTACTCCACGTTCCCCGATGTGGCATCCCGCAAAAACCACTGCTAGAAAATCGCTTGGTATTTTGTGTTGTGCATCATCATGACATTATCATGCATCTGTTTGATAAAAACTATTTTACAAAGGTCTATTTTGTTTTTGCAAACACCCCCGTCTTAATTCAAATCAAACTTCGGTTGTCCAGATATTTTGTTTTGACTAAATGATTTACAAAAGTTCTTTAAAATAAATGTGTAAAGAAAACCTGAACCAAATATCTAGTCCTAAATCCTTTTCCTACCTAACCCTAACCTACCCAGTCCCCAACCACATCACCCCGGCCAACCCCGTCTCGCCACCTCACCAACCCTCACCCCTAACCCTATCACCACGCGCCACCTCACCCATCCTAGCCGCCACCTATCCCTACCCCAAACCACCCCACCCCGCCACTTGCCTCTCACACCTGCCCCAGCCCGACAACCCTTGGACCCACCAACCCCACGATCGGACCCCACCCCGTTCGATTCCCCACCTCTCGCCTCTCCCTGTCTGGCTCCTCCAGCAAACCCCGCCACCGCACGAGCCCGACCTCGCCGCCGGTGCTCCTCTCCGGCCCTGGCGCCGCCCCACCCTGGGCCTCCTCTGCGTCTCCACCGCCGGCCCTTTCCTCCTCGTCACCCTCCTCCGAGCGCCTCCTCCACCTCCCTGCCGCCGTGCTCGGCTCCGGCCGCTCGCGCCGCCGAGCCCGCCTCCCAAGCGAACCCCACCTTCTCCTCAATCCCGACGCCGCCGCCAATCGCCTCCCAACCCATCGCAATCAACCGCCGCCTCTCCTCTTTGGCCACCGCCAGGCGTAGCCGCCTCAGCCCACCTCTCTCACCCATGAGCCACGTCGCAGTGACGCCTCTGGCGCCGCCGTCGCCGTGCTTTCTCGCGACCACCGCGGTCGCGCTCGCCGATCGAGCTCGCCGATCCGAGCCGCCCTCGCCACGCGCAAGCCGCCTCCCGACCTCGCCCACCTCGCTCGCCGCCGCCGCGGAGCGCCTGCTCCGCCGCGTCGCTGACGTCAAGGCTCGCCCATGTCATGCGCGGTTCTGTCTAGCCACCGCAGCGCCCTTGGGCGCTGTGTCCTCCTTTGCTCGCTTTTCCTCGGTGATGCGATCGTCGCCGTCTCCGTCCGTCGTGTGCGCGTGTCGCCGTCCGCAGTAAACATGTTGTCCCGATGCACCCCCTGGTCAAGTTATGGTTTTCCTGTTTTATGGTGTTGGGTCGTGAGGTCACCGAGGTGATTTTGAGACAGTATGATGTCGGACGTCGAGAATGCTGCCAAGCTTGCCCTGACGACAAGATCTTCCGATGCTCCTGGTGTTGAACAAGTTTGCCATCGACCAGGGGAGCTGAATTCCAAGATCTTCACGGAACCGAAGGTCGCCTTCCGGATCCAAACCCCGAAGCCCGATCCCGAAGATCAGAAGACCGACCTCGGAACCCCGAACCCCCAATATCTTCGGTCCGAGATGTGTGAACCCAAACCCGAGCCCTTATTTTATTAAATGATATATTACTTGTTGCATATAAAATTGCCATGCTTGCATACATTTTGTCATGTGGTTTGGGGGCCTTATGCCGATTCACCTAAATTAAATATGGGATCCATATGCGGGCAAATCTAGTCGTATACTGGTCCCATTTAAATTGGTGTAGCAAACCGGTGCTATCTTTTGCCATGTTAAGACAACATTTAAATTGCAGGGTATCTAAACAACTTGAACCACTTAAATATTTGCCAGGACCTCGGTTCCGCTTAATATGGCCTAAATGCATCGCACTTTTGCCATGTCATACATCATACATGCATCATGCCCGATTTTCTACCGTAGTATTAAATAGTGCATCCGGTGTTTCTTCTAGTGTTTTGCTTCTTCGCGGATTAGGCCGAAGAGTTGATGCGAGTGTCGACCCGATCTTCGGATGAACTGTAACACCCTCAGAATCGAACATATGCAAGTTTTAGCGAAACCCGCCAAACCCGCATAGAAACGATTCAAAGGTGCCCACCAGGCACTTTCGTGCAGGTGGAAAACGAAGTAATAACATTACACAACAGTCCTCGATGGGACCCATGAGCAGATATATATATACAACACGACTCCATGAGTCAAGAATACGATATAATATACAAAGATCCAAATCACCTTGAAAATGATAGAGCGTCCGACTACGGACAAGACGCAAATGGGGCTAAGAGCCACGAAGAATAACCAATGGCGCCCATAACCCCGCCTGTGCCAGCCGGAAGGGTAACCTGCTAACGACGCCGAAACCTGCTAAAACAAAGGGTGCCGACAAAGGGCAAAGGAAAAAGAGGAGTGTCGATCGAGGCCAAGACACGGCGAGGCTAGAATGGCGGTCCTCGCCTACATAGGTATGGTGGATCGAGCGCAAGAAGATGCACTAAACAACCTATAGAGACTCGATACAACTGACGGCTATCAGAGAGGGATAAGAAAGACCTATTCGGAACCAACCTGATTCTACCATCAGACAAACCCATCCTGGTGTTTCCCCCTCGAGACCAAACGAGGAAGTCAACCGAGGAACTCACACAGTTGCCAGTTTTATTTATTCAGTTATCGTTGCACCAATTACTAGTCAAATATAGATAGTCGTCCTGATATAATAAGCAGTGGGCCGTTTTAGTTAACCATTCCGTTGTAGTTGCAACACTTACTAATCAGATACAATTAGCATGAGATATCCCAAAACCCAGCAGTTGTTGGTACTTTTATTTAGCCATTCCGTTATAGTTGCAATACTTACTAGTCAAATACAATGGTCGCAAGCGACAACCCAAACAAGCAATTGTTGGCAGTTTTATTTAGCCATTCCATTATAGTGAAGTTGATTACTAGTCATTATAAAGTCAAATTTATAGCACTACTTTAGTTATAGTTGTCTATGATCGAGATATTGTGCTCCAAGTCGTCCATAACCGCGGACACGGCTTTCAGAAAGTTTTACCCTTCAGGGGTGCACAAATAGCAACACACACTCGATCAACCTCGGAAAAACCAAATCAAAACCCAACGAGGCTTTCACGACAAAGCAATCACAGGATTCAGAAATATTTCAGGGGGCCACCCCATTGAGTACACCCGCAACAAAATTAGCTGACTCCGAGACGGACTCAAGGTTTGCGCCAGTGGCGGTAAATGACTGGGAACCCAAAACTGGGCTTGTCGATACCGCGAAAACACTCCGCTTACCTAAGCAGTACATGTGCAGTACATCGCACAATTTAAATAAAGCAGTAAAGCATGGCATAAGTACAGGATAGTAAATAAAACCTCAAACTAGTTTGTGGCCCCAAGAAATAAGAATGAATCAAGCTCTGGCTCAGGGGGATCCCATAATCCTCCCGGATGTGGATAGCGCGAATATTCAAGGAACAGGTATCAAGTACTCGGAGTCCTACGGGACACAAGTGGACGGTTAACAACCAAATAACATCTATTGCCCACCTGTGCCTCTGCTTACCTACTTCAGTTTTAGTTGTTAAACAATAATTAAAGTTGTGATCATCTCCAACAATAAACATGCGGCAATACTCCAACAACTGTGGTACTTGGCGACACGCAACAGCACTTGAGCAAGCGACTACGACGCGCAGGTCCATCTATCTACCAAACAACAGGTAATAGGAGGTGTCCAAGGCAATATAAGGCTGCAAGGGATAACACGGGTACGAAAACTAGAGCATCGCAACACAGATAGCAATAGATCAACAGGAGGGAAATAAATACTATAAAAGTAAGATAGGTAGAAAGGGGGAGGTGCTCGCCTGAAAACATTGCCGAAGGTTCATCCGAAGATCGGGTCAATACTCGCATCAACTCAACGGCCTTATCCGCGAAGAAGCAAAACACTAGAATAAACACTGGATGCACTATTTAATACTACGGCAAAAGATCGGGCATGATGCATGTATGCTGTATGACATGGCAAAGGTGCGATGCAATTGGGCAATATTAAGTGGAACCGGGGTCCCGACAATTAATTAAATGGTTCAAGTTGTTTAACTACCCCGCAATTTAAATGTTGTAATAACATGGCAAAATAAGTTATCGGTTCGCTACACAAATTTAAATGAGGCCAATATAAGACTAGATTTGTCCGCATATGGGCCCCATATTTAATTATGCAGTGAATCGGCATAAGGCCCCCAAACCACATGACAAGTGTGCATGCATGAACAATTTAATATGCAACAATTTATATAGATGGCATTTATAAAAATAGGGGCTCGGATCAGGGTCACACATTAGGGTTCGACGATCTTGGGGTTCGCCGAGGGTTCGGGGTTGGTCTCAGGGTTTCGGATCTTCGGGAGGGTCGGTCTTCGGATCTCAACATGGGCCAGTCTTGGTGACGATCTTGTCCGATGGGGATCTTGGTTCAACATCATCGCGGTCTTCGGGTCCGAGAGGTAGGTCTTGGCGCCCGAGGGGAAGTTCGTGTCGTATCCGTGTCGACGACCTTGGCGTACAGGGGGGAGTTCTCAGTGTTCCGTGTGGAAGGCCGCGAGGGTTTGGTGATGGAGATCTTGACGGGTCCGGGAGGAAGAACTTGGGTCGGCATCGGATCGGTCTTGTACTTCGAGTGACGTTGAAGATCTTGTCAAAATATTGTGTGGTCTTCGAGAGATATGGTCGGTGTCACTAATATTCGGCTCCATGAGGTAGATCTTAAGGGTTCCCCGATTCCGATTGTCGAAGGCGAACTTTTCTCGGCGTCGGTGGCCTTGTCGGTTGATCGTCGGGCTCTAGGAGGATGTCATCTGCATTGAGACAGGAACCAGAGCACTTGAAGAGCGGTGGACTTGGTTCGAACGGAGCACCAAGACCGACATGCAAACGGCACCCACAACAGCCGCCCAAGAACGAAGATAAGCGACCATGGAGCTGGGCCGATGGTGGCGAGAGTGAAGAGGCGCTGGCGAGTGTCGCTGGACGGCCGGCTCGCAGACGCCGGGGAAGGGCGGTGGAGAGGGTGCCGGCTCAGCAACGCTGGGAGGGAAGGTCGGAGAGGCAGCGGCGAGGCGAGGGTCCGGCGAGGAAGGAGAGACGCACGAGAGAGGCGGGGCCGAGGACGAGGGAGGTTGATGAGGGCGGCGCCGGTGACGGGAGGCGCGAGGCGCGGAGGAGAGGAGGTCAGGGCGCCAGCGGGATCCGGCGACGGCGGGTCATGGCGACGCCGACGACGTGCCGCCAGTGGCGCGACGAGGCCGTGGCGGCGGGCGGCGATGCGAGGAGCGGAGAGGAGGGAGTTGGTGGGTGACGGTGTGGGCCGAGGGAGGGGGTGGGGCCACAGGGGAGTGGTTCGGCGGCAGGTGGAGGTGCTCGCTGGCGGCGGCCGAAGGCGAGGCGGTGAGGCCAGCCGGAGAGGGTGCCGACGCGGGGAGGGAAGAGAGAGGTGCGGGGAGCGTGAGGGAGAGAGAGACGCGGGGTGGGGGAGAGGTCGCGTGCGCGTGTGTGGCGTGTGGGACCCGCGGGTGGGCCCAGGAGACAGGGGCAGGCGTGGTGTGTGGGCGGTTCGGGGCAGGTGTGGTGTGTGTGGCCGGGGTGTGGGTCCAGGGCGGTCGGTTGGGGAGGGAGTGGGTCGTGCGTGGGGAGTGGGCCAGCAGGGTGGGTGAGAGAGAGAGGGTCTGAGGTGAGGTGGCGGGCTGGGATAGGGTAGGGGGAAGGGAGTGGTGAGGTGGAGGGTTGGCAGGCAAAGGGTGGAAGGTGGTAGGTTAGGACTAGGTAGGAAAAGTTTTAGGTGGTCCGATTTGAACTGGGGGTGGCCGACTGGGTCGGATCGGCCCGGTTTGGCTGCCCCCTAAAAATAAAATAAACATTTTATTATTTAAAACGGGGCGTTTGCAAACCGTTGGCAGACCAAACAAAATAATCCGGAGACCCGGGTTTTAATTTGAATAAAGACGGGAAGATTTAGAAGACAAAACTAGGCGTTTCGAAAATGGTTTTATGCAAACAAATGCAAGATGACATGACGATGCACAAATGCGATGTGGCATGATGACATGAGCATGCGGTCATGATGATGCAATGCACAAAAACAACGCGATTTTCTAGTAGTGGTTTTGCGGGATGCCACAATTCGACACCACTAACAATGGATCTCGCCCTCGAGATCCGCCTCATGGTACCGAAAGGGAGGTCGGCGATCTGCGTCTTCTCGCTTCGTGTAGATCCTCGCGTCACCACTAACAAGAGGTCGTTGTCCCTGATCATCGAGAGAACACTCCGGAGAAACAAAGGACGAAGGTAGAGGTATCAAACGATAAGGCCACCTCTAACTTCCATGAGAAGAGGGAAAAGTTACATTGATCCACCAGTTCGATGTACAAGAGTGAACAGTAAGAGTCGGGTAGGGTGATCAGTCCATCCCGTACCCAAACTATCAACTCTATACATGAATAGGAAAATCAGGCAACTCAACTCTCGAAATTTAGAATGAAGATCTTCATAAGCGGTATTCGAAACAAAGGGATGATGCTAGCTCTGCATAGGATCTGATGTAGACGAGGTCATCACATCGGAAAACACCGGAAGATACAACAGAAATTTTATGAAAATACATAACGATTAGGTTTCGCAATGGTTTCATTGGCATGAATAACACATGCTCAAGGTATACTCCAACTTCACCAATGCTCGTCCTTCTCATATGTTTTTCAACGATACGGATATCCAGCAAGGTACACATATAGATAAAGAGTTCAAAAACAAAAGATTGGATGAAGGGTACAACAGACGAGTTGCAGATTTGATGATCGTAGCACCGCCGTTATAAAAGGGAGAAAGCGAAACCCTGAAGGTACGACGGAAACCCAACCGCGAGAAATCCTGGACTCGAAGAGAGAGAAGAGAGCGGATTCAAAACAGGCAGAGGTGAGAGGAGAGCAGCAGAGGGGTAAGAAGTAAAATCAGACCTAATCAGAACTATCCAACCGATTTTGCAAAAATAGTTTTGACACTCTACTTCGGCCGTTAGCTAGGTTATCCTACAGGCTGGACTTGTGGGGTATCGCAACTGCTGAGCTCTGATACCACTCAGAACACCTCGAATCGAACCTATGCAAGTTTTAGCGAAACCCGCCAAACCCGCATAGAAACGATTCAAAGGTGCCCACCAGCACTTTCGGGTGGAAAACGAAGTAATAAAATTACACAACAGTCCTCGATGGGACCCACAGAACAGATATATATACAACACGACTCCATGAGTCAAGAATACATATATAATATACAAAGATCCAAATCACCTTGAAAATGATAGAGCGTCCGACTACGGACAAGACGCAAATGGGGCTAAGAGCCCTGAAGAATAACCAATGGCGTCCATAACCCTGACCAGGCCAAGCCGGAAGGGTAACCCTGCTAACAACGTCGAAACCTGCTAAAACAAAGGGGTGCCGACAAAGGGCAAAGGAAAAAGAGGAGCATCGATCGAGGCCAAGACACGTGAGGCTAGAATTGGCGGTCCTCGCCTACATAGGTATGGTGGATCGGCGCAGCAAAGATGCACTAAACAACCTATAGAGAATCGATACAACCGACGGCTATCGAGAGGGATAAGAAAGACCTATTCGTAACCAACTCGATTCTACCATCGACAAACCCATCCCGGTGTTTCCCTCGAGACCAAACGAGGAAGTCAACCGAGGAACTCACAGGTTGGCGCTTTATTTATTCGATTATCGTTGCAGAATTACTAGTCAAATATAGATAGTCGTCACGATATAATAAGCGGTGGGCTTTTAGTTAACCATTCCGTTAGAAGTTGCAACACTTACTAGTCGACAATTAGCATGGCATATCCCAAAACCCAAAGTTTTTGGTACTTTTATTTAGCCATTCCGTTATAGTTTGCAATACTTACTAGTCAATACAATGGTATGGCGCAGTTTACAACCCAAACAAGCAATTGTTGGCAGTTTATTTAGCCATTCCATTATAGTGAAGCGATTACTAGTCATTATAAAGTCAAATTTATAGCACTACTTTAGTTATAGTTGTCTATGATCGAGATATTGTGCTCCAAGTCGTCCATAACATGGACACGGCTTTCGAAAGTTTTACCCGAGGGTGCACAAATAGCAACACACACTCGATCAACCTCGGAAAAACCAAATCAAAACCCAACGAGGCTTTCACGACAAAGCAATCATAGGATTCAGAAATATTTCAGGGGGCCACCCCATTGAGTACACCCGCAACGAAGTTAGCGGACTCCGAGACGGACTCAAGGTTTGCGCCAGTGGCGGTAAATGACTGGGAACCCAAAACTGGGCTTGTTGAAACCGCGAAAACACTCCGCTTACCTAAACAAAGACAAAGACATCGCACAATTTAAATAAAGCAAGAAGCATGGCATAAGTACAGATAGTAAATAAAACCTCAAACTAGTTTGTGGCCCCAAGAAATAAGAATGAATCAAGCTCGCTCGTGGGTCCCATAATCCTCCCGGATGTGGATAGCGCGAATATTCAAGGAACAGGTATCAAGTACTCGGAGTCCTACGGGACACAAGTGGACGGTTAACAACCAAATAACATCTATTGCCCACCTGTGCCTCTACTTACCTACTTCAATTTTAGTTGTTAAACAATAATTAAAGTTGTGATCATCTCCAACAATAAACATGCGGCAATACTCCAACAACTGTGGTACTTGGCGACACGCAACAGCACTTGAGCAAGCGACTACGACGCGCAGGTCCATCTATCTACCAAACAACAGGTAATAGGAGGTGTCCAAGGCAATATAAGGCTGCAAGGGATAACACGGGTACGAAAATTAGAGCATCGCAACACAGATAGCAATAGATCAACATGAGGGAAATAAATACTATAAAAGTAAGATAGGTAGAAAGGGGGAGGTGCTCGCCTGAAAACATTGCCGAAGGTTCATCCGAAGATCGGGTCGACACTCGCATCAACTCAACGGCCTTATCCGCGAAGAAGCAAAACACTAGAATAAACACCGGATGCACTATTTAATACTACGGCAAAAGATCGGGCATGATGCATGTATGTTGTATGACATGGCAAAGGTGCGATGCAATTGGGCAATATTAAGTGGAACCGGGGTCCCGACAATTAATTAAATGGTTCAAGTTGTTTAACTACCCCGCAATTTAAATGTTGTAATAACATGGCAAAATAAGTTACCGGTTCGCTACACAAATTTAAATGAGGCCAATATAAGACTAGATTTGTCCGCATATGGGCCCCATATTTAATTATGCAGTGAATCGGCATAAGGCCCCCAAACCACATGACAAGTGTGCATGCATGAACAATATAATATGCAACAATTTATATAGATGGCATTTATAAAAATAGGGGCTCGGATCAGGGTCACACATTAGGGTTCGACGATCTTGGGGTTCGCCGAGGGTTCGGGGTTGGTCTCAGGGTTTCGGATCTTCGGGAGGGTCGGTCTTCGGATCTCAACATGGGCTGGTCTTGGTGACGATCTTGTCCGATGGGGATCTTGGTTCAACATCATCGCAGTCTTCGGGTCCGAGAGGTAGGTCTTGGCGCCCGAGGGGAAGTTCGTGTCGTATCCGTGTCGACGACCTTGGCGTACAGGGGGGAGTTCTCGGTGTTCCGTGTGGAAGGCCACGAGGGTTTGGTGACGGAGATCTTGACGGGTCCGGGAGGAAGAACTTGGGTCGGCATCGGATCGGTCTTGTACTTCGAGTGACGTTGAAGATCTTGTCAAAATATTGTGTGGTCTTCGAGAGATATGGTCGGTGTCACTAATATTCGGCTCCATGAGGTAGATCTTAAGGGTTCCCCGATTCCGATTGTCGAAGGCGAACTTTTCTCGGCGTCGGTGGCCTTGTCGGTTGATCGTCGGGCTCTAGGAGGATGTCATCTGCATTGAGACAGGAACCAGAGCACTTGAGGAGCGGTGGACTTGGTTCGAACGGAGCACCAAGACCGACATGCAAACGGCACCCACAACAGCCGCCCAAGAACGAAGATAGCGCGACCAGCGAGGCTGGGCCGATGGTGGCGGGTGAGGTGAAGAGGGGCGCTACTGGCGGCGCCATGACGCCGGCTCCTGACGCCGGGCGAAGGGGCGGTGGAGACGGACGGCCAGCTCCGGCAAGTGGAGGCGAGGTCCGCGGCGATGAAGGAGGCACGCTGGCCGAGAGGCGGGTGGCGGCCGGAGGACGAGGAGGTTGACGAGGCGGGCGCCGCGGTGACGGGAGGCGGCGAGGGCAGCGGCCGAGGAGAGGAGGTCAGGGCCCGGGCGGATCTCGGCGACGGGGTCGTGGCGACGTCGACGACGTCTGCTGCATGGCGCGACGAGGCCTTGGCCGGCGGCGGGCGAGGAGCGGAGAGGAGGAGTTGGTGGGTGACGGTGGGGCCGAGGAGGGGGCCACAGGGGAGTGGTTCGGCAGTGGAGGTGCTGTGGCGGCCAAGGCGAGGGCGAGGCCAGGAGAGGGTGCCGACGGGGAAGAGAGAGGGAGCGTGAGGGAGAGAGACGTGGGGGAGAGGTCGCAGGCAGTGTGGCGTGTGGGACCATGGTGGGCCAGAGGAGACAAAGTGGCGTGTGGGGCGGTTGGGCAGTGTGGTGTGTGTGGGGTGTGGGTCCAGGCGGTCGGTTGGAGGGAGGGTGCGTGGGGAGTGGGCCAGCAGGGTGGGTGAGAGAGAGAGGGTCTGAGGTGAGGTGGCGGGCTGGGATAGGGTAGGGGGAAGGGAGTGGTGAGGTGGAGGGAGGGGGTTGGCCAGGGTGAGGTGGCTGGGGACTGGGTAGGTTAGGACTAGGTAGGAAAAGTTTTAGGTGGTCCGATTTGAACTGGGGGTGGCCGACAGGGTCGGATCGGCCCGGTTTGGCTGCCCCCTAAAAATAAAATAAACATTTTATTATTTAAAACGGGGCGTTTGCAAACCGTTGGCAGACCAAACAAACTAATCCGGAGACCCGGGTTTTAATTTGAATAAAGACGGGAAGATTTAGAAGACAAAACTAGGCGTTTCGAAAATGGTTTTATGCAAACAAATGCAAGATGACATGACGATGCACAAATGCGATGTGGCATGATGACATGAGCATGCGGTCATGATGATGCAATGCACAAAAACAACGCGATTTTCTAGTAGTGGTTTTGCGGGATGCCACATGAACCTTCGGCAATGTTTTCAGGCGAGCACCTCCCCCCTTCTACCTATCTTACTTTTATAGTATTTATTCCCTCCTGTTGATCTATTGCTATCTGTGTTGCGATGCTATAGTTTTTGTACCCGTGGTATCCCTTGCAGCCTTAGATTGCCTTGGACACATCCTATTACCTGTTGATTGGTAGATAGTTGGACTCGCGCGTCGTAGTTGCTTGCTCAAGTGCTGTTGTGTGTCGTCATGTACCACAGTTGTTGGAGTATTGCCGTATGTTTAATGTTGGAGATGATCATGGCTTTAATTATCGTTTAATTCAATTATCGTTTAATAACTAAAATTGAAGTAGGTAATGCAGAGGCACAGGTGGGCAATAGATGTTATTTGGTTGTTAACCGTCCACTTGTGTCCCGTAGGACCCCGAGTTCTTGACACCTGTTCCGAGATCGAGCGCGCTAACCACATGTGGGATGTATGGGCACCCTTCGAGATTTAGTACCGATTTCAAAGTATCAGATCGGGGCCACAAGTAGTTTGGGGCTTTATTACTATTCTGTACTTATGCCATGTTTTACTGCTTTATTTAAATTGTGTGATGTACTGCACCTGTACTGTTTAGGATCGTGACCCGTTTTCTCTGTATCGACAAGCCCGAGAGTTTCGGGTTCCCAGTCGTTCTGATGGCTCCACAAACCCCGAGTCCGTCTCGAGCCCGGCCGACTTCGCTATGTAGACTTAGTGGGTGGCCCCATGTACTTACTTTGGGTCTGGAAACGTCATGACTTAGGCCCAGCCGATACCGATGGGTGTATGTTAACGATCCGCAAAAGGGTCGAAGTGCGTGTGGATACTTTGGTGCACCCCTGCAGGGTTAAATCTTTTCGAGAAGCCGTGTCCGTGGTTATGGACGACTTGGAGCACAGTTCTCGATCATAGACAACTATAACTAAAGTTTACTGTTATAATTTGACTGGTATCCGATATGACTAGTAATCAGCTCCACAACAACGGAATGGCTAAACAAAAGTACCAACAACTGCTGGGTTTGGGACATGTCATGCTAATTATATCTGACTAGTAAGTGTTGCAACTACAACGGAATGGTTAACTAAAACTGCCCACTGCTTATTATATCAGGATGACTCATGCTATCTATATTTGACTAGTAACTGCCGCCACTATAACGGAATGAATAAAACTGCCAACTGTGTGAGTTCCTTGGTTGACTTTCTCATTTGGTCTCGAGGGGGAAATACTAGGATGGGTATGTTTGGTGGTAGTATCAGGATGGTTCCGAATAGGTCTTTCTTATCCCTCTCTGATAGCCGACAGTTATCTCGAGTCTCTATAGGTTGTTTAGTGCATCTTTGCGCCGCTTGATCCACCATACCTATGTAGGCGAGGACCGCCGAATTCTAGTCTCGCCGTGTACTGGCCTCAGTACTGACCGCTCTTTTTTTTTTCCTTTGCCCTTTGTCGGCACCCCTTTTGTTTAAGCAGGTTTTGGGATCGATGTCGTTAGCAGGGTTACCCTTCCGGCTCGGGCAAGGTTATGGACGCCATTGGTTATTCTTCGTGGCTCTTAGCTCAATTTGCATCCCGTCTGCATTCTGGACGCTATATCGCTTTTCCGGTGATTTGGATCTTTGTATTGTATATCGTATTCTTGACTCTTTGAGTCGCTATTGTATATATATGTTACGTGGGTTCCGTCGTGGACTATTGTGTAATGATATTACTGCTTTTCCACCCGCACGCAAGTGCTGGTGGACACCTTTGAATCGCTTCTATGCGGGTTTGGCGGGATTCTAAAACTTGCATAGGGCCGATTCGAGGGTGTTACAGAGTGGTATCGAGCTCAGCCATTGCGATACCCCACAAGTCCAGCCTGTAGGATAACCTAGCTAACGGCCGAAGTAGAGTGTCAAAACTATTTTTGAAAAATCGGTTGGATAGTTCTGATTAGGTCTAATTTTACTCCTTACCCCTCTGCTGCTCTCCTCTCACCTCTGCGTGTTTTGAATCCGCTCTCTTCTCTCTCTTCGAGTCCAGGATTTCTCATAGTTGGGTTCCATCGTACCTTCAGGGTTTCGCTTCCTCCTTTGGTAACGGTGCTGCTACATCTGGTCTTCATGCTATCCGAGGAATCCTTCGTCTGGTGGACTTCTCTTTGTTCCTTCTCGTGCCTTCCGTTGCTTTCTGACGCGACGACATCATCTACGCCAGATCCGATGCAGAGTATGCATCACTCCTTTGTTTCTGAACCTCGATTGTCGAGATCTTCAGTCTGATTCCGAGAATGGTTGCACGCTTTTCTACTGATTGTGCAGAGTAATAGTTTGGGTGCGTGATGGATTGGCCCCCATGCCGACCACTCACTCTATTCGCTTGTGTACATTGAAGTGGATGAGAATGCATCGGTTCTCTCTTTCTATCGAAGTTAGAGGTGGATTGATTGGTTGATACCTCTACCTTCGACCTTTTGTTCCCGGAGTGTTCTCTCGACGATCACGGACAACGACCTCTTGTTAGTGGTGTCGCGAGGATCTACACGAAGCGAGAAGACGCAGATCGCCGACCTTCCTTCCGGTACCATGAGGCGGATCTCGAGGGCGAGATCCATTGTTAGTGGTGTCGAATTGTGGCATCCCGCAAAAACCACTGCTAGAAAATCGCTTGGTATTTTGTGTTGTGCATCATCATGACATCATCATGCATCTGTTTGATAAAAACTATTTTACAAAGGTCTATTTTGTTTTTTCAAACACCCCCGTCTTAATTCAAATCAAACTTCGGTTGTCCAGATATTTTGTTTTGACTAAATGATTTACAAAAGTTCTTTAAAATAAATGTGTAAAAAAAACCCGAACCAAATATCTAGTCCTAAATCCTTTTCCTACCTAACCCTAACCTACCCAGTCCCTAGCCACATCACCCCGGCCAACCCCGTCTCGCCACCTCACCAACCCTCACCCCTAACCCTATCACCACGCGCCACCTCGCCCATCCTAGCCGCCACCTGTCCCTACCCCAAACCACCCCACCCCGCCACTTGCCTCTCACACCGGTGCTCCCTCCTGAGCCACTCACCCTGGCCTGCGTCTCCACCGTTTTCCTCCTCGTCACCTCCTCCGAGCCTCCTCCTCACCCTGGCCCGCCCCAGCCTCGCTCGCCTCGCCGAGCCCCCCTCCCAAGCGAACCCCACCTTCCTCCTCAATCCCGACGCCGCCAATCACCTCCCCAACCCATCGCAATCAACCGCCCTCTCCTCCTCTTGCCGGCCACTTGGCTTGAGCCGCCTCATGATCCACCTCTCCTCTCTCACCTGCATGAGCCACGTCGCAGTGGCGCCTCTGGCCGGCCCCCGCCGCCTGCTTCCTCTGCGACCACCATGGTCGCCAGCGCCTCGATCGAGCTCGCCACCGGCCGCTCCGCCACGCCGCAAGCCGCCTCCCGACCTCGTCCACCTCCGTGGCCTGCCCTCGCCGCCATTGCCGGAGCCCGCCCGCCGCGTCTGCTGACGTCGCGGCCTCGCCCATGTCATGCGGTTCCCGTCTAGCCACCTCGCACGCCCTGGGCCTTGGCTGTGTCCTCCTTGCTCGCTTTTCCTCTCGGTCGATGCGTCGCTCGTCGCCGTCTCCGTCCGTCGTGTGCGCGTGTCGCCGTCCGCAGTAAACATGTTGTCCCGATGCACCCCCTGGTCAAGTTATGGTTTTCCTATGTTATGGTGTTGTGTGGTGAGGTCACCGAGGTGATTTTGAGACAGTATGATGTCGGACGTCAAGAATGCTGCCAAGCTTGCCCTGACGACAAGATCTTCCGATGCTCCTGGTGTTGAACAAGTTTGCCATCGACCAGGGGAGCTGAATTCCAAGATCTTCACGGAACCGAAGGTCGCCTTCCGGATCCAAACCCCAAAGCCCGATCCCGAAGATCCGAAGACCGACCCCGGAACCCCGAACCCCCAAGATCTTCGGTCCGAGATGTGTGAACCCAAACCCGAGCCCTTATTTTATTAAATGATATATTACTTGTTGCATATAAAATTGCCATGCTTGCATACATTTTGTCATGTGGTTTGGGGGCCTTATGCCGATTCACCTAAATTAAATATGGGATCCATATGCGGGCAAATCTAGTCGTATACTGGTCCCATTTAAATTGGTGTAGCAAACCGGTGCTATCTTTTGCCATGTTAAGACAACATTTAAATTGCAGGGTATCTAAACAACTTGAACCACTTAAATATTTGCCGAGACCTCGGTTCCGCTTAATATGGCCTAAATGCATCGCACTTTTGCCATGTCATACATCATACATGCATCATGCCCGATTTTCTACCGTAGTATTAAATAGTGCATCCGGTGTTTCTTCTAGTGTTTTGCTTCTTCGCGGATTAGGCCGAAGAGTTGATGCGAGTGTCGACCCGATCTTCGGATGAACCTTCGGCAATGTTTTCGGGCGAGCACCTCCCCCCTTCTACCTATCTTACTTTTATAGTATTTATTCCCTCCAGTTGATCTATTGTTATGTGTGTTGCGATGTTATAGTTTTCGTACCCGTGGTATCCCTTGCAGCCTTAGATTGCCTTGGACACATCCTATTACCTGTTGATCGGTAGATAGTTGGACTCGCGCGTCGTAGTCGCTTGCTCAAGTGCTGTTGCGTGTCGTCATGTACCACAGTTGTTGGAGTATTGTCGTATGTTTAATGTTGGAGATGATCATGGCTTTAATTATCGTTTAATTCAATTATCGTTTAATAACTAAAATTGAAGTAGGTAATGCAGAGGCACAGGTGGGCAATAGATGTTATTTGGTTGTTAATCGTCCACTTGTGTCCCGTAGGACCCCGAGTTCTTGACACCTGTTCCGAGATCGAGCGCGCTAACCACATGTGGGATGTATGGGCACCCCTTCGATTTAGTACCTGATTTCAAAGCATCTGTCTTGGGGGCCACAAGTAGTTTGGGGCTTTATTACTATTACGTACTTATGCCATGTTTCTTGCTTTATTTAAATTGTGCGATGTCTTGCACCTATCTTGTTTAGGATCGTGACCCATTTTCTTCAGACGACAAGCCCGAGAGTTTCGGGTTTCGATCGTTCTTACCCGGCTCCACAAACCCCGAGTCCGTCTCGAGCCTACCGACTTCGTTGCGGGTAGACTTAGTGGGGTGGCCCCCATGTACTTACTTTGGGTCTAGGAAACGTCATGACTTAGGCCCCGCCGACATACCGATGGGTGTATGTTAACTGATCTGGCAAAAAGGGTCGAAGTGCGTGTGGATACTTTGGTGCACCCCTGCAGGGTTAAATCTTTTCGAGAAGTCGTGTCCGCGGTTATGGACGACTTGGAGCACATTTCTCGATCATAGACAACTATAACTAAAGTTTACTGTTATAATTTGACTGGTATCCGATATGACTAGTAATCAGCTCCACTACAACGGAATGGCTAAATAAAAGTACCAACAACTGCTGGGTTTGGGATATCTCATGCTAATTATATCTGACTAGTAAGTGTTGCAACTACAACGGAATGGTTAACTAAAACTGCCCACTGCTTATTATATCAGGATGATTCATGCTATCTATATTTGAATAGTAACTTTCGCCACTATAACGGAATGAATAAAACTGCCAACTGTGTGAGTTCCTCGGTTGACTTCCTCGTTTGGTCTCGAGGGGGAAATACCAGGATGGGTATGTTTGGTGGTAGTATCAGGATGGTTTCGAATAGGTCTTTCTTATCCCTCTCTGATAGCCGACAGTTATCTCGAGTCTCTATAGGTTGTTTAGTGCATGCACGCCGCTTGATCCACCATACCTATGTAGGCGAGGACCGAATTCTAGTCTCGCCGTGTCTTGGCCTCAAGATCTTGACCGCTCTTTTTTTCCTTTGCCTTTGTCGGCACCCTTTTGTTTAAGCAGGTTTTGGGATCGACGTCGTTAGCGAGGTTACCCTTCCGCTTGGCACAGGGTTATGGACGCCATTGGTTATTCTTTAGGGCTCTTAGCTCAATTTGCATCCTGTCCGTACTCGGACGCTATATCGTTTTCCAGGTGATTTGGATCTTTGTATTGTATATCTGTATTCTTGACTCTTTGAGTCGCTATTGTATATATATGTTCTGTGGGTTCCGTCGTGGACTATTGTGTAATGATATTACTTCGTTTTCCACCCGCACGCAAGTGCCTGGTGGGCACCTTTGAATCGTTTCTATGCGGGTTTGGCGGGATTCGCTAAAACTTGCATAGGGCCGATTCTGAGGGTGTTACACCCGAGTTCGACGGCGGGTTCAACCCGAACGTGGTCTTTCCCTGCCCGGCGACGCGCCCTCCTTCGGCCTTCAACGTCGACATCAACATCCCCTACTCCACCTCTCCGGCGTACGCAGGCCCCGCGATGCGTCGCGGCCCACTACCTTTCGGCGGAAGCTCGTCGCAAGCAACCTATGGCGAGGCCGACGCGCGCAACATGTTTTGCGGAATGCCGGCCGGCCTTCCGGTCGGCATGACGACCGAGACATACATGGAGGACATAATCGCCCAAGGCTCGGCCGCCAACCCCTCCTTCTTCATGCAAGAACAGTCCCGGGCCGATGCCGAACGCGGCATCGAGTCTCAAGATTTCGCCTCCCTCGATGCCGAGGAGACACAGGCTGAACCGGCGCAGGCCGAGGACGTCGAGGATGATGCAGTGCTTCTGGCGAAGGGCAAGAAGAAGCCGGGCACATCGGTGTCGGAGGCGCGGATCAAGTGGACGGTGTCCGAGGAACTCTGTCTCGCCGAAGCCTAGAAAACGGTCAGTATGGATCCCATCACCGGTGCCAACCAAAATTCCGACAATTATTGGAGGCGCGTGAAGCTAGCGTTCGACGATCGTAGCCTTTTTGGTCCGAAGTATAACATAATTCATATGGAGTGAGGGGAGAAGGATATTACCAACCATTGGGGATCATCCAGCATGCGTGCCACAAGTGGCACAACTGCGTGGAAGAGGTGGAACGGACAAAAGCCAGCGGGGAAAACATGGACAACAAGGCATTCGCGAACACTAGCCGAAGTTATGACAAGCTCAAGCATATCTTGACACACCGTGTCTTCCATTTTGCAACTTCTTCGTGCACTCGCTTTGTATCGAGAGGACAGGAAGACGGAGTTCAAGTTCCACCATGTGTTCCACGAGATCGAGCACTACGAAAAATGGCGGGACACTCGCCCGAGCCTCGCCAAGACCAAGGACGGCGTGTACAACCCGGAGCCCCCCTGTTGCCGACAAAGGAAGGCACGGAGATCGGCCAGAAGAAGGCGAAGATGCTCAAAGCCGCCAGACCTCCTGCTGAGCATCTCCAGGCTTCAATCGAGAAGTTCATCGCCGACACGAGGGCGCACGCCGAGAAGAGGTCCGAGAAGAGCGACGAGAGGTGGGTGCAGATGATCGAGACCCAAGGGAAAAAGGTGGCCCTCTTCAAGGCCAACTACGCCACCAAGAAGAGGAACACGGATCTCAAGTTCCTGATGGGTGGCAAGGACATGTCGACGATGAGTTCGCCGGTCAAGGCCTTGTACATGGTGCACCGTCAGGACACTCTCCAGGAGGACATCGCCAAGATCACGCCTGCCACTGCGCTGACTGCCCTGCGTCGAACGCCACTGCTACGCCGAGCTCCGCTTCCACTTCCTCCAACCAGTCGGCCGAGACGCCCGACCACACCGTAGGAGTCCATCCCCATCGATGACTGATGGCCGAGCCTTTTTATCCTCTTTTGTAATAATTTTTCGCCGGACTTGTGGGTGTAATTCTGTCGAACACCTTTTGGCCGAGCTCTCGCCGATGGGAACGATAAAAATTCGAATATGTCGTCGTTTCTCTTCGCATGGGAACTCGGCCTGGAAACGCGGGTGGAAACTCGGCGTTCCCAGGCCGAAATCAAGTTTCGTCCGGCCAAAAGTTGGTCTGGATTTCGGCCTGGGGTCGCCCAACGAGTGGGGATGCTCTAACCGCGATGTCGTTGATCATCCACCTCCACTCATTGGACGTTTCCTCAGCGCGAACGGAGATAGTTAGCCGAGGAACATCCAGTTTTCCACTCGTGTTCCCAGGGCGAGTTTCTGACCGTTTGGTTTTAGAGGGAGCGAGGAGAAACTGTATAGTTTGTTGTCATCGTGGGTCATGTCTTTAGTTCCATGATGAAGTCAGTGTGTGTAGAATATCATGTAAGCCGAGATCTAAGTACTAGTAATGGTGGTTCGAGTCCTGGTGGTATGACTTGTAGCAGTGGCATCGGAAAGTGGAGGAAGGGGGCTATGCAAGGAGAAGTTTAGTGTCTAAATTTTCAGGATAAAAACTCAAGGTCTGGTCTTAATTAATTGTGTCTGGCGATGAACTTGTTGAAGGCATTGTCGTAAGAGCGTGTCTTTTTCTTCGGGTGAAAAAACTATGATATATGATCGTACGACGACAGCGTTTGTGCACTGTTTTCTTCTTGGAGGCATCGCTTTTGGAGAAGTTAGATTTTTGATGTTGTCTTGGTGGTGTTTGGTATGTTGTTATAAGAAATAGATCATAATAGTGTGACTTTGTTTTGGTAATTCTTCTCTATTTTTTGGTTTTGTGCATTTGTACTGACATTAGTGCACTGCATTGTTGCAAAGGCTTGGTGTTGATATCTTCGCGATATTAATGTATTTCCTTTATCAGAAAAAAATGTGTGGAAGAAAACATTAACATCTATAATATCAAATAATAATACCTTATGATGAGTCTATTGATATTGACATGTTGATTTGAAATTATAGATTTTATTTTCTTATAAACTTGGTCAAACTTGGGAGAAGATGGTTTTTGACTAAATTTATGTGTACGTATATTTTGGAATTGACGGGGTATTTGTGATGTAGAATGTCATGGGTGTCTCTCTCTTACACACATTTTTCTTTATCTAATGAAGTGAACTTTTGCAAAAAATAATAGTTATACATGTTGGCAAGAAGAGCTCTTCTATTTTCCAGCTCGGATGGTTGGATGCACTCTCCTCTGTTTGGAGAAGCTAGTGAAGCTCTTCCCCAGGTCGTTCAAACCAGCATGTTGCAACACCAGATAGCACCACTCATTGGGTCGTTGGGAGCACAATTTAAGAAATCCTGCCTACCAACCATGGAGTATTTTATTCCATCAGACTATTCTGAACCCCGGTGCTCTATTTGCATACCCTCGTTTGATGAAAGGGTAGTACTCCGGAAATTAGGTTGCATTTATTGAGAAGAAGCACTACTAGTAAGAAGCACATATAGATGTACTATCTGGGGACCGCTCTCTGTGGCGACGGATGTCTCTCGAACGAGCAGCGAGAAGAGAGGGAGGAACGGAGAAGAAGTGACTCGACCTCAGCGCTCTGATCCTCCTTCTCTCTAACGTCTTCCATAGCCTTCCCCCCTGAGAGTCGACCCACCGTCCCCAGGCCGATCTGATGCTCCCTCCGACGGCGATGTCGGTCGGTGGAGGCTGAAGAAAGGCGCCGGTCTCAGTAGAGTAGGATCTAGATTTAGTTTTGTAGATCTTGTGCCCTTGTGCCGTCTGGGAGTAGGTCGCCGAGCTTCATCGGCCGAGCTCGGCGCGTCCATGACCCGTTGTCTTCGTTGCCCTGCTTTGGTGGCAAAAGCGGCGGCTTGGGAGAAGGATGGAGTATGGCATCTCCGACAATAAGGCCATCCTCCCCTTCCTTCAGAGGCCTCCTGGTCTGGCGCTCCGCCGCGGTGCAAGACGGTCACCACCGCCGCTGACAGAGAAGCTTCCATGGTGGAAGATCGACTTTGAAGGCGGATCTGGTGGAGCCTCTTTCAATAAGCGGCGCTCTGCCCCGGCTCGCCGTCATCGCCATCATCTACGCCCACCTTCCCTGGTCTGTGGCAGGTTCCTAGGGTTCAATGGTGAGCCGATTTCTCTGTTTCGATGCTGGTGTGCCGCTCCCGCTCTGGTTTCTCTGCTTGCTCTGCTTCCCCTTTTCTCTTCGATCTTCGTGGTGGGGATGGGGGGACAAGGGAGCGGAGCTAGCTTCTGGCCAGGTCGGCATAGGAGCGCAGGAGCCTATCCTTTCTGGAGCACCACAATGGCGTCCAAGAAGACGCCAGTTCTTATGGCCGATGAGGCCTATTCAAAGCCGATGAGCTCCGGCACTACATCTACCTCCACTCGGAGGCCCTCTTCGGAGTTGGGCGCTGAGGATTTCGCTGGGCCGGAGACAAGTGGTCTCGTCCTCGCCTCCAACCACGGCTGCAGCGTTCGGCTTCCTCTGCTCCACAGCGGGGAAGAGATATGGCTAGATTGCAATGACCAATCTTTTAGTAAGGTTCTATCTACAAATGTCAGGGACCCATGTGTTATTTGCTGTTTTTATGGGGTCTTCTGTAATTTTCATTGTACACCCCGTGAGATAATTAAATGAAAGGCTTCAGCCCTTGGGCGTTCCGTTGTTCAAAAAAAAAGTACTATCTGGGAGAAAATCGAATTGTTGAAATAAAACACATGTAATAAGTAAATAACTGTTTTTCGTGTAGAATTTTCGTGAACCATGCATTCGGGAGGCAGTCACCGAGTGGAAGCAACGGCAACGTCCTACCTTTTTTTTTTGTTCTTTTGAGAAGTACGTCCTACCTACCTGCAGCTGGCTCCCACTCGTCCAGCCAGTCTTCTTCTCCCCCGAGCCTCGACGGCCTCCCGCCACCGACACAGCTCCTCCCCCGGTCGGCACGTGCAGTTGCCACTTCGCTTTCGTCCTCACACCTCCTCGCCAATTTCATCTCCACCAGATCTCCCCCTCACCCCACCAGCTACCGCATTCCCAAGATCCGAACAACCACCAGCAGCGACAGCTAGCGAGCTAGGGGGGGATCAAGAAGCGAGATCCAGATCAAGCTGAGCTCCCCGTCAGGCGTCAGAGAATCAAGCGTAATCAAGAGATGAAGCGGAAGACGCGGAACAAGATCTTGCTGACGGTGCTGCTGCTGGGTGCGGCGGCGGTGCTGATCGGCGGCACGCTGGCGCTGGTCCTGACGGCGGGGACGTGGCGGGTGAAGCTCAAGGAGTCGCAGGAGAAGATCTGCAACAAGGGGTGGGAGTGCTCGGGGACCAAGTACTGCTGCAACCAGACCATCACCGACTTCTTCAAGGTGTACCAGTTCGAGAACCTCTTCTCCAAGCGCAACACCCCCGTCGCCAAGGCCGTCGGCTTCTGGGACTACCAGGCCTTCATCACCGCCGCCGCCATGTTCGAGAACCAGGGATTCTGCACCACCGGCGGATTCGAGATGCAGATGAAGGAGCTCTGCGCCTTCCTCGCACACGTCGGCGCAAAGACGTCATGTATGTAATTCACCCTCCCCTTTGCTTGCTGCTTCCTTCCTCTGCTTCGATTCGGACCTAGTAGTGGAATTGAGCTTGCTGTGTCCTTGCAGGTGGATTCGGCGTGGCCACCGGCGGTCCGCTGGCGTGGGGGCTCTGCTACAACCACGAGCTGGCCCCCGACCAGGGCTACTGCGACGACTCCTACACGCAGTACCCCTGCGTCAAGGGCGTCGAGTACTACGGCCGCGGCGCCATCCCTGTCTACTGGTAAGCTCTAAGCTCTTATTAAGCACTTTCACACTCAGGGTGTTCCGACGCCTGAATTGATCCGATCGGCCAGGAACTACAACTACGGCGCCGCCGGCGACGGCATCAAGGAGGACCTGCTGAGCCACCCGGAGTACCTGGAGCAGAACGCGACGCTGGCCTTCGCGGCGGCCATGTGGCGGTGGATGACGCCCATCAAGAAGAAGCAGCCGTCGGCGCACGAGGCCTTCACGGGCATCTGGAAGCCCACCAAGAACGACACGCTCGGCCACAGGCTCCCGGGCCTGGGCGCCACCATGAACCTCCTCTACGGCGAGTCCATCTGCGGCAGGGGCTTCATCGACCCCATGAACGTCATCATCTCGCACTACCAGTACTACCTCGACCTCATGGGGTTCGGCCGGGAGAGGTCCGGCCTCAACCTCCACTGCGCCGAGCAGGCACCATTCAACCCCGCACCCAAGAAGGACGACGAGCAGAAGCCGACAGGCGGACAGCAGCCATCAGGCTAGCATATGCATATTCTTGCCTTGCCACTGCCATTGCCATTGCTTGCTCCCCGAGCTTATGCCGATTCTTCAGCGTGTGGGAGCTTTGGTGACATTTTGAGTACTAGTTCACTGCAAGCCCTGCCTATGGGAATGGGGAAACTTGTAGCCTTGCTGTGTGTACCATAGTGTCCATTTTCATTTTGTTGGTTTTGTGTCACACGTATATGTTTAAACAGGAGGATTCACACTGAACATACCATGATTTACTGTACATCTTCTACTGAAAATACTGTTCATTTCACTGATGCTCAATTCTTAGAAAGCTGCTTCTGGTATTATATTTCACCAGTTGACTTGATGGGTACTGTGAAACTTGCAGCCTGGGTGTGTATCATAGTTGTCCATTTTCATTTTGTTAAGGAGAGTTCAAATGGAACATTCCACGACTTGGCTCAACTTCCTGTGTATCTTCTACTGAAAGATACTATTCGTTTCAGGGAGGAAGGAAAGGATTGGATTGCCGGTGCAAAGAACCTGGCGGAGCTTGTTTCCTAAGTTTTTTTCTTTGGAATTGCTATCCTTTTGTTTTTTATTTTGATGGCTTAGGCCAAACCCTTGTTTTCTCCTTCTATATCAATATAAGGCAAAGCTTTTTTTGCCTCGTTTCAAAAAAAAAAGACACTATTCGTTTCAATGTATATGAATCAGCACAGTTTTCAGAAAACAGCTCTTGGTACTATAATTCACCAGTTGACTTGAGCAAGGTGTTGCTTGATTGAGTTAATCTACAAGTGTAATCATTACTAGGATTTAGGAAACATAATCCAGCCAAAAGAAAGAGCTCTGGGAACAGGCATTGGTTTTGAACCAACGAAAGCATGATGTATTGCTAGAGAATAATTATGTTTTTACTTGTCCAAAATAGATGCCTTTTGCCAACTTTCAACCATACTACAGAAGCTTAACACAAATTGCTAGAATCCTATCAATGCTGTTCATGTGTAGAGCAACAGGATCATACCCCAAACATAGGACATGCTAGATGAGCATCATGGGCTAAAGGAATATTGCGGCATAACTGCTGCTGCTACTAGTGGCATGGCATGTCACAGTAGATAACAGAAGAATTCGACTCCAACACACAACATAACTATCTCCCTACCACATCTCCGTGTCTTACAAAGTTAAAAGTAAAATAAAAGACATCTAATCTTACACGAGCAGGTTCCCTACATAAGCCAAGTGGTAAACATACATAATAATCCTTAAGGATTCGACAGGGCTCTCCGATACAACATTCGTCAACTAACTGACCCAAGTCACGAAACTTTGGGCCAACCTCTAGTCACCGGCAGTACATATATGGCCATCATGGTCTCACATCACAGAAACTGGCTGCCGCCCACAATGAAAGGCAAATAGAGAACCGATAAGATCATCCATGGGAAGCCCTGGGTACGTGAAGTTGCAGCTTTCAGGTAGTAGAAGCATCTCCATTTTGAGCATTCTCTGACTTGACCGCCCGCCCATCAGACACATGGTTAGTTTTTGCCTCGCCTGATGGAGAACGTTCTGCTTTCGCCTTCCGGACTAGCTCCACCTCTGATTCAAGCGGCTCATCAGCACCAGAAGCTAGTCCAATTGTCTGGCCCTCATGTGTTGGAGGAGCAGCCCAGGCTATGGGGTTAGCTGAAAGAGAAAAGCAAAATGAGATTGGCCCACTGGTGAATGCAGTTCATTTTAATAAAACAGACATTTGCAGATAGACATGCGCTATACAGGTGTGTCATAGGTTACCAAGACGGATTTATATGGCCTCGGTATCACTGAACCAGGAAGTACAGTCTGCACTAACCAGATGTGTCTTGAAAAGTAACATTTACAATGCATCAGACAGCTGCTACCAATTTTATGAATCAATCACTGGAGGAGCTATATGTAGCAAGCAGTATGGTTCAACTAGTTCTGAACTGTAGACCATGGCTATTTGTGGTACACTATGGCAACCAATACTCCCGCTGTTACTTTTTACCTTGTGCATAACGTTGTTCTCTTTTTTTTTTCAAATTACATTGCGTATTGCTGTTTAACAACTTAATTCATGATTCCGTCAGAAACCCCAGAGGGTATTTGTTGATTATTATGCTTTTACAAATCATATGAGTTCACACCGTACACACCTTCCACTGTTTGAAGAGGCTTAGGCATTGCTTCATCACTCGCTATCTTAGGGCGCTTTTTGACATAGTTCTGCCTCAGAGGTCTGGGAATTTGGAACGAAAACTGAGCTAATGCTACACCTTGTGCAGCATAATGTGGATTCTCAGAGAGGTACCTGCAATGTATGGCATTGAGAGTTTAAAGCATAAACAGATGAATCACATGTAGCAATTTTAGAAACAAAAAAGAGAGGCAAGTACATATCATATGGAATTGCCCATGCACAAATTGTGCTAGCTACAAATCCCTTATCACCAACGTTGGATAAGATAGGGAGGTTTTTCATCTTGCCCTTTGGTAGCACTTGCCCTAAAGCTGCAAAAGTTTTATAGGCAGGCACACACACCGCCAATGAGTTATAAGCTTTGCACAATGTTGCATGGCATACATCTCTTTTTTTTACACCACGCAATCATTGGTGATTTCAGACTATCCGCGTGCACAAATTTGGATTCTGAGTCTCCAGGGATCCCATTAGTCCACTACTATATGGTATAACAGGGATCAAATTACTCTACACTTGTACGGTGTCTACAAGAGTAATCCCATTACTATGCATTCATACGATGCCTATAAGAGGGGTCCCATTAATATGCATTCGTACAACCCCTATAAGAGAGGCCTCTCCAAACAGATTAACGACGATTGTGTGTGTACCTTCCCATAGATAGCAAATCCGTCACTATTTTTTTCTGGAATACTATTAATGGAAAATGGTTGTGTACTGTTGGGAGTATGTACTCCAACTCTTCGTATACCATTTATACAAATGTGTGTTATACTTCTTTATCAATATGAATGTACTCCAACACTCCATTAGTACTACTAGATGGTCCCAAGCAAATCATGTCAAATTAACTGCAATATCCAGTTACAAGAACTGGAGAAGCAAGCAGCATAAAATTTGCAGTGCAAGTGCAGCATAAGATGGAGTGACTTCACAGAAAAATTCGAGGAAATAAATTACATTACATCTCAATAACAGATAAAGAATGAATTTGAAGGGAAAAATGAATAAATCTCCATTACATACCGATCAACTTCAACCAGTGACCTCAGTTTCCTCCCAGTAGGAGCAGTATAGTACCTGAAACCATGATAAAGAGCATCGCGGTATCAGAAACTGTAGCATGGAATGTACATGTTTATATTACTCCCTCCGTCCCAAAATAGATGTCTCAAGTTTTTCAAAATTTGAATGAATCTATATGCTAAATAGTGTCTAGATTCATCCAAATTTTGACAAATCTGAGACATCTATTTTGGGACAGAGGGAGTACAATATATGAAATGTTAATTTACATCATTACAACAATGTTAAAATTCAAAGTCTAGAAATTTCCACATCAATCAAGAGAACAAGAGAAAGTCGACGTATTTTCTTTGGCGGGTCAAAAATTATAACTGTGTACACTTAATAGTTTATCTGTGCAATACTTATCATTTGCTAAATTCAGCAGAAGGTAGACATGGTTTAATTTATCACCCAAATATACTATTTCAGAGCATAAGAATCCAATATTGTTACACTACAAGCATGTTAATCTGGATTGCCATGGAATCCTGTTCTGAAACAACATGAAACGTCCGCCAACTAAGACATAGCCTCTCATCTTTGCAGCTGGTATTACTTGCGGTGATGAGAACTAAGTGGCTCTTTTCCCCTATTTTACGCTGTTCAGCACCTCTGTTGCCTTTAATTCCCATCTGCATCATACATGACTCCAATGAATAGTTGATATCGATGATGCTGCCGAATCAACTACCTAAGGCTAGGCTTGCGACTGGAGTGGAGTCGTAACAAGGTGCGGCTGGATCACATCCTTCTCAGGGAGAGCTAATGCTTATGCGGGCGACCATGCATGGCATTTCTCAACCGTGTCTCCAAGGGACAGTTGAACGAGCAACTCATGAATGCTGCCGGGTCGGACGAGCCGATAACTCTGTTCAGACAGTTTTTTTAGCAAGAATCAGTGTTGCCTTGCCTTCACCATAATAGTTATTGATCTCTCTATTCCAATGATCGATCGCAATGCCTACACAGAAAAATTTCCTCGAAGAAGATATGTGCACAGCAAAACTCCATCATGGAAGCATTAAACTGATAGCCATCAGCATAGACTTGCTTCAGAATACATCAAACACTATGCAAGACAGCAGGGAAACCTAGACTAGCCATGCCAATACGTTATTAGCCAAGTGGCCAACCGCAACAGCTGGCAAAACTTCTAGGAATAGAAAAACTAAGAAGGGAGTGCTAGAAACCGAGGGTCGCTCGGTTGGTGGGAGTGCGGCAGTATCAACCACCCCACCAGGGCTTGGGTCCCATGTGAGGCTTAATTCTGCCATGTGAATTCACTTGGTCTGGTTGTTCTTACAACAATGCCACCAGGTGCTAGTGCCTGGTTGGTCGAGGGTCTTTAAGTACATGTGCTATGGTTTACTTACTTCCACCCAGAAGAACAACGATAAGAAATCGATTGCCGAATCATGTCAAGGATAAATGTGTTCTCATGCCATAATTATCTTTCCTCGGTTGAGTTGAAGTAACGAGAACAAGTAGAGTGGGCCTTCTGTACAAGTTCTACACCGTCCAAGATGCTAAGGCTAACTAAGCAACTAGTGATGCAATTTAACACAAACTAAGAGCATCCATTCTACAATAATCTAACATCTTGATAAGTTGATAAGGAAAAGTCCCCTTTACTTCGCTAAAGTTTAGGTGGGGCAACCCGGATGCATGCAACTTAGAAAAGGTGTGATGTAGAAATACATATGGAAAAAATATTTGCAGAAAATAAGCTAATAGCTTGTTATAAAGGAAACCATTAACTGTAAAAATGATATAAAACACACACAAGTTGTAACAGTTAATAAGAGAGAAAATGTAAAACTAGCCAAGCAGATGTGCGGGACATTTGGCACCACACAGATAAATATGAAATCAACATCCTTGCAGAATAGCCTGACAAAATGAAAATAGGGCAGTGACAGAAAAGCATCACTCACACATCAGCAAATTTGGTCCCTCCTTCACCTCTTATTCTAATCTGCCTTTCCCATCCAGAAGGGGGTTGTGCAATATTGGGTTTGTCAATAGCCCAGAGTCTGCTTCCATCCTGAGATATATCTTCTGGGTCGTCGCATGTTACATCAGGTCTCCACTCGCGTGCTCGTTCGCAGTCAAAAGGATCCTGTATAATGTGCTCACGTATTTCTTCGTACTTCTCTTTTGTTGGAATAAGTCTCCATTTGAAACACTTAGCGCATTGGATAGTGAATGCCCCAATACATGGTGATCCACGATAGTTAGGACCAATTGAATGCTGCAAAGATGGGGAATTGTCTTCTCCAAATTCATCATGCCCTTTATCAGTTTCAGATGGGAACTCGTCATTCTCCAACTGGTGGTCATCCATACCAGACAATGCAGTCCGGCTCTTCTTCAATGGTTGAGGTGATTTAGAATTGTCCATAGGTTCTGTAGAAGATTTTATGCGCCGACTTCCAGATTATTAGGGCCCAGATACCTGCAGTTGGTATCTGTAATCATAAGAATTTCATGCTGTAATAAATGTGGTGTTCAACATGCATATTTTAACAAAGCAGATGCCCAGCTCTGATAGATATCAACAAGAAGGTAGCCCAAATTAACTGCATGATAAAGCTAAACAAAAATGAACTCTTTGTCTTCTAATAATTACTTTTAACATTGTCCAACTACTGTGTGTCAATATCAGTATTAACGACAAAACCCTCCCAAGTACATATTAATCAAATGTAACTTAGATGAAATATGAATCATTGTGCAAATTACATGGACAGCCTTTGGACGAGTGCAAACAATAGACTGAAATGAAAAAAGCAGACAAAGATGGACTTGTCCTGAACCCACACAAATTTAGAATGGATAACCAAGCGACGCATGCATCATATATGATCTTTCAGTAACCAATATAATGTCTACTGGAGCCTTTGCTAACCCCAGTTTGCTTATTTATTGCATACTGTGACTTCATAAGAACTAATCGTCAGTGGTTATGGAACAGTATGGGACACAATTGCTATTAGTATACATTCTATTCAAAACCACATTGCTAGTACTCCCTCCAGGTCACTAATAAGTGTGTTTGATACTGAAACGGTCTTCAAGATGTACCTTTGACCACAAGTTTCTACTAGATATACATGTAAAACCCAAGAAAGTTCCAAAATACTTTAATTTTTTCAAGGCAGATCATATATATGATTTTCAAGTTTTCAATCAATATTTAAAACGGTATTGACAGTCATAGTTTTATTATTTTGACTGAAGGTATGCCACGGGAGTAGTTCAACAATAATGCAGTAACTTAAGCCTTGCCTCACTAAACAAAGGTTTATCAACATGAAAATACTATCAAAATGTTTTTAGTTCCTTGGACTCATGGTTCATGCATATGCTCCAAGATCCCAGTCCTCAAGACCATGCATTTGTGTGACACTTCAAATCGAAGGGGTGCTTGTATGGCTAGAAACAAAGATTAGAGGATCAGGTGAGACTAAAGAATAAAAGTAGCCAGGTTGAGAGTTTGGAAGGCAAGACAGTAGAGGCGAACATTAAAGTATATATGGTTGGAGAGTCAGCCCTGCAGATTCAACAATGGAGGGGAAAGGAATTGATTAAATTCTAATGTAGAATTTTGAGGAGTGTGGATGGGAAGAGGCCGTATATGAGGAAAAAGAGGCGATTCAAAGAGGCTTACCCCATGGAACAGACCGAACTGTGATATCAGCACTAGAGGTCTATATTTACAATGTCGTTTCACTTCCACTTCTATTAAGTAGTGGATTCATGAATACATACATCATTTTGCCAAGTATTCATTGAACTAAGATGGTTTAACAATCCGGCTTGCTTAAGTAAACTGACTAGGTTAGAACACATGACACTCACGCAGTTATATTTTCTACTACTCCACATGTGCCAATAGCTAGAGCCATTGTTCCTAACAGCTTAGATACGGCACAGGCTTCGATTGGCATGTGAGTGCTGCAAGGCTCCGCTGGGAGAAGCACTGCAAGGCTTGCCGTCGCCCACAACCGGGCCTCTGCCTTGATTGTGTCGCCTCTCACGCATATTTTCACCCCCGAAAAGCTAACCGTTACTCGGTAATCCAGTAGTCAAGAAATTTGTGGGCTGGCAGAGTCCCCCGCATCAGCCAGGGGCGGATCTAGATGGTGTGCCGGCCGCAGCAGTCGAGGAAATTTGTGTTAGCATGAGACAATAAGCAGATCTCCGCATCAGCCAGGGGCGGATCTAGGTTGTGCACCGGCACACGCAGAAGTCGCAAAGGTCAGTGGGATTAACTAAGGGGATCGCTGGACGAAAACAACCTCGTAAATAGAAACCCTATTGCTCGCGATGCCCCGGAGAGGAATAACGGGAACGCCCAATGGCTGGCGATATCCCGGCGAGGAAGAACGGAAATAGCGGGGCGGGATTGAGGCGTCGGCGGTGGCGCTGAGGTACGGCACGGCGGCAGCTGTAGGGCACGGTGCTAGACTACACGAGAGGTTTAGAGCCGTGCTGGTAGGTCAGGGGAGTAGGGAAGGAAGAGAAAGAGAAAGGTGGGGGAAAGAGGTGTTACCGGTGTGGATTGGAGAGCTCCGGTGGTGGTCGCCGCCGGTGGCGGCGGATGGGTTGGGGGATAGAGGCTGACTTGCCTTCTCCGCCTGCGTCACGCACTGACGCCCGATCGGTCTGAACAGAGCACGCGTCCTGGTCTAAAGGAGAGAAATCTACCTTTTTTTTCTTTTTTTTTTTTGGAAAATCGAGGTTAGCCAAGTCCCAAGTGGTGGAAGAGAGAAAAAAAATCTTCAAGAGCATCTCCACTACATTTCTAGATCTAAAACAGAGCACTGTTTAATGTCGGATGGATGAAGTTTTTATCTATGAATGGTCAGTTTTTTATCGAGTTTTCTAAATAACTAGAATCTGGTTATATATTTGATTTTTTTCTTTTCGTAGGAAAAAACTCGCCACGGAAAATAACAAAAAACTGTTCAACAGAAACTCGCCCAAAATGGTTCAGCGATGGCAATCAACCCTTGTCCGGCCGACAATTATTACAAAAATCATGAAATTCGACGATCACTCGTCGGCAGGGATGGGCTCCTCCGCCGTAGCGGCTACGGCAGAGCTCGTCGACGGGTTCGAGGTGGTGGAGGCAAAGCTCGGTGATGCGGTGATGACGGAGAGCGTTGGCACGAAGCTCGGCGTTCCAGAGGCGGGGATGTCCTCATCTAGAATGGCGTTGCGGCGTGCCATGTACCAGGCCTTAACCTAGGGGCTCATCGTCGAGGTGTCTTCGCCGCCCATGAGGAATTGCAGGTTTGTGTGATGGGGGTGATCACGTCAATGCCCATATATCATGGACTTATATTTTGAGGAAGATAGGCACGCTGGAGACTTTGTCGGCTAATAAACAACCACGCGGGGACACGGGATTTACCCAGGTTCAGGCCCCTAGAGGAAAAACCCTACTCTTGCTTGTATGTTCTTGATTGATGAAGGAACCGAAGGTTATAATGGCACCGAGATGGCTAGGGTTGCGCAGATTGAATCTGGCGGCGTATGAGCGAGAGATTGGGTGTCCTCCTCGCTGCTCCCTCCTGGAATTTATATGGTAGGCCAGGTCTAGGATGCATCCGAGTCGGTTACAAGTTTGAGGGCTAACCCTTTAAGTTTCTTATCTAGTCTTTGTCATATTTTCCAAGGAGTCGAGTCTTTCATGGGCTTGATGTCACCCGAATTGTTATGCGCTTCGTGTTAGTAGCAGATCATCACATGGGCCTCCCGCTGGGCCAAACCAGATAGGCCAATCGCGGGTACCCATAGGGCATACCTATGTCATGGTGTTCCTCTTCTTCATGGCGAAGTTGGCCTTGAGCAGGTCAAGCTTCTTGTCTTGGTTCTACAACAGCTGGCTCCACCTCTCTTTGTCCTTCTCCTCCCTCTTCTCAGCATGGATCTTCGAGTCGGAGATGCACTTCTCGTTCGATGTGTGAAGCCGTTCGGCAGGCAGTCCCAAGGCCTTCGGCGCCTTGGCCTTCCGCCGAACATGATGCAGGGGTCTGTGACGCCAAACTGGACGGCCGACGAGCTGCTTTGGGCGAAGGCGAGAGGGCTGTGATGCATCACCGGTGAAGGCCCGACGTAGGCGGGAGAGACGGCGTAGGGGCATTGATGTCCACTGGTGACTCCTTGATGGCGCCAGAGAACTTAGTGCTTGATGTGGAGTCTTGTTGGGAACCCCAAGAGCAAGGCGTGAAGAGCACAACAACAAATCTTCCCTTAGTTGAGACCGAGGTTATCGAACCGGAAGGAGGAAGAAAACGTCACACAGGTGTTGCAAACAACACGGAGACCTGCACAACACAAACTCAAGACTTTGCCCCAACGAACAGTGAGATTGTCAAGCTCACTGATTTGTTGTAACAAAGGATTAAACGTATGGTGTGGAAGGTAATAGTTTGCAGCAAGTAAACAAGTAACAGTGGAGGATGTATCAATGGTAAAGATTGGACCGGGGTCCATAGTTCACTAGAGGTGCTCTCCTTAGATAAACAACATGGCATGAAGGGTAAACAAATTACAGCGGGGCAATTGACAAAAACTGAGCAAGGCATAACAATGCAATTACTAGCCACAAAGATCCTATGAAGTTGATTGGGCAATACAACAATATGCATAGACCGCCATCCAACTGTATCTATGACTAGAAGTCCACCTTCAGGTTATCATTCGAACCCCCTCCAGTATTAAGTTGCAAGCAACAGACATCTGCTTTAAGCAAAATGTGTAAGGTAAACAGTCCACATGTTCCATGAACAAGAGACCATTGTTTTCTCCCTAGTAGCAACAACACATCTACAACCGAAGAGATTATTGTCACTTCCCTTGGAAACTAGAGGCATGAACCAACTATCAAGCATAAATACCCCCTCTTGGAGTCACTAGCAACTACTTGGCCAAGATAACCACTAGCAACGGAGAGCATGCAAGATCACAAACAACACAGACATCATAGAATCATAAAGACAAAACCATTAATCAAACCAACATAATAATCTCAATATCCATCGGATCCCCACAAACACAACATGCATGATTACAAATAGATTAGATATTGATCATAAATGGAGCTCACAAGATCTATACATGAAAGCACAAAGGAGGAGATACAACCATCTAGCTACTACATGGACCCATAGTCCAAGGTGGAACTACCCACGCATCATACCGGAGAGAAGGCCTCCAGGATGATCTCCCCTCCGGCAGGGTGCCGGGAAGAACTTCAGATCCCTCGATCTAGGGACGATGGTGGCGGCGGCTACAGACGGTTTCATGGAGATTTGATCGGGTACCCAGGGTTTCTGCATCGGGGGCTTCTTATAGGCGAAGGGGCGAGACCGGGAGGCGGCCAGGGCCACCAAACCCTATCCAGGCACGGGCCCACCTGCCCCCGCGTCTAGGGTGGGTCTGGCCCCCCTGGCTGGCCCCTCCGGATCTCCTCTGGACTTCTTGTTCCCCATAGAAAGTAATTGACTTTGACGTTTGTCTCGTCCAATTCCGAGAATATTTATTTACTAACTTTTCCGAAACCAAAAACAGCAGAAAATAGGCATCTGGCACTGTTGCAACTTGTTAATAGGTTAGTACCAGAAAACATGTAAAAAACACATCAAAGTGTAGACAAGCAAAGCAAAGTAGATACAAGACAAGCATGGAGCATCAAAAATTATAGCTACATTTCCAATGTATCAGCATCCCCAATCTTAACTTATGCTCGTCCTCGAGTAGGTAAGTGATAAACAGAATAATTTTTGAGGTGACATGCACCCTCACAAAGATCCAACCACTTGCAAGCATTGAAAGTTGGGATCAAAGAACTCTAAACATGTGCATGAAAGATGGAGTTCTAACAATAGGACATAGTAACTATGATGCAACATGGCAAGCTACAAACAAAGAAAGACCTACAAAGTTCACAAGGGTGACTAGAAACAAATAGTACAAGAGCAAGTAATAACACAATATGCATCAACTAATAAGCTTTGGAACACCGCACACAGAATGACAACTATGCTCTCTTAATGGTGCCTAAAGGTAGAAGGTGGAGACTCAATAGTGGTGGAAGAAAGACCTTTTTGTAAAGGAAGCAGGGATTAAAAGTTTTAAAAAGATCTTCCAAAAATTATGGTACTTGTTAGCTTTCAGCCCTCATTGCCCCTATCATAAGCATCTTGAAGTGGTTAAGGTTAAAGTGGCAAAGCTGGAGTATATATGCTTAACGAAGTATAAGCTGGCAATCTCATGCCCCTTAAATACGAGGGCCACACCTCATGCATACTCAACTTTGGGTCCAGGTAAGTTCTTGTCACTGTAAGTATTTGCATATCATTGAGAACCGCCAACGGGGTACCCCTTGCACATGGTACATGAGCTTTCCCATAACCAAAATGACAAGGCAGGCAGACAATGAGCATCTCAGCAATTATTCTTATTTACCACGGGAATATGTTGCTTTTTTACCTCTTTCCTCTTTTCTCAATGTGTCTCTTTTTTAAGAAGAATGCTTCATAGATGTCACTATGGTGATGCTGCAAGTTTCCACCATGATTAGGCATGGCTTAGGCTAGCGACCAGCTTTCTCTAACACGATCTGAGACTCCATGGACTTACAAGTTCCCTCTTTATTTCACACCGGTGGCATCCATAGACAAAAGAACATGATATCAACTGAGTACAACAAGGTACAAGTGCAATATTAAAAACGTTCCCCGTGGCAGCACAGTTCTGCTAATTCCAACTTATAAGTGCAAGCATATACAACAAAGTTGTCACAATGGTTCAAGTTTATTAGGGGCAAAGAATAAAGTGTGCCATCAAGTTCGTGAGGGCTTTAATCACTAAGTTTTCACATAACAAAATAGTTTTTTAATTGGAAGATAGTTGAAAACAAGAATATACTTGGAATTGTGTAACACACCATGCATAGGAATTTATAGTGGAAACTTTGGAATAACTTGGTTTCTTGAGAGTTGGAGGCATAAGTAGAACTTACTCATACAAGTGGAGGCTAGCAAAAGACTGGGAGCAACCAACTAAGAGAGCAATAATGGCCAAAATCATGCAGTGCAACAAAGCAAACTAATCAAAGCAAAGAGTGGTACTACAAGTCAAGGACTAAATGATCATAGAGGCTAATAGTGACTTGTCATAGTCATAACATGGTGTAAGCATGCGCCAAGTCAACCCAAGCAAAACATCAAAGGAGAATACCATAATACAATGCTTTTGCATGCTAAAACAACGCATAATTTTTTCAAGGCGCACTAAGCAATCACAATTGTTTGTAACAAGACATGCTACAGCAATAATCACTAAGCATAATGCTAAAACAACACCTAGCATGTCATGCTAAAGTCTAAGTCACAGTCGATGCAAGCTCCTCTTGTACTTCAAGCAAGAACTTACTACTCCTTTCCAAACACCAAGCAACTTATTTGCAAAACAACACAGTGAGAATAAGGGTACAAACTACTTTATTCAAGCAAACTAAACAAACTAAGCAAACCAAACAAAAACTAAGATTCTCCAAGAACAACAATCAGGCATGAAACAATAAAAGCAAGTGTCTATTGGACACTGAGCTTTTTATTGATGAAGAAGGGGATGCCTTGGGCATCCCCAAGCTTTGACGCTTGTACCTCTTGGAGATTTCTTGGGGTGACAACATGGTGGCATCCCCAAGCTTAAGATTTTGTCCATTCTTCATCTCATTGCATCATTCTCTCTCTACACCTGAAATTTTTCCTTCATACAAAACTACACACAATCTTCATTAGCAACATTAGTGTATTCAAAAGATATTAGACCTCCGGCAAAGCTTTGGAATAGCAAGGCTTTTCACTAAAAACACAAGCTGCTATAGTAACTCCTTCAAAAAGCTCAATTTACATGCAGAGAACTTAAAAAGGAATCAATAACAAGCAAATGCAAATAATGGCAGAAATCTGGCAAAATAGACCAGCAGGTAGAAATGAATTTTTCCGAACATCTTATGTTACTCAAATCAAAAAGTGTTGAACTAACAAAGTTAGCCAACATACTTAGGGATTTATTCGTAAATTTTTAGCGCAGTCCGAGTTATAGAGCCTCCTCACGAATTTTTTTGGTGGAGGACAGAAATCTGTTTCGGGACAGCAACTCACCAAATCTTACTTTCCTCTCATTAGAGGTTATTCTTGGCACAAAAAGCAAACAAAAAGGATAAGGAGAGGTTATTACAGAAGTAATAACTTCCAAGACTCAAGGAAACTCTTGGGTTATCTCCCAACAAGTACTTTTCTTTAACGCCTTTAAGTTAGGCACAAGAAGCAAGAAGAATCAAGTATTTTCAAATGAGGAAGCATTAACATCAAATCTTGCTTTCAAAGGAGGAGCAAAAAGCAACTTCTCTCTCCTCATAGGGAAGTGTTTGTTATCGCCATATTTTGGCCAAAGAAGGAGATGGGCCGTGATCAAGATGGGCTTGGAAGATGTGTATATTCAACGTGTTGTTGGATCGGCCTAGTGCGTGGATTTGGGCTAAATTGCCCGTGTATCTTGTATCATAGTAGGTTCCGTGTTAGTTTAGGTTCCGTTTCAGTTTAGGTAAAGATAGAGTTGTAGAGTTATTCCAAAAGTAGAGAGTCTCCGGACTATAAATATGTACCTAAGGTTATTGAGAAAAGGAGGACAACCACGTTCACGACAAACACAATCTCGCATCGCCACCCTTGTTTTCGAGGGTTTCTTTCGGGTAGTCATGTCGCCTAGATTGCATCTTGCGATCTAGGCGATTTTTTACTGCGTTATTTGGTGTTACTCGTCTTTGAAGCCTTGTTGATGGCGAGTAACATTATTATCATAGATCTGTTGAGGTTAGCATCGGTGTTCTTCGTTATAATCGTTTGATTTTGCTACCTCTAGTTGTCTCGCTACCTTTGCACCTTTTTCCCAAGTGCAAGGGTAGCACCTTGCTTGATCTTTATTTAGTGATTCGATCTGTTATGGTTGTGCCTTGCTCGCCAAGGTTTAGTTTGATATCTACGTAGTCGGGCCTTACAAACGGGTTGAACGATCCAAAGAGTACGAGGGACGTGGCTTATTCGCTCTAGAGAAATTGTTCCGTAATTGACTTTACGTTGGTTATTAGGCCTCCTCTAGGGTTAATATTCTTCATCTTTGTACATACCAGCTCAATTACGGGTAGGACGCCCGATTCGTGGTGAAAACGTTAAACCGTCAGATCGATTTAACTTGTAGTGATCAAGCAAAACCCCATGTTGTCGTAAATCTAATGCAAAACCATGGGGCAATCGGCTCTAGAAGCCGATTCTGTGGAAACACGGGAGCCACGGCTCGAATTTTACGATACTTGTTTACCATGCAGAAATCAATCGAGCAATCCTTCACCTTCGACCAGGTATAGGTCGTGGCACGCCTCGAACCAAGTCGTATGCTGCGGAGTTTTGCGGGCTTGCCCGAGGGACCAGGCCCACCAGCCTGGAGCCTCCGGCTCTTCGTGTTGCTCGTCGCTGCCCGCCGGTGAGTTTTGACAGCAACACATTCTCGCACGCCCGTGGGACCTTCAACAACGTCTACATCAACGTCCGACTGCGATGGAGAGCAAACCACGCACGACGAGCTGCTCAAGAGCACAAGGCGAAGTATGATGAGATCGAAATCTCTTGCCGATCTCATCGGCTCTTTGAGAGGACCCGTAAGCATGGCATCAAGTGGAGGGGTTCTCCCAGGGTGCTCTTGATGAGGTAGATCTGTCTGCTCTTCGAGGAGCGCACTGAGCTCTGACGACAGAAGTCAACTACATGGTGGCTCATTCTGCACCGCCATTCCGAGAGCCCGTGAACGCTGAGCGGTCGCGGTTCGCGTAGTTCAGGAGATCATGAAACGTCGATTTCCTCCGGGCCTACTTTAGGGACTCACCAGGAGAAAGACCGCCTGCACCAGCCGCGGTGCCATTCACACTTGCGGCTCCAGAGCCGCCAGAGCAGCTTACGTCGTCTACAAGGTCGGAGGCGACCCAGCATTGCCAATTCTGTTTGAGCCACCTAAGGAAATCCCACACGGATATATATGCGCCTACGTGCGGACCGCAACAACTCACACGCACGCCCAGATTGCAACCGCAGGAGTTTCTGCGGCAGGGTTCGGGCAGGATCTTGAGGAGGCGTTTACGAGCGGCGATATGCAGGATAGACGCCGACAAACAGCGTGGCTAGCCAAGTATGCCATCGAACAAGTCATGAGAATCTAGCCCTCGGCTCAAACAGTGGAGCAAATCCGTACCATCCCGAGAGACCGGTTTGGCCGTCAAGAGAAGGACAATCGGCTATTCAAAGCCGTACCCAACGAGTTTGATCTGATTCCGCCGCCAAGTATCGGCCCCTGAGTTCTCAAGGTTTAGCGGATCGAAGGGTCAAGCTCGATCGAGCATAAGCCGATACCGCACAAATAGGCATAATTCGGCATCGGATCGGATCGCGTAAGGTTTTTTGCGCAATCCGACATGACCAGCTTTGGGTGGTACACCACGCCACCGATTCGATTCATACCGAAGCAATCGGAAGAGCAGTTCCACATCCAGACCATTCGTGAGGCTACCGAGGCTGGCATTGCACTGGCTCAAAGGTGCGACATTAGCGAGGAGAAGCGAGTAGAGTACATCCGGCCAGACCGCCAAGAACCGATGTTACTCCGCTCGTTTAATCGAGAAGGAAGCGAATCAGCGGTTGGGTCTCTCAAAGACCCATAAAGGATCGCTTTCAAGTAGAGTACAACTCATTGGCACATGGCCCGTAAACCGATGTATGAACAGGCCACCGAAGTTATACCAAGACAAGTTCAAGCGCCCGATAGGCCTGGTCGTCTGAAGAAGGGGATCCTACGCAAGACCGGAGGTGGCCGTGGCTGAATGGGCTCGGGCACCCGTGTCCGCAAATGGGTGAAAAAGAAGGGCCTGCAAAAGGGTTCGACTTGACGTGAGCAAAGATGAGCAGATTTTCGATTCCTTTGAAGGAGAAGCGGTGAGGTTACCCGACGGCCATAAAATCCCCACGGAAAATGAACGGAGACCATACCGCAAGTGGCATCACTGCTTCACCCACACCACCAATGACCGCAAAGAGCTACGCCGCCAAATCCAAATGGCGATAGAGCAAGGCCGTCGATCCTTAGCGATTCGCCATGAAAGTGGACACAAACCCATTTCTGGCGTTAACATGGTAGAGCTCGCCGCGAGGCGCCGCTGGATTTTTCGCTCGTGTTAATATGGCGGTGGTCCGGTACCACCATGACACGCAAGGAGGAAGGTGGTCGCTCTCGGGCAAAGAGAGAGAAGAGGCTGGTCCATGCGACCGCCCGCCATAGCGACAAAGGTATTAACAGAGGAAGTGAGGAGAGTACGGTATCGGCCGCATTCCACGCATCTCCTTAAGAAGTATGAGCGTCAGTATGACCAACGGCGCCAGCACGATGGAGACGATAAAGGATATGAGCACCTCACTAGGGGGCCGTCAAAAGAAAAGGAAGGCGCAGAGAAACATTGGGACTGTCCTTTCTTCAAGTACTGCTGGGACGCGGGAATGAGCCGATTGCCTACAGTCGACAACTGCCCGGAGTGTGGACAGCAGAGGGAGGACACCAGGCCAAGTGTTCAAGCGTTTAGGGCCTCTCCACCTCGAGCCACACAGGAGTCCGCCGAACAAAGGACCTCGAGAAGCCAAGGGTGACAAGGAAGAAGACAGATATCACCGTCCAAGATGGTGTCCAGACGGACTCGACATACCCAAAAGCGTAGAGTGCAGCAGCAGAACTTGGAGGAAGTCAAGCGCAGATTCCACGCTCTAAAGAAAGCACTACCTGATCCGGCCAAAATTAAGCAGACCACAAGCGGAAGACCGCCCGACAAGGAAAGAATGGCGCCCCAAACGGTAAAAGCCGATGCACGACATCGCTGGCACAAACATGGTGTTCGTATTCGCCGGAATTTCGCGCCAAGAACCAATGAGCTACCAGTGGCACAGTTTGACTGCGGTCCACGGCCGGTTATCTTTGAGAAGCCACGTGAGAAGGGTTACAAACATCTGAAAGCCCTGTACCTGCGAGGTTACATCAATGGGAAACATGTCAGCAAGATGTTGGTGGACACCGGAGCGGCAGTCAATATCATGCCGTACTCCATGCTACGACGTTTGGGTCGCTCTACTGCAGATCTGATCAAAACCAACGTCACGTTAAGCGACTTCAACGACAAGTCTTCGGAAACACAAGGCGTGCTGAACGTGGATCTGACAGTGGGCAGAAAAACCATACCCACGTCATTTTTCGTGGGATGCAAAAAGTACCTACTGTTGTCTTGCTAGGTAGAGATTGATTCACGCTAATTGTCGCATTCCATCCACGATGCACCGTGCCTCATACAAAGGGGACGGAGATGAAGTGGAGGTCATCCATGCGATTCTATCGAGGTTTCCATAGCTGGCATGAACGTCTGGGAAGCAAGACCAAGAGCGATCTCCGGAATTAGTTTAGACGGCCGAGCGCATTGAAGCTACAAAACGGGTGAGGTCTTATCCAATCGGCCAGAGTAGGAAAGTTCACGACCAGGCGTGGTGCGGCCGATCCTCGCGATCGGCCACAAAAATAAAAAGCACCAATCATACGACAAGAGGATCATGCGTAAAGGTGGAGACGCCATGCCATTGTAAAACAATAAGTTGTAGACCATCACGACTAATGCAAGCAAAAAGGGGCGATTCGCAATCGCCCAAATTATTTTGTTACCCTCACCTACCGCTTGCCTGTGTTTACCATCGATTTGACAGTGACGGAAAGCTAGGGTATGGGTTTACATCTGGCGATGAGCTAGAAGAGATCGACATTGGTCCCGGGATAAGCCACGACCAACATTTATCGCCAGAAGTTAGACCCGAGTCCGGGGTCCGATGATAGCCTGCTGAGAAGATATCCGCATCGCCACCGGGACTACACAGAAATGCCCGGGTTAGACAGAGCATCATTGAGCATCGACTCCGGCAAAAAGGATTTCGCCATTTCAAAGAAAGCACGACAAATGAAGGCAAATTCGAAGAAGTCAAAAAGAGGTCGAGAAAATGTTGACGCCAAGTTAATCGAGCCATGCGGTATGCCGAGTGGATTTCTAGTATAGTACACCAGAGAAGAAGGACGGCCGATGGCGTGTTGCCATAGATTTTCGGGATCTAAACAGAGCTACCCCAAAGGATGAGTATCCGATGGTGGAGGAGACGTTAATTAACGCAGCCGTTGGTCATAAAATCCCGAGCTTCATGGATGGCAATGCCGGTTACAACCAAATTTTTATGGCTCCAGAAGATATACACAAGACGGCGTTCAGAGTCCCAGGCTCAGTGGGGTTGTTCGAGTATGTAGTCATGACGTTCGGACTGAAGAATGCCGCCACTTACCAAAGGGCCATGAATTACATTTTCCATGATCGATCGGCAAGTTGGTGGAAATTTACATCGATGACGTGGTGGTCAAGTCGCTTCCTGCACGGACACTTGACGATCTTCGCGCTCGACCGAACAAGAAAATTCGCCACTCTGGATGAATCCAAAGAAGTGTGCCTTCGGGGTCACGGCCGGTTCTTGGGTTTTTGGTCCATGAACGAGGGATTGAGATCGGCTGAAAAGTCGAGGCGACGGACAATGAAGCCACCTACCACAAAGAAAGAGTCAGTCTCTAATCGGCAAGATCAACTTCGGAAGATTCATCTCCAATCTCGGGAAGAATAGAACCGTTCATGGACCGGTGAAAACTAAATCGACGAGGAATTTATTGGGGCGATAAAGAACGAGCCTTCGACGAGATCAAAGAATATCGGCGAAACCACTGTTGGTTCCCACCAGACGGAGACCATTCTACATTTACTTGTCGATCGACACGTCCATCGCCTCGGTGGTGGTACAAGTTTATGATGGGCTAGAGCGAGTCGTATTTTACATAAGCGTAGGATTTCGGACGGATACAAGGTATCCCAATATCGATAAGTTGTGCCTCTCGCTGTTTTCACCGCACTAAGTCGCGCCACATCTTGCTATCGCAGAGATCATCATCATATGCAAATCGACGTCATAAAGCACATCTTTGCCGGCTCCTATGTTAAAAGGCCGAGGCAAATGGATGTTTGCATTATCGAGTTTGACATCCGTATCAACCCGAAGCGATTAAGGACAAAGGCCGATCTTATTCTGAAAGGATCAATACTAACATAGCAAAGACATCCATAAGAGCGTGGGCTATGTTTTTCGACGGATCGACTTGTGACGATGGTGCGGCATCGGCATTTTACTCGTGTCGCGGGGGCAACATTTTCCTTCTCAATCGATTGTCTACCTCTCGCACCAACAATGTAGCCGAGTACGAGGCGATACGCAAGGGAATGGAGTTACTCAAGCCGGAGCGTAAGCGGGAAATTTTTGGAGACTCCAAGTTGGTGATTTCCCAACTCACGAGGAGTACAAATGTGAGAGCGAGTCCTGTTCCCATTGTGGTTTAATCGCCGTGAGTGATGGCGCAGTTCAGTACATAAACTTCACCGATCCCGCGGTCGCAGAACATAGAGGCAAATGATCTTGCACAGATGGCTTGAGGCTACAAGGATGTAGCGAGGAGGCGATATTCGTGCATTCCGGAAGTCGACGATCGAGAGCCGATATCTTCAATTACTTGAAGGATTCGCTGGGGCACCTAAACGGATAAGGTACAAAGCCATGAAGTATGTGCTTATTGGGGATGACATGTTTTACAGGACTGGAAGGATTATTGCTCAAATGTGCGGGGGTACCGAGGCTAATTGGCTCCTACACGAGGTACACGAAGGCGCCTGTGGAACTCACCAATCAGCTCACAAGATGAAATGGTTGATCAGGCGATCAGGGTTTTATTGTCCCACCATGCTTGAGGACTGTTTCAACTACTACAAAGGGTGTCAAGCATGTCAGAAATTTGGAAAATTTCAGATGGTACCCGCATCAGCAATGAATCCCATCATCAAGCCTTGGCCGTTCCGAGGTTGGGGCATGGATATGATCGGTAAAATCAATCCTCCATCAAGCAAAGGCCACATGTGGATTTTGGCCATCACTGATTATTTCACTAAATGGGTGGAAGCTGTCCCGATGAAATCAGTGAACTCAAAGGATGTTATCAACTTTGTGAAAGAGCATGTCATCCATAGATTCGGATTCCCAAACTATCACGACCGATGGGGGTTCGGTCTTTATTTCTCGGGAGTTTAGAAAGTTACGGGAGGACATGGGGATTAAGTCGATCGATCATCTCCATACTATGCTCGGCTAATGGGCAAGTGAAGCATCCAACCGAGCCTCATCAAGTCGATCAAGAGGAAAGTCGATGAACACCCTAGGCGTTGGCATGAGGTTTTGTCGAGGCATTGTGGGCTTATCGCATGTCATGCCATGGGGCGATTAAAACCGCCATATCATCTAGTATATGGACAAGAAGCCGTATTGCCTCGGAAATTACGTGGGATCGAGACGTGTCACTTTTCGTGACGATCTAACAATCGAAGAATATGCAACCACGATGAGTGGCGGTGTGGAGGATTTAAGCGAGCTCAGTCGTGGTCGCTGAGAAGATCAAAGAGAACAAGGCCAAGGTAGCTCATGCATACAACAAGAAAGTGAGGCCAAAGGAATTCCACGTTGGTGATCTGGTATGGGAAGCTGTGTTGCCATTAGGGACTAAGGATGCAACATATGGTAAATGGTCTCCAAATTGGCACGTCTGAGTGGTTGATCAAGTTTTAAGAGGAAACGCATACAGGCTTGAGGAGCTGGACGACGTGAAATTCCCGGTGGCGGTCAACGGTCAACATCTCAAGAAATATTTCCCAAGCATGTGGGATGATGGACAGTAAAACATGGGGGCCGATACATGAAATCGGCCAGGTAAAAACCACGTGATATGTAGGGGGCCGATATTGAAAATCGGCCGAATAAAAAAATAAATAAATATAATATATAGCCGATGCATGGTCATCGACTCTAGAGGTTCACATATGCTACAAACAGGTGCCAGTATCCACCTACAAGCTACTAAAGAAATCTTCATTCTTGCCCGTCATTAGCTGTTTGTTCAGGGCACATATTTTGATGGGCAATTGGAGATCTAGGTCGCTCCTTGTTGAAGAAGATCGCAGGTTACCGTTTGAAACTAAGAAGTTGTAACACCCTCAGAATCGGCCCTATGCAAGTTTTAGCGAAACTCGCCAAACCCGCATAGAAACGATTCGAAGGTGCCCACCAGGCACTTTCGTGCAGGTGGAAAGCAAAGTAATAACATTACACAACAGTCCTCGATGGGACCCACAAAGCAGATTTATATAACAGCGACGCAAGGAGTCAAGAATTCAAATATACGGTACAAAGATCCAAGTCACCTTGAAAACGATAGAGCGTCCAGCTACGGACAAGATGCAAATGGGGCTAAGAGCCCTGAAGAATAACCAATGGCGTCCATAACCCTGTGCCAAGCGGAAGGGTAACCACGCTAACGGCCGATCTCAAAACTGCTTAAACAAAAAGGTGCCGACAAAGGCGAAGGAAAAAGAAGGAGCGTCGATCTTGAGGCCAAGATGCAGCGAGGCTAGAATTCGGCGGTCCTCGCCTACATAGGTATGGTGGACTGAAGCGGCAGCGGCAGCATGCACTAAACAACCTATAGAGACTCGATACAACAGGCGGCTATCAGAGAGGGATAAGAATGACCTAACCGGACCCAACCTGAAGCTATCACCAAACAAACCCATCCTGGTATTCCCCCTCGAGACCAAACGAGGAAGTCAACCAAGGAACTCACACAGTTGACAGTTTTACTTATTCAGTTATAGTTGCGGCACTTTACTAGTCAGGTTTAGATAATCGTCCTGATAAAGTAAGCAGTGGGCACTTTTAGTTAACCATTCCGTTATAGTTACAACACTTACTAATCAGATACAATTAGCATGAGACAACCCCAAAACCCAGCAGTTGTTGGTGCTTTTGCTTAGCCATTCCGTTGTAGTGAAGCTGATTACTAGTCAAATCGGATACAAGTCAATTCATGATAGTAAACTTTAGTTATAGTTGTCTATGATCAAGCACTGTGCTCCAAGTCGTCCATAACCGCGGACACGGCTTCTCGAAAAGATTTAACCCTGCAGGGGTGCACCAAAGTATCCACAGGCACTTCGACCCTTTTGCGATCGGTTAACATACACCCATCGGTATGTCGGGGCCTAAGTCACGAAGACCCAAAGCAAGCACGGGGGGCCACCCCACTAAGTACACCCGCAACGAAGTCGGCCGGTCTACGAGACGGACTTAGGGTTTATGACAATGGTCAGAACGACGATGCCCCAAGCGGGATCGATACCGCGTAACCACTCCGCTTACCTAAACAGTACAGTGCTCCTCGCACAAACGTAAATACATAAGTAGCATGGCATAAGTACAGAATAGTAAAAACACCTCAAACTAGTTGTGGCCCCCAGTACAATACTTTGAAATCGGTAATTATCAATGGGGCCCATATCTCCCCACCGTGGTTAGCGCTCGATCTCTAACAGTGTCAAGAACTCGGGTCCTACGGGACACAAGTATGCTCGAAACCAATCTTACCTATCACCCTCCGATGCCTCGCTTAATTCAATTTTAGTTGTTAAACAGAATTAAAGTGAACAATAAGTAAAACCTTGATCATCTCCAACGTCAACAAGCGGCAATCCTCCCACAATTGTGGTACTGACGACAAGAAACATTTGAGCAAGCGACTACGACGCTGGTCCAACTATCTACCAAACAACGGTAATAGGATGTGTCCAAGGCTATGTATGGCTGCAAGGGATATCACAGCACGAAATCTAGAGCATCGCAACACGATAGCAAAGATCAACAGAGGGAGTAAATACTAGCAAAGTAAGATAGGTAGAAAGGGAAGATGCTCTTTGAAAACATTGCGAAGGTTCAACCAAGATCGCGAAGCTCACATCAACTCAACGGCCTTATCCGCGAAGAAGCAAAACACTAGAAGAAGCACCGGATGCAATATTTAATACACGGCAGAAGATCGGCATGATGCATGTATGATGCAGGGCATGGCAAAGGTGCGATGCGATTAGGTCATATTAAGCGGAACCGGGGTCCCGACAATTAATTAAAAGGTTCAAGTTATTTAGATACCCTGCAATTTAAATGTTGTTATAACAAGGCAAGATACGATACCGGTTCGCTACACAAGTTTAAATGAGGCCGATATGAGACTAGATTTGCCCGCATATGGGCCCCATATTTATTTATATGGTGAATCGGCATAAGGCCCCCAAACCACAGATATGCACGCGAGATGAATGATTAAATATGCAACAAGTTGTTATTCTGTTATAAAATAGGGTTTCGGAAAGGGTTCACACATTAGGGGGTCTCGACGATCTTGGGGCTTCCGGTTCGGGTTCGACAGGTCCGTGGTCCGGTCTCGTGGTTCGACGGGTCGTTTTGCGGATCGTTCTCTCGTTCTCGACGGGTAGATCTTGCGCATCCGGAAGCAGAACTTGGCGCTCCACGGCGAAGTGCTCGTCGTGTCCGTGACGGAGATCTTGAGGGTCCCTGAACTCGAAGAGCTTGGCGTTCAGGGGAGCTTCCGGTGTCCCGAGGAGAAGATCTTGTCGGTCCCACCTCGAAGGCCTTGTTGTCCTGCCGTGGGGATCATGGTCACCGAGGTCCAGTTCTTGGTCATGTTGCCGGTAGCTCTTGGTGTCCAGGGTCGCCGCCCGGAGGTGGATCTTGTCGTCTTGGCGTCATCGTCCCTAGTTTCATGGCGAAGTACCGGGGTTCCCCTGGTTGTCGGTGTCGAGCTCAGCGCGGCGTCGATGGTTCTTCGGGTCTGTAACGGGTCGATGTAGATCTTGTCGTAGCTCTCGGGCGTTTTGAGGAAACATCGCACAAACACACAAAAACACACGTGGGCCCAAGGTGCGGACGCGCTGCAGAGAGGGCAGGCAGCCGTGAGGAGCTCGGCGGCAGGGCGAGGCCAGCGCCCTACGAGGAACTGGCGGGGCGCCCAGAGGCGGCGGCCAGCGACCGGCGATCTGAGCCCACGCCGGCGCGCGCCAGGAGAGGACGGAGGACGGCGGGGACCGGGCGAGGAGAGTCCGGCGGGCCGGCGAAGCTGCCGCGACGGCGGACGCGGGTGTGAGGCGGCGAGTGCAAGGACGAATGGCGGAGGTTGCAGCGGGCGGAGCTGGTCCGGGCGGCGTCGGTGAGCCACATGTGAGGCGAAGCAGCGAGGGAGGAGGCGGGGCTCGGTCGGTGGCGAGGAGGTCATGAGAGGAAGATGGCTGCGCCGGCGAGGTGGTAGGTGGGGCGGAGTGGGCTGGGGTCGGGCAGCTCGAGAGAGGGGTGGAGGCGGCGCCAGAGGCTGGCCTTGAGTCGTCTGCGACGAGGCGGGCGGCGAGGCGCAGACTGGGCGGCAGCTGGCTCGATGAGGCGGTCGGGCCTTGAGGAACCTGGGCGGCGAGAGGCGGAGCGCAAGGGCTTCGCCCGAGGCGCGACAGGCGGAGATGGTGGCGGTGTAGGCAGTAGGGGATGCGGCTGGCAGAGCTGACATGGAGAGCGGGGTCCGGGAGCGTCGGTGAGGGAGAGGTTCTCGGGGGAGGAAGAACGCGGTGAGGGAGGCGGTCAGGGGGACAGGGCAGAGGTAGCAGTGGGGGCCGGGGTTGGTGGGAGTGGCTGTGGAGTGGTGGACCATGGGAAAAGTGGGATCCGGTGGGGGAGTGTCACATGGTCCGGGGCCCAGGTCAGTGTGGGGCAAAGTGGCGTCTGGTTGGGTGTGTGCTAGCGTGTGGGGCAGGGTTTGGGAGAGAGAGAGGAGAGATATTAGGTGGGGAGGGGAGGCTCAGTCTAGGTGGCAGCCTAGGATTGGGTGGGGGGAAGAGGAGAGGGTGAGGTGGCGCAAGGGGAGTGGCCAGGGTGAGGTGGAGGGTTGGGTGTGGGTAGATAATTGGGTAGGTTTAGAAATTAGGCGGACCGTTTTAAAAATGGGGTGGTCGTCGTCTATCCGCCCGCTGACCGCCCGCAAAACAATTAAACCTTTTATTTATTTTAACGCATGCAAACCGAGCGCCAAAACAAAATATTCCGGGGACCCGGGTTTTGATATTTGAATAAAGAGGGGGTGTTTTAGAAAACAACGCGGGCTTTGCAACATAGTTTTATGCAAACAATGCATGATGATGACGATGCAATGCACAAATTCAACGCGATTTTCTAGTAGTGGTTTTGCGAGATGCCACAATTCGACACCACTAACAATGGATCTCGCCCTCGAGATCCGCCTCATGGTACCGGAAGGAAGGTCGGCGACCTGCGTCTTCTCGCTTCGCGTAGATCCTCGCGACACCACTAACAAGAGGTCGTTGTCCCTGATCGTCGAGAGAGCACTCCAGATAACCAACGGACGAAGTCAAAGGTAAGGCCACCTCCAACTTTCATGGAAGGAGTAAAATTGCATCGATCCACCATTCGATATACAAAGCAATGATAAGAGTAGTGGTATGGTCGCGACTCCATCCCGCACTCAAAGCATTACTCTGCACACGAATAGGCGGATTATGCAACCAACTCTCGGAATCAGACTGAAGATCTCGACAAGCGAGGTTCGGAAACAAAGGAGTGATGCAGACTCTGCATCGGATCTGGCGTAGAGGATATCGTCGCGTCAGAAACACCGGAAGGCACAAACAAGGAACAAAGATGGTTCCACGGAAGACGGATTCAACAGGCAGCTGGAACACCGGATGGCAGAACACCGTTAACGGAGGAGGAAGCGAAACCCTGAAGGTACGACGGAAACCCAACCACGAATTCTCGGACTCAAGAAAGAGAAGAGGCGATTCAAATCGCGTAGAGGTAAGAGGGAAAGCAGAGGGGTAAGGAGTAAAATCGGACCTAATCGAACTATCCAACCGATTTTGCAAAATAGTTTTGACTCTCTACTTGCCGTAGTTAGCTAGGTTATCCTCTGAAATTTGGACTTGGGGTATCGCAACTGCTGAGCTCTGATACCACTCTGTAACACCCTCGGAATCGGCCCTATGCAAGTTTTAGCGAAACTCGCCAAACCCGCATTGAAACGATTCGAAGGTGCCCACCAGGCACTTTCGTGCGGGTGGAAAGCAAAGTAATAACATTACACAACAGTCCTCGATGGGACCCACAGAGCAGATTTATATAATAGCGACGCAAGGAGTCAAGAATTCAAATATACGGTACAAAGATCCAAGTCACCTTGAAAACGATAGAGCGTCCAGCTACGGACAAGATGCAAATGGGGCTAAGAGCCCTGAAGAATAACCAATGGCGTCCATAACCCTGCCCAGGCCAAGGGTAACCCCGCTAACGGCGTCGATCTCAAAACTGCTTAAACAAAAGGGTGCCGACAAAGGCGAAGGAAAAAGGAGCGTCGATCTTGAGGCGATGCAGCATGAGGCTAGAATTCGCGGTCCTCGCCTACATAGGTATGGTGGATCAAGCGGCAGCATGCACTAAACAACCTATAGAGACTCGATACAATGGCGGCTATCGAGAGGGATAAGAATGACCTAACCGGACCCAACCAAGCTATCACCAAACAAACCCATCCCGGTATTCCCCTCGAGACCAAGCGAGGAAGTCAACCAAGGAACTCACAGTTGCAGTTTACTTATTCGATTATAGTTGCGGCACTTTACTAGTCAGGTTTAGATAATCGTCTGATAAAGTAAGCGATGGGCACTTTAGTTAACCATTCCGTTATAGTTACAACACTTACTAATCGATACAATTAGCATGAGACAACCCCAAAACCCAGGTTGTTGGTGCTTTTGCTTAGCCATTCCGTTGTAGTGAAGGCGATTACTAGTCAAATCGGATACAAGTCAATTCATGACAAGAACTTTAGTTATAGTTGTCTATGATCAAGCCTTTGTGCTCCAAGTCGTCCATAACGCGGACACGGCTTCTCGAAAAGATTTAACCTGCAGGGTGCACCAAAGTATCCACAGCACTTGACCCTTTTGCGGATCGGTTAACATACACCCATCGGTATATCGGCGGGCCTAAGTCACGACGTTCCCAGCACCAAATCAAGCCGGGGGCCACCCACTAAGTACACCCGCGAAGTCGGCCGGTCTCGAGACGGACTTAGGGTTTGCGACAATGGTACAGAACGGTATGCCCCAAACGGGACTGCCGATACCGTAATCACGCTTACCTACCTAAGCGACAAAGTGTGCTCCTCGCACAAACGTAAATACATAAGTAGCATGGCATAAGTACAGAATAGTAAAAACACCTCAAACTAGTTGTGGCCCCCAGTACAATACTTTGAAATCAGGTAATTATCAATGGGGGGCCCATATCTCCCCACCTGTGGTTAGCGCGCTCGATCTCGGAACAGGTGTCAAGAACTCGGGTCCTACGGGACACAAGTGGGCGTTCGGAAACCAATCTTACCTATCACCCTCCGATGCCTCTGCTTAATTCAATTTTAGTTGTTAAACAGGAATTAAAGTGAACAATAAGTAAAACCTTGATCATCTCCAACGTCAACAAGCGGCAATCCTCCCACAATTGTGGTACTTGACGACAGCAAAACATTTGAGCAAGCGACTACGACACGCGGGTCCAACTATCTACCAAACAACAGGTAATAGGATGTGTCCAAGGCTATGTATGGCTGCAAGGGATATCACGGGTACGAAATCTAGAGCATCGCAACACAGATAGCAAAGATCAACAGGAGGGAGTAAATACTAGCAAAGTAAGATAGGTAGAAAGGGGAAGATGCTCGCCTGAAAACATTGCCGAAGGTTCAACCGAAGATCGGGGCGAAGCTCACATCAACTCAACGGCCTTATCCGCGAAGAAGCAAAACACTAGAAGAAGCACCGGATGCAATATTTAATACACGGCAGAAGATCGGCATGATGCATGTATGATGCAGGGCATGGCAAAGGTGCGATGCGATTAGGTCATATTAAGCGGAACCGGGGTCCCGACAATTAATTAAAAGGTTCAAGTTATTTAGATACCCCGCAATTTAAATGTTGTTATAACAAGGCAAGATACGATACCGGTTCGCTACATAAGTTTAAATGAGGCCGATATGAGACTAGATTTGCCCGCATATGGGCCCCATATTTATTTATATGGTGAATCGGCATAAGGCCCCCAAACCACAGATATGCATGCGAGATGAATGATTAAATATGCAACAAGTTGTTATTCTGTTATAAAATAGGGTTTCGGAAAGGGTTCACACATTAGGGGGTCTCGACGATCTTGGGGCTTCCGGGGTTCGGGGTTCGACAGGGTCCAGGGTCCGGTCTCGGGGTTCGACGGGTCGTTGGCGGGTCGTTCTCTCGTTCTCGGTACGGGGTAGATCTTGCGCATCCGGAAGGGAGAACTTGGCGCTCCACGGCGAAGTGCTCGCCGTGTCCGTGACGGAGATCTTGAGGGTCCCTGAACTCGACGAGCTTGGCGTTCAGGGGAGCTTCCGGTGTCCCGAGGAGAAGATCTTGTCGGTCCCACCTCGAAGGCCTTGTTGTCCTGCCGTGGGGATCATGGTCACCGAGGTCCAGTTCTTGGTCATGTTGCCGGTAGCTCTTGGTGTCCAGGGGTCGTCGCTCTGGGAGGTGGATCTTGTCGTCTTGGCGTCATCGTCCCTAGTTTCCGCGGCGAAGTACTCGGGGTTCCCCTCGGTTGTCGGTGTCGAGCTCGGGTGCGGCGTCGATGGTTCTTCGGGTCTGTAACGGGTCGATGTAGATCTTGTCGTAGCTCTCGGGCGTTTTGAGGAAACATCGCACAAACACACAAAAACACACGTGGGCCCAAGGTGCGGACGCGCTGCAGAGAGGGGAGGGCAGGCAGCGCCGATGAGAGCTCGGCGTGACGCTGGGCCCGGGCGAGGCGCGCCTACGAGGAGGAACTGGCGGGCCGGCCCCAGGAGGCGCGCGGGCGGCGACCAGCGGGCGAGCTCCACGCGTGTGAGAGGATGGAGGGAGGACCGGCGAGGCAGAGGCGGTCAGCCGACGAAGGCTGCGGGACGAGTGCAGAGGCGGCGAGGTGCAGAAGCACGGCGGAGGTTGGCGGGCGGCGGCGCCTTGGAGGCGAGCGACGGGGAGCGTGAGGTGGCGCGGGCTGGTCGGGCGGTGAGGGTCGGGAGGAGATGGCTGGCCGCGAGGGTGGTAGGTGGGGCGCGAGCGGGCTGGGTCGGAAGCAGCGGCGGCTCAGCGAGAGAGGGTGGAGGCGGCGCCAGGAGCTGCGGGCTGGTCGTGCGGGCTCAGCGAGGCGCGGCGAGGAAGGCGGCGCGCTGGCTCGACGGAGGCGGCGGTCCGGGCGCGCGCAGGGCACGGGTGAGGCGGGCGAGGCGAGGCGGAGCGCCGGCAGCGGGTTCGCCCGAGGCGTGACGGCGGAGATGGTGGCGGCAGGGGGGAGCGGATGAGCGGCAGAGCTGACGGCAGGGAGCGGGTCCGGAGCGTCGAGGGAGAGGTTCTCGGGGAGGAAGAACGCGGTGAGGGAGGCGGTCAGGGGGACAGGTGGGCCAGAGGTAGCCAGGGTGGGGCCGAGGGGAGTGGCCGAGTGGTCATGGGGAAAAGGTGGGATCCCGGTGTGGTCGCTGGTCCGGGTGGGGTCAAAGTGGGGGCAGGGCGTCTGTTGGGTGTGTGCTAGCGTGTGGGGCAGGGTTTGGGAGAGAGAGAGGAGAGATATTAGGTGGGGAGGGGAGGCTCAGTCTAGGTGGCAGCCTAGGATTGGGTGGGGGGAAGAGGAGAGGGTGAGGTGGCGCAAGGGGAGTGGCCAGGGTGAGGTGGAGGGTTGGGTGTGGGTAGATAATTGGGTAGGTTTAGAAATTAGGCGGACCGTTTTAAAAATGGGGTGGTCGTTCGGGTCTATCCGGCCCGTTCGACTGCCCCGCAAAAACAATTAAACCTTTTTATTTATTTTAACGGGCCGCATGCAAACCGATAGCGGCCAAAACAAAATATTCCGGGGACCCGGGTTTTGATATTTGAATAAAGAGGGGGCGTTTTAGAAAACAACGCGGGCTTTGCAACATAGTTTTATGCAAACAATGCATGATGATGACGATACAATGCACAAATTCAACGCGATTTTCTAGTAGTGGTTTTGCGGGATGCCACAGAAGTGACCGTTTAGGTTTGCCTGAGCATGTGACCAAGTCAGACCTTGTCAACGTTTTTGGGAAAAACCGATATGCATCGACTCTTTGAGCTGTGCCTGGTTGACTGAGTAAACATAGAAAGGTAAAAGCCGATGCGTTGCTATCGGCTTCTGGAGCATCGACCTATTTTTATTATCGGCAAAATTGGGGCGGCAAGAGCAATCTTCGAGAGAACGGATTTTTTTTTTCATTTCAGAAGTTGGTTGCTTACAAAAGGACTGGTCGATTACAGAAGGAAGCTTATGACTACCATCATATCGCCATCGTTGGTTCCTAATCTAGCCCGAGGTCGCCGCCGCCGCCGCCGTCTTATACGCTATCCTCGGCCGCTTCGGCGTCGTCGCCGCCTTTGAAGAAGCGAGGGCCTCGTCTTCGCCGCCGTCGGTGTCCTCATTGGACCCGTGCGGAAGTACTTCACCGCCGGTACTCCTGAGGAGGTGTCCTCCTCCTCCTTCTCCTCGGAGGAGTCGACGCCCCGGGACATGGCGTCGTCGATCTTGCGCCTCGATTCCCCATCGAAGGAACTGCAGGTCTTCTTAGCCGTCGGTTGGACGCGTCTCCGACCAAACGGCGAAAATCAACCCTCTCGTCCCACCATTGTGGGCGAGAGTGTATCTGCCGCCATCGGCGGCGTTGGCTCTCGGTCACTCATTGAGTTGGAGGCGTGGGAGGACAGCGAGGAAGCAGAGGAGGCCATGGCGAAACAGCGAGGTTTTTTGGCGGAGGAAGAAGGGTTTTTGGCTGTTGGAGGCAGATGGGGATTGCGAATCGCTTAGGTGGATTTAAATAAGGGAATAGTAGAGACGGTTCAATGCCATAGCAGTTTCCGAGAATGTCGCCAAAATCGTCAAATCATAATCGCTTGAAGGAGTTGAGAAGACAGGCATCATGATGAAGAGGTGGCGTGGCGATCCTGTTACGCAACGCATACAACGCGCAACCCGATACAAAAAAAGAGGAAGGAAAAATATATCAGCAGAGTGGTTTTGGAATTATCATTGCCAAAACCAGGGGGGCATGTGTTATCGCCATATTTTGGCCAAAGAAGGAGATGGGTCGTGATCAAGATGGGCTTGGAAGATGTGTATATTCAACGTGTTGTTGGATCGGCCTAGTGCGTGGATTTGGGCTAAATTGCCCGTGTATCTTGTATCATAGTAGGTTCCGTGTTAGTTTAGGTTCCGTTTCAGTTTAGGTAAAGATAGAGTTGTAGAGTTATTCCAAAAGTAGAGAGTCTCCGGACTATAAATATGTACCTAAGGTTATTGAGAAAAGGAGGACAACCACGTTCACGACAAACACAATCTCAAGCATCGCCACCCCTTGTTTTCGAGGGTTTCTTCGGTAGTGTCATCTTGCCTAGATTGCATCTTGCGATCTAGGCGATTTTACTTATCGTTATTTGGTGTTACTCGTCTTGAAGCCTTGTTGATGGCGAGTAACATTATTATCATAGATCTGTTGAGGTTAGCATCGGTGTTCTTCGTTATAATCGTTCGATTTTGCTACCTCTAGTTGTCTCGCTACCTTTGCACCTTTTTCCCAAGTGCAAGGGTAGCACCTTGCTTGATCTTTATTTAGCTGATTCGATCCGTTATGGTTGTGCCTTGCTCGCCAAGGTTTAGTTTGATATCTACGTAGTCGGGCCTTACAAGCGGGTTGAACGATCCAAGAGTACGAGGGACGTGGCTTATTTGCTCTAGAGAGTTGTTCCGTAATTGACTTTACGTTGGTTATTAGGCCTCCTCTAGGGTTAATATTCTTCATCTTTGTACATACCAGGCTCAATTACGGGTAGGACGTTCCAGTTACGTGGTGAAAACGTTAAACCGTCGTAGATCGATTTAACTTGTAGTGATCAAGCAAAACCCCATGTTGTCGTAAATCTAATGCAAAACCATGGGGCAATCGGCTCTAGAAGCCGATTCTGTGGAAACTGGGAGCAGTCACGCTCGAATTTTACGATACTTGTTTACCATGCAGAAATCAATCGAGCAATCCTTCACCTTCTGACCAGGTATAGGTCGGTGGCATCTCGAACCAAGCCGGCGTGCGTCTGGGAGTTTTATGAACCGTTACGAGGGACCAGGGCCCACCAGCAGTTCTGGGAGCCTCCCGGCTCTTCGTGTTGCTCGTCGCTGCCCGCCGGTGAGTTTTGACAGGCAACAGTGTTCAATACCTTTCTTGAATGGAAAATGATATTGTATGGTGCCTTCTTTCATATCAATGATGGCACCAACTGTACTAAGAAAAGGCCATCCCAGAGTAATAGGACAAGAAGCATTGTATTCAACATCCAAAACATAGAAATCAACAAGGACATAAGCATTGTTAACCATGATGGGAACATCATTAATACTCCCCATGAGTTTCTTCTTAGCATTATCATTCAGTGGGACATCCAAATAACAATCTTCTAATGATGGCAAATCAGGCATTTCATAAATCTTCCTAGGCATAATAGAGACACTAGAACCAAGATCACATGAAGCTTTGAGATCAAAATCATTCACTTGCATATTAATAATGGGTTCCCAACTATCTTCTACTTTCCTAGGAATAGAAGCTTTGTGTTTTAGCTTCTCTTCCTTAATCTTAATAGGAGCATCTGTAATATGTTTGGTAAAGGAAACATGCATATCACTAGTATCAAGACTTCTAGCAAGCTTTTGTAAGAACATAATCACTTCAGAAATATTGCAACCATCAATATCAAAGTCAAACTTAGCATCACTAATGGTAGGCATAGTAGTAGGAGGAATAGGGGCTACTTGTGGTTTAGTGGTGATAGTGCACACACTATTGTTTCTATCAATTTCAGCTTCCCTTTCCCACTTAGCATGAAGTTGAGCTAACAGCCTAACATTTTCATCAATAGTAACTTGTATGGCATGAGAAGTAGCAAAGGTATTTTCCATAGTTTCAGGTTTAGCAGCCATTTTATTAACCAAGGAAGTTTGAGCTTCAGACAAAGAGGTTATATTTTTCTCAACAGTTAAAAGTTTTTCCTATATAGTCTTATTGAAAGTGGTTTGTTTACTAATAAAGTCCTTGAGCATGACTTCAAGTTCAGAGGGGGCACTTATAGCATTATTGTAAGAGCTTCCATAGGATTTTCCATTATTAGGAGGATAAGGCCTATAATTGGTGTTGCTACCAAAACTATTCCTATATGCATTGTTGTTGAAATTGTTGTTTCTAATGAAGTTCACATCAACTTGCTCTTCTTGATCAACCAAAGAGGCTAAGGGAACACTATTAGGATCTAGAGGAGCTTTCCCATTAACAAGCATAGCCATAATAACATCAATCTTTTCACTCATACAGGAAGTTTCCTCAACAGAATTTACCTTCTTACCATGTGGAGCTCTCTCAACGTGCCATTCAGAGTATTTAACCATCATATTATCAAGGAGACTTGTTTCAAAACCCAAAGTGAGGCCCATGAAGGTACCCTCAGCAGCAGAATCCAACAGGTTTCTTGAGGAGGAGTTCAAACCTGCATAAAAAGTCTGGATAATCATCCAAGCAGTGAGTCCATGAGTAGGGCAATTTTTAACCAAAGATTTCATTCTTTCCCAAGCTGGAGCAACATGTTCACTATCAAGTTGTTTAAATTTCATAATGTTACCTCTCATAGCAATAATCTTAGCAGGAGGATAGTACTTTCCAATAAAAGCATCTTTGCATTTAGTCCAAGAATCAATACTATTTTTAGGCAAAGATACCAACCATTCTTTAGCTTTTCCCCTCAAGGAGAAAGGAAAAAGTCTGAGTTTAATAATATCTCCATCTATATCCTTATACTTTTGCATATCACAAAGTTCAACAAAGCTATTAAGATGGGCAGTAGGATCATCAGAACCAGCACCAGAAAATTGCTCTCTCATCACAAGATTCAACAAAGCAGGCTTAATTTCATAAAAGGTAGCATCAGGAGCAGGTGGAGCAATAGGAGTGCTTAGGAAATAATTGTTGTTGGTGCTAGTGAAGTCACACAACTTGGTGTTCTCAGCAGAGTTCATTTTGGCAAAGGTTGGCAAGCCAAAAACAACAGGAACAGCTAGAGCAGGAACTAATTTTTTTGTGTTTTTGAATAAAGAAAGAAAACCAAGCTAGAATAATCTTTTTTTGAAAAGAGGCAAACAAAACCAAGCAAAAAAAACAAAGCAAACTAAAAATAAAGTAAATATAAAGTAAGTGAAGGACTCCCCTAGTGAAAACGTCCTTAGCCTCCCCGACAACGGTTCCAGAAAACTTGTTGATGACTCCTTGATGGCGCCAGAAAACTTGGTGCTTGATGTGGAGTCTTGTTGGGAACCCCAAGAGCAAGGTGTGAAGAGCACAGCAGCAAGTCTTCCCTCAGTTGAGACCGAGGTTATAGTGTAGGGGTTCGTAGCATGGAAAACAAAAAAAAATTATCGCATACAAACAAACAAGCCAAGATCTATCTACTAGATTGTAGCAACGAGTCGATGGAATAACTTACCCTCGAAGATTCCAAAGCGGTTAACGAGAGCAGATTCTCGTGGGTGATGTAGTCGTACTCTTTCCGATCTCAAGATCGCGTAGACGATCCTTCCGGGCAGGCAGCTCCTTGATCGGTCACACACGCCGGTACTCGACGAAGACCTTCCTCTCTCTTGTTCCAAAGAAAATGGAGGTTGTAGCACTCTCCTCGTGATTCCCAAGACGACGGCGTGGTGTCGGAAGTAGAGGAAGATCTTCGAGGCTTCGCCTTAAGCCGAGCGAGTATGGTGGAGTATGAGAGAGAGCTATTAGTGGTCTAGGGTTTAGACACACCAATTAGAAGGCTCTAATCCAAGGCTAGTGCAATTAGAAGCTCTAAACCAAAGCAGCTCTAAACCGAGTCTAGGGCTAGGATTTAGATTAGAGGATAGGAACTTGTGTGTCTAGAGGAGGCCCCGCCTCCTTTTATAGGTGGGAGGGCGGCCAAGGGAGGAGTCCTCCCAAGTCGGCTTTTGGCGGCCGGCTTGGAGGACTCCTCCCCAAGTCGGTTCCAACCACCTCTTGCTTGTTTCCCACAGTTTCTGTTTTAGCCGTTTGACTTTTAAAGCGGCCATTTGACTTTTCTGTTTTAGGATTCAATTTAATCCTTTATTTGGAACAGCAAGAACACTTAGTACATGATGCAATCATTCAATATGTAATGACACATTCATGTACCCTCCTCCCCGGAATGCCGGGACAATCCGAACCTTCTAGAACATTCCGGTGAAAACACCTAATCATTCGAACTCAAACAGGACTTTCCTTATATGAATCTTATTCTCCGGACCATTCCGGATCACTTCGTGATATCCGGATCCCATCCGAGACTCAACAACATTCGGTCTCTTTCTCATAATACCATAACTACTCAACAACGTCGAATCCTTAAGTGTGTCTCCCTACGGTTCGTGAATTATGCGACATGATCGAGACACTTCTCCGAACAATAACCAATAGAGGAATCTGGAAATTCATATGGCTCCCACGTATTTCTACGATTAATTTGCGATCGAATGAACCACTTACATACGATACCAACTTCCCCTTGTCTCACGATAGTTTACTTATCCGAAGTTATGATCGCTGGTATCTCGCATACCTAGTTCAACCTCACATCTTGATAAGTACTCTTTCTCGTTCCGTGATATGTGATCCCTTGTGAGCCACCACATGCTTGCAAGCTACTTGGATGACATTCCACCAAGAGGGCCCAGAGTATATCTATCCGTCATATGGATGGACAAATCCCACTCTTGATCCATGTGTTTCAACCGATACTTTCCGAACACTCAATGCCACCTTTATAGCCACCCGATTACGGTGGTGTTTGATGTCATCAAAGCATCCATCCGGTAAAGGTGATATGCATGATCTCATGGTCGAAGGAATTAGGTTACTATGTATCAGAAAGCATATAGCAATTGAACTATTTAAATGACTTGATCTTTATGCTACGCTTATCTATAGGAGTATGTCCATCACATCATTCTCCTAATGATATGATCATGTTGTTAATAACATCTCTATGTTCATGATCAGAAAACCATGATCATATATTAACCAACAAGCTAGTTTAACAAGAGGCTTTACTAGGGACTCTTATTTTAGTTTACAAATCATACACGTATTAATGTTTCCGGTTAATACAATTATAGCATGGTATGTAAACATTTATCATAAGTGTGAAGATATGATAATAACCACTTTATTATTGCCTCTTGGGCATATCTCCAACAGTCTCCCACTTGCACTAGAGTCAATAATCTAGTTTCAAACCTTTGTGTATTCAACACCTATGGCTTTCCTGTTGTATGTACCACGATTGCTAGTGGTCAATCGATCTCGGATCGACACTTCCAGTCCGTGTAATTGCATGTCTTTGCGTCTCTACGCATCACTCATTCTCTAATGAGATGGCTTTGTATAAATTTGGTCTTTCGGTGTGACCTTTAGCTCTTTGGGGTTAAAACATGTTGATATTATTGTCGCACAATATATCTTCATAGTATTATCCCGCTGTGAACTACACCTAGTTTGATAACAAACTACTTGACACAAATGCCCTCTTTAGCTGCTATAGTAGCAGTCATATACTTAGCCTTTTGTTGTAGTATCTGTCACAATGTCTTAACATTGGAACTCATCCAAATCCATTATGGAACTCACTTTCCATTACATTGTGCCACCCTTAGTTTAGATTGAGATAAAATTAATTTGTACTTTGTGACAAAGCTAGTATCAATGTAGTACTTTTACAATGAACTAACCAGCTATTTGTCACTTCTACAAATATTATACTCTTAGTTCTTCCAAAAGATCATAAGAATATCCTTACTATTGTCCAATGATCATCTTACGAATCATTCTGGTATATGCTCACAACATTTAGAGCATAGGACATATCTGGATTTGTACATATCACAAAGATGATTGATATAAATACTCTTTGTGATTTCATACATCAAGTATCAATCTATACTTGATTATTTGTTTCACTTTACCAAATGTCAATACACTTGAATATATCATCAATATTGAACTCATTCAATCCTTTCTGTGCGACAAGAACCTCTCTTGTAGTTTCTATATTGAACTCATTCAATATCTTGTCTATGTACTTCTGGCATAACCATATTAGCGTCTATTGATGCCAAATATTTGGGTTTTGCCTAAGTCTTTCATCGGGATGAAATTCTTAATATGTGTTAATAAAAGATACATTATTTCCAATCAACAATATGTCTTCCACATAATGTATTAGAAACATGTCTTAGCGCTCCCACTTAATTTCTTGCAAATGCAAGCATCTTCATCGTCTCTGATGAACTTTTAAATTCCTTTAACAGTTTCATCATAGTGAAGATTCCAACTCCGCAATGCTCACTTTAACCATTGAAGTTTGCATATGCTTTTAGCATCCTTTGAATTAACAAAACCCTATGGACCGTGTTATGCACATGTCCTAGGTAACGATTCTATTAGAAGAACTTGTTTTGTTTATTCAACTACCATATAACAAATTATATGTAGTGGTTGCTACATTAATCCGTCTAGACTAAATATCACTATGAAAGATCAAATCTTGTCATATACAACCTTTGAACATTGTTGTGAACTCTTTTCCAACATGTCGACTATTTCATAGATGTAAAACATCCATGTCTATTTCTTTATAGATCCAAATACGACTGTAAGGTCTTACACCTTTCTCGAGGGTCCTTCAAGTTCAAAACTTGATTTCTCGTGTATGGAACTATCACGGATTTTATGGCTTCAAGCCATTTGACGGAGTCAGGGCCCATCATCGCTTCTTTGCATGTAGTCGGTTCATTTATTCTCAAATAATGATTCAACCCTCAAATCTTGGTATTTGATTGTTTACCCGATCTACTTGTTTCAATAGGAACTTAGATCTCCGTGACCACAACCTTTGAGGCACGTGAGCCATGAGCATTGTTGCTGCCTCCGGAACACTTTTCGGTGCTGCGCAACTTTGCACATATAGCTAAGGTTCCTTTAACCTTATCAAAGTTCTATTATCCTCCCACTTTTCTTTTCACGAAAAATTCCTTCCCAAAGAAACTTGACGTTCTAAGCGACAAACACTTTTGTCTCTGGTGTTATGGAGGAATACTCAACAGTTATACAAAGACAGGTTCATCCGACTTTGGTTGCAAACATCTTTCTTATGCATAGCATACCAATGTTTAAGAAAGGACAACTTGGGTTTTATCCCAAACCATAACTTTATATGGTGTCATTTCAACGGATTATGATGGAGCTCTTTTCAGTGGAAAAACGGTAATATCTAAAGCTTTTAATCTTTAAAATACAATGGCAGTTTTATGAATTATACCTTTGATCTTACCATGTCAAACAAGGTTTAATTACATATCTCGAACGCTCCATACCCTTATGGTGTTTCGGGAAATGCAAATCCATGGAACGATTCCTTAAATCTCAGGTATTATGCTAAACTCTGTAACTCAAATATCTTCCTTTATGATCTTTATCATAAACTGTTTATATTCTTGTTACAATGATTTTGCACTTCATCTTGAAAGTCTTTGAACTTTTCAAATGTTTCATACTTCATCCTTATTAAGTAAATATACATATATTCACTCAAAATTTCGGAAAAAGCAAATGAAGTTAAAATCCATCGCTCTTGACTACACATAATGGACTTCGTACAACAATATGTACAAATTTCAATAAGCTAGTCTTTCGTTCCCTTTTGGCCTATGAACGAAGTTTCAATTATCTCTAGGAAAGTTTCACAAGTGTCATTTGATCAAAAATCAAAAGACTCCAAAATTCCATCCACATGGAGTTTCTTCGTGTTTTCTTTTCAGTATAATTTAAACGGCGATGTCACTTCCTAAGTGATCTTTCAATCAATTTGTCTTTCGACATCTTTAGCACTAGTTTTATGGATGTGATGTCTCCAACGATATTTGCGAATCCATCTTTTATGGATTACGACAATTATTTGAACAACCCTTTTGTTCTCATAATACCTGATAAAACAAATCTTTGAAGGCAAGCTTTGATGTTTAACGAGCAACACAATAACCCTTTATTTGTTCTCGATGAACATCATCACATATTCTTTTGCTAGTTACTTAGGCCATTGTAGTTCATGAATTGTGTTGTTTCGTATGACGATTCACACCAACAAATTCAGTATCAAATACTTGAGAACCACATTTTAATAAGCAAAGAATATAGCCATAACATGTATATCATCTATATACTTAAGCTGAACAATTCTAGTCTTTTCCTTTCTGCCATATACTTATGAGATTTTCTTTCAATATTTCCTTCTCTGTTTGAAAGAATCTATCAACATCAATAGTGGAGTCATACATATGACACATAGTCCAAAACATGTATAGTTAAATACCAATGTCTTTGGACTTGCACTTTGAAGTAGATCACCATCATCAAATGTTTGGTGTTCTTTCAAATTCCTTTCTTTAGTAAACTCTTAGTGTAGTAAACATTTTACCTACATCAAATATTCACCCTCATCATGGATTTATCCATGATCAAGCTACTTTTAGCTTGTAACGGTGAATCGCAAGTATAATGTTGCTCTCCAAAACCTTTTGGAGGATTAGGACAACTAGTGTCTCCAACCTTTTGCAAATTCTCATCAAAATATGAGAACATGAACTTTGCCATATTATACTCTATCATGTTGAAACCAATACTTTGTTTCAGATATCACAATATCTTCCACACATCATGGTTTCTGAAACAACTCTTTCAGATCCTATATAACCTTGATATTAAGACAATTCTTTGAATATCAAGAATCATGGAGACAAACATGATACTCATATACTAACACTTGGAATTGTCACTCTTGTTTTAATACCAATTATTAAACTTCATGGAGTAACCGGAACTTACTGAAAGTTTGCAATAGGACTTTTAAACTTTAGATTAACACTTCAAAAAACAATAAGATACCAGTTCGTAAAGTAACTAACCAGACTTCTATAGTTCTATCATCTCAATTATAACTAAGCGAAAGGTGGTAAACGGATGCCAATGACTACAACAACTATGCAAATTCACTTTGATTTAGTTTATGATAAATTGAGTTCTAATTAATAATTAAATTAATCTAGGTGAACTCCCACTCAAAACAATATCCCTCACATTGTTTTAGTGATCACACGAACCAAATCCACCACATCAAAACCGATCATCACGAGAGTTGATATAGCTTCAATGGCGAACAATCAACATGTTCATCATATCTACTATATGACTCATGCTCTACCTTTCGGTAATCCGTGTTCACGAGGCCATGTGCGTACATGCTAGGCTCGTCAAGATCAACCTTAGCTTCGCATGAGCAAATCGCTTGCTCACGTTGTATACACTCGTGAGAATCTAACACACCCGATCATCACGTGGTGCTTGAAACAACAAGCTTTTAGCGGTGCTAACTAAGGGTTAACACTTTATGACTTGAAATTCATGTGCATGAGGGATCATCTTATAATGCTACCGTCGTCTACTAAGCAATACAAGATGCATAAAGGATTAACATCACATGCAATTCATAATATGTGATATGATATGGCCTTTCTTCTTTGTGCTTCCGATCTCCATCTTCTAGCACGAACATGATCTCCATCATTACCGACATTGCATCAAGGTCAATGATGCTTCTCCATGGTTGTCGTCCACCGGCTTCAACTATTACAACTACCTTGAATAGACACGCGGGTCTTAACAGAAATTAAAGACAACCATATGGCTCGTGCCGGTTGCCTACTTACAATAAGGAACATTGCATACATCATATATAATCACAATCATGGCCATATCACATCACAGCACACCCCTGCAAAACAAAGTTAGATGCTTCTAATTTTCTTTGCATGTTTTACGTGGTTTGGGGCTTTCAATAAGTGTCGTTCTAACTTACGAACAAGAACCACAACATTGATACTAGTATTGTCAATCACCCGTTGTAAATTGGATCTTAACTATGCTAGGAAAAACAGGCACCCGCAAAGCCACTTATGCAATACAAGTTGCATGTCAAGCGTGGAGCAAGTCTCATGAACGATGTCATGTAAGGTTATCCCGGGCCGCTTCATCCCAACATACCGCAAGATGCAAAGTACACAAGAAGCAATCGACAATAAAAGCATCAATGGCCACAATGACCATTGTGTTCTACTCGTGCAACAGATCTACATATAGACACGGCTCTGATACCACTGTAGGGGTTCGTAGCATGGAAAACAAAAAATTTCTATCGCATACAAACAAACAAGCCAAGATCTATCTACTAGATTGTAGCAACGAGTCGATGGAATAACTTACCCTCGAAGATTCCAAAGCGGTTAATGAGAGCAGATTCTCGTGGGTGATGTAGTCGTACTCTCTCCGATCTCAAGATCGCGTAGACGATCCTTCCGGCGCTGCGTTCCGGCAGCGCTCCCGCAGTCGGTCACACGTTCGGTACTCGACGAAGACCTTCCTCTCTCTTGTTCCAAAGAAAATGGAGGTTGTAGCACTCTCCTCGTGATTCCGGCTGGCGTGGTGCAGGAAGTAGAGGGAGATCCGAGGGCTTTAAGCCGGAGCAAGTATGGTGGAGTATGAGAGAGAGCTATTAGTGGTCTAGGGTTTAGACACACCAATTAGAAGGCTCTAATCCGAAGGCTAGTGCAATTAGAAGCTCTAAACCAAAGCAGCTCTAAACCGGAGTCTAGGGCTAGGATTTAGATTAGAGGATAGGAACTTGTGTGTCTAGAGGAGGAGGCCCGGCCCCCCTTTTATAGGTGGGAGGCGGCCAGGGAGGAGTCCCTCCCAAGTCGGCTTTGGTTGGCGCCGGCTTGGAGGACTCCTCCCCAAGTCGGTTCCAACCACCTCTTGCTTGTTTCCACAGTTTCTGTTTTAGCCGTTTGACTTTTAAACTGGCCATTTGACTTTTCTGTTTTAGGATTCAATTTAATCCTTTATTTGGAACAGCAAGAACACTTAGTACATGATGCAATCATTCAATATGTAATGACACATTCATGTACCCTCCCGGTCTTGGACAATCCGAACCTTCTAGAACATTCCGATGAAAACAGGAATCATTCCCGAACTCCAAACGGGACTTTCCTTATATGAATCTTATTCTCGGACCATTCCGGATCACCTCGTGATATCCGGATCCCATCCGAGACTCGAACAACATTCGGTCTCTTTCTCATAATACCATAACTACTCAAAACAACGTCGAATCCTTAAGTGTGTCTCCCTACGGTTCGTGAATTATGCGGACATGATCGAGACACTTCTCCGAACAATAACCAATAGAGGAATCTGGAAATTCATATGGCTCCCACATATTTCTACGATTACTTTGCGATCGAATGAAACACTTACATACGATACCAATTTCCCTTTGTCTCACGATAGTTTACTTATCCGAAGTTATGATCGTCTGTATCTCTGCATACCTAGTTCAACCTCGTTACTGATAAGTACTCTTTTCTCGTTCCCGTGATATGTGATCCCTTGTGAGCCAGTCACATGCTTGCAAGCTACTTGGATGACATTCCACCAAGAGGGCCCAGAGTATATCTATCCGTCATATGGATGGACAAATCCCACTCTTGATCCATGTGTTTCAACCAATACTTTCCGAACACTCAATGCCACCTTTATAGCCACCCAGTTACGGTGTGGTGTTTGATGTCATCAAAGCATCCATCCGGTAAAGGTGATATGCATGATCTCATGGTCGAAGGAATTAGGTTACTATGTATCAGAAAGTATATAGCAATTGAACTATTTAAATGACTTGATCTTTATGCTACGCTTATCTATAGGAGTATGTCCATCACATCATTCTCCTAATGATATGATCCTGTTGTTAATAACATCTCTATGTTCATGATCAGGAAACCATGATCATATATTAACCAACAAGCTAGTTTAACAAGAGTCTTTACTAGGGACTCTTATTTTAGTTTACAAATCACACAAGTATTAATGTTTCCGGTTAATACAATTATAGCATGGTATGTAAACATTTATCATAAGTGTGAAGATATGATAATAACCACTTTATTATTGCCTCTTGGGCATATCTCCAACATATAGAACCAGAAGGAGGAAGGAAACGTCACACAGGTGTTGCAAGCAACGCGGAGACCTGCACAACACAAACTCAAGACTTTGCACCAACGAATAGTGAGGTTGTCAAGCTCACCGGTTTGCTGTAACAGAGGATTAAACGTATGGTGTGGAAGGTAATGGTTTGCAGCAAGTAAACAAGTAACAGTGGCAGATGTATCAATGGTAAAGATTGGACCGGGGTCCATAGTTCACTAGAGGTGCTCTCCATAGATAAACAACATGGCATGAAGGGTAAACAAATTACAGCAGGGCAATTGATAGGAACTGAGCAAGGCATAACAATGCAATTACTAGCCAGAAATATCCTATGAAGTTGATTGGGCAATACAACAATATACATAGACCGCCATCCAGCTGCATCTATGACTAGAAGTCCACCTTCAGGTTATCATCCGAACCCCCTCCAGTATTAAGTTGCAAGCAAGAGACACCTGCTTTAAGCAAAGTGTTTAAGGTAAACATTCCACATGTTCCATGAACAAGAGACCGTTCTTTTCTCCCTAGTAGCAACAACACATCTACAACCGAAGAGATTTATATCACCTCCCTTGGAAACTAGAGGCATGAACCCACTATCGAGCATAAATACCCCCTCTTGGAGTCACTAGCAACTATTTGGCCAAGATAACCACTAGCAACGGAGAGCATGCAAGATCACAAATAACACAGACATGATAGAATCATAAAGACAAAACCATTAATCAAACCAACATAATAATCTCAATATCCATCGGATCCCCGCAAACACAACATGCATGATTACAAATAGATTAGATCTTGATCATGAACGGAGCTCACAAGATCTATACATGAAAGCACAAAGGAGGAGATACAACCATCTAGCTACTACATGGACCCATAGTCCAAGGTGGAACTACTCACGCATCATACCGGAGAGAAGGCCTCCGAGATGATCTCCCCTCCGGCAGGGTGTCGGGAAGAACTTCAGATCCCCCCGATCTAGGGACGATGGTGGCGGCGTCTAAAGACGGTTTCGTGGAGATTTGATCGGGTACCCAGGGTTTCTACATCGGGGGCTTCTTATAGGCGAAGGGGCGAGACCGGGAGGTGGCTAGGGCCACCAAACCCTAGCCAGGCGCGAGCCCACCTGCCCCCGCACCTGGGGTGGGTCTGCCCCCCTGGCTGGCCCCTCCGGCCCTCCTCTGGACTTCTTGTTCCCCACGGAAAGTAATTGACTTTGACGTTTGTCTCGTCCAATTCCGAGAATATTTCTTTACTAACTTTTCTGAAACCAAAAACGGCAGAAAACAGGCATCTGGCACTGTTGCAACCTGTTAATAGGTTAGTACCAGAAAACATGTAAAAAGCACCTCAAAGTGTAGACAAGAAAAGCAAAGTAGATACAAAACAAGCATGGAACATCAAAAATTATAGATACATTTCCAACGTATCAGCACCCCCAATCTTAACTACTGCTCGTCCTCGAGTAGGTAATTGATAAACAGAATAATTTTTTAGGTGACATGCACCCTCACAAAGATCCAACCACTTGCAAGCATTGAAAGCTGGGATCAAAGAACTCTAAACATGTGCATGAAAGATGGAGTTCTAACAATAGGACATAGTAACTATGCATGCAACATGGCAAGCTACAAACAAAGATCATGAATAACATGTATTGAAAAACGTTTGTTTGTTTCACATACAAAAACATGGCATAGTGGAAATCAACTTGTCCCTCATAGAGTAGCAAATAGATGCATAGGACACCTGCAAAGTTCACTAGGGTGACTAGAAACAAGTAGCACAAGAGCAAGTAATAACACATTATGCATCAACTAATAAGATTTGGAACACTGCACACAGAATGACAACTATACTCTCTTAATGGTGCCGAAAGGTAGAAGGTGGAGACTCAATAGTGGTGGAAGAAAGACCTTTTTGTAAAGGAAGCAGGGATTACAAGTTTCAAAAAGAGCTTCCAAATATTATGGTACTTGTTAGCTTTCAGCCCTCATTGCCCCTTTCATAAGCATCTTGAAGTGTTTAATTTTAAAGTGGCAAAGCTGGAGTATATGATTGACGAAGTATAAGCTGGCAATCTCATGCCCCTTAAATACGAGGGCCACGCCTCATGCATACTGAACTTTGGGTCCAGGTAAGTTCTTGTCACTGTAAGTATTTGCATATCATTGAGAACCGCCAACGGGGCACCCCTTGCACATGGTACATGAGCTTTCCCATAACCAAAATGACAAGGTAGGCAGACAATGAGCATCTCATCAATTCTTCTTATTTACCATGGGAATATGGTGCTTTTTTCTCTCTTTCCTCTTTTCTCAACGTGTCTCTTTTTTAAGAAGAATGCTTCATAGATGTCACTATTGTGGCCTCCATTAGGATAATCTTTGTTTGTGGACTATGTGCGGTGACCCAGCATACCACTGCATGATGTAGTATACTATAGTCGTTGACATAACACCAATGAAACACCGTTCACGAGTATTACATCCCTCAGAATGGCACAACAGAAACACAGCGAGTCCAATACATAGCTTAAAGGTTACAACTCACTATTTACATAAGACCTAGAGAACAGTCTAGGTATAAGAGAGAAAAAGAACTTCTTACGAAGAAGAACCAAAGATAAATAACGCAAAGTTACTATACTATTTAAACTAGTACTTAACTAAGGAATTTGGCATTTGCTATCATTGCAACGCACTACAGAGATAGGTTCTTTGGTTAGAGATTGTATCTCTATCTAATCATTAACCTTGTCTTCACTTGAGTTGAGGTATATGTTGGCTTTCTTGTCTTCATTGAGGAGCTTTGGCTGCTTTTGATAAGTCCTGGAGCATATCTCGATGTAGTCTTCGTTTTAAGGCTTCAGGATCTAGCAAGGGTTAAGAAGATACTTTGAGTACGAGCGTACTCAGCAAATTCACTAGAAAAGGAGTGTTTGATGCACTATATCTATAGCCACAGACCATAGGTCGTAGGCAATACAAGTTTTGGTAAACATTTCTTTAAAGGTTGCTTTTATTCTTAAAAAGCTATGTCCGTCAGCCTTCACGGGTTTACCAGAACCTTCATGGGGTTTCTTTCCCGCCGCGTTCGCAGCTCCTTCCCGGAACAGGGAGTAACAAGTTACAGTTCTTACACTCTGCAGAGGTGTGTTACTTTACCCATGAGAGATCAACTCTTTGTTGCACAACCGGGCAGCTTATTCCCGTCCACAATTCCATGATGTGGGGCCCAGAAGATGATCCAAGCCAATCACTGCCCCCTTCGCGACCCCGCATGCCTCCTTGGTGTACACCATGCCCACTTAAAGAATTACGGCAATGGTTTATACAAACCGTTAGATGTCAGAACTATCATGGGACGATGAGGGTTCCCACCCATATGCTGCATATCCTCTACGAATTACCAATTAATATGCACGCTACGAGGATAACAGCCACGACCTGCACATCCGGCTTCATGCGAGAGGAAGAAGATACAGCTGACTTATCCGTCCCATTCCAAATCTCATGGACAATGCATAATATACGACGCAAGAATTACTGGCGACATTGGTTGTTAAGTCCAAGGTGATATAGTTCTGAACAGTTGTATCCCAACTATCAGATTTAATAGATTAACTGGTCACCCTGGATCAGTAATCAATAGTGCTCATTATTATTGGAAATAGTGTTTTCTGACATTTTTCAAATGCAGGCGAAGACAACACTGGATTTGTAAAATACTTTATAGAAAATAAACAAAGGACATGAGCAAGTGTGAACTTGCCTTTTGTGATTGCAAGACTATGCACTCACGGTCTTCGAGTCAGTGTATAAGATCCAAAATCTGAAATCAGCATCATTGGTCCGGTAAGGACTAATGTTTAAAGAAGCAATATGCTTTTATGCATAAGTAGAGTGATGCATGTTTTAAGTGTAAATTTCGGGAATAATGTTGTTCTAGGGTTTGGATTTTGAAAGTGGCTATTTTGGAATGTGTGATTCTTTTGGATAATTTTTGTAGTTGTATTCTTATTAGAGTTATGAGTGGTTGGAGTCAACACATATGTAGGAATAAAATATACATCCTTATGACATACTAGTTAGGACTACTTATACAAGATTTCTTATTTAAAGTGTCAAAAAGGATAACCTTCGAAGAAATGGTTTCTCTTCTAAGGTCTAAATAACCTTGTGGTTAGTTAGTGATGGTTGATGTTATTTGTTTTAATCAAATGGTTTGAGCTTAAGCGGCTTTATAGATTAATTACTTCATACCAAAGTTAACTATAAAACATGTAGTAATGTGTATGGTATTATATTTAGACTTTTGGAGACTAAAGTTAACTTTAAAATGTAGATAGTTTTGAAAGTATGATACTTACACCCTGGTATCTTGTATATATAAAAGGCGTTCTTTAAGTTATTTTAAAAATGTTTGTTCTGTTACTTGAGATAATGGTTTCTTAATTCTATGATAGAACAGTATCATTTACCTTTTATAGGTAAGTGAATAGGGTTTATAATTCCGGATATGACTTTTATTTAATTATCCTTAAACTTTCTTTAGTGTTATGGTAATTGTTGAAATTCGATAATTTAAAATAAATGGAAAGGATTTGATTTAATCACAAGATGTTCTTTAAGGTTTTTATCCTGAGTTGGAATCCTTTGAGTATGTAATATTCACAATGTTTTTGAACCATTAGAGTTTCTTTTCATTAATATTTAAGATTTGTACTCTATATTAAACTTATTTTATTTATTTAAAGGATATTAATAAATGTTATTTGTCCTTTTATGAATTATTAATGAAGTTACTAAGTTTAAATTTGTTCTCTCTGGCTACTGTCTGTTTCATCTTAAGATGATAATCCATTTAGGGTTCCTGCTAAGTGCTTGTTTATGTATTGGATGAATTGATTCATGTTTGGATGGTCTGTACACATGCTGAATTCTTATTGGCCTGAGGCTTGTTGCTTAAATTGATCTGTGATGTTTCTGGTGGCTTACTAAATGATTTGATGCTTAGACTGCATCTGATTCAGATGATATTGTTGTTTGGGAAACATGCTTGGTTAAGCTAATGATCTGATAGCTTTCCACTATTTTTTTATTCATTGTCATGATTATGATAAGATACAACTACTGTCTTAGTGCTGTTAGCTTGGAAATTAACATGTGGTTTGAGATCATCATGATCTCAAACAGTGAAGTGTATTATAGAAATATTCTAGTTATGATTCCTGTTTTTAACAGGGAAATGATTAGTTAGTTGATTTTCTGAATCTATGATGATTTACTGCTTTTCCTGATTCATATTGGATTGTTCTTGTGACACCATCATGTATGGCACACAAGTTTGATTCTAAACCATGGATTTGGTTAGTTTATACTTAATACCATCTTGGCTTTGAAAGATAAATATAGATGCTCTTATTTGAATTCCCTAAGACCAATGATGTTGGTCTGAGGCTTAGGGATTCAAATCTTATCTAATTGTTTTATCTAGATAGTCCTGGTAGTGGTACCAGCTATTCTTATTGAACCAAAGCTTGGAAAAATTATAGTGAGCTTGATCAATCTATGGATCCAAAAATTTGTTTCTAAGGTGCTACCCTTATTTTAGGGATGTGCCTAGAAATAGATCATAGGTATATGTATGATTGAATTGTAGAATATAGTTTGACAACCAGAGCAAGGATGTTGCTCTGAGCTCTGGTTGGATCTTGGTATTTTGTGGTTTGCCTTTAGAACTTACAAGGAATCCCTATGATGGATTCACCCCACTTGTGTGCTTTCTGCGGGTTTGTTTTATAAAAGAACAGATGCTTTCTCTAAATAAGATGATTAGATCTTGTGAATGTTTTATGAAACTCACCACAAAAACTGATATTTGTGGAGTAAGTTGGTGATGATCTTGATCTGGTTTTGCTGGACTCCTATGCTTGATCTGGAGCTAGCCTGCTCCTCCTAGCTCCTGGGCTTGGCCTTGTTGTCCACCTGATTCATCCCCCTCCTTATGTCACCATCCTGGTGATGTTTGGGTTAATCTGGGTGGTTGGTTTGGCTGCTGTTCTTGGCTAAACTGTTGCTCACCCTGGCTGTGCTGGGGTGTTGTGTAATGGAGTGGTGCACTAAGGTGCTTCTCCTCGGTTGTGCTGTGGTTTTGTGATCCTGACTGTGTTTGTGTGATCGACAGCATACCATTTTGCATGCCGTGTGTGTGCTGCCTGCGTGCCTGCTATGCACATATGGATAAGTTCAGAAAATTTGCACTTACTATTACCAATCTAGTTTTACCTTGGCTGGTGAATTGGTCCCTTTTTGGCTGTCATTTGCATTCTGGCTGTGAATTTATGAAAGATAAAATCTTTCATATTTGGTGAAACTTGCCCCTCTTTAACGTTTCTCAATGATGAGATTGTCAAGTGCACCTCACTGATATATCTAAGAGAAATATATACTAACACTAATCTGGTTTTATTTCTATTTAATCTTTGTTTTGCAGGTTCAAAGATAAAGATGAATATTTAGTATAGGTTTTAGATATAGGATAGTTAGTAGATGTAATTTTCTTAGTCCTTTGTAATTTTCTTTTATAATTCTTGTAATCTTTATTTTATTCAATTGTAATAAATATTATATTGTTATTAATAAAGAATACTCTTTATTCTTTATTCTGCTGTAACTTGTTTATGTCTTTATAATATGAAAATGAATTTCATAATTTCTATTGTTTTGAGATTTAAGTTATACTGCCTATATCTTAATTAATTTAAGATTCAAATCTTATATTTAAATTATTTAAATTATAATTCAAACACTTAAGTTTTTTCAAACCCATTTCAAAACACACATCATTATTTTAAGATCACATCAAAGTTTATAACAATCCTACTTTAAGACTAAACCTAATCTTAAAGTAAGAAAGAAACATTGATCACTTAAGATTTTATTTGGCGAAAAAAATTCCCACCTTTTCACAAATAGATGCATGCAACAATACATAATCCTAAATCTACCCTTCGTTAGGTTCCTAAATACTGGGATGTTACAGACTTCCCCCCTTAAATTAAACTTCGTCCCAAAGTTTGTGGAGATGTACCAGAATAATTCTAAATGAATCTTTCTTAAGTTCACTTCCTTCTACCATGTGGCTTTTCTCTCAGGGGGATGTTCCCACTGTATCTTGCAATATTTGATTGCTCTATTCCTCAATCTTTTCCAATTTTCTTCCCAAATCTTACAGGGCTATCAAAAATAAATTGGTTTGCTTATAGTTCTAACTTTTGATGTGCTATTGCCTCCTCTGGAATTTTTAACATTTGCGAAGTTGTGACATATGAAAAGCATTATGTACCTAAGCCAATTCTTTAATGGTAAGTTTAAAGCATAAGTGATAGTTCTGTTTTGACGTAGCATCTTAAATGGTCCGATATATCTTGGACTCAATTTCCCTTTAACTCCCAATCTTTTTACCCTCTCATTGGACTTTACTTTAAAATAGACCACATCTTCTACTTCTGAACGCCATGATCTTTGGCTTTGATCCGCATAACTTTGCTACCTGCTTTGGGATATTTTCAGTCTTTCCCTGATCTTATCAATGATGTCTTGTCTATACTTCAGCTAACTTCTCAGCATTATCCTATTGGATTTACTGGAATAAAATGTGCACTCTGAGTGAGTCTGTCCATAATTACCCATATCATATCTTTTCTTTTTAGTGTCATAGGTGATCCTGTGATGGAGTCCATACCTATTTCCTCTCATTTTACTTCAGGAATTCCTAAGGTTTGTAATGATTGCTATACTCCCCACTCCATGATGATCTTTATTGGAATTAATCGGAATATTCCATAATCTTATTGGATATCCTCATTCAATTCTTTTTCTTGAAGTAACAGTTTCGTTACTATATTTATTACAGTTCGGTAGTTCTCATTTTTATGTTTCTATATACGCATTTTAATGGTCCACAGACTATCTTACTATTCCTGTCATTATACCGTTGATATTGATATTCCTTCCAAGATTGGATTTGAACTCAATTTTTCCATACCCATTGGACTTGTTTCATTAGAGTTCTATATTACTTCTTAAGGGTTGCTTAAAAGTTGTGTCCTTTCAAATTTTATTGTTTTTAAATGTATCCTTCATCACCCTCAAATTTTCCAAAGTATTTTCTTCAACTATCCTTCCTAATGTTTACTCTTCCCCATTAAACTTTACCAATAGTTTTGAAACTCCATATATATAAGCTATTGATTCTTGAACTAAAATGTTGGTTCCTGTTCGGTTTATATTTTACTGCTTTAAAGTCCAATGAAAGATTATATGGTGCATCCACATAGTTGTGGATCTCCGAAGCAAATCTTTCAGCACTAAATATTGTACTTACTATTAGGGCATTTTTGCTGAATAAACTAGACCTTGCAAAGCATCTTGCCAAGCGATCATCTTCAAATATGTTAAAATTTCTTAGGTCTTACTTAACTTAGGCCAAATTTAATGCTATTTATGCAACGTTTAATAAGATTTGGTTCACTATTTCAACCAAATACCAGCTGCGGATAAAATACCAACTAGGGATTAGTTACTAGCTATGGATCAAATACCAGTTGCAGATTATTACCAGTTGCTAACCGTCCTAGGGTGTGTGTATTACCCTATGGTTTCCCACATACTCCTCGCATTCACTCGGTATTGTCAGATCTTGAATACCATTTTGGTTCCAAAGCTAACTATTTATACTTATTCATGATACTTCCATGAATTTGGTACAACCATTCCTTTGCTTCTTAGTAATATTACCCACTTTGATTGAGCTTTAAGTTTATTATATCTTGTGGTTCCATACATCTTCTATACCAACTTCTTTCTTGGGTCTAGCTAGGAATAATTTATGCTTTATCTATCCTCTAAGTGGTATTAACACTCCTTATATCTTGCTTCTTTATTCCCGTAAGTCTTCCTTTTTGATCTTTAAAATTCGTCGCTCCCTTACGCGGATTCCCATTCCTATCTAGGTCTATAACATTAAATATAACTGGGTGTTTCATCATGCATTTGCACACCTAATTAAACTTTATGTACAGATCTAGTCAATCAAGAAAAATCAATAGGATCCAAAAGTCGATAAACAACCAAACAGATACCATCTATTATACATAGGTTTTAGATAATTTACAAATGTACTAGATATTCCAACGGTTTGCTCCATACCTATTTGCACCACTATCTTACAAGAACTTCTTGTTCCTGTGGATATACCCTCACTTATTCCGACAAACCTTCCAAACTACAGTACATATTACCCTCTATATACATTATTCAAGCCCTCATCCCTTGGGATGTCATTTCTTTCTTACTTTCATCTTCCTCTAGTGCTTCCTGGAGTTCCGTCCATGATGACGTGAAGTCCTACGACTGCCTTCTGGAGCATAAGAGCATCTAGGAGGTGTGTAATCTTGATTAGAAGTACCGAGGCTGAGATTAGTCATTGAAAAATGACTAGAGTTGGCGTAATCTTCCACCGAATAGTTCGGGTTTTCTGGCAACGCTTCCTCATAGTAAGTTGGTTCCTTAATTTTTTCTTGGATCCAGTCATACAGATTGGTGTAGTAGCTATTGGGATACTCTTCTAAGTTGATGGGATTAGTATCACCCCCATATGGTCCATAAGGCTCTCTATGGTTATAGTTGATCTCCTCCTCAATACCCGCATCACAAGGTATAGGATTCCCTATGGTTTTACCTTGAGATTCTACTTCCCATCCATACTTATTAGGCTCAGGTTTATTTGGAATAACTTTATTCCATTCCTGTTGTTCGGAATTGTACTTGGTCCATAAGTCTTCAGGTGGCTTGAAATCATTCTGGTAATAGGCATAATTTTTTGAGTTTGGGTCATCAAACTCAGTTTCCTCAAACACTTCTCCTGAAGGTATGTATTTGGGATGCTTAGCTTCTTTATCTAACTTCTTCCTACAAGCCATTGTTTTATAAGGATCAGTAAAATCCTCAATGACCGTATCCAGCTCCTGAACTAAGACTTGGTGAGTGTTATGATAAGTGTTTAGCAAAGACCGATAACGATCCATATACTCTGCAGCTAGAGTAGGTTCAGTTTGAACTAAGGTAGAGTGGTCTAACTCATGCTCTTAGTTTGAGGTTTCATGTGGTATAATAGCGTGATTACTACCTTCTAGAGCTTGGGATTTATGTTCTCGGATCATGGTTATGGCTGCTGCTACGGAAATCTGATATGCAGATGCCATGCACCTTGCCTCTCCTGCTGTCGTTTCTCCCTTTAGTCCTAACTTCTTGGGTAACATGATCATAACACGGTATTTAGCTAATACCTGCCCATCATAGTAACTGTAAATCTTGACCAGAAGTCTTGATTCACACTCCAAACTCCACAGAAGTTGTCGGAGATTGTATGTTCAATCCCCTCCATAGTCATCCAACGTCCTGTTCATCACCTGAACATTCCGGGGTGGATATCGAGGTGCCATGTGGAACTGTGGATAAGAAATTATCATCAGTCACATAGAGTTAAAACTCTTGGGTAATGATTGGAAATTGCAATCATATAAAAGATTTATCGCACTAATAACATAACATGATTATTCTCAAGTGAATATCTCTCATATCACTAGAGAACTCTTCATTATTGCTAGGATATGTCCTACAGGTTCTACCCATTTACTAGGTTTCCGTCCTAAGGTCAAAGCATATGCTCTGATACCAACTGCGGTGACCCAGCATACCACTGCATGATGTAGTATACTATAGTCGTTGACATAACACCAATGAAACACCGTTTACGAGTATTACATCTCTCAGAATGGCACAACAGAAACACAGCAAGTCCAATACATGGCTTAGAGGTTACAACTCACTATTTACATAAGACCTAGAGAACAATCTAGGTATAAGAGAGAAAAAGAACTTCTTACGAAGAAGAACCAGAGATAAATAACGCAAAGTTATTATACTATTTAAACTAGTACTTAACTAAGGAATTTGCATTTGTTGTCATTGCAACGCACTACAGAGATAGGTTCTTTGGTTAGAGATTGTATCTCTATCTAATCAGTAACCTTGTCTTCACTTGAGTTGAGGTATATGTTGGCTTTCTTGTCTTCATTGAGGAGCTTTGGCTGCTTTTGATAAGTCCTGGAGCATATCTCGATGTAGTCTTCGTTTTAAGGCTTCAGGATCTAGCAAGGGTTAAGAAGATACTTTGAGTACGAGCGTACTTAGCAAATTCACTAGAAAAGGAGTGTTTGATGCACTATATATACACCTACAGACCATAGGTCGTAGGCAATGCAAGTTTTAGTAAACATTTCTTTAAAGGTTGCTTTTATTTTGAAAAAGCTATGTCCGTCAGCCTTCACGGGTTTACCAGAACCTTCGTGGCGTTCCTTTCCCGCCGCGTTCGCAGCTCCTTCCCGGAACAGGGAGTAACAAGTTACAGTTCTTACACTCTGCAGAGGTGCATTACTTTACCCATGAGAGATCAACTCTTTGTTGCACAACCGAGCAACTTATTCCCGCCCACAATTCTATGATGTGGGGCCCAGAAGATGATCCAAGCCAATCATCGCCCCTTGAGCGACAAGATGCCTCCTTGGTGTACACCATGCCCACTTAAAGAATTACGGCAATGGTTTGTACAAACCGTTAGATGTTAGAACTATCGTGGGACGATGAGGGTTCCCACCCATACGCTGCATATCCTCTACGAATTACCAATTAATATGCACGCTACGAGGATAACAGCCACGGCCTGCACATCCGGCTTCATGCGAGAGGAAGAAGATACAACTGACTTCTCCGTCCCTTTCCAAATCTCATGGTCAACGCGTAATATACGGCGCAAGAATTACTGGCGACATTGGTTGTTAAGTCCTAGGCGATATAGTTCTGAACAGTGGTATCCCAACTGTCAGATTTAATAGATTAACTGGTCACCCTGGATCAGTAATCAATAGTGCTCATTATTATTGAAAATAGTGTTTTCTGACCTTTTTCAAATGCAGGCGAAGACAACACTGGGTTTGTAAAATACTTTACAGAAAATAAACAAAGGACATGAGCAAGTGTGAAGTTGCCTTTTGTGATTGCAAGATTGTGCACTCATGGTCTTCGAGTCAGTGTATAAGATCCAAAATCTGAAATCAGCATCATTGGTCTGGTAAGGACTAATGTTTAAAGAAGCAATATGATTTTATGCATAAGTAGAGTGATGCACGTTTTAAGTGTAAATTCTGGGAATAATGTTGTTCTAGGGTTTGGATTTCGAAAGTGGCTATTTTGGAATGTGTGGTTCTTTTGGATAATTTTTGTAGTTGTATTCTTATTAGAGTTTATGCGTGGTTGGAGTCAACACATATGTAGGAATAAAATATACATCCTTATGACATACTAGTTAGGACTACTTATACAAGATTTCTTATTTAAAGTGGCAAAAAGGATAACCTTCGAAGAAATGGTTTCTCTTCTAAGGTCTAAATAACCTTGTGGTTAGTTAGTGATGGTTGATGTTATTTGTTTTAATCAAATGGTTTGAGCTTAAGCGGCTTTATAGATTAATTACTTCAGACCAAAGTTAACTATAAAACATGTAGTAATGTGTATGGTATTATATTTAGACTTTTGGAGACTAAAGTTAACTTTAAAATGTAGATAATTTTGAAAGTATGATACTTACACCCTGGTATCTTGTATATATAAAAGATGTTCTTTAAGTTATTTTAAGAATGTTTGTTTTGTTACTTGAGATAATGATTTCTTAATTCTATGATAGAATAGTATCATTTACCTTTTATAGGTAAGTGAATAGGGTTTATAATTCCGGATATGACTTTTATTTAATTATCCTTAAACTTCTTTAGTGTTATGGTAATTGTTGAAATTCGATATTTTTAAATAAATGGAAAGGATTTGAGTTAATCACAAGATGTTCTTTAAGGTTATTATCCTCAGTTGGAATCCTTTGAGTATGTAATATTCACTTAGGGTTTAAGATAGTTTAAGATGTTTACAATGTTTTTGAACCATTAGAGTTTCATTTCATTAATATTTAAGATTTGTACTCTATATTAAACTTATTTTATTTATTTAAAGGATATTAATAAATGTTATTTGTCCTTTTATGAATTATTAATGAAGTGAATAATTTTAAATTTGAGTTATTAAGATGTTTGAGTTTTTGTTTAATTTAAAGTATAGTATGATATTTTTATTGATTTAATAATCTTTTTAGGAATTATCAATTATACATTAAATTTATTACTAAATATTTATTTAGTATTTTTCAAAAATACTATATTACTAATGTATAATGAAAGTGATTTTTATTTATTTTTATCACGTTTCAATAATTTTGTAAAATTCTTTAAAGAATATATAAATTACAAAATTCTTATAAAAATTTAAATGTCTAAGATTTTATATCTTATTTTATTTGGACAAAGTGGATTATTGTGAATCAAAAAATATTTTATTTATAATTTTTGGACTTTTATTTTATTTTCTAGAATTTTATTGAGGTTAGGGGTATTTTGGTCTTTTCCAATTGATCAAAATCGTTTTATTAACAACTTGGGCTGGTTATTCTTATTGGGCCCTGTTGGCCCACTAGTACTAGACTAAAGAGCCACCCCGAGGGGTCTGGCCCAGCTCGGCCCACTCCTCACTGCCTCTCTCTCTCTCTCTCTCTCTCTCTCTCTCTCGTTCATCCTCTCCTCCTCTGACCTCGACCCTGTGGCCGGCGATGCCGCCACTTGCGATTCCCGCCGCCGTCGGCCGTTCTGGTCGCCGCCGTCGACCGTTCTGGTCGCCGCCGTGGTGCATTAGGGGGTTATCGACGACGCCCGTCCGTTCTATCCAATTGGATTCGAGCCTAGGGCTCTCCTGCGATGGATCGATGTCGTCCCGAACCCTAGGGTTTGGCGGTTGGCATGGATTCAAGTGTTGCCGTGGTCGTCATGCATCGAGGTGATGCTCTACTATTCCAGGTGTGATCAGGGTCATTGTCGTGGAGCCGTGTGGGTTGCAGCGCCCCCTCTAGGGTGCTCCCCGTGCCGCCATGGTCGTCGGCCCCCTGCTTCCTCTTCTATCCTTCATCGAGGACCTATGGTGAGTTTGATCCTTCTCTCCTGGTGTTCTCTGTGTTTGCTGGTTCAATGCTAGACGTTGGCCGTGTTCTCTCTGGTTACTGTCCGTTTCATCTTAAGATGATCATCCATTTAGGGTTCCTGCTAAGTCCTTATTTATGTACTGGATGAATTGATTCATGTTTGGATGGTCTGTACACATGCTGAATGCTTATTGGCCTGAGGCTTGTTGCTTAAATTGATCTATGATGTTTCTGGTGGCTTACTAAATGATTTGATGCTTAGACTGCATCTGATTCAGATGATATTGTTGTTTGGGAAACATGCTTGGTTAAGCTAATGATCTGATAGCTTTCCACTGTTTTTTTGATTCATGGTCATGATTATGATAAGATACAGCTACTGTCTTAGTGCTGTTAGCTTGGAAATTAACATGTGGTTGATCTCAAACAGTGAAGTGTATTATAGGAATATTCTAGTTATGATTCCTGTTTTTAACAGGGAAATGATTAGTTAGTTGATTTTTTGAATCTATGATGATTTACTGCTTTTCCTGATTCATATTGGATTGTTCTTGTGACACCAGCATGTATGGCACACAAGTTTGATTCTAAACCATGGATTTGGTTAGTTTATACTTAATACCATCTTGGCTTTGAAAGATAAATATAGATGCTCTTATCTGAATTCCCTAAGACCAATGATGTTGGTCTGAAGCATAGGGATTCAAATATTATCTAATTGTTTTATCTAGATAGTCCTGGTAGTGGTACCAGCTATTCTTATCGAACCAAAGCTTGGAAAAATTATAGTGAGCTTGATCAATCTATGGATCCAAAAATTTGTTTCTAAGGTGCTACCCTTCTTTTAGGGATGTGCCTAGAAATAGATCATAGGTATATGTATGATTGAATTGTAGAATATAGTTTGACAACCAGAGCAAGGATGTTGCTCTGAGCTCTGGTTGGATCTTGGTATTTTGTGGTTTGCCTTTAGAACTTACAAGGAATCCCTATGATGGATTCACCCCACTTGTGTGCTTTCTGAGGTTTTGTTTTATAAAAGAGCAGATGCTTTCTCTGAATAAGATGATTAGATCTTGTGAAGGTTTTATGAAACTCACCACAAAAACTGATATTTGTGGAGTGAGTTGGTGATGATCTTGATCTGGTTTTGCTGGACTCCTGTGCTTGATCTGGAACTAGCCTGCTCCTCCTAGCTCCTGGGCTTGGCCTTGTTGTCTACCTTATTCATCCCCCTCCTTATGTCACCATCCTGGTGATGTTTGGGTTAATCTGGGTGGTTGGTTTGGTTGTTGTTGTTGGTTAAACTGTTGCTCACCCTGGCTGTGCTGGGGTGTTGTGTAATGGAGTGGTGCACTGAGGTGCTTCTCATCGGCTGCGCTGTGGTTTTGTGATCCTGACTGTGTTTGTGTGATCGACAGCATACCATTTTGCATGCTATGTGTGCAGCTTGTGTGCCTGCTACGCACATATGGATAAGTTCAGAAAATTTGAACTTACTATTACCAATCTACTTTTATGTTGGCTGGTGAATTGGTCCCTTTTTTGCTATCATTTGCATTCTGGATGTGAATTTATGAAAGGGGAAATCTTTCATATTTGGTGAAACTTTCCCCTCTTTAACATTTCTCAATGATGAGACTGTCAAGTGCACCTCACTGACATATCTGAGAGAAATATATACTAACACTAATCTGGTTTTATTTCTATTTAATCTTTGTTTTGCAGGTTCAAAGATAAAGATGAATATTTAGTATAGGTTTTAGATATAGGATAGTTAGTAGATGTAATTTTCTTAGTCCTTTGTAATTTTCTTTTATAATTCTTGTAATCTTTATTTTATTCAATTGTAATAAAGATTATATTGTTATTAATAAAGAATATTCTTTATTCTTTATTCTGTTGTAACTTGTTTATGTCTTTATAATATGAAAATGAATTTCATAATTTCTATTGTTTTGAGATTTAAGTTGTACTACCTATATCTTAATTAATTTAAGATTCAAATCTTATATTTAAATTATAATTCAAACACTTAAGTTTTTTCAAACCCATTTCAAAACACACATAATTCTTTTAAGATCACATCAAAGTTTATAACAATCCTCCTTTAAGACTAAACCTAATCTTAAAGTAACAAAGAAACATTGATCACTTAAGATTTTATTTGGCGAAATTTTTTCCCACCTTTTCACAAATAGATGCATGCAACAATACATAATCCTAAATCTACCCTTCGTTAGGTTCCTAAATACTGGGATGTTACAGACTTCCCCTCTTAAATTAAATAGGGGGCTAGCCGGGGTGTCGGATGGACGACAAAACACCATCGGCTATCCCTGTAGGCGACACAAACAGGAATCCCCACCCCCATCTTGACTCTCCTCTGCGCTACGGCCACCCCACCACGGTTCGCCGCCGCAACCACCCTGCATGCTGCTTCCATTTCCTCCGGTAGAAAACTCACCCAACCACTACATATACTTCCCCACCTTCCGCGCCTCCGCATCGCCCCATCTCTCCGCCGCTCGGACTCCCTCGTAGCTCCAAGCCCACCCACGGACGCCCTACATGGTAGGTGACCCAGCATACCACTACATGATGTAGTACACTATAGTCGTTGACATAACACCAATAAAACACCGTTCACTAGTATTACATCCCTCAGAGTGGTACAACAGAAACACAACAGGTCCAAGACATGACTATAGGTTACAACTCAACTCTTTACACAAGATCCAGAGAACACTCTAGGTTAAAGAGAGAGAAAGAAACTTCTTACAAAGAAGAATAAAAAAGAAACAACTTAAAAACTATCATACTATTAAGACTAGTATCTTAACTAATGGTCTGGCATTGCTGCTATTGCAATTTAATACAGAAATAGGTTCTATGGCTAGAGATTCTATTCCTATCTAATCCGCAACTTCGTCTTTACTTGAGTTGATATATATGTGACTTTCTTGACTTCACTGGAGAACTTTAGATTCTGGTGATGATTCCTGGAGCATAACTTGTTGTAGACGTCGTCTTAATGGCTTCAGAATCTAGCAAGGGTTAAGAAGATACTTTGAGTACGAGCGTACTCAGCAAGTTCACTAGAAAAGGAGTGTTTGATGCACTATATCTACGGCCACAGACCATAGGTCGTAGGCAATGCAGGTTTTCGTAAACATTTCTTCAAAGGTTGCTTTTATTCTAAAAAAAAACTATGTTCGTCAGCCTTTACGGGTTTACCAGAACTTTCATGGAGTTCCTTTCCCACCGCGTTCGCAGCTCCTTCCCGGAACAGGGAGTAACAAGTTACAGTTCTTACACTCTGCAGAGGTGCGTCACTTTACCCATGAGAGATCTTAGCTTTGTTGCACATCCGGGCCGCGAACCCGTTCACACTTCCTTGGTGTGAGGCCCAGACTAAGACCCAGGCCAATCACTGCCTTATCCGCGACCCCGCATGTCTCCTTGGTGTACGCCAGCCCACCTATTGAATTACGGCAATTGGCAGTACATACCTTTCAGATGCCGAAACTATCGTGGGACGTTGAGGGATCCCACCCATATGTTGCATATCCTCTACGAATTACCATATAATATGTACGCTACGAGTGAAAACAACCACGACCCGCACATCCGGCTCCATCCGAGAGGGAAAAGATACAGCTGACTTCTTCGTCCCATTCCAAATCTCATGGTCAACGCGTAATATACGGCGCAAGAATCACTGGCGACATTGGTTGTTAAGTCCTAGATAATATGTTCCTTTACCACTGGAACTCTTATAGTAGGTTATTACCTCATGGTAATTAACCTATAATCATATTATTATGAAAATAGTGCTTTCTGACCCTTTTCAAATGCACGCGATGACAACACTTGATTTGTAAAATACTTTACAGAAAATAATCAAAGGACATGAGCAAGTGTGAACTTGCCTTTTGTGATTGCAAGATTATACACTTACGGTCTTCAAGATAATATAAGATCCAATATCTGAAATCAGCATCATTTGTCTGGTAAGGACTAATGTTTAAAGAAGCAATGTGCAATTATGCATAAGTAATGCTATGCATTTTGTAAAACTCCCAAAGTGAATCCCCAATACTTTTGAGTGAAGTGAGTTTAGGTAATTATTTTAAGAGTTGATTTATCTTCAAGTTTTACTTTACAAGTAGTGGTTTTTATAAAGAACTTAAGTGTTAGCAACCCAAAATATACCATTAAAGGATAATGTGTTTATAATTAATTGTCATCTGGTGACTATGATAAAAGTCCTTGGGTTGAGTTGTTAAGTGTTGAAGAACTTATTATGATATTATTGCTTGAAGTGGCAAAAATAATAAAATTTGAAGTAAAGATTTCCTTTCTAAGGTTTAAACAATCTTTATTGTTAAAAAACGTGATTAATGTCTTTTAGTGTTTGAGTGATTAGTTTGGACTTGAGATGCTTTATGTCATAATTGAAATAGACCAAAGTTAACTATAAAAACATAAGTAATTTATCTGACATGATGTTTATAAGTCTTGAGGCTAAATTTAACTTTAAAAGGTTAAGTAAACTTAAGATGTAATATATTTTAATTATTCCCAAGTTTTAGATTTATGATAGGTATAACTAAGGTGTGGAATTATTCACGTTATATTTAATTGAATGATTTAGATTAAATTTGTTTTGCTTATTAAGGAATAATATGTATTTATTTAATGGAAGCATAATTAGATGATCTTATTAATTTGTAAGAATTTAAAGTTATGTTAATAGTGGTTAAGATATAATGATTATTCACCATATTATATAAATGGATGATACCCAATGTTTATTTAAAAGGATTCTTAATAAGATTTTTAAAAGAATATTTTAAAGTTAAAAAATTATACTTAAATTTGATTATGAATTTAAGTTATGGGTTTGGAATTTAGTACAAAGACACTAATTGCTCAAGGTTTTATAAGAATTGTGATTATTTCTTACTTAACAATTATTTTTAAAGAATTCACAAAATAGGTATTAGGTAAGGATTTATTATTTAAAATATTAAAGACTTCTCTAATAATATATTTAATATTTTCTAGTGTAATATATTTATTTAAGACCTTAAAAATGAATTTTATTTATTTCTAAGCATTATATTTATTTTTATAAAATTCATCAAAGAATTAAGTGTCTTTAAATATTTGCTTTATGTTTTATTTGTAAAACTCTAAGTTAGTATTTTTATAAAATAGTAGAGTTATTTTTATATACAAAAATAATTTTTATTTATTTTTAGGGGTTTTTTCTTATTTAATTTAGGATTTAATGGTGTTAGTAATTATTTACTTTATATTTATTTTAAATAAATAAAGTTATATTTTTATTAGATAGATTTTGCTTTTATGATAATTCTAACATGTTAAATGTATTTTTATGATTTTTCTATAATTTTCTATAGCTAAAAATGTTTGGAGGTTATTTTAGTAATTCATTCATTTTTTTATTTTTTTCCTAACCTAATCAGCTTGGGCCGTTTGGTTGGGTATGTGGGCTGGCCTGGCCCAACTGGACCATGCCAGACCCCTCACCCCCGGCCCACCCCTCACCACACTATGCTCAGACTCACGCACACAGATACAACCTTACCCCTCTCGCGTTCCTCTCCTGCGATCACCTTGTGCGCCCGCCTATGCATAGCCTTCCGCCTCTGGCGCAGTCGTCCGTCAGCGCCCACCACAGACGCTTGCTGGCGCTGTCTAGCCCAACCTCCTTCCTCTGTTTCCCGCCGCTTCTCCTTCTGGCTGCCCTGACCCCCTCCCTGGAGCTAGGGTTTTGCCGCCTCGACTCAGTCGTGAGTCGGTGATACTCCTGTCTCCTCCTGGCGTTGATGATGGTTCTACGATGCACGGTTGGAGCTGATGCGGCTTGGCACGGGTAGTAGCGCTGCAGCACTCCTCATGTTACCATGCTGTTGTGGCTCGTTGTCGATTCCCCTGGGGTGCTATTGGTAATGCTTGGCGCGGGTTGAGAGCCACCGGTGCTCCTCGTACCGCCACGCCAATCTTCACCGCCGGTATGCTTCCTCTCCAATCTCTAAGCGAGGACCACGGGTAAGTGGGGATTCTCCTTTTATTTTCTCCACTTGAATCCTCTCCAGATTTCTCTCTGTGATGATAGGATTATCCTAAGTAGCACAAATGCGCTGTCCTAGTGTTTGTATGATAAGGATTTGATTTCCTTTGAATTGCTAAGTGGAGGAAATTGTGTTGATGAAATATATTGGATAGCTTGTGAAATTTATTGTTAGAATAGAGGTTTGTGATTACTGATATCCTCAGGTCTAAAGTGTGGCACGGGTATCTCAATTTCACAGTACCAGTTCTTGGTAGTTGTCACTTGTGCAGCTACCTTTGGCTGTTAGTTTGATCAGGAAACAATTGGTTTTGCTAAAAGAATGAGGTTAAATTGGTAGTTGGTTAAGATTATAATATGCTAGGCTTTGAGTTATTGAACCTTTGGTTCAATGATGATCTGAAGTCTGTATTGAACTAAACTTAGCTATCAATGTTGACAACTGGTGTTCCAAATGATTCTTGGAAGCAAGTATTCAGGGAAATGATATAAGTAGACTTCCTGGATTTATTACATAAACTATGGGATGCTCTTGGAATTGAATTAGGATATGTGTAGGCTATGCATTGGCACTGCCAATCTAATATTGTGGTGGTACTCATATTTTTTTATGAGTTATGGATTCATAATGTTCAACTGAATTCTATGTCTGTCAATATGATAGAGTTGTTACACACAAATGATTCCTAGCCATATAGCTAGGAAAATGATCTAAAATTTTAATGTTGGTTGACTAGGGAAATGATAAGAACTCTTTGGTGATTATCTGCAAGTGAAATTGGTTGCTTAATCTATACTGTCTATATGAGAAAGTATATTGGGAATGATTCCTAGCAATTTAAGCTAGGAAAATGATTTCTAAACTTGTATATGTTTCCTTGTCACTTACTATCCATCAAGCAGTCATATTTATGATCAGTGGCCCTTAGAATAGTGGCTTCTGCTAACTGGAATTAACTATTGTGGTGCCTCATTCAAGAGTGTGCATAGTAGTGAATCTTAATTAGCATAAACTGCTGTTGGAAAATACTACTATGATGTAACCTGAGTGGTATAGTATGGAGATAGGCTTATAGCTAGTGATGCAAAAGTCTGAAGCTTTCTTTTTTAATAAGAACAGATTTGGTACTTGATGTTTAGTGTTAAATAATTTAGTGGCTTCTACTGTTAATTAATCTGCTGTTGTGGTGCCTCCCATGTGGAGTGTGCACAACAGTAGATTCAAACAGTTTGATTTTCTACTATTTGTCCCTGCCAAGGATGCAAAGGCTGAGGCAAATTATTCGATTTAGAAGAATATATTTTATTGTTGCCTCCTTTTTGGACTCAGTGATGATCTAGACATTCCACTTGCATGCTAGTATGAGAGAATCTTGCCATCTAATCCTCCTAGATGAAAATCTAGTTGAAGGGTAGATGGAGCTAATAGATGTGTATTATTTCCCTTGTATTCCCAGATTTGTGTACAAGATATATGAACAGATGCTGCATGATCTAGTGGTTTCTTCTGGTAATTCTTACCTGCTGTTGGTGAGTAGACAGATAAGCTTGCAATGGGGCTGCTGATGATCTTGTGGTAGTTTTGGTATTGCTTCAGATCACCTGCTATAACTTGTTCTTGTAACCTTCATCTCCTAGCTCCTTTTTTGGCTGCTTGCTTGATCTACTCCTCCTTGTCCTAACTATTGAATGGCTTCTTGAAGCAACCATAGTGCAAGTGATGTGGTTGTGATGCATTGGAAAGGTTTTAGTGTTGAAACTTATGCTCTGGAATTGTGGATATGGACAGGTTGGATGTGGAATGGCATGGTTATGCTAGCTACGACTGTGCTCTTTCTATATGTGGTGCTCTCTTGTGGTGTTGAAAGCACAGAGCTGTGCATGTGTTGTGTAAGCTGCTAGCTTGCTGGACCTTGTCCTGGTGTAGGTTTCAGTGCTGAGATCTTTCCCATGTTGATCAGCTCAACTAACTTGACCTTATCCTAAGATAAGCTTTATTTTTGGTGTTGCCAAGTGTAATATTAACTCTATGCTAATGATGCTCAAGGTTGAAGCCTAAATTTGATAAGAACGGATCCTATGTGGCCCCTTTACCCCATACTCAATGATGAGATTAGCATAGCAACACTATGCTAGACTGAGAGTAGCATTCACCTAAACAGTTCTCTTTATTTTCTTTCTTTTTCTTCTGTTTTGTTGTCTTTTGTGCTGTTTTGCAGGGACAAAGGAATATGAAGAAAAGAAGATACCAGAGATGAATAAGAAATTGAGTTTAGAAATAGTTTTAGGGTTTTACTTTATTATTTTGTAATTTACCCTTTTATTTATTTATTTTGGTGAGGTGGAAAGCATTGTAATTTCGATATAATTGTAATAAAGAAATTCTTTTTATTCTTAGTACTTGTAATTTTCTTTATTCATTTTGTAAACTTTGGATTATTCTAATTGTAATAAAGTAAATGCTTTATTTCATTTCATTTATAAATTGTACTAGTTACTAATTGTTGTACCTCTTATACACTTGTATTATTAAATATTATGTAATATTTATTGTTTTTGAAATAATAATTCCAAATTATTGTATAATTCAAATGTATTATGAATATGATGATATCTATTTGTTTATTCAAGAATTTTACCATTCCAATTCTATTATTAATTCTTTTCAATTTACTTTTGAATTCAAATAAAGTATTTGAATATTCAACTCAAACTATTTTCCCTCAAACATGAACATTCAGTAGAGGTCATGTCGAAATCCATTGCACCTGCCCTGATGTCTTCATTAGAATAAGACAGACCTCGATCCCTCTACAGTTTCTTTAATTTTTCGCGAAAATTATCCGGATTTTCTATGCATGAATGCGATGCATAAACCTGTGTCCTCTATAATTCTAGGTGCTAATCCTGGGATGTTACAGTAGGTGTTCGGCGTTTTAGACAAGGAAGAGATGCTCCTCACTGTTGCTGCTGGCATGAAAGACTTCATCAGAAACAACAATCTTTTGATGATCCTCACTGATACGTCCAAAATGTATCTACTTTCCTAAACACTTTTACTGTTGTTTCTCCTCTAAACTTGTGTGATTTGGATACAACTAACATGGACTGACGTTGTTTTCAACAGAATTACCTTGGTGTCTAGTTTTTGTGCAGAAAATCAACTATCAGAAAAAATCCCGAAAAATATGCCAAAAATCCTATTTCACCAGAAGATCCACGGAGCCAGAATACGATACGGAGTGGAGGCCTGAGGGGCCCACACCCCCTGCCGCGCGGGTGGGCCCAGGTCGCGCCTGAAGGGGGTGTGGCCGCCTCAGGCACCCCCTCGGCCTCCCTCTTCGCCTATAAGTTGCCTCTTGACCTAAAAACTCAGTGGGTCGACGTTTTTCTAGAAAGAGTTCCAATGCGCTGCCACCACCTGAAATCGCGATTCAGAACCAGAAACTCCGTTCTGACACCCTGTCGGGACGGGGAATTTGGAGAGGATCATCAACATCATCATCACCAACGCCTCTCCATCAACCATCCATGTTTCCCCCATCCATGAGTGAGTAATCCCCCGCTGTAGGCTATGGGGATGGTAGGGATTGGATGAGTTCTATCATGTAATCGAATAAGATTGTTAGGGCATGGTGCCTAGTATCTCTATTAGTGCTATTTGACTTTGTTGCAACTTGTTGTGCTTAATGCTTGTCACTAGGGCCCGAGTGCCATGATCTCAGATCTGAACTTATTATTGATTCATGATGATAGTATTGTTTGTGATCTTATCTGCAAGTTGTGTACACATATCATTGTCCGGATCCAAAGGCCCCGAAGTGACAGAAATTAGGACAACCGGAGGGGATGGCTGTGATGTGAGGATCACATGTGTTCACAGAGTGTTAATGCTTTGCTCCGGTGCTCTATTGAAAGGACTGTCTTAATTGCTAGTAGTTCCCTTGAGGCCCCGCTGCAACGGGCTGGCAGGACAAAAGATGTTGTGCAGGTTCTCATTGCGAGCACACATGACTATATATGGAGCACATGCCTATGATTGTTTAGTACTTGGATGTTTATTCTTATTTAGTTGCAATTGCCATAGATCTTGAAGTTACATGTTTAGACTCGTCCATGCAACGCCCGTCCATCCATCCCTATGCCTACCGCACTCATATCCTACTGTTTGCTACTACTGTTACTATTGCTTTTGTTTTACTACTACTGTTACTTTGCTATTGCTATTACAAAACTGTTGCTACTAATAAACTACTATGAGCAAGACTATTTCCGGGTGCAGCTGAATTGACAACTCCGTTGTTAAGGCTTGCAAGTATTATTTGCCCCCCTTATGTCGAATCAATAAATTGGGTAATACTACCCTCGAAGACTGTTGCGATCCGCTATACTTATGGGTCATCACTCACCGCCCTCCTGGGCATGATCGCCGACAATGAGAAGCCGGCTGCTGGAGGTTCCAAGCCGCGGTGCCGCAAGAGCAAGCCGAGGCAAAGGATGGAAGGACACTGCATGTTGTACACCGACTACTTCGCCGATGACCCATTGTACGGTGATGTGATATTTCATCATCGTTTCAGGATGAGGAGAAAGCTTTTTCTAAAGATTGTCACAAACTTGAGGGAGTTTGATGACTACTTCAAACTGAAGAGAGATGTCGCCGGCTTGCTTGGTTTCTCCATAATTCAGAAATACACAGTTGTTCTCCAGATGATTTCATATGGAATTCCTGGAGATACACATGACGACTATCTGCGCATGACCGAGTCCACGACCATCGATTGCATGTACAGGTTTTGCAGGCCAATTGTGGCAATGTTTGAGAAGAAGTATATATGAACATCCAACGCAGAAGACACAGCTCGAATCCTAACATAGAATGCAGAAAGAGGATTTCTAGGGATATCGGTAGCATTGACTGTATGCATTGAGCATGGAAACTGCCCATTTGCACACCAAGGTATGTACAAAGGTCACAAGGGATTATGCGGTGTGGTACTTGAGGCAGTGGCAGATCAGAATATGTGGATTTGGCATGTTTCTTTGGTATGATCGGATTACACAATGATATCAATGTGCTGCAGTTCTCAAATGTGTTTGTCAAGCTTGTTGAAGGCACCGCCCCTCTAGTCGAGTTTGAGATCAGTGGCCACCGCTACGACAAGGGTCACTATTTGGCAGATGATATCTATCCAAGATAGTTAACATTTGTGAATACAATCTCAAACCCTGTGCCTAGAGGGGAAAAAAAGCTTGGTTTCGGACACACCAGGAGGCTTGCAGGAAGGATGTGGAGCGGGCATACGGTGTGTTGCAAGCTCGATTTGTCATAGTCTAGTACCCTGCTCTTACCTGGTGGAAAGATCAGATGTGAGAGGTCATGACCGTGTGGTGATTGTGCCTCATGACTGCGTGTGTGATCATACACAACATGATCATTGAGAGAGGGATACTCTAGTGTTTCACACTAAACTGTATTATCGACATGGTCCTCTTGATCACCAGGTGTGAGCTGCATTTGCTTCTTTCCTCGCCATGCGTCAAGAAGTTTGAGACACAAACACTCATCGCCAACTATAAGACAATCTGGTGGAGCATTTGTGGATCCTCGAGAAGCCGTCTAGTTTATTTGTCTATTTTTTGTGATTGAAAACTTGTTAAATTATTTTCTTGCTTTGTTGAACTTGTTAACATATTTTCTTGCTTTGTTGAACTTGTTAAATTACTAGGGTGAATTTGGTTTGATTTATTTATTGTTTTAAATTTTAAAATTATGTATAAGGGGTGTACGGGTGTTGGCTGGGTGGCTGTGCCTCCCCGTATCGGCAAAAAACGGCTGCGTCGTACATCGTAGGAGAGACCGAGTGGAGATGCTCCTAACAACCATTAAAAGTTAAAACCATCCAATATAGGTCAAAGATAGAATTTAACAACATTTTTTTACTCTCTCCGATCCAAATTAATGGGCACAGAGACAGTACCTAAGGGGAGCTGTATTAATTTTGACGAGAATTTGGCTGAACCTCTCGTGAGGTGAAAAAGCAATACTATGCAAAGTCAAGGCCTCTCGAAAGGATTTTCCAGGAATTAGCTGAAAATTAAATATTCCTGTCTCTAAAGGAGAAAAGAAATCCAACTTATGTTACAGAATTGTTTCATGGATGAAGGAATGTTCAGTAAAATTCATAAACCCTTCTTTATTAAAATACATTACTTTTAGCATTTTAAAATTTTCAAGTAAATTTTTGGAGTATCCATGCACGAGATTTTCTAAAATATCCCTTTAACTTTACTGGCAACAAGAACAACACGAGGCACAAGCACTGTTTTTTTAGAACAACATGAGGCACAATCATTGAAGTTTTTAGAAAATACGCCGTGTAAGGGGGACTTTTACAATGGGGTTTTATAGCATTATGGACTTACCGTGGATCGGAGGGACTTGGCATGAATGATGGAAGTCCGGGTATTGTTCTGATTAGTTTAATGACACAGTTTCATTTCGAGTGAGCCACCTTAAAAATTCGCAAAGCTATATATCAGCTAGAACGCAACAAGTTCGGATGAAGAGGTGATTGGTGGCTGTTGTAGTGATGCCATAGGCGGGTGTTTTAGGTGTTTTTTGAATAGTGGTATTTTGTACAAATGCTTGCTTGTCTTTTCAATCTTTTCAATTTGTACAAATGTTTGTGTTTGTTCTGCTGTCTTTTAAATTTTGTTATATTGGTGTTTTTATACAAACACAGACACTCACAATGCGTACATACTTACCCAATAAACTATGAATACACGCACGCACGCCCTACCCCTATGAGCTCCTCCGAGGGATTGAGTCGACGGATCTTGAGAGAGACACCAAAAACTCAAATCTAAAATTTAAACTCCTATGAGGTACCATAACCATTCAATCACGGGTTGGTTCTCATCAGATATGATCTTAATGAAAATGATCTTAAGACACCTATTACCATGAAAAAAATATAGGGTACCTCGACAGTTCGAACTTCTCCAACTTGGTATAACTCTGAAGCTTTGGTATACTTTAGAAATGCACACGACTAGGACTCGATTTCGACCACGCCATGGACGGCCCAAGAACACAACATACAACTCTTTGCTCTGTGGTCCAAATCAAAGAAGGGAAGAGCGATCTTCAGTGTTCAGATCCCAGGAACAGAACAACACCCACAGACAGGGATGCCTTCGCCCCCCACCTGCTAGACGGCGCGTCACCGGGGCATCTCCCGCTCCTCGAGACGCCCGGCAGCGGCGCGGACGGATCAAAAGACATGACCACCATGGTCCATGGACTGAAGTACGCTACCGACACTGCACCTACCTACGGATTCTCCTCCTAACGCTACAGCACCGCCTCGTCATCTTGCAGTAGGCTTCGTCGCCGTGGCCCCCGCCCGCTCTTCACCACGACCACGTCACGGGACTCGGCTGGTAGCTCGCCGCCGGGATCGGCTGCTGTACCATGCAGTGCTGCTGCTGCTGCTGCTGCGGCCACTGGTGCGTCGTCGGGAGCTGGTCGGCTCTGTCCTGCTCCACGTCCATGGACGTGTCCTCGGCGTCCATCATCTCCGTGGCCGTCGCCGCCGTGGACGGTGCCTGCACGCGGGACGGCGCCCACGGGACCATCGCCAGGTTGGAGTTCTCGTCTCCAGCGAACAGCGCCCGGTGGTTGCTCCCCTCCTGCATCATGGTGCCTGCACGATCGAATCAGTTCCCACCGTCAGTTTCCTCAACATCACAATAATGCAATTGGATTTTCGAAGATGGAACGGAACGGGCCCAAATTAATTAACAGAGTAACCAGACAAAATTCGAAATTAGTCAGCCTTGTCACGCACCGTTGAGCCTGTGGATCCAATCGGGGCTGACGCGGAGAGGGGCGCCGGGCCGGAGCGGGCCGAGCAGGAGGCTGCGAGCGGCCTCGGCGGGCCTGTACAGTACGATCGCCCTCTCGTCGTTGGCCCCAGGTGCCGCCACCTCCACCGGCACCACCGCCACATCGCCGCACATCGGGGCCTCCTCCACCGCCCCGAACCCCGCCACCACCGGCTGCGCCTGAGGGGGCGGCTGCGGCGGCACGCCCGCGCCGGGCACGACAGGCGGCATGTCCGAGTCCTGCACACACCCAGAAACCAAAACAAACAGGCCACCGCTCAGCAAATTCCGAGAATCAAGGAGAGAACGGGGAACGAGGTGGGTCGGGCTGCTAGAGCACGTACCAGGCGGCGGCTCTTGGTGGCGCGGAAGGCCACGGGGAATCCGGGGCCGCCGCCGACGTCGGCTTCCAGCCACAAATCCGGCGCATCCGCGCCTTTCCTCTTCACCCCCGCCACGTCGTCGCGCATCGGCCCCACCTCCTGCATCCCCAAGCCCGCCACCGGCTGCGCCTGCGGTGGCACGACCGCTCCGGGCACGACAGGCGGCACATCCGCGTCCTGCGCACACCAATAAACCAAATCAAACACACGCCACCGCTTATCAAATTTGCGCCCGGGAGGGAGGAACAGGGTGACAGGCCGGGTCGGGTTCGGTAGGCACGTACCAGGCGGCGGCTCTTGGCGGCGCGGAAGGCGACGGGGAAGCCGGGGCCGGCATCGTCCAGCCACAGCTCCGACGCGTCCGCGCCTTTCCTCTTCAGCGCCGGCGCGGCGTCCATGTCCATCGCAACCGATTCGATCGGCGGGGTCCTGGGTCAAAATCCAGAAGCTAATCCAGTGCGGCGGGGAGTGGCTGTAGCTGTGGAGATTCTGTTCTAATCAGTGCCTCGGCGGCGGCGAGTGTTAAGAAGAAGCGAAATCGAGGTTTTCAGAAGGTTCGGGGGCTCGCGGTCGCGATGGCTCTAGAACATTTCCGCTCCTTTCTGCTCCGTTCCTGCGCTTACGTGTCCGCGCGCGGAATGTTTCGAGCGGTGCCTCCCGCGTTGTTCTCCGGATATTTTTCCATTTCTAGCGTGCTCTTTGTGTTTTTTTTAAAAAATATATATTAATATCACATGGATATTAATTACATTCAGCCTCTGCAACAACGCATGTTCTAGCGGTCCTACGGATGCACACAGTCCAGAAAAAAGAAAGAAGAATTACAAAAAAAAAATGTCCCGCTACAGAGAACCATTCCTTAAAGCAACGACACTGACACCATCAGAACAACACCAGTAGTCCTCCACTCCAATAACAACGCCTTCAAAAAGGAGACAGTGCCCAAGCGCCGTCGCTGCCCGATCAAAGATCATAGGTTTTCACCCTGTTTTCCAATTTGTTCATAGAGAAAAATATCACATTTTTAGTACATATTTCCAGTTCATAGAGAAAAAATTCATGTTTTCCAATTTTCTTCATAGAGAATGTTTTTTATCCGCTTCAATGTACATATTTTTAAATGTGTGAACATTATTGGTAATCCATGAATTTTTTTGAACACGTGTATATTTTTTTGAAACACGTTAATAGTTTTTAAAGATTGAATAATTCTAAATCATTAATATTGTTAAAAGCTAAACCAAACCATGGATATTTTTTAAAACATAGATATTTTTGAATCATGAAACATTAAAAAAAACTTTTTGAATCACTTACATTTATTAAAATATTAATCTTTTAATCATGAAAAAAGTGAAGTAAGAGAAAGAAGTAAAACGGAAACTAAAAAAACAAAAAAAAGGTAATGGGTCAAGAAAAAATAAAAAGCATAAATTGTTGGGATATGCTATATGAGTATCCTCATAGCATGTCTTCTATCCGGATAACTTGGTAGCATGGCTCATGGCCTGCTGGGCGGCCCAGTCAGATGGATGCAGAAGGGAGGCCCATGCCGAATAAAGGAAGGCTATGAAGGAGTCAGAGACGTATCCGGAGCCTTGGAGGGCAAGACATGCTAGGATAGATGTAAGCAGTGTAGGACTCTATAACCTGTCCGACTAGGACTTTTCCCTGTAACCCTAGGACCTGATGACTATATAAGTCGGGCCTATAGGAGCCTTTAGGGCACGATAACTTAGACTCTCTAGTCACCTCGCAGTGAACCAATCCTCAGAACTCGGTATTGCCCTTATAGTGATTTATATCGAGTAGGATTCCGCCACCGTTGTGGGATCTGAACACAGGTAAGCTGTAACCTCGACTGCCAACCGTCCGCCTTCCTGCACGTCTCTAAACACGCACTGTGAGGACCCATCCATGGCGTACTCGTCGGCAATACTACGACAGTTGGCGCCCACCGTGGGGCAAGAGGCGCTTCAGACTCTTCAGCGGGCGAGGACCAAGATCTTCACGGGAATCGGCGAAACCGTAGCCATCAGTCGCGTTCTTTTCTCCGGCAACGTTCCGACCATCCCTCCCGACGAGTTCTAGATCCCGGCGAAGAAGAACCCTACGCGATGCTTGATCGTCCCCATCAGAGATATCCACCTCTTCATCGGTGAAACCGACTTGGGCACTAGTTCCCTGGAAGTCGGAGGAGCATCAAGACCCGCACGGACCGCCTACGGGCAGGATACGTTCGCGCAAGGATCGATGTCGGATCTCTCGGAGTTTTCTGGCAAAGATCAGAAAAATTCAAGGCCCACCGAAACCGCCCCTGTGCTGGATATAATGGTGGAAGATCACTGCAAATCCGCCGGCTTCGCCCGTGCGTCTGGACAACAGAGATCCAAGTTCGTCGATGTAGTTACCATCTTCGATCTGGCGCGCTGCGTCCAGAGAGAGGGTGAAAACCCCCGCGATTATCTTGCTAGGTGGCTCCGTATACGGGCCGACCTGGCTCATTACGCCAATGATGATGCTATGTATCACTTTGTGGAAGGACTGGACCAAGGTACGCTTCTCCGGCATATGCTAAAGCGACAGCAGACTTCAGGACCTTCGCTTTTGAAAGCATGGTGAACACCGTCAACAGCTATGCGGAGGCTGAGGAGCAAGCTCGGATAGAAATCACGCTTATTGGCAGAACCCCTCCGCCTCAGCCAGCACCACCACCGCCTCCGGTCGTCATCGCCGCAGCTGCGCCACCACCTCCAGTCATCATCGCTACTGTTTCACCTCCACCCCCATCATCAAGGAAGCCCCGGCACCCTCCGACTCCGTGCTTGACGCACTCTATGCCGACATCAGCGCATATTCGGAGGAGATAGACTTCAGCCCGGAGGAGCTAGACTCCGCCATGCAGGAGATGGAGGAGGATTACAAACGCGACGAGCAGGTCAACAACGCCGTCAAGTCCCGAGAAGTGTTTGTCGCCATTGGGACGGTGATGGATGAAGATCAGCCTAGACGATCTCCGCCTACAGCGCTGGAAAAAGGGAAGGGACCACCTATTGCTGCCAATAATGATCACGCAAAGGTCATGCCCCCTCCGCTTAACCGAGTGCAGCAGCCACAGAAACTCGGCACCAGTCCGAGCAACAACAACACCGCAAACCCGCCGCCTCCGGCATCTACGTCTGCTGCGGCCCAAGTCACTCCAGCTAATATAGTGATGTACGGCGATCTCCTCGTCGAGCCTATGACCGTGGCTCATATTCGCAATGTCGTCCAGCTCGACGAGAAGCGCCAGCAGCTGCTGGAGGAAGCGCAGGCCATCGCGGAGCAAGGCGCAAAGCTAGATCGAGATCTGGCCAACGCACAGAAGTCAATAGAGAAAGCTAGAGCAATGGAGGCCAGGTACAAGACTCTGCTGCAGCAGCAGAAGGATAAGAAAGCTCCGGCTCGTGTCATCAACGATCTTGGTGTGCGGCGAAACCTAGGATAGGCTCCCTCAAAGCCGACACAGGCCAAGCCATACATTAACAATGAAGGCAGGCAGGTGATGCCCACTCCTCTTCTCAACCTCGCCGTAGCCAAGACCCTTCTAGAGCAGGATAGATCACCTGAAGCGGTGAACCAGGTCTATGACCTAGTGGCCAAGACAGTGAAACAACAGGACAAGGCCACCTCTTAGAGTCTTGATTCCGACCCAGCGTTTTGCTAGTCTAGCCAGCATAAGCCGCCAAGGGATAGATCTCCTCTTGATGTCGGGTCCCAGACGGGTTCATCAGAACGAAGACGGAGGGATGCGCGCAATAGGAAAGATGATATCCCATATCCTCTGACCATGGAGGCAAGGCTCAACCTCGTCACCCATCTCCACCGCCCCGCTCTCCCCGACATCGCGAAGACCCCAAGGCTCACCATCGTACGGACATGCCTCCACCTAAGCAACGCGACATCGTCATCCGCGACAACGCGGAGCAGGCCCATCATGATAGGGAACGCAGCCAAGGACAGGTCACGCCATGACCCTCTGCGTCCGACAAACAATCGCGACAAGCGTGAGGCGTCACAGGAGGGTAACAGCAAGAAGGTTAACCCACCGCCACCTCCACCTCTGTCGCCACCCAGCAGCCACCATGGCGAAGGAGGCCCGCGGTGTTCGTGCAGCCCATCCCCTGATAGAAAGAAGAAGAAAAGAAGCCCGAAGCCATATGACGCATGATCACGTCTAGACAAGATCCACGAGGCCCGGGATGCAGCATACCTAGGACCACACTGCTTTGGACCTGCAATACGGATTGTAGCTTACCCCAAGGGTTTCCGGATTGACAAGACCATCAAGCCCTATGACGGCACCACCAAGCCAGCTACATGGTTGCAGGATTACGGTAACGCGGTGGAGATCGCCAGGGGAAACCCCAACATTGCCGTCAAGTACCTCTCATTGATGATGGCAGACACGACCCGATAATGGATCGATGACTTGCCGGAGAAATCTATCTGCAACTGGCTGGACATGCAAGAAGCATTCACCAAGAACTTCAAGAGTATGTACAAACGTCCCTGTACTGTTGGCGACCTACAGCGGTGCGTGTAGGAGAAAGACGAATCATCTTGCGCCTACCTATCCCGCTAGTTGGATATGAAGAATTCCTGCGCAGGAGTGCACTCACAGACCGCCATGTCCGCTTTCATCGATGGGTTGGAAAGGGGTACGTTGCTCCGACATACGTTGAAGCGCCTGCAGTACAACCACCAGCTAGATCTCAATCAGATGATCCAGCTGGCTAGTGAGTTCGCGGCTGCCGACGATGATGCTCGCGGCTCCCTGCCGACAACAGCCGTTCCAACACAAGCTCGGAGGAACAACAGCACCAAGAGGAAAATCCCGCCAGAAGAAAAGCATGTAGGGGTTCGTAGCATGGAAAACAAAAAATTTCTACCGCATACAAACAAACAAGCCAAGATCTACCTACTAGATTGTAGCAACGAGTTGATAGAATAACTCACCCTCGAAGATTCCAAAGTGTTTAACGAGAGCGGATTCTCGTGGGTGATGTAGTCGTACTCTTCCCGATCTCAAGATCGTGTAGACGATCCTTCCGGCGCTGTGTTCCGGCAGCGCTCCCGCAGTCGGTCACACGTTCTGTACTCGAAGAAGACCTTCCTCTCCCTTGTTCCAGCAGACAGCGGAGGTTGTAGCACTCTCCTCGTGATTCCGGTAGCACGATGGCATGGTACCGAAAGTAGAGGGGAGATCTCGCAGGGCTTCGCCTTAAGCCGGAGCGAGTATGGTGGACTATGAGAGAGGCCTCGGTGATCTAGGTTTTAGACACACCAAGGAGGAGAGGATAGGCCGACGGCTAGGGCAAGGGGATGCCCTAACTCGGCGGCTAGGGTTTTGCCCTAGGCGGCAAATGTGAGGAGGTGGCGGCCATGGCTTGGGGCTAGGGTTTGCAGGGTGCAAGGTGTGTGTCTTGGAGGGGCAGCCATGCCCCTCCTTATATAGGTGGAAGAGGCCGGCCAAGGGGAGGAGAGTCCCTCCCAACTCGGCTTCCAAGGCCGGCGGTGGAGGGAGAGGGACTTCCTCCCCAAGTAGGTTTCCTACTCTCCCTCCACCAAGCAAAATAGCCGTTTGACTTTTCAAATTGGCGTTTGACTTTTCAAACTAGAATTTGATGTATCCCTTTATTTTGCTCAGCGACGACACCTAGTACATGATGCAACCATTCCAACTTGTTATGAAACATTCATGTACCCTTCCCCTCCGGAGTTCCGGATATTCCGGAACCTTCTAGAACATTCCCGATGAAAACACCAGAACCATTCTCCAACCCCGAAACAGGACTTTCCTTATATGAATCTTATTCTCCGGACCATTCTGGATCTCCTCGTGATATCCCGGATCTCATCCGAGACTCCGAACAACATTCGGTCTCTTATTCATCATTCCATAACTACTCAACAACGTCGAATCCTTAAGTGTGTCTCCCTACGGTTCGTGAATTATGCGGACATGATCGAGACACTTCTCCGAACAATAAACAATAGAGGAATCTGGAAATTCATATGGTTCCCACATATTTCTACGATTACTTTGCGATCGAATGAACCACTTACATACAATACCAATTTCCCTTTGTCTCACGATAGTTTACTTATCCGAGGTTTTGATCGTCGGTATCTCTGCATACCTAGTTCAACCTCGTTACTGATAAGTACTCTTTTCTTGTTCCCATGATATGTGATCCCTTGTGAGCCATTCACATGCTTGCAAGAAAAATGGATGACATTCCACCGAGAGGGACCAGAGTATATCTATCCGTCATATGGATGGACAAATCCCACTCTTGATCCATGTGTCTCAACAATACTTTCCGAACACTCAATGCCACCTTTATAGCCACCCAGTTACGGTGTGGTGTTTGATGTCATCAAAGCATCCTTTCGATGATGGTTATAAGCATGATCTCATGGTTGAATGAATTAGGTTACTATGTATCAGAAAGCATATAGCAATTGAACTATTAAAATGACTTGATCTTTATGCTACGCTTATCTATAGGAGTATGTCCATCATATCATTCTCCTAACGATATGATCTTGTTGTTAATAACATCTCAATGTTCATGATAGGGAAACCACAATCATTTATTAACCAACAAGCTAGTATTATAAAGAGGCTTTACTAGGGACTCTATTTTAGTTTACAAATCACACAAGTATTAATGTTTCCTTGTTAATACTATTATAGCATGAATGTAAACATTTATCATAAACACAAAGATATAATAATAACTACATTTATTATTGCCTCTAGGGCATATCTCCAACAGTCTCCCACTTGCACTAGAGTCAACTATTCTAGACTACATGGTAATATACCGAACACCCATGGCAGTTTGGTGTTGGTCATGGTTTGCCCTCGGGAGAGGTTTAGTCAACGAATCCGCCACATTCAGATCTGTGTGTACTTTGCAAATCTTTATGTCACCATCTTGGACATGTTCTCGAATAGCGTGAAAACGTAGCTTGATGTGCTTCAGCTTCTTGTGTGACCTTGGTTCTTGCGCATTGGCTATGGCGCCCATGTTATCACAGTAGATAGAAATTGGGTCCAGCGCACTTGGAACCACACCGAGATATGTAATGAACTCTTTCATCCATATTGCTTCTTGTGAAGCCTCCGAAGCAACCATGTATTCCGATTCAGTTGAAGATCTCGCCACAACGCTTTGCTTTGCACTCCTCCAGCTAACTGCCGCACCAGTCAAAGTAAATACGTATCCAGATTGTGATTTAGAATCATCCGGATCGGTGTTCCAACTAGCATCGGTGTAACCATTAACAACGAGCTGTTCATCACCTCCATAAGAAAGAACCATATCCTTAGTTCTTCTCAAGTACTTAAGGATGTTTTGACATTGTCCAATGATCCACTCCTAGATCACTTTGATATCTGCTAGTCAAACTAACAGCATATGCAATGTCGGGTCTAGTACATAGCATGGCATACATTAGAGATCCTATGGCTGAGGCATAGGGAGTTTTACTCATCCTTTCTCTATCTTCTGCCGTTGTTGGACTTTGAGTTTTACTCAAGGTCGTATTGGGCAACATGGGCAAGAACCCTTTCTTGCTATCTTCCATTCCAAACCTCTTTAGAACTTTGTACAAATATGTACTTTGTGACAATGATATTAGGCGTCTTGATCTATCTCTATAAATCTTTATGCCCAATATGTAAGCTGCTTCGTCAAGATCTTTCATTGAAAAACTATTATTGAAATATTCCTTGACACTATTAAGAAGGTCTACATCATTCCCAATCAACAATATGTCATCTACATATAGTATTAAGAATGCTACAGAGGTCCCACTCACTTTCTTGTAAATACAAGCTTCTCCATAAGTTTGTATAAAACCAAAACTTTTGATCACCTTATCAAAACGTTGATTCCAACTTCGGGATGCTTCCTTCAATCCGTATATGGACCTTTGAAGTTTGCACACCTTGTTAGCATCTTTAGAATCGACAAAAGCTTTGGGTTGCATCATATACAACTCTTCATCAATGTCTCCATTGAGGAACGCCGTTTTGACATCCATCTGCCATATCTCATAATCATAATATGAAGCGGTTGCTAACATAATCCTTACAGACTTTAGCTTCGCTACAGGTGAGAAAGTCTCATCGTAGTCAACTCCTTGAATTTGTCGAAACCCTTTTGCGACAAGTCGAGCTTTATAGACAGTAACATTACCATCAGCATCTGTTTTCTTCTTGAAAATACATTTGTTCTCGACAGCCTTCCGGCCATCCGGTAAGTCCACCAAAGTCCATACTTGGTTTTCGTACATGGATCCAATCTCGGATTTCATGGCTTCTTGCCATTTATTGGAATCTGGGCTCATCATCGCTTCCTCATATGTCGCAGGGTCATCGGTGTTGTCCACCAACATGACACTCATAACGGGATCATACCAATCAGGAGTGGTACGAGTTCTTGTTGACATGCGAGGCTCTGTAGCAACTACAACCGAAGTTTCATGATCATTATCATTAGCTTCCTCTCTTATTGGTGCAGGCACCACAGGAACTTCTTCCGGTGCTGCGCTACTCGCAAGTTCGAGAGAAGGTTCGACAACCTCGTCGAGTTCTACTTTCCTTCCAGTCACTTCTTTCGAGAGAAATTCCTTCTCTAGAAAGGATCCATTCTTTGCAACGGAGATTTTTCCTTCGGATCTATGATAGAAGGTATACCCAATAGTTTCCTTTGGGTATCCTATGAAGACGCATTTTTCTGCTTTCGGTTCAAGCTTGTCCGGCTGTAACTTCTTTACATAGGCTTCGCAACCCCAAACTTTAAGGAACGACAATTTAGGTTTCTTCCCAAACCATAATTCATACGGTGTCGTTTCAATGGATTTAGATGGTGCCCTATTTAAAGTGAATCCAGCTATTTCTAATGCATAACACCAAAATGATAGCGATAAATCTGTAAGTGACATCATAGAACGAACCATATCTAAGAGAGTTCGATTACGACGTTCGGATACACCATTACGCTGTGGTGTTCCCGGCGGTGTCAATTGTGAAAGTATTCCACCTTTCTTCAAATGCTCGCCAAACTTGTAACTTAGATATTCACCTCCACGATCAGAACGCAGAAATTTAATCTTCTTGTTACGTTGATTCTCAACCTTACTTTGAAATTCCTTAAACTTCTCGAAAGTTTCGGACTTATGTTTCATGAAATAGATATACCCATATCTACTCAAGTCATTCGTGAAGGTAAGAACATAACGATAACCACCGCGTGATGCTACACTTATTGGACCACACACATCGGTATGTATGATTTCCAATAAGTCCGTAGCTCGCTCCATCATACCAGAAAATGGAGTCTTAGTCATTTTACCCATCAGACATGCTTCGCATCTTTCAAGTGATTCGAAATCAAGTGATTCAAGAAGTCCATCGGAATGGAGTTTCTTCATACGCTTCACTCCAATGTGACCAAGACGACAGTGCCACATATAGATCGAGTTATCGCTCGATTTCAAACGTTTAGCTTCTATGTTATTATGTGTATTTCCACTATCGAGATTCAATAAGAATAGACCATCTATCAAAGGTGCATGTGCATAAAACATATTACTCATATAAATCGAACAACCATTATTCTCGGACTTAAACAAGTAACCGTCTCGCAATAAACAAGATCCCGATATAATGTTCACGCTTAACACAGGCACCAAATAACAATTATTTAAGTATAAAACTAATCCCGATGGTAGATGAAGAGGTAGCGTGCCGACCGCGATCACATCCACCTTTGATCCGTTTCCAACGCGCATCGTCACCTCGTTCTTCGCTAGCTTCCGTTTATTCTGCAGCACCTGTTTTGAGTTACAAATATGAGCAACCGAATCAGTATCAAATACCCAGGCACTACTACGAGTACTAGTGAGATACACATCAATAACATGTATATCGGATATACCGTTCTTCTTGATGTTGCCGTTCTTCAAATCCGCCAAGTACTTTGGGAAATTCCGCTTCCAGTGACCTTCTCCCTTGCAGTAAAAGCACTCTGTATCAGGCTTAGGTCCAGCCTTGGTCTTCTTCGTCGGTGCGACAACTTTCTTACCACCCTTCTTGAAGTGTCCTTTTTGCTTAGAATTGCCTTTCTTGAATTTGGTGGTCTTATTGACCATCAACACTTGGTGCTCTTTCTTGATCTCCACTTCTGCAGATTTTAACATGGAGAAGAGTTCTGGCAACTGCTTCTTCATGCTTTGCATATTTTAGTTCATCACAAAGTTCTTGTAACTTGGTGGTAGTGATTGGAGGACACGGTAAATCCCCAAAGCATTAGGAATCACTATACCCAAGCTTTGAAGTTTGTTTGAGTGCCTAGACATCTTAAGCACATGCTCACTGACGGAGCTGCCCTCTTCCATCTTGCAGTTAAAGAACTTTTTAGAAGCCTCATAGCTCTCAACTGCCGCGTGAGTCTCAAAAATCAATTTGAGTTCACGGACAATATCATGTGGGTCTGAATTCTCAAACCTTTTCTGAAGCTCCGATTCCAAACCATACAAGATAGCACATCGAATCGTGAGTCTTGATTCTTAGAAGCGAGGTAAACGTTCTTTACTTCATCGGTAGCATCAGCTGCAGGTGGGTCACCCAGCGGTGCATCCAGCACATAGGTCAAATTACTAGCATTGAGGACAATCCTCAAATTGCGGAACCAATCCGCGAGGTTGCTTCCATTGTTTTTCAACTTTTCTTTCTCTAGGAACGCATTAAAATTGATGGTAGGGGCCGCCATTGATTTACAACATATTTGCAATAGTTTAGACTAAGTTTATGACAAATTGAGTTTTAATTAATAGTTTAAATTAATCTAGGTGAACTCCCACTCAAAACAATATCCCTCACATTGTTTTAGTGATCACACGAACCAAATCCACCAAATCAAAACCGATCATTACGAGAGTTGATGTAGCTTCAATGGCGAACAATCGACATGTTCATCATATCTACTATATGATTCATGCTTTACCTTTCGGTGATCCGTGTTCCGAGACCATGTCTGTACATGCTAGGCTCGTCAAGATCAAACCTTAGCTTCCGCATGAGCAAATCTGGCTTGCCCATGTTGTATACACTTGCGGAATCTAACACACCCGATCATCACGTGGTTCTTCGAAACAACACGCTTTAGCAACGGTTCTTACTAAGGATGAACACTTTAGAACTTGAAATTCATGTGCATGAGGGATCATCTTATAATGCTACCGTCGTTAACTAAGCAATACAAGATGCATAAAGGATTAACATCACATGCAATTCATAATATGTGATATGATATGGCCTTTCTTCTTTGTGCTTCCGATCTTCATCTTCAATGACGTTGCTCCATGGTTGTCGTCCACCAACTTCAACTATTACAACTACTTTGAATAGACACGCGGGTCTTAACAGAAATTAAAGACAACCATATGGCTCCTGCCGGTTGCCAACTTACAATAAGGAACATTGCATACATCAAATATAATCACAATCATGGCCATATCACATCACAGCACACCCCTGCAAAACAAAGTTAGACGCCTCTAATTTCTTTGCATGTTTTACGTGGTTTGGAGCTTTCAATAAGTGTTGATCTAACTTACGAACAAGAACCACAATGTTGATGTTTGAACTATCAAGTGCCTGTTGTAAATTGGATCTATACTATAATTGGAGAGACACACCCGCAAAGCCACTTATGCAATACAAGTTGCATGTTGAGCGTGGAGCAAGTCTCATGAACGATGTCATGTAAGGTTAGCTCGGGCCGCTTCATCCCATCATACCGCAAGATGCAAAGTACACAAGAAGCAATTGATAATAAAAACACCACCGCCCACAATGACCATTGTGTTCTACTCGTGCAATAGATCTATATATAGACACGGCTCTGATACCACTATAGGGGTTCGTAGCATGGAAAAAAAAATTCTACCGCATACAAACAAACAAGCCAAGATCTATCTACTAGATTGTAGCAACGAGTCGATAGAATAACTCACCCTCGAAGATTCCAAAGTGTTTAACGAGAGCGGATTCTCGTGGGTGATGTAGTCGTACTCTTCCCGATCTCAAGATCATGTAGACGATCCTTCCGGCGCTGCGTTCCGGCAGCGCTTCCGCAGTCGGTCACACGTTTGGTACTCGACGAAGACCTTCCTCTCCCTTGTTATAGCAGGCAGCGGAGGTTGTAGCACTCTCCTCGTTATTCCGGCAGCACGACGGCGTGGTACCGGAAGTAGAGGGGAGATCTCGCAGGGCTTCGCCTTAAGCCGGAGCGAGTATGGTGGACTATGAGAGAGGCCTCGGTGATCTAGGTTTTAGACACACCAAGGAGGAGAGGATAGGCCGACGGCTAGGGCAAGGGGATGCCCTAACTCGGCGGCTAGGGTTTTGCCCTAGGCGGCAACCGAGGAGGTGTGGCCGTGGCTTGGGGCTAGGGTTTGCAGGGTGCAAGGTGTGTGTCTTGGAGGGGCAGCCATGCCCCTCCTTATATAGGTGGAAGAGGCCGGCCAAGGGGAGGGGAGTCCCTCCCAACTCGGCTTCCAAGGCCGGCGGTGGAGGGAGAGGGACTTCCTCCCCAAGTAGGTTTCCTCCCTCCACCAAGCAAAATAGCCGTTTGACTTTTCAAATTGGCGTTTGACTTTTCAAACTAGAATTTGATGTATCCCTTTATTTTGCTCAGCGACGACACCTAGTACATGATGCAACCATTCCAACTTGTTATGAAACATTCATGTACCCTTCCCCTCCGGAGTTCCGGATATTCCGGAACCTTCTAGAACATTCCCGATGAAAACACGTAACCATTCTCCAACCCCGAAACAGGACTTTCCTTATATGAATCTTATTCTCCGGACCATTCTGGATCTCCTCGTGATATCCCGGATCTCATCCGAGACTCCGAACAACATTCGGTCTCTTATTCATCATTCCATAACTACTCAACAACGTCGAATCCTTAAGTGTGTCTCCCTACGGTTCGTGAATTATGCGGACATGATCGAGACACTTCTCCGAACAATAACGAATAGAGGAATCTGGAAATTCATATGGTTCCCACATATTTCTACGATTACTTTGCGATCGAATGAACCACTTACATACGATACCAATTTCCCTTTGTCTCACGATAGTTTACTTATCCGAGGTTTTGATCGTCGGTATCTCTGCATACCTAGTTCAACCTCGTTACTGATAAGTACTCTTTTCTCGTTCCCATGATATGTGATCCCTTGTGATCCAGTCACATGCTTGCAAGCCAAATGGATGACATTCCACCGAGAGGGCCCGGAGTATATCTATCTGTCATATGGATGGACAAATCCCACTCTTGATCCATGTGTCTCAACCAATACTTTCCGAACACTCAATGCCACCTTTATAGCCACCCAGTTATGGTGTGGTGTTTTATGTCATCAAAGCATCCTTTTGGTGAAGGTGATAAGCATGATCTCATGGTCGAAGGAATTAGGTTACTATGTATCAGAAAGCATATAGCAATTAAACTATTAAAATGACTTGATCTTTATGCTACGCTTATCTATAGGAGTATGTCCATCATATCATTCTCCTAACGATATGATCTTGTTGTTAATAACATATCAATGTTCATGATAGGGAAACCACAATCATTTATTAACCAACAAGCTAGTATTATAAAGAGGCTTTACTAGGGACTCTATTTTAGTTTACAAATCACACAAGTATTAATGTTTCCTTGTTAATACTATTATAGCATGAATGTAAACATTTATCATAAACACAAAGATATAATAATAACTACATTTATTATTGCCTCTAGGGCATATCTCCAACAAAGCAAACCTCCGACATGGTCGCCATGACTTTTGTAGGACGAGGTCATAGCGGACAATGTGGCCGAGGACGGGGAGCTGGTCGTGGGGAGCAGCGAGGTAGTGAAACAACCTCGGCAGCGCTTTGCGTTCCCCAGACCTACGAGGAGTACCGCGATATTCCGTGCCTCGTACACCTCGACGCCAACGACAAATCCACACACACCAATCGCCATTGCAAGTTCGTTAATGACCTCAAGGAGGACCCAGAGTCCGGCTACAAGGAAAGTCGGAAGAATGGACCGCGAGGCAAGGGCAAGGGGAAGAAGAAAGAGGAGTCCAAGGATTCAAGTGACATGGACGAGGACGTTGACACCAAGCACGCCGCCAAGAGCGACGGCAAGGGCACCAAACCCTTCGAGAAGAAGGCGACAGTTTTCCACACTTTACTTGGCACCCCCATCGTCCGACAATAGAAGACCTCCATGAGGATACTGATGGCCACTCTACCCCCAGTACCCCAATACCTACGCTGGTCGGATATTCCAATTACTTGGGACAGGAAGGATCACCCAGACCTTATACCTACGGAGAACCAATACGCCATGATCATCAACCCCCTGATTGACGACAACAAGTTCACCAAATGTATGGTGGATAGTGGAAGCAGCATCAACATCATGTACCTGGATACACTACACAAGATGAACTTGATGGAGGAAAACCTAAGGCGGACCAGCACCATCTTCCACGACGTAGTTCCTGGTCGGGAGGATCGATCCCTTAGGTGCATCACACTTCGGGTCTCTTTTGGCGACGTCAATAATTACCGCCAAGAACGCATGACCTTTGAGGTGGTACCCTTCAAGAGAGTGTACCACGTCATATTAGGCCGCGACATATTCCACACCTTCATGGCCAAGCCATGCTTCGTCTACAACAAGCTCAAGATATCCGGAACAAACATTGTCATTATCGTATCCGGAAGCTTTACCAAGGCAAGGGACTACGAGATTGGAGAAGCAGCCTTTTGCAGAAGTTGTCCTCTACAGCAAAGAATTCAATGATATCCAGAGCAAGGTCGATGCCTCGGAGATGCTCGCGTCGAAGAAACAGATTTCTAACTCCGCCCAGCATTCAAGGCCGCCATCGATACCAAGCCGGTGGAACTTGTGGTAGGCGATGCCTCCAAGACCACCACCATTGGGACTAACCTGGACCCTAAATTGGAAAGCGTGCTTGTCGAGTTCCTCCATGAGAACAGGGACATCTTTGCCTGGCAACCTACCGGCATGAAAGGTGTACCTAGGGAACTTGCCGAGCATAGCTTGAATATTGATCCAAAATGTAAACCAGTGAAACAACCTCTACAAAGCTTCGGAGATGAGAAGAGACACGCCATAGGCAAAGAGATAGCTAGGTTACTTAAGGCTAGTTTTATTCGAGAAGTCCTTCACACCCGATGGGTCGCCAATCTTGTACTTGTCCCCAAAAAGGGAACCAAAGAATTAAGAATGTGCGTTGATTACATCGGCTTGAACAAAGCATGTCCCAAAGATCCGTTTGCTTTGCCTCACATTGACCAAGTCATTGAATCGACAGCTGGCTTGGAGCTTTTGTGTTTTCTCGATGCATACTCAGGATACCACCATATCAAAATGAGGAAGTCAGACCAATTGGCCACTTTGTTCACTACACCCTACGGCACGTTTTGCTATGTCACGATGCCCTTTGGGCTGAAAAACACAGGTGCTACTACCAGCGGACAATGCAACATTTCCTGCACGATCAAATTACTCGGAACATCCATGCCTATGTGGACGATATAGCGGTGATGTCTAAAAAGTCAAACGACTTAAACTCCGACTCAAAAGAAACCTTTGACAATCTCCGAAAGTACAACATGATTCTTAACCCTAAGAAGTGCGTCTTTGGGGTTCCAACTGGCAAATTGTTGGGCTTTATCCTTTCCCAGCATGGAATATAGGTCAACCCGGATAAAATCAAGGACATCTTAAATATAAACCATCCGACATGCCTAAAAGACATACAACGGCTAACAGGTTGCGTTGCAGCAGTTAGTCGGTTCGTCAGCTGACTTGACAATCTTTGCTGCTATACAAGTTGCTAAAGAAGGCGGACAAATTTACGTGGATGTACGAGGAAGATGCAGCATTGAAGCAGCTCAAGGAGATACTTTCCTCAACGCCTATCCTTGCAGCACCCGAGCCTAGGGAGCCAATGTTAATTTACATGGCGGCACCAACTGGGTAATCAGCATCGTCGTCGTGGTAGAGCGGAAAGAACCAGGCTATGAGCACGGAGTTCAACAAACATTTTACTATGTAAGTGAGGTCTTGATGGAGTCCAAGCAGCGTTACCCGCACTACCAAAAGATAGCTTATGGAGTGTTCCTTGCTTATTGGAAGCTGAGGCACTACTTCCAGGAGCACCCTATCACATTGGTAAGCAAGACTCCACTGTCTGACATCATCAACAACAACGATGCTACAGGAAGGGTCGCGAAGTGGGGCATTGAACTTGCCGCCTTCGAGATCACCTACAAGAGACGCGACGCTATCAAGTCACAAGCCTTGGCGGATTTTATCGCAGATTGGACGGAGATGCCAGATGCTACCCCAATGCCGGAGCCAGAATACTGGGTGATTCACTTTGACGAATTAAAGCTACTCAACGGCTCGGGGGCTGGTGTGCTACTATAGTCACCAACCGGGGACAAGCTACACTACGTTCTACAGATCCAGTTCGAGGCTACAAACAACATGGCGGAGTATGAAGCACTCATTCACGGACTACGCATAGCCAAGGATATTGGCATCAAGCGCATAGTTTGTTGTGGAGATTCCGACTTGGTTGGCCAACAGGTGGCTGGCACCTGGAACGCGCGGAACCCTATGATGGTGACATATCGCGACGAAGTGGACGAGATAGCCAAGAGCTTTTTGGGGCAACTGCCCTTAGGTTTGTCCGGGATCTAGTGGTGAGATTTGATCTCCCATATAGCATTATCACCGAAAACGGCAACAACTTGTCACTTGGAGAAGTGGAAGCTTATTGTTGGGAGAAAGGCATCCGACTTGACCTTGCATCTGTGGCGCACCCACAGTCCAATGGTCAGGTTGAGCGAGCCAATGGATTAATTCTGCAGGGAATCAAGCTACGTCTAGAAGCATCGGTGCATAGATCAGCTGGAGCCTGGGCGGAAGAGTTACCATCTGTTCTGTGGAGTTTACGAACTACACCCAACAGATCTACCGGCTACACCGCTTATTTTATGGTATATGGAGTAGAAGCCTCCTGTCTTCCGACATCCTTCACGATTCGCCAAGATTTGTCGCCTACGACGAAGATGACGCTGAAGAATCCAGACGCCTAGATGTGGGCCTTCTCGAGGAAGAGCGCGTATTGCCAAAGATCCGTCATCTACCAGCAGAAGTTACGTAGCTACCATAGTTACTGCGTTCGGCATCGCTTGTTTAAAGAGGGGGACCTGGTGCTCCGACTTAAGCAGAAGAAGTCACACAAATTATCCTCGCCATAGGAAGGACCGTTCATCATAAGCAAGACGCTACTCAATGGGTCTTACTACCTCATTGACAATCATGAGCTGAAGGATAGACACAACGAGGATCATAAGCGTAAGTGACGTGACCCGGATGATGACTACCCGGAGCTTGATCGGCCATGGAACATAGCATAGATACGTCCTTTCTACACTTAGCATTTTTTATCTATTGTGTACCTCTTATATGATCAATGAAATAAAGCTCTCTGGTTCACTCATATTTCTGAGTCTTCTACCTCCTTTAGTGTTTGTTTTTGGATCGTATAAAACCTTTATGCACAAGCTTTGCGATTGCACTTGTGAACATTCCGCCTACGGGCGTTAGCTTAAGTTTTCTCGTCTACACGTTCTTTGTCGTTTTTATGTGGATTCTGGAGTAGTGACTTTTGGTACTTATTGTCGGCGATTTTGTGCTTAGGTTATTGACGGTGCCATTGGGCATCATCGCCTGAGCGCATAGTTCTGACAACGAGTCTTCCGACTCATGAAAGGTCAAGCATAAAAACCAAAGTAATGGATAAGCCAACACTTTCTTAAAAAATATATACATGCTAGAACCAGTTCTTGAGTAGCAGGAAATAACAACCATTGTTTTTCCGCCTTAAGTTAACAAGTAATTTTTTATGCATACAAATTCCAGAGGAAACAAATATTACATATTGTTTTTCATTCCTCTGGCGTAGGTGACTTGGATGCAGCATCATCGGCAGCAGGAGAGCCATCCTCCTCAAAGTCGGCGGTGTTGATGGACTCGGAGGAGCTTTGATTGTTGCCGTCAATAGTCTCCATGGGCACGAAGACATTAGGGTTGACCAACTCGGAGACTCTGGTAATAAAACCCGCAAGCGACGCCAAGATAGCCTTGTGATCTATTTTTTGGCCATCGTCGTCCACGTCGGGGATACCGGGGGTCACCATGTCAATGTCAGTGTTTTTGTAGTGCGCCTTGACCATTGACAACGCCATCCTCGCGCCAGCCCGGGTACATGAAGCTTTACATCTTACAATACGCTCGGGGGGCTTGGCGTAAGATCTCCGAGAACTTCATCACGGAATCCACCGCTTTGATGTTGATATGGAGAGGCTTGGCTATCTCCTTGGCCTGCTTGATGGCGGTGTTGATAAAGTTGCCGGCAAGGACCATGCATTCTTTTAGCGGAGGAGGTGACTGGGTCAAACCAATAGGAGCTGCAAAATTCCAACAAAGGAACGCATGAGTTCAACAACACTAAAAAGTTCAGAGTATCTAGCTTACAGAAGTACAAGGCGGAGAATCGCTTACTGAAGATGCTAATCTCAGCCTGCTGGAGTGTATCCGCCATGGAGTCCCGTTCTTGTCGAAGGATCTTGTATGCTTCAATATGGCGCTGATTTTGCTCATCGACAGCTCTTTTCTGCTCTTTTAGCATCGCGATCTCCTCCTTCAAGCGGTTCATCTCCGTGTCAGCAGATTCCTGCAGGACCTTCATGGAGTCCTCACACATCTTCAGCATATCCTTCCTCTCCTGCTTAAGGATCTTGTTTTCGCTATCCAGCGACTGAATATGCTTGGATTGCTCCACAATGTCCTTAGCCTTGTCAATGCCTTCTGCAAGTCGAACAAAGAACAATACACAATGAGTACTTGGAGAATGTTGGCACAAGAACAAGTCGGAATACAAAAAAGAAAGGAAAAACAGCCGCTTGCTCTTGATGATTTGTTCCTTCAAGAAGGCAGTTTTACCCTTTTCGGCTTCCAAATCCGCACGCATTTTCTGGAACTTCTCGTTGGCCATGCCTCCGAGCATTCTCATTCCGTGGAAAGAAAATTTAAAGTTGTTTAGTCTACTTGGAGCATCTAGCCGAACAATATCCACCTAGATTCTTGGGGGCCACAGTGAGAGTTTTTTAACTTGGCAATATGCTTGGTCTTTCTTTAAGCATCTAGTCGGAAGTGATTCAGTTTTCAACTAGAATCTTGGGGGCTACAGTATAAAGTTTTTTTAACTTAGTCATTTGCTTAGTCTTTCTTTAAGTATCTAGTCGGAACTAATTCAGTTACAACTAGAGACTTGGGGGCTATAGTATCAAAATTCACAAACACTACGTATGCTACTCTAAAAGTATCTAGTCGGAACAATTCATTCAAACTAAATACTTGGGGGCTACAGTGAGAAGTTTTCTAGCTTAGTCACTCTTAGAGCATTTAGACGCAAAGGCCTATGGTTTTCCATATAAATCCTCGGGGGATACAGTGGGATACTAATATGAAATGCAAAAGGAAAATAAAACTTACAAGTGCGATGATCTTGAGGTTGATAGCGCTCTCAGCAAGCAACTTGCCGAAGGAAAGGCTGTTTCCTCGCAAGATATCTGCTTGTCGGAGAAGCTCCTCAAGACCGCAGGTTGGAGATGTTGGCACTACACCAGGAACCAAAGAGGAGCTGCTCGGTGTGAGCGCCGGGAAGACTATCTTCGGGAATTCTATGGTTGTCTTGGGTGCAGAGGCGCCGCCTTCAGCAGACGTTCCACCAATCACCACCGCCTTACCTCTACCGATGTCATACTTAGCCGGAGCTTCAGCCATTTGAGTCGCGGTTCTTTCTTGCGTTGCCTGCTCCCCGACAACGGCAAGTTCCGCAGAGGCACCTGAGTCCACTTCCATGGCGGAAGGGCCAGATGCATCCTTGACTCGAGAACTTGTCGGAGCTGGTGTAGGCTGGATGATGGGAGTGACAGGGGCGATGGCAGGATATGCGTGGGGAGACACGCCACGATGCAACATATCTTTAATATTTATAGAAGCCCCCAAAGTTTTGGAGGTCTTCTTCAAACTAGTAGTGGCATTTTTCCTGAAACATGCAAAAAGTATAAGTACAGGAATAAGACGAGCAATGGACAAATGTCGGAGAGAAATAGGCTTACACAACAGGGAGTGCTTTGGCAAAAGGAATCCCGGTAACCTTTCTTTTGTTCGCCTCCAGGGCGGCAATGGACTTCTTGTAGGCCACACTCTCCATTTTCTTCTTCTTGCCTCCATTGGCAGCGTCAGAGGTGGAGATCTTCCGCTTTCACGCCAGTGGGACACCGTCGTAAGACACAACAGTGACTTCCTTCATCTTCGGCTCATATATTTGGACAACCATGCTATCCTCATCTAGACTGCTGAGCTGTCAACTGAAATCCCAAAAAGTGTTAGATGAGATGGTAATAGTTAGACGGAAGAACTGGAGTATATGTCATACACGGAAGATAAACATGTACCTCTGGGCACTAGCCCTCCACGAACATGTCATAGGTGATGGTGAATCCACGCTTCCTGTCCTTCACCTTGACGATGTCTTTGAGACGGAGCTTGACGGAGTCACTCGAGAAGTTGTCCTCGGAGATGCGGAGGCTATCCTTCCTCTCCTTAGAGTACTCGTGCATCATATTGGAGCGGTGCTGCAGAGGCTAAATCCGACTGACGAACCATCACATGGCTAGGTCCAACCCAGTTAGACCAGTATCTACGAACCACTCTATCCGCCTAATGGCGCGGGAGGCTTCGTTGTCGAAGGGAAGGGTGGATTGGGACCTCCATGTCGGGGCTTCGGCAGCGGCTCCATCGACGAAGTCTGGATACGTTTCTTCTCGGCCAGCCAGAGGGATATCTGGGCCGTAGAAGTACGTTCGTTTCCAGTTCTTGCAAGATTCAAGGCCGACGATGTCGGGGGACCACCGGCCAGGACTGATCTTAAAACTAATTGTCCCACAGTTCCTGAGCTCGTCCTTGCCGGCACCGGCTTCCCTCTTAATGGTGAAGAAATAAATAAAGAGATATAGCCTAGGCCTAATCCCTAAGTAACCCTCACAGAGTGCCTCATAATTGCTAAGCACGAGGATGCTATTGGGGGAGAGTTTCTGAGGCTATACTCGGTAATGGCTAAGGACAGCTAGAAAGAAATTAGAGATGGGCAAGGAAACACCGCGTACCAATTGGGCCTTGAGGTACACCTTCTCTCCGGCTTGGGGAGAAGGGTGACCTCGCCGGCCGGTGCCGCCCGCCAGACGAGCCCCTCCGTTGCAGGGAGGTAGCCCTCGACGAGAAGTCCCTTGATGTCGCGGTCCGTGATGTCCGAACCGCGCCAATCCCCTTTGTAGGAATCACTCTCCTCTTCCAGCAACTCCAACGCCGCTGGATTGTGGTCGCCGCCGGTGGATTCGACCACTGCAGACTTGGGGATCACCAGGCCTCTGGGGCACATGAACGATGCTCGCCGGCTTCGCCGCGGCATCACTTGGTGCCGCCATGGAGGGAGAAGAGCTGTTGCTTGCCATTGGAAAGGTTGGGGTAGTGACTGGAAGGATTGAGGGGCTAGGGTTTTTTGCGAACGCGCGGAGAGCTCGATGAGGTGCTCGCTGGAGGAAGAAGACGACGCAGGAGAAGAATGAGGTGAAAAGTAAAAATTCACCGCAGTTACAATTTATAACCCCTGGCGTCAAGATTCGTGCAAGACGATCGAATGGTCGGCGCATGGACGACGATGTCTTGCGCGCGTCTTGAAATTTCGCCACGTTCCCAACCGCACCACCGCCGGTTATCGCTTCAGACGTGGGAAAAACAGACATGATTGTGTTCTCTGCATGTGTGAGTTACGAGGCGTCGCTGACCAATGTCTACGTCGTCCTAGCTGTCACTAGCAGGTGAACCATCACATCGGAATATTCCGGCATGGACGGATCCAATCCAGCTATGGAAGAGTACGATAGAAGATTCATCAATTCTCCAACTTACCAGTTAAAGACGGAGAAAAACCTTGCAGGGTTCTTGAGAGGACTACAAAATATTGCTTGACGATTTGCCGACATACATCTAGACGGAGCATTCAACTTGAAGAGGTAAGACGGCGCAAGATCTCGGAGTTCTCCGAGGGCTACTGTTGGGGATATGCTATATGGGTATCCTCATAGCATGTCTCCTATCCGGATAACCCGGATGGCCCACAGTTGTTAGCATGTCCCATGGCCTGCTGGGCGGCCCAATTAGATGGATCCAGAAGGGAGGTCCATGCCGGATAAAGAAAGGCTACGAAGGGTTGGTACGTACTCGGAGCCTTGGAGTGCAAGACACGCTAGGCTAGATGTAAGCAGTGTAGGACTCTGTAACCTATCCGGCTAGAACTTTTCCCTGTAATCCTAGGACCTGGTGACTATATAAGTCGGACCTATGAGAGCCTTTAGGGCACGATAACTTAGACTCTCTAGTCACCTCGCACAACGAACTAATCCATGTAACTCGACATATTGCCCTTATAATGATTTATAGCAGGAGTAGGATTCCGCTACCGCTGTGGGATCTGAACCTGGATAAGCTGTGTAACTTCGTATCCGTCAACCGTCCGTCTTCCCCCATGTCTCTAAACACACACTGTGAAGACCCCTCCATAGCATACTCGTCGGCAATGCCACGACATAAATAAATACATAAATAATATTAAAGAAAATAAAATAGTAGAAAGTTAAAGAAAAAGGAAAAAACAAATAAGCGGGCCAAGAATAGGAAAACTAGAAATAAAAACCGAACAATGCTAATGGGCGTGGCAAAAAACTCACACGAGATGATAACTCGTATTTTTTTTTTTTTTTGCATAGGCTGATAACCCGTATATGCACACCCTGTATAACGCTTGTGTGTTTGTTATATTCTTTTGCGTAAATGCTTGTGTTCTGCTGTTTTTTCAGTTTTATCAAGTCAATTTCTATATGGCTTGTAGTATGATATTTTAATATAAATAAGACACGTATTATACCATGCAAAAAAAACATACCCTCTTATAAAAAAAAACACATACCCTCCTTAGCGCTAATACCGCTAACTAGGCCGACCCAATACGATCTTCACTGTATACCGTTTTCCGGTTTTGGAAAGGTTTTAGAACCTTCTGGTTTCATTTTCCTTTGTTTTTTCTTTTATTTGGTTTCTGTTTTGTTTTCTTTTCTCTATCTTTTCCTATTCTTTTTCTGTTTATTTTTCAAAATCTAATTTTTTATATTTGAATAATTTAAATTTCGAATATTTAAAAATGTGAACTATTTTACAAATATGAATATTCTGTGCAGCTTTGGTTATTACACTCTAATCTGCTTTAGGATAAGCAACTTTAGATCCGAACATCTTTCACTTTATTAACATTTTTCTAAACTTGAGCATTTTTAATATCTGAATATTTTCTTCTCCAAAAATAAACTTTTTTCTTCTTCGATTTCACCAATTTTTGCAAACAGAAGAAACCGAATGTTTTCTGGACAGACTAACGAGGTAAAATGCCAAGCTGACGGAGAGATCTTATGGGCCGGTCCACTTGGGATCGTGCTTCAAGCATTGCGCCTGTAACGGACGCAACCAGCGCTGTATAAGGGTCCGCCGCTATACCATTACGGTGCAGTCGTTCTTTGACAAGACAGGCTTCTATTTGTTCAACGTGGGGCCGTGACCAGCAGGGCCCATTCCTGCAGCTACTGTTACGCAAGCTTATTGGAGTTGGGAAGCCCACGGTTCACGGTTCACGGTTCACGGACGCGGCCGCGCCGTGTAGCGCCGTGTAGCGCAAGTGCGTGGCTCGCTGTCATGGTGCGAAGCTAGTAAATACTCCCTCTGTTTCAATATATAAAATGATATATTTTCTTTCATAAAGCTAAAACATCTTAAAAGTTTAGATATTTTTTTATAAAGCTAAAACATCTTATATTTTGAAACAGAGAGAGTACTTATGAAAAAGGGACTACCCAATTTTTTTTGCCTATGATAGATACAACACCTTCATCTTTTATTATTAAATATGTACTACATAAACATTTTATCTAGAATAGAGTGCTAAGAGACTTCTATTAAAACAAGGGCAATAGTAGAGCCAACTGCTAGCTATAAGCCATGTCTATATCATTTAGAGTCAATCTAATAGCCAACATATACAATAGCTAGAGATAAATACACTATTTTATTAATATATGACCCACTTTACACTTTCACACATTGCCTAGGAGCACGTGCTCCAGCTGGCTGTGAGCAAGTATAATAAAGTAACATCAGCTGGCTATAAGACATTAATAAATAGCATATTTGTGCTGAGTTGAAAGAGAGAGTAGAGGAGAGAGAAGGAGAGTGAGCTCCCATGCAAGAGCCAGCTCTAGCACGTGCTCCTAGGCACTTTGTGAGAGTAAATGGTGGGTCAAATATTGATAAAATAATACATTTTTATAGTTTATTATTGTATATATTGTCTATTTGATTGACTATAAATGACATGACACTATCTTATAGCCGGTAGTTGGCTATACTATTATTCTTACTCTAACTAAGAGCTCACTCATCTTCTCTCCCCTCTTCTCTCTCATCCAATTAAGCAGAAATATACTAGTTTAAGTCCTATAAGTTACTGACTGGACCTTATTGTACTTGCTCTTATGAAAGACCTAACTCGTGGACCGCAATCAGCTAAAAGTGTCTGCGGCGAGGACCTCTAGGTTAGAAAGCCAATGCGACTTTCCTTTGGTTGCATTGTTTCCAAACTAGCCCAGCTCGGCAAACTAGTAGTACATGGTTAGAGGTGCAAACTAGTAGTACGTGACACATTGTTTCCAAACTAGTTGTATAAGTATCTAATACTCCCTCAATCCTAAAATAAGTGATTTGGATTTTTCTAAATTCATATGTATCTAGACATGTTTGTAGTATATAAATACATATAAATTTAGACAAACTCAAATTATTTGTTTTGAGACGAAGGATGTATGCTATATTCATTGTGACTTATCGCGTAATTGATGATTAGAGGTGCAATATATTTACTACCCCTGTTTCAATGTACTCCACTGAGTAAGTACAACAGATTTAGTAAATCATTTTGGTAAACTAAACTAGATTGCTAAATTGCTTATATTATACTCTATCTGTTTTAAATTAGAGGCTAGAGAATCGTCTAAATTCGCATGTACCTATATACTAAAACGCGTCCATGTGAATCTAAACAAATCTTCAACATTAATTTTAAAACGAAGAAAGTACAACACCAATTTTTGGCACTAGAGACGCAATCTCGATGGTTTCCCCACGATAGGAGAAACTCAACACCAATTTTTTTTTTTTTTGAACGGGCCCAACACCAAATTAAAAGGGCATACGGAGTAGAAACTAGAAACATATCTAAGATCAAACTGACATGGTGATGATTGTACATGTGCTAATCAAGTAGCCGACATCTAATTTAGAATGTCTTTTTCTCCGGAATGAATGGAAGTTTGAGCAAGCGACACACAAGAAAAGCAATGCGTGTAAATTCTTTACCGGCATTCATCCAAAGACCAAAGTAGTGGCGTTTGCACCGGCCGAATAAAGAAAGCCCCCCTTATCCCTCCATTCATTCTGTTTTTGTTTTTACCAAAAGCAGGAGCACTCGGCCACCGGATCAGCAAATCAAAGCAGTTGCCTCCTGGACGGCACACCGGCAGGGCAGCTGGTGAGGCGCCACGAGTACGTCCATGCACATCCCCGTACCCCGACGACTTCCTGGCCAGGTTCATCAGCGCTTCCTCGATCGACTGATCTTGTGCTAGCCAGTGCATCCCACGCATGTATGTTCCTGGCTATGGCCGGATCTGCCTGCCTGCTTTTCCTCCTCGATTTCGGCTCGGTGTGGTACTTCCTGCATACCACTTTGCCATAAGTAGTGGCGAATTATATGGAGTACCTGTAAAATGCGGCCAGTTGCTTTTGTTCAAGAAACCGACAAGCTAGCTTATTGGAGTGGCATATATCAACTTTCACGCGTAATTGTCAAAACCAAGCTTGAAAGGAATACCACGTACATGTGAAAGGCACTTCTACCGGGACATCTCGTGCACGTAGGCATCGTCGATCTAGTTTTAGATTCGAAAATAGCTCTCTCTTCTATCGAGTGCTCACCGTTTATCAAAGTTTAAATGGTCGACTAAGACTATTAGCGGCACTGCAAAAAACAACTATAGCCTGGCCGTGGCTGGCTATAGTTAGGCTATAGCCGCCTATTTAAAGGTTTTGGTATCTTTTAGTAGGCTAATGTACTTAGTCATATCACACGAAAAAGGCTATATAGCCGGCTGTTTAAAACTATGTCATTTATTCATTTTTTATGTTACATGGTCTGACACACAAGGAAGAATCACTTAGCTCTATCGCTTCTTTCATTGGATTATAATGTTTATATATATATATATATATATATATATATATATATATATATATATATAGAAACCCTATTCAGCACCCAGGGTGCAGAGAAGTTATTCTGCACCCAACATAATTTTACGCTGTTAGACTAAAAAATTATGTTTTGTATACGAATAATTATGTTTATATAATCACCACAACCAAAAAATTTGACACAAAAATAATTTTTTTGAGTCATTATAGTGTAAAAAACACTAAAAATATGTCTTTTACGTCGAATTTTTTTACGGTATGTAAACAGAAAAAATTATGTCATTTTTAAATTTTATTATGTTCTTCTCAACTTACGAAGTAATACAAAATTTACGTGACGTAAAAATAATATACGGTTCTAAAGATAGAGGGTGGATGTATTCTACACCCTGGGTGTCAAATAGCGCCACCCTATATATATATATATATATATATATATATATATATATATATATTACATGTAAGTATATTTGAGTCATTTGGTTCACTCAGGGAGACTTAGCTCTATTCCATGCTTATGGGACAACGAGCTCCTTCTTTTTGCAAAAAGAAGGCAAGAAGGAAAACTACGCATTAATGTTACCTTCAACAAATATGCATGTACTCCTCTCTTGCATCTTGATGTTCTTCTAAGACTATCAATAAAGGTAAGCTAGAGTACATGTCAACTTAAAGCTTCTTCCCTTTGATCCATTTAGGCCATTGTGTAGATAGAAAAACCGGTCATGATGAATGCGGTTGATGGATTAGTAGCCACCACTCGATAGGCTGCTAGTGCTATCACACGTAGCATGCATGGCGATTGGCGCGTAGCTTTCGCGCGCGTCCCAGAATTGCATGCTTAGCTAGCTAGCCTCAATAATTCCCCAACAAACGTACGTAGTCGTGTGCGCAAAACCGGGACAAGCTAGCGACGATCGAACTGACGCCGCCAGTTTTCGTTCCGATTTCCGAGCGAGCGACCGATTTAGTACCACTAGTAGTGACCAGTGAGGCAGCTGATCGAGGTAGACGTGCGGTGGCCACCGTGGAGTCAAAGTCCTCAACGTACGTCCATGTCCACGTAAGGTGAAGACGATCGAGCTTGCTAGAAGCATATATTTTGTCTTCAGAAGTGTTGCAAATTTCTCTTGATATGCATGTAACTACACACTAGAACGTGTCTAGATATAAATAAGGAGTATTAATTATGTATGAATAACCAACAAAAATACTTACTCAATTGGTTAATTAAGGTGGCAAAGCTTAGATAGTTACTGCATCTATTTGTGCTACTATGTTGTTTTCATGGCCCCACATAGCCACTTGTAGGATCAGCTAGTTGACTCGGATGGCACACATGCACAAAGCATCAAAATAATAGTTTTTAAAATCTTGAAGAAAAGTGTGTCACTTAATTACCTCATGTTCTAGGCAACTTCTTCGAGAAAATGCAGCCTGACTTTATTGATTAACCAAATAAGGTATGCATGTTGAATCGAAAATGGTTAGGTCCATTAATTGATGCAAAAACCTGCAGGGTACATCCCTTTTTAGAATAAATAAAGTATGCCAGATCGAACAAACTATATCGCATGCGAATATCAAAAGTATCTATGCAACTACCATCATCTCTAGCTCAACTTTTTGCATCTTGATGTTCGTCCAAGCATCACTTAATTTGTGCATGCTAAATGAGCGAGGGACGTTTTTTCAATTAAGTTAATTACTATGATTTTATTCTTAATTTAGAGTGATATTTTGTGATGTGGCATCAACTAGTACTTATTATGTCCAAAACTAATTATAATCATGAAGCTTCAACTAACTATCATGTCCAAAACCATAAATAAACATGTCTCAAAAGAATCTATATTTAGATGACTGCTTTTGGAAAGACACAATACAGAGCAACAGTATGATGTTATTAATAAGCTATCGAGACCTGACCAACCAACATGATACCGTCACACCTGAAATATTACATGGTCAAGACTCGATCGGGAGTATCTCTTAAAATGCTTCCCACGTCATTCTGAGAAATGAGTTGGCCAAGAAGGGGTAGAGAATAAGAAAACACGAGTCAAGCGCCAAGCCAGGTCTTTCGAACCGGTACGTGGTCTGATAGAATCATATTTTGAGCGTTTCGGCATATAGTTAAGCGTAGCAACACGATATTACCTCCGTTTCTTAAACATAAAGGTTTTGTTACGACTATATCTCTAGCACTGGCAAGTTCGTTCCAAGCGAACGACCGATCTAGTCGTAGTGACCAGTGAGGCAGCTGATTGAGGTTGACGTGCGGTGACCACCGTGGAGTCAAGCCGGCCACGTGCGTCCATGTCCATGTACGGTTAGCCTAGCTAGTTACTCGATTGGTTAATTAAGGTGGCAAAGCATTTACTTAGGCTGATCATAGTGGTAGTATCATACTTAGTATCATGTATATGATACTAGTGTATGATACTATCTTCATAGTGTATGGTATCATATGATAGTTTATATTAGATTATATTTAATGATTTGTAGAATCTCAATATAAAATTGTGTACAAGATTTATTTATATGAGGATTTTTTATTTTACGTGCTATGATATGGTATCTACCTATAATACTCTAACCATTTTTTTTATTAATTATTGTGTCACATCAGATTTTTGCCAATTTGACATGCATGATACTAGCTATGATACTCCCACTAGGACCAACCTTACTATATCTATTTGTGCTCTGTTGTTTTCTTGACCACACACTTTGCCACATGTAAGATCAGCTTGCTAGTTGATGCCACTGCACAAACATCAAAATAATAATTCTCTGAAATCTTTAGGAAAAGTGTTTCACTTATGTACCTCTTGTTCTCCACAATTTTACTTTAGAGAAAATGTGGCCTAACTTCATTGTTAAACTAAATAAAGTATGTGGACTTCAATAAAATTGGTTTGGTGCATAAAATAATGCAAGTGCTAGGTATATATTTATCTAGATTCGTATATATTTTATACACTAAACCATATCATAAATACGGATCTAGAAAAATCTATAACATCATTTTTAACCATTAAGGAAGTATATCAGATCGAACAAACTAGTAAATCACAAGCTAAAACCAAAAATCTGTTAGCCCAAGCCTCATAAAGCACACCGGCCGGCAAGTCGCACGTGCGCCACAAACATGGCTGCAACGTGCATGCCAGCGAGTCGTACGTCGGCTAGGGGAACGCCGGTGAGGCGTGCGTAGACCGTGACTCCGTGAAGCATGCAGCGTGCATGCCCGCGAAGCATACGGCGGCGAAAAGCACGTGGGTACCCCCGTTTGGCTTGCAGGAGACTCATATTTTTTTTCTTTCAAAATGAGGTGACTCCTATTGTCGGCCAGGAGCATGCCAGCGAGGTGTATGGCGGTAAAAGGCACGTCAACGAGCTAGACATGGGCAAGCATGGCTTTGCAACGCGTATGCTGGCCAGTCGTACCGCATGCAAAGGCTGTGTATACCGGCACGTGCAGATTCTTTTTAGACGTGAAATACTACCTAAGATGCCCTGATGTCTAAATATAATAGTCTTTGAATTATGAATTCGTATATATCTACACATTAAAACATTGTCTAGATACATACGAATTCGAATTTAGATAAATCCAAGCTACTTATTTTTGAACGAAAGAGTACTCACTCTATCTAAAAAAAGATGTCACAGATCTGTTTTGAAATAGATTTTTGCCCCGCTATATTAATATAGCAGCCACACGGATACATAAGTTCGAACCAAAAGAAATGCTGGGACAACAACACAAAGATGCCAAAAAAGAAAAGTAATGAAAACAATGGCGAATCGACGAAGTGATGATGACCCGCAACCGATGTGCCCTCCTACTTGACCCACCATGCTCCAAGCACCCCCTGATATGCCGAGTACCAAGCAGCACCTTCCTGAAGGAAAGCACCAATGTCACGGATTTGTCTAAATTCTCGTATATAAAATTAAAAAAATTATGGTGTAACATTATCGTGTACCGTCTAAACTTGTTGTGCGCGATGGTCTCATCAATCTTCACGGTTTATACAACTAAATTTTAGGGTGGCAATTTTCACTATTGGTTGTTAGCTGTTTTAATACTATATACGCCCTTCATCATAAAACGAATTAATGTTGCAAAATTGTCTAGATTAATATGTATCTAGACACGTTTTAGTATATAAATATATGTGAATCCCCACAAATATACCAGATCTTTTGGGAACAGAGGGAGTAATAGATTATGAAGTTTCAACTAACTTTCAAAGAAACGCTAAAATTTCTCCACATGAGAAAAGCTATAGTAAGACTGCTTTCGGAAAGACACAAGTACACAGCAATATGATGTTACGAAGCAATCGGGCCCTGACCAACCAACATGCATGACCCCATCACACCTTAAATATCACATGGTCGGGAGTACTAGTATCTCTCAAAATGCTTCCCACGTCATTCCGAGAAGAATGAGTTGGCCAAGAACGGGTCGAGAATAAGAAAGGATGAGTCAAGCCAAGCCAAATCTCCCACACATGCAAAAATATTAACTTTCGAACGAAAGCCACCAGCAACTGGTACGTGCACGTGGTTAATTTGATTGAATCATCTTTGGAGCGTTTGGGCTTTAGTGCACGTCCATGTAGTTAAGCCTAGCTAAATAGCTAAATGATACTACCTCTGTTTCTAAATATAAATTTTTTAGGAGCCTAAAATAGCCTATATATATTCGTAAAAAAATAGCCTATATCAATACATTTTACATTTGGAAAACAGAGGCAATAGTCCTTGAAACGGGGTTTCTCTGCGCTTTTTACATTTAGAAACGGAGAAAAGTCTAGCCTGAACATTTTAGTTTAGAAACAGAGGCAATACTATATGAGGGTCCTTGCATATACACGTGTCTCCCCTCGCTAGTTAAATTTACTCTTTTTTTGACAATCAATACCACAATATATTCATAGTAGCATATAGTACATGGTAGAAATATATAGGCCGTCTCCAACGATTACAAAATAAAATCTAGAAAAACTAGTAAAACACCAATGTCTTTAAACTCTTTCTTCTTGCAAGATACCATTCTGAACTTTTCTAAAAGCAACCAAAAACTAATAGATATCAAACCACAACCAATAAATATCAATGAGGATTTTCCCATAATTTTAGTTTAAACCACAGTACTAAGTCACGCGCACAACCGTTAGAGTAATCAATCAATATCGGCAAGAGTACTAACACCAATATTTCAATCAAAAGTAACTGAACAATCTGATAGACGTCACTGGCGAACCGAACCTCGCAACCCTCGAAGCATGAGGTCTTCTATGGTTTTTCTTCCCCCTTTTCTGCTTGGCTGGAGATCAGTTTTAAGCTTCTTCTTGACCTTCTGCAGCGTGCATTGATTCTAATCCTATTTTACTGAAATGACAAAGTTAGAGGGTCAAGAGCTCTAGCAATTCATTGACAAAAGAAGAGAATGATCCCGTTTATAAGAAAAACCGAATTGAAAACCTTAACAGAACCCTATTTATGAGGCAAACTGGAGGGAAAACCTCACAAACAACAGAGACCTGCGGCCCATGCGACACTAGGCCACTATCGCCTCAAACACACGTCCCGTCTTCGAGGCCTCCGCCCCGATATCTCCTACTCGAACGCGAGCCACAACGCCGCACGACATGACCGACGATAGCCCTAGCTACCCAACATAGTTGCTCGTAGACCACAACGGCTGTGCCAACATCCGGGGCCGCCGCCTTGGTGTGCCAACCTACTGACTCCTCAAACCGCATCGGACGAGCTGACGGCCTTGCAACCCTCGAAGCACCAAGTCTCCTGTGTTTTTTGTTCTCCTTTCCTGCTTGGCCGGAGCTCAGCTTTGAGCTTCTTCTTGACCTTTTGCAGCGTACACTAATCCTATTTTACTTAAATGAAAAACTTTGGCATTTTGTCGAACCCGTATATTTGTTTGCCTCAAATTCAAAGGAAAAGCGGTGACGTTCAGACATTGTTTCATCTAGTCAAAGTTCTAAATCCTTTTCCACTGTATATACATGTAGATTGTACATCTTATTCAATTTTGTAAATATAATAGTAGTACACAAATAATAATGCTGTTTAGATCGTGTGCATATATATTGCAGAAGGTCGGTTGGTTATTTTGAATTAAATAGTAGTAGTATAAAGGGTGGCGTGCAAATTTTGGATCGCGCACAACGCCGCCCCCTCGTCCCGGTGGTACGATACAGATCCGTTTGAGTCACATCCCTAGTGTGAGACGTATGGAAGCGGGCGATGATCCGGGTTGCAGGGAACAGATTTTGAGGGCACTGCCGAAGAAGACGCATCTGAAGCAAGCACGCTGATAGATACGTACGTAGGTGCATCATCTTTATTTTTTGGACCGAAGCTAGCAGCAATGGACATATGTGTCGCGTACGTACGTATATTGCCATTTTAGCAGCTTTAGTAGTAACTAAAAACGACGCTTATGTGTATATAGCTCATAGATTTATGGAAAAATTCGAAACACTTTGGGAGACTATATATGCACGGCCGGGGAGGTTTTTATATGTATATATAGGGGATACTTGTAGATAGTACAACCTAAAATACGAATGCGGCGGGTGGAACAATGTGGTGGCTTACCGATATAAGATAGCGACCGTGCATTTCGAAGTCCAGTACGTTTAGGCCTTTGTTCATTACTAGTAATAGTAGTAGTAGCTACTAGCAGCAATGGACACTGCTGCCGTTCTAGCCAGGCGGGAGTGCTGGCTAGGTGTGGGGTACGTGGCCTCGCGGGAAACGGAAAGAGCTATAGCTAGTACTATAGGCGAGGAGTCGAGAGACGTGTTACTGACCTGCTGCCGTCACGCGCACCGCGTGATCGGATGAGGCCAACGGTGTGCGCGGCGAGTCGGTTCCCGTGTGTCGCCGGCCGGAGCCGTGTGCCCGGAAGCTAGCTAGCTACGAGAGCGTTCGTACCCATGTTAGCTACGAGAGGGCGGCGGCGACGCAACTGCCTGCACGTCGTCAGGTAGGCACCCAACCAACCGGGCGCGCAGACCGAAACAACGACAACATGCATTATGGTTTCAGAGAACTTGCGCAACAACGGACGGCCACCGAACTAGACCCGCGGGCCGGGCCCGGCGCCGTTCTAGCTCGCATGATCAGAGAAGTGCTCGTGCAACAACGGCCACCAAACCCGACCCGACCGGACCGGCCGGCCGGGGGCCCTCCGCGGGTGCATGCCGGTCTCACTCGCATGATCTTCCGCGTCTCGCGATCGATCGGGCCACAACATACGTGTGCCTGCGTATCTCCCTCCTCGTCCGGCCATGGTCTCACGCACTCGCTCTCCCGATCTCCCCCGCACAGCACTAGCTCTCACCATCCACCTGTCGTCACGCCGGTCCCTGTACTACCCTACTCCATCGCTTTATATCACCCATGTGGAATCAACAACAAACGGTTCCGACGATCGAACCAAGAGCGACGTCGTAGGTCGCCGATCGGTCAGTTGGTTTACTTTGCACACACAGCGTTCCCGGATCTGGGGCGTGACTCACGCACGAAGAAGGAGGCCGATCTCAATCCATCGATCGATCGGTCTCGCCGGTCGTGTGCGTGTCTGCCTTTAGTCCCCCGGCTTTCAGCTCAAAGAAAAGATGGTGGTCGTTGTGTATGATACCACTACTGATCAGCCCTCCCATTCCCCTTCCATCCCCCTATATATGGACGCACCCGTCGGCGGACAGGTAGGTAGCGAGCTCCGCACGGTTCTCCGATCCATCACAAGAGCAGGCCAGCGACAAGCAAGCGTTTCCGGTCCCCAAAATTGATTCAGCCTCGCTCTCGGTAGCAGGATCGCTCGCTTCATCGTCCGTCCGTCCGTCCGAGGCATCGGCAACCCCAAGACTCCGGCCGCGCGCGACCGATCGACCATGGTGTGGAGGGACAGCTTCCTGGACCTCATCCTCATCCCGCTCAGCATGCTCCTCCCCATGCTCTACCACGCCTGGCTCTACCGCGCCGTCCGCCGCCACCCGCTCTCCACCGCCTTCGGAATCTACTCCGCCAGCAGACGCGTATGGGTATCCGGCATGATCAAGGTACGCCTTACGCACGCACGCACCATCTCCCTCTTCTCGCCTATTTTGTTCTTCATGCGTCTCCTCGAGCCGAGCCAGCGCCACCGAGACTGACGGACGCACACACGCGTGCTCCAACCCTGCAGGACAACGACGACAAGAAGGGGGTGCTGGTGGTGCAGTCCCTCCGGAACGTGATCATGGGCTCCACGCTCATGGCCACCACGGCGGTGCTCTTCTGCACGGGCATCGCGGCGGTGCTCAGCAGCACCTACGCCATCAAGAAACCCTTGAGCGACGCCGTGTTCGGCGCGCACGGGGAGTACATGATGGCGCTCAAGTACGTGGCGCTGCTCATGCTCTTCCTCTTCGCCTTCCTCTGCCACTCCCTCACCATCTGCTTCCTCAACCAAGCGAGCTTCCTCATCAACACCTCATGCCTCTCGAGCGCCGCCGGGGAGGAGGACGACATCGGGCTCGGGCTCGGCCTCGTCAGGGCCGACTTCGTGGGCGAGATCCTCGAGCGCGGCTTCACGCTCAACTTCGTCGGAAACAGGCTCTTCTACGCCGGGGTGCCGCTCTTGTTGTGGATCTTCGGCCCGCTGCTGGCGTTTCTTTCCTCGCTCGTCATGATCCCCATACTATACAACCTCGACGTCGTCAATACCACCGCCGCCGCCGCCGGCAAAGGCAAAGGCAAAGGGTCCTCGTCGTCGTCGTCGGGGCATAGCACCGGCTGCGTCAACGCCGCCAAGGCGGACGCCAACGGGAACGGGTGCATGCACGTCTGATCCACCCAAGCAAGCAAGCAACACAGCAAGCAAGTGCGGTTCGATTCATGCACAACGAAAGGCCTTAATTTATTTAGATCAGTTGGTTATTTCACCCATCCCTCTACTTTACTTATAATATATACTATATATATGCACGATCGATGACGAAACTGATGATACAGTAGACTGCCACATTGGTCAGGGCGTTGCGAGGTTTCTTTGTCAGCGAGTGGGTTCCTTCTTGTCAGTCGATCAGTCTGTACCAGGAACTAAAATCCATGGATGATGACATGGAACCCATATGATGCGTGTTGTGTTCGATCTTGTTAGCTGCCCCCTTTTTTGCCAGGTTGTGCTCGGTTTCGGTTCACGGTCGAGTTGACAATGTGTGTCTGCCGATGCCACTACACGGCGCGTATATTTGCAGGCATATCCCTAGCTGGCTTTTGTCTCAATGTCTCTCTCTGTCCCGCTTACTTCGACATTTCTCGAACCATGAAGCAAGCAACGTATATATGCATATGTGATGCGCGACTCCAGTTTGTCACAAAAAGATTATGAAAAAGGCCATCGTATTGTCTAGGATGTGTGGCCACGAGATTTCTGTTTACCATGTCTGTGTGTGGTTGCATGCCGAAGTGCCAACTAGAGGAGGGAATGGACCTTATTACAAGGCTACTAAGTTACTGCTAACAAGCACCATCCTTATTTGGTTGGATCTAATAATTCAGTACGGATGAACTTATTGCCCATTATTTCTGGCTTCGCCTTGCTTCCCATGTTTCAGTTTTCACTACTGCACAAAAGTCTGGCTCCTGGCGACGCTAGGCCCGCTCCTACATCTTCACGGATTGGAAAGTGTTTTTATGTGAAGCATCTAGTGAAATATGATGCAAAATGTCAAGGTAGCAATTTTCGCACACAAAATTTATCCTGTAGGGTGTCCTATTCCGAGAGATTACTTTTTTTTCTCGACTTTCAGCTAAACTTGCTTTTGTGTTTGAATTCGGCCAATTTTACTCAAATTTGAACTACATGTACTGTATAGTTTGATCAATATTTTTGGAAAATTCAATTGAAGGTGCCCTAGTGTTAATGTGTATGAATGAGCTTGCCGATAATTGTGATCCCATTGTAAAACCGATTAGAGAAATAAACAAACACAAAAAAATCTGCGCATGGAGTCTTTTTGTGTGACCTAGTTCTCAGGATAAATACAGATCTTGCAATATGGTAATTCATATGGCATATCTTGGATTGCCGACAAAATGACCATTATAGTAAATCTATCGCATATTTTATGATAATTAGCTCAAATTAGTGCAGTTCTTCGTTGCATAGTAGTAAATTCGGGAATTTGCGCAAAAGGAGAGGACACATGTCAGCCTAGGGACCCAGGACCAGGCATTTGATCCTAGCGGACGCCTAGCGCTGACATTTTTCTTATAGGTTGGAACTTAATTTGGATACAAACATTCATACAGACTTCATGAGTAACACGGTGGGTCACCTGCCGCATCTAATATATGTGACTATGTTTTTCCAATAAAATGCTACTAAGGACAATATATATACATCCAACTGTTTAAATGATTTAAATGCATTGTTACAAATTGTAGATTCCCTCATTTAGGTGGTATTTTAACATACACTCTAGGTGTTTTTTTAATCTTATGATGTGATCTTATTATTACAAGAAGGTATTCCTCATTTGGACCGACTTGCCAAGATTAGCGTGTTAGTTATATTCCTTCACAAGATGGGTCATTTGATTTATCCACCGTAGGTGATGTCCTAATTTCTAACGTTTAGACAGTGTCTATACGAGACGATTCGTGAGACCTACTAAACTGAAAATGCTAACTTTTGCATAGTAGTTTTATAGCTTGGTCATACACTGCCAAGTGGAAGTTGGGCCCATTATTTGCTTTTTTCCTTTATACATTTGTTCTTGTACTTCCCTCGCCACCGCGCTAGACTCGATTTTTTTTACGAAATTCCATCGATCTATTAATAATGATCAACAACCGTATAAAGAGACCCAAAAGTAAGTTGCTCTTACACATTGTATTTCCTCAATAATTTGCACGCATAATCTCTTATGGTTCTTTGATTTTCCCCTCTGTATTTTAGCTATATTCTTTATTTGTTTGGATTTAATAATTCAATATAGATGAATTATTTGCCCATTATTTCTAGCTTTACCTTGCTTCCTATGTTTCAGTTTTCACTACTGCACAAAAGTCTGTCTCCTGGCGACACCAGCGTCGATACCGAGGTGAAAGGGGGTCCACTCCTACGTCTTCACGGACTGAAAAGCGTTTTTATGTGAATCGACTAGTGAAATATGATGCAAAATGTCACGATATAAATTTTCACACAAATTTTATCCTATAGGATGCCCTATTCTGAGAGATTACTTTTTTCTCGACTTTCAGCTAAATTTGGTTTTATTTTTGAATTCGGCCAAATTTACTCAAATTCGAACTACATGTAATGTATATTTTGGTCAATATTTTTTGAAACTCAATTGAAGGTGCCCTAGAGTTAATGTATATGAATGTGCTATTGGAGATATGCCCAAGAGTCAATAATAAAAATGGTTATTATTACGTCTTTGTGTTTATGATGAATGTTTGCATAACATGCTATAATTGTATTAACCGGAAACATTAATACTTGTGTGTTTTGTAAACATAAAAGAGTCCCTAATAAGACTTTTGTTAAACTACCTTGTTGATTAATAGATGATCATGGTTTGCTGATCATGGACATTGGATGGTATTAATAACAATATCATGTCATTAGAAGAATGATGTGATGGATACACTTCTATAGTTAGCATAGCATAAGATCAAGTCATTTACAGTTCGTTTGCTACAAGATTTCAAATACATAGTAACATAATCCTTCGACCATGAGATCATGTTAATCACCATCACGGATGGATGCTTTGATGACATAAAATACCACTTCCATAACTGGGTGGTTATAAAGGTGGAATTAGGTATTCTGAAAGTATGTGTTGAAGCACATGGATCAAGAGTGGGATTTGTCCATCCGTATGACGAATAGATATACTCTGGGTCCTCTCGGTGGAATATCATCCAATTAGCTTGCAAGCATGTGACTAGGTCACAAGGATGTCATATCATAGAACAAGTAAAGAGTACTTATCGATAACGAGGTTAAACTAGGTATAGAGATACCGATGATCTAACCTCGGATAAGCTGAATGAAGGACAAGCTGAATACCATACATGCTATGTTTTGATACTCCATGAAGGACAAGCTTATGAAATTTGAAGGTGTCTTATGCATTTATGTTTTGCTACTCTATGAAGGACAAGCTGAATACCACACATACTATGTTTTCTATATGTGAAACAAACAAACGTCTTTTAATGCATTGTTATTCATGATTCTTTGTTTGTACCTTTGCATGTTGCAATATAGTTGCTATGTCTTATTGTTAGAACTACATATTTCATGCTCATGTTTAGAGTACTATGATCCCAGCTATCAATGTTTTACAATATTTTGATCAAGATTGTGATTGTGCATGTCACCTCAAAAATTATTCTTTTTATCACTTACCTACTCGAGGACGAGCAGGAGTTAAGCTTGGGGATGCTTGATACGTCGTAAACGTATCTATAATTTTTTATGCTCCATGCTTGTTTTATATCATTTGTCTTATGTTTTGTCTACACTTTGAGGTATTTTTATACATTTTCTGGAACTAACCTATTAACAAGATGCCGCGGTGTCAGTTGTCTGTTTTCTCCTGTTTTTGGTTTCAGAAAAGCTAGTAAAGTAACATTCTCGGAATTGGACGAAACAAAAGCCAAAGTTACTATTTTTCTCGACACGACACGGAGCCCGAAGGAGAGTTGGAGGAGGGCACCAGGGCAGCCACGCCATACGGTGGCGCGGCCCCCCTGTCCGCATGGCCACATGGTGTGGGCCCCTGGCCCTCCACCGACCTTGCCTTTCGCCTACATATACGTCTCCCCGAGACGTAAACCCTACGCGGATTAGATCTCCACAAAAAGTTCCGAAACACCGCCACCACCGAATGGGAGATTTGGGGGACAGAAGTCTCTGTTCCGGCACCCTGCCGGGACAGGGAATTGCCCCCGGAGCCATCTCCATCGACTCCACCACCATCTCCATCACTGTTGCTGACTCCCATGATGAGGAGGGAGTAGTTCTTACTCGAGGCGAAGGGCTCTATCGGTAGCTATGTGTTCATCTCTGTCTCTCTATGCGTGATCTTATTGTGATCATGAGCTTTGTAATCAAGTAGATATACTCTTTACTTAAGTGCTTTAATTAATCTCCGGCTATCCCCACGTGTGTGAAGGTGACAGTGTGCACACCGTGTGGCACTTAGGTTTAAGATTACATAAATACTTATCATGGGTTATATTTTGAGTTGGTTGTCTATGAAATTGTGGTGTTTGTTGGAACCATCTAGTGCTCAAGGTGACAGTGTGGGGTAATCTAGATGGGGAATTCGAACTTTGAGGTATGTTGTTATAGGCCTACCATGGATTAGAGTTGTCCAACCAGAGAGTAGTTCAGAGTAGTATTGATACGTCCAAAACTCGTATCTACTTTCTCGAACACTTTGCTATTGTTTTTCTCTAAACTTGTGTGATTTGGATACAACTAACACGGACTGACGCTGTTTTCAGCAGAATTAGCTTGGTGTCTTGTTTTTGTGCAGAAAATGAACTATCAGGTAAAATCCTGGAAAATATGCCAAAAACTATTTCTCACCAGAAGATCCACGGAGCGGAAGGGAGACAGAGAGAGGCTGGGGCCTGGACCCACCCTGTGCACAGCCCACTGACCCGCGCACTGGGAGGTTTGGACACCCCAGGCATCTTCTCGGCTTCCCTCCGCGTCTATAAGTTGCGTTCTGCCCTAAAAACAGAGGGGGGTTCGATAGTTTTACAGAAAGAGTTCCGCTCCTCCGCCGCCACGAGAAACCAAGATTCGGATCCATAAAATCCGTTCTGGCACCCTGCCGGGACGGGGAATTTGGAGAGGATCGTCGCCATCATCGTCACCAACGCATCTCCATCAACCATCGTCACCAACTTTTGTTGTTGCTTTGCTATTGCTACTACAAACTGTTGCTACTGATAAACTTCTGTGAGCAAGAACTATTTCTAGGTGCAGCTGAATTGACAACTCAGTTGTTAAGGCTTGCAAGTATTCTTTGGCTCCCCTTGTGTCGAATCAATAAATTGGGTAATACTACCCGCGAAGACTATTGCGATCCCCTACACTTGTGGGCCATCAAGACTATTTTCTGGCGCCATTGCCGGGGAGCATAGCTTTATTTGTAAGTTCACTTAGATCTATTATTGTTCACCGCTACTCCTTTCATCATGGGGAAGTCTCGTGATGGAATGTTCCCTATTTTACCATCCACTACAAGAAGAGGTACAATCCTAAACACCTCTGTTGCTCTTGATTCACCGTCTGTTATAAGTAAGCTTGTCACACCACCACCTCATGCTCATGATACACACATTGCTACTACTGCTGAATCTGAAACTGCTTTTGATACTCATGATGTTACTTCTACTGTGCTTGATGCGAGTGGTTCATTAGGTCCTTTTCTAGATGCTACTATGGCTAGTCTAGGGAATACCGAAACTCCTAGTGAAGACACTGTTACACCTGTTAGCTCACCTGAGTCTAGTGAGAGTTTTGATATTAATGATGGTTACATTGAACTCACTAATAAATTTGTTGAAGAGTGCCGAAATACACATGGTGCTAGTGCTATTAAGAGTATCCTTACTAGACATACTATTATACCTAAGAAATCCTATGATCCTAAGTTTGCCACCTCTCCCATAGATATTAAAGATAAAGATTATGATTTCTCTCTTGATTTATCTTATTTAGATATTGTTGAGAAAGAACCTTTTTGTGGTACTGAAAATGAGAGTGATGTGGCTCATATGAATGAGCTTTCTACTATGAGTGCTTTGTTCTCTAATGATTTTAAGATGCGCAAGTACTTTGTTGCTAAGATCTTCCCTTTTTCACTAAAAGGAAAAGCTAGGGCTTAGCTTAATAGATTACCTCATGGTTCCATTGATAGCCCTGATGTCTTGATTGCTTATTTCTTCCATAAATATTTTCCTCCCAGTGCTAGACATGCTGCTTTGCAGAGACTTTTTGATTTTAAACAGGGAGAAGAAGAGAAATTGTCTGAGTCATGGAAAAGATTATGTTCCTTGATTCATGCATATCCTGGATGTCCATTACCTCATAATGAGCTTCTTGATATGTATTATAATGGACTAACTGATGATTCTAGGACCTAACTAGATAGCTTTGCTGATTGTGTTTTCAGGAAAAGGACTCCTACAGATGCTGAAGAATTAATGAACAAGATAAGCAAGAATTATGATGATTGGACTTCAACTGAGCTGAATACACCTGAGCCTATTACTCCTAAACCAGTTGTTCCTGAACCAGTTCCAACACCAACAACAAATAAGAGGGGAGTTATAGCATTAAATGATGAAGTAATGAAGGAAGCTAAGAAGTGTCTAAAGGAGAAAGGTATTAGAGCTGAAGATGTGAAGAATCTACCTCCTATAAAATAATTGTGTAAGCCAATTCCCCACTCATCTACTATTGAGGTACACTCTCTCCAATTTAATGAAGGTGATATTCCTTATGGTAAGCCTCCTGATCAATGCTTAGAGGAACTTGACACATTTATTGTTAAACAAGGTAATTTTAATAAACAAGTTCAAAATCATTTATTGGAAAACTCTAGAGCTATCCATGATTTGAAACATATTGTGGAAAGAACTTATAATGATATTAAAATGCTTTGTAAACACTTTCAAATGGTTCAAACCCAACTTGATCAACTTTCTAAGGTGCAAAAGGATATGCTAGTTAATGCTTCAGGAAATAAACATGCTTATGGAATTAGAACTAGGAGTGGTGTAGCTATTCAAGATCCTTTATATCCTGAAGGACACCCTAAAAGAATAGAGCAGGATTCCCAACAAGGTGAGGAAAGTGGTAATCCTCATAAGAGGAAGAAAAGGAAACATAAAGTAGTTGAGGAACCACTTGAACCTGTTGTAGATCCTAATAGTATATCTATCTCTGATGCTAAAACTGAGAGTGGTAATAATAACGAGTCTCCTGATAAGGAGGAAGGAGAGGAAGAACTTGAGAAGCATACTAAGAACACTAGGTACACAAAGGACGATTTTATTGCTAATAAACATGGTAAAGAGAGAGAACCTTGGGTGCAGAAACCTATGCCTTTTCCAGGTAAGAAACACAAGCCAAAGGAGGAAGAACACTAAAACAAGTTTTGTGAGTGTATGAAACCTTTATTCTTGCAAATTCCTTTGACTGATGCTATTAAGTTGCCTCCTTATTCAAAGTATATGAAGGATATTGTCTCTAATAAAAGGAAGATTCCTAATGAGGAAATTTCTACTTTGCTTGCTAATTACTCCTTCAATGGTAAGGTTCCAAAGAAACTTGGTGATCCAGGTATACCAACTATTCCTTGTTCCATTAAGAATAATTATGTTAGAACTGCTTTATGTGATCTGGGAGCTGGAGTTAGTGTTATGCCTTTTTCTCTCTATAAGATACTCCAGCTAGAAAAGTTGATACCAACTGATATATCTTTGCAAATGGCTGATAAATCAACTATTATTCATGTTGCTATATGTGAGGATGTTCTTGTTCAAGTGGCTCATAATTGCATGGTTTTAACTGATTTTGTTGTGCTTGAAATGCCTGAAGATGATAATATGTATATTATTCTTGGGAGACCTTTTCTTAATACTGTAGGTGCTGTCATCAATTGCAATCAAGGAAAAATAACATTTAATATTAATGACAATGAGCACACTGTATATTTCCCCAAGAAGGTTGTTAAAAGCTATTGCCTAAATTCCATTGAAAATATTGAGAACATCAAGGTTGGAGAAATATATTGTCCCATTCCATAAGAAAATTTTGAAACTATTATGATTGGGACCATTGATATCAAGTATGAGGTAACATAATCACCTTGTGGAATGCAAAGTTTTGTTTCATATAAGATTGTTTTGGTAACAAGACTTGATAAACCTTGTTAACAAAAGGATTTTAATGAAAAAAATAATGTTTTTATAGTGATTATACTTTCTCACTTTTATTTTTCTCCTTTCCAATCTTTGCTCTTCACTGTGCCTAACTTAAAGGCGTTAAAGAAAAGTACTTGTTGGGAGATAACCCAAGAGTTTCCTTGAGTCTTGGAAGTTATTACTTCAGTAATGACCTCTCATTATCCTTTTTTTTTGCTTTTTGTGCCAAGAATGACCTCTAATGAGAGGGAAGTAAGATTTGGGGAGTTGTTGTCCCGAAACAGATTTCTGTCCTCTACCATAAAAATTCGTGAGGAGTCTCTGTAAGTCGCATTGAGCTAAAAATTTACGAATAAATCCCCCAATATGTTACATAACTTTCGTTAGTTCAACACTTTTTTATTTGAGCAACACAAGGTCTTCGAAAAAATTGGTTTCTACCTGCTGTTTTGTTTTGACAGATTTCTGCCATTATTTGCATTTGCTTCTTATTGATTCCTTTTCGGGTTCTTTTTGGGAAATTGAGCTTTTTGAAGGAGTTTCTACAGTAGATTGTGTTTTTAATGAAAAGTCTTGTTGTTCCAAAGCTTTGCCAGAGGTCTAATATCTTTTTGAATAAACTAATATTGCTAATGAAGATTGTGTGAAGTTTTGTATGAAAGAAAAATTTTAGGTGTAGAGAGAGGATGATGTAATGAGATGAAGAATGGACAAAAGCTCAAGATTAGGGGGATCCACTCCGTGTTACCCCAAGAATTACTCAAGAGGTACAAGCGTCAAAGCTTGGGGGTGCCCAAGGCATCCCCTTCTTCATCAATAAAAATCTCAGGTCTTTCTAGACACTTCGTTTTTATTGTTTCATGCACAGTTGTATTGTTCTTGGAGCGTCTTAGTTTTTGTTTTTGGTTTTCTTTTGCTTCGTTTGGTTTTGCGTTGCTTGCCTTCTAAAAAAATCGAAAACACCAAAAATATTTGTTGTTCTTCTTTGGTTTTGTGAGTTCTTTGCAGGGTTCAGCCGTCCTCAGTGGACTTTGGTTTTATGTTAATTATTCAAGTCACACAAGTGAAGGACAATAATGAAGATTAAGTCAACTCGAGGTGTGGTAAGAGGCTGGTAACGAACTCTATTTGTTTCATTTTTGTACATATACTCATCATTGTGAGCATGCTTAGCCTGTTTGTGTAAGGTGTATGTCATTATGGATGCTTAGTAGTTCTTGCTTGTCTATTATTAGCTCCAGCATGCTAATAGTTTATAACATGTCATATGAATGTCTGCTTGCATTGTTTTATTCATACTTTGGTATGACATTGTGGTATCCTCCTGTGACTGTTCATGTGAATCGACTTGGCACATGCTCACGCATGCATATGACTAATCAATAGTCAGTAAGACTCGATGATTTATTTTACCTCAGAGTTCTTGTATCACTTTCATGCCATAATTAGTCCTGTTTTGTTGCAAGCATGATTATGACAGTTATTGCTCTCTCGTTTGTCGCTCCCTCTCTATTGGTAGCCTTCACTTGCACTGAGTATGTGCTCTACCTGTGCTTCCAACTCCCAAAAACCAATATTGCCAGCTGTGTCCACCATAGCTACCTATTAGCATCACTTGCTACTTCAGTGCATATTTTATATATGCCGTGTTTTCTTCCAAAATAAAATGTTTGTCTGTTTTGAGAAAGTTAGTTAGTAAAGCTCTCACGAACTTGATGGCACACTCTACTCCTTGCACTTAATAATCTTAAACCATTGTGACTAGTCCATAAAAGTTATATGCTTGCTTATTATATGCTGGGAGTCAGCAGAACCGTGCTGTCATGGGGAACGCTTTCAACACCTTTTAGATACATTTATATCTAGTTGATACCTTGCTTTTTTGTTTGCGGATGTCAACGATGCAAAATGAGGGGGGGGGGACTTGTGAGTCCATGGAGTTTCTATTCTGTGTTAGAGAAATGCCTGGGCCGCTAGCCTAAGCCATGCCTAATCATGGTGGAAACTTGCAGCATCACCATAGTGAGTCATCTATGAAGCATCCTCAATAAAAATATATGCATATAGTAAATAAAAATATTGCTGAGATGCTCATTGTCTGCTTGCCTTGTTATTTTGCTTATGGGAAAGCTCATGTACCATATGCAAGGGGTACCCCGTTGGCGGTTCTCGATGATATGCAAATACTTACAATGACAAGAACTTGCCTGGACCTAAAGTTGAGTAGTATGCGGAGTGGCCTTCGCACTCAAGGGACTTGGTATTTTCAGTATATGGTCTGTCAAGCATATAATTCAGAGTGGACCTCACTTTCACCTTAACAACATGAAGATGCCTATGATAGGGGCAATGAGAGCTCAAAGCTAATGAGTACCTTCCTTTCAGCATTAGGAAGCCTTTCAAACCTTCACAAAAACGTTTTCACAACTTTGTTGAGTCACCACTTATTCTATGAGCACCTTCTTGAGAGCATAGTTGTCATTCTTGTGTTTGTTTCAAAACTTGGTTAATTATGTCATGACTTTGATGCTTGTATCTCTGATATCTTTACTTTTAGTCTTCATATGAACTTCAGAGGTGCCTCAGCATTTATATTGTGCTCTTCAAACAAAGGCAAGCGAGATACCACTCTATCATACCTTATTATGAGCATTGCAATGTTGCTTACATTTATGTTTCATGCTACTTATTATTATTGAGTTGGTTTCTCTTTATAGCTTGCATTGACTATTGAGTAGACTTAGTTGCATACTCTTTATTATGAATTGTCTAAGCATCTACTCCTGTGTTGAGAATATTTACATCATATAAGCAAAGTGTTCGTGAAAGTTCTTTTATCGCACTCAGTTTTCAACTGAATTTCTTGAGGACAAGCAATAAGCTAAGCTTGGGGGGAGTTGATATGTTGCAGCCCAACACATGGCATTCACCATTGGTCCACACCATGCTACATCAACCACACCCTCAAAGGTGAACTCATTCCATACCCCACCCTCCTTTGGCTATCATGTCAATGGAATCCTACTTGAGACACGTGCCAATGCTATGACCAGGATCATGACCATGACACCAAGAGGAGATGACAAGAGGACCCCAGAGATCAAGACCCCCAAGCAAGAGGCCTGGAAGAGAAGACGCATGAAGCTGAAGCTGGGACCGAGTCTCCATGCAGCCGAGTCTCCGGTCCACCACACGGGAATCTCCGGTCCACCTCCGGTCCGACCCCCAAACCAGCGCCCAGGACAGTCAGAAGGCCCCTCCGAAGACGACACCGGAGACTGATCGGAGTCTCCGGTCCAGACCGGAGTCTCCGGCCCTCACACCGAAGTCTCCGGACCAAGCGTATCGGGCCTGCGTGCCTCGGGTTGGGCCTGGCCCATGTAACGCCCAGAACTTCCTATTTATGCCTAGCTCGTGGCTGGCCTATATATAAGCCCCCACCCCCTCCTTGAAACCCTAGAGTTGAATATGAATGAAGGCTTGTGCCTAACCCTAGATGGGAACCCCTCTCTATAGTTAATCTATGAGTTGTACAAGGCCTTGGAGTTCGGTTGTTCGTCTCCAAGTTGTCAAGACCCTCCTCAAGTGTTTGGTCTCTCCTCATCAAGGATTCTAGTAGTGCTAGGTCTCTTCCCTTGGGATTCTACTTGGTTGCTACTCTCTCCTTTGATTTGGATTCTATCATCCGCTTGCCGATCTCTCCTTTGGTGATTCTACCTAACGGTCTCTCGCCGAGGATTCTATTGGATTGGTTGTTCGAACCAACGGGAGCAAATCGAATCGGGTTGTGTTTGCGTGTGTTTGTATCTTTACCTTGCATTTGTGTTGTGTTCATCGCGTTCATCGGGTATCCCCTCACTCCCCGCATCAAATCCGTGAAGATCAGGCCACCCTAGGGTCAATCCCACAAGGGATCCCATATCAACTGGTATCAGCAGCTTTTGGTTGCCACGGGTTTGATTTCGTTCCCCCATATCCACCATAAATTCGAAAATACCAAAGATTTTAGCCCCAATTTGCTTTTGGATCGATCTCTTGATTTGGTGAGTTGTTTGTGGTTTTGATCCATTAGAAACTTGTCCTTGGACTTGGTCTACCTTTGCCCTGCGTTTCCTAGCCCAATTTGGTCGAAATTTTCTGGATTTGAGGGTTAAAGGGCCGAATTTCCGCTCACGAACTCGAACTGTTCGTCGTGCTGGAACCAGACCGGAGTCTCCGGTCATCACACCGGAGTCTCCGGTCCACACCGGAATCTCCGGCCCCCATACACCGGAGTCTCCGGCCCTGATCAAAATTTTGCCCCTTTTCCTTTTTCGACTAACCACCCTTGTGTGTTTGTGTTTCGCCTGAGTGTTTGTCAACTAACAAGCTTCCGCAACGCCAACAACACCTCGTGCTCGACGTCGACACCGCGAACTCGAACCATCCCTTCACCAACGTTTGCAAGTTCAACATCACCAAAAGGTATAACTTGCACAACCATTGTTAACCCCCTTCTTCCTGTGTGTGTTACCTAACCTATCGAGAGTAGCCCTCCTATGTTTGCCGAAGCATTGTGCGCTTGCTCTTGCATAGTCATGATATAGAGGCAATAACAAAATTGACTCCATAGTGTTACAAAAAAATGAAAGCTTCTAAGCAAAAGAAACAAAGAAAAAGATACCAATAACAAAAGAGAGTCCAAAGCTTCTAAGCAAGAGTGCGAGCAAGAGCAAAGCAAGCGTACAAATCCGTTGCTTCTCAACCTTGTGCGAACAGGCTATGGTCTCTCCTAGCGCGACACCGAGCATTAGTCTTCGTTAGGTCCAATTTTGTACTTTGCTCATTTTTCATAGTCGTGCTAGCCACATTAATCCCCACCGTGTGTGTATAGTCGTAGGTTCTCGTCACCCTTTTTTTGACCTTTTCCTTTGACTTTGTTTTTGTTGGATTTTACCCACTTTTGACAATATCCTTTTCTTTTGATTGTTCCATTTGCTTTGCACCTTTCTAACCTACCACCATAGGCCTTTGTGTGTGTGTGTCTTGTGTACCCGCTATTCGCTTTGCTCTCGGCAACAACAATCTTTCCAATCGTTGACTCCGGTGAGGCAAGGTAGCAATTACCATTCCACCAATCTCACCATATCTATCAAGTGTGTTTGTGCACCATGTCTAGGGCAAGTGGAGCTAGCGGAGATAGCAATTTCAACAACCAAGATGGATTTGCCACGCACCACAACTTATGGGCGCAACACCAAGAATTCAACAATCAATTTGAGCGACTTGAGCACCGTCTTGATGATACTTTTCGAGAATTTGAGTACCGTGAACAGCAACGTCAAGAGGAGCACCATGCTCAATTCCAAGCTCTTCACCAAGCTATTGCCAACCTTGGCAACCGACACGGTCATCGCTCAAGCTCGTCAAGTTCCTCCCGCACGCGCTCCTCAAGTCGACATGGCGAGTCTTCAAGGTCACACTCCCGCCGCGGAGAACCCCACCACCATAATGGGAACCAACAAGCTCGTCATCGTCGCCCTCAAGCGATGGACCCAAATGCTCCCCAACCTCAACAACAACGACAAGAGCATGGTCCACCACCACACCAAGCAATCATCGACGTGCACCAACCTCAAGAACGCCAAGATGAAGCTAACCATAATGATCGGCGTCGTCATCCTCCTCATGACCACCACGAGCAACATCAACAAAATCAAGAACCGGTATGGGACACAAGTGATGATGATGAGGATGCACGCCAAGCTCGACGCAATAACCGACATGCACAACAACACCACCAACACTGTCAAGCTATGAACGTCAATGTTGCCGACCAACGGCGAAGAAGAGACTTCGAGCATCATCAAGAAAACCCCCCACAACAACCTCAAGGCAATCAAGAGCCTCCTCCTCCGCCACGCCCTCCAAGTGACGCAAGTATGCACCAAGAACGTCGCAACAACCACCATGAGCGTGATGATGGCAAGTTTGGGAAGCTCAAGTTCGTTATGCCCAAATTCAAAGGAGAAGAAAATGCTGATGCATACCTTGAATGGGAGCTCAAAGTCGACAAGATCTTCCGAGTCCACAACTTTTCCGAAGAGAAGAAAGTGGCAATGGCATCCCTTGATTTTGAGGATTACGCCAATGTTTGGTGGGAAGACTACCAAAGCAATCGTGAGAAGCAAGAAGAGCCACCGGTCACCACTTGGACCGAGATGAAGAATGTGATGTATGCAAGATTTGTCCCCGAGCACTATCGCCAAGACCTTTTCGACAAGCTACAAAACTTGAAGCAAGGCACAAGGACAATTGAAGAGTTCTATAAGGAGATGGAGATGACTATGATGAGAGCCGATGTGAAGGAACTCGAGGAGCAAACAATAGCACGGTTCCTCAACGGTTTGAGCCGCCCAATACGCAAGATAGTCGATTTCCAACCTTACAAGACTCTCGTGAACCTTCTTCACCAAGCAACCAAGGCCGAGCGCCACTTGCACAAGGAACATGCTTATGAGAAGCAAAGGGCGTACTACGCTTCACTCAAATCGAGTAGCCCCTCCAAGCCAACAAACCAAACAACAAGCTCCTCCAAGCAATCCAAGACACCTATGGCATCCACCCCCAACACAACAACGGAAAGTCAAGTAGTTTGCTACAAGTGTGGAGGAAAGGGCCACAAGTCTTATGAGTGCATCAACACAAGAGTCATGCTAACGGATGAGAACGGCGCAACATATTCCGTGAGCGAAGATGAATTTGAAGCTATGACCCAAGCCGCTATCACAAAGGATGCCGCAATGCAAGATGAGGACACACTTCTTTGTGAACATGATCCAAGCCCCTCACTTGTCATCGCCCAAGTTTTGACGACCAACTCCATCCCTAGAGAGATCAACGCCTCAACATCTTCCAAACCCGAGCCGGAATTGATGGCAAGTCCATAAAAGTTATCATTGATGGAGGAAGTTGTCACAACCTTGCGAGCATCGACCTTTGTGAGAAACTCAAGTTACCATACATGGAGCACCCTCAACCCTATCATGTCAAATGGCTTGATGACAATGGCACCATTCAAATCAAACACAAGGTCAACGTCTCCTTCAAGATTGGTCCATATCAAGACACCGTCGAGTGTGATGTCGTGCCTATGACCATGTGTCACATGCTCCTTGGAAGACCATGGCAATACGATAAGGGTGCACTACATGATGGTACCTCCAACCAATACTCCTTTAAGTGGTGCTACAACCTATGACGCCAAGCCAAATTATCACTTCCAACATGACGTCGCTGCCCAAGATAAAGCAAGCTAAGGACCCTTGTGAGATGAGTGGTGAGGGAGTGATCCACCAACACGTGAGTGAGAGCTACAAGCCCCAAATGAGTGGAAAAATCATGAGTGCCACGTCGCAAGCCACCACACGTGAGAAGAGTGATTCGAGCGTGCCCAATACTAACAATCCATCATACAACTCTTTCTCCTTGTTGTCGGTTTTGCAGGATACCCAACCTCACCTCCAACCTACAAGGAACACGCTACAAGATCTCCAACCACACCTTGATGACAAGCTCAACTTCAAGATCTTCGACCAATTTGAGCAAGGCTACGACACCGGAGATCCCACAACATACAAGCTCAAGACCTTGCGCACACCTTCCTCCCTATATAATGATGGAACTTCGTCGAGGTCGACTCGTTTTGAAGCGGGGGGATATGTTGCAGCCCAACACATGGCATTCACCAATGGTCCACACCATGCTACATCAACCACACCCTCAAAGGTGAACTCATTCCATACCCCACCCTCCTTTGGCTATCATGTGAATGGAATCCTACTTGAGACACGTGCCAATGCTATGACCAGGACCATGACCATGACACCAAGAGGAGATGACAAGAGGACCCCAGAGATCAAGACCCCCAAGAAAGAGGCCTGGAAGAGAAGACGCAAGAAGCTGCTGAAGCTAGACCGGAGTCTCCGGTCCACCACACGGGAATCTCCGGTCCACCTCCGGTCCGACCCCCAAACCAGCCAGGGGCGGTCGGAAGGCCCCTCCAAGACGACCGAGATCGATCGAGTCTCCGGTCTGCACGAGTCTCCGGCCCTCACACCGGAGTCTCCGGACCAAGCGTATCGGGCCTGCGTGCCTCGGGTTGGGCCTGGCCCATGTAACGCCCAGAACTTCCTATTTATGCCTAGCTCGTGGCTGGCCTATATATAAGCCCCCACCCCCTCCTTGAAACCCTAGAGTTGAATATGAATGAAGGCTTGTGCCTAACCCTAGATGGGAACCCCTCTCTATAGTTAATCTATGAGTTGTACAAGGCCTTGGAGTTCGGTTGTTCGTCTCCAAGTTGTCAAGACCCTCCTCAAGTGTTTCGTCTCTCCTCATCAAGGATTCTAGTAGTGCTAGGTCTCTCCCCTTGGGATTCTACTTGGTTGCTACTCTCTCCTTTGATTTGGATTCTATCATCCGCTTGCCGATCTCTCCTTTGGTGATTCTACCTAACGGTCTCTCGCCGAGGATTCTATTGGATTGGTTGTTTGAACCAACGGGAGCAAATCGAATCGGGTTGTGTTTGCGTGTGTTTGTATCTTTACCTTGCATTTGTGTTGTGTTCATCGCGTTCATAGGGTATCCCCTCACTCCCCGCATCAAATCCATGAAGATCGGACCACCCTAGGGTCAATCCCACAAGGGATCCCATATCATGATACGTCCAAAATGTATCTACTTTCTCGAACACTTTGTTGGGCCACGTAGAGATAAAACAGAACTTTTCCTCTAACGTGGTGATCCCAAGATCTAGCTGAGGTAGAAGGCCACGAGGTTTACCACTAGACGCGTAGTTGTGGATTACTGATGTAGCGCGCCAGTTGATGCAGTGCAGTCCTTTGTGATCCGATCGTCCTGGTGCTGATCGTACAGCACCTCTGCTGGTATCCACACGTACAAGGAGGAGAACTGGCGGCGAACTGCTAGGTTCGATACGACGGCAGGACTGCTGCGGAGTTAGGATATCCAACACATGGAATGACCTAACCGATCAACGATTAACCCTTCTGGGTTACTGTGCTCCACTATATATAGGGAGTGAACGTGGGCTCCACTTTCGTGGCCCATTCACCAAAGCCCATATAATACCAGTCCCTGTGATTTCGACTCACTGACTCAGTCCAAATCCGGCTCGGGTCCAACCCAACCATATTTTCGGTTCAGATCCAATCCGAACTTGCTTCGGCTCTTAAGTGTGTGACCCCGCAAGCTCATGGCTACTTGGACACGATTAGAGTCCGACTCTCAATCGATCAGTCGGTAGCGGCTCCTAGCGGAACATGCTGACTCCCAAGCACCAAAGAGTTATGACGACTTGCCTTTCCAATGTGACTTACGTCTGAGTCCCTTTTGACTCACGATATACCTTCTCAGGCTATAGGCGAATATTTGTCATCCCTTAAATAGTCCGACTCTCTTCTCGATCCGAGATAAGTGATTCATCCGACTAACTCTTAGTCGATCGCTTCGGTTAACACTTAAATGAGTCGTGCATGGCCATTCTTTCCGAATCATATCATCCGAGAGGGCCCAGAGAATATCTCTCCAAGTGGGGAGGCGGCAAAATCCCATCTTGGTTATTCACATCACGCAGCTTGATTCTCAGTCGACCCGAACTCTGCCTTTATGACTGCCCAGTTATGGATCTGCGTTTGACAGAACCTAAGTCGGTGATCCTCAACTCAGACTATGCAACAACCTCAGGTCTAAGGATTACATGGATTAAGATATACAAATGACAACTTGTTTGTTGTACCTCAATATGGGTCAATCTGACTCGCTAAACTATTTAGCCGAATCTTTGTAAGTCGGAATAGCATCACCATGCCCATGACAAGTGGAACCGAGTCATCAAGCCGACTTTCACATTGGTCTAAGTTGTGTGTCCAGCACAACCTCAATGACCAAGGATATTTAGTACAAACAACATGAATATATAGTTCCACAACCGAATCACATATTCAATGATACACATCAGATGTTTATACAAGGACAACTTAATAAATTTATGAATACAATGGGAAATATCATCATACATGATTGCCTCTAGGGCATATTCCCAACACACTTTGCTATTGTTTCTTCTCTAAACTTGCGTGATTTGGATACAACTAACACGGACTGACGCCGTTTTTAGCAGAATTACCTTGGTGTCTTGTTTTTGTGCAGAAAATGAACTATCAGGAAAAATCCCGGAAAATATGCCAAAAACTATTTCTCACCAGAAGATCCACGGAGCCAGAAGGGGAGACAGAGAGGAGGCCTGGGCCCACCCCTGTAGCGGTCACCCGACCGCCACTGGGGAGGTTTGGCCACCCTAGGCAGCTTCTCGGCCTCCCTCCGCGTCTATAAGTTGCCTTCTGACCTAAAAACAGAGGGGGTTCGATAGTTTTCCAGAAAGAGTTCCGCTCCGCCGCCGCCACGAGAAACCAAGATTCGGATCTAGAAACTTCGTTCTGGCACCCTGCAGGGAGCCCGGGACGGGGAATTTGGAGAGGAACATCGCCAGCGTCATCACCAACGCATCTCCATCAACCACCGATGTTTCCCTCATCCATGAGTGAGTAATTCCCCGCTGTAGGCTTGGTGATGGTAGGGATTGGATGAGATCTATCATGTAATCGAATAAGATCTGTTAGGGGCATAGTGCCTAGTATCTCTATTAGTGCTATTTGACTTTGTTGCAACTTGTTGTGCTTAATGATTGTCACTAGGGCCCGAGTGCCATGATCTCAGATCTGAACTTATTATTGAATCATCATGATAGTATTGTTTATGATCTTATATGCAAGTTGTGTACACATATCATTGTACGGATCCAAAGGCCCCAAAGTGACAATAATTGGGACAACCGGAGGGGATGGCTGTGGTGTGAGGATCACATGTGTTCACGGAGTGTTAATGCTTTGCTCTGGTGCTCTATTAAAAGGAGCACCTTAATTGCCAGTAGTTCCTAGAGGCCCGCCGCCACGTTGGTAGACGATGAAGATGTTGTGCAAGTTCTCATTGCGAGCACGTATGACTATATTTGGAGCACATGCCTAGGATTGTTTAGTACTTGGATGCTTGTTATTATTTATCTGCAATGCCCTAGTTCTTTGAAGTTACATGTTTAAACTCGTCCATGCAACGCCCATCCATCCATCCCTATGGAGTTAATTGGATAAAACTACCACATTAGGGCTGTCGGGACGGGTCGGTACCACTTTCGGTAATTTTGATATGTCAGTACCAATTTTGGGGTACAAGTGTTGCAAATCACACTAATTTTCTTTTAATAGCAGTTTGACATGCTTCCTGACAGATGGGGCCCATCTACAGAGCTGACTAGTCAAAAAAATGCCACGTCATCGTCCCCGTCCTCGACCTCCTCCACGCGCCCGTCCCTGGTATCCACGCGCTGCCCTGGAGCGGCCAAGGCCTCCGTAAGCTTTCTGGCCAACCTCCGCACGTTGCCGTGGCGGCGTGGCCGAGGAGTAGCTTCGACGAGCTCACGCAGGACGCGCAGCTAGCAGGTGCGGTGGGGGAGCACGCATACTCTTTCTTTTCTACTATGACATTATTGCAAGCAGGTCGTGAGCACGCGCAGGACTGGGGAGCTCGCGCAGGACAAGCAGCTAGCAGGCGGTGGGGAGCACGCGCAGGACGGAGGAGCTCCCCCGTTCACGCACAGCGCACTCCAGATCGTGCGGCCTCTCAAGCTCCCATGTCCGCAGCGGCCAGGACCGAGCCTGGCCACGCCGTGGACGCGACGGCTAGAGGCGGTCGCCGCATCGGTCCTTCGTGAGTTGACAGCGTCCACAACCACTGGTAGGATGTGGATGAGCTTGGAGACGTGTGCGGTGGAGGTAGATGCCGCCCTGCTCCTCCCATCCCCGTCGTGCTCCGCCGCGGGCGCCACCCAAGCTCCGCTCGTCCCTGTCGTGTGCCAGCCAAGCTCCGCAGCAGGCGTTGCCGCCGGCTGTGCCATCTGCTTCTCCTCGGAGACAGCGACACCGACGGGCGCCGCCCTGCTCCTCCCGTCCCCGCCCAAGCTCCACCCATCCCCGTCGTGCGCCAGCCAAGCTCCGTCGCAGGCTGTGCCATCCGCCTTGGTGACCACCGGATGCTGCCCCTTCTCCGGCCACCTCGACCTCATGCACCACACATATTCTAGCCACCACCACGCCCCCAGATTCTACGTCGAGCTCGTCTGCGCCATCCTCCGCCAGTCCGCCTCCGGTGGGCCACGTCCCCATCGTGCCCCGACAGGCCCCATCGTCCAGGAGCCCCCCATGGTAGGATAATTCCGGCGGAGTGTGTCAGGCCAGGTGCCATGGGAGGCGGACGGGCGCGTGGCAGAGGTCGAGGCCGGGGACGACGACGTGGCATTTTTTTACTAGTCAGCTATGTAGATGGGTCCCGTCTATAAGGAATCATGTCAAACTGCTATCAAAAGAAATTTAGTGTGATTTGCAATACGTGTACCCCAAAATTGGTACTAACCTTCCAAAATTACCGGAAGTGGTATTGACTCATCCCGACAGCCTCAATTGTGGTAGTTTTATCCAATTAACTCATCCCTATGCCTACCGCACTCGAATCCTACTGTTACCGTTACTGTTACTATTGCTCTTGTTTCACTGTTGTTGTTACTGTTGCTGTTGCTTTGATGTTGCTACTGATAAACTTCTGTTAGCAAGAACTATTTTCAGGTGCAGATGAACTGACAACTCAATTGTTAAGGCTTGCAAGTATTCTTTGTATCCCCTTGTGTCGAATCAGTAAATTGGGTAATACTACCCGCGAAGACTGTTGTGATCCCCTACACTTGTGGGTCATCAAGTATCATGAAGAGAAGATATTTATATGAGAGTGTTCACTAGTGAAAGTATGATCCCTAGGCCTTGTTTCTAAGCATTGAAACACCGTTTACAACTAGACATGTTGCATGTTTGCTTGCTGCAATCTTTATTTCAGATTGCCTTTAGTCGCTTCCTCCCCGTCAAGCTCTTTTTTGGTACTGTTGTCTTATAATCATCCATACTACTTGTATTTCACTATATCTTCGCCGAACTAGTGCACCTATACACCTGACAAGTGTATTGGGTGTGTTGGGGACACAAGAGATTTTTTGTATCTTGATTGCAAGGTTGCTTGAGATGGATACCTTTGACCACTTCCTTCCTGAGTTCGATAACCTTGGGTGATCCACTTAAGGGAAACTTGCTGCTGTTCTACAAACCTCTGCACTTGGAGGCCCAACACTATCTACAAGAATAGAAGCGTGCGTAGACATTAGAGACCGGGGAACTAACAAAAGAAGATATCCTAACCATGTATGCACATTACAACATGATAGAGCTAGATACTGAAGCTTTGTAGTTTGTTGAAGGAAAGGTAAAAACTAAGGATGTTGGTAAACCTGCCCCCCCCTTGTACTTTTGGTGGATCTTCTTATTATGGCCTCTATGATATTGGAACAACTGTTAATGTAATCCCTTACAATTTTTATCTGAAAATCCAAAATGAACTAATTCCACCTGAATTAGATGATACTAATATGAAAATAATGCTAGCAGATAAAACACTCAGAGTTCCTATGGGAATAATTAGAGATGTTCCAATTTGTATTGGACCATACAAGTACCCCATTGATTTTGTACTTGTTGATATGCCTACTAATGTTTATTGTCCAATTATTTTTGGAAGAACTATCTTGAACACTGCAGGGGCAAATATTGACTGCAAGAGAGAAACTGTAACTCTCAAGTTTGGTGGAGAAAAAATGGATTTCCATTTTTCTAAAGTACATCATAAGCCGACTATTGAGAAGTTCGAATAATATGAGTATGGGCAAGAAGAGGAAGTTAACATCATTAGTCTTGCCTCTATAGTCGTTGAAACTCCCAATGATAATTTAGCAAGGATCCTAGTTGATAATAATAATATTCCTCAAGATATAGATAAGATGGAAATTGATGATTATCTTGTCTCAACCCCAGAGGTAGATCCCAAAATTAATCAAATTTATGAAGAACCTATAAGAAAAGGGGATGAGTCACTTTCGCCTTTGATGGCTCAGTTGATGTGGAGCCTGTTGGGAACCCCAAGAGCAAGGTGTGAAGAAGCACATCAGCAAGTCTTCCCTCAATAAGAAACTGAGGTTATCGAACCAGTAGGAGGAAGGAAATGTCACACAGGTGTTGCAAGCAACGTGGAAACCTGCACAACACAAACTCAAGATTTTTCCCCAACTAACAGTGAGGTTGTCAATCTCACCGGTTGCTATAACAAAGGATTAAACGTATGGTGTGTAAGGTAATGGTTTGCAGCAAGTAACATGTAACAGTGGAATATGTATCAATGGTTAAGATTGGACCGGGGTCCATAGTTCACTAGAGGTGCTCTCCTTAGATAAACAACATGGCATGAAGGGTAAACAAATTATAGCATGGAAATTGACAGGAACTAAGCAAGGCATAACAATGCAATACCGGACAAAAAGATCCTATGAGATTCGATTGGGCAATACAACAATATACATAGACCGCCATCCAACTACATCTATGACTAGAAGTCCACCTTCAGGTTATCATCCGAACCCCCTCCAGTATTAAGTTACAAGCAACAGACAACTGCTTTATGCAAAGTGTGTAAGGTAAACAATCCACTTGTTCTATGAACAAGAGACCGTTGTTTTCTCCCTAGTAGCAACAACACATCTACAACCGAAGAGATTTCTATCACTTCCCTTGGAAACTAGAGGCATGAACCCACTATCAAGCATAAATACCCCCTCTTGGAGTCACTAGCAACTACTTGGCCAAGATAGCTACTAACAACGGAGAGCATGCAAGATCACAAACAACACAGACATGATAGAATCATAAAGACAAAACCATTAATCAATCTGACATAGTAATCTCAATATCCATCGGATCCCCGCAAACACAACATGCGTGATTACAAATAGATTAGATCTTGATCATGATTGGAGCTCACAAGATCTATACATGAAAGCACAAGGAGGAGATGCAACCATCTAGATACTACATGGACCCATAGTCCAAGGTGGAACTACTCACGCATCATACCGGAGAAGAAGGCCTCCGGGATGGTCTCCCCTCCGGCAGGGTGCCAGGAAGAGCTTCAGATCCCCCTGACCTAGGGACGACGGTGGCGGCGGCTACAGAAGGTTTCGTGAAGAGGCGAGGCTGGGAGGCGGCTGACGAGGTTTAATCTCGTCAATGCCCATTGTTATGGACTTGGGTTTTGGAGAAGATGGGGATGCTGGAGATCGTGGCACGGTTAACAGACAAGCAACCAGGGGACACGAGATTTACCTGTGTTCGTGCCCCTGAGGGAAAAACCCTACTCCTGCTTGTCTGCTCTTTGATTACGGCGGAACCAAAGGTTACAGGGTGCGCAGTTTCAATCTGGCGTGGATGCGTGTGCGAAAGTATGAGTCGAGTTCTGTAGATCTGTTGTGGTCTAGTCTATAGAGGGTGCCCTCCTCGTTGCCCCCTCCTAGCCTTTATATGTGGGGAGGCTAGGTCTCAGGTACCGATACAAGTAGGTTACAAGTTGTATTCAAACTCTAGTCTTGAGCTTTCCTTGTCTTGTGCGCTTGGGACTCCATGTCCGTATGGGCTTTATATCAGCCGAACCGTCATAGGCGTCATGGACCCGGGCAGGTCGTCGAGTGGGCCTTCCGTCAGGCTGGACCAGGTAGGCTAACATCGGGTACCCGTAGGGTATAACCATGTCAGTAGCCCCCGAGTGTTCAGTCGAATCGTAGATTCGGCTGAGGACTCTTCAATATTTTGGGTGCAGATGTTTAGTAGTAGAATCCCAGTAGTTTTCGAATGATGTACCCAACGCGTCCGTCGGGATTTTCCTCGCGCCTGTTAGCACGGATTTTCACTAGTAGAGCGCAGTCGTGTGCGTTGCCAGGCCATCAGATGGTATCTGTAGGTCTTATCTTTGCGTCACAGACGCAACATCCGAAATTTTATCACCGCGGAGGTGTTTCGGGTGGCCAAGGAGAATGTTACTCACTTAGCGTTGACTGGGGCAGAGTTGCCGAAAAGTTTTTGCATGCTGATCCGAAGGATCGCAGTCAAAGAAAAAATAGGGTGCGCGACCAGCGCTCCCTATGGGAGTAGCCCCCGAGTGTCTGTTCGAGTCGTAGACTCGAGAAGAGACTTTAATTCGGCCGTTGTTTGGCTTTAGGTCCGTAGGACACAAATTTTTCGGATGCTTGAATCCATCCTTCCTATGGGAGTAGCCCCCGAGTCATTAGTGGAGTCGTAGACTCGACGTAGGACTCGAAGAATAAGTCATTGGCGTAGTACGCTATTCATGCTTCGGGTGCGCGACCAGCGCTCCTGACGGGAGTAGCCCCCGAGTGTCTGGCGGAGTCGTAGACTCGGGCAGAGACTCGAGTCTTGTATCATGTAGTTGTAGCCGAAAATCTCGTATGCATCGTAGTACATCCGAGGTGCAACCAGCCCGACGAGGAGTAGTAGCCGTGTCTAGTTGAGTCGCAGACTCGAGTGGAGACTCATGCGAGGAGAAAGCACTGACCCGGAAGTGCATCGAGTCAGTGTCTCATGCATAAGGAGCCAAGAATCGACGATGAGGAGTCGTGCAGCATTTAGCCGGAAGGACTCGACGTTGCGGATAAAGTCGACGTCGTTTCTTATGTCGGGTGTGCGACCAGCGTCACGTCTTTGTAGCATCAAGAGATGCAACCATCCGAGGAGTGACTCGACTCGGGTCTTGGGCGTATGGCATAGCCATCTTTTTGTCGACTCCTATTGGAGGACCCGATTGAATAGCTTGGTGCAGTCGACGTCCTTGTAAGCTGCAGAAAACATGAAGAATTGTGAAGTACTTGTACCTTGTAAAGAATATTTGCCTTTCAGCTTGTAAAGTAAAATTCTGGTGCCGATCGAGTCGACACTTTTGCACTGTATGCTAGGCCTTTTCGTTAGCCTGATTACCCTTAGTCTCAGTACCTTGCCGAGGCACTCGGAGTTCAAGGATTCAACGGTCAGGCAGAATCAGCTACTCGGGCTGTCGCGTTCGAGGTGCTCGAGTGCATGGAGCCAATGGCACATTAGGTTACTCGAAGAGGGCGCAGCCCCCGAGTGTTTCGAGTGCGAGTTTAAAAAGGAAATCAGCTCTAAGTAGAGAGAAACTTAGCTTTGTTGGTAGTTGTCATGGACGGAGTCGACGCGATGGCGGGCCATACGCGGACGTGGTCGACGCGGCGAACCACAATCATAGCGGCGACGGGTTTCCGAAGTTGATGGTGGTAGCGAGTTCTGCATCCGAAGATTGTCGCGATCGAAGACCACACTAAGTCGTCGCATCCGAAGGATGTAGCGGGTTGCTGGAGCCGAAGGCCGCAGCTGGTCTCCGAAGAGGAGGGAGCCCCCGAGTCGTGGTCGTTGAAGCCGATGATTATATCAGGTTGCCGCTTGTCGAAGACCGTGGCGGGTCACCGCATCCGAAGATTGTGGAAGGTCACTCGGAGGTGTCGGCAGCCACAGTGTACCGCAGCGGGACGGAGACGGCGGACATGTGGTCCAGGTTGATGGAGTCATGCGCGAGATGTAGTGGCGGACCTTGTCGAGTAAATGCGGTAAACACGAGTCGAGCGGTGATGTCGGGCAGACATGAAGTATTCAGTGGCAATGGCGAAATCGGTCAGCGGAATTGAGACCGCAAATATGAAGAAGGCTATGGTGAAGCCATGATCGCAGTGGTGACACCAAGCCTCAGGCGCCGCGCGGATAATCCATTGTCGTTGCGCAGTTTTGCGATGAAATTTGATTCTAGTTTCACAGTAACTTGCATCGCTGACCAAAAATAATCCTTGCTTATGATTTGATGCTACTTGCCGCAAGCATTATGTGCTTACAATCGGTTCAGGACATGAGTATATTTTATTTCTCTTTCCTTATCCTCGAGCTTGCTTTGGAGAACCAGTCCGCACGCTCGCTGTTTATTTGATTCAAAAGAATAGGATTCACCTCGGTCTATACGTAGTACAAGTACAACCTTGAGTCAGCTGGCCGCACGGTGGCTTTGATACAGTGAATTTTAGACAAAAGCTGATACTCGCATCTGGCCAAGCTTGTTGACGCTCGGTCACATTACTGATCCAAAAACAATACCCCTTTTTTGGCTTGACTTCAGATTGCGTCTAATTAGTCAGCGCATCGCATCTTAGAAAAGTGAGCCCCCAAGCCTGTGTTGGTGAAGATGAATCAACCGCGTTGGCGCACACGAACAACAGATGCGATCTGGTCGGCCACTGGTGGTGAAGGAGCTGAATTGGATCTGATATTCAAAGTTAATCGAGTCATAGACTACTGGTGATGGGACCGTCACGATCGTACAATCAGCAGCCCCGGTTCCCACAGATGGCGCCAATTGACGAGGTTTAATCTTGTCAATGCCCATTGTTATGGACTTGGGTTTTGGAGAAGATGGGGATGCTGGAGATCGTGGCACGGTTAACAGACAAGCAACCAGGGGACACGAGATTTACCTGAGTTCGAGCCCCGGGAAAACCCTACTCCTGCTTGTCTGCTTTTTGATTACGGCGGAACCGAAGGTTACAGGGTACGCAGATTCGATCTGGCGTGGATGCGTGTGCGAAAATATGAGTCGAGTTCTGTAGATCTGTTGTGGTCTAGTCTATCGAGGGTGTCCTCCTCGTTGGCCCCTCCTAGCCTTTTTATATGGGGAGGCTAGGTCTCAGGTACCGATACGAGTAGGTTACAAGTTGTATTCAAACTCTAGTCTTGAGATTTCCTTGTCTTGTGCGCTTGGGACTCCATGTCCGTATGGGCTTTATATCAGCCGAACCGTCATAGGCGTCATGGACCCGGGCAGGTCGTCGAGTGGGCCTTCCGTTAGGCTGGACCAGGTAGGCTAACATCGGGTACCCGTAGGGTATAACCATGTCAGCGGCCAGAGGGCCCACACCCTACCTAGGCGCGGGGTGGGCCCATCCGCGCCTAGGGGGTGTGGTGGCCCTGGCTCGCCTCTCCGTATCCTCTCTGGACTTCGTGACGCCCACGGTAAAATATTGACTTTGGCTTTTGTCCCGTCCAATTCCGAGAATATTGATGTTTTGCCTTTCTGGAACCAAAAACAGAAGAAAACAGGCAACTGGCACTACAGCAACTTGTTAATAGGTTAGTTCCATAAAAGATATAAAAACACCTCAAAGTGTAGACAAAGCAAAGAAAAGTAGATACTAAACAAGCATGGAGCATAAAAAATTATAGATACGTTTCCGACGTATCAAGCATCTCCAAGCTTAACTCCTGCTCGTCCTCGAGTAGGTAAGTGATAAAAAGAATAATTTTTGAGGTGACATGCACCATCAAAACCAAGATGAAACCATTTCCAAGCATTGAAAGCTGGGAACAAAGAACTCCAAACATGTGCGTGAAAGATGGAGTTCTAACAATAGGACATAGTAACTATGCATGCAACATGAAAGGCTACAAACAAAGATCATGAAAAACATGCATTGAAAAACGTTTGTTTGTTTCACATATAGAAAACATGGCATAGTGGCAATCAGCTTATCCCTCATAGAGTAGCAAATAGATGCATAGGACACCTTCAAAGTTCACAAGGGTGACTAGAAACAAGTAGCACAAGAACAAGTAATATCACAATATGCATAAATCAATAAGTTTTGTGACGCTGCACACAGAATGACAACTATGCTCTCTTAGTGTGCCTAAAAGTAGAAGGTGGAGACTCAAATAATGGTGGAATAAAGGCCTTTCATAAAGGAAGCAGGGATTTCAAGTTTCAAAAAGAGCTTCCAAAAATTATGGTACTTTTTAGCTTTTAGCCCTCATTGCCCCTATCATAAGCATCTTGAAATGGTTAAGGTTAAAGTGAACAAAGATGGAGTATATGCTTGACAAAGTATAAGTTGGCAATCTCAAATCACCTGTAAGTTCTTGTCATTGTAAGTACATGCATATCACAGAGAACCGCCAATGGGGTACCCCTTGCACATGGTACATGAGCTATCCCATAACCAAAATGACAAGGCAAGTAGACAATGAGCATCTCAACGATCTTTTTATTTACTATATGCATAGCTTTTTATTGAGGATGATTCATAGGTAGCTCACTATGGTGATGCTGCAAGTTTCCACCATGATTAGGCATGGCTTAGGCTAGCGGCCCAGGCGTTTCTCTAACACAAAATACATACTCCATGGACTTACAAGTTCCCTCTTTATTTTACACCGGTGACATCCATAGACAAAAGAGCATGATATCAACTAAGTACAAAGTACAAGTGCAATGTTGAAAAAGTTCCCCGTGACAGCATGGTTCTGCTAATTCCAACGTATTAGTGCAAGCATATACAACATAGCTGACACAATGGTTCAAGTTTATTAGGGGCAAAGAAATATAAAATGTGCCATCAAGTTTGTGAGGGCTTTAATCACTAAGTTTTCACATAACTAAATAGTTTTTAATTGGAAGATAGCTGAAAACAAGAATATACTTGGAATGGTGTAACACACCATGCATAGGAGTTTATAGTGGACACTTTGGAATAACTTAGTTTCTTAGGAGTTGGAAGCATGAGTAGAGCTTACTCATACAAGTGGAGGCTAGCAAAAGACTGGGAGCAACCAACTAAGAGAGCAATAATGGCCATAATCATGCAGAGCAACAAAACATTTCTAATCAAAGCATAGAGTGGTACTACAAGTCAAGGACTAAATGATCATAGAGGATATGGTGACTTGTTCATAGTCATAACATGGTGTGAGCATGTGCCAAGTCAACCCAAACAAAGCATCAAAGGAGAATACCACAATATTATGCTTTTGCATGCTAAAACAACGCATAATTTTTTTCAAGGCACACTAAGCAATACCAATTGTTTGGAACAAGACATGCTACATCAATAATCACTAAGCATAAGGTCAAAACAACACCTAGCATGTCATGCTAAAGTCTAAGTCACAGTCAATGCAAGATCCTCTTGCACTTTCAAGCAGGAACTTCCTACTCCTTTCCAACACCAAGCAACTTATTTGCAACAACACAGCAAGAACGGGGGTCCAAACTACTTTATTCAAGCAAACTAAACAACTAAGCAAACCAAACGAAAACTAAGACGCTCCAAAAACAACATAACTATGCATGAAACAATAAAAACAAAGTGTCTAGACATACATGGGCTTTTGATTGATGAAGAAGGGGATGCCTTGGGCGTACCCAAGCTTTGACGCTTGTACCTCTTGGATATTTCTTGGGGTGACACCTGGGTGGCATCCCCAAGCTTGAGCTTTTGTCTATTCTTCATCTCATTTTATCATTCTATCTCTAAACCTATTTTTTTCCTTCATACAAAACTTCACACAATCTTTATTAGCAACATTAGTGTATTCAAAAGATAATAGACCTTTAGGTAAAGCTTTGGAACAACAAGAATTTTCACTAAAAACACATGATACTATAGAAAATCCTTCAAAAAGCTTAATTCCCCATAAGAGACTAGCAGGTAGAAACCGATTTTTTCGAAGACCTTCTATTGCTCAAATAAAAAAGTGTTGAACTAACAAAAGTTATCTAACGTATTGGGGATTTATTCATAAATTTTCAGCTCAATCCGAGTTACAGAGACTCCTCAAGATTTTTTTTGGTGGAGGACAAAAATCTGTTTCGAGACAGCAACTCCCCAAATCTTACTTCCCTCTCATTAGGGGTCATTCTTGGCAGAAAAATCAAACAAAAAGGATAAGGAGAGGTCATTACTGAAGTAATAACTTCCAAGACTCAAGGAAACTCTTGGGTTATCTTCCAACAAGTACTTTTCTTTAACGCCTTTAAGTTAGACACAAGAAGCAAGAAGAATCAAGTATTTTCAAATGAAGAAGCATTAACATCAAACCTTGCTTTCAAAGGAGGAACAGAAATAAACTTCTCTCTCCTCATAGGGAAGTGTTCAATACCTTTCTTGAATGGAAATTGATATTTAATGGTGCCTTTTCTTTCATATCAATGATGGCACCAACAGTTCTAAAAAAAGGTCTTCCCAAAGTAATAGGACAAGAAGCATTGTATTCAACATCCAAAACATAGAAATCAATAGGGACATAAGCATTGTTAACCATGATGAGAACATCATTAATACTCCCCATTAGTTTCCTTTTAGCATTATCATTGAGTGGGACATCCAAATAACAATCTTCCAAAGGTGGCAAATCAAGCATTTCATAAATCTTCCTAGGCATAATAGAGACACTAGAACCAAGATCACATGAAGTTTTGAGATCAAAGTCATTCACTTGCACATTAATAATGGGTTCCCAACTATCTTCTACTTTCCTAGGAATAGAAGCTTTGTGTTTTAGCTTCTGTTCCTTAATCTTAACAAGAGCATCTGTAATGTGTTTGGTGAAAGCAACATGCATATCACTAGCATCAGGACTTCTAGCAAGCTTTTGCAAAAACAGAATCGCCGTCGCTGCGAGGTGGAAGATTCGTTCAGGCAGCCGCTGGTACCACTGTTGGTGAAGAATATCAAAGGGAGGGGCCGGTGAAGATGATTTGTCTGCCCTTCTCAATTAGGATGAGAGAGTAGTGGTAAATGTTTTATTCTGTAGTGGGGATAAAAGTACTGACCATCTTTTTGTGCATTGCTTGATGGAGAAATACGCCAAGGGGTGTAGTGTAACGTAGTGTGCTCTGAATATCAAGAGTGAATTCGCTTCTGTTTTAGATATCATTAGCTGAGTTTTCAGGTTCCCCAGTAGTACGTGAGTACTTGTTGTAGGGGCTGTCGCTCTGATTTGGTCACTGCGGAAAATGTGTAGTGCAGCTTTGCTTTTATTTCTTCCTTGTGATACTATAAGTATAATTGCTCAAACTTCTCATTAGATGAGTTCTGTTGATCTTCACATACTAGGTCGTCGAGATATGCAACATAAAGGAGTAAAACTGATGTTGCGGGTGGCAGCTGACATTCTTCGGAAGAGGGGTTGGGCACCGATGGTGGTCAGGATAGCAGGATGATATATACAAGATGGTGGGAAATAATGGTCGTGAAATAGAGTTTATGCTGTGCTATTAGAGAGAAGCTCGAGATGGCTTATATTGATGTGTCCAGCAAGGGTATTGGAAGTATAAGGGAAAGCATAAAAATATAGGTTTTGTTCTGAACTTTTGATTACTATTTTCCTGTGGTAGAGGTTTATGTTGTTTGTGTTTTTCCTGCCATGGCCCGGAGAACTCCAAAGTTGAAAAATCTGATGAGTGATGACACAAAACCTGACTTTGTTTATAGTTTTCATTTGATAAATAAAATCAGGAGCTAGGCTCTTTAATTAGGAAAAAAAGTGCACATCCTGATAATAGCCTTTCACTATTTTTTCATAGACAACGAAAAACCATACGTAGTCCTGAGCGTGTAAGTAATTACAGACTGGAGCTCATAGATGGGATTTTTTCTTCAATACATGGCTTGGTTCAACCTGATATTTGTTATTAAGCTGCTTCTTTCAGGGCTAATGGCCGAGAGGATGACCACATGGTCCATCCACCAACTCCCAGGTAGTGTCGTCGGGGCAGTAGAATGGAGTCACACTGGAGGACGGGGCCTGCGACGCGATATGCTCGCTCTGGTTCATCAAGGAGAACATCAGCAAGCGGTCCAGCTGCATGAGCTCCTCCGTGGCTTCTTCGTTACAAAAGACGCCGGCCAACAGCGCACCGGCTAGCCCTAAAAACTCCTCTGTCTCGTCTTTCTCATGTACATATAGGCTCCGTCTCGCACACTTTCGCACACAAAGGGATGCCGGAGAGCATGTGGTCACTCGTGCCGGTGCGGCCACTCTCCCTCCTCGAGACTAAGGTAAAATCTCATCTTTATTTGAAACCCGAAAAAATGTCATCTTCGTTTGCGTAGATCTGTTTCTATTTATTCATTTATATCTGTACTTATAAGGTGTTCGATTAAAATGATGACTAAGATTACTATACGTACTATTCAAGGAGAAGAGAGTGGAATAGGTAGAGATGTAAATGATATAGACGCGTTGTGGCTAGGTTCTTTGCTGTAGATGAGCAATATTTAAGTACATCGTGTGATCGGTGCTGCTATGCAAATCCCTGTGACACCCCACTTTTCAACAATAACTAGTAAAATGCCCGTGCGATTGCTACGGGTGGCAATACATATTTTTTTGCCACACATGTAAAGTTAATACACATGTATCAAAAAATATGACCATATGATATTGTGAAAAATATTTGTTTCATAAATAGAAAATATAATTATCTATGCATGAAAGCAATAACATATAATTAACTCTGATTTACCAAGATTTCACTATGGCTTCGGCTTCAAGTAATAACTTTTATATGCATCAAATCAGAGACAACTTCCTTTTATTTTCTCCACATCCGCGTCTCTAAAATAACTTTGAATTTTATATTGTTAGCTCTGTGCCTGATAAAAAGAAAATTAGTATTTAAATTTTAGATCAGAATTCAGTAGTCATGTAGTATATTTTACACACGGCCAATCGTTCTTTGTGGAACATTCGTCCATAACAATAATCATTGATTAATTCCACAACAAAGCATTGCATAGCACTCAACTGAGCATACCACAAAGCAACTATTCATGCATTACAAGACCTTGATTTTACTTGACTATTTCAACCTCAATACTACTACACACACTACAACGGATAGAAGATGAGCTGATGATTCTACTGATTGTCACTTCCTAGCTAGATGTCTAGTTGTAATCATTGCAAAGCTATCTTCTGCATTGGTCATGTACACATCAGGCTGTTCAAATCTTCTATCAAATCCTATACATCAGCTTCCCGCCAGACTTAAGTTTACACCTGCAATTTAAAGGAAGGCAAAGATGCATGGACAAGATGGAAAACAACTTCACGCTACTTCCTCCGGCCCATATTAATTGATGCAAATTTGTCTAGATTTAAATGAATCTAGACACTATTTAGTGTATAGGTTCATCTAAATTTTGACAAATCAAAGTCAATTAATATGGATCGGAGGGGGTACAAAATTTATGCCAGAATAAGCATATTGTCACAGCCTCATGAAGCAAAATCTGAAAAACAACGTTCAAATTCCCATTGGACACCTAACTGAGAAAGATAATGATGTGTGCAAGGAAACAATAGAAATTAACTCAAGCAAAGTAGTAATAGTCATTGAATAAGCCATCCACCATTAGCCTAACGCGTCGAGGAAATAGGTATAGTCATCCACAATTAGGAGAACCACAATCATATAGAAACTGGTAATTTGCTAGCAAATATGGCCAGTTATTGCTTCTCGTCAGTCCCTTTCTAATATAAGGAGAAGAGGAAAATACCACTCCCTCTGTCCAGAAATAACCGATTTGGATTTATCTATATTCGCATGCGAAGCGAATCAGCTATTTCTGGATGGAGTAATATCTTTTCAGATGGAAGTACTACAAATGTGTTAACACCTAATTACTAATGAGGTCTGCAAAATAGTAAACAATGACATGAATTTGCAGAGATTCTTCACATCATCTTACCTCAAATGATGCATGAAGAGATAACACTTTCTATCTTCAGAGTGACCAATATTTACATCAGTTGAACACCTTGAAGAAATAAATTAAACAATCAGGACATAAAACAGAGATTTGAAATTTCATCATGATCCTTTAAGAATCATGTAAGAACAGAAACAAAAACTGAGACATGTTCATTAGCTTGGAGTTGATGCTAAATCTATGCAAATCTGAACTTAGACTCATCCGATTTTGAGCTCTCTTTGTTATTTTAGTTTCTTTGTCCTTGGTTGACCCATTAGACATTGATTTCTTGTCACTTCTAGTAGACATATATTGGGGCGACGAATAGAAATACGGTATAAACATAACAGGAAATGCCAAAAAAATGTCAGACTAAAAATAGATGAGTAAGAGCACAGAAAGGGATGTTAGCTGCCGTGACTACTACAAGCACCATCACTTTCTAGCAGATAAAGCTTCAAGACGAGGATCTAGAACAGGAGGGTAGTTTTACATTTATTGAATGGTAAAGATTGAAGTATATAATCCTAGAAGAGTCAGCAGGCAAGATACCATAATCACGAAAATGAGAGGACTACTGCGAAGCACCGATACAATCAAACGATATGAAACTATAGGAAGTGGTTTCTTCGCAATAGTTCAAGAACTGTACATATATGTACCCAAAGGCAACTCGTTTTGTTCGACTTTTAGTTACAAAGTAGAATCTTGTGGTTTATGAATATGATTTATTTACAAATCACTATAGCAATGTCTGGAAATTGAAAACAAAGCACTATGTGGCAGTCTAACAAATATAGTAAGCACACCAACAAAGATAATGCAAATTGTGTAAAATTGAAAATAAACAGGCAAGATAACTATAAAAATTTGTGATGTTTTCAAGAAAATAGGAAAATGCAAATTATAAACCTTGCAATTTGGTGACAGAATTTGATAATCCAAATAGAAGTGCCTCAAGCTTCTTCCGCCAACACAATCAGAAGAGAGAATATAAGGAATGGACATAGAGTACCCTCATTCCAACGCATACAAGATAATCCTATATCTGCCTGATTATAATTTACTCTAAATGGATGTGCTGCTGTTTTTTATAATGATTATATATGTGTTGAGTAAAAGCAATAATGGTAAAAAAGTATGGATTATTCACATGCTTACATCATAAAATAAAAGCAATATGAGGATCACAATGAAGTCGACATCATCGGTTAAAACTTGCTGAAGAGCGTGTGGAGTTAGCCAGATGCTAATTTACGCTTGGACTTCAGTCTACAAAATGTAGCCACATCATAAATGTTGACTTTAGACATTCGACAATGTTGTAATAATTCAGAACTTAAATATCATTTGGGCATTATAGGTATCAAGATGAGGAAGAGAATTCGTCATTCCATAATTGAACATACATGCGTCAGTTATGATTTTGTTTTACTTGCACGATTCACCTTCAACAGCAAGTAATGCCGCAAACAAATGCACCATTGACAGGCAATCATCTAGGTCGATAAGGGCATTAATAAAAGTTGGATATTAGCACAACAACAATTAGAAAAAAGATGGATCATGTTATGTAGAGGTAATACAGTTGAATAAACCCCCAAAGAATCACCTTAAACTCATTCCGTACCTTTGTATGTTGGTGGCCAATTCAATAGTCTGTCTTCAAGATCCTTGTTTATCTTGGCTAAAGTTTTTTTAACTTTCTTTCTATGGGCCTTGATTTCCCTGCAATCGACAATGAAGGGAACAACATCAGAAGGTCATAACTCTCTAGCAGGCAACTACTCCTAATATCATAAGTTAGCATTGGCAGTAGTACAAAGAAAATCACGAAGATTTTCATGACAAATGATCAACAACAGATTGCTAGTTGGTATCACATTATAATAATATCATTGGCAAAGCACTGCCGTTAGTGAAAATTGAATAGAGGATGGCTTTGTTTTGATATTAATAATTTAGAAAGAACGGATCAACTCATTTAGACATCATATTCTATGAGCTGTAACTCGTTTGGAAAGCATAAGATAAGCTGATCATATACACCTAGACACTAAACATCAAGGCACATATATCCAGAGTCCTCTGTCGCCGGCACCGATAAGAACATATAAACTATTGTTCTGGCCATGGTAGATGGAATCAACGAACACAGTATAAATTACATCTCCTTAAAATTGAACCTACAATTGCAACTAAAATGCCAAAACACTAAATTACCTTCACATGCTATAGAGAAAAGGTACCAGATAAGGAAATCATCTGCTTTATCTCCAAACTCCTGCAAGAATAATAAATTTACACAATATTAGAAAATAGCGGAGTATGGAGATAAATAGAAACAATGTTTTATAGATGAAGAACGCAAGATTTTCCACCTCCAAGAAGCCACAGAGAGGCTCGCTTTATCTTCCTGCAACCGCCGCATGCATTCATAACCCGGTTGGCAAATGCTGAAGACGTACTGGCTCAACCGGTCTCCTGCGCTCTGGTGTGACAACACCACCATCGGCGGAAGACCACAACATGGTGGCGGTAGACGGCTCCTTTGTTCAGAAGTCGTCGCCTAAACGTTGCCTAAACATCGACAAGGCGTCCAGTCGCACTGGAGCTGACGACTGGGAGCGACGCCCAGAAATTTCGAGTTAGGCACGCGACCAGGAAAAAAGGTTGTCACCCCGCTCGCCTGGGCGTCGTCTGGGATGGTTGGGGCGCTCGCCCAGGTCAACTGGCGGGAATTGGGGGGGGGGGGTCAGTGAAATTGAGCGGGAGAGAGAGGGAATCGATCAACACATAAGAGAATCGAGCAGGAGGGAAAGGGAAGCAAATCGGACGGGAGCTAGAGGGAACCTGAGCTACGTCATCGCCGCCGTCAACCGTCCTCGTCTGCCTTCACTCCCCTGCCTCCCTCTCCCTTTCCTCTCGCGCCACCCCTCTCCCTCCTATGTTGCGCCACCCCGTTGCTCTGCCTCTCATGTGCCACCCCCGCTGCAATTCCTCCCCCGTGCCACCCCCTCTGCAGCCTTGCTCCTCCCTCTCATGTGCCGCTCTGTTCCTTCCTCTCCTGTTGCCCCCTCTACAGCTCTGCTCATCCCTCATCAGTCTAGTTGCTCTCCTCCTCCCTCTCCAGCATCCTACTTTTTTGCTGCTAAAAAGGAATATTTGAAAGATTGAGAGACATAATTTCATTTTCCTGTCATATTATATATTGTTTATTATTATTACGCCCAACGCCCAGTTGTCACCTAAACGGCGACATGTCGACTCTTCGATCTTGACTCGTCTCGACGACGTCCGAACAAAGGACGGCTCTGTTGGCGACGAGTATGCCGCCAAGAAGAGCTTGAGCTGCGTAATACTTGATAAATCGATGTCATTTAGAGGGTTATGAAGCTTCCATATCTCCTTGCACCTTCAATATACAGCCTCATAAGAATTAATCTCCACAAGTTCACGACTTTAGGAGGGCATTGGACTCATGAAGGCAGCAAGTTACGGAGATCTAAGTTACAGTTTCAAAGTACTCATCAGTGTACATGACAACAATACCTGAAACTCCTTGATGCAACTCACCTTTCACCCAGTTTTTTTTTGTTTCACTGATCAAGTGACCAGCGATGCCACATGAAGATAAGCACAATTGCCACATCTTTCACCGTGAGAAAGTCTGGGAGCCTAACCTTTGGTGTAGCTAGAATAGATTAGTTTGGTACTTCAGAATTTACTAATTAACATAAAAACATTATACAAAAGAAGAAAATGCTAGGACAAAAACGGATGATAGAGAAGTAGTCTGGTTGCCAGATGCATACTATAGACAGAAATAAAGTTTACATGCATCAAAGGAAAATGAGTAGGAGAACCTGTATAGCTTCCAAAAAAATCACATGTTTATGGGAAAAAATAGTTGCTGCAGGTCACTGAACCTAGACAGATTTAGGCAACATTTTGTCTAAATTTACGACAGTTAATTTGGATTGGGGGAGTAGTAAAGTTCTCTAGATAAAATTTCAAAATATATGTCAGATAAAGTTCTCTAGATAAACAGTTTAAGCTTGCCTCCTAAAAAGTTCTTTGATGTACAAATTTATAATTTGCACTTGTGGTGTACTAATTTATACTCCAGCCGCTTTACGTGCTCAACCTTAATCTGCATCACGGGGTGGTCCATTAGATGGCAAAAGTAAATCGAACCACTAACAGAGTTTCCACAAGATCTCTTGCAATGGAAGATTGGAAACGAATAAATTACTCACCTATTTGGCGTGGTGGTAGGTGAGGTTGAGGGAGACATCGATAAGTGGCAATGCCCGTGACCTTGATGCAAACGATCAAACTGCTCCCTCAAACAGTTATTCGAGGCAATGGAGGCCTGAAACAGTAAAAAGGATGAAGGCTGCTGCTCCATCAGCTGTCGAGAGCAGGCTTATTGGTGGTCGCCTGCACGCCATGTGATGCCGAGATTCAGCTTGTGGGGCTCTGCCTCCATGAAACTCCGCCCGATGTGAGAAAAGAGAGGGCCGAAGCCTACACGGCCGCAGACGACATCACCTAGGGGAAGGGAGGTGAAGGCGTGGGTGGGATCACGCGCACAACACAGACCCATCCCGGAGGTCTCGGTCCGACTTGCGCCGCCGAGAGCGAGTACAACAACGACTGGTGCCCAGTCCTGTCTTGCGTTAGCGCGCAGCGACTCGTTAGGGAGAAGGGTGCGAGGGGCGGCGTGGTTCAGAGAGGGCGGTGACAGGCGGCGGCGACCGCGTCGTCCACGAACCCTAGCAGACGAGAGAAGGGACATCCAGGGCGTGGAGTCAGGCCCAAAATGCAAAACCCAAAGGCCCAAAGTGATGACGTTTCGCGGACGAGGTAGATGAAGGTTTGACGAAGCAAACGACGTAGTGCGGTAGGCAGAAAACGGAACACGCTCCTCTTTTTTAGATAGTAGAGATTTCCTTTCTACTTGATCGATGTGAGATTTGATCTCAGGACGACCTGATGCATGCAGCTCAAGTATTTTTTTTTGTCTGAATCATGTGACAAGGTAAACTGAGTTTAGATCACATAAGTTAGTAATGTCACTATTTCTTACTACCTTAATTTCCGTATTGGCAGTTAATGAGGTTTTATCTTTTGGCATATTATGGGACTTTGTTCCCTAATCTCTATCTCTACTACTTATAAAGGCCCCAACTTGGTGGGATACAATCAATCTCGGCCATCAAACGGTCCACGTCGCTCCAATGTTAAGCTTAACTCAACAAGAATGAAAATTACAGGCCCTTCCACCGCCTGGCCTCACACCGTCGGCTCCAGCCCAGCGCCGCGCGGCTCCCCCTCTCGAAGTCCCGCCCCCATTTTCCACTCTCCTCATCAGTTAGGGTTTTTTCCGCCGCCACATCGGTTTCTGCCTCGATCGCCCGCACATGTCCCTTTAACCGCTGGATGAAGGTGTCGCCTACGGCTGAATGGTCGCTGCCAACGACGTGAATGGCCGACGGGAGCACTCACCGCTGATAGCTGATAGCTATACGTCCACACGATCGATGGGCCGCATCACACACGCACCTTGGCGGCCTCCACGATCTCCTATCCTGCCTCATCCCACGATCTTCCACGGTGGATACGCGGGGGAGCACGGCGATGGGGACCGACTCAGTTTTGTCGGGCGGGAATTCGAGGCTTGCTGCGCGCACGTCCAGGCCTTGCTGCTGCTGGTGCTCCTCCTCCGCGTGTATGCCGCCGCTCCTCATCTCTCAAGGTTTCAGACGACAAAAGGCGACCGACGGAGATCAACCGGTGCTGTCGCAGTCAACGTAGGTGAGCACTTATATATCTTTGTTGTAACTGTTATGACTGGATTTAGAATTCAGCTATTCCATCTCGAGTTCAGCCCAAATGATTGGAGATTCACATGATGACATGAATATTGCAATTGGCTGTGATCTGAACTCGCAGTACTAGAGACGGTAAGAAAATGATAATCAGATGCCTAATTTTTTGATCTGGTCAATGGTGATTTAATGTCGTTGATTACCACTACCCCTTTAGTTTTGCCCCCAGCCTAGCTGGCTCGGCTCCACCTACTAGCCTCTAAACCATCGCTACTGCTAAACTCTGAACTATCGCTACTGCTAGCCTAAGCGGTACTAAAAGGAAAATGCAACTCCAAATATGTCTTATACATACTATGGTTTGATGCAGGTTTGGGTCATGGAATTTAATTTGACAGCAATAAGAGACTTAATAGCTATTAAATTTAGACTAGATATTTTTACCAAATAAAATTTTCACGTAAATATGTTCACCTAAACAAAATGGAGAGGCAGCTGGTAAGTAAATTTACGACCAGCCTTTTTCCAGGCTAGATTGTACAAGCAAGCTAGCAAACTTTTTCGTAATCTCTTAAAATGTTTGAGAGCTGCATTACCTATTGTCAGATAGTTCTTGGCTTGGTCGATTCCAATCAGAAGCAAATATAACTTCTCCAATGTGAGGAAGTGCTGTATTATTGTGTTCTCTCATATAACATTATTAGTTCATTAGTTCAGACACTAAAAATCGTTGTCTTTTTTTTACTGCTAAATGCCTATCCTTTAAATCTCTGAAAAAAAGATAGACACAGTTTACAAGGCCCTTGCGTGTTGCTGCACTGTTTGAATCTTGCAATTAATCTTCCTGTGGTTTCAAATTTTGCATGATGTTAAAATTTTCTTATATGTGTATTTTAACAGGTTGTTGTCTCACAAATTTAAACGAGCGGATGCACTTACAACTTGAATCATTTAAAGATGCAAAGAGATTTTTGAATTGTAATTTGTAGTACGAAATAGATCACTTGAGTCGACGCATTTTAGAAGTTGCAAACACCACGGTGCAAGCAAACAGTCGATCCACATGTTATTTGTAGTTATTGGAGGATATATGTCCCTGAACAAAATGGCGTAGTATAAAAGGTTTTTTGTTTGTTGCTCTTAATAGGATGATGCCCAGTTTTATTTGCCGAAAGTAGAGACTTTGGTTTGATGATGTTGTGATGCTTACGTGGATGATGGATTAGATGGTAGTTCTTCCTTATCACAGAGAAGCCGATTTTCATCCCTAAGCCATGCATATTGCACCTACAAAATATTGCAAGGTAGATCCGTTGTTTTTCAGATATGCAAGTACTTGGGTTGTTTGTCTTCAAAATGTTTTCAATAAATATTTTCCGTGTTTGAATGAGATTGATGTTTGATTTGACTTAAAATTAATTTTATTGGTTAGAGACATGTGGACATGCATCATCCTAGATTGAGACCAAGGAATACATTATAAAGGCAACCCATAGAAAATGATTTTATAAATACGTGCGATTGCACGTGCACACTAACTAGTTTATTATTAAGACCTCATTTTTTAAGTAGCACTTCGGAAGCTCTGATTCTTCATTGGCATGCCGGGTGTTAGATATTTGAGTTAGGTGTGTCTATATAGGGTATCTTGATCACTGGCAACATAGAGCTTTTCTGCCTGATCCGCCATCTTTTTTCAACCGGATTGAGGTTTGTCTCTGACCACTCCGTCTCCTCCAAGCTTTCCTTTTGTTAGTGTGTTGAATTTATTGTTTGAAAAATAAGACTACCAGATGAATTATGTACCCATAAATATTTTGCAGCATGTCAACCAAAAATAAATGTCCTCCAATATTATTTTGTTTACATTGGTTTGTTGTCATGTTCATATCTCTAGCTTGCATAATTTTCTCTTCCAAGCGGCATATATGGTGTGATTCGTCATGTCTACAGTAAGTTTGTCGATATAGGTTCCTTCCAATTTATCTGATTATTCTTTCAAGAGAAGAATCAATAATTCCTTCCATAATTTTCTCTTCCAAGCAGGTTCAGTTTTAATAAAATTATTGTATACCATCATTTGATTCTCAAGGCGATGTGATCTTTATTCATGAAGGTTTTTCATCAGCGAATGTCTCAAATTAGGAGCTGAGATGAATAACACTTTTCTCAGGTGATCAACTCCTACTTTGCATGGTAAACATGTGGAGTTTTTTGTATGCAAGTCATCTTCGACAAGCTGAGCATAAATGTTTCTGTCCTAATTTTGTTTATTGATTACAGCGAGAGTGTCCAAGCTAGAAAGAAATGATGGAGCCCAAGGAACGTCTCAGGGTAGATTGGCATGTTCCACTTTAGCTCCGGTGCTTGCCTTTATTGTTCTGTGCTACGATAAATATGGTATGATTCAATTCATTTTTTTGCTACCTCTACATGTGTTTGGGATACATCATAAGCTTTGCTTTGCTCTGTTTCAGATTGTCAGTTGCTGCTGCAAGTTGTTGTCTCTTGTTCTTCCGACAGGTAGTTGTATTTCTTCGCCTTATCTCCTTGAGTCTATATATTTGGATGTGCATGTATGGTGTGCCGTTGTGTTTAACTTACGTGGTTTAGGTTGCCACTGAATTTATGTATCATAACATGCCTAGATATTACTTGTATTTGTGTAGCCCTATTGGATATAAATGAATATATAATGTATGACTAGGAAATAAACATGATGTTCTTGGTAAATAGAAGTGTATTTGCTGATGGTGCATTTGCTGAATTTGGATGTTCGAGAATTCTTAAAAAATGAAATCAGAACAACCTCATACTATTTGATTTTTCTTAATTGGTAGTTATGATAATTTAACATCAAAGCAGCACAACAATAGTCAAGGACAATAGTGTACTACCATTGTCCAGGCTGAGGTTGTGTTTTCTTGTTGCAACTAGCAACTTTTGGGTCTATTAGTAGTAACCATGAGATTTATGCCACCTTGAGTAGTGGCAGCGGTAGGCACCTTCGCGCCCCTTCCGACCGTGGTGGCCGTCGTCGTTCGCGAGCTACTGGACAGGGAGTCTGTCGTCTAGGCCCCTCTCCAAGGTTGTCCTCGACAAGCGTGAGCCCAACAATGTCACCCGCCTCCTCTATTTCCTGCTCCTTTTGGCTCTTGGATATTTGATTAGTTATATGTATTGGATATACATTAGATTCTTATAGCTATGTACTAGCATACAAGCTCATAGGACTTTGAAGGTCACCATTTATGTTCTCACAGGATTGTTTTTTGCAATAGTGTTTATTTTCAACTTATAAAATATATTATTATTTATAAGAATGTAATGTTTAAGGAAACCAATTGTTGCTCTGTTGATAAATGAGCGACAATGCTAACCTGCCCATAGGGTTCAACTCCTACGTGAAGTTGAATTTATTCTGCGCCATGGAGTGACCGTTGTTTAGTTATGTTCTCACAGGATTGTCTTTTCCAATAGTGTTTATTTTCAACTTATAAAATATATTATGTCTTTATAAGAATGTTTAAGGCAACCAACTGTTTCTCGGTTGATAGATGAGCGACAATGGTAACCTGCCCATATGGTTTGACTCCTGCGTGAAGTGGAATTTATTCCATGCCATGGAGTGACTTATATTCTTCTTTGAAGCAATACTACTAGGTGCCCGTGCCTCGCTAGGTGATTTTTTTAAGTGTATAAGGGCAGTGTTCCTTCATTTACTAGAAAATAATAATTAATCATATTCCCCTAATATAGAGAGTCTTTACTTAAATTGGTATGTGTAGTTCCATATTTGGTGTATGTTTCTTGATTCTTATTTTTTCCTTTGTTTTTTGTATTTATCAGACTTAAATAACAGTTTTGTTTATGTGCAAAAAAAATTCAGCACCGGAAAGGCATTGGAAACAAATGTCAAACCAATGGGAAGGTCATTTACTTGCAAATACCTTCAAACGCTGAAGATCAAATGCTCAAAGGATGACACAAGAGTCCATAAATTGGCACATGTGTTCAGGGGAAATGGTGTACCCCTTGAAAATATTATGTCCATCGGTGGGAATGCTCATGAGTCATACCTTCTGTTCGCATATTATTTTGTATGTACTTGCAATATCAGTATTATAGTACTGGTTTAAGTGATTGTTTGCTATATGCTGAGATGTAAGATGCATATTGTCTTGTTCCTGAAAAGCTAAAATATGTTTAAATGGCATATGATCTGCTTGATATCTGTCATTATTTTGTTAAATAAGATGTTGTTTCGTACATGGTCTTAATACTACACTCATCCACTTCATGATTTTTCTACCAGATCCTCGCGGCTGAAGTTAAGTAAGAACTGGATGATTTTGGGGCGACTGGATGTAACATCCAGTTATTTAGCTTCCATTTTTGTTTTCTAGCAATTACATCTTGCATGGTAATCAAACCACCAATTAGCATGGTGTGTGGCTATCAAATCGTTTGAATGTTCCTCCTAAAATCCTGGTGGGATGAGTTAATACTAAGCTAAGGAGTACGTAAAGTGACTTTCCTTTCTTCCTGGAAATATATCAATAGTCCTCGGTTGAATATACCATTGTGCTTTAGCTGAAATGCGTTGTGTTTCAGAGTGCTGCAACTGAGAGCCTCAGTTACTGAGGATTTCTTGTCCGAGACTCTTACCAATGTATGCTCTATAAGTACTGAGCGGACAACCTCTTGACATCGAGACATATGCTCAAGTTACTGTCAATTTCCTCGAATACTTAGCTAGATTTTGGTGCTGAAATTGAAATTTGGGACTGGATATTCACTAACAACCAAGTTATAGGACCTCGATTAATTTTTCTATTCAGCTGTTGGTGTCTTGCATCATTCCGACAAAAATCAGTCAGTTTTTACAGTTGTTTGAATACAATTTTTAATATACATGCTTCTTTCATTATTCAGTCCCAGTTGCAATCTCTATTCATTAAAGTTTTACCTTCTCCAAATAATACTTTTATCTTACCAGTAATTATGATTCAGCTTTCCAATTCAACTCCGATTATATCTGTACATTTGCTAACAAACATTATGCAGAATAAATCTTTTGTTTCTAGATGTAGTTAAGGTAACATGTGGATGTGTAGGACATATTTTGTGTTCTAGAAAACTCAAATTCACTTACCCCTCTTCTCTCTCGCACCGCCACAGTAGTTGAGCGAGCCTCCCTGAAGACCGGGCCCCTCCTAGGTCCTCGAGTTGGGCAGGAGGAGGCACCGGAGTAGCTAGGATTAGGTTTTTGCTTTGTTGTTTGCTTGTAGTGGGCTCTTTGCCCAGATGGGGAATTCCAGATCTTGGTGGCCAGATCTGGAGCTTAGGGTTTGCCAGGCCGGTACTCGAGCTCCACCGGTGGGAGCAGAGGACCTCCAGGACCACCACCGCATCGACAAATAAAGCCATCCACTCTCTTATGGTGTGTGAGCGATGTGCTTCTCTGCTTCTCCTGGCCGGCCATTGTGGCAAGGGGGAGATGTGAAGCAATGTGCAACGTGGGGCGCTAGAGTCCCTCCTGGCCAGCCGTGGCAGCGAGTAGGAGGGGTGTCGTGTCGCGCCGTCCTCCGCATCGACATTGCTGGTCTTCTCTAGCGCCGACAACTGCAAGCTATTCCCTTCCCTTCCTCTTCCTCTGGACGACCGTGGTGGCAGTGGCGGAGGACCCAGTATGGCAAGATATGGCATTTGCCATACCTTAATCTGGCCATACTTTTATAACTCAATGGAGTATACAACCGATAACTTCAAATTTTACAGCTCTTTGGTCCATGATGCATGACTTTGCCATACCAAAATTTCAGTTTGTCCTCCGCCACTGCGTGGTGGCGAGGGGAGAAGGGATCGGGAGGTGGTGCTGGAGCAGTGGTCTAGACTCCAGCACCGCTGCTATCTTCGGCCAAGGGGGCCAACCCGCACCTCGAGAGATGTGTCTCCGAGGATTTTTCTCCTCCAGGCAGTGATGCTGACACAGATGTCTTCTGATCTCAGCACGGCGACTCATCCTGACGATGGAACAAGTGGTGTAGTGCCCGGCACCACTGCCAGCGGCCATGTTGTGAGATCCATAAATCGAAGCGGTGGAGACAAAGGACCAGATTGCTCTCCTTTTTTTTTCTCTTGTGGGGTCCTTCGTGTAAAAGTTGAGGCCAAGCTTGTATCTTCTATAATAGCTAGGGTCCTCTTTGTAATTTTACTCACCGATTAATGGAGCTTCTGGGGCCTTCGGGCCCACTCCCGTTTAAAAAAAAGAAAACTAAAATTCATGTGCATCAAATCTGAAGCACGACAGAGTAATTAGAATCAGAATTATAGTCTCTACAAACATACTCCACTACATATCTGATCTTAAAGATGCCTTTAGATAGTTAAATGGGCAAGAACAGATTGATAGATAAATTTCAAACAGTCTAACAATAATTCAGATTCCTAGCTTGAATTCTACAATTGTATATATCCAATCATTTGGTAGCTGTTGGTTCGGTTGTTTTTCATGAAATATAAAACATAGAGAAATTGGCTGTTTGATTTTTATCGCCCTTATACCAGACATAAATTGGTGTGAGTTTTACGGGGTCGTGCGCCATGTCATCCATTTTTATGGATAGACGACAGCGAGGACGAAGATGACAACTTCATGCCTAGTAGCAGAAGGGGCAAGAGTGCCGCATCATCGAAGGGCAAGAGTGCTGCATTGTCAAAGGGCAAGACTAAGTAAAACTTATCCCCACATTGCCCCTTGCATCACCCTCATTTTTTGCTATAAATAAGATATCCCACCCCTCTCATTCTCCACACCACCACTTCCAACTCTCATAGTCTCATTATAATTCCCTACTATCCACACCATCCATTTAGCTCTAGACATGGCTGCTCAACCAAATCCCAGCCAATGGCTGTTCGGAGCAAATCCAGCACCACCTCTTGTGATAAGAAAGTCGAGGGTGCATGACTGGTTCGACGAATAAGAATATGAGGATGATGGTATAGCCAAGTGGAGAGCTAAGTGCAGAAGATGCAGTCGCCCTGCCCCTAAAAAAAAAGATACATTCGTCTACTAGAAGGTGGGATAGGAGTGATGTCAGTCAATCAACCGGTCACTTGGTTCGGCACATCTTGTTTCACCAGAAGCAAGACATAAAGAACTAAGTAGTTGTAGTTGTGTAATTTTATTTCTCTCTCTTTTAGAGTAAGTTATACTCTTTTTTCTTAATAGAGATGTAAGATTTTTTAATAAGGCAGCATTAATAAAGTTCACCTCTTATCCCATATGCAAAGTTGACTCATTCTACTAAGTTTTTATATATTTTTAATCTTTTCAAAAAAAATCGGATTTCATTTCAATTTTTACAAGTCTAAGGAAGCTAACAGCCGAAACGGGACTTTTCCGGCCCTGGCCCGCGAGTTACATGGGCCACCACGTGCCGTGTCGGGTCAGACCTGCGAGGACAGTGCCATGCCGGCCCGTTCACCAGGTTTGGGCCCAACCGAGGTTCGTTGTCGACGGTGTGGGATATATAATAGGGTGAATCACCAGGCAGAAGGTTTGTGGCAAAATCAGATTATTAGTTTGTAATACCCCACCCCTCGGCTCCAAGATGCCGCGCGAGTTCGCCGTCGCCGCCTTCGTCCGCGGCGCCGCTCGCTCGACGGCGGCGGAGCCGTGGAAGGCCGCCGTACGCCCCTACACCCACCGCGGGATCAGTTATCCTCCCGCCCACCGCCGCCAGCTCCTATCAATATCCTCGACGGCGCCTCTGGATGCGGCCGCGTGGAGGCACAAAGAAGGCGTCTACTTCAACCGCTCCGCGACCTCCTTACGAGCCAAGGCCACCATGCCCGACTATTTCTCTATGTATCCTGTGAAGCCGCTCCACAGCCACGCCGCCAGTTCGTCGCCGGAAATCCGGAAAGGTTTGTACCGCTACGAACCCTATATATTTGTTCACTGGAAGCCAAATAAATTTTTAGTTTTGAGCGTTGCCCCTGCCATGAGAAATTATCAACCACATTGGGGTCACGATTGACTTGGTGTGCATCCATCAATTGTTAGTTAGAGCTTTAGCTAGCAACCTTCCTGCTATTCGTTCTGCGTGTGTTCCACCGATGGTGAGATGTCCACTGCTGCGTGTCTATTGATCCACTCCTCCAGAATAACGACCTTTTGCCATCACCCGTATGCAAATTAGACTGTCGAAGACGTCTCTTGCTTCTGTATCTTTCAGCATAGGTAGGCCTTGTCAGGGTCTGTTTGGGTCTGTCCACCCACTTATACCACCCTTTTATTTTCCATCAAAAGGCGGCCTTGCTTCCCCTCTCTCTCATTGCCTATCTATTTGTTCTAGTAGCCTAGGTAAAAATGTACTGCACACTGGTATTATTTTATAATGAGCTTACAGTAAATATTCAATAGTTTTGTCTTTTATCTGTTTAAATTGGGTGGTTGAATCTTTACCTGATCATTTTACACCTGATGACCTGAGAAATTTTACAAGTAATTTAACTCCCATCACCAGGTACATAATTCAAACGAGATTTAGTTGGTTGTAGCTTCTGTTGCATTGTCATAGATTTTAGAATCATGACATGAGAAACTGCTAACTACACAGCATCTGGATTTTATTATCATCTACAACTTCGAGCTCACTGTGTACTAGTTTGATGGTATTCAGAATTATTTCTTGAAATTTTGGACCCCTCTTGTGACATTAATTTGCTTGTTGAGAGGAAGCATTGCTGTGCGTATCAGTTTATTTGCCCCCCCACCAGTAGTTGAACTGTGTTGGTAAGATGTTTTGGTCGCTGAATTTGTTATATCCTTATGAACGGTCAGGGGCTGAATTTGTTATATCCTTATGAACGGTCAGGGGCCTGTATGGTACTCTCCTGCCCGTCGCTGTGCAGTCCACCAACCTAACAATCCTAGAAGTGTTTAAGATCCGATGGCAGGGTTTCCCATCGTCATAAATGTGGCCTGTAACTCCTGGTCCTGTTTGATCTTCACTAATTGGTTCGTTCAGATGTTAGCTCGCCGTGATGCTCCCTTATCCAAACAACATCGGATGAAATGGTACCTCACCCGGATGTGCTTGCTCCGTTCGTGGAACACGGGGTTCTTCGCCAGGGCCAGAGCGGACTTGCTGTCCACCATGAGCTGCATTGGCTTGTTGTCTCTGATCGAGGAGATCACAAAGCAGTTGAGCAAGCCAGAGAGCCTGAGTGCAGGCGGTGGAGGCTGCTATGTACTCGGCCTCGCAGCTGGACATGGCCACCACCTGCTGCTTGACCGACTGCCAGCTCATGCGGCACTTGCCGAGGAAGAAGAGGATCCCGCTTGTGCTCTTGCTGGTGTCGATGTCGCTGGCGTGGTCGTTGTCGCTATACCCGACAAAGTGTGCCGCCCCAGGGCACCTAGGGTAGTAGAGGCCGTGGTCGAGAGTTCCCGCAATGTAGAGGACGATCCTCAGCCCGCTTTGTGTGGCGTCCTCCTGTCGTCTTTGTCGCTCGACTTGACCTCTCATCGGAGTGAGAGTTGGGTTGCGATCGTGAGCTAGCTCAACGACGCTCTTGGCGTAGGCGGTCGGTCGAAGCGTAATCCCGGAGTGGTCCTTGTGCACCTCGATCCCTAGGTAGAAGGAGAAGAGCCCTAGATTACTCATCTGGAAGGCGGCCTTCATCTCTTCCTTGAACGCCGCCACCTCTGCATCCTTGGTGCCGGTGATGACCAAGTCGTCGACATAGACACCTACCAACATGGCATTTCCTCCATTGCCCAGACGGTAGACGGTCGCCTCGTGCGGGCTTTGCCCGAAGCCCACCGTCTTGAGCGTGGAGTCTAGCTTGGCGTTCCATGCCCTTGGTGCCTGCCGCAAGCCATAGAGAGCCTTGCGCATACGAAGTACCTTGCTCTCCTAGCCAGGAATCGCAAAACCCGGTGGTTGTTGCACGTAGACCTCCTCCTTCAAGTCATCGTTGAGAAAGGCAGACTTGACATCCATGTGATGGACGCGCCAGCCCTCCTTGGCGGTTACGCAAGGAGGAGTCGCACGGACTCCATCCCTGCCACGGGAGCGAAGGTTTCGTCGAAGTCGACCCCCTCCTACTGCATGAAACCTCGGGCCACCAAGCGAGCCTTGTGCTTGATGGTCGCCGCTTCATCCCCTTGAACACCAGCAAGGGTGATCGCCCGGTGACCACGAGGGAGGTCAGCGATCTCCCAGGTGCGGTTCTTCTCGACCGCATCCATCTCCAACTGCATCGCGGCGCGCCATGCCGCGTCTCACTCGGCTTCTGCCAAGGACCGAGGCTCGCCGTCGTCACACGCAAGTTGTAGCTGCGCCTCTAGGTTGCGTGGCACCGGCTGGTCGCCGAGATGGCCCTTAATCGTACGGTATCGCAATGGCTCGACGTCGTAGTACACGTCGATGCGCTCCTCGTCATGAGCAAGCAGGGAAGCGAACTCCACCGGGCTGTGCTGGACGCGAGCTGATGTTGGTGTAGACGTGCCCGGAGGTGTGACTGCTGTTGCTGGAGCACGTGGCGTCAGTGGCTGTGGTGCCATCGGTGTAGCAGCCACCCCGATCAATGGAGACTTGAGGACTGAGGTAGACGTGCTCGGCGAGGAGGAGTTGGCTGCTCCCCCGGCTTCCTCGAAGTGGACGTACTCGACAATGAAGTCGTCATACGTCAGAGTTGAGCCGTCGTCGACCGCCTTGTCCCACGCCCATCATCGCCCTTCGTTGAACACAAGGTCTCGCGTTGTGCGCACACGCCGTGTCTTCGGGTCGAGGATGCGGTAGGCCTTCGTGCCCTCCGTGTAGCCGATGAACACTCTCGGAGTGCTCTTGTCGTCGAGCTTGTCGATGTGGCCAAGATCCTTGGCAAACACGGGGCAGCCGAAGACCCGCAAGTGGGAGACCGCCGGCTTGCGCCCATGCCAAGCCTCATACGGCGTCTTGCCGTCGAGTGCCTTCATAAGTGAGCGGTTGAGGATGTAGACGGCTGTCAGCACCGCCTCTCCCCAAAAGACAGCCGGCATCCTTCTCTGCTTGAGGAGGGCCCAGGCCATCCCCACAACCGTCTGGTTGCGTTGCTTGACGATGTCGTTCTGCTGCAGATGTATGGAGTAATGGCGAATGCCCTCATCGTCAGATGACGCGAATTCATTGCGTGAATTTGCCGTTGCGCGTTGCTAAAGACGCTATGCCAAGACTCGCCGCATGACAACCCGCTCACGCTGATGGCCCATCGCTTCTCCCTTGCCGCCGAGAAGCACCACCCGCATGTAGCGGGAGAAGTCGTCGACGTGCAGCAGGAAGTAGCGTCGTCCTCCTGGTGTGGCCAGAGTCACCGGGCCACACAAGTCCCCATGCACAAGCTTGAGCTTCTCCTTGGCTCTAAAGCTCGCCTGCTAGGGGAAGGGGTGTCACATCTACTTTGTCACCACGCAGACATCGCAGGATTGCTCCACGTGTTCAAGGCACGGCAGGGCTCGCACCATCTCCTTGGTGCTGAGTCGCTTCAGGGCCTCGAAGTGAAGATGCCCGGCGCTTCGCTGCCACGCCTTGTCGCCTGACGGCAGCCGAAAGGAGGTTGTGCCACCTGCACATCGAGGACATAGAGCCGATTTGTGCCTCTAGTTACCTTGGCAAGAAGGCGACGATGGCAATCCCAGATACGCAGGATCCCGTGCTCGATCAGCACGCGCGAGCCGTTCTCATCCAGCTATCCCAAGCTGATGATGGAGTTCCTCAGCGCGGGGATGTAGTAGACACCGGTGAGCATCCGGTCTTGGCGGTGAAGATGACGGAGCCGACATCGTGAATCTCCACGGCGGAGGCATCTCCAAACTTGGCGGAGCCTCGTACGTTGGAGTCGAGCTCAGCGAAGAACTCCCGTCGACCGGTCATGTGGTGGGTGGCGCCGGTGTCGAGGCACCACCCGCCAGTCTTGTCAGTGCCGGAGCCGTCGCCGATGAAACGATCGTATGGGCACCTAGAGGGGGGGGGGTGAATAGGTGCTACTTCAAATTTTACTCCTTTTCAAATTAGGGTTTGACATGAAAGGTAAATTCTCTAGATTATGCAACTAAGGTGAATTTACCTATATGTCAAACTAGCACATACACTAAGCAAGAACAAGTAAAGTAAAGTGTGGTAAAGGATAGAAGTAACCAAAGTGGAGCACGCGGATACACAAGGGTTTGTTTCCCGTAGTTCCTTCCTTTTGAGGGGAAGTACGTCTATGTTTGGAGAGGGTGTGGTTTCAAACCACCAATGCCACGAGAGGCCTCCCTTGTTCTCCAATAAACCTCACCCCAAAGGGTTCGATTCACCTCTTCCACTATATCGGCAACCTTCAAGGTGGAAGCCGACACCTTTACAACAAGTTCGAGGCACATATCCACAACCTAATTGGAGGCTCCTGAATACATGCAAGCTGTCAAACAATCAAAGACAAGCTTGTAAGAACCAAATCAAAAGCTGGGGTTTCCAAAGAAACACTAGAGCATGGAGGCCCTCAAGTGAATGAGGGGGAAATGAAGATCTCTCTTGGTGAAGCTGTAGATCAAGGCCTTCTCCTTCGATTCTCCAAAGATCAATGACTTTGGATGGTTGGATGAAGAGATCTTGTTGATTTGGTGACTCAATGTTGATGGTGTTCTTGAGTGGGTCGAGCAGCTAGAGGAAGGGGATAAGGTCCCCTATTTATAGGCCACCCCTTCACTGAACCGTTTTCTGACCGTTGGAGGACTTGCCAGACCGGAGACTCCGGTGTGCAGACCGGAGACTCCGGTCAAACTCCGGACCGACCTCCGGACCATCCTTCTGATTGTCCCAGCGCCCCTGGAAAAAACTCCTTCGGAGTTTCTTCAAAGTTTTTGGACCCCGTGGACCGGAGACTCCGGTCCAGCCACACCGGAGACTCCGGTCTGAGGCTTGGTCCGGAGACTCCGGTCAGTCTCCGGTGGATCTCCGGACCCCATATAGAATGTCCCAAGCAGTTTTCTGGAGGCCCCTCTGGAGATTCCTTGGGAAACTTCGGACCACACCGGAGACTCCGGCCTGGATTTCCTAGAAATCTGCAACTGCTTGCATGGATAATTTCTCAGGCTAAGGTCCTTTTCACTATGTATTATATTAACCTGTAGACATTAGCATACTGTAAAATGATCTACGAGTTGTTAACGAACACCAAAATTGATTAAGACAGTAAATGTCCTTTCAATCTTCCCACGACAGGTAATAGATGCTAAACATAGTTTTCACACAAGTTACAATAACATAGGAGCAAACGTGTCCTCACACACATAGTATCTCACAAACCAAGGCAACATAAAGCAAATAAAGTTCGAGATTCAACAACAAGCATAAAAAGCCAAAGCCAAATCCAACCCATGCAAATCCCGATGATAATGTCTTCTCTCCCTTTGGCATCGAAACGCCGAAAAAGGGAAAAGACCTACGCTAGCGCCCCAAGGGATCAGTAGTCCTCGTCGTCATCATCCTCGTCCTCCTCATCCATATCCTGGTCCTCATCCTCCTCCTCATATTCATCATCACCATTTGTGGCTGCAAGCCCTTTGCCGTGAGGGCGAGAAGAAGACGTACCCTGGTACCCAAATCCTGATGTGACATCAGAGAAGGTCTTCCAATCCACCAAACTGTCCTGTTGGGCATTCCATGCCCCAAAAGAGTGTGTAGTTTGACTCAGTGGATGGTTGAGCGCCATGCTCATCTGTATACTTATCATCTCCTTCCTCATCTTCCAGTTCTTCCTGAGCCTTGATCTCCTTGAGGAGTTTCTCCATGCGACGGTTGCTCTTGTAGGAGGCATGCTGTTGCTTGCGGATGTCCACATTCATACAATAGAGGGTCCTCTCCCAGAATAATGCCTTCTTGACCTTCTCATGCACATACTTGCGTGTCATGGGAGGCATGGGTGCATTGGAGGCACTCTTTCTCCGTGCCGTAGGAGGAGAGAGGGCCCTCTCAGTCTTAGTGATCTCTTCCTCCTCATTGACATATGAGCGTCTAGGAGGAGGCCCCATGCGACCTTTCTGCTGCAGTGATACAAGAGTATGCTCCGTAAAGTTGGGAGGCAAAGCAAGAGGTGAACCGTGAGCCTGGGTCTTGATGAGCCTCATGACAAGTGGTGCATAGGGGGGAGCCTTCTTGTACAATATGGCATGGTACATCTCCTCAAATATGAAATCCATGATCTGCCTCGAGGCCAGCCAGGTAAATCTTGTGGGTATGGTATAGTAAGTTGACCAAACCACATCTGGTGGCATCATCATTTCCAGCACTGGGGGAAATGGTATGGCGGAATATCCTCAACATCATATTGTAGAGGGGCTTGAGGCTCTTGGACTCTCCCACAACTCCCTCGCTGCCATACAAAGGGGCAAGCTTGTTCTTGTTCTCCCCAAGAGCTGCTGAATGCATACGTTCCCCAACATGAGTGGACACACCTTGAAAGGTCTCAAAGATGGCATCGACAAAGTTATAGAAATTCACAGTGCAGCGGTGGTCTCCAGTCATCCAGGTCATAGTCCTTGCTTGGTCAGACCCAAACACTACTGTGGCATAGAACTGCTGCACAAGGGTGATGTTGTAATCCTCACGGAGCTCCATCAACCCGAACAGCCCTAGCTTCTCAAAAATCCACAGTGCATCAGTGAAGTAGGGGCTGGCCCGCATCTGCTCTACACTCATGTACTTCTAGGGGCACACAGGTGACTTGGTGAGCTTGCTGTAAATGTCTTTCTTGAACATAGCTTGCTCCTTCCTCCAATAGCATGGGTCCTCGCTGGTCCGTGGCAAGTCATAGAACGGTGTCTTCCGCAGCCCACGGAACTCCTTTGACATGTGGGCCAAAGATTGGAGATTGTCGTACTTTGCCCTCTTGGCACGGTTCTCTTCCTCAATCCGATCATGCTCCTTCCTCATGTATGCTGCATCACGGGCCTGCTGTTCCGGTTAGATGGGGGCACAACATACTGACCCTCGGACTCATCATATCGCGGATCAGCCCTCTTTGACTTGGCCTTGGTGCGAGGGGGACGACGAGAACCAGAACCTATGAACAACAATGAGGGAGATAGCATGGGGGTAAGCATATATGTCCCAGAAATGCAATCACAATAGCCTTGATACTTTGCTGGACCAGTTTGAGTCATTCCACACCAGAGTCTCCGCACTTCACACCGGAGTTTCCGGCTCGGGAGGCAATGATTTGAACAGATCGGGCAAGGAAACAAGGCTAATGTGATAGTGTGCACGCATACAAGTGAATCCAGTGGGCAAAATCAGTACCGATCCTTAAAAGCAAGTCAAGGGATGAACCCTAGGTGAAAAAGGGGAGGAGAGGTACTAGATATGTCCATTGGATCAATTCCACTGATGGGAAGGGCCCAATGGTGGAGGGGAGGAAGCTGGCCGGCGGCACGGCGGATCCCGGGGGCTTCGTGACCTCCGGGGAGGTGATTTGGAAGGGGAGGCGACGGGGTTGAGAGGAGAGGTTAGGGGTGGAAGAATGAAACTGTCTGTTTCAGTTCACCCCGACCTCCCTTAAGTGGTGCACGAAAACCGTCTGGACCGGAGATACCGGTCTACACCGGAGACTCCGGTCCTCCTCGACCAAATACACCAGGTTTTAGTGTTTGGGGACATATATGAGAGATGGAGTGTTTAAGATAAGGGATAGGCTTGCGTTAAGATGTCACACTGTGAAGAATCAAGAAAAACCATAGAAATCCACTAAAATCTTCAATAAAGCTCCAAATAGACACGAATCAAGAACCAACAATTCAATAAGAAGAGAGCGGTGGCCGAGGCCACCATGTAAGAGTTTGTGGCATGCCACCGCGAAGAATTATCCTTGGGCTCATAGCCACTACTCATCAATGAAGCTCACATATCACAAAATGATATTAAGAGAATTGAATTTCTTAATGTTGGCATTATGGGGGGAGGGATAACCCAATGTATTAGGACCGCACTCCCCCTATCTCCATGCCCGCACCTAAACCAAATAAGAGTCAAGACAGGTGAGTATGCAAGGTGATCAAGTCAAGCTTCTTGAATCTATGATATTTAGTTCATTCCTCAAATAACAAAACCTTTGCTTCATCAAGTGGCTTCGTGAAGATGTCGACAAGTTGGTCTTTGGTTGACACATAAGATAGCTCAATATCACCTCGAGCAACATGATCTCTAATGAAGTGATGACGAATCTCAATATGCTTTGTCCTTATGTGATCCACCGGGTTGTAGGCAATCTTGATAGCACTTTCATTGTCATATAGAAGAGGCACTTTGTCACAATGGACACCGTATTCCTTTAAAGTTTGCCTCATCCATAGCAATTGAGTGCAAGCACTAGCAACTGCCACATACTCGGTTTTGGCGGTGGAGAGAGATATACAATTTTGCTTCTTAGAAGACCAACATACCAAGGACCTACCAAGGAATTGGCAAGCCCCGGAGGTTGATTTTCTATCATCCTTATCACCAACCCAATCCGAGTCGTGTATCCACAAAGAGCGAATGTTGAGCCATGACGATACCAAATACCATAGTTTGGGGTATAAACCAAATATCAAAAGATTCTCTTGACCGCCATCAAATGGCTTTCTTTAGGAGCCGCTTGATATCGTGCACACACTCCTACACTCAACACAATATCGGGTCTAGATGCATAAAGGTAAAGCAAAGAACCAATCATAAACCGGTATACCTTTTGATTACCATTTGGATTTAGTTCAAGATAAGTCTTTGTTGCAATGGGAGTAGGAGCTCCATTTAAATCTTTCATGTTGAATCTTTTGAGCATATCTTGAGTGTACTTGGCTTGGTTGAAAAATGTTCCTCCTCTTACTTGCTTGATCTCAAAACCAAGAAATAGTCTTAACTCCCCCATCATAGACATCCGGAACCTATTAGTCATAAGCTTTGAGAATTCATCATTAAAAGCTTTGTTAGATGAGCCAAAGATAACATCATCAACATATATTTGGCATACAAAAAATTCCCCATTAACCTTCTTAGTAAAAAGAGTGGGATCGATTTTCCCAACCTCAAACCCACGGTCTAACAACAACTCTCTAAGGTGCTCATACCACGTGTGTGAGGCTTGTTTGAGCCCATAGAGCGCCTTATCAAGTTCGTAGACATGGTTTGGGAAGTTGGGATCCTCGAACCTTGGGGGTTGCTTTACATATACCAACTCATTCAATGGACCATTAAGAAATGCACTTTCTACATCCATTTATTGCAACTTAAATTTATGATGTGCCGCATAAGCAAGAAGGCTACGGATGGACCCAAGGCGAGCCACGGGTGCATATGTCTCTCCATAATCAATGCCTTCAATTTGAGAGAACCCTTGTGCAACCAATCTAGCCTTGTTCCTTACAACAATTCCACGCTCATCTTGCTTTCTTGATATCCACTTGGTGCCTATAACATTGCGGCAATCCTTTGGCTTTTCAACCAACTTCCATACTTTATTTCCCTTAAAGTTGCTGAGCTCTTTGTGCATTGCTTTCAACCAATCCGAATCTTTAAGAGCTTCCCATACTTTGATTCTATCATGGAGATGTGTGCTTGGTGTTCACTAAACCTCTTCAATTGTGCTCTTGTGGACATCCCTCTTCTTAGATTCCCAACCACATTTTCTAGAGAGTGGTCTCTTAGTTCCAACATTCTATCCATTCTAGTTTAGCGACGAGTTCCGATCTCCTCGTTGTTTCTACGGGGGATCTCTTCATTATTTTGGTCCTCGTCTTGACCATTAACTTGACCTTGATCATCATCGAAATCATTCTCTTCATTAAGAGGCAAAGATTGACCTTGGTCTTGATCAGGCACACTTCTAGACTGGAGTTGAGCTGCTCTTACGACAGATTGTACAGATCTTCCTTGTGTAATAGACCGAGCAGCACTGGACATTCTGGAAAATGGTGACTCAAGCTCCTCCTGACTAGAGGTTTCTCCCTGAGCAACATGTTGAGGGTCCACAACTTGTCTTTGGCTTGGGTTATTGTCCTCCTCGATAGATGGAGCTTGTTGAAGTTGTGAAGATGAGGGCTCCACTTGAGTAGAGCATATTTCTTCTCGATCCTCCATAAGGGGTTCCTCAACGGGGCGGATAAATCCAACACCCATTCTTCCTATGGCATCCTGAGGCATTTCATCATCTGCATCACAAACATCAACACGCCCCCTTGGGAACAATCATATTCTTTGAAAACCACAGTACAAGATTCTATGACAGTTTAGGAGAGCTTATCATAGATTCTATAAGTGTGAAATTCGAGACCATAGCCAGCAAAAATACCCTCTAATGCTTTGGAATCAAATTTGGACAAACGGACACCCTTTATGCGATAGAAACACTTACAACCGAACACCCGGAAGTAAGACACGTTGGGCTTGTTACCGGTAAGTATTTCATATGGAGTCTTGATCAATTCTTTGTGGAGGTAGAGCCGGTTTGATGCATGGCAAGCGTGTGGAGATTGCTTCGGCCCAAAAATTATATGGAGATTTAAACTCCGCCAACATGGTCCTTGCCATATCAATAAGAGTCCGGTTCTTCCTCTTGGCTACACCATTTTGTTGAGGGGTATATGCAGCGGAATATTGATATTTTATCCCCTCATCACTAAGAAATCCATTCAAGGTGTAGTTCTTGAACTCGGTGCCGTTGTCACTTCTTATTATCAACACAGGGACATTGTATTGACGTTGAACCATGTTGATGAAGTCGATGAAGTTCTCTTGGGTCTCACTTTTCAACTTGAAGAAATATACTCATGAGTATCTTGAATAGTCATCAACAATCACCAAACAATATTTCTTCCCACCAAGACTTGCATGAGATGGAGGACCAAAAAGATCCACATGAAGGAGCTCCAAGATCCTCTTGGAATTGATGTAGTTCTTTGGCTTGTGAGGAGAATCATGCATCTTTCCTTCAACACAAGCCCTGCAAATACGATCTTTGGCAAAGCAAACATTTTCTTTTAGTCCAACAATATGGCCATCATTGTGGAGACTTTGCAAAGTTCTCATGTTTACATGAGCTAGACGGCGATGCCATAGCCGACCCACATCGGTCTTTTCGTATAAGCACATTGCACTTGTAGTGGTTTTCCCCAAAAAGTCCACATACAATCATTTTGACGTACCCAACGAAAGCGACCTTTAGAGACTTGCTCCACATGAGGACCACAATATCATTATCAATAAAGACGGCAAAGTCCATCTTTCCAAGAGCACGAACTGACAGTAAATTATAGCCAAGGGTCTCAACAAGCATGACGTCCACGAGTGTAATGTCGTGGGCAATCACAACCTTGCCAAAACCCATTACCTTAGACTTAGACTTGTCGGCATATGTCACAGATATTTGATCATTATTTGGTCTCAACTCCTTGACAATAGATGTGCTTCCGGTCATATGACTTGTACATCCACTATCAAGCACCCACTTTGACCCTTCGGTAGCATAGCTCTACGAAAGATCAAACTAGCTTTTAGGTACCCATTTTTCAATGAGTCTTCTTTTGTTAGCAACAAGGGTCTTGGGAACCCAAATACACCAAGCAATGTAACCATCAAATGGGCCAACATATTGCGCATACACATCACCATAATAATCATGCATTAAAACATAGTGAGGGTTAACACTTCCCGCAAAGTCATCATGAGACATAGTTTTGCCACTTTGGTCTTACTACCCACAATGGCCTTGTCTTTTTCTTGTGCGGGCTTGGCCTTCTTCTTCTTGTTGTTCTTCTTGGCTTTGGATACATAGCCAATGCCCCCTTTCTCACCATTTGGCCTCTGCTTTCTCAAGAGGTCATCAATGGACTTGTTTCCTTTAGCTAGCCCCCCCTTCAACCTAGCATTTTCTTCAAGCATATTTGTACAACTAGAAGGAATGAAAGTGCTAGATGAAGAAATATTGGTCAATTGAGTTTGAAGCTTTTCACGAGACTTTGTGAGTAACAAGAGTTCACTCTCCAAGGCCTTGTGAGCCTTGTCAAGCATCCTAAAGTTCCTGGCAAGTTTTTCATGAACAACACCAAACTCAATCTTGTCCTTTTTAGCCTTTTTATATTTAGCAATAGCATGGTCTCGTTCCTTGACGAGTCTATTAACAATTATGTCATTAGCCTCATCAAGCCCTTCAAGTTTTAGTTCAAGGGACATCCTAGTCTCTTGTTCTTTTAGAGCATTATTTAGAGCTTCTACCTCAATCATGTCTTTTCTCCCTAGTTTACATCTCTTATCAAGAAGCTCTTGTGTGAGAAAGTTGATCTAAGAGGTCCACAAAATGTCTCTTGTGTTCCCCTTGCAAGTTATTCATGAACTCATCAAAAGCAATTATTTCCTTTTTGACCTCAAGAGATATCTCATCATCAATTTCATCATTAATCAAGGAGAGGTGTGATGATCATGATACCTTCGTTCCTCTTGCCATAAGGCAAGTGCCGTTCTTGTTAGAGATATTCTCATTTGGAGAGTCGAAGAGGGAGAATGTTGGTGTAGAAGTAGTGGCAAGAGCAGCCACACCACTTGATGTTTCATCTTCATTGTCGGAGGAGAATTCTTCATGGGCGATCAATACAATTTTACCCGATTTCTTGTTGATGGGATTCTTCTTGATGAAGAGTTTCTTGAAAGAAGCTTTGGAGGTTTCTTCAACACAAGTTTACCCCCATGATCTTCTCTTTTTAAATAGGAACAATCCGCCACAAAGTGATAGCGGTCACCACAATTGAAGCAAGTTCTCAATTTAGTGACATTGTCTCTTCGTCCATTTGGGTTGTTTCTTCATTGCATTTTCATCTTGGTCTTGGCGGGATCTTTCCAAAAGTTCTTTGCATAGAAGGCCATATATTCACCATGAGCAATCTTGACATCATCGGGATGGCTCATCGATAAGCCTTTATCACTATCATCTTCATCCACGTACTCCACAACTTTGGCCTTTAATGCAAGGTTGACACCATTGCTCATTCCAAGGGCTCGAGCACGGGCATCTTTGGCATTCTTGGCGGCAACCTTGAAAGAGGCCATATCTTGCATAACTTCATTGAAGGTCATGAGGTGGTAGTTGTGTCTTCCTTGTAGGCTCTTCAAGTCGGTGGGCTCAAAGGGCATGAGTGTACTCACATATTTCTTTTTTATCCAAGCATCATCCACATGTGAGGCACCCACATTCCTAAAGGCGGTGACGGTGGACTTGAGCCTACGATACATGTCTTCATGATCTTCACAATCCTTCATATAGAAGCCTTTGGCTTCATTGTTTAGTGCATCATACCGATTTCTTCTCATGCTCTCATTTCCAACATACAATTCTGTGAGAGCATTCCAAGCTTCCTTGGCGGTATTGGGGTGTTCAATGTGAGGGTAATCTTTTGTACCCAATCCTTGTTGAATCATGTGTAAAGCGGTGGCATTGAGTTGACTATTGGCAACTTCTCTTCTTGTCAAGTTGGTTGGATCCACAATATGGAGTCCTTCAGTGATATTCCATAACTCAATACAAGAGATGCGCACATGATATTTCATTAGTGATTGCCATAGAGCAAAAGTAGATGCAGCAAGCTTAGGTGGTTCTCTATTGTTTATATGTGGGTGAGGAATTGGAGAGTCGGGAGAGTACCATCCTTGAGCCTCATGGTGCTCTCCTTTCTCACTATCCCTTTTTATGGAGGAATTAGAGTTGTCTGGATTATCCCCCACCACCACACCTATGAGAGATGCCGAGGCATTCCCCTTTGGTAATGGTTGAGCTTCCTCTCGAGGGGGAGGAGATGATGAGGCAAGTTTATCTTTAACAAGTTGCTCAATTAGATTGTGCAATTGTTTGATATCGTTGCCCAGGGTGGAGCTCAATCTTGTTTCCAAGTTATTGAGATCCTCCATGGTCACCGTGTGACTAGGCTCACCATCATCTCCTCCTCCTCGGCTACCTATATATCTTAGGCGGTAAAGCCCAAATAAAGAGCCGAGGCTCTGATACCAATTGAAAGGATCGTATGGGCATCTAGAGGGGGGGGGGTGAATAGGTGCTACTTTAAATTTTACTTTTTTTTAAATTAGGGTTTGACACGAAAGGTAAATTCTCTAGATTATGCAACTAAGGTGAATTTACCTATATGTCAAACTAGCACATACACTAAGCAAGAACAAATAAAGTAAAGTGCGGTAAAGGATAGTAGTAACCAAAGTGGATCACGCGGAGACACAAGGGTTTGTTTTCCGTAGTTCCTTCCTTTTGAGGGGAAGTACGTCTACGTTTTGAGAGGGGGTGGTTTCAAACCACCAACGCCACGAGAGGCCTCCCTTGTTCTCCGATGAAGCTCACCCCAAAGGGTTCGATTCACCTCTTCCACTATATCGGCAACCTTCGAGGTGAAAGCCGAAACCTTTACAACAAGTTCGAGGCACACATCCACAACCTAATTGGAGGCTCCCGAATACAAGCAAACTGTCAAACAATCAAAGACAAACTTGTAAGAACCAAATCAAAAGCTAGGGTTTCCAAAGAAACACTAGAGCATGGAGGCCCTCAAGTGAATGAGGGAAAAATGAAGATCTCTCTTGGTGAAGCTGTAGATCAAGGCCTTCTCCTTCGATTCTCTAAAGATCATTGACTTTGGATGGTTGGATGAAGAGATCTTGTTGATTTGGTGGCTCAAATGGTGATGGTGTTCTTGAGTGGGTCGAGCAGTTGGAGGAAGGGGATAAGGTCCCCTATTTATAGGCCACCCCTTCACTGAACCGTTTTCTGACTGTTGGAGGACTTGCCAGACCGTAGACTCTGGTGTGCAGACCGGAAACTTCGGCCAATCTCCGGACCGACCTCCGGACCATCCTTCTGATTGTCCCAACGCCCCTAGGAAAAACTCCTCCGAAGATTCTTCAAAGTTTTCGGACCCTATGGACCGGAGACTCCGGTCTGAGGCTTGGGCCGGAGACTCCGGTCAGTCTCCGGTGGATCTGCGGACCCCCATACAGAATGTCCCAAGCAGTTTTCTGGAGGCCCCTCCGGATATTCCTTGGAAAACTCCGGACCTTCACCCAGAAATCTGCACTGCTTGCATGGATAATTTCTTAGGCTAAGGTCCTTTTCACTTTGCATCATATCAACCTGTAGACATTAGCATACTGTAAAATGATCTACGAGTTATTAACGAACACCAAAATTGATTAAGACGGTAAATGTCCTTCAGCCGAGAAGGATGTGTGCCTTTGGCTCGTCGAGGTGGGGGGGAGCTGATGCGGTCGGTGCCGCAGGGCGTAGCTCGATGCTCGCATGTGCCATGAACAGGGCTGGCTCCTCCTCCCCCGCTTGTGCGACGTGGGCCTGGCCGCGTCGTGGTTGTCGACACTCCTTGGCCCAATGGCCAAGTCGGCCATAGTTGTGGCAGGCGTCGTCTTGGGCCGGCCGGCGCCGCCTCCGCGGGCGTCTCCTTGCGCCCTGCCCTGGCCGTCTTTGCGCCCCTTGCGTCGTTTGTCATGCCTCCGACCGCCTGTTGCGGAAGAGGACTCCCCCTTCTTCCTGTCGCCGTGGCCGGTATCCCACTGCTCCCGAGTGAGGAGCAACTTCCCATCAGTGGTGATGGGCCCCAAGAGAAGCTGTGGCTCGTTAGTGTCGACGACCTTGAGGCGACCTATTGCCTCCTCGATCGACACCGTGCTGAGGTCCAGCAGGGATTTGATCGAGGGAGCCACCTGCCTGTACTTCGCGGGGACGCAGCGGAAGAGCTTCTCGACATTTCTTTCCTCGTTGTAGGTGACATCGCCGAACCGCACCATCTTCTACATCAAGGTGTTGAGACGGAGAGCAAAGTCATCGACGTTCTCACCTAGCTTGAAGGCCAGGTTATCCCACGCCTTGCGGAGTACCTGCAGAGTGGACTTGCGAGCACGGTCGTTGTTGATGCGCGACGCAGCGATGGCATCTCAGGCCTCCTTAGCAGTCCGCTTGTTGGAAAGCGAGAACTGCATCTCGGGCAGGACTGCGGCAATGAGGGCGTCCAACGCCCGTCGATCGTCATGGTGGTCGACGTTGGCATCCTGGACTGCCTCCCACATGTGCCGCACCTGGAGCCGGACCCTCATGACCGCGGCCCACTCGACGTAGTTGGTTTTGGTGAGGGTAGGCCACCCAACACCGGGACCAACGTCCCTGACCATAGTCCAGACCCCGTATAGGCTGCGGTCTTGGTCGTTTCGGGCCGTCGTCACCGTGTGCGTCTCCTCTGGGAGCGCCACCGTCGTGCACGCCTCCTCCGAGAGGGCCACCGCCGTGCGCGCCTCCTCCGGGAGGGCCACCGCCGTGCGTGCCTCCTCCGGGAGCGCCGCCGTGAGCTTGGGCGTGCTCGACGCTGCTGTCACCTGAAATGGGGCCGTTGATCTTTGCTTGAGCACGGACCTCCGCCTTGCTACATGTCGCCTCCACCGCCGCTATTTACGCCTCCGCTGCCGCCGATTCATGATGCCTTGATGCCGCTGCAATTCTTGCCGCCACGCTCCTCTGCTTGGCGAGTTTGGCCTCGGCTGACGCCGACGCCGAGGTAGCCGAGTCTTGAGCGGCGATGTGGACATGGCTGGCCGCTAGGAGGCTGTTGCGTGGAGGGAGAGCTGCTGCTGACGAGCTGCTGCTCGACTGCGCGGAGGGAGAGAGGCCACTAGGGACAGCTTGAGTTACTATACTTTCCCGCTGGGGCTGCTCCACACCTGGTGAAGGGGATGAGCAGGAAACACAGCCTACAAGACAACCTCGCTCTGATACCACTTGATAGGATCTCAAAATTTACTCTCATTGAAGAAGAGAATGGCACTAGGAGTTGGGGCAATTTTCTGGTTTTATTTCTCACACAAACTCACACAAATGCCATGCCAACCACAGGGGTTGGAGATACATATTTATAGGCTGCTAACCAGCCAAGCATATGTGCTCTATCCTAACCGCCAGTCCTTGCACAAGAACCATGTGTGTTGCAACCCCACAAAGATCAACAGTACAAAGACTTATCCATCAGATTTTAAGTGGACAAATCGGCAAATGGGCATACAGTCTGATTGAGTATGATTTACTTACAAGCCACTCAGGTCTATGAAAGGTTAGATTGTAGCCGACATCATAGTGGAGCATCAGATCAATGAGGAAGCCGATTTACATTTAGTATCGGCAGTACCATGGAAGCCATACTTCGATGGTTCAGTATGCAGAAGTGGCCAAGGAGTCGGGATTGTCTGTATATCTCCTTCATGGGTTATGAATGAGGCTTCGTGCCGACTGAAATATGATTGCACTAATAATCAAGCAGAATACGAAGTGTTGTTATTCGAGTTAGAATTTCTAGTAGCTAATCAAGCAGAATACGAAGCGTTGTTATTCGAGTTAGAATTTCTAGTAGCTACAGGAGTTTGCTGTATCGAGACGTTTGATAATTCACTGCTAGTGGTGCAACAAGTTGCTGGGGTCTTCCGGTGCAATGAAGGATCACTCAATCTATACTTCAATAAGTGCCTAGACATAATTTCTACTTTAGATTATTTTAAACTATCACATGTGTCTAGGCATGACAACTGGTTGGCCAATGAGTTAGTACGCATCAGGTTCCATGTTAGTCGGGGAGTGTTCTTTATTGCAGAACAACCGATGCATCTTGCCGCCAACTTATGCGTGGCCATCTTGACTAAAACCGATTGTGATAAATCGGCCCAAAAGCAAGGTGTTGGATGAGTGCGAGGTAGATTGGAGGAAACCAATTATGGAGTACTTGCAGGATCCAAACCGAAAGGCAGAAAGAGCTGTTCGGCGACTTGCTTTGAAATATTGTCTAAACGATAAAGATCTATATCGCCGAACAGTAGATGGTCTTCTTCTGAAGTGCTTAAATGAAGATCAGGCCAGAATCACCATGGAAGAGGGTCATGACGGATTATGTGGCACACATCATTCAGGACATAAGATGAAGTGGATGCTTAAAAGAGCAGGCTTTTATTGGCCGAATATGATTCAAGATTGCTTCAGATATTATAAAGGGTGCGAAGCCTGGTAGAAATTTGGAGATATACAACTGGCGCCAGCTTCCTTGATGCAGCTGATTATAAAATTGTGGCCTTTTCGAGGATGGGCACTAGACTTTGTTGGCATGATTCATCTGACATCGTCAAAGGGGCATTGGTTTGTCTTGGTTGCTACAGATTACTTCACCAAGCACAAGCAGTCTGAAGCGGTACCTCTCAGGAATATGACCCATAGGGAGGTATTCAACTTATTACTGAGCACATTGTTCATAGGTTCGGCATACCCCAAACTCATACAGTTTCATGGTGAAGGAAGTTAAACATTTTGCTAAATCACTTGGGATCAAGATGCTCAATTCTTCTCCCTACTATGCTCAAGCCAATGGACAAACCGAGTCTACTAACAAAATTCTCATCAAGTTGATCAAGAAAAAAGATTCAGGACTGTCCTAGGCGATGGCATGAAGTGTTATCAGAAGCACTATGGGCTCACAAAATTTCAAAGCACCGTGCTACTGAAGTAACTCCTTTTGAGTTGACATATGGACAAGAAGCCATTTTGCTGGTAGAGGTTAATCTGGCTGCTTTGAGGTTTGCCAAACAGAACAAGTTGTCGGCCAAAGACTACTGCAACTTGATGATAGACAATCTTGCTGAAGCGGCCGACAAACGAGAAGAGGCTCTCAAAGGTATCGAGAGAGAAAAGTTACAGGTATCCAAGGTCTACAACAGGAAAGCCCGGCTAAAGGATTTTCAAATCGGCGACTTGGTCTGGAAAGTTATATTGCCGGTTGGTTCTCGAAACCATAGGTTTCGAAAATGGTCGCTGAGTTGGGAAGGTCCTTACCAAGTCGCAAGATTGGTGTCAGGTAACTCATATCTGGTGGAAACAATAGAGGGAGATCTGCTTCCCCGAGCGCTCAATGAACGATACAAAAATTCCACCCAAGCGTATAACAATCTGCCTAAACTCGTTGTGAGATGGCCGATATCTGTATATCGCCTTCAGACTAAAATATATTTGGCCGATGATCACACCATCGCCTTTAGCAAATTACACGGAGTATTTCCTGGCGCACAAGCTTTACCAGGAAAAAGGGGGGCATTTGTTAGCACCTGTTTTGGGCCAATAAAAAATACAGTGGTTTGAGATGGAAAGCGCAAGTCGCAGGTGGCTGCATTTTTCCGGTTTTCAGGATCCGGCCCAGAATTGCTGATTGATGGCTGAAGATAGCAGGCTCAGAAGGAAGATCCAGAGGACTATTCAAAAGCTGGCCCAAATAATAGGCAAATCCAGCATCGGCAGGCCCATTTAACGGAATATTCTAGAAGCTGATGAAGGAAGTAGAGACATGCCCCAAAGAGACCATGACTTAGGTAGAAAGAAGCTCGAAGACCATGGAGGCTAGGCCAACACGGAAGGAAAGTGATTCTACTAAGGAATTACTCGGACGCTTGGAGCTCGGGTCCAGTACGAAACCGGCGTTAGTTGCCTAGTTTAGAGTAGTTTTCCTATTAAGGAATTCACATTGTACTCATGTAATAGTCTCCTAGACTTGTATGGAAAGAACAACAACCCTATATAAGTTGTGAGAGGTGCCGGCCGATTGAATTAAGCAAATAATCGGCAACTTCAATACAATTTACTTTTCGCCTACTTTTACACTCTCAACCCTTGTCCCTGCTTCCGTTTCTTTGGTGACTCCGTGTTTCAAAGGATCGACAACCGAGTTAGGGCGGTCAGGCTGACTAACTAAGCCAATAGCTGCCGGAATCTCAAACGGGTCCTGCCCGAGAAACTAGGGATTTTGGTATAAAAAGCGCCAGCTTACTGTCTTGCGTATCATGCTGTAAGATCGGCCTCCTGGAAACACATTAAGGTGCATCACCCTTGCTCTTCCGGGTAACCCAAGTAATACCTTATACTCCCTCCGTCCCAAAATAGATGTCTTAGATTTATCAAAATTTAGATGAATCTAGACACTATTTAGTATATAGATTCATCCAAATTTTAGAAAACTTGAGACATCTATTTTGCGAGTATGTTATTCGTCAAATGTATTGGCGACTCCACAATCCAACTAAGCGGATCCGTCTTTGCGAGTTTGCGGCCCTGTTTAAAGCGAACACACTTTTTGATGACTCCGTTGGGGACAACAATAGATCGGGCAACAATGACCGGTCCTGCAACCCCTAACCCGAGTGATATCAATCCAAGTAACATCATACGCCCGCCTATGATGATCTCTCGGAGGAGCAACATGAAGTCTTCAAAGCAATAAATGCTCAACGTCAGGAACAGATCGAGCAGCTTTGGAACCACTGATATAGAAAGATACAGATGGTTATATCCAAGCGATCTACACTGTCCACCCATCTGAATCCGACGGCACAGCTCATCCCTAATGATCTCGCTATCAACACTAATTGAAAAAACCCTAATCAACCCCACCTTCCGCTTTGGAAATTGAAAAAAAATCCTATTCAAGGCCACTCCCTGGTTTCAATGGGAACCAATCCCTGCATGCCACCAGCTGCCGACAAGCGGCACGCCCCTGCGAAGCACTATACGCACCACCCTGGTCACGCTGCCGTTAGCGCCCCGTCCTCAGCGTCAACGCTCTGTCATCGCCTCCCCCTGGTCATCCACTGGCAGCTGAACAAGTCCCCGCCGCCAGAGAGCACACCTTGTAATCGTGCGATGCTTCTCCGCTTGTTACGATCGTTGCTTTCATAATTGCAATTTTCCATGAACATGGTTTCATCGCAATGACCAAAAAAGTGGGACACAACTTTAGGTAGAGAAGTTGTATTTGATGGTTCAGTTATGATTCAGTTGTTTATGTATCCATGTTCATGGAAATTGCAAAAACGCATTTTACATGGTTCCATCGCGATCTTTGGTCGTTGACGGTGTTCTTTTCGGTCATTGCAAAACAAAAAAATTGTTGGGAGATTGCAAGATTAGTATTCATCACTTTGGTCACGTCATCTTTTTTCCTCAATTTGTTTTTGCTAAAGAGGTTTTCATAGGTGCCATTTTACTTCAACTAATTTAGTTTTATTGGAAACCAAGAATAACCGTAGCAACGGAACTGCAGCCTGTGAGGAGATATTCAGTTTAGCAATGAAGGTAGCCCTCCTCCGCATCTTGGTTTTTAGGGATCATGGTAATCAATGCCCTGTTTAACCTTCCAAAGGATCGACCATCTCCCACTAAAACTTTCAGGATTGCTGCCATCAGATCATGTTTGATTACTGGCCAAGCGTGCAGATAGAATTCTCTTGTGAACCCATCTAGTCCTGGTGCTTTGTCCCTTGGCAGATCCTTAATAGTGCCCCAGACTTCTTATGTGGAAATGCCATCCAAGTCTGAAAGGTTTGTTGCCTGCAATCCCAGCGATCCTAAGTCCAAGGGATGAAATTCATTATGCGCATCCCATTCGCTACAGCATGGAAGATCTTGCTGTTCGCGTCTCTCTCTTTAAGCCATCGCATTCAGCATCACTGCCGTGCTATGGTCCTTTCCAGGGAAGAAAGTCCTAGCATTGTATGTTTAAGCATCCTCCTAAGCCGCCTCTCATGTGTGAGATCTCTCGAGTCTTGCGCTGCCTCCACCCTGTGAATAAAAATATTTGCCTTGGTGATCTGTAACTTTATGTTTCCTTCTTGTCTGCCCATCCTTGGAATATCCAGCAAGGTTTTAAAGAAGGGCATCCAACCGTAGGATGGGATCCACAATACGCAGGGCACATCTCCAGCCTTCCCTGGTTGCATCATCAGTGCCCTCCAGCTTTAGCCAAAAAAGCTCAAACTAGAAGCCTTTTTTGGCCTATGTAGTGCATTCATCGACAAATGTCGCAGGGTGTGGTCAGGAACTGATGATGACAGGGCTTGGAGGAGAGAATCAGGATAACTGAGTTCCAAATCGATGGAAACTGACGCTCTGTTGATCTTTGTTGTCGTGTGGTCTGCCAGTTCTTGCATAAACCGGACTGCACGCTCGTTGCTCCATGTGAACAGACGTCCTGTAAATAAAGTTCCTTCAGTTCTTGCATATTGATAAAATCCCTGAACCGTGCCATGTTGTTACAGTCGATTTTGAGGCCCTCGGTTTCATGTTGAGATCTCCAATCACCATCCACGGCCCAGGGCAGAGGCTACGTCTTTTAGAAAACTCCGCAAAAATTTGAATCTTGTCGGTTGTATCCTGGGGCCCATAAACCACCGTTATCAACCAAGTCGTACCGTCGCAGGAGTGCACCTCACCTGTTATCGAGGAGTCCAAGGATATGTTTGTAACTGTCATGACCAAGGAGTCCCATGCTAATTAGTGATCCTTAGGTGAATGAACGTGTAGGCTTGAGGTGAAGGTTCAAATCGCACGCTGCTGTCAAACTTTTAGCCATTTTCTATTATAAGACTTAAGATATACGGCTAAGAGCTTGCCCTGTTTTGATCTCGGCCTTGTTCTTTGACCTCTAATAGCCAAATGATCTGCACTTAGTACTTAAGGTGTGTTTATAGTCTAATCAGTAATATTGGTGTATTTTGATTATTTTTCAGTACTCTTCTCATTGATGTACTTTACACTATATAGCTGACTGCATCCAATTCGTTTTTTCTTAATCTTATGATGTGAACTTTTTGTTACAAACAGCGGTTCCTCACCTGGGAAGACTTGCAAAAATTAGCTTGCTGATTTTAGTGCTGCACAAGATGGGTCGGTTGGATCCTCCGTCAGATAAAGGTGCGGTTCACAAAATACATCGACTTCCTCTTGACTGTATTTGCTTAACTCGATCTTACTTGCAGAGAAAACGAAGGCTAGAGTGAAAGTCACACTTTTGACTGCGGCGCTACTGTCCGGTTACATCACATCGAAAGAAAAGAAGTGGCTCCTCATGCTCGGCATCTGCGACGGAACGATGAAGATCTACAAGGTGTTTACTGAGATAGTTGATTTACTATCTACCTTCTTCAAGTAGAGCCGGGTTTTCTACTGGTTATTCAATGTGAGAGGACCTTATTTTGACCGTCTTTATGTGACAGAAAGTTTTGTAGGTCATGTGAGTATATTCCGGACAGAAAGTTTTGTAGCTCATGTAGGTCATGTGAGTATATTCCGGCCACATTCGCTACTCAGTTAGTCTAGTTGACGGTAACTTGCTTTGGCATTGTTGGTAAGCTGAACAGCACGGAAGTAGTACTACCGATTAAGTCTAGCAGGCATCATGTATGTATAATCGCAACAGCTCCTTAACGTTGTCGTTCGTTTGGACGAAATTGACGTGTATGGTTGTACCTCTGAAGTTGTGGTGATTTTCTGCCAGATTCTCCCTCGTATGTTGCACTGGCCTCTGATTCTGAAGTTGCTGTGACTTGTACGGTTTTTTTTCTGCCAAAAAAATGAAGCAAAGTCAACGAATCAAGTCACATGTGATGATTTTTTTGAACGTACGGTTAACTTGTCACGGCCTTTGGTAGCATTTCTGATCTAGCAAAGGGGCGTTTCTACTCGGTCGATCGATCACATGAGCAGAGGTAGCTGCAGGGCGCATGTTCAGACACAAACCGTTTGCACGAGTACAAATATTTCGTCGTGCGGGCATCCGTCGACGTCTTCCGTGTGAGTCGGTATGGTAAGCAGAGCTTGACAGAGGATAAGCAAAAAAGTTAGGGAACAGACAGACAGAACATAGTACTATATATTAAGGGTGGAGGATTGAGAGCCTCCTTAACGTGCCACCTCATGTGGTACATTCATGCATATTTTCTTCCAATCAAAAGCAACCACATCAGTTCCTATGAATAGTGTCATTTTTCTTTTTTAGGTATTTGCTTTCCATTTCTTTATCTTTCTACGGTGATACTACCATACATGTATGATAGTAGTTTTTTATTTATTTTTATACTTTGATGGTAATTTTTCAGCAGTAGTTAGTCTACGTCTATGCCAATATTTTTTAACTTATTTTTTACCAACTTGATGGTCTTTTTTTTACATAATTTTGGGCTATAATTTTCTGAAGGTAATTATCCTATGTTTACAGCCTTATCCCTTCTTTTAACTACTCGACGGTAATTTTCCGACGCACCTTCGCCGCCGTTATTTTTTCAAAGGTAGTTAACCTACACCTACGGCCATATTTTTTAGCTTCTTTTTCAGCTATTTGACGGTAAATTTTGACACATCTTTTCGGTCATAGTTTTCTGACACATCTTTTCGGCCGTAATTTTCTACCGGTAGTTAATCCACGGTAACTTTCGAAGGTGAATAATTCTCTAACCATATTTTATCTGGGTTTTTTTAGTTTTCTTTCCACTCTTCTGCAGTTTTTCGTCACACTTTCCGGTTGTAATTTCAGATGGCAACTACCCTTTCGGAATTTCTCAAGCGTGGGTAGTTTCTCGATCGATATGCTTGAAATACATGTCAGATTTATAAGAATTTGGATGCATCTAAACACTAGACACTATTTTGAGACGGAGGGAGTGATTTTTAATTCTTGGACACTAATTCCATAATTCACCTTCTTTTGTTCAAGAAAAATAGTACTATTATATTATCGAGTAACTCTAGACAACATTACTACACTACATATAGCGTATTCTCCACCAATACTTTTAACCGGCTATCGACGATATTGTCCAATCACGGGGCGGCGTGACGCAGCTCCACGTTTCCTAGTACTGATTACTGGAGTACTACTCGATCGAACGGAGTTTTCCCTCGTACCTTTGCGGCAGCCGCGCGTCGAGGACATACCCGCTTATGCAGTTGCAGATGTACCCCAGAATGTTGCTGAGTCGAGGCAGACACGACGACCTGCGCGCTCCAAGCAGTGGCACGGGAGCTCCAGGCGGCTCAATAACCCAGTCAAGCACGGCGAAGTCGCCCGTTCCATTGAACCGGTGACCAGCGCGTACCAGAACCACCATGAACGAGTAGGCATAGCCAGGGGAAGAATGTCCTAAACGTCCCTCGCTCCTGGCGCCAACCGAAGCGTCGGAGTACGTGTCCAGGCGGGTGTCGACGCACTCGAGCATGAGGAGTGCGCGAGTGCGTCGGATGCAGGTCCTCGGATTGTCACCACGGCAAGAACTCGGCTGGTATCAACGCACTCGACATGAGCATCGGTCCTCGCCGTGGTGGCAATGCGCCCGACTCCGCGATCGAGGGGTAGGGAACGGTCAGTCACGTACATTACCGCGCTCTGTGCTGCTGCACCCGCACAAGGTTACCAATACGTACGCCGCTTATCCACATCATACACATTGCCGCCGGCGACCTCATCAGCGACGAGCCTGCATCCATCGGCCCGCAGGTGATACCTCGCATCCAGATTTCGTTTGCTTCTATGAACTCCAAACCACGGATGATACTCTGGAGTTGACCATCAGCAGTCTAGAATCTTGGATCGGTAGGGAGTAGCTTTAACAAGAAGTGACAATAATCAGTAGTCAATGGATTATGTTCAGTTGTTTATCTGTGTTATTAATAGTCCGGAATTGACCATCAATTGCTAGATGTACATTTACTGTTATTATTATTAGATTAGGGAGTGACTATTTAACATCTAGCTGTTTTCTAATTGAGAAACATATAGTTTTTTAAACCAATAAGAAGAAGACAGCTGTCATACCGAGAACTAAATGAAAATGATAGTAGAAAACTGTCTGTTTTCAGTCCACAAAACAGACACATTTTCCCGCCCCCGTATAATGGCTCATTTCGAGTCCATATTTTTAGTCAAACTCCTCGGCCTATAGGTAAACAAGGTCCATATAACATAGCAGTTGACAAAAATAGCCCAACAATTCCACCGATTGTTGCGTCAAATCATCTTCTCCAGCAAAAAGCCAGCTCCCGCGTAGCCTTCACCAGCTACACCCCGACCTGCCGATGCTTTATGGGGGGGGGGCAAAATATCCAAAGATCTGTTGGAGATATGCCCTAGAGGCAATAATAAATATAGTTATTATTATATCTTTGTGTTTATGATAAATGTTTACATTCATGCTATAATAGTATTAACAAGGAAACATTAATACTTGTGTGATTTGTAAACTAAATTAGAGTCCCTAGTTGAAGCCTCTTTATAATACTAGCTTGTTGGGTAATACATGATTGTGGTTTCCCTATCATGAACATTGAGATGTTATTAACAACAAGATCATATCGTTAGGAGAATGATATGATGGACATACTCCTATAGATAAGCGTAGCATAAATATCAAGTCATTTTAATAGTTCAATTGCTATATGCTTTCTGATACATAGTAACCTAATTCCTTCGACCATGAGATCATGCATATCACCTTCACCGGAAGGATGCTTTGATGACATCAAACACCACACCGTAACTGGGTGGCTATAAAGGTGGCATTGAGTGTTCAGAAAGTATTGGTTGAGACACATGGATCAAGAGTGGGATTTGTCCATCCATATGACGGATAGATATACTCCGGGCCCTCTCGGTGGAATGCCATCCAATTAGCTTGCAAGCATGTGACTGGCTCACAAGGGATCACATATCACGGGAACGAGAAAAGAGTACTTATCAATAACAAGGTTGAACAACGTATGCAGAGATACCGACGATCAAAACCTCGGATAAGTAAACTATCGTGAGACAAAGGGAAATTGGTATCGTATGTAAGTGGTTCATTCGATCGCAAAGTAATCGTAGAAATATGTGGGAGCCATATGAATTTCCAGATTCCTCTATTGGTTATTATTCGGAGAAGTGTCTCGATCATGTCCGCATAATTCACGAACCGTAGGGAGACACACTTAAGGATTCAACGTTGTTTGAGTAGTTATAGAATGATGAGTAAAATACCGAATGTTGTTCGGAGTCTCGGATAGGATCCGAGATATCACGAGGAGATCCGGAATGGTCCGGAGAATAAGATTCATATAAGGAAAGTCTTGTTTCGGGTTTGGAGAATGGTTCCGGTGTTTTCGTCGGGAATGTTCTAGAAGGTTCCGGAATGTCCGACACTCCGGAGGGGAAGGGTACATGAATGTGTCATAACAAGTTGGAACTGTTGCATCATGTACTAGGTGTCATCGCTGAACAAAATAAAGGGTTTAATCAAATCCTAGTTTGAAAAGTCAAACGCCAATTTGAAAAGTCAAATGGCTATTTTGTGAGGTGGAGGGAGAGTAGGAAACCTACTTGGGGAGGAGTTCCCTCCCTCCACCGCCGGCCCACTTGGAGACCGAGTTGGGGAGGGACTCCCCTCCCCTTGGCCGGCGCCTCCCACCTATATAAGGAGGGGCAGGTCTGCCCCTCCAAGCACACAAGTTGCCCCCCGCAAACCCTAATCCTAGCCGCCGGCGCCGCCACCTCCTGCCGCCGCCTAGGGCAGGCCGCCGCCGCCTAGGCAAACCCTAGCCGCCGACCTTGCTCCTCCTTGGTGCGTCTAAACCCTAGATCGTCGAGGCTCTCTCTCATAGTACACCATACTCGCTCCGGCTTAAGGCGAAGCCCTGCGAGATCTCCCCTCTACTTCTGGTACCACGCCGTTGTGCTGCCGGAATCGCGAGGAGAGTGCTACAACCTCTGATGCCTGCTGGAACAAGGGAGAGGAAGGTCTTCGTCGAGTACTGAACGTGTGACCGATTGCGAAGCGTTCTTAGCAGCGCCGGAAGGATCGACTACGCGATCTTGAGATCGGCAAGAGTACGACTACATCACCCACGAGAATCTGCTCTCGTTAAACACTTTGGAATCTTCGAGGGTGAGTTATTCCATCGACTCGTTGCTACAATCTAGTAGATAGATCTTGGCTTGTTTGTTTGTATGCGGTAGAAATTTTTTGTTTTCCATGCTACGAAACCCTACAGTGGTATCAGAGCCGTGTCTATATGTAGATCTGTTACACGAGTAGAACATAATGGTCATTGTGGGCGTTGATGTTTTTGTTATCGATTGCTTCTTGTGTACTTTGCATCTTTCGGGATGGTGGGATGAAGCGGCCCGGGCTAACCTTACATGACATCGTTCATGAGACTTGCTCCACGCTTGACATGCAACTTTTATTGCATAAGTGGCTTTGCGGGTGCCTGTTTCTCCCAACATAGTTAAGATTCAATTTACAACGGGTGATTGACAATACTAGTATCAATGTTGTGGTTCTTGTTCGTAAGTTGGAACGACACTTATTGAAATCCCCAAACCACGTAAAACATGCAAAGAAAGTAGAGGCGACTAACTTTGTTTTGCAGGGGTGTGCTGTGATGTGATATGGCCATGATTGTGATTATATTTGATGTATGCAATGTTCCTTATTGTAAGTTGGCAACCGGCAGGAGCCATATGGTTGTCTTTAATTTCTGTTAAGACCCGCATGTCTATTCTAAGTAGTTGTAATAGTTGAAGCTGGTGGACGACAACCATGGAGCGGCATCATTGACCTTGATGCAATGCCGGTGATGATGGAGATCATGTTCGTGCTTGAAGATGGAGATCGGAAGCACAAAGAAGAAAGGTCATATCATATCACATATTATGAATTACATGTGATGTTAATCCTTTATGCATCTTGTATTGCTTAGGTAACGACGGTAGCATTATAAGATGATCCCTCATGCACATGAATATCAAGTTCTAAAGTGTTTACCCTTAGTAAGCACCATTGCTAAAGCTTGTTGTTTCGAAGCACCACGTGATGATCGGGTGTGTTAGATTCCGCAAGTGTATACAAAGTGAGCAAGCCAGATTTGCTCATGCGGAAGCTAAGGTTTGATCTTGACGAGCCTAGCATGTACAGACATGGTCTCGGAACACGGATCACCGAAAGGTAAAGCATGAATCATATAGTAAGATATGATGAACATGTCGATTGTTCGCCATTGAAGCTACATCGACTCTCGTGATGATCGGTGTTGATGTGGTGGATTTGGTTCGTGTGATCACTAAAACAATGTGAGGGATATTGTTTTGAGTGGGACTTCACCTAGATTAATTTAACTATTAATTAGAACTCAATTTGTCATAAACTTAGTCTATACTATTGCAAATATGTTGTAGATCAATGGCGGCCCCTACCATCAATTTTAATGCGTTCCTAGAGAAAGAAAAGTTGAAAAACAATGGAAGCAACTTCGCGGATTGGTTCCGCAATTTGAGGATTGTCCTCAATGCTGGTAATTTGACCTATGTCTTTGGATGCACATTGGGTGACCGCTGCGGTGATGCTACCGATGAAGTAAAGAACGTTTACCTCGCTCGGAAGAATCAGTACTCCATAGTTCAGTGTGCTATCTTGTATGGTTTAGAATCGAAGCTTCAGAAAAGGTTTGAGAATTCAGACCCACATGATATTGTCCGTGAAATCAAATTCATCTTTGAGACTCACGCGGCAGTTGAGAGCTATGAGGCTTCTGAAAAGTTCTTTAACTGCAATATGGAAGAGGGCATCTCCGTCATAGAGCATCTGCTTAAGATGTCTGGGCATGCAAACAAACTTCAAAGCTTGGGTATAGTGATTCCTAATGCTTTGGGGATTTACCGTGTCCTCCAATCACTACCACCAAGTTACAAGAACTTTGTGATGAACTACAATATGCAAAGCATGAACAAGCAGTTGCCAGAACTCTTCTCCATGTTAAAATCTGCAGAAGTGGAGATCAAGAAAGAGCACCAAGTGTTGATGGTCAATAAGACCACCAAATTCAAGAAAGGCAAGTCTAAGCAAAAGGGACACTTCAAGAAGGGTGGTAAGAAAGTTACCACACCGACGAATAAGACCAAGGCTGGACCTAAGCACGTCTTGAGTGCTTTCTTGCAAGGGAGAAGGTCACTGGAAGCGGAATTGCCCAAAGTACTTGGCGGATTTGAAGAACGGCAACATCAAGAAGAAAGGTATATCCTATATACATGTTATTGATGTGTATCTCACTAGTACTCGTAGTAGTGCTCGGTATTTGATCTTGGTTGTTGCTCATATACGTAACTCGAAGCAGTCTTGCAGACTAAACGGAAGCTAGCGAAGAACAAGGTGACGATGCGCGTGGGAAACGGATCAAAGGTTGATGTGATCGCGGTCGGCATGCTACCTCTTCATCTACCATCGGGATTATTTTTATACTTAAATAATTATTATTTGGTGCCTGCGTTAAGCATGAACATTATATCGGGATCTTGTTTATTGCGAGACAGTTACTTGTTTAAGTCCGAGAATAATGGTTAATCGATTTATATGAGTAATATGTTTTATGCACATGCACCTTTGATAGATGGTCTATTCTTATTGAATCTTGATAGTGGAAATACACATATTAATAACATTGAAGCTAAACGTTTGAAATCGAGCGATAACTCGACCTATATGTGGCACTGTCGTCTTGGTCACATTGGAGTGAAGCGTATGAAGAAACTCCATTCCGATGGACTTCTTGAATCACTTGATTTTGAATCACTTGAAAGATGCGAAGCATGTCTGATGGGTAAAATGACTAAGACTCCATTTTATGGTATGATGGAGCGAGCTACGGACTTATTAGAAATCATACATACCGATGTGTGTGGTCCAATGAGTGTAGCATCGCGCGGTGGTTATCGTTATGTTCTTACCTTCACGGATGACTTGAGTAGATATGGGTATATCTATTTCATGAAACATAAGTTCGAAACTTTCGAGAAGTTTAAGGAATTTCAAAGTGAGGTTGAGAATCAACATAACAAGAAGATTAAATTTCTACGTTCTGATCGTGGAGGTGAATATCTAAGTTACGAGTTTGGCGAGCATTTGAAGAAATGCGGAATACTTTCACAATTGACACCGCCGGGAAAACCACAGCGTAATGGTGTGTCCGAACGTTGTAATCGAACTCTCTTAGATATGGTTCGTTCTATGATGTCACTTACAGATTTACCGCTATCATTTTGGGGTTATGCATTAGAAACAGCCGCATTCACTTTAAATAGGGCACCATCTAAATCCGTTTAAACGACACCGTATGAATTATGGTTTGGGAAGAAACCTAAATTGTCGTTCCTTAAAGTTTGGGGTTGCGAAGCCTATGTAAAGAAGTTACAGCCGGACAAGCTTGAACCCAAAGCGGAAAAATGCGTCTTCATAGGATACCCAAAGAAAACTATTGGGTATACCTTCTATCATAGATCCGAAGGCAAAATCTTCGTTGCCAAGAATGGATCCTTTCTAGAGAAGGAATTTCTCTCGAAGTAACTGGAAGGAAAGTAGAACTCGACGAGGTTGTCGAACCTTCTCTCGAACTTTCGAGTAGCGCAGCACCGGAAGAAGTTCCTGTGGTGCCTGCACCAATAAGAGAGGAAGCTAATGATGATGATCATGAAACTTCGGTTGTAGTTGCTACAGAACCTCGCAGGTCAACGAGAACTCGTACCACTCCTGATTGATATGATCCCGTTATGAGTGTCATGTTGGTGGACAACACCGATGACCCTGCGACATATGAGGAAGCGATGATGAGCCTAGATTCCAATAAATGGCAAGAAGCCATGAAATCCGAGATTGGATCCATGTACGAAAACCAAGTATGGACTTTGGTGGACTTACCGGATGGCGGGAAGGCATCGAGAACAAATGGATTTTCAAGAAGAAAACATATCTTGATGGTAATGTTATCGTTTATAAAGCTCGACTTGTCGCAAAAGGGTTTCGACAAATTCAAGGAGTTGACTACGATGAGACTTTCTCACCTGTAGCGAAGCTAAAGTCTATGAGGATTATGTTAGCAATCGCTGCATATTATGATTATGAGATATGGCAGATGGATGTCAAAACAGCGTTCCTCAATGGAGACATTGATGAAGAGTTGTATATGATACAACCCAAAGGTTTTGTCGATCCTAAAGATGCTAACAAGGTATGCAAACTTTAACGGTCCATTTATGTATTGAAGCAAGCATCCCGAAGTTGGAATCAATGTTTTGATAAAGTAATCAAAAGTTTTGGTTTTATACAAACTTATGGAGAAGCTTGTATTTACAAAAAGGTGAGTGAGAGCTCTGTAGAATTCTTAATACTATATGTAGATGACATATTGTTGATTGGGAATGATGTAGACCTTCTTAATAGTGTCAAGGAATATTTGAATAATAGTTTTTCAATAAAAGATCTTGGCGAAGCAGCTTACATATTAGGCATAAATATTTATAGAGATAGATCAAGACGCCTAATATCATTGTCACAAAGTACATATTTGGACAAAGTTCTAAAGAGGTTTGGAATGGAAGATAGCAAGAAAGGGTTCTTGCCCATGTTGCCCAATACGACGTTGAGTAAAACTCAAAGTCCAGTAACGGCAGAAGATAGAGAAAGGATGAGTAAGACTCCCTATGCCTCAGCCATAGGATCTCTAATGTATGCCATGCTATGTACTAGACCCGATATTGCATATGTTGTTAGTTTAACTAGCAGATATCAAAGTGATACAGGAGTGGATCATTGGACAGCGGTCAAAAACATCCTTAAGTACTTGAGAAGAACTAAGGATATGGTTCTTTCTTATGGAGGTGATGAGCAACTCGTTGTTAATGGTTACACCGATGCTAGTTGGAACACCGATCCGGATGATTCTAAATCACAATCTGGATACGTATTTACTTTGAATGGTGCAACAGTTAGCTAGAGGAGTGCAAAGCAAAGCGTTGTGGCGAGATCTTCAACTGAATCGGAATACATGACTGCTTCGGAGGCTTCACAAGAAGCAATATGGATGAAAGAGTTCATTACAGAGCTCGGTGTGGTTCCTAGTGCGCTGGACCCAATGTCAATCTACTGTGATAACATGGGCGCCATAGCCAATGCGCAAGAACCAAGGTCACACAAGAAGCAGAAGCACATCAAGCTACGTTTTCACGCTATTCGAGAACATGTCCAAGATGGGGACATAAAGATTTGCAAAGTACACACAGATCTAAATGTGGCGGATCCGTTGACTAAACCTCTCCCGAGGGCAAAACATGACCAACACCAAACTGCCATGGGTGTTCGGTATATTACCATGTAATGTAGATTAGTTGACTCTAGTGCAAGTGGGAGACTGTTGGAGATATGCCCTAGAGGCAATAATAAATGTAGTTATTATTATATCTTTGTGTTTATGATAAATGTTTACATTCATGCTATAATAGTATTAACAAGGAAACATTAATACTTGTGTGATTTGTAAACTAAATTAGAGTCCCTAGTTGAAGCCTCTTTATAATACTAGCTTGTTGGTTAATACATGATTGTGGTTTCCCTATCATGAACATTGAGATGTTATTAACAACAAGATCATATCGTTAGGAGAATGATATGATGGACATACTCCTATAGATAAGCGTAGCATAAAGATCAAGTCATTTTAATAGTTCAATTGCTATATGCTTTCTGATACATAGTAACCTAATTCCTTCGACCATGAGATCATGCATATCACCTTCACCGGAAGGATGCTTTGATGACATCAAACACCACACCGTGAATCGGGTGGCTATAAAGGTGGTATTGAGTGTTCGGAAAGTATTGGTTGAGACACATGGATCAAGAGTGGGATTTGTCCATCCATATGACAGATAGATATACTCTGGGCCCTCTCGGTGGAATTTCATCCAATTAGCTTGCAAGCATGTGACTGGCTCACAAGGGATCACATATCACGGGAACGAGAAAAGAGTACTTATCAGTAACGAGGTTGAACTAGGTATGCAGAGATACCGACGATCAAAACCTCGGATAAGTAAACTATCGTGAGACAAAGGGAAATTGATATCGTATGTAAGTGGTTCATTCGATCGCAAAGTAATCGTAGAAATATGTGGGAGCCATATGAATTTCCAGATTCCTCTATTGGTTATTGTTCGGAGAAGTGTCTCGATCATGTCCACATAATTCACGAACCGTAGGGAGACACACTTAAGGATTCGACGTTGTTTGAGTAGTTATAGAATGATGAGTAAAAGACCGAATGTTGTTCGGAGTCTCGGATGGGATCCGAGATATCACGAGGATATTCGGAATGGTCCGGAGAATAAGATTCATATAAGGAAAGTCCTGTTTCGGGTTTGGAGAATGGTTCCGGTGTTTTCATTTGGAATGTTCTAGAAGGTTCCGGAATGTCCGGCACTCCGGAGGGGAAGGGTACATGAATGTGTCATAACAAGTTGGAATGGTTGCATCATGTACTAGGTGTCATCGCTGAACAAAATAAAGGGTTTAATCAAATCCTAGTTTGAAAAGTCAAACGCCAATTTGAAAAGTCAAACGGCTATTTTGTGAGGTGGAGGGAGAGTAGGAAACCTACTTGGGGAGGAGTTCCCTCCCTCCACCGCCGACCCACTTGGAGACCGATTTGGGGAGGGACTCCCCTCCACTTGGCCGGCGCCTCCCACCTATATAAGGAGGGGCAGGGCTGCCCCTCCAAGCACACAAGTTGCCCCCCGCACACCCTAATCCTAGCCGCCGGCACCGCCACCTCCTGCTGCCGCCGCCTAGGGCAAGCCGCCTCCTAGGCAAACCCTAGCCGCCGACCTTGCTCCTTCTTGGTGCGTCTAAACCCTAGATCGCCGAGTCTCTCTCTCATAGTCCACCATACTCGCTTCGGCTTAAGGCGAAGCCCTGCGAGATCTCCCCTCTACTTCCGGTACCACGCCGTTGTGCTACCGGAATCGCGAGGAGAGTGCTACAACCTCCGCTGCCTGCTGGAACAAAGGAGTGGAAGGTCTTCGTCGAGTACCGAACATGTGACCGATCATGAAGCGCCGTTAACGCAATGGAAGGATCGACTACGCGATCTTGAGATCGGCAAGAGTACGACTACATCACCCACGAGAATCCGCTCTCGTTAAACACTTTGGAATCTTCGAGGGTGAGTTATTCCATCGACTCGTTGCTACAATCTAGTAGATAGATCTTGGCTTGTTTGTTTGTATGCGGTAGAAATTTTTTGTTTTCCATGCTACGAAACCCTACAAGATCCCCAAAGAAAAAAGAGAGAGAAGACAAAGACATAATTCAGACGTGGAAACGGTAGAAGAAGTTGAAAAAGAAGGGTAAACATGTTATGGGAGAAGACACAACCTGAAATTGAATAAAATATGCAGTCCCAGGAATGCTTCTGAATTTGCTGCAATCTGTACCATGAATTCGTGTCAGATGTAGGAATGATCACTAGGAGAAGAACTAAAAATATGCAAAACAAGAAGTACAGGAACCTTTCCCCTTGTAAAAGACCATACGGGATCAATTCCCAGCCGTGAACACCTTAGAAAGGTTTTCAGTACAAGAATATGTAAAAAAAAGGAAATAAAAGAACCATAGATAAACTCATGCCTTGCACTGCCAACGAATGAAAACGCAAGGTTGCATTACATCAAAACACAAATAAAAACATACGAAAGCAGTACAAAAAAGTACAAAATTCGCACGAACTAACTAACTAATTTGGATAACTAGGAAAGGAACTGATCCAAGGACAAACAGTAGAAATAACTCACAACACACAGAAACACATTAAGGGGATATGCCACTAACTTTGTCGTCAATACCATTGTACTCAACATCAGAATTAAGTAACCAGGAGAAAAAGTACCAACGGATGCATAGATACTTTGCCCATCATTTTCTGGAACATAAAGTAAGTTCTTTAATCTATGCAGGAAGCGTTCAACATACCCTTATGTAAGTAATATTTTGATCAGTTTCAGCCATAAAAAATCATGACCTTCAAAAGTGGTTACACAAGTAAATCTCGAAAAAACAGACCTAGTCAAGTTCAGTCAAGAAGCATAATTACCCTGTAAACTAATTGTATCAGAACCTTCTCATCGAAATACCAGCTACTAGTTCACCTAGCTGAAATGGCATTAACAGAAAATGTGAAAATCCGTAAGGCCAATTCTCTTGTTCTACTCCACCAGATATGAAAAGAGAAGAAAGATCTGTCTAATGTAAAAACATTGAAAAACGCATCAGTGCACGTGGTGAGATGCCATCTCTATATGAAACACTTCGTTTTCATGAACTGACATAGACTCCTCTACACAATTTGACTAAAAAACATGGATGCTGTGCACTCTAATGCTACTCATATTAGCTCCTCCATGTCGATGATCCGATGATCGTCTACGCTAAATTCCGCACATGTGAATGAAAAATGACAAAAGGAACATTAGAAAAAATGGCAAGATACAAAAAAAAGGCCTGAAAACGAGAATGAGGAAAATAACAAGGACTGCAAAAGGAGAATGAAGAAAACAAATTATTGACTCCAGGCATAAAAAGGGAAAGAAATGAAGAAAGAGGGAGTGAAACTAAAGAAAAGGATACCAAAGAAGAGATAAATGACTGAAGAAAAATACACTTATGAAGAAAACATAAGAAATGAAGAAAACAAATGGCAAAACAGTGACTCAAAAAGAAAAGAAACTAAAGAGCCAATGAATGAATACCAAGACTAAAAATGAAAGAAAAATTGATAAAGTGATAATGGTTGCTTAGGAGTAAGAAAAGTAAATAAGGCTGAACAAAATGCAAAGATGACTGGCCCAAAATAATAAATTGGGAATAATAAGAGTGACTCGAGTGCAAAGAAGACTGAATTAAACAAAAAAATAAGATAGCCCAAGGAAGATGAAAAGAATCTGAGGAAATGACAAAGTATAAACTCATGGAAGAACTGAGATAAAGGAGGAAAGAAGAAAGACAAAAATAAACTGAAAAAAAGAAAATAATGAAAAGAGGATAAAAGAAAGAGGGGAACTGCATGAATGAGAAAGAAGATAACCGGTAAATTTGAAATATTCAAAGCCGATTTATGAGTGACTGAATATTCAAATGCCAAGACAGAGATACTTAATTAATAAATTTAAAAGATGAAAATTAAGAACTGATGTACTCAAGGAATTCAAAGCAAAGGAATGAGGATTGAATTTTGAAATTCCGAGAAATGAGAAACTGAAAAATAGAAAGACTAAACTAAGTTTTTAAGTGTCGAGAAATGAGTGACAGAGAATTGAGAGACTAACAAACAAAGTGCGGCATAAATATCAACCAAAAAACTGAATAACTAAGATAATGAGTGAAATACTGAGAAATGAGTGAATGCATTAGTATAGGACTTAAGAAAATAAACTAAGATACCGAATAAACAGACTAAGGCATCATCTGCTATGGCAGAAAAAATTCTGGTGCCCTGAAACCCACTTTTTGGTGCCCTAAAACTGTTTTGAACTGCCCTATTTTAAGTCATCTATTGGAGATGCTCTAAGGGACTCATTGTTGCACCGAAACAACACACACAAACGGAACAATCTGGTGCGACCTAACATGATAAGAAGCCACAATTTAGAAGTTGTTTATTATCACATGAATGAGATTTCTCTGAATAGAATGTTCTAGTTTCCATATCTATGCATCATCCAAATGGACACAACGAAGAATGTTCAAGTTCTCGATAAGCTTGGCTTTCAATATCCCACTAAGAAGGATGGATACGGCTGAGACCTACTCTCAAGAAAATGTATTGTAGGCAGGTGGAGCAAAGATTTAGTTAATAATATAATAAATTATAAAATGATATACACTAAAAATATTGGCAATTCTTCTCAGAAGGAATTTAGTACATTTGGTGCTTAGAATAAGATATTCTAGTATAGGAGATTCACTTTATGTGAGAATATGCATGCAACAGTGTGAGTACAACAAGTAATAACCAAGCATCACAACACTAAAGTATAGATACAAGAACTTTGACCAGGGTAAACTAGTCTAGTGGCGAGAAAATAGGTGGGCAACACTACATAACAAAGTCAAAACCATTTACTACCAATGGTTGAGACATAATCTAAGACAGACAAGAGCGTACTGAAATCCAACATTTGTTCCATGATTTAACGGAAATTAGCTTTAATCTAATTTTGTTCCTCTTTATTCTGGGCATACAGGAAAAGCACAAAACGGAGTTGTAGATGTCCAATGGCTACAGTGAACATAAAAAGAGCACATTTTATTAAACAGTGTCGATAGCATACTATGCAACTGTTCCGCATTTCACACATAAACTAAAATCCTATATTGAACACACAAGAAGACCATATTATTAAACTGTGGTGGTAGCACCATGTGCAACTATTCTTCATTTCACACCAAAACTAACATGCTAGATGTATATTATTCATACTGCATTGGTTTTTCTAGAACCGTAAAGCTCTGATCATAGGAAGTCAAGTGCACATGAGACTAAATTAGCAGTTACCAAGGTTCATAATTTATGGATTAGTGCTCTTCTATAAGAATTCCTTACACCCGTGGACAATGGATAAACATAGCAAGTAGTAAACTCAAGTGTGTTGATGAATATGACAATATTTCAGGTTCGTTCAGAAAACACATATGAACGTGTTGGCCATTATGACATATCTGATTCTGACAACTGGAATCACTCGACTCTTTTATCTCGCCAACGGTCCAGTATTCCTTTGGATGCATCCACAGAAGCAGCATGAGCCAACACCCACAAGTGCAAAATTGTAACACTTACAGTAGCAAATTCCAGTTCCATTAACCACAGAAACCAACTTTGATGCTCAAAAACTAGTCAAAGTTACAAGGGAGCGATTGGATATCAAAATGTAGGGGATAACATTTTAGCCTGTCGCAATCACCTGTTTCAATCATCGCCTGAAAAGTGCGAAGTGAAGGACAAGAAAATGAATCAATGTAGGGTCACATTTGACTCATACCATCCTTCAAAACCTCAGGTCAATGATCCATTCCCTAAGAACATAAGACAATAAGACTCTCTTAAACCATTCATGGACCTGGCATCAAAGATATACACAATTAGGCTTTCAAGGCCACATTCTTGCAAAAATATGAATACGATATGATATGATTGTAGGTGTAGCACCACGAGCCAAACCGGGGAACCGAATTAGCGCAGTTGACCTGTGACGGACCAGAGAAAGTAAAGAGGCAGTTGACCTGCGCAGAATTAGCTTTCAGGGTCGTCGGTGCATTTGAAGATCCCTGTGGTCCAAGGCTCATCGGATGGCGGCTCGTAGCTCTCCGGGAGCATCTCCTAAGTTTCCCGTTCCATAACTTGCCCAAGCCCTAAAAAATAACTTCTTAGAGGAAGCAAAAGCCCACATAAGATAGTGCTTCGCGGTGCGGCCTGCTGGGCTATATGGAGTATGCTAATTGGCCCGTACGGGACCGAAAAGCCTACAACCAGAAGCAGTGAACGCACGAACACAAACGCTGCGATGGCTCTCAGGTGCGCGGTTGGCGGCGGCGGTGGCGGTGGCACCTACTTGACGCCGCCGAGAAGCCGATGCTGCGGCGCCGGCGCTGCAAGGGCTGGTGCCACCACAGCGAGGATACAAGGGACCAGCGCCCTCCTGAGGGTCCGGTACTCACCATGCCCTAAAGTTCCAACAGTACTGGTAAGCTGCCACGCAACTGCTCTTTGTTCTTTTCGGATCTAAATCCAAACCCAGATAGCTAAGCCGATTCCTTGTAGCGCTGCTCCGCTGACTCCCCTCCTCTGGGGGATGATCAGCACCTAGTTCAAAACAAGGGCCCAAACGATGAGTGGGAGGCGCTGAAGGCCATGGTCAAAGACATTTTCATGCCCCTGGCTCGCAACCTGTCAGACATCCTGTCCCTTCGCACTGTCTATGACCTCGAGGACTACCAAGTCGGCATGCTATTTGGTAATAAGTAATATATCTTTGGTACCTGACATCGAACCTTTACGTATATCTGAAAGAGGCTCCAAAAAGAACCGTTTACATCCACTGATCCGCACTGTATTTTACTGATCTTGTTACTGCTTGTACATTCCTACTTGTGTAGGAGCTTTTCTTGGCTGCGTCGGGTGCTACCAGCTGTGGAAGGCTGCTCCATCAGTCTTTGTTGACTCAGCCCTTGCTTATGGATTCTATAAACTTAGCGTTGTGTCCTCTGACCTGCGTCGGCAAGGCAAATGCAATGATTTGATAACACGATTGAAATTTGGTAAGTGTATCTACTACTGTTTTGACATTCTTTTTTGTGGGTATCTACTGCTTTGACATTGATATTTGATAAACGGCATAACAACATTTTTATATAAGTACCATAGAGATAATTATCTTGAATCCTTTAGCAGTTTTTTTGACACTGTCTTTACAAAGTAAATCAAATTTCTGAATGTTCTCTTGATTAAACATTTGATCAACTTCAATTTTCTTTCAGGTCTTGTAGCTATTATGGCTACTAAGGACTTCACGAAGAGCTATGAACTCATGGATATTGTCAAGTTAGTATGAATCTTTTCTTTTTTAGTTGTTCAATATTTTTGGCTAACCGTGAATTCCAACTGGTAGAGTGCATCTAGTCTGTTATCCATACATAAATTATCATAAAGAACATGTTTAGCTGCTTTTATTTTATCTTATCAGGTTTTAAGTTAAAATTGAACTAGGTTGATTGACAAATGTTTTATTGGACTACTTGGTATTTCAACAGCTAGGTGTATCCTTATCCTGCATTATGAACACCATTGTGTTCTACCTAGATCTTGCTTAACATAGTAGATTAGAAGTTTTACCATGTCATATGATATTATGCAGTATTTATGTATAGTTTTGCTTCTGTTAGTCTATTGCTACACCGTGTGTTTCTTCAGCTTGTGACATATAATTATTGTTCTCTTTGTTTATACCTTTTGCTATTATTCTCATTGCTCGGTAATTTAATGTAAGATTGCCTACCGACCATTTTTGTTCTTACCAGGTTGCCAGTTTTTGCTCTTTATCTTTCAACATTCATTTTTGATATGGGACATATGAAGCAAGATGCAAGGCATTATCTGATCTTCATAATTAATTTGTTAAAAACGAAGGGCGGATTTCAAGAATTGTTCAGAATAGTGTTTTATCCGGATTATGTATCTCCGTATGATGATTGTTTCCGTAGAAAATAAAACTAGAAGTCATAGTGCGTGAATTCTTATTTTGTAGTATTATCTTTCAAACGTTCAATATTATGTAGTAATAAGCTATGCTTATATTAACTTTGTCATATGTAGACAAGCTAGTACTTGCAAACATGTAATTCATGCTTTTATTGTAAAACATGAAATATCCTTTTTATGCAGTGTTACCAAATTATTATTGTTATGTATCTTTTTGGCAGCTTTCAAAATGTTCTTATTCAGTGTAATAATAAGTTATGCAAGGATAGCTATACTATCTTTGCTTTTTTTTTTCTTCGTAACTTCCAAATGTATTGTAAGTTGTTACATAGTACAATATGCAGCAAACGTAATACATTTGCAATGATTCATCATTGATCAAACTTTAGCTACCTTATAATCAAAATTATTTGATATATATCACTGTACAAAACCTAGGTAAACAAATACTCCCTCCGTCTCAAAATAGATAAATAGATGTTGGAAATTTGTCAAAATTTGGATATATCCATATCTAATAGTGTCTAGATTCATCCAAATTTTGGCAAATCCGCGACATCTATTTGAGACGGAGGAAGTATTTAACATATTTTTGTCCAGGAAGTGTCTCTTGTAAGTGTATTTATAGTGCAAAGTAATAATAATTGCTAGTGCTGCATATACAAATATAAATGAAATGTCATGGACGTATAACCTTTGAACAAGGGTAAACAGTAAAATTCATCAAAGGTCCTAAAAAAAATTACTCCCTCCGACCCATATTAGTTGACTTAGATTTGTCTAGACACGAAATTACGAATATATATCTATTCAAATTTTAGTGCATCCAACAAATTTAAGTCAACTAATATCAGTCGAAAGGAGTACTAGTTTGTTGCCAAGTTAGTCAACTGTAAGAAAATGCATATATAAATCCTACTTATAGTTTTTTAAGTGCCACCTCAATTCCTACTGGGATCTATATAAGCTGCCCACGCGGGCGCATTGACCGTTGCCATGTTTTTCTTTTTAAACGGGGTAGGGGTCTAGAAAGACCCTGTTGCTGCCATATATTACCGTCGGTGGAGATACAAATACAGAAAGGCCCTTAAAAAAAAAGGAAATACAACATGGCACAAGCAACACCCTGGGACAAAAGGCAAAAACGTAATCAGGTCCTGGAGATCGTCTTGCTCCTTCTCCACTGCAACAACCACACGCTTCCGAGCATGATCAGCTGCGCCACTACAGGGGACATTGCCACTTGGAGTGGAGCAGAGGGAGCATGCCGTCTTGGAGCAGAGAACCTCCGTGTCAGCACCATGGCCTGGAGGAAGAAAACCCTACACCAGCAACATGATAAGTAGGGAGGGAGCGGATGCCCTACAACCATTGATTTCAGCTGACGAGCAGGGAGGGAGCGGATGCCCTACAACCATTGATTTCAGCGACTGGACAGTGCCTTGCCGCCTATGCATCGTCGAAGAAAAGCTCCTAGATGGATGGAGTGGCTACCCTTCAGCTGTAGTAGTCAACAGCGCGTCGAGATTTTGCTCCTGCAGTGCGCAACACCGGCGCCACCACACCTCCGACCTCTCGATCCATAGAGAGGCAAGTCGCAACTCTTCCTCCCTCGTTGCAACTCTTCCTCCTCTCGCCGCCATGGCTGACTAGAGGGAGAGCCATCGCGAGACTCCACCGCAGCAGAAGGTCGCCCCGCTGGGTAGCAACAATAGAGGAAGTCAAGTTGTCATGCGTCCTCTCCTCGCCACCATAGCAAGCCAGAGGATGCCCAACATCGCCTTCACTCCAGATTGGCAGAAGGAGATCTTATTTGAGGAAGCTGAGCCCCTCTCCTCCACCTTTCCCTCCGGCCAGAGGAGGAAGAAGATGCAACGGAGAAGCCCAAGCCGCCAGATCTGATCAAAACCTAGACGTGAGCTCCCGTCTATGGGCACGAGGCCCACTACCGACACAAGGCCACTATCACTCGATCTACAACCTAACACTACTCTGGTGTCCTCCCGTAGCTACCTTCCACCGGCTACTCCGGCGAGAAGGGGATAGGAGTGACTCGACCGCTCTTGCACGACTCTCAAAGCAGCAGGTGGGCGAGAGAGAGAGATAGGTATCGGTGCCATGTTGACAATATACTTACAAACCAATCAATGTAATTTTATACCTTCTACTCCCTCATTTTCAAATTAGAACGCATATTAGGTTTGATCAAAGTCAATATTTGTAAAGTTTGACCAACTGTATATACAAACATACTAACTTTCATAATTTTAAATGCATATAATATAATATAGTTCATGATGATTCTAATAACATTGAGTTGATGTCGTAGATGTCTATATTATTTAGTCAAAGTTTATTATGTTTGACTTTGGCCAAAACTAATACGCGTCGAAATCCACTAGTGTTGAGCCCGTCTCTTCGCTTCGCCTCGCTCGCCCGGGCGACGAGGCTTTATGCCTCCGCCTCTAGCCTCCTCCCATTCCCCTACCGCCGTCGGGCTCAGGCTAAGCCTGGCCGGGCGACGGCGGAGCTCGTTTCTCCCGGCGACGGTGGTTGAGGCGCGGGCTCCTCTCGCCGGTGGCGGCGCACCTTGGGGCCATCGGGGGACAGCGGGGCGTGGCCATGGCGAGCCTGGCGCCTCCTCTGCAGCGGAGGCTGCCGCCAAGATCGGCGATGGGAGGTGTAGGGATCAGCAGCGGCGCCCAGGATCGGATTCGGCTAGTTGGTTCGACCGCCCGGCGGCATCGCCAGGCCCTTCTTCACCTCGGGTGGGCACCTCCCCCTGGCTGCCATGCGGCCAGGGTATTGGATCTGGGCTGGATGGGCCTATATCTGGTACTCGTCTGACAATCTTGCGCGGAGCTCTGCAGGCGTCACGGAGGCGCTGCGCTTGCCAGGATCGTCCCTTTGTGCCCTTGCGGGTCCAGGTGAAGTTTCTCAGACCGACGATGGGCCGGTTCTTCCGGGTGAGCGTAGAGGTGGCGGAGCGGCTACTTGGCGGCAGGGACCGACGGTGGCGGTTGATCCCTTGGTGGATGGAGAAGTAGGGGCTAGTGTAAGGGTTGTTTTGGACAACGGTTCCCCTGCTGCAGTACGACGACGGGGCTTCACGGACCCTTGGGGGTTCGGCTGGGCCAGGAGGGCCTGGTTTGCCTCTGGTCAGATCCGCCGGCCGCCGTGCAGTGGTGGAGGTTGTTCCCTCCCGCGCGTCGTTGTTCCGGCAACCCCGACCGAAGTTCCTTTTCTCTATCTTACTGGCCCTGCTTCGGGTTTCACGGTGAGACAGCGATGGCGGTTGCAAGACCGTGGTGGCGTGCGTTGGCTGGCGGCGAGCATGGTGGAGCATTGTGAAGCGTCCGAGAGTGTTTTTTTAGGGGTCGGGAGAAATCCCTGTCTTTGTGACACCGACGCGGTGACACCTGCGGGTGCCATCGTCCTTTCTGAAGGGTGTCGGGTGTACCTCTTCCCCACCTCTCGGAGCGCACCGGGGGAAACCCTAGGACTAGTCCGGGCAGCAGCGTCGTCATCGTCGTCCCCTCCTTGGAGGTGTTGCTTGGTGCACGGCGCTTCGGAGTGCTAGGCTTGTGGTAGTACTTAGCTGGGGGCGCAACGGTCGTGGGTCGTCCTCGTTTTTGTCGAGCCTCTGTTGTCGCTTTGTTTTCTCTTTTTGTTCTTATTTTTGTGTTGTTTTTTCTTTGGGCGTTGTGTTGTCTGGCCCAGCAGCGGTCTCAAATGTGGTTCCTATATTTATATAGCTGGACGTATGACTGTTTCGAGGAAAACTAATACGCGTCGTAATTTGAAAAGGAGTGAGTATAATAGTATGGTCCTCTTTCTCGGAATCTCTCTCAAGTGCCCCATTGAAGTTGCTGCCCTAAACCAACTGGTTTGCTTGCGATCCGGCCACGGTGCAAACTCGTCTCAGGTCCCCGCAAAATGCACAACTATTTTGACCGTTTTAGTCTGTTTGTTTGCGGGTAGGAGAGGACAGCCCACGGTCCGTCCGGTCAGCTGTTGGTCCATCGGGACTCGGAGTTGGGATCCACCGCGACGACGGTGTAGGTAGGATTTGGGCCTGGATCGCGGCGGCCACGCCTATTTAGCACCCCCAAATATATCGTCACGTTTACGGTTCCACGATCGTGAGTACGTAATCCCCGCACGCAACCATCGCACGGACTCGTAAGTCGTAACCCATCGCCATGGCGGCGCTGGCCTTCACGTCATCTGGGCTTTCTTCTCTCGCCGTCGCGGGTGCCGGCGCCGGCTTGCGCCTCGGCACGTCGCGCCGCTCGTTCCTGCGCATCCCCGCCGCCCACGCGCCGGCACCGGCACCACTGGTGAGCATCTATGCACCGCGCCTGACTATTCCGATACGTACCCAGCAACTAGCTAACCGCAGGCGCCGTGTGCCTTCTCCGTTCGTAGCGCTGCATTCACAACCATGCCGACTTTGTCGCCCCCCTAAGCAAAGTGCACGTCCCGGCGGCGTCTGACGCGATGGAGGTGCACGTCCCGGCGGCGTCTGGCATGATGGCGGCGGATGACGTGAACGTGCACGGTCCGCCGGCGTCTGGCACAATGGCGGCGGATGACGTGAACGTGCACGGTCCGGCGGCTGCGGCGGTCAAGGACATGATCGCCGGCCTGTTCCGTCCCCTCCTGGACAACTTCCACCAGCTCCGCTCCCTCTCGACCGTCTTCGACACCGATGACTACCACATCGGCATGCCCTACGGTATATATTCCACACACACACACACACATACGCGTGCATTAGGTACTAGCTAGTACATGTTTCTTCTTGATCTTTGCATACAATCTGTCGAGTTTTTTATCCAGGTGCGCTTGTAGCAAGCGTCGCGTGCTACCGGCTGTGGAAGATGGACCCTTCGACGTTCCTGGACGCTGTGCTCGGCTACGCCTTCTACAAGCTCAGCGTCGTGTCGTCGCAGGTCCGGAGGCAGGGCTTCTCGAACGACATCATCGCCCGGATCAAATTCGGTTAGTGTATATGTGTATATATCACCGATTTATCTAGCTCGACCATGTGTTTTGATTACAGTACTGATTTTCATTTCAACAGGTCTTCTTCTCATTTGGGCTGTGAAGGATTTCCATAGAGCCATCCCACTAGCAAACATCACGTACGTGCTACTACGCAACTCTTTAATTTAGACATGTCATAATTTATATATAGAAACCCTATTTAGTACCTAGGGTGCACGATAGTTATATTGCAGTCCACATCTTTTATGTTCTCATATTTAGAAATTTATGTTTTGTATACTAATAATTATGTTCATATTCATCAGAGACGCAGAAAATCGACATAAAAAATACAATTTATGAGTCGTTATAGTGTAAAAAACATAGAAAATATGCATTTTACATTGTTTTTTATATGACATGTAAACAAAAAAATTATGAAATGAATATATAGTGCAAACTATATAACTTAGCCGATCATTTAGTAGTAGTTCGGCTGGGGAAGATTTTATGTTTCAATACCTGTTTAAATCTCTAATGAAAGCTCAAAAAGATAGAAAAATATGGATAAATAGTGAAATGCTCAAATAGATGGGTTTACTATCCGCAGATTTGAGTTTTTCTTATGCGATTCATTTCGTGAATGAAGATAATGATTACTGGATTAGGCTCGGGTGAATCAAGTGGCAGCAGTTCCCTGCCTACAACCTGGTGGGAGGTTTGGGAGCTGTTTTCACAGACAAAATGTCTGAAGGGATCAACCTGTCATTTTTTCGTGTAACTTGATTAAAAGTATCTTAGATGTAGTATATGAACATACTCCAACTCATGAGGTACCATATATACTTTCTCATGGAGTACATCAGACGTGGGTGGTACTATACCCAAGTGTAACTATATATATTAATATTATATGTATGTACGTATATTGGTCTACTGATGCCTCTTTTTTTTTGGCGAATTCTACTGCTGTATTTGATTACTAGTATAATACGTTAACATGGTTGTGTGAGGCAGGTACACAGTTTGGTATCTCTACCTCACAACATTCGTGTTTGACATGGTCGGTTTGAAGAAAGACGCGAGAGGGGAATTTACTCGTATGCTGGAGAAAATGGAGACGCCGGCCGGCTACACCGACGGTCAAATGCCGGGGCCATCGGCGTAGCAGCCTCTCCCGGCCAGCCGTCCAGCCAGGCCGTCGGCATAGGAAAGCCCGTTGGCGTAGATCAATGTGCCGAGGATAGTCCTCGACGAAACGCGGCCGTTGGCGTAGGAGAGAAGGTTGTGCCGATGGTGGTCCTAGACGTACCTCCACCCCTCGACGTAGTCCCAGTTCCGGCACGATGGCGAGAACATCGTTAGGAAGCTCAGGTTGTGCCGACGGCCTAGCTCTTTGAGTGAAATTGGTTGGTATGTGCCGACGGCCTAGGCCTCCAGATTTTTTTCCATTTAATTTTAGCCATAGCTATTTTCCTTTTATCTCATTAATTTTAAAAAAATCATAACTAAATCATTCTACTTCATAAAAATACAAATAATATATCAAAATTTGCAGAAAAACAAGATCTATCCATCTACACTCAAATATTACACATTTGTAAATAAAAAGTAAGTGAAACATAAAACATTATATATAGTTTAAAACAGGAATAAGAAATTCAAAAACGATCCAAACAACGCGAAACCTTCGTGTGGTGTCGTATTATATGACATAGTTAGAAAAAAATATCAAACTTGGTATATTGATTATGTCTCAAAAAAAACTTAACAAAATGATCTATCTCATTCGAGATTTCCTGGCTTTCGTGTCAAATGATAATTGTTATGGCTAGAATCAACGCATAGTTTGTGATAATGTGTCCATATTATATATACATGTTGAAAGAGAATTTCCTACCTAAGTGATTTTGGTATTTATAACAACACACATATCAGACTAATTATTTGCCAAGTGTACCACAGGTTTTATCCAGAAACGTCTTGGCTCATTCCTCCCAAAAAGGGGCCTCTGTTGACTGTGCATTTTGCCTCTGTGGTGTCTGGTAGTACCAGAAAAATCATCCGGTACTACCGCACAGGACCGACAGTACCGGAGTTTGCTACCTGGCTAGGCAGAGGGTTTTGGGAACTGCCCAAAAACATCTGCCGCGTTAGGTACTAAAAGGCGGTAGTACCGCATTTTGATATCGGTCCTGGCAGAGGGTTTGGGCGAACTGTCCAAAACCTTCTGCCGCGTTAGGTACCGCATTTTAGTACCTAACTCGACAGAAGGTTTTGGCAAGTTGCCAAGTGCCACTGCCCTCCCTGGTACCAAAATGCGGCACTACCGCATGTGTCCGGTAGTACCGTGCCCCAGGGCCGCTACTACCGCTGTGCGGTAGCACCACATTCTGGTACTGTGGCAGTCTGGGGCTACTTTGCCTTAATGGCGCATCTCCGGTACCTGACCGGTAGTACCGGTGTTTTCCGGTACTACCGCTTGGAAATCCAAGGTGAAGGTGGTGGTGAGCATACCACGGTGACCATGGATGATCTCAATAACTTGGAAACAAGATTGAGCTCCACCATGGCCAACGAGATCAAACAATTGCACAAGTTACTTGAGCAACCTGTTAAAGATAAGGTTGGCTCATCATCCCCTTCTCCTCAAGAGGAACAACCACCTTTATCCAAAGAGAATGCCCCGGCATCTCCCACAGATAAGGTGGTGGGGGATAATCAAGGCAACATTAACTCCTCCACAAAAAAGGTTGGTGAGAAGGGAGAGCACCATGAATCTCATGGATGGTACGCTCCCGACCCTCCAATTCCTCACCCTCATGCATACAATAGAGGTTACCCACCAAATCTTGAAGCATCTACTACTTTTGCTCAATGGTAATCTCTAATGAAAACTCATGTGCGCAACTCTTGCATTGAACTATGTGACATCATTGAACAAGGAATCTATATTGGGGATCCAAGCAACTTGACAAGAAGAGAAGTTGTCAATAGTCAACTCAATGCCAGCGCCTTGCACATGATTCAACAAGGATTGGGTAAAAAGGATTACCCACACATTGAGCACCTCAACACCGCCAAGGAATCTTGGGATGCTCTCACATTGTTGTTTGTTGGGAATGAGAGCATGAGAAGGAACCGATATGATGCACTAAGCAATGAAGCTGAAGACTTCTACATGAAATAAGGTGAAGATCATGAAGACATGTACCGTAGGATCAAGACCACCGCCACCTCTTTTAGGAATGTGGGTGCCTCACATGTGGATGATCATTGGATAAAAAGGAAATATGTGAGTGCACTCATGCCCTTTGAGCCCATCAACTTGAAGAGCCTACAAGGAAGACACAACTATCACCTCATGACCTCCAATGAAGTTATGCAAGAGATGGCCTCTTTCAAGGTTGCCGCCAAGAATGCCAAAGATGCCCGTGCTCGTGCCCTTGGAATGAGCAATGTTGTCAACCTTTAATTGAAGGCCAAAGTTGTGGAACATGAGGATGAATATGATAGTGATGAAGGCTTCTCCATGAGCCACCCCGATGATGTCAAGATTGCTCATGGTCAATATATGGCTTTCTATGCAAAGAACTTTTGGAATAACCCCGACAAGGCCAAGATGGAAATGCAAAGAAGAAGCAATCCAAATGGAAGAAGAGAAAATGTCACTAAATTGAGAACTTGCTTCAATTGTGGTGATCGCTATCACTTTGTGGTGGGTTGCCCATATGAGAAGAGAGAAGATCATGGGGGAAAACTTGTGCCAAAGACAACTTCCAAAGCTCCTTACAAGAAACCCTTCGTCGAGAAGAATCCAATCAATAAGAAGAAGGGAGAAATTGTATTGATCACTCATGAAGAATACTCCTTCTACAATGAAGATGATGAAGATGAGGAAGAGGAAACATCAAGTAGTGTGGCTGCTCTAGTCACTACATATACTCCGACATTCTCACTCTTCGACTCTCCAAATGAAAATTCTCCCAACAAGAATGTCACTTGCCTTATGGCAAGAGGAACGGAGTTATCCTCATCATCTCAGTCTACTCCCTTAGCCAATGATGAATATGATGATGAGATGTCTCTTGAAGTAAAAAGAGAATTAATTGCTTTTGATGAGTTTGTGACTAACTTACAAGGGGAGGCCAAGATACATTTTGGGAACGTCTTAGATCAACTTTCCCACACACAAGAGCTTCTTGATGTAAGATGTAAACTTGGGAGTGAAAACATGAGTGAGATAGAAGCCCTAAATAATACTCTAGAAGAAGAACAAGAGACTAGGATGTCTCTTGAACTAAAACTTGAAGGGCTTGATGAGGCCAATGAAATAATTGCTAGTAGACTCATCAAAGAACGTGATCATGCTATTGCTAAATACAAAAGGGCTAAAAAGGACAAGATTGAGTTTGGTGTGGTTCATGAGAAACTTGCCGAGGACTTTAGTTTGCTTAACAAGGCTCACAAGGCTTTGGAAAGTGAACTCTTGTCACTCACAAAGTCCCATGAAACGCTTCAAACTCAATTGGCCAATATTCCTTCACCTAGTAACTTCATTCCTTCTAGTAGTACAACTATTCTTGAAGAAAATGCTAGGTTGAAGGGGGAGCTAGCCAAGGCCACATTTCCACAAGGTAACAAGTCCATTGATGATCTTTTGAGTAAGCAAAGGCCTAGTGGTGAGAAAGGGGGCATTGGTTTTGTCTCCAAAGCCAAGAAGAAGAACAACAAGAATAAGGCCAAGCCCACACAAGAGAAAAACAAGTCCATTGTGGATAGTAAGACCACAAGTGGTAAAACTATGTCTCATGATGATTTTGCGGGAAGTGCTAACCCTCACTATGTTCTAATGCGTGATTATTATGGTGATGTGTATGCTCAATATGTTGGCCCATATGATGGTTATATTGCTTGATCTATTTGGGTCCCCAAGATCCTTGTTGCTAACAAAAGAGGACCCATTGAAAAATGGGTACCTAAAAATTAGCTTGATATTTTGTAGACATATGCTTCCGGAGGGTCAAAATGGGTGCTTGATAGTGGTTGCACAAGTCATATGACCGGAAGCTCTTCTATTGTCAAAGATTTAAGGCCAAATGATGATCAAATCTCCATGACCTATGCCGATAAGTCAAAGTATAAGGTAATGGGTTTTGGCAAGGTAGTGGTTGCCCACGATATTACACTCGTGGACGTCATGCTTGTTGAGACCCTTGGTTACAATTCAGTTTCAGTCCGTGCTCTTGGAAAGATGGGCTTTGCCATGTTTATTGATGATGATATTGTGGTTCTCATGTGGAGCAAGTCTCTCAAGGTCGCTTTTGTTGGGTACGTCGAACATGACTTGTATGTGATGGACTTTTCAGGGCAAACCACTACAAGTGTGAAGTGCCTATTCGGAAAGGCCGATGTGGGTTGGTTATGGCATCGCCGACTAGCCCATGTCAATATGGGAACTTTGCAAAGTCTCCACAAGGAGGGCCATATTGTTGGACTAAAAGAAAATGTTTCCTTTGCCAAAGATCGTGTTTGCAGGGCTTGCGTTCTAGGAAAGATGCATGATGCCCCCCACAAGCCAAAGAACCGCATCAAGTCAACAAATATCTTGGAGTTCCTTCATGTGGATTTATTTGGTCCTCCATCTCATGCAAGTCTTGGTGGGAATAAATATTGTTTGGTGATTGTTGATGATTATTCAAGATACTCATGGGTTTATTTCTTCAAGTTGAAAAGTGAGACCCAAAAGACCTTCATCGGCTTCATCAACTTGGTTCAACATCAATACAATGTTCCCGTGTTGATAATAATAAGCGACAACGGCACTGAGTTCAAGAACTACACCTTGAATGATTTCCTTAGTGATGAGGGGATAAAACACCAATACTCCGCTGCATATACCCCTCAAAAAAATAGTGTTACCGAGAGGAAGAACCAAACCCTTATTGAGATGGCTAGGACCATGTTGGCGGAGTTTAAATCTCCATACAAATTTTGGGCCAAAGCCATCTCCACCGCTAGCCATGCATCAAACCGGCTCTACTTCCACAAAGAAATCAACAAGACTCCATATGAAATACTTACCGGTAACAAGCCCAACATATCTTACTTTCGGGTGTTCGGCTGTAAGTGTTTCTATCTCATAAAAAGTGTTCATTTGTCCAAATTCGAGTCTAAAGCATTAGAGGGTATTTTTGTTGGCCATGGTCTCAAATCTCACACTTATAGAATCTATGATAAGATCTTCGGAGCCATCATAGAATCTTGTAGTGTGACCTTCGAAGAAGATGATAGTCCCCAAGGGGGGCGTGTTGATGTTTGTGATGCAGATGATGAAATGCCTCATGATGCCATAGGAAGAATGGGTGTGGGATATATCCGCCCCATTTAGGAACCCCTTATGGAGGATCGAGAAGAACTATGATCTACTCAAGTGGAGCCCTCATCTTCACAACATCAACAAGCTCCATCCACCGAGGAGGGCAATGATCCAAGCCAAAGACAATATGTGGATCCTCACCATGTTGATCAAGATGACAGCTCTAGTGAAGAGGAGCTTGATTCATTCTCCAGGATGTCTAGTGGTGCCAAGTCAATTACTCAAGGAAGATCCATACAAACGGCCTTGAGACAAGCTCAAATGGATGCTAGAAGGGTGTCTGATCAAGACCAAGGTCAATCTGTTCCTCTTAATGAAGAGAATGATTCCGGTGATGATCAAGGTCAAGTTAATGGTCAAGACGAGGACCAAAATGATGAAGAGGGTCCTCCAAGAAACAACGAGGAGATCCACACTCGTTGTGAAGCTAGAAAGGATAAGATGTTGGAATTAAGAGACCACTCTCTACAAAATGTGGTTGGTGACCTAAGGAGAGGCATTTCCACAAGAGCAAAATTGAAGAGGTTTAGTGAGCACCAAGCACACATCTCCATGATTGAACCAAAGAAAGTGTGAGAAACTCTTGAAGATTCGGATTGGTTAGAAGCAATGCACAAAGAGCTAAACAACTTCGAGAGAAACAAAGTATGGAAGTTAGTTGAGAAGCCAAAGGATTGCCGCAATGTTATAGGCACCAAGTGGATATTCAAGAACAAGCAAGATGAGCATGGAATTATAGTAAGGAACAAGGCAAGATTGGTTGCACAAGGGTTCTCTCAAATTGAAGGCATTGATTATGGAGAGACATATGCACCCATGGCTCGCCTTGAGTACATCCGTATCCTTCTTGCTTATGCGACACATCATAACTTTAAGTTGCAACAAATGGATGTAGAAAGTGCTTTTCTTAATGGTCCATTGAATGAGTTGGTGTATGTAAATCAACCCCCGGGATTTGAGGATCCCAACTTCCCAAACCATGTCTACAAACTTGATAAGGCGCTCTATGGGCTCAAACAAGCCCCACACACATGGTATGAGCACCTTAGAGAGTTGTTGTTTGACCGTGGATTTGAGGTTGGGAAAATCGATCCCACTCTTTTTACTAAGAAGGTCAATGGGGAGCTTTTTGAATGCCAAATATATGTTGATGATATTATCTTTGGCTCATCTAACAAAACTTTTAATGATGAATTCTCAAAGCTTATGACTAGTGGGTTCCGGATGTCTATGATGGGGGAGTTGAGAGTATTTCTTGGTTTTGAGATCAAGCAAGTTAGAGGAGGGACATTCTTTAACCAAGCCAAGTATACTCAAGATATGCTCAAGATATTCAATATGCAAGATTTAAATGGAGCTCCTACTCCCGTGGCTACAAAGACTCATCTAGAACAAAATCCAAATGGTAAAGATGTGGATCAAAAGGTATATCGGTCTATGATTCGTTCTTTGCTTTACCTTTGTGCATATAGACCCGATATTGTGTTGAGTGTAGGTGTGTGTGCAAGATATCAAGCGGCTCCTAAAGAAAGCCATTTAATGGCGGTCAAGAGAATCTTTTGATATTTGGTTCATACCCCACATTATGGTCTTTGGTATCCTCGAGGGTCAACATTTGCTCTTTGTGGATACACGGATTCGGATTGGGCTGGAGATAAGGATGATAGAAAATCAACATCCAAGGCTTGCCAATTCCTTGGTAGGTCATTGGTATGTTAGTCTTCTAAGAAGCAAAATTGTATATCTCTCTCCATCGCTGAAGCCGAGTATGTGGAAGCTGCTAGTGCTTGCACCCAATTGCTATGGATGAGGCAAACTTTGAAGGAATACGGTGTTCTTTGTGACAAAGTGCCTCTTCTATGTGACAATGAAAGGGCCATCAAGATTGCCTACAACCCGGTGGATCACACAAGGACAAAGCATATTGAGATTCGTCATCACTTCATTAGAGACCATGTTGCTCGAGGAGATATTGATCTATTATATGTGTCAACCAAAGATCAACTTGCCCACATCTTCATGAAGCCACTTGATGAAGCAAGGTTTTGCTATTTGAGGAATGAACTAAATATTGTAGATTCAAGGAGCTTGACTTGATCACCTTGCATACTCACCTATGTCTTGACTCTTATTTGGTTTAGGTGCAGGCATGGATATAGGGGGAGTGTGGTTCTAATTGATTGGACTATCCCTCCCCTCATTATGCCCAAAGCAATCAAAATCATTCCTCTTAATATCATTTTGTGATATGTGAGCTTAAATGATGAGTTTCGGTAATGGACCCAAATATATCTTCGTGGTGCCAAGCCGAGTATACTCAAATATGGTGGCCTAGGCCACCGCCCTCTCACATTCGAGAGGTTGGTGCTTACTCATGTTTGTCATTTTTGAGTTGTTTTAGTTCTTAAGATCATGCAATCTCATTTGGTTCTTCATACGTTTTCCCTATTTTTAGAGTGCATGTGTCCATATCAGTGTGACTCTCCCACCCTAGGCCTCCCTTATCCTTCTACAAACTTAATCTACTCTGCACAAGAACCTTCCCTTTTACAGCTCTGCTCGTGAACAAGGTACTACCTGTGAGGAGGTACTATCGGGGTCGATCTGTGTCGACTCGAAACTTCCTGTGCACGGTACTACTGGTCTTTTACGCGGAACTACCGGTAACCGGTACTACCGTGAAAACAAGCGGTACTACCGCTCAGGGGTCAGTTTGCAGATCGTTTTCTGGAAACTTCCCAGGTGCGGTACTACCGGTCGTTTTTGCTGTAATACCGGCAAGCGGCACTACCGTGTGTACGTGCGGTAGTACCGCCCAACGGTACTACCATTCATACACCCGGTACTACAATTCGGTGTCCTGGTTAAGGGTGCAGACGTGGGGGGGCACCTCTCAGTGCCCAATTGTTTCCCCATCTCCACTCCCAACCACCACCACCGCCAGAGCCCCGCCCTCTCCTCCTTTCTCCGGATCCGCACTGGATCCGGCCTCCTCGTGGGCTCCTCCTCAATCTCCAGCGCCATGGACACCGGTACTACCGCCCTCTTCTTCTCCCATGCTTTGTCCATTGAACCTAGGGTGACCTTGATTCATGGTGAAAACAGCTGTTTTTGGGGTTGTACCGTGTGCAATTTACCAAATATTACTCTTTTCCCGAAAAAAATCCTCGTTGTTGAATAGTTTTGCTGCCCGTCCATGGATCGATTCGACCTGATCTGCTCTGTAGTCGCATGACCGGTATTACCGGAAATTTTTTCTGGTACTACCGCTGTTTGCGGTACTATCGCTTCTGAGATCCGGTACTACCGACCATTACTGACAGCAAAATTTTCTCCAAACTTGAATTTGTTCGTGCTTTCGTTTTGGGGTTTGTGGCATCCCGCAAAACCACTACTAGAAAATCGCGTTGTTTTTGTGCATTGCATCATCATGACCGCATGCTCATGTCATCATGCCACATTTCATTTGAGCATAGTCATCGTCTTGCTTTTGCTTGCATCAAACTATTTTCGGAAAAACCTAATTAGTTTTCTAAACGCCCCGTCTTTATTCAAACACAAAACCGGGCCTCCGGATTTTTTTTGTTTGTCTGCTATCGGTTTGCAAACGGTCCGTTTAAAACAGATAAAATATTATATTATTTTAGTGGGGCAGTCGAACGGGCCGACTCGACCCGAACGACCACCCCCAAAAATAAAACGGCCCACCCCAAATCCCTAGTCTACCAGTCCTAATCTACCCACACCCCCTCCACATCACCCCACCCAATCCCTGGTCGCCACCTCACCCCCTCCACATCACCCCACCCAATCCCTGGTCGCCACCTCACCCCTCTCTCTCCCTCACCCAATCCCCATCTGCCACCTAGACTAAACCCACCCCCACTCACCCACACACACACAACACACACCACAAAGACCCACGCACACAAGACCTGCCACAGCGCCTGGGACCCACCCCCACCTGCCGCTGTCCCCCGGCCCCACTCCCACCCACCGACACGCCTCCCACGCGTCCTCTCTCCCCCGCGTGCCCCCGCCCCTGTTCATCTTCCTCAACCTCCTCCCCGCGTCTCCCAGTGTGCCCCGTCCCAACCTCGCGTCGCCCGCCATCCTCCATCCGCCACTCCTGGTTCGGTCCGGCCCCCTCCTCTCTCGCCCGCTCCAAGGCCAGTCTCCCCCGCCGCCTCCTGCCCGCCAGCAATGAGCCCTCCTCCTCAGCAGCCCAGACCCACCCTGCCCCGCATCCACCGACCCGCCTCGTCCCTCCCAGCGAGCCCGGGAACTCCTACTCTCCTTGGCCGCCCGTCTGCCGTCCTCCGTCCTCTGACCCTCCCGCCTCGCTGCCCTCACTGGTCGGCCTCCACGGGCCCTGCCACCTCCCCTTTCCTGGCCCGCTCCCTCTGCTGGCACCTCCGCCCGCCCTCCTGAAGGCGCCGCCATGCCCTCTCCGGCCGACCCTCCTCGCAACGCCTGCCTCGCTTCGGCTCCTCCATCCCGCCTCACTGGCCAGCTCCTCCCCAGCGCCGCGCCCGCCTCTCTCGCGTCGAGCCCCTTGCGCCGCTTAAGCGCCGCCATGGCCTTCCGGAAGCCTGTCAGCACGTCTGCCGCCTCCTCAACCAACCACCGCTTAGCCTGCCTCCGGTCCTTCCTGCAGAGCCTGGCGCCGCCACTGGCGCCTCCCGTTGGCGACTCCCGGTGTCGCCCCGACCGGGCCGACCTCGAGCCACCGCCGTGCCATGGTCGCTGCATCCACATCATCCCTGCTAAAACCGCGAGGCGTTTCGCTTGAGCCACCCGATCCAAGTCCGGCAATGACACCCGAGTACTCCGACAGGGACGCCAAGGCCCCGATCCCGACGTCCGAAGGCGCCAAGACCCCGGACCCCAAGATCGCTGCCGTGAGACGACAAGACCGTCAGACGACCCCGACGCAGCGGATGCGGCGAGATCGCCGTGTCGCCAAGATTGCCACGAAAACGCTCGACGCTAACACTCGATGGAGCGGGCCCGACAAGACCCTCGCAACGGCAAGATCGACCCCGTGGGACCCGACAAGATCTGCACGACGACACGAACGACACCGACCAGGGCGAGTCCGATGCGCCCCCGGCGCCGAACCAAGTCCTGCTTCCCGGATGCGACAAGATCTACCCCAGTAACCCGTGAACGCTCCCGCCGAGACCGACCCCGTCAAACCCTGAACCCTGAGACCAACCCCGAACCCCGGAACCCCAGGATCTGCCGAACCCTAATGTGTGATCCCTTTCCTCGAAGCCCTATTTTATAAAATGATATTATCACTTGTTGCATATTAAATTGTCATCTCGCATGCATATCATGTGGTTTGGGGGCCTTATGCCGATTCACCTTATAATTAAATATGGGGCCCATATGCGGGCAAATCTAGTCTTATATTGGCCTCATTTAAACTTGTGTAGCGAACCAGTACTATCTTTTGCCATGTTAAAACAACATTTAAGTTGCGGGGTATCTAAATAACATGCACCACCTATTTAATTGTCGGGACCCCGGTTCCGCTTAATATGACCTAATTGCATCGCACCTTTGCCATGTCACGCATCATACATGCATCATGCCCGATCTTTTGCCGTAGTATTAAATATTGCATCCGGTGTTTATTCTAGTGTTTTGCTTCTTCGCGGATAAGGCCGTTGAGTTGATGTGTGCTTCGGCCCGATATTCGGTTGAACCTTCGACAATGTTTTCAGGCGAGCATCTCCCCCTTTCTACCTATCTTACTTTTATAGTATTTATTCCCTCCTGTTGATCTATTGCTATCTGTGTTGCGATGCTCTAGTTTTCGTACCCGTGATATCCCTCGCAGCCTTATATTGCCTTGGACACATCCTATTACCTGTTGTTTGGTAGATAGTTGGACTTGTGCGTCGTAGTTGCTTGCTCAAGTTCTATTGCGTGTCGTCAAGTGCCACAGTTGTTGGAGCCTTGCCGCATGTTTGATGTTGGAGATGATCATGGTTTTTACTTATCGTTCACTTTAAATTCCTGTTTAACAACTAAAATTGAAGTAAGCAGAGGCATCGGTGGGTGATAGATAATGTTGGTTTCCGACCGCCCACTTGTGTCCGTGGGACCCGAGTTCTTGACACTGTTCGAGATCGAGCGCTAACCACGGTGGGGAGATATGGGCCCCCATTGATTATTACCTGATTTCAAAGTATTGTCTTGGGGCCAAACTAGTTTGAGGTTTTATTTACTATCCTGTACTTATGCCATGCTTCTTTGCTTTATTTACGTTTGTGCGAGGAGCACCTTTATCGCTTTAGGATCGGGACACGTTTTAGCGGTGTCGACGGTCCCTTTTGGGATTTCTTTGTCGTTCACGCCGTCTACCCAAACCCTAAGTCCGTCTCGAGACCGCCGACTTGCTATGAGTTCGACTTGGTGGGTGGCCCCATGTACTTGCTTTGGAGTGCAGGACGTCGTGACTTAGGCCCCGCCGACATACCGATGGGTGTATGTTAACCGATCGGCAAAAGGGTCAAGTGCACTGGATACTTTGGTGCACCTCGCAGGTTAAATCTTTTCGAGAAGCCGTGTCCGCGGTTATGGACGACTTGGAGCACAGTGCTTGATCATAGACAACTATAACTAAAGTTTACTGTTATAAATTGACTTGTATCCGATATGACTAGTAATCGGCTTCACTACAACGGAATGGCTAAGCAAAAGTACCAACAACTGCTGGGTTTTGGGGTTATCTCATGCTAATTGTATCTGACTAGTAAGTGTTGCCACTATAACGGAATGGTTAACTAAAAGTGCCCCCTGCTTACTTTATCAGGATGATTATCTAAACCTGACTAGTAAAGTGCCGCAACTATAACTGAATAAGTAAAACTTCCAACTGTGTGAGTTCCTCGGTTGACTTCATCGTTTGGTCTCGAGGGGGAATACCAGGATGGGATTGTTTGGTGTTAGTATCAGTCTGGTTCCGGATAGGTCTTTTCTTACCCCTCGATAGCCTTGATTATCGAGTCTCTATAGGGAGTTTAGTGCATGCTGCCGCTGCCGCTCAGTCCACCATACCTATGTAGGCGAGGACCGCCGAATTCTAGTCTCGCCGTGTACTGGCCTCATTACTGACGCTCCCCTTTTTCCTTTGCCCTTTGTCGGCACCCCTTTTGTTTGAGCAGGTTTTGAGATCGACGCCGTTAGCAGGGTTACCCTTCCGGCTTGGCTCAAGGTGGTTATGGACGCCATTGGTTATTCTTCAGGGCTCTTAGCCCCAGTTGCATCTTGTCCGTAGTCGGACGCTCCATCTTTTCAAGGTGATTTGGATCTTTGTACCGTATATCTGTATTCTTGACTCTTTGAGTCGCTGTTATATATATCTATTCTGTGGGTCCCATCGAGGACTGTTGTGTAATGTTATTACTTCGTTTTCCACCCGCACGAAAGTGCCTGGTGGGCACCTTTGAATCGTTTCTATGCGGGTTTGGCGGGTTTCGCTAAAACTTGCATAGGGTCGATTCCGAGGGTGTTACAGGGTTCTTGTGCCCTTATCCCACTGCTATCTCCCTCATTATTTCACAGGTGCAGGGGGTTCCCAGTGTTCACGCAAACGGTCCAAAGCTCATCATGAAATCGAGGACTATGAGTTAGAATCCGAGTCTAAGTCAGAGACAGAGGAAGAGATCATGCCTCAACCTAGCCACCGTCTGAAGCTGAAAACCACTCGGGGCCGACGTGGAGGGGGAGTTAAGCAAAGTGTTGTCCATGGTAATTCTCCTCCTCCTCCTCCTCCCCCCTCTAGTCATCCAAGAGTCAGAGTTTTGGGCCATCTGGGCCAAGGTTGTTGTCTGATTTGTCTGAAGTTGAGTTTCATGCCTTGCGGTCCGTCAATACATATGTCTCTTTTCGCTCTCATGCTAGGGAAAATAGTCTCTTTTACGCAGACTTCCAAGAGCGTGTATACTTTGAGGTACTCATGAAGGATGAGAAACTAGTGGTCCCACAGAAGTGGATTGAGATGAATCATGTGAAGAAGGACTTGAAATACTTCGGTGAAGCTCTTGAGATTTGCACAAACATTGGCTTGCTTCCCATTATGCAGTTCCGGCTTGACTATGACCCGATGCTCATTACTCAGTTTTATGCCACCGTTCACTTTTCCAAGAACCAGGCTCGGACTATCACCTGGATGACAGAGGGTGTTGTGAAGCAAGCAACTTTGGCTGAATTTGCGGTAATTCTTGGGTATGAGGACCGTGGCAAGGACACTCCTGTTGGCTACCGCTATCACAACAATGATCGTCCCATAAAGAAGGATGTTCTTACTCCACTATACATCCGGGGGCACGGTGTTGCTGGGAAGATCAAGGGGCTTCTCCCCACATATGACATCTTGCACCGAATATTCCGTGAGACCATTGCACCCGAGCTGGTAATGTTGATGAGATGCATGGGTTTATGGTGGACCTTATGATCACCAATCACCTGTAGGGGTTCGTAGCATGGAAAACAAAAAATTTCTATCGCATACAAACAAACAAGCCAAGATCTGTCTACTAGATTGTAGCAACGAGTTGATGGAATAACTTACCCTCGAAGATTCCAAAGTGTTTAACGAGAGCGGATTCTCGTGGGTGATGTAGTCGTACTCTTCCCGATCTCAAGATCGCGTAGACAATCCTTCCGGCAGCGCTTCCGCAGTCGGTCACACGTTTGGTACTCGACGAAGACCTTCCTCTCCCCTGTTCCAGCAGGCAGTGGAGGTTGTAGCACTCTCCTCGCGATTCCGGCTGGCGTGGCAGGAAGTAGAGGGAGATCCTGAGGCTTCGCATATGGGAGGCGAGTATGGTGGAGTATGAGAGAGCTATTAGTGGTCTAGGGTTTAGACACACCAATTAGAAGGCTCTAAACCGCAGGATAGAGCAATTAGAATCTCTAAACCAAAACGGCTCTAAACCGGAGATTAGAGGATAGGAACTTGTGTGTCTAGAGGAGGCCTGCCCTCCTTTTATAGGTGGAGGGCTGGCGCGCCAGGAGGGAGGAGTCCCTCCCAACTCGGCCTAGGCTGCCTCGGCTTGGAGGAGGACTCCTCCTCCAAGTTGGTTTCAACCTCCTCTTGCTTGTTTCCCACAGTTTCTGCTTCCCACGTTTCTGTTTTCCACAGTTTCTGTTTAGCGTTTGACTTTCAAACCGCAGTTTGACTTTTCAGTTTTGGAACAGCAAGAACACTTAGTACATGATGCAATCATTCAATGACACATTCATGTACCCTCCCCGAGTGCGGACAATCCGGAACCTTCTAGAACATTCCCGATGAAAACAGGAATCATTCCCGAACTCAAAACAGGACTTTCCTTATATGAATCTTATTCTCCGGACCATTCCGGATCACCTCGTGATATCCGGATCCCATCCGAGACTCGAACAACATTCGGTCTCTTTCTCATAATACCATAACTACTCAAACAATGTCGAATCCTTAAGTGTGTCTCCCTACGGTTCGTGAATTATGCGGACATGATCGAGACACTTCTCGAACAATAACCAATAGAGGAATCTGGAAATTCATATGGCTCCACATATTTCTCGATTACTTTGCGATCGAATGAACCACTTACATACGATACCAATTTCCCTTTGTCTCACGATAGTTTACTTATCCGAGGTTATGATCGTCGGTATCTCGCATACCTAGTTCAACCTCGTTACGATAAGTACTCTTTTCTCGTTCGTGATATGTGATCCCTTGAGCGGTCACATTCTTGCAAGCTAATTGGATGACATTCCACGAGAGGGCCCGAGTATATCTATCCGTCATATGGATGGACAAATCCCACTCTTGATCCATGTGTTTCAACCAATACTTTCCGAACACTCAATGCCACCTTTATAGCCACCACATTACGGTGTGGTGTTTGATGACATCAAAGCATCCATCGGAAAAGTTGATATGCATGATCTCATGGTCGAAGGAATTAGGTTACTATGTATCGAAAGCATATAGCAATTGAACTATTGAAATGACTTGATCTTTATGCTACGCTTATCTATAGGAGTATGTCCATCACATCATTCTCCTAATGATATGATCCATTGTTAATAACATCTCTATGTTCATGATCGAAACCATGATCATATATTAACCAACAAGCTAGTTTAACAAGAGGCTTTACTAGGGACTCTTATTTTAGTTTACAAATCACACAAGTATTAATGTTTCCGTTAATACAATTATAGCATGGTATGTAAACATTTATCATAAGTGTGAAGATATGATAATAACCACTTTATTATTGCCTCTTGGGCATATCTCCAACGATCTCCCACTTGCACTAGAGTCAATAATCTAGTTTCAAACCTTTGTGTATTCAACACCTATGGCTTTCAGGTGTTGTATGTACACAATTGCTAGTGGTCAATCGATCTCGGATCGACACTTCCAGTCCATGTGTAATTGCATGTCTTTGCGTCTCACGCATCACTCATTCTCTAATGAGATGGCTTTGTATAAATTTGGTCTTTCGGTGTGACCTTTAGCTCTTTGGGGTTAAAACATGTTGATAATATTGTCGCACAATATATCTTCATAGTATTATCCCACGTGAACTACACCTAGTGTGATAACAAACTACTTGACAAAGTTGCCCTCTCTTTGTCGCTAAAATAGCTCATATACTTAGCCTTTTGTTGTAGTATCATCACAATGTCTTAACTTTGGAACTCATCCAAATCCATTATGGAACTTACTTTCCATTATATTGTGCCACCCTTAGTTTAGATTGAGATAAACTTAATTTGTATTTTGTGACAAAACTAGTATCAATGTAGTACTTTTACAATGAACTAACTATCTATTTGTCACTTCTACAAATAATATACTCTTAGTTCTTCCAAAAGATCATAAGAATATCCTTACTATTGTCCAATGATCATCTTACGAATCATTCTGGTATATGCTCACAACATTTAGAGCATAGGACATATCTGGATTTGTACATATCACAGTATGATTGATATAAATACTCTTTGTGATTTCATACATCAAGTATCAATCTATACTTGATTATTTGTTTCACTTTACCAAATGTCAATACACTTGAATATATCATCAACATTGAACTTATTCAATCCTTTTTGTGCGACAAGAACCTCTCTTGTAGTTTCTATATTGAACTCATTCAATATCTTGTCTATGTACTTCTGGCACAACCATATTAGCGTCTATTGATGCCAAATATTTGGGTTTTGCCTAAGTCTTTCATCAAGATGAAATTCTTATCTTGTGTTAATAAAAGGATACATCACTTCCAATCAACAATATGTCTTCTACATAATGTATTAGAAATATGTCTTAGCGCTCCCACTTAATTTCTTGCAAATGCAAGCATCTCTATCGTCTCTGATGAACTTTTAAACTCCTTTTAACAGTTTCATCACGGTGAAGATTCCAACTCCGCGATGCTCACTTTAACCATTGAAGTTTGCATATGCTTTTAGCATCCTTTGAATTAACAAAACCCTATGGACCGTGTTATGCACATGTCCTAGGTAACGATTCTATTAGAAGAACTTGTTTTGTTTATTCAACTAACATATAACAAATTATATGTAGTGGTTGCTACATTAATCCGTCTAGACTAAAAATCGCTATGAAAGATCAAATCTTGTCATATACAACCTTTGAACATTGTTGTGAACTCTTTCCCAACATGTCGACTATTTCATAGATGTGAAACATCCATGTCTATTTCAGATAGATCCAAATACACTGTAAGGTCTTGTACCTTCCTGAGGGTCTTTCAAGTTCAAATCTTGATCTCTCGTATATGGAACTATCACGGATTTTATGGCTTCAAGCCATTTTACGGAGTCAGGGTCCATCATCGCTTCTTTGCATGTAGTACGTTCATTATTCTCAAATAATGATTCAACCCTCAAATCTTGGTATTTGATTGTTTACTCGACCTACTTGGTTCAACAGAAACTTTGACCTTCATAACCACAACCTTTGAGGCACGTGAGCCATGAGCATTGTTGCTGCCTCCGAAACACTTTTCGGTGCTGCGCAACTCTGCACATATAGCTAAGGTTCTTTTAACCTTATCAAAGTTCTATTGTCCTCCCACTTAACTTTTCACGAAAAATTCCTTCTAAAAGAAACTTGACGTTCTAAGTGACAAATACTTTTGTCTCCGGTGTTATGGAGGAATACTTAACAGTTATTCGAAATAACATACAAAGACAGGTTCATCCGACTTTGGTTGCAAACATCCTTTTTATGCATAGCATCCCAATGTTTAAGAAAGGACAACTTGGGTTTTATCCCAAACCATAACTTTATATGGTGTCATTTCAACGGATTATGATGGAGCTCTTTTCAGTGGAAAACGGTAATCTCTAAAGCTTTTAATCTTTAAAATACAATGGCAGTTTTATGAATTATACCTTTGATCTTACCATGTCAAACAAGGTTTAATTACATATCTCGAACTCTCCATACTCTTTATGGTGTTTCGGGAAAATGTAAATCCACGGAACGATTCCTTAAATCTTAGGTATTATGCTAAACTCTGTAACTCAAATATCTTCCTTTATGATCTTTATCATAAACTGTTTATATTCTTGTTACAATGATTTTGCACTTCATCTTGAAAGTCTTTGAACTTTTCAAATGTTTCATACTTCATCCTTATTAAGTAAATATTCATATATTCAATTAAATTGTCGGAGAAAGCATATGAAGTTGAAATCCATCGCTCTTGATTACACATAATGGATTTCGTACAACAATATGTACAAGTTCCAATAAGCTAGTCATTCGTTCCCTTTTGGCCTATGAACGAAGTTTTAATTATCTCTAGGAAAGTTTCACAAGCATCATTTGATCAAAAATCAAAAGACTCCAAAATTCCATCCACATGGAGTTTCTTCATGTTTTCTTTCCAATATAATTTAAACGGCGATGTCACTTCCGAAGTGATCTTTCAATCAATTTGTCTTTCAACATTTTTACCACTAGTTTTATGGATGTGATTTCTCCAACGAGATTTGTGAATCATCCATCTTTTATGGATTACGGAAATTATTTTAACAACCCTTTTGTTCTCATAATACCTGATAAAACAAATCCTGAAGGCAAGCTTTGATGTTTAACGAGCAACACAATAACCCTTTATTTGTTCTCGATAAACATCATCAAATATTCTTTTGCCAGTTACTTAGGCCATTGTAGTTCATGAATTGTGTTGTTTCATATGACGATTCATACCAACAAATTCAGTATCAAATACTTAGAAACCACATTGTTTAATAAGCAAAGAATATAGCCATAACCCGTATATCATCTATATACTCAAGCTGAACAATTCTAGTCTTTTCTTTTCTGCCATATACTTATGAGATTTTCTTTCAATATTTCCTTTTCTGTTTGAAAGAATCTATCAACATCAATAGTGGAGTCATACATATGACATATAGTCCAAAGCGTGTATAATTAAATACCAATGTCTTTGGACTTGCACTTTGAAGTAGATCACCATCATCAAATATTTGGTGTTCTTCCAAATTCCTTTCTTTAGTAATCTCTTGGTGTAGTAAATATTTTACCTACATCAAATATTCACCTTTATCATGGAATTATCCATGATCAAGCTACTTTTAGCTTATAAAGATGAATCGTGAGTATAATGTTGCTATCCAAAACCTTTTGGAGGATTAGGACAACTAGTGTCTCCAACCTTTTGCAAATTCTCATCAAATATGAGAACATGACTTTTGCCATATTATACTCTATCATGTCAGAACTAAAACTTCATTTCATATCACAATATCTTCCACACATCATGGTTTCAAACAACTCTTTCGGATCCTAGATAACCTTGATATTAAGAGAATCCTTTGAATATCAAGAATCATGGAGACAAACATGATACTTATATACTAACACTTGGAATTGTTACTCTTGATTTAATACTAATTATTAAACTTCATGGAGTAACCGAACTTCTTGAAAGTTTGCAATAGAACTTTTAAACTTTAGATTAACACTTCAAAACAATACGATACCAGTTCATAAAGTAACTAACCAGAATTCTATAGTTCTATCATCTCAATTATAACTAAGCAAGGTGGTAAACGGATGCCAATGACTACAATAACTATGCAAATTCACTTTGATTTAGTTTATGATAAATTGAGTTCTAATTAATAATTAAATTAATCTAGGTGAACTCCCACTCAAAACAATATCCTCACATTGTTTTAGTGATCACACGAACCAAATCCACCACATCAAAACCGATCATCACGAGAGTTGATATAGCTTCAATGGCGAACAATCAACATGTTCATCATATCTACTATATGACTCATGCTCTACCTTTCGTAATCCGTGTTCCCGAGGCCATGTCTGTACATGCTAGGCTCACAAGATCAAACCTTAGTTTCCGCATGAGCAAATCTGCTTGCTCACGTTGTATACACTTGCGAATCTAACACACCATCATCACGTGGTGCTTCAAACAACAAGCTTTAGCAACGGTGCTAACTAAGGGTGAACACTTTATGACTTGAAATTCATGTGCATGAGGGATCATCTTATAATGCTACCGCTGTCGACTAAGCAATACAAGATGCATAAAGGATTAACATCACATGCAATTCAATAATATGTGATATGATATGGCCTTTCTTCTTTGTGCTTCCGATCTCCATCTTCAAGCACGAACATGATCTCCATCATCACCGACATTGCATCAAGGTCAATGACGCTTCTCCATGGTTGTCGTCCACCGGCTTCAACTATTACAACTACTTTGAATAGACACGGGTCTTAACATAAATTAAAGACAACCATATGGCTCCCGCCGTTGCCAACTTACAATAAGGAACATTGCATACATCATATATAATCACAATCATGGCCATATCACATCACAAGACACCCCGCAAAACAAAGTTAGACGCCTACTTTCTTTGCATATTTTACGTGGTTTGGGCTTTCAATAAGTGTCGTTCTAACTTACGAACAAGAACCACAACATTGATACTAGTATTTTTAATCACCCGTTGTAAATTGGATCTTAACTATGCTAGGAGAAACAGCACCAAGAAGCCACTTATGCAATACAAGTTGCATGTCAAGCGTGGAGCAAGTCTCATGAACGATGTCATGTAAGGTTATCCCGGCGCTTCATCCCAACATACCGCAAGATGCAAAGTACACAAAAGCAATCGACAATAAAGCATCAACGCCCACAATGACCATTAGTTCTACTCAGCAACAGATCTACATATAGACACGGCTCGATACCCTTGTAGGGGTTCGTAGCATGGAAAACAAAAATTTTCTATCGCATACAAACAAACAAGCCAAGATCTATCTACTAGATTGTAGCAACGAGTTGATGGAATAACTTACCCTCAAGATTCCAAAGTTTTTAACGAGCGGATTCTCGTGGGTGATGTAGTCGTACTCTTCCGATCTCAAGATCGTGTAGACGATCCTTCCGGCTGCGTTCGGCAGCGCTTCCGCATGCCGGTCACACGTTCGATTTACTCGACGAAGACCTTCCTCTCCCTTGTTCCAGCAGCATCGGAGGTTGTAGCACTCTCTCGCGATTCCCAAGAAGACAACGGCGTGGTACCGGAAGTAGAGGGGAGATCCCGCAAGGCTTCGCCTTAAGCCAGAGCGAGTATGGTGGAGTATGAGAGAGAACTATTAGTGGTCTAGGGTTTAGACACACCAATTAGAAGGCTCTAAACCGCAGGCTAGAGCAATTAGAAGCTCTAAACCAAAACGGCTCTAAACCGGAGATTAGATGATAGGAACTTGTGTGTAGAGGAGGAGGCCCTGCCCCTCCTTTTATAGGTGCAGGGGCTGGCCAGGAGGGAGGAGTCCCTCCCAACTCGGCCTAGGCTGGTCACCGGCTTGGAGGAGAGGTACCTCCTCCAAGTTGGTTTCAACCTCCTCTTGCTTGTTTCCCACAGCTTCCTGCTTCCCAGCCTCGCTTTCCACGCCTGCTTTTAGCTGTTGACTTTCAAACCGCGTTTGACTTTTCAGTTTTGGAACAGCAAGAACACTTAGTACATGATGCAATCATTCAATGACACATTCATGTACCTCCCCGAGTGCCGATAATCCGGAACCTTCTAGAACATTCCCGATGAAAACACCTAATCATTCCCGAACTCAAACAGGACTTTCCTTATATGAATCTTATTCTCCGGACCATTCCGGATCACCTCGTGATATCCGGATCCCATCCGAGACTCAACAACATTCGGTCTCTTTCTCATCATACCATAACTACTCAAACAACGTCGAATCCTTAAGTGTGTCTCCCTACGGTTCGTGAATTATGCGGACATGATCGAGACACTTCTCCGAACAATAACCAATAGAGGAATCTGGAAATTCATATGGCTCCCACATATTTCTACGATTACTTCATGATCGAATGAACCACTTACATACGATACCAATTTCCCTTTGTCTCACGATACTTTACTTATCCGAGGTTATGATCGTCGGTATCTCTGCATACCTAGTTCAACCTCGTTACCGATAAGTACTCTTTTCTCGTTCCCGTGATATGTGATCGCTTGTGAGCCAGTCACATGCTTGCAAGCTAATTGGGTGACATTCCACCGAGAGGGCCCAGAGTATATCTATCCGTCATATGGATGGACAAATCCCACTCTTGATCCATGTGTTTCAACCAATACTTTCGGAACACTCAATGCCACCTTTATAGCCACCCAGTTACGGTGTGGTGTTTGATGTCATCAAAGCATCCATCCGGTAAAGGTGATATGCATGATCTCATGGTCGAAGGAATTAGGTTACTATGTATCAGAAAGCATATAGCAATTGAACTATTGAAATGACTTGATCTTTATGCTACGCTTATCTATAGGAATATGTCCATCACATCATTCTCCTAATGATATGATCCTGTTGTTAATAACATCTCTATGTTCATGATCAGGAAACCATGATCATATATTAACCAACAAGCTAGTTTAACAAGAGGCTTTACTAGGGACTCTTATTTTAGTTTACAAATCACACAAGTATTAATGTTTCCGGTTAATACAATTATAGCATGGTATGTAAACATTTATCATAAGTGTGAAGATATGATAATAACCACTTTATTATTGCCTCTTGGGCATATCTCCAACATCACCACCACCGTGATTCGGGCCAACCTCTTGATGTGATGGACGTTATTTGGAATGAGATGGTTTGTGATACCTACACTCAGAGGGTCCCTCCTTTTGCTCCTTACATAATGGCTCTCATTCTTAGTAAGTGCCCATCGATTGCCCGCGACATTTTTTCTCAACGCCTTGTTACTCACCGACACAAGAATCTGTTGATCAAGACCCATCCGAAACCTCGCAATGCGGATGGCCAACTAGTTGATGAGGATGGGAACCCACTTGAGGAGGGTCCGGTGATGATGCCCATGATGCTAATTTTGTGGTCTCACACCGCAAGCATGTCCAACAATCATGGGCAAACAGGATTGAGGCTAAGCTCAAGAAGGTATTTTGCTTCCAAGTTGACAATCAGAAGCGCATGTATGAGGCTCATGTTTATGCCAAGAAAGCATGTGCTCGCCAGAAGGAATTGATGGAGGCTCAAGGGTTGACTGTCTCCAAGGGCTCCGAGAACAACATCACTCCCAAAGACCAATGGATCTCCAAGCACAGCCACTGGGATGATGATGCCACCTCCTCTTTCCGTGCCCCGCCAACTCATGATGATGACTCGGATGATGATGATGCGTGATAACCGGGACGTTAATGTTGCTCTTGTCCCTTTTTTTGCGTCTTGATGCCAAAGGGGGAGAAGTTGCACATTAGGCTTGCGGGATTTGCATGGGAAGTCACAAGCTCGTTCTTGCCTTTGATTTTTACTCGCTTGTGAACTTTATTTGCTTGCCTCTTATTATGTGAGAATCTTATGAACTAACTATTTGTGCTATGTATGTTGAGACTAAGTGGTTATCTTATGGATCCATCATTTGTGTGGTATGATTATTCTCATATGGATCCATCTTATGTGATGTGTGATGATGTTATCAATTCTTTATCAATATGTTTCTCATCACACTTTATTGTGCAAAGGTATGTGCTCTAAGTGCGACTATACTCTCCCAGGTAGTTTGTAAAATAGAGGAGGGGCTTGTTTGTACTTATCTAGGGGGAGCCCCATCTCTATTTTTCAAAACCGTGTTTGTCATCACAATATTATCATGCAAAATGTGTGTTGTAATCAAACACCAAAAAGGGGGAGATTGAAAGAGCATTTCCTATCTTAAGTGATTTTGGTGTTTATAATAACACACATATCGGACTAATTATTTGCCAAGTGTACCACAAGTTTTATCTAGAAACGTCTTGGCTCGTTCCTCCCAAAAAGGGGCCTTTGCTGATTGTGCATTTTGCCTCTGTGGTGTCCGGTAGTACCGGAAAAATCATCCGGTACTACCGCACAGGACCGACAGTACCGGAGTTTGCTACCTGGCCAGGCAGAGGGTTTGGGCGAACTGCCCAAAACCTTCTGCCGTGTTAGGTACTAAAAGGCGGTAGTACTGCATTTTGATACCGGTCGTGGCAGAGGGTTTGGGCGAACTGCCCAAAACCTTCTGTATCGCATTTTAGTACCTAACTCGACAGAAGGTTTTGGCAAGTTGCCAAGTGCTCCTTGCATTAAAATGCGGCACTATCAAGCATGTGTCCGTAGTACTGCGTTCTAGGGCCAGATTACCGCAGCGGTAGCACCACATTCTGGTACCATGGGAGTCTAGGGCTACTTTTCCTTAATGGCGCATCTCCGGTACCTGACCAGTAGTACCTGTGTTTTCCGGTACTACCGCTTGGAAATCCGGTACTACTGCTACAATAAATGCTCAACGGTTAGATCTGCTCAGAGGACTATAAATGCACCATCCAGCTACCTTGGAAAAGTTGCTCGTCTCACTCAAGAACACCACCTCCATTTGAGCCACCAAATCGCCAAGATCTCTTCACTCAACCATCCAAAGTCATTGATCTTTGGAGAATCGAAGGAGGATCCCTTGATCTATTAATTCACCAAGAGAGATCTTCATTTCCCCCTCATTCACTTGAGGGCCCCCTTGCTCTAGTGTTTCTTTGGATACCCTAGTTCTAGATTTGGTTCTTACAAGCTTGTCTTTGATTGTTTTGACAGCTTGCGTGTATTTGGGAGCCTCCAATTAAGTTGTGTATGTGTGCCCCAAACTTTTTGTAAAGGTGCCGGCTTCCACCTCAAAGGTTGTCGATATAGTGGAAGGTGGATCGATCCCGTTGGGTGAGATTCATCGAAGAACAAGGGAGGCCTCTCGTGGCGTTGGTGGTTTGAAACCACCCCCTCTCCAAACGTAGACGTACTTCCCCTCAAAAGGAAGGAACTACGGAAAACAAATCCTTGTGTGTCCGCGTCCACCACTTTGGTTACTTCTATCCTTTACCGCACTTTACTTACTTCTTCTTGCTTAGTGTTGTGCTAGCTTGTGCTTGTTTGACATATAGGTAAATTCACCTTAGTTGCATAATCTAGAGAATTTACCTTTCTTGTCAAACCCTAATTTGAAAAACAAGAAAATTTGAAGTAGCACCTATTCACCCCCCCCCTCTAGGTGCCCATACGATCCTTTCACATGTGCATCATGGGATGGCGAATAATGTTACAGTAGGAAGTTTTCCTTTTCGTCGCACCAAAAAGGCATTTTCTGAGTGCGAAAAACAGACGGTTTTGTGAAGCAACCACCAAATGGCTAATTCAAAATGCTACCACCAAAATTTTCAAAAATAGTAGACCATCACGGTTTGATCAGAATGCACTGGCGTGACAACTTCATGATCCGGAATTCACAATTTGCAAGTTTATGACCAAAACCCGCATACTCAACAACTTCATAGACCAAACTAGGGTTTTTCTCAACCTAAAACATCTTATATTTGTAAACAGAAGAAGTAAATGTTGGAAGTCTGCTCTTGTAAGCTGCCAAACTGAGAGAGGTAATCCAATGTAGTTGAGGGGGAAGCTAGCTCTCTCCACCGGGACGCCTCCAAGGATCTCGTCAAGGTTTATATGACAATACCTGACTGGCATGATGGAGCTCCTTAGGAAATTCGTGCAAACACCGATAACCTCCCTGAAGCCTTGAAGGATGGATGCGAGGTTTTGAATGTATTCCTTAAAAGGGGTCTGTGGCAGCGTTCACATGGGGAAGGTGCGGCGCTGGCTGTGGGCTTGGTGTGGCACGTCCGTCTTTGCCAGGGCCTGAGGTTCTCCAGCGGCCGATGAGGGGATGGAGGCTTGCCGCTGCCGCCGCTGGGGGAGTGGCTGTGGCCTAGCCACACCGATCTCCTGTGGATGTTGCCCTCTCCTCCTCTGTTGCTGCTACACAGAAACGACGGGCGATGTGGGGGCTTGCTCGTCTACTGAATAAAGGCGGCGGTCCTAGGATTCATATCACACGAAGACGAGGATCTACTTGTTGCTTGCCCTCTCTGATCTGGTCGGAGTGGCAAGTTTCGGAAGGCTTTGCCAGCGAACTTTCATGGGCGAATAATGCGTGGAGGTTGCCGGATTGGAGAGATTCGGTCGTGCGCACCCATGTTTTACTCTGACCTTTTGGGTTCAGAGGAAGCGCTTCGAAGCTCTGTTGGTTGTTAATATCTTGGGGCATGTTTCTCGTCCCATGGTGCTGACGGAGATTGTCATGGAGACCAAGATCTGAGGACTGACAATGGTAGTTCGAGTCTGGGTGGTGATGAGGAATTGGCTTGGTGACTCATGACTTGGAACAGTGGCATGCAAGTGGGGGCGACTGCACAGGAGAGGTTCACAGTCCTACCTTTCAGGGTGAAAACCCAGGGTCTGGCCTTAATTGGTTGTGCCTTGCAATGGCCTTGTTGAAGGTATTGTTTTGAGAGCGTGAACTTTCTTTAGGATGAAAACCTAAGATCTATGATCGAGCGATGACTGTATTGGTGCTCTGTTTCCTTCTGGGAGGCGTCGCTTTTGGAGAAGCTAAACTTCTGGTGATGTCTTGGTGTTGGTAGTACTGCTGTTTAACGAATGAGTCACTGTAGCGGGACTTTTCTTCTTTGTAGGTTTTTTTTCTTTTTTTGGTTGTGTGCATCTGTATGACCGCTAGGGCAATGCGTTTTTGCAGAGGCTTGGTGTAATTGGTATCTTGTGATATTAGTATATGCTCCTTTCCAAAAAAAAAATCTCACTGAAGCCTTGAAGGATGGAAGCGAGGTTTTGAATGTATTTCTTAAAAGGGGTCACAAAACGGATCCATGATCTGCATATAGTGATGTCCTCAAAACAGGCCGTCGCCTGCGGATCTTGTGGAGTAATCCGTGAGAAGTTGCATTTTCAAGGATTTGAATGAGGGGATCTATTCCGAGGACAAAGAGGAGCGGTGATAGTGGGTCGCCTTGGTGTAGACCACGACCATGCTTGATGGGAGCCCGACCACACCATTTAGGAGGATACGAGAAGATGAGTGATACATCGGAAACGTATCTATAATTTTTGATGCTCCATGCTTGTTTTATATCATTTGTCTTATGTTTTGTCTACACTTTGAGGTATTTTTATAGACTTTCTGGTACTAACCTATTAACAAGATGCCATAGTGCCAATTGCCTGTTTTCTTCTTTTTTTTGTTCCAGAAAGGCAGAAAATCAATATTCTCGGAATTGGACGGGACAAAAGCCAAAGTCATTATTTTCCCGGAGTAACACGGAACCACGAAGCATAGGTGGAGGAGGACACCAGGGTGGCCGCACCCCCCAGGCGTGTGCAAGCCCTGGTGGCGCCTACAGGGGGCGTGGGCCCCCTGTCCCTCCATCGACCTTGCCTCCTTCGCCTATAAAAAGGCCCCGGGGAGAAAACCCTAAATCATCCATCATACTTCCAGAAAAAAATTCCGCAGCGCCGCCGCCACCAAAGGGGAGATTCGGGGGACAGAAAGTCTATATTCCGGCACCCTGCTGGGACGGGGAAGTGCCCCAAAGCCATTTCCATCGATCTCCACCACCATCTTCATCACCGTTGCTGATTACCATGATGAGGAGGGAGTAGTTCTTCCTCGAGGCTAAGGGCTCTACCGGTAGCTATGTGTCCATCTCTCTCTCTATGCATGATCTTGTTGTGGTCATGAGCTTTGTAATCAAGTAGATCTACCTTGCTACTCAAGTGCTTCAATAGATCTCCGGCTCTCCCCATGTGTGTGAAAGTGACATCGTGCACGCCATGGTGGCACTTAGGCTAGAGCCTACATAAATACTCATCGTGCTTTAATAGATCTATGCTTTTCCCCACATGTGTGAAAGTGACAGTGTGCATGCTGTGTGTGGCACTTAAGCTAGACTACATATATATATTTGTTATGAGTTATATTTGGAGTTGGATGTCTCGAAATTGTGGTGTTTGTTGGAACCATCTAGCGCTCAAGGTGACAGTGTGAGGTTATCTAGATAGGAAAGGCGGACTTTGAGGTGTGTTGTTATAGCCCTACCATGGATTAGAGTGTCCAACCGGAGAGTAGTTAAGAGTAGTATCATGAAGAGAGGATATTTATATGACAGAGGGTTCACTAGTGAAAGTATGATCCCTAGGCCTTGTTTCTAAACATTGAAACACCGTTTGCATCTAGATTTGTTGCATGTTTGCTTGCTTCCATCTTTATTTCAGTTTGCCTTTAGTCTCTCCCACGTCTACAATAAGTCAGAAGCTCTTTTCTGGCACCGTTACCACTTGTATTTGACTATCTCTTCGCCGAACTAGTGCACCTATACACCTGTCAAGTGTATTGGGTGTGTTGGGGACACAAGAGACTTCTTGTATATTGATTGCAGGGTTGCTTGAGAGGGATACCTTTGACCAATTCCTCCCCGAGTTAGATAAACCTTGGGTAATCCACTTAAGGGAAACTTGTTGCTGTTCTACAAACCTCTGCACTTGGAGGCCCAACAACTGTCTACAAGAATAGAAGTGCGTAGACATCAATGAGGTGGCGAGTAAAGCGGCAATCTAATTACGAAATCTACTAGGGAATCCTTTCTTGTGAAGGAGGTAAAAATATACTTCCAATGGAGCGGGTCAAAAGCCTTAAAGATATCTATCTCGAAAAGAATGATCGAGGACTTATTTTTATGAAGCCTCTTAGCAAGATTCTTTACATATAAGAACTTGTCGTGTGTTCTTTTTTTATGAAGACGCTTTGAGCGTTAGAAACTGTAGGGTTCGCAGCATAGAAAACAAAAAAAATCCTATGATGTGAACTATGTACCAAGATCTATCTACTAGATACAAACAACGGGCAAATGTATATCCGTAGAGAACATACCCTTGAAGACCGACAAAGCTTAAAGATTTCGACTCGTGGTTGATGTATACGATCTCTTGCCGATCTCAAGATCGAGAGGAAGTCCTAGCGCCGCAAATCAGCAGCGCATTTGTGCTCGCACACACGTTCGAGGCACCGAGCAACCTCCGCCTCCTCGCTCCAGCGATGCAGCGGAAGCACAACTCTTTCTTGCCGAATAGCCACCGGGAACATGTATCTCGCTAATCTGAGACCATAGGGGATAAATTCTAGAGGGGGAGAGAGATCCTTCACGAGGAGGTGTGACTGAGAACTGAGGAGAGGGGTGCCTTTTATAGGAGGAGGGGGGAACCCCAAGGGGGTGGCCGGAGCATGGGGATGCCCCCTTGCCCTCTCCTCTTCATGTGGGTGGACACTCCACTCACAAAAATCCATTCAAATCCCTCCACTCAAAATCCCACTCAAACTTGCCATTAAATTTCCACCAAATTTAATGCAAACTCTCATTAAATAAAACTCTTTTATTTTATTCAGAATTTTGTCAATTACTTTAATAACAAACATTCACAAATAACCCCTTGCTAGAATTCTATTTCACATGCATAACCATTTTATGCAATTTCACCCGAAAACCTGCTTTTGATCTAGTGAAATAAATTCGCGCTTGTTTATTCTTTCGGCATGAAACTTTTGCTCCAATTGGATGTCGGTGTCTCTTAAGTGTGTCACCCTATGGTTCGTGAATAATGCGGACATGATCGAGACCCCTCTCGGATCAATAATCAGAAGCGGGATCTGGAGACCCATACTGACTCCCACACATTCAACGATGACTTTCTTGTGATCGTCGGAACCTTTTACGCTAGTATCTTAATCCCTTTGTTTCGCGATATATTACATGTCCAAGATTCGATCATCGGTATCTCCATACCTAGTTTGATCTCGTTACTGACATGCACTCTTTTATCGTTCCCGTGATATAACATTCTAGTGGTCAGATCACTTGCTTGCAAGCTAACCAATGTGATATCACCGAGAGGGCCCAGAGTATATCTATCTGTCATCGGGGATGAACAAATTCCACTCTCGATCCATGGGCCTCAACATAACAGTTTATTAGTCCTGAACCCATCTTTATAATCACCCTGTTACAGTGTGACATTTGATGTTATCAAGAAACTCTTCCGGTGTTAGTGATTGACATGATCTCATGGTCTAAGGATTAGGATCACTTCGTAAGTTGTTATAGCAATATAAACTCAGTGACTTTGATCGTAATGCTATACTTCGGATGAATGTTCATCACACCATTACACTAATGTTGTGATCCTGTTATTAACAACATCCAATGTCTATGATCAGGAAACCTTGATCATCTTGTTAATCAATGAGCTAGTTTATGAGAGAGGCGTAACTAGGAACTTTCTGTTTGTTTATTAAACACACATGTATTAACGTTTCCGTATTAATACAATTATAGCATGTAAAATAAACATCTATCATATACTTGGAATACACATAATAAACACTTTATTATTGCCTCTCAGGGCATATACCCTTCAACAAGGTCACTCATATGCGGCTCAAGCCTTAGATATATCTTGGCTAGAATCTTTGCAATGCCATGAATGATACTAATGGATCCCTTCCACTTTTTTGGCAAGAGAGTAATGTTTGCAGAGTTTAGAGAATTTCCACTCGGGGACCTAAAGCCCCCCGAAAGTGCTATGGGGGATGTCGGATTTCAAAATCGCGCCTAGCCCGCCCTCCAAACTTTTTTGTGTCGGCGCGACCCGTTTTGCCATCTGGCGGCCCTAGGCCAAACCCAACCCACTGGGATGCTATCGGGGGCACCAGATGAAGCTGAAAATGATGCTGGCCAGCCCTGGCAGTGAGATAGACGGTTCATCTCTCGAGCCTCGTCCCGTCATCGTCCACACATTCTTTTGCCATGCCCTTCCTGCCTTTTCCACCGCTTCTCGCCCTTTTCTTGCTATATGTAGGCGCGACCATCGCCATTGCGGATATACATCTACACCATGCTGATACCCTCCATTCGTTGCACAACCCGCCCGCAATCTCTATTGTCGAAAGTGTAGCCGAATCCCTGCCGCCGATGGATACTAGAAGATGTGGCCTCCGTCAACGTCTATGGGCGGCGGTGCATGCACGTCCAGGAGGCACAAGAGCTTGGGACGCCCAGTACCCAGTCCCTCTGGACACTAGGTTGCCAAGGGTATGGGTGCTTAGTGTTGGTGGCCTGCCGGTACCTCCGGTGCCGGTCGGCGCGGCCCTATCCGCTGCTATCTTCGCCTACTTATGGTCCGGCTTCACGCCGGAGGAGAGGGACGACCCGCAATGGCAACCCGACAACCACCATGGGTGGACGATCTTCTTTGAACAGTAGCGTGTGGGACACATTACGCCTATGACGACGCAGGCCCATGCTGCAGGAAAACAATTTCTATGGTCGGCGACGATGGTGGAGCGCACCAGGGCACACGCTTGACTGGGTGCTCGACACATCCGCGTCTGGATTAAAGGCTTGCGCTCGGCGCCGGAATCGACCTCGTCCTTGCCCACCTAGTCATAGCCCCCAGTAGTTCCGTTTTATCCTCTTATTTGTTAAAATATGTGAAACTTGTTTCAACTATCTGTAAAATCGATGTTAATTTTGTATTTGGCAAATATTTGGAATGTTTGAAGCCTCTCCAAATCTGTGGTCTATCCGGTGGCCCCAATACGGACGAAAAAACGCCCCCGCCAGACGTCGTATTGGAGGACGAGTGGAGATGCTCTTAGAAGGGCGAAACCATAAAAGTGGACAGAACAGACGCCCAAAAATGGACGGAACAGAAAAAAATTTAGGCCCCCCGAGAAAACACCCCTACGGAACCAGAAAACTCAGGTTTCTAGCCCGACCTGGACACGAACCATATCCTCAGTTTCGTTGGCGGGAGGGAATTTTCAGCTCATTCCCCTCCCTTCCCTTGCACAGTCGCCACCCACCGTCGTAGATTTAGGACCCCCCCCCGCTCGATTTTTCGCGCGCAAAAGCCCACCGGAACTCGCCAACCCTGTTCCCAAGCCGCTGTGGGTCGGAAAACTCCTCCCGACGCATATCCGGTCGTCCCCATCGCCGCCGTCGTCCCGCCGCCCGTCAAAGGTAAAATCTACCGCCGCTCGAGTTCTAGCTCGTAGATCTCCTCACCGCAAGCTCCAAATATCGTCTGTGATTTGTAGATGGACTTGGACCCTTGCGAGCAATTTTTGTTGGACGACTCGTCCTCCTCCGACGACTGGGATGTGGAGACGCTTCTCGAGAACCACCGTCAATACATGATTGTGGTCGTTATCGCCCTCAAGGAGGAGGACGACGGCAGGAGGAAGAGGCGGCGAGGCTCCACGGTCGGTCGCCTTGGCATCCCTCGCAACCGTAAGTTGGGCAACGACATGCTCATGCAATATTATTTCGCTGAGGTACCCACATGCCCGCCTCACCTCTTTCGTAGACGCTATCGAATGCACCCTCATTGTTCGTGAAGATAGTGAAAGCTTGTGAGGCTAAGACGCGATACTTCAAGCGTCGAAGAAATGTCGCGGGGCTGCTTGGATTCATCCCGTACCAAAAAATCTCTGCGTCCATGAGAGTGCTTGCATATGGGATCCCGGCCGATTATGCCGATGAGTATCCTCGCATCGGTGAAGATACGACTATGGAGAGTGTTCATAGATTTGCCAAGGCGATTATTCACATTTTTGGCTTGGTGTATCTGCATGCACCGAACAAGCAGGACACAATTAGGTTGATGGCGATGAATGAAAGAAGAGGATGGCTAGGCATGCTAGGAAGCATAGATTGTATGCATTGGACTTGGAAAAACTTTCTGAAGGCATGGCACGGGCAATATTGTGGTAAAAGCCGAGATGCAACAATTGTGCTAGAAGCCGTTGCATTTGAGGACTTGTGGATTTGGCATTATTTCTTGAGTTTGCCTGGCACCCTCAATGATATCAATGTGCTCCATAGATCTCCTATATTTGCAAAGGTAGCTAGTGGTGAAGCACCCGCTTGCAACTACACTGTCAATGGTTATAATTATGACAAGGGGTATTATCAAGCTGGCGGTATTTATCCTCGTTGGACTACATTTGTCAAGATCATCTTGAATCCTCAAACTAGGAAAGAGATTGAATTTGCAAAGGCTCAAGAGAGTGACCAAAAGAACATTGAGAGAGCCTTTGGTGTTCTGCACGCTCTATTTGCGGTTGTGCGAGGTCCAGCTCGTTTCTGGGACAAGAAAACTCTCAATGATATAATGACATGGTGTGTCATTTTTCACAACATATTGTTGAGAATGAGAGGGGTCTAGACTTGGACATCTTCTACGACAATGTTGGCAGCCATGTGAAGCCAGCTAGAAACCCAAATGCCATCCAAGCCTTCCTTCAAACCTACCAAGACATTGAGAACATGACAACCCACGACCAGCTGCATTATGACCTCATTGAGCACCACTGGCAGCTATTTGGGAGGAACTAGGATGCCACATTTTATCATTCATGTGTGTGAAATATTATTTGCATTCGAAACTATTCATTTGATTTGGTCATTTGTTGTAATTGGATTATTGTTTATTCGATTTGTTTGGACAATTGTTGTAATGTATACAATTAATAATTTTGGGATTTTACTTTCCGTTGGTATCATATTTCGGTTTGAAAATGCGTGATATGTGGTGAAATTGATAGAAAATAGTTCAATTTACGGGTTCGATCCTTGTTGTGGCAGAACAGACCCGTATGCGCGAAACTGAAAAAATATTATCTTTCACTACTAGAAAACAGGCCTTCGGTTCGATCAGAGCAACGTCACCAGTCCCGGCCCGTCACGAACCGCGACTAGTGCTAGCACTAGTCCCGGTACGTGAGGCCTCCAACGGCTAGAAATGGCCATAAGCACTAGTCCCGGGCCGGACCAGAGCATTAGTCCCGATCCGTAATACGGCCCGGGACTAATAAGCTGGAGCGGGGCAACAACTCTTTTCGGGGACTATTAGTCCCGGGTCGTATCACGGCCCGGGACTAATTGTCCATCACTATATATACAGCTCCCTGGCCAGCTGCCCTAAAGCATATGGTGGCCATTTTTCTCAAAGAAGCAAGAGAGTGCATGCCATTTTTTTTCTCAAGATTTAGTTTGCAACACCTAAATCCAAAGCTTTAAAAGGTTATAACTTCATTCTTTCATCTCTTATTGCTACTTTAGCTCTATAATGCTCTAGAAGTATAGAGATATGGATCAAATGCATGCATGCTCTAGAAGTAGCTAGAAGGATTTTGATATATATGTGTAACAAATTTTGATTAGGCACATAGTTACTGAAAATTGAAATGTGTAATTTTAGAGTTTCAGAGCTTAGAATGGAATGAGGTTTTCACTGATAGAACAATAATAAAAAACTCAACATTTATCATGTTGATTGTTTTCTCCAATTCACAAATTGGTGCATGTAAATTTTTCAAAATTCAAAATTAATGCTCTAGAAGCTCTCAATATAACTTGTAATAATTTTATCATGTTGTGTAATGGCTTTTGATATACTTTACTATAATGTAGATGGTTCGGGAATGGATGTACGGTACTGACCGACGCTCTGGCGAGTTCATTAATGGCGTGCATGAATTCATCCGTGTTGCTGATGCAAACAAGCACAATGGTTTTGTATTCTATCCATGTAATGGATGTAGGAATCACAAGGATTACTCTGACTCAAAAACCCTTCACAGCCACCTGTTGAAGTCCGGCTTCATGCCCAGTTATAATTGTTGGACCAAGCACGGAGAGAGAGGGGTTATAATGGAAGACAATGAAGAATAGGAGGAGGATGACAACTATCATGGTTTCCCTGAGTAATGGAGATACTTCCATGGGGATCTCAAGGGAGGATGAAGAAGAGACACATGATGAACCCAGTGATGATCTTGGTGGACCATTGCCGATGCACGAAGAGATTGTCAAACCGAAAAGGATAGGGAGAAGTTCAATCACATGCTAGAGGATCACAAAAAGTTGTTGTACCCAAATTGCGAAAAATGGTCGAAAAGTCAAGCAAGACACCTGGAATTGCTGCGATGGAAGGCTGAGTGTGCTATACCTGACTCCTCATTTGAAAAGTTGCTGAAAATGATGAAGAATATGCTTCCAAAAGATAACGTATTGCCCGCCAGTACGTACGAAGCAAAGAAGGTTGTCTGCCCTCTAGGTTTAGAGGTTCAGAAGATACATGCATGCCCTAATGACTGCATCCTCTACCGCGGTGAGGAGTATGAGAATTTAGATGCATGCCCGGTATGCACTTCACTTGATAAGATTAGACGAGATGACCTCGGTGACGTTGAGGCGAGCCCGGAAGAGGGTTCCTGCGAAGGTGATGTGGTATGCTCCTATAATACCACGGTTGAAACGCTTATTCAGAAACAAAGAGCACGCCAAGTTGTTGCGATGGCATAAAGAGGAACGTAAGTCATATGGGATGTTGAGACACCCCGCTGATGGGTCGCAATGGAGAAAAATCGATAGAAAGTATCCGGACTTTGCAGATGATGCGAGGAGTTTATGGTTTGGTCTAAGTACAGATGGCATGAATCCCTTTGGGGAGCAGAGCTCCAGTCACAACACCTGGCCCGTGACTCTATGCATCTATAACCTTCCTCCTTGGTTGTGCATGAAGCAGAAGTTCATTATGATGCCAGTGTTGATCCAAGGTCCGAAGCAACCCGGCAACGACATTGATGTGTACCTAAGGCCATTAGTGGAAGAATTTTTACAATTGTGGCACGAACCCGGGATACGCGTGTGGGATGAGCACAAGCAGGAAGAATTTAACCTCCGAGCATTGCTTTTCGTAACAATCAATGACTGGCCTGCTCTTAGTAACCTTTCAGGACAGTCAAACAAGGGATACAATGCATGCACACACTGTTTAGATGAGACTAAAAGTATATATTTGGAACATTGTAAGAAGAATGTATACAATGAGCATCGTCGATTTCTTTTGGCCAAGCATCCCTTAAGAAAGAAAGGCAAGCATTTCAACGTGCATGTCACCGACGAAGCCTAAGGAGCGTCAGCCGATTGATATATTTGATATGGTCAAAGATTTGGATCAATGGTAACCTTTGGAAAGGGTCACGGAGGAAAATCGTTCATTAGAAGACTGTTGAAGGACATGCACCCATGTGGAATAAGAAATCTATATTTTGGGAGCTACCATATTGGAAATTCTTAGAGGTCCGCTCTGCAATCGATGTGATGCATGTGACGAAGAATCTTTGCGTGAACCTGCTAGGCTTCTGGGCGTGTATGGGAAGACAAAAGATACACCGAAGCACAAAGGACCATCAACGTATGAAAGACCCAGATGGCTGCATCCGTAATGGTTTCAAGGTCATGCCGACTACGCTCTTACCAAACAAGAGAAGGAAATATTTTTTGAATGCCTAAGCAGTATTAAGGTCCCGTCTGGCTTCTCGTCGAATATAAAGGGGATAATAAATATGGCAGAAAAAAAGTTCCAAAACCTAAAGTCTCATGACTTCCACGTGATTATGACACAAATGCTTCCGATTGCATTGAGGGGGCTTCTACCAGATAATGTTCGATTACCCATTGTGAAGCTATGTGCATTTATCAATGCAATCTCTCAGAAGATAATCAATCCTGAAGATCTATCACGGTTACAGAATGATGTGGTCCATTGTCTTGTCAGTTTTGAGTTGGTGTTCCCACCATCCTTCTTCAATATTATGACGCCTTTTCTTTGGTTCACCTAGTCGAAGAGATTTCCATTCTCGGTCCTGTATTTCTACACAATATGTTTCCCTTTGAGAGGTTCATGGGAATCTTAAAGAAATATGTTCAGAATCAGTTAGGGAAGGAAGCATCTCCAAGGGCTATGGAACAGAGGAGGTCATTGAATTTTGTGTTAAATTTGTTCCTGACCTTAAGCCGATTGGTCTTCCTCAATCGCGGTATGAGGGGAGTCTGAGTGGAAAGGGTACTCTAGGAAGGAAATCAATAATATGTAGAGACGGACATTCTTACACCGAAGCACATTACAGATTGCTCAGAATTCTATCTTGGCAGCCATATATCGAGGAACACAAGAAAATCTTACGCTCCAACAACCCCGAAAGCATGACTCTTGGATTAGAGATGAACACATGAAGAGTTTCATGGTTGGTTGCAACATCTCATCAAAACAACACTCTTGGAGATCAGCTATACTTGTTGTCTAGGTCACCATCTTCGACTATATCGACTTTCCAAGGGTACGAGATAAATGGGTATACATTTTACACGATAGCCCAAGATAAAAAGAGCACCAACCAAAACAGTGGTGTCCGCTTTGATGCAACAATGGGTCAAAGACCACATATTATGGTTACATAGAGGAGATATGGGAACTTGACTATGGACCTACTTTTAAGGTCCCCTTGTTTCTGCAAATGGGTCAAGGCATGTGAGGAGGGGTTGAGGTAGACAAGAAATACGGAATGACATCGTTGGATCTCAACAATCTTGGGTACTTAGACGAACCATTCGTCCTAGCCAATGATGTGGCTCAGGTTTTCTATGTGAAGGACATGTCAACCTAGAAAACGAAAAAATAAGAAAAAGAATACATCAGACGATGAGCCAAAGCGCCACATAGTTCTTTCAGGAAAAAGAAACATTGTGGGAGTGGAGGACAAGACAGACATGTCAGAAGATTGTGATAAGTTTCATGAAATTCCGCTCTTCGCGGCGAAGGATGATCCAAGCATCATGTTAATGAATGAAGATGCTCCATGGATACGACGGGATCAGAAAGGAACACACGCGAAGAAATGATATGTAATAATTGTAACATTTTATGAGTGAAGATGTTCCATGCATGTGTCCATTTTTATAGTGTTGTCTGCAAACAATCTTGAGTGTGTTAGTCCCGTTTTGTGGCTGGACCGGGACTAAAGGAGGGCCTTTAGTACCGATTCATACTTACCATTAAGATCTGATCTCCAAACGCGTGATGTCACATATTAGGGAGTGCCTCTATGACCAGTTTCTCGGAGATACCGGAGGACTGGGCTCCGTCGGCATCTCCACAAACCGGCCGTAGTGGTATCCTCGCTCGAAAACCATCTTGCAGCTTGTAACTTCTCTAACTAGATCAATACGCGAGCTAACTAATTTCACATATTAGAGTGCCTCTATGACAGTTTCTCGGAGATGCCGGAGGATCGGGCTCCGCCAGATATCCTCAAATCGCCGTAGTGGTGTCCTCGCTCTAAACCATCTTGGAGATGCCTCAAACTGGCTGGAGGACTGTACTCACAAGGATGCCTATTTATAGTACAAGCAGCTCGGCATAATGTCGACACTCACGACATAATGTCAACACTCACCCCTATTATTAGTGCTGACTCATGTTTAGTCTCGGTTGGTGTCTCCAACCGAGACTAAAGGTTCATCTGTAGTACCGGTTGGTGACACCATCCGGGACAAGGTACAAGCCGCACGACATAATGTCGACACTCACCCCTATTATTAGTGTTGCCTGGCCCAGTCTGCCGCAATCCCTTCAGTCGCGGTTGGTTTCTCCAACTGGGACTAAAGATGAACCCTCTCTTTATATAGGCATTTCCCTCTATTTATTAGGTAACACTCAAGACATTTATTAATATTAAAAACCGGGACTAGCTAACACTCAGGACTAAAGCCGCCCCCTTTAGTCATAATCATGCCTAGTCCTATAGTACGCAGCTTCAGGGTCTTCATCGTCATCGTCATCATCATCGTCATCGTCACCTGCCACTCCGGGGATCCTCAGCCCATCCATGGCATATACCAGGGGCCATTCTAGCCTCGGATTCACGGCGGGCGGGGGAGGGGTCTCCTGAAAGACGATGCCGCTACCACCGGGACGGCGTGGGGCCTGTGGCGGGTGGACTCGTGGGCACCGCAGGCGAGGATGGTCTCCCCCGACGATGTAGCGCATCACTCCGATGATAGAACGGTTCGCCCACCACAGACGTCGACCGGCTTCGTTGTGGTTCACCGGTGGCGGGCCATCACCCTCGTACCTGGCGAGCTCCCTTTCCCGCCTATTAGCGAAGAAGGCATTCCAGGTGTCGTAGTTGTCGGGATCCCACTGGGGATCCATCCGCTGCTCCGACGTTAGCTCGTGGTAGAAGTGGTTTGTGATGGCCGCCTGGCGTGCGGGACCTTGAGGGACAGGAGGGACAGGAACCCCTCCAGCGCTCAGCATCCAGCCGGCGAGCGGCCGATAGCCCGGCGGACAAGGGTAGTTGGAGGCGAACAGTGCCTCGGTCTCCTTGAGGGTCAGAATGGCCCAGTAGGCGTTGTCCATTGTTCTAAGAGAGGAAGGTGTGGATAGCCATGGCGCGATCACCCTAAATATAGAGGGAAAGGGCGGGAAAACTTGGCGTGAAGCTTTGGGAAATGGCGGGAAATATCTTTAGTCCTGGTTAGTGACTACATCCGGGACTAAAAGGTCTCGTAGAAAGGAAAGGGAGGGAAAACTTGGCGGGAAGCGGTGGGAAATGGCGGAAAATATCTTTAATCCCGGTTTGTGACTACAATCGGGACTAAATGGATATTATATTAAGATTCTTTATATTTTTCTGATAATAATAGACATATTATTTGTGTTATTTGGATTATTACAATAAATGATATGATTTTCCAAAGTTTTTATATTAGTTTTGAATTAAAAAAAGAAAATTTACAAATGAAATAATTTATAAATGATGCAAACAGATAAATGGATATTATATTAAGATTCTTTATATTTTTCTGATAATAATAGACATGTTATTTGTGTTATTTGGATTATTACAATAAAAGATATGATTTTCCAAAGTTTTATATTTGATTTGAATTAAAAAAGAAAATTTACAAATGAAATAATTTATAAATGATGCAAACAGATAAATGGATATTATATTAAGATTCTTTATATTTTTATGATAATAATAGACATATTATTTGTGTTATTTGGATTATTACAATAAAAGATATGATTTTCCAAAGTTTTTATATTTGATTTGAATTAAAAAAAGAAAATTTACAAATGAAATAATTTAGAAATGATGCAAACAGATAAATGGATATTATATTAAGATTCTTTATATTTTTCTGATAATAATAGACATATTATTTGTGTTATTTGGATTATTACAATAAAAGATATGATTTTCCAAAGTTTTTGAATTAAAAAAGAAAATTTACAAAAAAACAATTAGTCGCGGGTCTTGGCTGGATCCGGGACTAAAGGGTGCCTGCGCGCGCGAAAACGAAGCGGCCGAAAAAACCCTTTAGTGCCGGGCCGTGGCTTAACCCGCGACTAAAGAGGGGGTCTTTAGTCGCGGGTTAAGCCACGACCCGAGACTAAGGACCCTTTAGTCGCGGGCGGTGGCTTAGCCCGGTACTAAAGGTCCGTCTATATATATTCTGCGCGCCAGGGGGCTGCCCAACACTTAGCATTTCTCGACGAACGAAGCATCGAAGACGCAGGGGAGGTGCTGCCCAGACGCCGATTCCACCGCGTCGTCGCCCGTGCTCCACCGTGCCGCCACGCCGTGAGTGCTCCGCCGCTCCGCCGTGCCGCCACGCTGTCCTGGCTGCAACGCCGCTGTATGCCCCGCTCGCAACGCGCGCCATGCCCCGCCGCTAACACGCGCCGGGCCGGCCACGGCCATGCGTGCTCCGTACCGCAATGCCTCGACGTGCGTTTTTTAGCTAGGAATTTTTAGTTTCATTTTTTTATATCTTAGTAGCATTTTTAGTATCTTAGCATTTAGTTTCTTTTTTTAGAAATATATAATTGCTTTTAGTTTCTTTTTTTAGAATATATATTTGTTTATATAATTGTTTTTAGTTGTTTTTAGGAATATATAATTGTTTTTAGTTTCTTTTTTTAGGTATATATAATTGTTTATATAATTGTTTTTAGTTTCTTTTTTTAGGAATATATAATTGTTTTTAGTTGTTTTTAGGAATATATAATTGTTTTTAGTTTATTTTTTTAGGAATATATAATTGTTTATATAAATGGTTTTAGTTGTTTTTAGGAATATATAATTGTTTATATAATTGTTTTTAGTTGTTTTTAGGAATATATAATTGTTTAGGATTAGGATTATTGTTTTAGTGATTTTTTATTTTATTTATTAAGATTAGAATTAGGATTAGGATTAGGGTTATTTTTTTGTTTAAGTTATTATAATTAGGATTATATTGTTTTAGTTATTAGGATTATTGTTTTTTCTAACCTGTTTAACTCTCTTTTTGTTAAAGATAATTAAGTCATGGATCCATCCGAAGATCCTGGTCGCATCGGTGAAGGTTTTCTTCAGGGCATGATAAGAGGTGAAATTCCTCTTATTACTACCGGCGCCGAAGATATTTTGCTCGAGGAAGAGATATCCTCATATCTGAATCCATCCGGTGATGGACTAGAGGAAAACCTAATGTACCAAGGGGAAGACCAGATGGACGAAGGGCAAACAAATAACAACAATAATGATGGCCCCTCGACAGGATCCGGCGAGGTACATATATATATATGTGTGTATAAAGTCTCGTGTTACCTCTATTCATTAACTGATCTAGATATATATTAATCACTCTCTCTTCCTCTTTTAGCCCACCAGATCGAAGCAATCGACAGCTCGAACGAAACGAGGGCCGAACAAAAAGTTGGATGGTAATCCGAGGTTCACCATCAAATAAATAGATGATGATGGTGAACCGATTGCTCTAGAGAAGCACCGGAGGATGTTTATAAATCAATGCGGGGTGCTTGTTAGGGACAACCTGCCGATCACCATCGAAGAATGGAATAAGTCAAAGAGAGCCGGTGAAGAATCCAACAGCTATGTCACCGATGATGCCAAAGATGACCTTTGGCAGAAGCTCATAGCGCATTTCATACTACCTCTAGAGTATGAGGAATTTGAGGTAGATGGTATTACCCCAAGGCCGGGTGGGCTTGAAAATCGAGCGAAAGTCAAGAAGTGGGCACTAAGCAAGATGGCTGAACTGTACCGGAACCACAAGAAAAAATTATACGCGAAATATGTCGCGAAAAAGAAAACTCCAGACTTCAAAGGAGTAAACGAGAAGTTGAGAGAACAGTGGCCCGATTTTGTACAGTACAAGAAATCTGATAAAGCAAAGGCAAAGTCGGCAAAGAACGCGTTAAATGCTGCCAACAAGAAATACCATCATAAAATGGGGACAGGTGGCTACAAGAGTGTCGTCCCTAAGTGGGAAACTATGGAGAGGGATATGAGGGCTAGAGGCGTCACTCCTGGTACAGATAGATGGCCCGAGAGGTCAAAGAACTGGTGGTACGGGCACGGGGGATCCTTGGACCCAGAAATAGGGAAGACATTATTTCATGATAAAATTCTAAAACCCTCCCAAGACCTTATTCAAGCAATGAACGATGCTCAATTGGGATTGTTCCGTCCCGAGAGAGAGAACGACGAGCTGACACGCGCCCTAGGGAATCCTAAAAAGGGAGGACGAACATGAGGCGAAGGCGCCGGTGTCTCGTGGAAGAAAGGGTTTTCTCAGTACGATGCCAGTTACAGAAGCCGTCAGAAAAAGAAGGACCGGGAGGCAGACCGGATCTTCGGGGTAGAGCAGGACCTAGATGATCTGAAGAACCTCATGCATGAAATTAGCCAAATGCCGTCGTCGTTAACTCACCCGCGGTCTGATGATCCTGCATTGGATCTTAGCCAACGGAGAAGCAGCGTGGCTTCCACGGAGGTCCGTGCTGATGATCAAGCACTGCTGGATGATGCACCGGCTCCTCACTACCCCGTGGATGATGTCAGAGAGATGGCACAATGTGAGCTACATCAGCCAATGAACAACCTGTCCTTCAAGGTGGCGATCAGCACTGCTTTACCTTGTCTACCTGGAGCACTCAACCATTCACTTCTGATTCTACCAGGCTATGCTCGTGTCACGGTGGATGACATAGTGGAGGATTTTGCGGACCTAGAGATTGAAATCGCTACGCCTGAAGGCCTTACGAAACTAGGAGATGTCAAGCGCAACATCATTCTATGGAATAAGAAGTACATCAATTTTCCAGGCTCGGCGCCAAGGCCACCGACTCCAAGGAATCCAAATCCACCCCGCATCAAATATCGTCAACCTCCAAGTCCACCCCTACCTGATTATCGCCAACCTCCAAGTCCACCCCGCCCCGCTGACGATCGCCGCAGCAGGAGTACATCAACTCGATCTCCGCCTCCACCTCCGTGCAATACTACTACCTCGTCGAAGAAACGGAAGTTCGACGGTCCCCCGCGCCCCACATCGAAGAAAGGTCAAACATCGAAGATAGTCGATATCCCGCCGGCTCTTCCAAAGAGACCTTATGACAAGACCGATGAGGAAACTAACGCGGATGTGGCTGCCCAAGTTAAGGCGCATTTTGCACCAAAAAGCCTGAGCCAAAGCCGGTATATAACAAAAAAACCAAAAAGTGGGCTAAGTCCTTTCTTCAGCAACCATCCCAGATATCGATGAATCTGGAATCAGACTATGACCGGGAGATTATTAAGCAAGCACAGAAGAAAAAAATCACATGTGCAAAAAGCGGGAAGCAAGTTGCCCAACTCGGAGCACAGAAGAATCAATCGGTCGCCCCGCTCAAAGTCATTTCAGACCTCGACAAGGCCTTCAGAGCTGAAATGGATATGGACATGCAAATAATGGACCCTAGAGCCCGTAATAGTGCTGCACTTATGAGAATCATTGTATTGCAGGCCAAAGCACTTGCTAACGAAGCAAATATGTCTCTTGGTCAATATTTAGGCTATGAAGATACGCCAGTGGGTCAGATAGTACGACAGTATGTCCAAGGGGAGCCTCTAGTCAGTAATGAGGAGCTCACGCGTCTATCCACACATATGCGAAATCTGCATGAATGGTACATGTCGCAAGCATAAAAAAAGCATCAGAAAGATTGGTTTTCGGTGGACGTTAGAATGGAGCATCACTTCAAACCATATTCGATACAGGTTCAAATGACCGAACTGTTTCGGTTATACAACCAGCGCGCCCTCGATAAATCTATCATTGGTTGCTACTGTCTGTAAGTTATTTATTTCTATAATTAAGTTTGTAGCTTTAGCTCGTTTATTGCATTTAATATATTATCCTAACTATATATATCCTTTTGTATGATGATATTATATTCTGCAAAATGAAGATGCTTGAATGCAAAAGAGCTAGAAGATACGATGTTGGGTTCATTGACCCATATATCATTAATGAATATACGTTAAAGAATCACCCCAAAGACGTGGAGGAAGACCTGTCCAGGTTCTTAACCGAGAATAATTTTGTTAAGGAAATACTTCTTACAAGTTCAAGTGAGTGTTTATATCTTGTACATATTTTATTTTTGCATACTCGATGAGCTATATATGCATGTATGCTTATGTAAACGTCCGCAGATTCCACTGGATCTTGCTAAACATTCGAGTTGACAACTCCCTAGTTGAAGTCCACGACTCATTAAGTTGGGACCAAGAGAAGTGGAGCGACATGAAAGCAATGCTCCATAAGTAATTTCAATCATTATCGCATTATATCGTCCTCTTTCATTCATTTCCTTATATCAAGTAACTAATAACTCCTTTGTTCATTTTTTTTGCCGAGCAAGTGTTAGACACGGTTCAGACAGAAAATACCAGGTTCATTCAAAGAAGATCTAACTTATAAAATGACGAAGAGTTTACAGCAGCCACCGGGAAGTCGTTTATGTGGATACTACGTCTGCGAGTACATCCGCGAGTTGACCAGTGAGCGGAAAGTTGATTCACATTATATTTATGATTTGCGAGAGAAACTAGAGCCAGACCAACGCATAAGAGCAATTCAAGAGGAGCTGACGGGATTTATGATGAAGGAAGTTCTTGATGTACATGGAGAGCATTATGCGGATGACGTGGAACTCGATTTGCCTTAGTCATCTCCATGTAGCTCATATGATATATATATTCATCAATGACCATGTAATTTTAAAACATTTCTTCCTTTTGATATGATTGATTATATGTATGCTTGCAAGGGATCGATTAATTATATAAATGCATCGACGTGTAGTGTGTATGTAGTAGTGTATAATATGTATACTGAAATATATGTTTGTTATAGTGAAACACAAAACGAAAAAGGAACAAAATGGCAAAAAAAAAAGGAAATACACAATCTACGCCAGGCAGAAAATGTGTTCTTCGCCGGCAGAAATCTTTTAGTCCCGGTGGTGTTACAGCCGACTAGAGGGTTTCGCCCGCGCTGAAACAACCACGTGGCTGTTATCGATCATGGGCCGTTGAGCCGGACTAGAGGAGGCTCTAGTCCCTGCAGTCCCGCCCAAAACCGACTAGAGCCCATTATGCCCCGGATGAGGCCTTTTTTCCACCAGTGTTTTATGGTTTTGGTTTCTGTTTTCTGTTCCGCCCCACCGTTCGTGACCCGAAAAAAACCGTAAAACGCGACCATTTTACGGTGTCCGCTAGAGATGCTCTTAGCCAACAAATTAAAAGTTGGCCACATGATGGTTCCAAGAAAGATTGATAGCTCCCATGTTTGCAACTCACAACACTCACCGCGGCATGGTGCGTGAGAAATCAGTAGCGACTAGCGACCGGTAATTTACCGACCGTAAAGTGCGCCAGTCCGTCCTAGGTGAACTCGCAGCCGATCGAATCTTGAATTCTTGAATACCCACGGCGGCGGCGCGCGCGCGTAGATACCGTGTTTACGAAGTTCAAGCTAGCGCTTTGGGCTGGCCACTACTACAGATGAGACTGAAAATTGAAGACGCACGATTAGTCCGGCTCTCATCGACCGACCGTGATGGCGCCGCCGGCCTTGCTTTCTAGGGCCGCTCTTGTGGGCACGGGGCGGCCTCTCGCCCCTTCTCCTCCAAGGCCCCAGCGCGGGCACGTCGCCAGCGCCCCGACGCCACGCACAGCGCGTCGCGTGATCATCCCCGCGCCGTTCGTATGATGATTGCTCTGCCTCACTCGATCGCGAACTAACTCTCGATCTGTTTCAAACCTTGGGTTCGATCGCACGGCAGCTCTGCACGCGTCGTGGCGACGAGGCCGTCGTCGACGGTGGCTCCACGGGACCCTTCGCGTGGCCGACGGGGGTCGAGGACCCTCCCAAGTACGTGAAGGAGGACTTCCTGGACATCCACCGCCGGTTCGTGCGCGAGTCCAAGGAGGCGTCAGCTGCGCTCAAGGCGGCGGCCGCCGACCCTTGCGGCGCGCTCGTCGACAACTTCCACAACCTCCGCTCGCTCAAGACCGTCTACAACGTCGAAGACTACCACATCGGCATGCCATTCGGTACGGCACACCTTCCGATTACTACTACTAGCACCGAACCAAGTTCACTCTCATCCAAGAGTTGGTTGTTTCAGTCTCGTCTAAAAGTTCAGTAATCTGTTTCTTCTTCTTCTTCTTCTTCTTCTTCTTCTTCTTCTTCTTCAGGTGCGTTCATCGCGTGCATTAGTTGCTATCAGCTGTGGAATCTGGATCCCTCGGCGTTTCTGTACGTTGCGCTGGGCTACGCGTTCTACAAGCTAAGCGTCATGGCGTCGCAAGTCCGGAGACAGGGGTTCTCGAATGACCTCTTTGGGAGGCTCAAGTTCGGTCAGTTTTCCTCTACTATATATATGGTCTCCTTGCTCCCATTGATGCTATCAGGTTCGAATCAGCACTGGCTTAATTTTCGTCACCATATTATTTTTCACGATCATCGAGGTCATCTTATATTGCATTGGTCAATTATTTCTCGTCCAGATGTGCAAACCATTTAGATGTCTAATTGCCCAGCAAAGTTACAAACATTCCAGTTGAGTAGCTTAAGCTGTGATAACATGATCAAGGTAGCGACAACATGTCAACCGCTCAGCACGCCGCCGACTACAGGTATAGGCGTCGGCTGGCCGATGAACCACTAGCGTTTGCAAAGCACAACAGTCAACAGGCTAGGAAGAAACACAATAAAAACGGCCGGAGCCCGCCGTGCCGGCTACAGGTTCAGCATAACTATCGGTGGGGCTACATAATCCATAACAACGAATCGACTGGACGGCGTCGCCGTAAATTAGTCTGGGTACGTGGACTCCCTGAGGAGCTCAGCCATCTGGCCCTCGTGCAGCACGAACGCCGGCCTGCTCGTATCCTCGGACAGGGCTGCCAAGCCTTGGAGGCTGTCATGCGGCAGCTGCTGCTGGAACAGCCTTAGGTACTGTTCGTGGATGTCTTCGTTGAATTCGCTCTCGTGGCAGATTAGGCCCAGCTGCTTGCATGCGCTTGCTTTGGCTTTGCGACTAGTCATGATCATGGACGAGGCTTTGGTTACCGGCCGCTCGCTGCGCCGCGACACGTACGGATGAGGAGGAAGAGGTGCCGCCGAACACCGAGTGTGACTTGGTCCGCGGGATGTTGTCTGGGTCTAGCGACCAGACCCACACAAACAGCCCACAGCCCAGCCGTGTTGTCCTTGAGGATGGAGCGCCGCTCCACATGATCCACTTGCAGGCGCCCCCGAGGATGGACTTCACCGTGTCGCCGTCGTCCCAAGCGCTGAGCGGGGCGCCCTCGATGACGACGCGGCAGTAGTACCGCCACGTTTGCGGACGACCGTGCCCCGTGGGAGACCAGGTCTTGAACACCATGGTCCCCCGCCTCAGCTGGATCGAACGACGCTCGTAGAGGAGGTCGCACTGCCACGTCTCCCTGAGGCGAACCAGGAAGTCGTCGGGGAAGGTGGCAGAGACATGGATGTCCTCCCAGGCGATGGACGAGGTGCTGATGTTGATGCGTGAGTCGGAGACGAGGATGGCGAGGTGCGCGCGCCTCATCTCATGGGCGTCCGACTCCATCACCGGCGTGCTGACCGACGAGCTGAACTCCTCGAGCGGCCGGTTGGCCGGCAGCGGTCCATCTTGTCCCGCTGCATGGCAACGCGCGTAGCCTGCCCGCGCTGCAGCACCAGGCTCGACGCGACGACCGAACGCGACAGGGGCAGTGACGGCTCAGCGGGGGGAGGGGGGAGGCGGCGGCGGCCTTTTATCTGGGCAGCGTCTAGTGAAGTGGCCCAGGCGCTTGCACCGAACACAGCGGACCTTGCTGGTGCACTTATGGACGAGGTGCGAAGGGGAGAGGCAGCGGAAGCAAAGGCTCTGGGGCCGATTTGAATGAGGGCTTGCGCAGGCCGCTGGATTCCTCTGCTTCTTCTCAGCATGCGCATGGCCAGGAGAGGAAGGCTTAAACCGCCTCCACCAGAATCTGGGCATCACTTCCTTCCAACTTTCCTCCCGAGACGGCGAGATCCCATGGCTTGAATTCGGATCCCAGTCAACAGGGGCAACAATAACTGACCGGAGCCGATGCGCCGCAGTGCCCGCAGCCGCCGCGGACGGCAAGTCTCGATCTTCGGCGACGATTTGGGGCACCACCCCAGGCAGAAGAGGTGGGGGAGGGGGAGCGCTTCTCCCAGTTGTAGGCCACTCCCCCCCACTGGCACCGCGCCCAGGCTAGCCGCCGAGACCGCTGGCTCCGCAGCCGCGGCAGGGCACGCGCCCTCGGCCACCACGCCAATCCCAGGCGCCGACGATGCCTTTGAATGCGCCGCAGGGGAAGCAGCACCCGCCCGACGCAGCACGCCGCAAGCGCCATCAACACCCGAGCAACGGGATCCTAAGATCAGATTCGGGGTAATCGATCCGAAGAGGATCTCAAGCCCCACTGGCGCGGCGGGTCGCGGGGTTGCAGGCAGCAGGGGAACGATAGGCTTCAGGGCCAGGGGTGGATGCCGCGGGGGCGGGTGAGTTGGATGCCACGGCCTGGAGCGACCGCGGCGGGGGATGGGCTCTCGTGCTCTCACTCATTCTCTTCCTCGTTCTTTTCGATTCTCCGGTTTATTTATTGACGAGTAAAATGTCCGTGCGTTGCAACAAACATATATATTCAAATGATTTAAAATTAATTATATCTTAACATATACTCTTAGAATCCTCATGCACAGCATGTAACAATGTCTTTCTCTTATTTCTTGGCATGCACATCAAGCGGTAGTGTCTTATTTTTTTTCCTTTCATATGTCATAATCAGCATTAAATAGTACTCCGTTTGTTCATAAAATATAAAATGTTTCGGCAAGCAGAGGAAGTATCACAGAATCACAAAGTGATAGGAAGAAATAAAAAATATAGCTCATCACTCCTGTACGAATAGAAGTTGAAAAACCGTGAAATATAGAAGCTTCGGTGTAGCTATGCTCTCCTAGGGTCGGGTGCTCCTTGATATGTTCTCTGTTTTTTCCATGTTTATTTATGTGCTCCTATAATTTCTTTTATTTTTTCCCTATTTCTCTCGGTTGTCGAACCTTTGACAATAAGTATTACCGAAGAATCAAATATGCGAGAACTATATAAAAGTAACATAAAGAATGGCAAAGATCATTTTCCTGACATTTACAACGTGAATATCACCATTAGCTGCAGAAGGAAGGATATCGGTATTTTATAATGCCAAACAGATTTCAGGTTTCTGGAAAAATTTAGACGAAAAGAAAAGAACTTCCGGAAAACACATTCTTCAATAGCTTGGCCGCCAAAGCCATATCTTGTCATCCAATTTGCTTTAGGATATGTGTAATAACACCTTCAGTTAAATCCATTTTATAATAAGCTAGTCCCTCGTATTTTTTAGAAAGGACCGCGTCCACTCATCCTAACTACCAGAGGATTCATATAGGATTCAAATCTAGAAGATTCAAGCGTGATTCATACACAAGAAAATCCACCTAATCAACACATGATTCATACAGGTTTGTATATAACTCATCCAAAAATAAATAGAGGATTTGTACAAATGGAGCAAATAAGAACCGTGTGCTTCTCATCCCAGAGTATTCCATGTTGGTCTGGTACGTCTCTAAGATCCTTGGCAGCCTAGAAGCGAACCACGTTTTGCATATTTGCGAGCAGTTCCAAAGAAAACAGATCCCTAGGGAGATAAATCGGGTGTAGAGAACATATGTTGTCGTGCCATAGGAAATAGCTTATTTGTTTCACAGGAGGTAAATTGATATTGTGCCAGCAAATTTCAGTTAGAGTACAAAGCATGGCCTTCGTTATCTTAATAGGGAGATATTTGTAATCACGTGAATTCAGAGGGGCTAAGTTATGAAAGTGTATGTAGTAGAATAAAGGAAAAAAACGTAGTGCGTTAGCAGCAGAAAACAGAACATAGATTGATAACAAATAAAATTATCAATGTCATGCCAACAAACTATGGAGAGGTCACAAATGATTCAAAAGCTTCAAATAATTTCGTGAAAAAACAGTAATCACCAACAATTCCTTGTCCCAATATGTATAATACTTACTGTCAAAAAAAATATGTACAATACTTATGCAACTACAGTATGTAAAAAACAAATTAGAGAGTTGGTAATTTTGAGCAAATTTTGTCGTTATCTACTCATTTCATGTCATGTTTTCCCATACCTAACTGATGGAAAGAAAATTTATACTAATCTTTTGATGAGACAAGTCCATTTAAGAGTTCTGAAGCGATATAGATATGTTTTCACATGGTTTTATACATACTATTTTCCGTGTTCTGTTATAAAAAAGAAACATGGAGCTCTTTCGCAGAAACTTTTAGATACCAACATATCCATACAAAATGTGCTCGTTGATTCAGCAAAGGTTTCACAAATACAACAGGCTACCATATCTCCTTCCGATCATGGGTAAAAATACCAGGGTAGATCCGTAAGTGTAACAATAATGTGGCTAGCAATGGAGAGAAAACAACTTTGTAATAATATGAATAGTATACGCAACTCCTGACACTTTGAGCCAAACCTTTCAACTATATGGACTGCCTAGTTGGATGTGTCTCCATTCTCATCCATCTTGGAATATGTTTCTGTAAAAGATTGAGCACCACATAAATGGGAATCAGTATGAGTAACTTCTCTAAACTGATAAGAGATCAGAATTCAAATGATTTTTGACAAGTGATGTTCACTAAACTGAATCAGATCATTTGTCGTACAAGTACATGAGCATGTACTTGCTTTAGATAGGACAAAATATTTTTCATCATTTTTCTGAAATTAAAAAGCTTTCATAGCCGTGCACAAGGGGTAATTCAGCCATGCAAAATAGCCACCTTATAGAGAGAAGTACTTTTTCTGAAGCTTTGTTAAGGTTCCTAATGTCATTGGCCAACAGAATAGTGCTGCATTAAGCAACTTGCCTTAATTTTGGTAACAACCCTAACAAGAACACTCTTCCCTCCACATTTGGTAGTAGCGACAACAACCATCTAGCTTTCTTGTCTCCGAAGAATGGAACATGAATGTATCATTGTTTTGTTCCATTAGCGACACGGTACCTTCACATCATGATCCATCCATTGCATAGCTAGCAGGAAGAGAGGTGACAGATTAACACAAATACATAAGAGGCAACCTGCTACCTTGCTTCATGGGTGATACAGATTTATAAGTAAATAACCAAACGGAGAAAGAGGGACCCAAAATAGTCTTGGTCTACAAGATCCAGCGGTTGAGACTGAGCAATATGAAACTGTGGCATCCAAGCCTATGTCATCCAGGCTTGGGTGTCATCTTCATTATCGGCCTTCAAGCTTCCTCGAGTAATGGCCATGATTAGCAACAACAAATGGGCAATCTAGCGTACATGAATTTGCAAGAAAGAAACTGAAAGTAGCAATTTAGTAGTAAGAAAAGAAATAAAATAATAACCATGTTAGGACCACTGATTTACCTGATGTTGAAAGAGATTTAGGATACCAAAGGGAAGATATGACTGAAGGAGGCTGGGTTTTGGCCATCAGGGTGAATAAACTGCATGCCATCTGACATTGAAACTGAAGTGAAACATCGGGCATACAGTGGAGCCCATTAAGAGTGTCTAAAAACGTACTTGAAAGATTTCAGTTTATTAAAGATAATTATGTGATAGGTCTGGGATATTAAGGATAATTATGTGATAGGTCTGGTATTTATCGCGCAAATATGATCTTAAGAAAGAGCTGCACCGCTGCATATATCCAATAAAATATGTTGGATTCTAGGATTGATCGATCAACCTGAGATTTGACTTGAAATCAATCAACCTGCATATATCTGCACATGCATCTTGTCCAAATAAAATGCTGTAATCTTGTCCCAAATAAAATTCTGTTAAGTTTAACACTGAACAATAAAAAAATCATCGATGGCAATAGAGAAAATTTGCTAGAGGACACCGTTGTTTTCCGGCGTTTGCTAAAACACACTGTTGGAATGTGGCTTTGCCCAGTACCATTATTATTTCGTGACAATTTGCTAGAACACACTGTACTGCCCAAAACGGAAAGTTTGACGTTTTAGATTACCTTTTTACCTTGTTGCAAATATGTCTAGAATTTTAATTGAAATACAAGATGTTTCAGATAGAAAAAACTATCCAGCCTTTTCTCAATTCCCTCGTTGATTTTTTTCTTAACCACGATGCTGCATGCTGCAATGGATGGCGACTTGGTCTGGATGTTCCAACTTGATGTGAACTTACGGCTAATTTTTTTTAAATAATACATTTTTTTATTGAATTGCACAAATAGTATATAAAACGGACAAATTGCAAATCTGTTGGTCGGTCGGCCGTTCGACAGACGACAGATTCGTCTGCTCAACATTTAAACATCGCTTCGTCTGCTCAACGGACGACATTGCTGTTCGTTCAACGGACGACACACTCTGCTGGGTTTGCAAGGTGTGTCGTCCGTTGAACGGACGAATGCAGTGTTTCGTCTGTTGAACGGCCGACCGACCAACAGATTTGCAATTTGTCCGTTTTGTGTATTATTTGTGAAATTGAATAAAAAAATGTATTATTTAAAAAAATTTAGCTTTAATTCATGTTCGGTATATGCATATGTTGGATTTTGTGAATTTGAATTAGAGAAAAAAGTGTTCAAACCGGACATATGATGGTCATCCCAATAAAATTAGTCAAACTTTCCATTCCATCCCAATGAAATTATAATGGTACTCAGCAAAGACACATTCCAGCGGTGTGTTTTGGCAAACGTCAAAAAATAACGGTGTCCTCTAGCAAATTTTCCCCTGGCAATACCATACAACACTGAGATGGATCTAATTAGACGGATCTGATTAGAAAGAGGGGCTAGCTTACCTCTGATTAGAGAGCTGACTAAGGCCAGAGCCATACACCGTGTCTACCAAGTGCACAGACCCCTTCAGCATCAAGGATGCGTGCGTCCCTGCTGCTCCTCGGAGGTGTCGTCGCTCGCACGGCCGCAACAGAGCCCCCAATCGTTGGACTGACGTAGGCGGTAGAACATCGGCTTGGGACCAGAGGGAAGCGGCACGCCACGGCCGGAGGATCGGCTAAGGGGTGGTGCGCCCTTTCATCTGTCGTAGGCGCGGTGGTGCACACACTTTTAATATCATGACTACGGATGGAGGTGCGCCCAATTTTTGGTGAAATAAAATCGTTCGGATGGGGAATTTGGAAACTAACATAGCACCACTGCGTGAATGGCGAGGCTCCGGTGGGTGGCGACGTTGAACACCTCGACCAGGCGCACGCACCTGCGCTTGAGGTCGACCTAGGCACGTCCCCTCGATCTCCCCGTATCGATGCTTGACGTCCAGAAGCTCCGCCAGGAGCAGAGTAGAGATGGGGAAGCCACAAGCCATGGTGGAGTTGAGTAGTACGGTGGGCAGATGGGCCGCGAGGGCGATGGTGGAGTTGAGTAGTTAGGGCGTGTTCGGCAGCTCCCCAGCTTCCAGCTTCTAAAAAATCCGGGACGGAGCCGCACCGAACACCCTAACTCCACGGAGTCCGATCCGAGAAGCTGACCAAATTTCCTTCACAGGCCGCGGAGCACCACTTTCAACGATTCCCGGATCAGCAAAAGCGTGGAGCAGCGATAAATTACCGGAGTATGCCACCGCCTAGTGAAAAAGTACCGTTTCACTGTGTGCAAAATACCCAATCGACTAGCCTTGCGTCTGTTGACCCGCACCAACCCCACGAATCCTATCGCCATGTTGCCTCCCGCTAGCTCAATCGTGCGCCTTGAGCTCAACTCTGCCACGGAGTCCTCTACCGGCGAAAGCGATGCCGCCTCGCCTTTCTCCTCATGCCCCACCAACCGCCGCTGCATCCCACCGCCCGACCTCTCCGTCCTCCGGCAACCATGCGGCCGTGCCCCATGCCCTACCCTCCGTCCGGCAGCCTACCTCCGCCTCTTCCAAGAAGTTGAGCGCCGCCCGCCTCCCGTGTGAACCAAAGACACCGCTTCCTCCGCCTGCGTCAACCGGCAAGTGGCAGAGGGATTCGACAACGCCCTGTCCCTCCCTCAAGTAGAAGCAAGATCGGGTTCCCCGCCCCGACCTCCGAAGCACTTTGAAGTGAATCGACGGGAGGACTGGGCGCTAGGAAGATGGCGAGGACCAGCGAGGCTGGAAAATTGCTCTTGTGGGCTCAGTCGACTTATTAAAACAGGTCCAAAACAGCTAAATGGGCTCCCAATGCATTCTGAAAACCGTGAAGCATCACCGAACATTTGGTGCTCCGTCCAGGAAGCTGGAAGCTGGCGCACGGAGCCGGATCTGAGGATTTTGAGAAGTTGGACAATTTCCGAACACGCCCTTAGTATACGGCAGAAGGGCGCAGAAGACTGGATGCCCTCAGCAGCGGCGGGCTGGCATTTATATGGAGCTCCGATGGTCACGGTCGCGCAGTTTTGGGGCTTGATTGACAGTTACACGCGGTATTTTAGGATCTGGATCTGCTGTTTCGTAGGAAGGATGTGATAGAGCACGACGAAGGGACCGAGCGTTCGACGAAGCCGGGCGACGTATTGTCGACAACGGAACCCGAACTTCTTTTTAGGTAGTATAATTGACAGTTACACGCGGTATTTTAGGATCCGGATCTGCTGTTTCGTTAGGAAGGATGTGATAGAGCACGACGAAGGGACCGAGCGTTCGACGAAGCCGGGCGACGTATTGTCGACAACGGAACCCGAACTTTTTTTAGGTAGTATAATTGACAGTTACACGCGGTATTTTAGGATCCGGATCTGCTGTTTCGTTAGGAAGGATGTGATAGAGCACGACGAAGGGACCGAGCGTTCGACGAAGCCGGGCGACGTATTGTCGACAACGGAACCCGAACTTCTTTTTAGGTAGTATAATTGATGCTTACGCGGTATTTTAGGATCCGGATCTGCTGTTTCGTTAGGAAGGATGTGATAGAGCACGACGAAGGGACCGAGCGTTCGACGAAGCCGGGCGACGTATTGTCGACAACGGAACCCGAACTTCTTTTTAGGTAGTATAATTGACAGTTACACGCGGTATTTTAGGATCCGGATCTGCTGTTTCGTTAGGAAGGATGTGATAGAGCACGACGAAGGGACCGAGCGTCGACGAAGCCGGGCGACGTATTGTCGACAACGGAACCCGAACTTCTTTTTAGGTAGCAGAGATTCTTGCTACCTCACCCAAATCCACGAAATTACTTTGTTTTGCCTAATCATCAAACTTTTTTTCTACTTTGCTCACCTTTCGGTCTTGCTGTCTAATTCAGTTTGATATGATAACTACACTCTGTCGAGCACTACAGATATAAGCGTCACAAAGGATGTCAGCCGTAGTTCATCGTATAATTTGCAAAAAAAAAGAGTCCATAATACATTCAAAGCCTTTCATATACTTACTTCATCAGATCCATATTAGTTGAATCAGGTTTATCTAAATTCATATGTATCTAGTTTAGATGCCGTATCTAGACAAGTTTAAATCAACTAATACGAGTAAGAGGACTATTTGGCCTAGAACTGAAATTTCAAGAGCTCGCTCCTATGGCCGTGCCGTCATGCCGCTCGCCGATGGAGGGATCGAGCAAGGCCGCATCGACAGAGGCCTGGTACTAGCGCGGTAGCGCCGGGGATCAAAGACGCGCCGCTCCCGTTCCCGCTCCGGCTTCCTCGCCACGTTCCCGTCCCCGACATCGAGCTCGCCCTTCCCTGCCCCTTCCTCGTCGACCACGCCGTCGGAGCACCGAAGCTCCTCCGCCGGCCGAGCCTAGCGCCAGCTTCTCTCGCGGACTTCCTCATCGCTACCCGCCCCAGTCACCTGCTCCTGTTCCAGCCAAACCTACTGCGAGCACCCTCCCCCAGCCTCCTGCAGTTTCAGTGAAACAATTCGCATAGTTCAGAGCATTATGTAGTTTGACTATTCTGATATTTTCTTACTCAAACTATTCTTAAATTTGATTCCTTGAAGTTCATAGTTCAGAGTGTATTTCATATGTCTAAGAGAGAGTGCTATGTTCATAGTTCAGAGTAGTTCATCATGTACTTCACTGTCAGTTCATACTTCAGAGTAGTTCATATGTCTAAGAGAGAATCATATGTTCATAAGTGAAACAGTTGTGACAGAACAAAGTGTGGATTAAGCATATAACCTAGTTAGTTGAAAGTAGCAGTGATGTTGTTAAACAATGGACGTCTTCGTTGCTGCTACCTATCACCACCTGCTCCCGTTCTAGCATAGAGGAGCCAAGCAACGATTCAGACAGAGAACACACGGAGCAAAACAAGGTTCAGTTCTGAATCAAAACAGAAGTTCAGTTCAGCAGCAAAAGAGTAGTTCGGTTTAGCAGAACAGCTGAGGAATGCCTGATCAATGGATATGCATCTTGTATCTGGCCTAAACATGAATCCACCAGATGCTCAAGATAAACCTGATGGAGCTCAGGCTTAACCTGCATATAATTTTGTCTTCACTGTCAGATAAAATGTACCCTTGTACATGCTCTCAGTAACATATGTCTGTTCTAGATAGTGTAAACTAACATCCGTGTAGCAACTGAAACAGTCAAATTAGTAATTTCTGGCCAACTATTTTTGTTGTGCACTAACCATTCCAATCTAACAGTGTCAGTGCTACATTTGGTGTTGCATTATTCATCAAACTGATTTGAAGAACATAAATGAGTAGTACGGCTTAGATCATGAGTAGTACTGCTAGGTGCATAGTGTTGATAGTAATGCTAGGTATAAAGAAATCTTTAGGTTCTGAATTTTACCAACAGGTTTTAACATAGTTATGCAAACTGAATGTTAAACAGTGTAAGACATTGCTCAAAAAACTTGCAAAGATGCACTTCCAATAAACTTGCACTTACTATTCATGATCATATGAAAAGGCGCAATATTATTGTTTTATCTAATTAGCTATTCATTTAACTTTGCAGGTGTTAATAGAGCTCAAAAAATTATACCCCAGTGTAACTCAAAACAAGGGAATACTTGCCTTACCTATCTTTGAAGCCCATCAAGGCTTCCATAAGCAAAGAAAAGTTTGATCCAGATGATTTAATTTTGAAAGCCATGCTGCCTTTTGAGTTTCATGTACCTCAACAGGGTTAAACTGACAGCCTGGCATACAAAAAGTTCCAGAATGATAACTTGCAGTTTGCAGATTCAGACAAACGCTGATGACTGACATCAGTTTGCATATGCAGATTCAGTCTTCCAATACATCAACTGAATCAACCACTTGGAAAATTGTTAGACAATGAGAAACTAAAATGAACATTTATATGTCACATTTTGGTGCTTAGCTTCACAACCAAGAAACAAAAATGAACATTCATATGTCACCAAGGTGAAGAAGTATCCTAAATAAGTGTTGCGGTTTTGAACCTAAGCTTCTATACTCACACCTGCACATAGTTTGCACCGGACCAACCCAATCAAACCTGTTACAACGGCCTGGTTTAAGGAACCGGCAGAAACCAGCGGAAACCGGGAATGCCCTCGATCGCGGAGTCGGGCGCATTGCCACCATGGCGAGGAGCCGAGGATGCAGGCTCGAGTGCGTCGACACCGCCGCGCCCGAGCCTCGCCATGGAGAGGACCGCGGAGTCCGGCGCGAGTGGGACGATACCCGCTACCAGACGCGGCTGACCGTGGCCGGCCGGACACGTACCGGCAGTTAAATCTGGGCGTTGTCTGGTCTCAAACCGTAAAAACCGCGAGCCCAAACCGCACCGCACCGGTTCACCGGTTTGTGTCGGGTTTTCCATGTTAAACCGTCCAAACCATAATAAAAGTATCTGGGCCGGTTTGAGGCGGATTGGAACCGGCTAAACCGTAAAACCGCATCAGATCTCACGAATCGAACACATCGCACTATCAAGAACCACGACCAAGCCAGCGATAGGGGCACAGCGGAGGCGAGGGCACCGCGGTCGGTGGAGGCGGAAGGCGTCGGCGCCGAGGATGCGGGGGACATGGCAGATCTCAGCGCCGAGAGGTTGCTGGAGGCTGGGAGATCGACGGAAGCGGAGGTTGCCGCCGGTGGTCATGGAGGAGAAGGGTTGGGTGCCCCTTCTCGCGGCAGCGGCGAGGGCGAGGCGGCAAGAAATTATTGAAAGAGGTCTGTCTCCGGTCTCCCTGATTGCTCTTTTGGTAAATTTTCAATGATTCTTAGTGTTGTACGTTGGAATCTTAGAGGGTTAAATAATCTAGCTCGGAGGAGTTCTATCTGTCTTTTTCTTAGCTCGTTCAATCAGTTGCTTGTGTGTGCCCAAGAGTCTAAGCTCCATTATGTGGATTATGTTGATGTAATGCAAACATTCGGCTCGGATTTTGATGGCTTCGATTATATCCCTGCTGATGGCACTCGTGGAGGTGTAATTCTGGCTTGGAGATCTGACAGGCTGCAGGTAAACACAATGCACAAAGGGGAGTTCCGCTGAGGTGTCCTCTCGCTATAATGCAAAATCCTGGGTTGTCACTTCCGTCTACGGGCCACAAGAAATTGAGGACACGGCGAGGTTCCTATAGGATCTGGTTCAGGTTGGGTCGTCCATTCAGTTGCCATGGATTGTCAATGGTGATTTCAACTTGGTGTATGATGTCTCGGAAAAGAGCAATGGTAGTGTAAACAGAAGGGTGATGAATATATTACGCCATACTCTGAACTCGCTTGCCTTGCAAGATATGCCTCTACTGGAAAGATGTCTGTAGTTGATCAGGCAAAGAGCCTTCTCTCGTGAAGAGAACTGGAAGCAGCCTTCTCCCGTGAAGAAGTCAGAAAGATTGTGATGGAGATGCCATCTACCGTGCCCCAGGACCTGATGGCGTTTCTGGTCTTTTTTCAAGCTGGGTTGGGATATTATTGCTGAAGATATGATGGCCGCATTGGAACACATTTTTAAAGGAAATTTCAGAAATTTCAAGCGTCTCAATTCGTCTTGAAAATATCTGCTAATTGCTTATGTTTCTCCTCGGCGAGAATAGATAGGACGACTAGACTAGCTTGGATATGGTCCAGTCTCCTTGTTTTGTGGCACTAGCTTGGATATTCACTTACTCCTATTTTGCTTCTAAATCTGGTGGTATTTCGGTGCATGCCTTTGATGTTTGGTTCCAGTGATATTTGATAATGAATCTAGTCAGTTAATCTACTCGTGTGGGCTAAATATGAGAGAATATATTATCAATGTTTAAAATATTTTTTATCTACTCATGTGGGTTAATTACTATACTTTTCAATTCTTTTTTTGGTTAAGTTGTCCATGCCCAATATTTTTCTCTTGAATTCTGATAGATCATATTGTAACTTTCAATATTATATTTCCAGGTCATTAAAACTTCTACGCAAGTTGAGAATTCACAACTTCAACTTGGCCAAAACCCCCATGCCCATGAGTTAATAAAGAGAGAAGGTGGATTTGACTCAACTTCTGCTCGAACAGGAATGAGGTTTCTAAAACCAACCGGGGTATGTGACATATACCACATATCATAGGACAATTTTTCCTACGTTTATGCTTCTTCCACGTGTGTCCACGTTTATGCTTCTTCTGTGATGATGTCATGTATTATTACATCCATGTGTACATATAAAAAATAGTTATTTCCATGGTTGTGCATTTTGCAGTAAGTCTACTTGTCAGGTGGCTCTTGCTCTAAGATAATACAGTATATGATGGACTCTTTAGAAAATTGTGTGTCTAAATTCATATTTTTTTCAGGCTAAAAAATCTTCTAAGCCAGTTGAGAATTCTCAACTTCAACCAGATGACAAACAATTGCAGATTCACACAAGTATGAAGAGCTTGCAGAAGGTAAAAACAGAGGATGTTGTATAAGTTCTATTTCTATTCTTGCTGTATAAGTAGTAACGTGTTTCCTATTATTTAAATTCATTAGAGCTCGGAGCTTTGGAGTGTGGAGAAATATGATTCTTGCAAGAATATTAGCGTATCAGGTATGCAGTTTCCCTTTTACTGTTGTGTGATTATTTTACTTGTCCTTGTTAGTTGTAATGTTCTCACAATTTAGTGTTCTTCTAGACTTACAACTTTCATCTGCTCACAATTCCAATCCTGCTTGTGATGTGCAGCTCACTCCCGACAATGTGTTATCTCTTCTACAGCAGATCTTACAATTGACATCTGAGCAGCTGAGTTCGTTGCCACTAGAGCAGCAGCAGGTGATCCAGATTCAGAAGATGTTATCCGCTGGTAAATAAATAGTACCAGATGAATAGGCACATCTAAACTGTTACATACAAGCAGTATGGAAGAAGTAGTGGAACTACAAATTTTCCATCCGTTGATGATGCTCGATTTTCTGGGCATGTAACAAGTATTCTGCATATTGATATGCTGTGATTATTTAGTAGACTTGTACATTAACTTCTAAACGTGTCGTCCGTCCCTGGCGGTGATGCATCTGCGTCAGGGACTCATGCATGTGCAGTTCTGTTTATTTCAGTGTTGCACTACTATCTAGGACTCATAGGTTTGTTTATTTCAACACTCAACGGTTTCAAACTGTTTAAACCGTATAATCAGCCCGCACCAAACCGTCATTTCACCTAATGCCTAAGCGGTCTAAACCAGACCAACCCACTTCAAACTGGTACCTACGGGTTGGTTTGAGAAACCAGCCAAAACTGGCTTAAACCGCATATGCCCAGGATTACCGGCAGTACATCCGAAGCTTGGTGGACGCCTACTCGTTCTCGTTGATGGTGGACGCCTGGTGGTTCTGGACTTGTGGTACGCTGGTCACCAGTTCAACGGAACGGGCGGCTTCGCCACGCCGTGACTAGTGGTTCTGGAGCCTCGACTCAGCGACAGTCCGTGGTACATGATGTGCAGCTGCACGAGCGGGTATGGGTATGTCCTCGGCGCGCGGCTTGCTGCAAAAAGGTACTACGAGGGGAAACTCCGTTCGATCGAGTAGTACTCCAGTAATCAGTATGTTCTGTCTGTCTGTTTGTTCCCTAACTTTTTTTTTTTTTTGCTTATCCTCTGTCGAGCTGTCCTTTTCTATACCGACAAACTTATTTTTATCATACCCATGAGTCCATGACTCAGATTTGTACCCGTGCTACGGTGTGTGTGCAACCGTGCAAGTGCAAGTTATTCTTTCAGGAACAAGAATATTACGAACGAGCTGTTGCGACTACACATGAAAACCTACCCTACATTGTGATCCTGGCGTCCATATGATAGTGTTCAGACTTCAGAAGAGGAGGGTGCTCCAGAGCAAAGCAGAGGTTCTTTCTTCGAGCAGGACGGCGGCCAAGTCCTTCAATTCAGCGGCAGCTGGGTTCCCTAGCCAGCTCCGACGTGGCATTCAAGATGGCAACGCTCCGTCGTGAACCTGCTCTCGGATGCTGCAGCGAGCGAGGTCAAGGTGGCAACGCTAAATCCACGGCAACTGCAATACCGAGGCGCCCATGCCGCCGGCGCCGGGGGAGCGCCTCTGTGTCGCCCGCCGCAGAGTCGGCGCACGCGCTCGCGTACATGCCTCGCCCCCGATCCTGCACGGCGACGTCAAGTACACAAGCAACCTGCTCGACGGCACGGCCAAGGTGTCCGACTTCGGCGCGTCAAGACTCGCGCGCGCGCCCACAGACGAGGCCCCGGTGGCGACGCATGTCCAGGAACCTGCGCGCGGGCACCTCGACCCCGGCGTATCTGCTGGCGTGCCAGCTGACCTGTAAGAACGTCGTGTACAGCTTCGCGATGGTGCTGGTTATACACGGCGACTACCTGCCGGAGCTTGGCCAGCGAGGAGAGGCCGACCGACCGCCACGGAGGTTGCCTACAAGATCGAGAGATTGAGAAGCTATGCATGCAGAGATGCAACCCTGCATTAAACTCGAATTGCCTCTCTCCATGTGGCGCCCTCGTCGGGTGGACTTTGACCATCTTCTAAGAGCATCAACAAGATGAGAAAGGGATTTTCTTTGGTCCGCCAAGAACAACACTATCGGAAGCCAATGCAAGGTTAATTGGGCATTGGTTTTTCGGCCAACGAATACCGGAGACCTTGGAGTGCTCAACATCTATAAATTTGCAAGGGACTTTCGCTTGAGATGACCATGGCTTGAGTAGAAGGATCCAACAAAAATATGAGTGGGAATAAACAACCCTTGCTCGGAGCTTGATATGAACTTGCTCTATGCCGCCAGCTCATCACAGGTGGGAAATAGTCAAACGACCTCTTTTTGGGTTGCCTCGTGGCTCGATCTATTGAAGCCAAAAGAAATCGCACCCCTCATCTATGCGGTATCTAAAATAAAGATATGTAATGTAGCTCAAAAGTGCCTTGCACGAGCACATTTGCATTGGAAAAGTGAAGCTTGATGAATCCTTCTCCATGGCTCACGCTCACCAATATGTGGGGGTAAAGCTAAGAGATTTCCACCTCAACAGCAATATTCATGACTACATTGTTTGGAAGTTTTGGTATATGTACAATACTCGACGGAAACAGCATACATAGATCAATTCCTAGGGGCAACACTCCACAAATGAACTCCTTGGGAAGGCTTGGGCCCCTCCAAAGATCAAGTTTTTTTCTTAGCATGCCATCTAAACTCTCTTTGGAAGGACGACTATTTGACCAAGAGGGGGGGGTGGCCTAATTGTGGGTTATGTCCACTTTGCAAGCAAGTGATGGAGCCGGACTCGCACTTTTCCACAAATGTCGTTACACCATTCTTCTTTGCGGGCTCATAAGAGATTGGATTGGTTTTCAGTCGATCACTATCCACAAATGGCCTACCATATCCCTCAAAAGTTGGTGGTTTGGCGATGACATCCCTCATTCCCCTCGTCTCTTGGGAGGTTTGGAACGTAAGAAATGCTCGTGTCTTCCGCACCAAACATGTGCCACCTCTCGCTGTCATTAAGAAGGAGGCTAGTCTTTGGGTTATTGCTTGTGCAAAAACATTGGGTGAAATAATGCCGGAAGAACAGCCTTTTGTAATATTTGGTACACATGAACCTTTCATGTAATGTAAAACTTCCCCTTAATTAATCAACAAGAGCAAAGCTTCCCCCTCCCTTTTTTTTGCATAAAGCAGATAATTGGTTTTTGGACGATGAGCATGCTCTATTGGACAAAATCTTAGTAGGAAGTCGATGAACTTGATAAATTAGCGGAAAACATGTCCGTTGAGATTGAAAGTATGGTCCAATCGAATAAACATCACATCTTCTACGTGAAGAGGAGCTAAAGTGGTACAATCAATCGAAAGCTCAATTCATATTGGAGGGAGACAATAGTGAGAGAGACTTTCATATGGTGACTAACGGCTGACAAAGCAAGAAGTGCATACATTCTCTAACATAATGAAGGCCATAATCATGGGCCACGAACAACTAAATGCTTATATAAAAAAAATTATAAAAGTTCTTTTTGACTCCTAAATGAAGGAATCTTCTCTCTTGATAAGTTTCCAAAATATAATATACCGCGGGTTCCAAATACAGAAAACAAAATTTTGCATATCACATTTTTTAAGGAGGAGTTGAGAGTGATTGTTTTCCAAGTGGATCACAACACACATCTATGTACGGATGGATTCCTTGCGGAGTTCTATCAAAAAAGTAGGGATGTCATTAAGGATGACCTTATGAAAACCAATGAAGTAGTTTAGTTTCTTGCATGTTTTACACCTAGATTAGTTTAGATTAAATTGATAATACTAAGGAGTTTGAACTGATCGATCAGTTTGGGTTGGTGTTTAACTCGGTGACAAACCTTGTGGGACTCGGTTGACTCAAACAATCTGCATGCAACGTAGGAACATCTTTAAACAGGGGTGGTATCCTACATGCGACTGCTTGGGATATTACACTAGAGAAAAATGAATAATGAAGTTTTAAAATTCATTTTAGAAAAGCTTATGACATGGTTAAATTGTTCTTTTTTAACAAATCTTAAGAATGATGGATTTCTACAAAAAGTGACTCGCATGGCTCCATAATTTATGTCTAGAGGCAATATAGACATGAAATTCAATGATGGCACTGGTCATTACGTACTTCCAAACCTAAAAAGGGATTTTTTATGGCACTGGTCATTACATACTTCCAAACCTAAAAAGGGATTTTTTTTAGAGCGACCACGTATTTCATTAATAGAAAATCAACTTACACGAGTAAACAAACGTGGAAACTAACATACAGACCAGGAGAAAACAGTTATCCTAAAAACTTTGCAAAGAACTACTCCTAGATTCTTTTGCACTTGCCGAAGTTAGCGGCCGTTGCCAAACACCAATGCCGACTTGTTATCACCCACGCTATTCAAGATTGTGGATTGGGGGGTAATATGATGTCCAACACGACTAATACAAATTTTTTTTGTCAAATTAGGGGAGTGGTGCCATGCCTGATGCTAATTATATCAGTTGCTTGAGCTTCCTCCTCCTTCACTGGAGGATCTTCGGTCCCGATGCGGCTGAGTCCAAAGTGGATTCTAGCCCCCCAAGTGGTTTCGTCATTGGTGGTGACGGAAACGGCTGCATATGGTGGCTAGGCGGCGGGACTCAAGGACTCGCTCGTGTTTCGTGGGTCAACGCGATATCTTCTTGGGTGCAATATGCAAAATCTAAGGGTCCGTGTGTACATTGTGGAGCCACTCAGGCCTGTTGATAGCTCCAAATTTCGACACTTTTTACAGATGATTTTCCTTTGGTTTTTGCTGGGTTTCGTTGAATTTTACCTTTCAACTAACGTTAACATCATGAATTAGTGAAAAAAAACATCATGAATTAGCGAAATCTTGGTTTTTTAGAATGGTTTTAAGGTAAGGTAAATAGTCTGCTGCCCAGGGGTAGCTGCCCTCCCTTGGATGCACGCCATCTTATGCGTTGAGATACGTCCATAGTAATCTTAAGGTAAGCAGTTTTATTAAGCAGTCTATAATAAAGCTAATAGGACACGGTCTGTATAAATGTTTCGCGTGCATTCAGACTCGACAGGGTGGTCACAAGCAAGCAGAAACAGCGTTCTCCTAGGCTTTGCTTGCACGGACAGCAATGTCACAGGGATTGTCCTATTAGCACACCTCGCGACCCACGTGCAACCCCTCCATGCTAGCCTCTGTCTCACTTCTATGAACAGACAACCTGATGGAAATAGCGTGCATGCGTCATGGCAGCAACGCACCGTCTCCAAAAAAATTTGTGGCTATCTCTCACGGGCTTTCTCTCTTGATAGCATAGCCTTGTCCTCCCTTGCGCAGTCACTAACAGCAGACCACGCCATTAGGAGCACGCCGTCACACTCAGTATGACAGCATGTTAATTGTTCATCGGCGCTAGAAATACCACACACCACTGCTTACTTTAAAGAAAACAGCAGAAACACCTTTTCAAAATGGAGCTCCCGTTTTAGTCGACAAGTACAACGAGTGGCGGAGCATTTATTTGGTGCTGGCTCGTGACCAAAAAGAAGAGAGGGGGGCAAAAAAATGGATGCCAAATCAACTATTGATGGTACTTGTCCGCCAAAAAAAAATCCGAAAAAATCCAAAGATTATTTTCAAGTTCAAAACTGCACTTCATTTTTAAATTTACACGTGGAACTACATTTGAGATTATAATACACACAGGTGTAACGGATCGCCGTGTTAAACACCCTACTGCTGCACAAAAATTATAAATAAACGGCATGCATAAATTAAGTCAAAAAAATCAATGGTTGAACAGCATAACTTAAGTATGACACTTACATGTAGATCAACATGGGCTTGGAGATCAACGCGATGTGTTGCATTGCACAACATGGTATATGCTACGTTGGCTACACATGCAGGTAAAAGTGAAAATCTTATTATTTAGTTTTGATACAAAAATAGCCTATACCCTGGACAAAAAATCTGCACACGTCAATATAAAGTACATTGTGTTATGTGCATGTACTAAATAGTGCTAGCACCTCTTGCGGATGCATGCAGGGCTTCTGAGACAGCTCAACATTCAATGCGTTCACTGATCGTTGATTACTATGTCACTACTAGTAAACAATAAACTGACAGTGAGCTGGCAGTGCAGATCCTAGCACACATCGTATGGTGTTGGCTAGGGGGGCAGCTATCCCCCTCAGCAGCAAATCCACACTCTTTAAGGTAATGAACACTTTTGAAAGATCTGAGAGCATTTATGATCTATTTATACAATTAAAGAAACAAATCCCCAATTGAAGGCCCTTTCATTAGAGGCGTCCAGGGTGCGTAACGTCCACTGGTACGGTCGGGACGCGCCTATGCCGTCCGCCTGTATGCCCCGGCTACGTCTTCATTATATCAACACAAGCAACTTTCATGAAGGAGGAGTGACAAAAAACACAACACAGTTGTCGCAAACGGTTCCAAAAGAGGGGAGATCATATCTAAAGGAGGAGAAGAACATCGCATCATTCTTCGACGATCTCTAGCCTCTAACCCATTCACTCCACTATCATCTCCACTTGTATTGAGAGAGAGAGAGAGAACGAGAGATTGACACTTGTAAGATTAGGGTTTGATACTTTGATCTTTCTTGATTTGTATTTTATTTGATCCTCAAATGGTATTGTGGCTTGCTACGCTAAAGTTGAGATGATTTCTATTTGCAATATTATTGTGTATTTAATCTATATTTCTATCATGTCTGATTAATTACGCATAGGCGTGGGAGATGTAGGGGATTGGTGAGATGTGATGTGCTTCTTTTATTTCCATCCATTTGTGATTGTTGTCATGATTATTATATTTGAGAATGACTATCTATGTTTGGCTAATGCTTGTTATCTAATTTAAGTGCCCAGATAACATGATCCAGAGGTCTCATAGACATGAACTTTTTTACTAGCGAATCGGCGACCCCGAATGACACGGCCGATATCAACGAGTAGTTAGTACTACTCGAGGATAAACAAGAAACCATCAAGATTAAAACCTTGATCCGGTCGAAAGACTTTAATTAATATGTTGACCATTCTCATTGGGACTAGGAGGAATTTTCCATGATGACTCCTAATCAGCATACACTCCTAGTCAACATACGAGTTGCTTGTCTGCTGACTCATGAATAAAGAGTATCACAATCATTTTATCTTATTTTATTCACTTGGCACATTCACTATCACCATAAGTTGTTTCTCTCCGCACTTAACTTCTTCTCTGCAGAAACTCCGAACAATTTCTTCGCCCTTTTTACTTTTATGTTATTTAGTTTTTGAATCTTCCTTTACTCAAGTTTCCTCTATTACTCACTCACCCCTTTCCACCTTCAACACTTGCAGCAATTCACTCAAGGCAATATGACAACACTGTTTAATTTTTTACCGAACCTCCTTATTGGAATCAATATAAAAACTAGAATTAATACTTCCGTGAAAACATGTTCTGACGAACATGTGCACTTACAAGTCATCATCTGTGTGCCTGGGCCTCAAGATGAAGCCCAGGCCATGGTGGGGCAGTTGGCTAGATTGATTCTTGTCGGGAGGGAGGGTCCTATTCTCCGCTCAACGCACGCTTGAGTGTTTCCCCAACATGGCCTAATGCGGTCCAGTAAGAAGTATTATTTCTTTTTTCTGCTTTAAAAAAATAAAAACACAGGGATATTTAAAAAGTTCAAATTTGAAAAATGTTAAATTGTTCAAATTTAAATTTAAAGAATCAAAATTTAAAAATTGTTCAAATTCAAAAACTATTCAACTTCAAAGATTGTTCTGATTTATAAAATGTTCAAATATTTAAATTTCGAGCTTTAAGAAAAAATAAAAAAGAACCGGCCAAAAACCGGAACACTGAAACTAGAAAAGAACGAGAGAAGACCGGTACAAACCGAACAAAAAACCCATCAGAAAAAATGAACAAAGCGACTAATAGGCCTAGTCCAACCAATGGAAACACTCAGGCGTGCTGACTGCCGAGGGGAGAATAGGAAATTCTCACACTGTTGCTCTTTAGGCAAGAACTGCATGGATTCCGACACCCGTAGATGTCCGAAAGATTAATGTTGGTGCGGATGTATCCAAGTCGGATGACAAGGGTGTTGCTGCTGCGATCTATTGGAGTAACGATGACATTTACCTTGGAGCCTCGACTATTATTTTTAAAGGTGCCATAGACCCATCAATCCTAGAAACGCTGGCTTGTCGTGAAGCCTTGGAACTTGCTGAAGATTTAGCGATAATGGAGATTTACATTGTATCGGACTGTAAACCAGTTGTCTCGGGTATCTCATAGGGAAGCTCGGGAAGAAGCGAGAGCAGCTCGGTTTCATCTTTGTAAATTTAGGGCATGTTTGGTTCTAAGCCATACTTTGCCAAGCCAAAATTTGGCAGCTTTATATTTTTAGGCATGTGTTTGGTTTTTGCCACACTTTGGCTTGTCACACTTTATTGTCTCTATGATCCATTTGTTATAGAGCCATTTCTTTTGCTAAAGTTTGGTTTCAAATTTTTTAGCCACACTTCTTGTAGCTGCCACACTTTTATGACTAGCCACATTTTGACTTGGCAAAATGTGACTAACAACCAAACAACCCCTTATTTTTAAGAGCTGAACTTCGAATTTTGAAGCCCACCACCTAACTAGATACTGTATATTACAGGGAGTTGGCCACGATGTTTGGTTACGTGCTAGTGCTACTCCGTATTCTCAAAACACTCCTGTAAACATATTACCAAGAAAAAATCTAGCAGGTTGTAAAAAAAGGAAAAGGGTACGTATCCCCGGGGGATATCGCGATCCATCCCCCGGGTGCGTCGCGTCGCATCGTGGGTGGGCCTTTGCACATGTTCGGTTTCGTCTCACTATGCCGGGCCTTCATCGCCGGCGCCATGCCTCCATCGTCGCCGCCATGCGCACCTCCGCCTCCACCGCCACGTTGCCACCGCGTCACGCCCTCCGCTCGAGCCACGCGCCTCCCAGCTTTTGCGCCACCGGATCTTCTTGCGTCGGCTACGCGCTGCCGGCCGGATCTCGCCAGGCTGGCCGCAGCTTCGCCGGAGCTCGGCCAGGCTTCTCCTTTTCCCGAGCCGCCGGAGCTCGCCGTGCTCCCACCGGAGTTCACTGCCTTCCCATCTTGCGGCTAGAGCTCGTCGCCTTACAGGTCAATGGAGAGCATTGCTCCCTTGCATAGGTTCGTCTCTGACAAAGGCGTCGTCGGACGTCGTCCCCTTCCCCCCTGCTCCGACTTCCGGCGAGGAACACTGGTGCCGTGCATGCTGCCTGTACTAGGAGATTTTGCTACATAAGTTCGGCGTTTTAGCTACTGGCGGCCATCGTCGTTGCTACCGGCGGCCGAAAGATTTGCTACGGACAGAACGACGGATTTTCATGTTGGGTATTCTTTGCTACGGACGCGAGATTTGCTACATACATGTATATTTTTTTGCTCCAACTGTTGTATGTTTTTGCTATAATATTGTAAAAAAATTGCTACAAGATGACCGACGATAGTCTCCTGAGAAGTCGTTTTGCTAGGTAGAATTTTTTTTGCTACAAGTTTTCCGGTGAAATCTATTTTTTGCTACATTAGCAAATTTTGTTTGCTACTGCTGTTCTGTGGTTTTGCTATAATAGTGTAATTTTTTTGCTACGAGGTCTCCGACGAGGTTTTTTCCGGCGAGTCTTCAGTGATATTTTTCGACAAAATCGGTTGTGCTACAATAGAATATTTTTTTTGCTACAAGGTCGCCGGTGAGGTCTCCGGCGAACTCTCCGGTGAGGTCTGGCATGTCTTTTTTTTTTTGGCCCAAACAGTTTTTTGCTACATGTAACAAAAACGGACAATTTATAGAAAAACAGGATGACGAGACAGGATGAAGATCTGACCGTCGATCTAACCAGATCGGACGGCAGGAACCGGGGATAGAAAGTTTAGATCCCTTCTTCTAGAGGGTTCCTGTGCAGCTCCGAAAAGAAGAGAGGGTTCCTGTGGGTTTCTCGGCCGACCACCGCCGCCGCCGCCGCCGCCAGCCGCCAGCCACCAACCCACAGAGCCGTTCCCTAACCCGAACTCGCTGACCGATAGCTCCGTCGGCGTCCCGGGCCCGCAGCTCCTCCGACCTCCCGCCTGACTGTTGCAATAGCCCGTTGAGATGCTGGTTGCACGGTGCGGCGGAAGTGGCACCGGCGCCCATCTGACGGCCCAGAGGATGAAGGAAGCTTGGAGCGACCGTGGCGCCGGCAGGACTTCTTTCTGCCCGTGCTCCTACCCCCACCGGCTGTCTGCTTCGGCATCGCGGCCCTCCATCTCATACCCCCACCGGCTCTCTGCTCGGCCATTGGTAAGTTCGGACTTATCTCTGTTAACTGTTTCTTATACCTGTTGTAAAAAGAACCAGATTCTCGGAGGATTGCTGGCTCGGCAAGTGTCCTCGATGTCATCAATTCCCTAGAATATATTACATTACCTTTAGCCACAACATCACTGTAAATGCAGTTCTTACAAAAGGCTCTAGTTGTATCAAACTTAGACGGTTCCTAAAGGAGGAAACGTTATCTAACAATCTGGTAAATACTTGTAGTCAGGTTCGAATTTTGGACGAACCTGACAAAGTTAGGTGGTTGTTAGCAAGATCTGGTGAGTTTTCTGTCAAGTATTTTTACATGTATTTGTCTGGCAGGAGAGTAAATTTTCTTTATAAGTTTTTTGGAAGCTGAGGATTCCTTTGCGTACCAACTACCAAAGTTTTCTATTGGCTGGTTGTTAAAAACCCTGTTCTTACCAGAGATAATTTTAAATAGAAAGGAAGGAATGGAAGGTTCTGATTTGTGTGAGTTCTGTAATGCTCATGAAACACAACAGAACCTCTTCCTTTTCTTGCAGGGATATCCTTGAGCATTAGGATGTTTCCTGGTTCATTTTCTGAATTGTACCAACAAGATCCTACTAATGTTGCTACCTTTTCTGGGTTGATTTGTGTGAGTTCTGTGTTGCTACCTTTTCTGGGATTGACAGGATGGTAGTGATGATAGGTGCTGTTGCAATTTGTTGGACTTTATGGAATACGAGAAATACATCGTATTTCCAAAGTTGTCTGTCCAAAAGATCCTACTAATGTTGTTCCTTTTGCATTCATTTTCTGAATTCTTGGGTAAAATTGCAGAGAAGTGTGCTGCGAAATCTTCTTTAAAGGGCTAAAAAATGGCTAGTGTGGAGCACGAGGTCTTTTGGTGACAGCAGCTGGGATCCTGTCAACAGGAGGCTGGCTATGTAGTTGCTGATTCGCCATAAAAGAAGTGATGTGCTTCTTCCGCCTCTCCATGACTCCATCAAAAGCTATAGCTCTGAAAAACCTTGTTTGAAAGATGTTGTGGCTTTATGCGCTTTCTATGTTACAATTTTTTTTTGTTTATTTCTTCCCGCTGCTGTGATCCTCTGGCATTCGGTTGTTCTGTCCTTAGGCCTTTGACTCTTGATCAAAGTCACATTCGGTTGTTCTGTTATTAGGTCTTGACTCTGCAAAGTAACCTTTTTTTCTTGATAATTCTGCAAAGTAACCTGGTGACTACTGTGACTTCACCCGATTTCATAATAAACTTGGGAACCCTCTTTGGGGTTCTTTCCATGGAAAAAGGTGACCAGATGAACTCTAATCCACTGGCATTGCCTTTGCACCTTGCAGCGTTGCTCCACTGTTCCTTCTCCTGATATGGAGGAGTGGAGTATGGAGGAGTGGAGCGTCACTAAGAAGAGAAGGAATGAGGAATGGGTGATATTGAAGGCGGAGGTCGCCCACATGTTTCAGCCACTGGTTCGTAACCTAAGCAAGATTTTTGCACTCCGAAGCCCTTATGATCTCGAGGACTACCAAATCGGCATGTTTTTTGGTGCGTTTGAATTAAATTATTCCATTATATATTATGTTTAATTGGTGAACCAATACAGTACCCCTCATATTACAGTGTTTATGTCTATTTGTAGGTACGTTTCTTGGCTGTGTTGGCTGTTACCAGCTGTGGAAAATAGCGCCTTCAACATTTGTGGATGTTGTATTGGCTCTTCTGATGTATAAACTTAGCATTGTATCCTCGGAGCTGCATCGACACAACAAGTCAAACAGCTTGACCACCCGGATGAAATTTGGTACTCTTTTACGTCTTTTAATGCTTACACCAGAATGGTTTTTGCCTCTTTGCACTAATGCCATATGTCAACTGCAATATTTCTCCCTGCATAAGTTTTTATTTCGAGAAAGTTGTATAAGTTTCCATGAACTGAATAGTTAACACAACTTTCGCGAGTGACTGATCAATTGCAACATTTAAATCATGGGGGGCCTTTAGCAACATTAAATATCTTCGTTGGCATTAATTATTACTGTATTTCTTACACATTCATATATAATTTATAACTGACGGTTACTTTTGCAAATCACAAGTCCTTCAGTTTTTATTTCCATTGCTCAATCTCATTCTTGTTTGTAGTTTTTGGACATTCATTGGATATCCTTCGCAATGTAGGTACCATTCTTGTCATGGTTTTGAAGGATATCAAGAAAAACTATGTCCTCCTGGATGCTATTAGGTCAGTATGCAATGTCTAACTAACGAATCATTTAGTAGTCAGGTGCGGCAGTTTCACGTAGAATTATTGCTGGCATTTAAAAAGATGAAGGATATCCTTCTTCTAACACTGAAATACATACTCTAGAATGGAAACTTACTCTCCAATTTATACATCATTCTGTTTTGATGTTTCTTGTTTTTTCATGTATTTTTTTATATTTTGTATAACTTGTGAAGCTCACGTACCAGCAATAAAACCTCATAGAAGTTATACTTCAGGAGTTACGGTTATCTATAAGTTATATTTCGGGAGTTATGGTTATCTACATATAGGTCATCCCCACAGCGGTAGCTAATGCTTTTTGGCATCCACAAGAACCTTGTGACAGATGTTATTCTTAGGGGTACATTATAAGTTTATAACGCTAGAAAACATTCCTAGAAATTTGAATCATGAAGGGCAAACTAGAACAATATATATTTGTGATGTTGAATTCAAATTAAGATCGGAACTGTAATGTAACGCTTACGTGAGATGGGTGATAGAAGAGAAAGATGGGGCCATATGGGGTCTCATTTTTATTTCTTGCCATTATTAGATATTTCTGTTTGTATGTCATTTTGTTCCGCTGCCCCAGTTTAACTTTATTTTTTCTGAGAAGTGTCAGGGTGATGGAAGAGAAATAATGTGTGCCTCTGCTAGATTTTTGCCAAGTTTATGCATTAGCTTTGGTGTATTAATATTGGAGCCTGAACATGAACGTATGATATACTTTGTATTATTAGCGGTGTGATGGTTTTGATGAGTATATATAATCCTTCCACAGCTGTTTGTTCCATCTGTATGTTTCTTATGTATTAGATATATACAGCTTCGCAATCATCTTTCAATAGTCTGCCAATCTTTGGTGAAACTCTTTGTAGATTATAGATTCCTGAGTCCTACTTTATGCATGTAATCTCAAGTTCTTGTATCTAGTTTATCAATATGATGCAAGGTGAGAGTTAACTCAGGAGCTCTGACCTTTTGTCAACTAAATACGAAACCGACAATACCATCAAAACACTTTGTTAATAGACTGGGCATCTTTGGAAGTTCCAGTACAGTAGCATTGTACCTGTCTGTCCGTTTGATTATGAAACAATTACACGTGTCATTTTTTTCTCATGCATGCATTTTGGAGAATGGTTCATTCGAGCACACTGACTAAAAGCTGTTTCATGATGACATAGGATGCCTGTTTTCCTCCTTTACATCTGTTGTTTCCTATTCGATGTCGCTGGGTTGAAGAAGTACGGGAGGAGGGCCCTAATCTCGTTGGTTACTCTGCTGAGGATGAGAGGTGGACTCAAAGAAATCTGGAGGATCATGTGGTGGCCTGGCTATGTTTCTCCCTACGATGACGGTGTCGCGTTGTCAGATGTGGAGCATGCATGAGGTTGGAGCAGACCCTCTTAGGTCTCTTTTTGGATGATTGGGATACGCAAGGGAGTTCTGGTCGTATACGCAAGGGATTATTCGGTGTAGTCCAGTCCATGGGTGTATGCGTCCGCTTGTTCCAGACTCCTGGTAAAGAATTTGCAGGACTTGCCATGTCTGTGTACTGGTAATGTGTAGTAGTTGCCTGCCTATCTGCATATCTTGAATCCTACTGGGATTTTGTAGTGATCACTCGGGAGTATTATATCTCTATCTATCTACCAACTGGAGTAGTATATCGTTGCTTTTCTATTCGAACAAGTACCGTGCAAATTGAAATTTGTTGCACTGTTGTAGAGCAGAAACGAAGAAGTGTACCGTGGGCACCGTCCTGGGCCTGGTGTGGGGGTGGCCGGGTGGCACTTTTGCACACCATCGATCAGGCACGCAAGGTGATACGCTTGTGCAGGAGTTCCCAGTCGCTCTTATACAAGGCACAAGAATGCCCTGGGATCACACAGTTGGACATATCAGAACCTGGACTGCTGAGTCGTTGCAGCACTGTGGAAGAAAACAGATAAAGGAGAAAAATGCTGGGCCAAGACCGATGTGGCAAGCACCTGTGGGTGATTTTCTTCAAAATAAACATTGATGGAGCGTTTCATGCCGCACATAAGAGGGGAGACTGGGGATTTGTCGTCAGCGACAATACTGGAGCAATCAGAGGCTCCGGAGCGGGCGCCCTTGCTAGCGCTGTACAAGCTGAAGCCCAGGCGTGCACAGAAGCTGTGCATGCAGCGATTGCATGGGGGAATGGTGAATATTCAGGTTGAGTCGGATTCCCACGTTCTTCTTCGTGCGATCCAGAGCAATGAGCTAGACCTGACACCGGAGGGTCTGATCTATCGGGACTTTTACGTCTAAACTTTAATCAAGTTAGCTTTTCTTTTACCCCATGGGTTTGTAATAATCTAGCACACTGTCTTGCAGCTGCTTATGGTGCCAACCGACAGGACTCTCGGCTACACTGGTCGGAGTCTCTGCCGGACGATGTACAAGTCATGGTGGCCAGCAAGTTTGCTGAGCCTAGTGTTTAATGGAATCGGGTGTTCCATCTCAAAAAAAAAAAAAAAATGTGGAGACATACATGCCGCGAATTTGAAAGTTTTTAATAACATTTCAAAATACGTTAAAATACATTTCAAATAAAAAAAGGATATGCACCTAGAGTCAAAACACGGTCGTCCATTGATTGTACCCCAGGAACCAGACCAGGAGTAGCAAATACAAAACAAAAAATATCAGGATTCTATTCTGAAAGTTCATTCATTAACGAATCCACACATCAAAAACCTGTATTCGGTAACCAATCCATACATGAAATCGTAGCTACATCATCAGCATCAACAACATATCGAGAAAATAACGAATCCACACATCAAAAACCTGCATTCGGTAACCAATCCATACATGAAGTCGTAGCTACATCATCAACATCAACAACATATCGAGAAAATAACAAATCCACACATCAAAAACCTGCATTCGGTAACCAATCCATACATGAAATCGTAGCTACATCAACAACATATCGAGAAAATAACGAATCCACACATCAAAAACCTGCATTTGGTAACCAATCCATACATGAAATCGTAGCTATATCATCAACATCAACAACATATCGAGAAAATAACGAATCCACACATCAAAAACCTGCATTTGGTAACCAATCCATACATGAAATCGTAGCTACATCAACAACATATCGAGAAAATAACAAATCCACACATCAAAAACCTGCATTTGGTAACCAATCCATACATGATATCGTAGCTACATCATCAACATCAACAACATATCGAGAAAATAAGAACCTGTATGTCAAAAACTGATTCCCCATTGTTCCTAGGTGCAACTATCCTTGAGCTACTTCACCAACCATTGTTCACCCACCATCAAATGCAAGTTTACCAGAAAGATTTTACAAGAGCAACCACCAGAGGTAGAATGTGCATGAGCACTTTGTGAACCTTCTCCGCCTTCTCGCAGAGCCTAACAATGTATGCAGCCCAGCTCACACTTGCCTCATCCTTACAGGCCATGACACCAACGCCGAAAGCAACGACAAGGATCGCGATCGAATAGGCCAAAGGCTTAAGTGCATACCAAAGTCTCATGAGCCTCGACGTGTTGGATGGCGGCGGTGGCGGGGTGTCACGCGAAGCGGGGAGCGGATCGGCCGGAGGTGGTGGTGGTGGCGCGTCGGTGGCGCAGCGCAGCAGGAGGAGACGAGGCCGCGTAGTCCCACCTGCTGCATGACGGAAGAGGAAATTAGGATCAGCGGGGGAGGGAGGAGACGAATAGCTACTGGATGCGGCGCAAGTGCCGTGGAGGCAGTCTTAGGAAAGCGCTGGCGGCGGTGCGGTGAAGCGACGACATGGCGGAAGCGTCTTGATGGCGGAGGGTGAAGAAGCAGCGGTGGCGGCGGCGTCAGCGAGTGAGCCCGGCGGCGGAGCGCGTGCCATCCGTGGATACCATTGACTCGAACGAGGAAGCCGCCGCTCGAGCGCGTGGTCGCCATCGAGCCCAATGGGTTTGTCGCCGACGAGTTCCCTTTTCCCCCCTGCCGGGCGAGTGAATTTACTCTTTTTTTTTCTTCAGGGTAGGTAGGGGTTTTCTGATTTGGAGCCTTGTGATTTCGAAAATCGAGACTGAATTTCGAAACCCAATAGTATCTAACTTTTGGCTGACCAGAAACTAGTCTTATCGCGTGTGCCCTGCGATCGGCATCGTGCGGCTGTCGTGCCGCTCCAGCTCGCGTCCCACGCGTTGTGGGTCGTCCGTCGCGGCTGACCCCACGTTTAGGAGAGAGTGCATATCCCCATTCCGCCCCGAAATCCCCTCTCCTCCGCCGCCGGCGACTCCTTCGATTTCTCCCCCGCCGGCGGCGTCTTTGCTGCTCCCCGTCAGCCGACGCGTGCTCCGCTGCTTAGTTGGGGTCTGACCCTACCGGAGGCGAAGCTGACGTAGTTGAAGACCTGCGAGCGAGGAGGCGATGGGCGGTGAGAAGAAGCGGCGAATGAACAGGAGCAGGTGCGGATGCGGGAGAAGAACTTTGAGCTTGCGAACAAGCTGGAGACGGAGCGCAAGATGCAGCCGGGGCGCGTGTTGGGGATGCAGCCCTGGCAGGTGGCCATCTGGTTCTTAGAACCACAGCTGGAGAAGGACCATGACGTGCTGAAGTGTCAGTTCGATGCTGTCCAGGACGAGAACGACACCATTCTCTCCTACAACAGGAAGCTCCAAGCCGAGGTACACTAGTAATAGTACAATGCAAAGTAGCCTGCGCAATTATTTCAGTCCTGCATCTGATTGATCGTCGCCAGCCGCCAACCAAACTATACCAGCGTGCTGCCTAGCTAGATCTGCGGGGTGGTGTTCTGTGGAGAGACGCCATTTCGGTTAGGCTTCCCTGCCGAACAAACTATTGGTTGGCGATTTCCGTCTGCATGGGCGGAGCTAGGATCTATAATTTGGTGTACAGAGCATACAAAAAAAATCATAGAATGACAATAGAACACCGTCCACTGCCTTGCTCGCGGCTCGCGACAGAGCCACAAATTTAGGACCGGCCACGCCTCCTTCCTCCAGGTCCAGTCGACTGCCGCTGCACACCGCCACGCCTTAGACCGGCTCCGGTCAGTGTCACTTCCGAATTGTCCAAGAACATCAGCGCAGCCACGAGACCTGGTTGGCTTGCTGCCTGTGACCTGCATGTTGTCCCCAGCTACTCCCGATCAACTAGGGAATTGAGAATTGGAGCTGAGCAGCTGAATGGGCTTTCTACATGTTAGGCTAGCAGATTAGAGTGATTAGTAGGTGAGCTTTGGGTGAGAGAGCGTGTGGGTTGCTCGTTTTGGGAGTAAAAACCCTCCAAAATTTGAATTATTCCAGCTACCAGCGTGTACATTTTTACTTGATTTTTTTGCCAAAATTAACTTGATTGTTTTTGCCAAAATTAATGGGTTTACGTGTGTATACCCTTGCTTACATGTAGCTCCCCCCATGTCCGGCTAGGATCCATGTGGGTTTCATTGCCGTTGTGTTCTAGCTACTGGTCGATCATGTTGGAAATAATCAGCTGCAAACTCTCTCTGTAGTTCTTTCCTGGCTACAAGTACCCTCGTGTGAATTTTGATGTAACATAATGCTAAGCCAGAAGTAATTCTGTGAATTTTGATATAACTAAAAACTAAACTAGAGTAATTATTTGTTGATGGGATGTAAGTAACCATGTAATTTTATACGTATCTCGTACCAAGCTAGAAGTAACCATGTAGTTTCTTATCTAATTCCAAACGAAACAAGACGTAATCTTACCTTAAGAAAACAAGACGTAATCATGTGATTTTTTATGTAGATAAATACCAAACTAGAAGTAACTATGTGAACTTTGATGTAACTCCAAATCAAACTAGAAGTAGTTAGGTGATTTCTTATGTAACTCCAAACCAAATTAGAAGTTTTGAGTGTCTAGATGTACTTTAGCTCATGATTGGATGTATGTTAGACCATATATACATGTTGGACTAATTCCTTAGCATGATGTACTCTACTGTATTAGGTTTAGTTCCTATTTTTCCTGCATGGAAGTTAGTTCATAATTATATGTAAATTAGGTTCTTCCTTTGATGGATGCTACTTCAAAGGATTTAGGGGTAGTAGTTTTGAGTCCCTAGATGTACTTTACTTCATGATTGAATGTATTTTAGATCATATATGCATGTTGGGCTCGACCCTTAGATGTACATTACTTCATATATCAATGCCTTTTTCTCTGTATGCAATCATGTTTTTTCCAGATATGTACTGCACTTTTTTATACATGGTGATGTAGCTTTTATTCCTTTTTTCTGATTGATTGTTTTTTCACCATGTCTTTATTAGAAACTATCTTATGGTCATGTTGTTTTTTGATCAATGATCTCACTATTTTCCCATTAGTAAGCACACCATTCTTTGCACAGTCTTGGGATCATTGCAGTTGTAGTTCTGAAATGGACTTCAGAAATTATGTTTTGAAATATTTTCGGAATAGTGTACACAATTCTTAGATTTATATTTTTTCTCACAGAAACATAGTTTATTTATTGGAAAAAAATCATATGACAGTACGTGGAAGAGGCTAGGAGGCCATATGTTTCACGCTTTGTGTTGGAGCAACTTAGGCTCAACCATTTAAAACCAACGGGAGCCGACGGAGTTTGAGATTGTGGCATCCCGCAAAACCACTACTAGAAAATCGCGTTGAATTTGTGCATTGCATCGTCATCATCATGCATTGTTTGCCAAAACTATTTTCGCGAAGCCCGTTTTGTTTTCTAAAACGCCCCATCTTTATTCAAACGCCAAACCCCGGGTGCTGCCGGATATTTTTGTTTGTCTAAAAACTATTTGCAAAGTTCTTTTCAAGTTAAATAAAAGCTTGAATTATTTTTGGGCGGCAATCGGTCCGAACCTCAAACGACCCCCGTAAAACTAAATCGGTCCGCTCTAATCCTAAACCCACCAACTAATCTACCCACCCTTTTTGGCCACATCACCCCACCCAATCTCCACCTGCCACCTCACCTCTCTCCCTCCCTCCACCACTCCCTAGCTGACACATCACCCCACCAGCCACCCCACCCTCTCTCTTCTTTTTCCCACCCCTCTCCTCGACACTGGTCCACTCGCCCACGTGGCCCCGACCACCGCCTCTCCCACTCATCGGGCCTGCCCAACCCCACCACCACACCCCACCCCGACTGCCTCATGGGACCACAGGCCACCCACCCAGATACCCCTCCCTGTGCCGAGCCTTCTGCTCCACGTCCCCGCCCTCTCTCACCTCTCGCATGGCTGGCCCCTCGACTTCATCAAGACGCCACGGCCATGAGTTTCTTCCTCCGCCGCTTCTCCGCTGCCTAACCTCGCCGCTCTACCCTCGCTAGCATATGCCGCTGCCGCCGCCCGCCGCCGCTCTTCGCCGCTTCGCTGCCTGCCCAGCCCGCTCAATGCAGGCCGGCTGGCCCTCTCTCAGCCACCTCCGACTGCCTTCGGCCTCAGGCTGGCCTCGGCCATGCTGCCGCGCGCCATGACGCCTTGACCCATGGCGCCGCTGCTACTCGACCACTGCTGCCCGCCGCCTCGCCCAAGGCCGCCTCCGCCTGCTTTCCGCCAAGCTCACGCTGGCGCCCGCCGCCGCCTACTCCGATCACCGCGCCTCCGCCGACCTCCTCCTCTCCGCCTCGCCGCCTCGCGCTCTCCGGCGAAGCGTGCCCGTCGCTGCCCATGGCCTGCCCGCCTGGCTTCCACCACGGGCGTCGCCCGGCCGCTGCCAGCCCCGCCGCCGACCTCGCCAAGCCTCCCGACCCGCTTCTACCGCCTCCTGCCCATTTCGAGGCGTCGCCAAAGACAAAGACTGGTGCCTCAAAGTTCCACCGCTCCTGCCCATCTTTTTACGTATCGAGATGTGGTATTGTTGTGTTGGCGAGGAAATTCCTCTTTGTGGTTTTGTTCTTGTGACATAATCGAGCAAAGGTAGTCAAGGAGTAATGGTATCAGATGATGGCATCATTTGGTTATCGCTACTTGTGTTGGTGATGTTCGGATGATCCTCAACGCTTCTAGTCCGTGGTTGAAGACGTATGCTAAGCGCCATGTGGCTTAGAACCTTTGACACCAAGATCTCACGGTCGAGACCCCGACAAGATGCCCGAAACACCGTGCAAAGCCACACGGATCCGAAGACATCGAACCCCGGCGAACCCGAACCCCGAGGATCGAACCCTGGCGCGTCAAGTTCTCCTTCCCGGACTCAAGGACTCCGACATGGTGCGACAAGTACTTTACCCGAAGACCGAACCCGGTGCCATTGCCAAGATCTTCAACCGACACCGAGACCCCGGCGTCGGAACCGGAAACCGGACCTCGACATGCCAAGATCGCCGAGAACGCCAAGATCTTCATCCCGAACGCCATGACCGTCGACTTGACCCGAAGACACGGTTGCGACAAGACCTACCTCTGTTACCGAGAACGTTCCGTCGGACACTGAACCCCGAGACCGGACCCCGAACCCCCGGACCAAGATCGTCGAGACCCCTCAATGTGTGAACCCCTTATCCGAGAACCCTAATTTATAAATGTCACCTATATAACTGTTGCATATAAATTGTTCATGCATGCATGCATAATCATGTGGTTTGGGGGCCTTATGCCGATTCACCTAATAATTAAATATGGGGCCCATATGCGGGCAAATCTAGCCTTATATCGGCCTCATTTAAATTTGTGTAGCGAACCCGGTGCTATCTTCTACCATGTAAAACAACATTTAAATTGCGGGGTAGATAAACAACTTGAACCACTTGATTAATTGTCGGGACCCCGGTTCCGCTTAATATAACCTAATTGCATCGCACCTTTGCCATGCCATCCATCATGCCTGCATCATGCCGATCTTTTGCCGTAGTATTAAATATTGCATCCGGTGTTTCTTCTAGTGTTTTGCTTCTTCGCGGATAAGGCCGTTGAGTTGATGTGAGCTCCGCCCCGATCTTCGGATGAACCCTTCGACAATGTTTTCAGGCGAGCATCTCCCCCTTTCTACCTATCTTGCTTTTATAGTATTTATTTCCTTCTTTTTGATCTATTGCTATCTGTGTTGCGATGCTCTAGTTTCCGTACCCGTGAAATCCCTTGCAACCCTATATTACCTTGGACACATCCTATTACCTGTTGTTTGATAGATAGTTGGACTTGCGCGTCGTAGTTGCTTGCTCAAGTACCGATGTGTGTCGTCATATGCCACAGTTGCTAATGTATTGCCGCATGTTGATGTTGGAGATGATTCTAGTTTTACTTATCGTCACTTTAATTTCTGTTTAACAACTAAAATTGAAATAAGCAGAGGCATAGGTGGGTGATAGAAAATATTTGGTTTCCGAACGCCCACTTGTGTCCCGTAAGACCCCGAGTACTTGATACCTGTTCCTTGATTTTATCGCTATCCACATCCGGAGGTATATGGGACCCCGAGCCGTAGCTTGATTCATTCTTATTTCTTGGGGCCACAAACTAGTTTGAGGTTTTATTTACGATCCCACTTATGCCATGCTACTTTCAGATTTAAATTGTGCGAGAGCACATCATCTGTTAGGATCGGACACGATTCGCCGGTGTCGACAAGCCCACCACACTTTCGGGTTCCCAATGCTCACAACCGTCTACCCAAACCTTAAGTCCGTCTCGAGTCACCGCTTCATGGATTCTACTTAAGGGTGGCCTCAAATATTTCGAATCGTGATTGTTCATGTGAAAGCCTCGTTGGGTTTTGATTTGGTTTTTCCGAGGTTGATCGAGCGTGTTGCTATTGGTGCACCACCGGTAAAACTTTCTCAAAGCCGTGTCCGCGGATATGGACGACTTGGACAAGATCTCGATCATAGACAAGCATAACTAAAGTTTATTGCTATAAATTTGACTTTATAATGACTAGTAATCAGCTTCACTATAACGGAATGGCTAAATAATACTGCCCACAATTGCTTGTTTGGAGTGTCGCTTGCGACCATTGTATCTGACTAGTAAGTATTGCAACTACAACGGAATGGCTGAATAAAAGTACCAACAACTGCTGGGTTTACGGGTTATCTCACGCTATCTGTATCTGATCAGTAATTGCTGCAACTACAACGGAATGAATAACTAAAAGGGCCCACTGCTTCTTTTATCAGGACAATTATCTATACCTGTATAGTAATTGCTGCAACGATAACCGAATAAATAAAACTGCCAACTGTGTGAGTTCCTCAGTTGACTTCCTCGTTTGGTCTCGAGGGGGAAACACCAGGATGGGTTTGTTTGGTGCTAGCTTCAGGTTGGATCCGGATAGGTCATACTCACCCCTCTCTGATAACCGCCAGATGTATTGAGTCTCTATAGGTTGTTTAGTGCATCTCGCCACGCCGCCACCACCATATACCTATGTAGGCGAGGACCGCCGAATTTTAGCCTCGCTGCAATCGCCTCAAGATCGACGCCTCCTTCTTTTTCCTTTGCCCTTTGTCACCCCTTTGTTTAAGCGTGTTTTGAGATCGACGCCGTTAGGTGGTTACCCTTCCCGGCTTGGCACAGGTTATGGACGCCATTGATTATTCTTCAGGGCTCTTAGCCCCATTTGCATCTTGTCCGTAGCCGGACGCTCTAACATTTTCAAGGTGATTTGGATCTTGTATATTATATCTGTATTCTTGACTCATTGAGTCGCTGTTATATATATCTGTTCTGTGGGTCCCATCGAGGACTGTTGTGTAATGTTATTACTTCGTTTTCCACCCGCACGAAAGTGCTTGGTGAGCACCTTTGAATCGTTTCTATGCGGGTTTGGCAAATTTTGCTAAAACTTGCATAGGTTCGATTCTGAGGGTGTTACAGAGATCCACGAGCTAGCTCTTCATGGTGATTTCCGGCGGCTTTGTGAAAAGCACCAGGTAAGCACCTTCGTGTTCAAAGTTGGGGTTCTAGTGGTTGCAGCATGATCCTATAGTTGCTGCTAGATCCGTTTTAATGCTGGCTGTTTGGATTACATTGTTGTTTTTGTGATGCTGCAGTCAGATACGTTCAAGTTTCGTGTCATTTTGGTCTGAGAATCTACATTGCTCAATAGACGCATGATATCACCATATCCAAAATGATGGTCAGTAGGGTTTCACTCTATTTGCAGCCAAACACAGTAGGATCGTTGTATCTAGATGTATAGACGCGTACGCTTAAGCGCTGAGCAATGGCAAAATGCCTTGCTTAGGCATAAGCGAAGGTTTAAACGCTGGTAAGGTCCTTTAGCGCAAATAAGGCCCATTCTTCCACCCTTCGTGCTACAGAGTTGGCCCAGTAAGGCCTATTATTGAACCCTAGTCTGCCAACCCAGTCTGAACCGTTCATCTTTTCTAATCTGAGCCGTCCACCTACTCTCCTCATCTCTGTCTCTCACCTTCTCCACTTTCACGCACACATGCACAACAACAATGGCGGCGTTGCAAGTGCAGCCCCTTCCCTGCCTACACCGCCTCTCCTTCCCTGCAGCAAGCAAACTTCTCCTCTGCTCTTGGATGCAATCCAACTACTAAAATCAGTGAATTTTAGAAACGCTTAAGCGCGCGACCAAAACTCTAAGCGAGAGCCAAACGCTCCGCTTACGCTTTTCGCTTTCTTGAACCTTGTGTATTTGGATGTATATTACCATATTGCTACATGTATACTAGCATGTATGTGGATATATGTTTAGTCTGTGTCTGTCTAGATGTATATTAGTTTTGTATCTAGATGTATATTAGCATATAGGTGGATTGGTGTATAAAGTCCTTGTATATTAGCCTTTTACCTATAGATGTATATTAGTCTGTATATAGATGTATATTAGCTTTCTTGCCTAGATGTACAGTTTGTTTCTATATGTATATTAGTCTGTATATAGATGTATATTAGCTTTCTTGCCTAGATGTACATCAGTTTGTTTATATATATATATTTTTACCTACATGTACATTAGTTTGTTTTTAGATGTACAATACTACAATAGCATCTAGGTGGATGGGTCTGTGCCTGCATCACATTTATATATGGATTGCTTTTTCATGATGTTTTTACATCAGGATGTATGTATTGTCATTTCTTCATGTGATTTTATTCATGATAGCCGGCTCATTTATTAGGATTACCATTGTGTTTTGCGTACTTGTTGTAATGAACTTGGGCCTCCTCCCAAGAATCAAATTTCATGCTAAGGAATGGCTTCCTTTGGACAAGTAACTCAGGAGTTGATAGTACTTCATCTTTGCTGCCACTGTCTTCACTAGATAGTGTCACTCCTCTTGCATTATCAGTTATCTGCCCTCTATAGTATCATCACCACCCGATGTTGTTCCGGTAGCTTGTTCTGTAACAAAGGAAACATCTCATCCAAATGATCTGGAGACTCATTAAGATCAACACCCATCTGTCACAGAAATCCAAATAGAAATGCAAACATTAGTTAGATGAAGATAGATGTATCCATTTGTTGCTTTTCTTCTTGAATTTTCCTTTCATTACAAGCATAAAAAACATAAATTGTTTTTCTGTTACTTATGCAGGCACACAAATTTCGAAAGTGAAGCAAAGTATGAAGACTGCAGTTAAGAAGTAACGTGGTAGAAGAATGTTCTGTCTCGATAAAGAAATTCTCAGGTTACTAGTATATGAACGTCCAGTAGAATTACATCTATGCAGCCTATAAACTTTTGTATCAGTGGTTGTGCTCTAAGTTTCTTTTAACATCAGTTCAATTACATCTATTGCCTATCTGTTGTTAACAAAAATCATGTGCCTGAATCAAGTTTTTTCCTTTTACTAGTAAGTGTGCACGGTTGCATGTATTATAGTTTATAATTAAAATATCTATCTTAAATTTTATTTCTCTTTTAGTTAGCATTTTCACCCATTTCCTACTGGAAAATTGGAATTATATTAACTGCAATGAGATAAGAGTAAATTTTTAGAATGGAAAATGAACTGAAAAAACGTTTCTTACTCCGGTGAAGAGACATCATCAACCATGCTAATTCCGAATGAACTAAAATGATAGCTAATTTGCTTCTAAACCGTGTCATATGAGCCTACACAGAATAATCAGAGTTACTCCCTCCGTTTCAAAATATAAGATGTTTTAGGTTTGTGAAGAAAATGTATCTAGACTTGTTTTAGTGTGTATATTTACTGCAAACATGAGTGAACCTACATATAGAAGTAGTCTAGATACATTTGCTTCACAAAGCTAAAACATCTTATATTTTGAAACTGAGGGAGTACTTATCAAACAACGGTACGCAATGTAGTAAGTATCAAAATTTGTAGCGAATATACATGTTCAGGAGTGTCGGATAAACGATCTCCCATGTAGTAATCCATAAAATTTAATAACCACAGACCGCGAGATTACATGCATGATTAGAGATTTTGTTTTGCGAAAAATGTTTACAGAATTTTGATTATACAAATTTTAATAAAAGCAATTTCCAAAAATTATTCCAAATCGTCGAATGATAATGACAGAAATTTTTGTTAACCTCATTTGAGTTTGAGTTGTAACACGCTTCTAACTTACAGTACAAAACAATTAGGACACACCCGACCGAACCAGCCATGCCTGAAGACCTCCCACAGTACAAGCCAATGAATTGGATGCTCGGGCCTCGTCTCCAACAGATCGGCAGCCGTGGCCATCGCGCGTTGTAGGGATCCACAGTATCAGCCTCCCCCTCCCACAGTACAAGCCAATGAATTGGAGCAATCACATAGGGACGCCGGCCAGGGACGCGCTGCTCTGGCGGGCTGGCCGTGTGGCGAGCGTTCTTGGCATCATAATCGTGTGCAGGTAAGGAACTTAGTGCTCGCGCTGAACTGAATTCAAATGAAGATGTCATTAGGTGTAGTTTGCATATAAGTATTATCAGTAGTTGAGGATCATTAACTTATAAATTTTATAGAAGCTCAATATCTATTTCATTTTTTATTTTTGTAGAAATGTCAAATTCTATGTGTTTAATACATGTTCAGTAAGTTGGTATGCAAATGTTCCTCTATGGACAAGCGGTTCAATCAAACAGGATTAACATAATCAACCAATCAGGAATATGATGTGGTTCATACACCTCATATTTGTCTGTTTTGTTTGTTAAGTAGTATAATGCCTCTATTCATGTTTTTGGTCTATCGCTGTTACCACATAGTCATGTTTTACTATTTATTACTTCAACAATATGAAATCTGAGAAGCTTCCATAGGAGACTGAAACAATTGCTTACTGCCTTGTTGAGACACAACCATAGGAGACAGAAACAACCGAGTACTGGCTATTTGAGACACATCCATAGGCGGCCGAGCTGGTTGGATACTAACATTTGTAATCTGAGGTGTGGCTGGGGAAGAATCCACAGGCAAAACTGCTGGCACAATATTCTCAACAACAGATCCAGTGGCAGATGGCGTCATAAGAGCCTTTTCTTTATGATAGTTCTCGCGCCTCTTTTTCAGATACGCCTCTTTCTTTTCAGGATCCATACTTGCGTATCGCTCTCTGGCACGCTTATTTCAATTTGACTGGTCTTTCGGGTTTGATGTACATGATTGAATGGCGCTAGGAGAAGTAAGAAATGGTAGGCTTTCATATAGTAGGAGAACAGAAGAAAGCTTGAGAGTAGTAATATGGAATTGTCTATGTGAATGAGAAGTAAAAAAGTGATAATACCTTGCTGACCATTGGATGTTGTAGTTGGTGATACGTCCGTCCTAGTTGAAGGAGGACTTCGCTTTTCGCAGGCTTACAACCTTCTGTGGGATCGGAACGCTTTAAGCATACATTTGTAACATCACTTAAAGCAGGCTGCACCGGTGCTTCTGATGAAATTAGTTATGCAATTAGGACTGTATCTTAAAGCGTACCACATCGTTTTAAGGGGTGAGAAATTATTCAATTATCACTTTTCCATATGACAGTAGCATAGCTGCCCTTGAACTATCTGCTTAGAAAATTAGTTCATGTTTGGGAATGCAATATCTGTTTAAATGCGTCTTTGAATGTGTCTTTGGGAGTGAGAGTGTCCCTGGTCTCGTTTTTGTTACGCTATAGGTGCCCCTGTTTAGATGCGTCTTTGCAAGTAAGAGTGACCCTTATCTCGTTTTTGTTATGCTATAGGTGCCCCTGTTTAGATACGTCTTTGCGAGTGAGAGTGACCCTTATCTCGTTTTTGTTCTGCTACAGGTGCCCTGATCACTGTTACGTAGATTAAGGCTATACTGCTTTCAGCGCTCAGAAACATTCAGATCAAGCAGTATTCAGTTGTGCAGTTCAAAATAAGAACACACCTAAAGTTCTATGGGGGTTCTCAAATTGTATGAAGTTAAGGAGTGTAACATAAATGAAGATAGGTACAGATCAAAGTTCAGGTCTGGATGCATTCTCCATGAGACAAAAAGGTATTATCAGCTTTTTAACATCATCGTCAGTTACATAACGTCATACGTAGAGACATATATTAATTCTATTCAGTCTTGCGTCAGTTTGAAAGAAAACCACAGATAACCAAAATGCAAGCTTCAGAACTGAGATCTAACGCAACATGCACGGTGAACAATATGAAGTTGTAGAGTACCTTGTCTTAAACTGGACAATTGAGTATTTCTGTTCGTAATATCTCCAAGAGCAGCACGTACATTATTAGTGTCTCCAAGATCTCCCCGTACAGGTTTTACTGAATAGACAATTTGTATTGAAAACTTTAATTCCGTAATTCAGGAGTTCAAATATTCATCTGATTTAGTGTTCTAACCTGAATTTTTACTATGCAGAACGGATGCAGGAGGATGGTGCCGTTGTGGATTGGACATGATGATCAGCCGCACCTGACCTGGTGCGTCCTTGTCGTGGATGTGTGGTCCAGTCCGACAATGCTGGGAATGGCAATCGTGGCCGAGGCATTGATCCAAGAGAGGGACGGTTACCCTGCTCGTCGGCGGCGTGTGTGATTCTGGATTCTGCTGCTCGGCGACTCTGTGGCCGGGATATACTCAGATCGATGTGTGATTCTGGATTTAGGTGGGAGTCAAGTCGATTGTTTCATGCGTGTTGACATGGAAGAGACGACGCAAGCGTTGTTTGTATTTTTTTTGTCAGATTAGATGGCGGTGTGGGGGAGATAATGGGGACGGATATCATGGGTGGGAGTTAGTTGGGTGGAATTTGTGGGAGGGGAAATTTGGCGTGGGGGTGGGGAGAACAAACAAATATGGATTGTTAGATCTTGATGGTTGGACGGCTGAGATCTTTTTTCCCACAAACAAACATCGAATGATAGTAAGGATGTAAATTACCTGATAGCAGAGATCGATTCCCAGGCTTCAATGATGTATTTTTTATATCTCAGTCTGACCAGTTTTTTCCTTCGTTTGAATCTAGGTTCCACATGTATTTTCCTCTTTTTCCGCGGTAGACTCGCTTGGCCACAGGGTCCGGCCGCTGGGCTACCTACAAGGGAGATCTATGAGCGAAAATGTATGGGAGGAGTTTCGGCAAGTTCTCATGCTACCTGCCCTCCTGGCTCCTGCAGGTGGAGTCCTCGTCCACATGTTGTTTCGCGTCAGTTCAAATTCGACGGACGGTAAATATGATTTTATTTAGAGGCTATAAATCGAGCCAGATTAACAAGCATCGTGGGTTAAATTGTACTTATAAATTCCAATTATCACGACTAAACCAAGTAGTATAGTGACAGCTGCTGTATTTAACTGAAAGCAAAATAAGCGTAGCTACTGCTCGGCCTTGTGGAATCCCCTCGCCCCCCGGCCCCAACTCCCAACCCCCGCCGCCTCCGCCTCCGCCTCCGCCGCCCGCACGTACCCTCCGCCGGTGGCCGCTCCCGGTGTACTGCATCCAGCTGCACAGAAGCCCTTCCCGACCATCTTATACATTCCTGAATCCTGTAAACAGGGGGGACGGCAGAGCAGCGAACCCGTTCCTCACCGTCTTCCCCCCCTCGGCATCGCAGCTCTCCCAGCTGCCGTTGATCTTCCCGGGCGCTCTCCCCACGCCGCCACAATCCTATCCTTCATCATATTCCCCAGAAAATCTTCCAAAGCGAAGCTGGTTCTTGACGTCACACGGCCGCCATTGTATCCACACTCCTCGTTAGGAGGAGGAGGAGGAGTAGCCTGCACGCGCCTGGTATGTTTGCTCTATGGGGCGGTGGTGCGGCGGCGCCTAAAATAACGGCACCTCGGAACGGAGATGGACGCTTCGGCATCCTTGCCGTGCGTGCCAGGATCAGGGAGCTTCCCCTCAGGACAGTGGTAAGCATTTTCCTCAGATTTGCATCTGTCAACTCCGTTATTAATCGGGACGGCTCCTAAATTGCGGCTTCCTCTCTTCAGAGTTGTTCTGCTGATTCTCCTCCTCGGGCGAAGAGGCGTTGCTTCCAGAATAAGGGAGTACCCGAGGGATGTGAGGCGTTGAAGGCGGCGACCGCCGACATGTTCCGCCCCCTGTGCGTCAACCTGTCTGACATGCTCTCTCTCAACACAGTTTACGACCTTGAAGACTACCAGATTGGCATGCTTTTCGGTGTGCTACTACTAGTTGTTATTCCATATGATTGACTACTCAAACCTGTTTTCTTGCTAACTACTCCCTCCGTTTCAAAATATAAGATGTTTTAATTTTATGAAGCAAATGTATCTAGACTTATTTTAGGGCCTGTTTGATTCAAAGGATTTCCAAAGGAATTCTATAGGATTCCAATCCATAGGATTTTTTCCAATAGGGTGTGTATGATTCAAAGGAATGAATCCTATAAAATTTCTATACATTGCTTTCCTACACTACAATCCTATGAGATTTCTAACAAGAGGTGAGATCTCTTGGAAAAATTCCTGTGTGTCTATGACAACTATGACATGGACCTAACCCATATAAAATTTCCTGCGTTTTTCCTGCGATGCAATCAAACAGCTTATCTTACTGATTCCTGTATTTTTCATTCCTATAGGATTCTAAGTGTCATGCCATTCTATTCCTGCACTTTTTCTATTCCTATGTTTTACAAATCCTTTGAATCAAACGAGCCCTAGTATGTAGCTTCACTCAGGTTTGGAGTGAATCTACACACTAAAATAAGTCTAGATACATTTTCTTCATATACCTAAAACATCTTATATTTCGAAATGGAGGGAGTACTGAGCATGTCTTTGTTTGTAGGTGCTTTTGTTGGATGCGTTGGTTGTTACCAACTCTGGAGGGCAGCCCCTCCCATCTTTGTTGATGCTGCCCTTGGCTATACCATATACAAGCTTAGTGTCGTATCCTCGGAACTGCACCGCCTCCGCAAATCCAACAGTTTAATTACCCGACTGAAATTCGGTATTTACCCTTTTAACTAAACCAATGTCTTCCTCCTACGGATAGGTGATTAGGTGGATAGTAACATGCTCCTGTTATGCAATTCTTGGATCTATTACTAGATTCATCAATGCAATGTAACATCATTCAGTTAGTGTACTTTTGTGCTGCAAGTAAGATCCAGAAATCAAGTACCACCGCCAACAGCGTTAGGAATACTAATGTGGAAATAAGCTATAGCTTCTACAATGATCTTATGGTTGCTTAACTTGACTCATTAAGAAGCTGCAGCAGAATGCTATCGTCCAGCGTATGGGTGGATTCCTAGTATTCTATTAGGGAGCAAAAGCCAAACCGAAACGAAAGAAATTGTACAAATTCATAATCACTTTTCTTGTTTGAAGCCAGTTGGCCCAGTTCTCCATGTTTGGTGCAAGAAATCATTTGTGTCGAGATTCAGAGCACATCACATGCCATTTTGTTTTGTTGTTTGGAATAATTTATGCTATACCTTTTCTCATCAAACTTGCTACTTATCGAATACTTTCTTTTAATGCAGGGTTCATACTTTTCATGGTCTTCAAAGATTTTAAAAAGAAATATGTGCTTCTTGATGCTGTTAGGTCAGTATGCAGATTTATTTGTTTTGTAATTAAGATCACCGGCTTCAAAGTGTCTGATATCCCCCACTAGTTGTGAACTTCCGTTAAAGAGCTAATTAACGTGATAGCTGCATCTCCTATAACAAGATCACTGTTTGTCAATAGTTAATGTTACAGACTTGCAGCGGAGTAGATAACATGTAACCATTCCTTCTCCATCTGTATTAATGGCCACAACATTAACTATCATATTGAAAGTACTATACTGAAACAAGTACTCCTTATTATGGATCGGAGGAAGTAGTATATTTGGAGAGATACTACTGTCACAGAAAAATATTGTTGGGAAACTAGACTTGAGAAAGCTCAATCAGAACGAAAAACATGTTTCAATCATATTTCCATCAGAAATGAAGAGTAAGGTTGAAAGATCAGAGGAGTGGAAATTATATCCTGCCTTACCCATCAAAATGTGTATGCAAGATTATATGCCCCCAAAAGGCAGAATTTTCTCCTTAGGGAAAAGACAATGGAAAAACTATTCCCTGACTCCAAAACAACTTTTTCTTAACCAAATGTCTCCATCTTACATGGGAGTATGTTACTCTTTTACATGGTCACTTACAGCATGTACTACTGTACTTAAAAGTGAAAACAATTATCGGTATGGTTTATTAAAACCAGGCGATGAGATAGTCCTAGCGAATGGACTAAAACAGGAGAACACAATTTTATCAAACAACAGCGTTGACTGAGAATATCTCCTGGAGGGTCTAGGACCTCTGGAAATATGTTGTTCTCATGATTTGCTTCTCCTTTCAAGACATAAGATCGAAATTTCTGGTCTATATAAGAATAAAGATGAAAAGAACTTCAAAACCCCTAGAGCACCTCTTCTTCAATTGTATCCAGACAGTAATAATGGACAGAACATTAACTACTAGTATATGCTTTCTTAGTCTGGTAGCTGCATCCCACTTGTCCATCAAATTAGTGTTCTACAGGGCTGCTTTATTTTGGTTGGGAAAAGTATCACACAAGAGGCACGAGAAATTGCATGTATGTTAACAGCATATGAGCATAGTTGCGATGTGAATAAGGATGCTGTCTCTGGAGCTAGATATTAAGTAAGGACATGCTTTCTGGTGTGCCCAGCCCCTCTATTTTTTCGAAACTTTTTTTTCTTTTCGAAACGGAGCCCCTCTATAAAATATTTGCTATTAAAATCCTATGGTACGAAACTAACCAGCTGAAAGATTCGTGTTGCATTGGTTCCTTGGCCATCCATAGAATAGAATAGTATGACAGGAATGTTTACCATGGTGCTTAAACAAAGATACATAGTGCACTGTTCTTGTTAGCAGTAGCATATGATAATTGTAATCCTTCCCCAGAAAGATCTGTTCTCTGTTTTCCGTTGTTATATTATCTATCAGAGGCTGGTAAGCACTGATCAGTTTTTAATTGCAAGTCCTATTAGAAATCCTAGGTAGATAAGATGCAACATTTAATGAAAGTCTTTATATTCTGCTATCCATAATATCAGTATATACATTGGATAGTATAAGCTTTAGGAGTTACTTCTAATGTTCTAAAGAAAACAAACGTGCCCTACATGTATAATACGAGTAATTATTTTCTTTTCAAGTAATAGCAACATTGGTAGTGTCAGTTAGTTGACTGAGTGATATTAGACATCCGTTCTTTTACATGCTTTGATTGTTCTTACCCATGTTGTCATGGCTTTGATTTATCTTGTGCTCTAACTAAAATGGTATTTGATGGTAGGTTCCCACTTTTCTTTCTGTACCTTGGTGCATTCATGTTTGACGTGGTGGGATTGAAGAAATATGGGAGGCGTATTCTGATTTCTTTTGTTAATCACCTGAAAATGAGAGGCGGAATAAAAGAAATATTCAGGACCGTGTGGTATCCTGGCTACGTTTCTCCATATGATGATTCTTTTGGCTCCAGATGAGTCTCGGGGTCTATCTGTTCTGAGGTCTCTCCATGAAAACTTCATGTAAGGCAGTTAGAAGTTCTTACAATTCCTTAAACAGTTCAGAAATTAGGGGAGATGTTCTATTGGAGTGCCTAGATCTTAGGCGCCTGAGAATTAGTTATGTCTAAGTCGCTGATGTCATCCTAATATTTGTGCTAATTCATAAGATTTGTACTAGTTTTCAGTTACAACCTAGCTGCAACTCATTAAATTATCAGTTACACCCGAGTTGCAACACGAATCACGAGGTAAATCAAACGGTGAAAGAGGCAACTGAGACTTAAGAAGTTCTCGGGCGTCTGGGAACTAGCAAATCCGATGTTCTATATACCTGCAATCAAGGTCGAACATCAGGACCAATGTTGAAATATTGCTTCCACTGGACACCAGTTTCAGATCTTCCACATATAGTGTATTGAATGTGACCACCTTGGACATGAAGTTCTTCAGAACTATCGCACATGGCGTCCGTGGAGTCCCTGGATCGAATGTTTTGCATGAACCTTTTTGGGTTACAATTCTTAATCCGGTAAATCGTTTTCAAAAAATGTCTCATGATAGAGTTTTGGGTACAAATACTTCTACACGGGTCTGCCCGCACGTGATGGCGTCTCCGGCTGCATGCGCACAGTGCTCCATATTCCACTTTTTCATTCTTTTTAAATTCTATATATTATGTGCTCAGAATCTGAAAACTATACATTGGGTAGGCTTGATGCTCGTCGTATTGACGGTAGTTATGTAAAGACCCATTAATGAAATTTCATTGGAAACTCCATAAAAATTGGCAGCTAAATCAATATAGGAATTTCCTTGTACCAAAATACTTATTATATTTAAATATTACAATTTTAATTATTTTTACTAATTTACTGAGAGAGAGAGAGAGAGAGAGAGAGAGAGAGAGAGAGAGAGAGAGAGAGAGACGTTCCTGAATTTTCAAAGGCCCGGGGCGAAACCAGGACAAGGGGCCCTTATATGGCGTGCGTAGCAGGCAGACACGCTGCAGGACGGGTGATTCAGGCCATGTGATGTGAGCTCCGCCACACGAAACATTGAAATGAATGACAAACACATATTAGATGGCACACATAAATCACGCATTAGGACTAGGGGAAGCACATTTTGCCAATATAAATCTCGTAATATGAACATCAGACTATATGTAATCCAAGTTCCAGTGTGAAGCTTGTTTAGATCCACATGATATACGTCAAAATCATGGAATAGAGTTTCTCTGCAATCTTAAAGCAAATGAAGGGAATGGAGGAATGTAAAAATGCTGGTACACTTGTAGAATGAAGTTTTCACAATAGAAGATCTTTATTTTGTATTGAAACAAGCATGAGAAAACTTTAATTTTCCAAGTATTGAAAACCAACATATAAATCTTTACTTTGCTAAGTACTGGTAAATAACATGATAAATAAACCACCGCATCTCATTGGCACTAAATGAATGTGCCAATGTGTGCATTCAAAATTGTTAGGGCATGCGAACGAGACAAGTTTGCTATATCAGATCCTACTCTTACAGCCATGTACTATAAGCTATAGCTAATCAACGAACCAAAGCCAATGTTGCAATTTCAACAACACTGACCTGTACTTCCTGTTTCCGCCGATGTCGTCCTCCCGTCGGCCTGCAACCTCTTCTTCAGGAGCCAGCCGCCAGGAGATCTGAATTAGAGAGCAACGGCGATTAAATATATCGTGGAGGGCCTCCCGTGGGCTACCTTTTCCGTCATGGTCTCGCCTAATCTCTCTAGGATCTAGTCTCCATGCGGTAAATTTTTTCCTTGGGTCTTGCTAGCTTGCTAGGAGCGCAAAGCGCTGTACTACCGCACTAATTTGGGGCCCCTTCTTTCCACGGGCCTGGGGCGGCCGCCCCTCTGGTCCTGCCCCAGGGCCGGGCCTGGGCGACCACGGGATCAAAGCAGCCATCGGCCATCATCGCAACCACTACCGTCAGGTGTGAGGATCGTATGAGCATCTAAAGTAGGGAAATGGATCATATGTGCACCTCGAGGAGGGGAGTGAATAGATGCTACTCCAAATTTTAATTCTTTTCAATTTTAGGCTTGACATACAGGTAAATTCTCTAGATATGCAACTACGGAGAATTTTCCTATATGTAAACCTAGATATTAAGCGAGTAAAAGGGAGGAACGAGGTAACCGTAGTGGAGCACGCGGAGACACGTGATTTGTTTGACCACGGTTCCTTCCTTGTTAGGACAAGTACGTCTGCATTGGAGGGTGGACAGTACTAAGACCACCACGTCACAATAGGCATCACTTTGTTCTCCGATGGATCTCGCCACCAAAGGCCCGATCCACCTTTCCACTGTTGGTACCCTTCGAGACGGTAACCGCGCCTTTACTACACTAGTGGGGCAAACATACACAACTGAATTGAAGGCTCCCGTGATGACAACAAACTACCACAAGAACAAGTATTATCAATAACCAAAATTGAGATCTAGATATTTGCAAGAAATACTAAATCAAGAATCCTCCAAGTGAATGGAGGGGAAGTGAAGTGCTTGATTGGTGTTGATGAAGATCGAAGCCTCCTCCTTCGATTCCCCAAAGATCGCAGACTTTAGGTGGATGAAGATGGAGATCTCGGTTTGGAACTTGAAGAACACTACAATTTTTCGTATGAATCAAGAGGTCTGATAGGAGGAGCAATTGGGGTATTTATACCCCCTGTCAAAACTTAGCCATTGGTGATTTGGCGGCCGGATTATTCGGCCCAAGTGGGGGACAAATTATCCGTCTGGGGCAAAAATCCGCCCCGGATTCAGATTTTCCGAGGGAAATTCGCCCCTATACCGTGTGACACGCCTTGGCTTCCTTTGCAAAAATTCCTGGGGAGGGGGGGATTATCCGACCTGGGAAAAAACTCTGGCCCTGGCCAGACAATCCGTGAGAAAGTCCGCCCCATACTGTGTGACGCGTCTTGGTTGCCTTTGTTGATTGAGCCAGGGGCGGATAATCCCCCCCAAACTTCTGTTTAGATTCTTTTAAATAGGCAATTATCTGCAGCACTCAACACACATTAAATAGTCTTTGGTATTTTGTTATCTAACACACAAAACTCTAGGGATTATGAAATGTTCTTTCAATATCCCCTTTTTTGGTGTTAGATGATAATACTAGGATTTGCAATAAAGTCCTACTAATATCACCATTCCAAGTATGAAAGAGGCTCCCCATAAATGTGTGCATATAAGAAATTTGCATTTGAATACAAATACACATATCAAGGTACAAGACTTTTCATTGAGTTGGAAACTAAAAATAAATGATGAGTTAGACGAAATCATCATACCACCGGGATAATGAAGTCCTCAATAATATAAAGATAGTCAATATGATAATCACTCATTGAGACTTAGAAGCATAATACCATTTGGATGCATCCATAGAGATAATACCGAAATTCCATAGCATATAGATGAATCCATACTTCCAGAGAGATAAATTCACAACGATAATTCAAGTGATAGCCGAGATAAATCGAGATTACCACACATACCACATAGTCTCATACAAACCAAAAAGCAAATAAAAGTTCAACACTAAATGGGCACAAGCAACGATAAAGAAAACGACAAAAATGGCAAATGCTTGTGCCCGACCCATGCAAATCTACGTAATCCTAATAGAACTACTTCTCCCCCTTTGGCATCAAAATGCCAAAAAGTAAAAAGAGCAATGCTAGCGCCCCAAGAGATCACTCCTTGTAGTCGTCATCATCCTCATCCTCGTCGCCCTGTCATCACCATACTTGTCCTCCTCCTCCTCATCATCCGCAGCTGGAGGAGAAGGTTCCCTTGCCGAGGCAGGGAACAAGTGACGCTTGAGCTCTCCATAGTTGAGACCAGAAGTATTCCACTGAGCATACAAAATGGGATGGTGGCTTGATGCGCCGGACACATGGTAGAGAATGACCTGCTGGGTGTGAGCCATGTCATGGCGCTGCTGGTAAGCCTCGTACCTCCCCTTGTGGGTGTCTACCCCCATGGACAGGATGTTCCGCTGGAACCAATTGAGTTGCTTCACTTACGAGCAGCAGACGGCACTAGGGGCCTACACCCACTAGTCCTCGCATCTGTCATGAAAGACTGTGGAGATGAAGTGGGATGAGAGGTCTTCCTTGACTTGTTGTAGATCTTCTTTGCCTTGTGTTCACCATCAAGGTTGCCGCTGGAATCCTCATGAGGGAGCATACGCTTGATAAGCATCATGATGAAGGGAGCATAAGGAATGGAAAGCCGGTTGAACATGGCATCGGTCATATCATGATAGATAAAATCCATAACATCCGGCCTATAACCCACAGATTGATCTTCATTAGTAGCACACTCATGAGAAAAAGCAAGCAGCTGTACAAGGTGACCACGAATACTGTCATTGTTTCCCCCACTAGGAGTGATGCAGTCATGAAAAAGGCTAACCAGCTCTGCATAAAGAGGAGATATACCGAAAAGCTTGCCAACAATACCATCAGTAGCAAGGCAAGGAGAGATCACAATGTCCTTGTTGGGCTTGGTAGGAGAGATGATGCGATGTCCACAAGAAGTATCTCGACCATGAAAAGGGTAACCAAGCACCTGACCAAAAATGCGGAAATCGGCCTGGAGATAAGTGCTACCTGTAATCCACTTCATGGTGCGAAGCTCATTCCCACATATCACCAGAGTAGAGAAAAATTGTTTCACCACAGAGGTATCATAGTTGCACTGCAGAGTCATGAGATGATGAATCCTCATCCTTTCAGTCACAGTCAAAGCCTCAACAAGTTGGGGATTAGTATTTGCCTCAGCCATATCCAAAGGGCGCATATGGTGGATCTTCAGAGTAGAGTAAACGTCATCAAAGATGTACCTTTGATGGGCAGACCAAACGCGATCATCACCAAGCTAATCATCAATATCAGCCTCTGCATACAACTCACGGTGACAGATAGAGGAATACTCAACGATATACATGTTCTTGTAGTTGACCCTGGGCTGCTTTCCCTTCCTCTTGGCAGTCCTCTTTTCTTTCCTTGCACGCTCAGCCATCCTTTCAGCCTCTGTCTTTTGCCTTCTCAACTCAACCTCGTCAACAAGAACTCCTTCGTTGGGCCTGAAATATCGATCACAAGGATGGTGCTTGCATGTCTTAGGAGCACTAGGATCACCTTTTGGTCCACTTCTTTACCATTGGGATTGAGCTCAAGATGGCATTTAGTTTGCATTGGTGTAGCAACACCATTAATATCCGTCATCTTGAACCTCTTGAGCATGTCTTGGACCTCTTGAGCATGTCTTGGATGTATTTTGCATAATTAATGAAGGTTCCTTCTCTTAGTTTCTTGATCTCGAATCCAAGAAAAAACCTTAATTCTCCCACCATAGACATCTCAAACCTGTCAGTCATAAGATTTGAAAATTTATTAAAAGCTTGGTTAGTAGAGCCAAAAATAATGTCGTCTACATATAGTTGGCATACGAAGAGCTCCCCCCTCAACCTTCTTAGTAAAAATAATGCGATCGATCTGCACAACCTCGAAGCCACGGTCTAACAAGATCTCTTTGAGGTGTTCATACCATGCACGTGGGCCTTTTTAAGGCTATAGAGCTCCTTATCGAGTTTGTAGACATGGTTCGGAAAGTTGGGATCCTCGAAACCCGGGGGTTGCTTGACATATACCAACTCATGTAGGGAACCATTAAGAAAAGCAATTTTAACATCCATTTGCTGTAATTTAAAGTTATGGTAAGCTGCATAAGCAAGGAGGATACATATAGAATCAAGGCGAGCCACTGGAGCATAAGTTTTGCCAAAGTTGATGCCTTCCACTTGAGAGAAACCTTGTGCTACCAATCTTGCCTTGTTTCTTACAACAATTCCATTCTCATCTTGCTTGTTCTTGAATATCCACTTCGTGCCAATAATATTGCGGCAACCTTTTGGCTTCTCTACTAGCTTTTAGACCTTGTTGCGCTCGAAATTATTGAGTTCTTCGTGCATAGCAACAACCCAATCTGGATCTTCAAGAGCTTCAAAAATCTTTTTGGGTTCCACCATAGATATATGAGCTTGATGATCACTGAAGCTTGCCAGTTCCCTTCTTGTGGACACCCTTCTTCTTAGGTCGCCTACAACTTTATCAAGTGTATGACCTCTTAGTTCGAGGTTTCTTTCAGCACGAACTTTGCGACAAATTTCAATTTCCTTATTGTTTCTTGGAGGAATTTCTTCATCATTAGAGTCTTCGTCTTGACCACTAGCTTGACCTTGATCAGCAGTTTGTTTCGCACGGACATGTGATGGAGAAGATTGTCATTGATCTTGATCAGCATCCATAATAGGAGGCTATTGTAATGAATTCTTAGAGTCGGATAATCCGGTCGAGGGAGGGTCTGGATAATCCTGCCTGGGTTTTCAGCATCTTCCTGATAATCCTGCTCGTGCCTGGAATGTGATGGCGTAGGGCCAGATAATCGGGCCTCAGATAGAAAATCCGGTCTAGAGCTTCTAGTTTCTTCAGATGATTGATGAACTTCAGGAGGTTGTTGTGTTGGTGCAGTAGTTTCTCCAGTAGGTGGAGCTTGTTGATCTTGTGTAGATGAGGGCTCTACTTGAGTAGAGCATTGTCCTTCCCGATCTGCCACAAGGGGTTCCTCAATGGGACAGAAAAATCTCATGCCCATTCTTCTTATGGCATCTTGGGGTATTTAACATCGGTAAGTATCTCATAGGGTGTCTTATCCAAGATTTTGCGGAGGTAAAGACGGTTTGATGAGTGACATACGGTGGATATAGCTTCATCCCATAAGTTTTATGGTGACTTGAATTCACCCAACATAGACCTCGCCATATCCATTAAGGTCCGGTTTTTCCTCTCGGGTACACCATTTTGTTGAGGGGTGTACGCAGCGAAATATTGGTGTATTATCCCCTCTTCACTTAGGAATTGATTCAGAGTGTAGTTCTTGAAATCGGAGCCATTGTTGCTTCCAATTGCCAATATAGGGACATTGTGTTAACGTTGAACCTCGTTGGCAAAGGCGATGACCGTTTGTTGAGTCTCACTTTTCATCTTGAAGAAGTAGACCCATGTATACCTTGAGTAATCATCAACTCTAACAAGGCAGTATTTTTTCCCACCGAGGCTTGCATGAGACGGAGGACCAAAGAGATCCACATGAAGGAGCTCCAAAATCTTTTTGATGAGATAATAGTCTTCCTATTATGGGGAGAATCATGCATCTTTCCTTCAACACATGCCCTACAAACACGATCTTTGACAAAGGAAACATTTTATTTTGGTCCAAGGATGTGGCCACCCTTGTGAAGACTTTGCAAAGTTCTCATATTGACGTTGGCTAGATGGTGTTGTCATAACCATCCCGTGTCAGTCTTTTCAAATAAGCACATCAGACCCGCAATGGTTTTCCCCAAAAAGTCCACCACATACATGTCATTTTCGACATACCCAACGAAAGAACCTTTAGAGACTTTCTCCACAAGAGTACCACTAAATCATCATCATTGAAAACTTCAAAGCCCATCTTGTTGGAGATATGCCCTAGAGGATATAATAAATGTAATTATTATTATATCTTTGTGTTTATGATAAATGTTTACATTCATGCTATAATAGTATTAACAAGGAAACATTAATACTTGTGTGATTTGTAAACTTAAATTGAAGTCCCTAGTAAAGCCTCTATATAATACTAGCTTGTTGGTTAATAAATGATTTTGGTTTCCCTATCATGAACATTGAGATGTTATTAACAACAAGATCATATCATTAGGAGAATGATATGGTGGAAATCCTCCTATAGATAAGCGTAGCATAAAGATCAAGTCATTTTAATAGTTCAATTGCTATATGCTTTCTGATACATAGTAACCTAATTCCTTCGACCATGATATCATGCATATCACCTTCACCGGAAGTATGCTTTTATGACATCAAACACCACACCGTAACTGGGTGGCTATAAAGGTGGCATTGAGTGTTCGGAAAGTATTGGTTGAGACACATGGATCAAGAGTGGGATTTGTCCATCCATATGACGGATAAACATACTCTGGGCCCTCTCGGTGAAATGTCATCCAATTAGCTTGCAAGCTGAAGGGAATATGCCCTGAGAGGCAATAATAAATTGTTTATTATGTGTATTCCAAGTATATGATAGATGTTTATTTTGCATGCTATAATTGTATTAATACGGAAACGTTAATACATGTGTGTTTAATAAACAAACAGAAAGTTCCTAGTTAAGCCTCTCTCATAAACTAGCTCGTTGATTAACAAGATGATCAAGGTTTCCTGATCATGGACATTGGATGTTGTTAATAACGGGATCACAACATTAGTGTAATGATGTGATGAACATTCATCCGAAGTATAGCATTACGATCAAAGTCATTGAGTTTATATTGCTATAACAACTTACGAAGTGATCCTAATCCTTAGACCATGAGATCATGTCAATCACTAACACCTAAGAGTTTCTTGATAACATCAAACGTCACACCGTAATGTGGGTGATTATAAAGATGGGTTCAGAACTAATAAAGTGTTATGTTGAGGCTCATGGATCAAGAGTGGAATTTGTTCATCCCGATGACGGATAGATATACTCTGGGCCCTCTCGGTGATATCACATTGATTAGCTTGCAAGCAAGTGATTTGATCACTAGAATGTTATATCACGGAACGAGAAAAGAGTGCATGTCAGAACGAGATCAAACTAGGTATGGAGATACCGATGATCGAATCTCGGACATGTAATATATCGTGAGACAAAGGGATTAAGATACTAGCGTAAAGGTTCCGACGATCACAAGAAAGTCATCGTTGAATGTGGGAGTCAAGATGGGTCTCCATCCCGCTTCGATTATTGATCCGAGAGGGGTCTCGATCATGTCCGCATTATTCACGAACCGTAGGGTGACACACTTAAGAGACACCGACATCCAATTGGAGCAAAAGTTTCATGCCGAAAGAATAAACAAGCAGGAATTTATTTCACTAGATACCAAACAAAGTTTTGGTGAAATTGCATAAAGTGGTTATGCATGTGAAATAGAATTCTAGCAAGGGGTTATTTGTGAATGTTTGTCATTAAAGTAATTGACAAAATTCTGAATAAAATAAAAGAGTTTTATTTAATGAGAGTTTGCATTAAATTTGGTGGAAATTTAATGGGATTTTTGAGTGGACTTTTGAAGGGTCATTTTGTGAGTGGAGTGTCCACCCACATGATGAGGGGAGGGCAAGGGGGCAGCCCCCATGCGCCGGCCACCCCCTTGGGGTTCCCCCCCTCCTCCTATAAAAGGAGCCCCTCCTCTCACTTCTCACTCACACCTCCTCGTGAAGGATCTCTCTCCCCCTCTAGAATTTATCCCCCATGGTCTCGGACTAGCGAGATACATGTTCCCGGTGGCTTTTCGGCAAGAAAGAGTTGTGCTTCCGCTGCATCGCTGGAGCGAGGAGGCGGAGGTTGCTCGGTGCCTCGAACGTGTGTGCGAGCACGGATGCGATGCTGATTTGCGGCGCTAGGACTTCCTCTCGATCTTGAGATCGGCAAGAGATCGTCTACATCAACCACGAGTTTGGACTCGTTAAGCTTGGTCGGTCTTCAAGGGTATGTTCTCTACGGATATACATCCGCCCGTTGTTTGTATCTAGTATAAATAGATCTTGGTTTATAGTTCACATCGAGGAAATTTTTTGTTTTCTATGTGCGAACCCTTCAAAGGGTATCGAGCCGGATCTATGCGTAGATACTTTACACGGTAGTACACATGAGTATGTGGCGATGATCATGTTGTTGCTCCTTTCTTGTGATTTTGGATATTGGTGGCATAGTGGGATGAAGCGGCCCGGACAAACTTTACATGTCCTCGCACATGAGACCTGTTCCACGCTTGACATGCAACTAGTTTGCATAAGTGGCTAGCGGTGTCTGCTCTCCTACTATAGTCAATATCTATTTTGCAAGCGAGTTGTCAACAATTTGATTATCCTCGCTAGGTTCATGTTCGTAGGTAAGAACGGTTCTATCTCGAAAGCCCTCACCACGTAAAACTTGCAATGGATAAATTAGAAGGCCTAGTTTAGATTGTTCTGGGCTAGTGTTATGATATGGTAGTGTTGTAAGTAGAAGTATGAGATGATACTCTTACAACACACATAGCGTAAAACCCATAGATTGTGGATTTACACATATAGGTATGATAGTGATCATACCACGATGCACATGATAGAGATCATCATGGAACCATATAATTTCACTATTAAACATATGATGTTTGATTGCATCTTATATTGCTTGTTTAGCGCTTTGTTAAGCATAATAAGATGATCCTCATTTTAAATATCAAGATAAGAATGTGTTCTCCTTTAGTATGCACCGATTATGTTTTCGCCGCTCCAAGACATCACGTGATGATCGGGTGTACTTGGATCCTCGACCATACTGGTGTAAGACAGTTACACACGCAAAATACTAAGGTTCTAACTTGGCGAGCCTAGCATGTACAGACATGGCCTCGGAACACGTAATAAAGGTTAAGCATGAGTCATATAGTTGATATGATGCCCATTTGATGCTCGCTTTGAAGCTATACCGACTCACGTGATGATCGGACTTGGTGTAGTGGATTTGGTTCATGTAATCACCAAAAGGACACGAGGGATGTCGCTTTTGAGTGGGAGTTCATTCGTAATAGATTAGTTGAACTCAATCTATCATACACTTAGTCTAAACTTTACAAATTCTGTTGTAGATGGCACCACCGCTTTTAATTTCAATGCGTTCATGGAGAAAGAGAAACTAGCAACGAACGGTAGCAACTTTATCGAATGGGCCATGAATTTGAGGATTCTCCTCTCACGCACAAAAGCAATATGTGCTAGAAGCGCCATTAGGCCCCCCACCCTTTGACGATGCCCCTGACGAGGAGAAGAATGTCTATCTGACTCGTCAGGAGGACCACAACTTAGTTCATTGCGGCATATTGTATGGGCTAGAGCCGGAACTTCGAAAGCGCTTCGAAAACGGCAATGCTTTTGATACAATGGGTGAGTTGAAAATGATTTTCGACACACATGTCAGAGAGCTACAATGCTCGTAAAAGTTCTTTAGTCATGATGGAAGAGAACAGCCCGTTAGTGAGCATGTACTCAAGATGTCGGGTTACGCCGATAAGCTTGTGTCCTTGGGAATAACGATTCCCATTGACTTAGGCATCCATCGTGTTCTCAGCCTCGCCACCTAGCTATAAGAGCTTTGTGATGAACTATAATATGCAAGGCATGAAGAAGTCTCCCGAGCTTCACAATGCTTAAAACCGCAAGTGGAGATCAAAAGGAACATCAAGTGTTGATGATCAATAGGAACACTGGTTTCAAGAAAGACAAGAAGGAAAACGGAAGGAAGTAAGGGCGGCAAGCCTGTTGCGCTCAAAAAGAAACCCCGAGTTGGACCTAAGTCGATACGAAAAGTGCTACTATTGTAAGGGGATCGCCATCGAAGCGTTAATCGCCCCAAGTATCCGGCATAAGAAGGCCGCAAGGCAAACAAAGGTATATATGATATACATGTTATTGATGTGTACTTGACTAGTGCTCGCAGTAGCACCGGTATTTGATACCGTTGCCATTAATATTTGTAACTCGAATCGTGGTCATGAACAAAGCGACCGCTAGCAAGGGTGAGGTCAAGATGCGGTCGGCAATGGATCAAACGTTGATGTGATCGCCGTCGAACGCTACCTCTCCACTTACCGTCGGATTAGTTATAAACTTAAATAATCGTTATTTGGTGCCCGACCGAGCATGAACATTGTATCCGGATCATGTTTGATGCAAAGTGGTTTTCATTCAAATCGAGAACAATGGTTGTTCCATTTATATGAATGAAATCTTTTATGGTCATGCACCAATGTTGAATGGTTTATTTCGTTGGATCTCGATGATAATGTTACACATATTCATAATATTGATGCTAAAAGGATTAAACTTAGTGATGATATATCCACATATGTGGCAATCGCCGTCAGGTCATATTGGCATTAAACGCATGAAGAAGCTCCATTCGGATGGACTTTTGGAATCACTTGATTATGAATCATTTGATACATGTGAGCCATGCCTTATGGGCAAGATGACTAGAACGCCGTTTTCCGGTTCAATGGAACGGGCGACAGATTTATTGGAAATCATACATTCTGATGTATGTGGTCCAATGAGTGTGTCGGCGGGAGGTGGATATCGTTATTTTGTTACTTTCACGGATGATTTGAGTAGATACGGTTATATCTACTTGATGAAACACAAGTCTGAAACCTTTGAAAAGTTCAAGGAATTTCAGAATGAAGTGGAAAATCATCGTAATAGAAAGATCAAATTTCTACGGTCCGACCGTGGAGGTGAGTATCTAAGTTACGAGTTTAGCACTCACATGAAAGAGTGTGGAATTTTTTCACAACTCACACCTGCCAGAACACCACAGAGAAATGGTGTGTCGGAACGTCAGAATCGCATTTTATTAGATATGGTTCGATCTATGATGTCTCCGACGGACTTGCCGTTGTCATTTTGGGGTTATGCACTAGAAACCGCTGCATTCACTTTAAATCGGGCACCATCTAAACTGCTGAAACGACACCGTATGAATTGTGGTTTGGAAACAAACCTAAGTTGTCATTTCTAAAGTTTGGGGTTGCGATGTTTATGTGAAGAAACTTCAACCGGATAAACTCGAACCCAAAGCGGAAAAATGCGTCTTCATAGGATACCCTAAAGAAACTATTGGGTATTCCTTCTATCACGCATCCGAGGGCAAGGTTTTGTTGTTAAGAATGGATCCTTTCTAGAGAAAGAGTTTCTCGCGAAAGGTGTGAGTAGTCGGAAAGTAGAACTCAAGAGGTTATGGAACCTTCTCTTCAAAGTATGGCGAGTAGCGCAGCGAAGTCGTTCCGAGTTGGCTCCACCTGTTGAAGAAGGAACTAATGATAATGATCATGAAACTCCGAAAGAGAGTACTACAACCTCGCAGGTCAAACAGACGCTGCAGCCCCGTCAGACGGAAATCCCGTCATAAATTTCATGGTTGATGAAAATAATGACCTGCGACGTATGAAGAAGCGATGATGAGCCCGGATTCCAACAAATGGTTAGAAGCCATGAACCGAGATGGAATCCATGTATGAAAATCAAGTTTGGAACTTGGTGGAATTACCTCACGACCGAAAGGCCGGAGAACAAATGGATTTTCAAAAGGAAAACGATGTCGATGGTAATGTGACCATCTATAAAGCTCGACTTGTCGCAAAGGGTTTCGACAAATTCAAGGAGTTGACTACGATGAGACTTTCTCTCCGTAGCGATGCTAAAGTCGATTAGGATTATGTTAGCAATTGCTGCATATTTCGATTATGAAATATGGCGATGGATGTCAAAACCGCGTTTCTCAATGGTAATATTGAAGAAGAGTTGTATATGATACAACCAAAGGGTTTTGTCGATCCTAAGGATGCTAACAAGGTGTGCAAGCTTCAGCGATCCATCTATGGATTGAAGCAAGCATCACGAAGTTGGAATCTCCGCTTTGATGAGGTGATCAAAGAGTTTGGATTTGTCCAAACTTATGGAGAAGCTTGTATTTACAAGAAAGTGAGTGGAGCAATGTGGCATTTACGATACTATATGTGGATGACATATTATTGATCGAATGATATAGAACTTTAAACAAGTGTTAAAAGTTATCTAAACAACAAATTTTCAATGAAGGACCTAGGTGAAGCATCTTACATATTAGGCATAAAGATCTATAGAGATAGATCTAGGCGCCTAATAGGGCTATCGCAGTACATACCTTGATAAGATTTTAAAGAAGTTTAAAATGGACGAAGTAAGAAGGGTTCTTACCTATGTTGCAAGGCAAGACATTGAGTAAGACTCAAAGTCCGGCTCATGAAGAAAGAGAGATAATGGACAAAGTCCCCTATGCTTCAACCATAGGCTCTATAATGTACGCCATGCTATGTACAAGACCGGATGTGGCACACGCTATTAGTTTGACTAGTAGGTACCAATCGGATCCAGGTTCGGAACACTGGATAGCGGTCAAGAATATCCTTAAGTACTTGAGAAGAACTAAGGATATGTTTCTTGTATACGGAGGTGAAGAAGAGCTCGTCGCTAAGTGTTATGTCGACGCTAGCTTTGACACCGATCCGGATGACTCTAAGTCTCAATCCGGATACGTATTTCTCATGAATGGCGGAGCGGTTAGTTGGAGGAGCTCCAAACAACCTGTGGTAGCGGGATCAACAACGGAGGCCGAATATGTTGCTGCTTCGGAAGCGGCTCAGGAAGCAGTTTGGATGAAGGAGTTCATATCCGAACTAGGAGTTGTGGCAAGCGCGTTGGACCCAATGGTGATCTATTGTGACAACAATGGTGCCATTGCCAATGCCAAAGAGCCAAGGTCTCACAAGCATTCCAAGCATATTAAGCGCGGTTTCACTCCATCCATGAGCATGTCAAGGATGGAGATATAAAGATTTAGAAGTACATACGGATCTCAATGTAGCAGATCCGTTGACTAAAACTCTCCTAGAGCAAAACATGATCAACACGAGAACTCAATGGGTGTTAGATATATCACTATGTAACTAGATTATTGTCTCTAGTGCAAGTGGAGATCAAGGAATATGCCCCGAGAGGCAATAATAAATTGTTTATTATGTGTATTCCAAGTATATGATAGATGTTTATTTTGCATGCTATAATTGTATTAATACGGAAACGTTAATACATGTGTGTTTAATAAACAAAGAAAGTTCCTAGTTAAGCCTCTCTCATAAACTAGCTCGTTGATTAACAAGATGATCAAGGTTTCGATCATGGACATTGGATGTTGTTAATAACGGATCACAACATTAGTGTAATGATGTGATGAACATTCATCCAAGTATAGCATTACGATCAAAGTCATTGAGTTTATATTGCTATAACAACTTATAAGTGATCCTAATCCTTAGACCATGAGATCATGTCAATCACTAACACCGAAGAGTTTCTTGATAACATCAAACGTCACACCGTAACAGGTGATTATAAAGATGGGTTCGTAACTAATAAAGTGTTATGTTGAGGCTCATGGATCAAGAGTGGAATTTGTTCATCCCGATGACGGATAGATATACTCTGGGCCCTCTCGGTGATATCACATTGATTAGCTTGCAAGCAAGTGATTTGATCACTAGAATGTTATATCACGGAACGAGAAAGAGTGCATGTCGGTAACGAGATCAAACTAGGTATGGAGATACCGATGATCGAATCTCGGACATGTAATATATCGTGAGACAAAGGGATTAAGATACTAGCGTAAAGGTTCCGACGATCACAAGAAAGTCATCGTTGAATGTGTGAGTCGATGGGTCTCCAGATCCCGCTCGATTATTGATCCGAGAGGGTCTCGATCATGTCCGCATTATTCACGAACCGTAGGGTGACACACTTAAGAGACACCGACATCCAATTGGAGCAAAAGTTTCATGCCGAAGAATAAACAAGCGCAGAATTTATTTCACTAGATACCAAACAAAGTTTTGGGTGAAATTGCATAAAGTGGTTATGCATGTGAAATAGAATTCTAGCAAGGGTTATTTGTGAATGTTTGTCATTAAAGTAATTGACAAAATTCTGAATAAAATAAAAGAGTTTTATTTAATGAGAGTTTGCATTAAATTTGGTGGAAATTTAATGGGATTTTTGAGTGGGATTTTGAGTGGACTTTTGAAGGGTCATTTTGTGAGTGGAGTGTCCACCCACATGATGAGGGGAGGGCAAGGGCAGCCCCATGCGCCTGCCACCCCTTGGGGTTCCCCCTCCTCCTATAAAAGGAGCCCTCCTCTCACTTCTCACTCACACCTCCTCGTGAAGGATCTCTCTCCTCTAGAATTTATCCCCATGGTCTCGGACTAGCGAGATACATGTTCCCGTGGCTTTTCGGCAAGAAAGAGTTGTGCTTCCTGCATCACCGGAGCGAGGAGGCGGAGGTTGCTCGGTGCCTCGAACGTGTGCGAAAGCACGATGCGATGCTGACGGCGCGCTTAGGACTTCCTCTCGATCTTGAGATCGGCAAGAGATCGTCTACATCAACCACGAGTTTGGACTCGTTAAGCTTTGTCGGTCTTCAAGGGTATGTTCTCTACGGATATACATCCGCCCGTTGTTTGTATCTAGTATAAATAGATCTTGGTATATAGTTCACATCGTAGGAAAATTTTTGTTTTCTATGCTGCGAACCCTTCACAAGCATGTGACTGGCTCACAAGGGATCACATATCACGGGAACCAGAAAAGAGTACTTATCAGTAACGAGGTTGAACTAGGTATGCAGAGATACCGACGATCATAACCTCGGATAAGTAAACTATCGTGAGACAAAGGGAAATTGGTATCGTATGTAAGTGGTTCATTCGATCGCAAAGTAATCGTAGAAATATGTGGGAGCCATATGAATTTCCAGATTCCTCTATTGGTTATTGTTCGGAGAAGTGTCTCGATCATGTCCACATAATTCACGAACCGCAGGGAGACACACTTAAGGATTCGACGTTGTTTGAGTAGTTATGGAATGATGATTAAGAGACCGAATGTTGTTCGGAGTCTCGGATGGGATCCGGGATATCACGAGGAGATCCGGAATGGTCCGGAGAATAAGATTCATATAAGGAAAGTCCTGTTTCGGGGTTGGAGAATGGTTCCGGTGTTTTCATCGGGAATGTTCTAGAAGGTTCGAATGTCCAAGACTGAAGGGGAAGGGTACATGAATGTGTCATACCAAGTTGGAATGATTGCATCATGTACTAGGTGTCATCTCTGAACAAAATAAAGGGTTTAATCAAATCCTAGTTTGAAAAATTCAAACGGCTATTTTGGGAAGTGGAGGGGAAGGTGGAAACCGAGTTGGGGAGGAGTTCCTCCCCTCCACCACCGGCCCCCTTGGGAAACCGAGTTGGGGAGGGACTCCCCTCCCCTGGCGCGACCCCTCCACCTATATAAGGAGGGGCAGGGCTGCCCCTCCAAGCACCCAACACCTCCACCCGCAAACCCTAGCCCTAAGCCGCCGGCCCTCCTGCAGCCGCCGCCGCCCTAGGGCAAGTCGCCGCCGCCGCCTAGCTAACCCTAGACGCTGGCCAAGCCTCCTCCTTGGTGTGTCTAAACCCTAGATCACCGAGGAGCTCTCTCATAGTCCACCATACTCGCTCTGGCTTAAGGCGAAGCCCTGCGAGATCTCCCCTCTACTTCCGGTACCACGCCGTTGTGCTGCCGGAATCGCGAGGAGAGTGCTACAACCTCCGCTGCCTGCTGGAACAAGGGAGAGGAAGGTCTTCGTCGAGTACCGAACGTGTGACCGACTGTGGGAGCGCTGCCGGAACGCATCGCCGAAAGGATCGTCTACGCGATCTTGAGATCGAAAAGAGTACGACTACATCACCCACGAGAATCCGCTCTCGTTAAACACTTTGGAATCTTCGAGGGTGAGTTATTCCATCGACTCGTTGCTACAATCTAGTAGATAGATATTGGCTTGTTTGTTTGTATGCGGTAGAAATTTTTTGTTTTCCATGCTACGAAACCCTACACATCTTACCAAGGACACGAACAAAAAGTAAATTGTAAACAAGGGTCTCAACAAGCATGACGTCCACGAGAGAGACATCGTGAGCAACCACAACCTTGCCAAGACCCAATACCTTAGACTTCGATTTATCACCATAGGAGACGGTTATTTGATCATGATTAGGCCTCATGTCCATGATGATATCATTTCTTCCGGTCACATGACTTGTGCATCCACTATCGAGCACCCATTTAGATCCACCGGAAGCATAACCCTACAAGAAAAGTACTTCTTGGCTTTAGGTACCCATTTTTCAGTGGGTCCTCTCATGTTAGTAACAAGCGTCTTTGGAACCCAAATAGACCAAGAAATATAATTATAAAATGGACCAACATAGCTAGCATAAACACCACCATAATAATCATGAAATAATTCATAATGAGGATTGTTAGACCCTGAAAAACCATTATAATCAGTTTTGTCCTTCGTGATGTTATTTTTAATGGTGCTTGTCTTTGCTTGGGCATTCTTGGCCTTCTTCTTCTTCTTCTTCTTCTTCTTCTTCTTCTTCTTCTTCTTGTCCTTGGCAACATATCCAAGTCCATCTTTTCCATTATTCGTCCTTTGCTTTCTAAGGACCTCATCTAGAACTTACTTACCTCTGGGAGGAGATGCCTTGGCAAGTTCATCTTTCAACTTTGCATTTTCATCAAGGACTTTTTCATGTCCACATGTTGACGTAGAGGTGCTAGGAACGTCATATTTGGTCAATCGATTTTAGAGCTAATCATGAGGCTCATTGAGAATTGAGTATTCACTCTCCAATGCCTTGTGCGCAATGTCAAGTTTCTCCAATTTGTCAGAGAGTCTAGCATGAGCAACCCCAAATTCAACTATTTTCCTTCTTTAGTTTCTTTGCCTTGGCAATGGCATTATCACGTTCCTTAACAAGCTTGGCCACAATTTCATCATGTGACTCCTCAATTGACTCAAGTCTCTCCTCTAGAGAGACTCGAATCTCTTCTTCTTCTAGGTCATTCTTCCAGGAGCTCTTCAGAGTGTACACGGTGACCCGTAAGAGCCTCGAAATGCAGTTAGTGCTCACCTTGCAGGTTAGTGATAAAATAGTCCAGAGAAATAACTTCTTCCTTAACCTTAAGACTAGTGGAATCATCCATATAAATATTCATAGTAGTCTTAAGAAAGGAAGTGATGAAAGGTGATACCTCGGAACCTCTTTCCATAAGGCAAGTGACATTCTTGTTGATGACATTCTCATTTGGAGAGTCGAAGAGTGAAGTATATGTAGATGTGGTGGCTATGGCAACCACCAGCTATCATCATCCTCTTGGTATTCACTTGCGAATGACTACTCCTCTTGAGCTACCAAGAAAATCTTCGATTGATTCTTGTATGGAGCATTTTTATTTACAAAATGCTTCTTCTGAGGTGCCTTTGACCTTTCCTTGAGAATGAGTCTGCCCCATTATATTCTCTACTTTGATAGGGATACTCAGCTACAAAGTGCAAGCGGTTTCCACAATTGTTGCAAGTTCTCAACTTTGGACCGTTTTCCTTTCGTCCATTTGACTCATTCTTGGATTCAAGTTCATATTTGGCTTTAGAGGGATCCTTACAAAAGTTCCTTGCATAAAATGCCATGTACTCTTGATGGCGCCCAACACTTGTCGTGGGACGCTTTGTTGGAAACCCCAAGAGCATGGTATGAAGCAGCACAGCAGCAGGTTATCGAACCATTAGGAGGAAGGAGACGTCACACAGGTGTTGCTAGCAACGCGGAGACCTGCACAACACAAACTCAAGACTTTGCCCCAACAAATCAGTGAGGTTGTCAAGCTCATCGGTTTGCTGTAACAAAGGATTAAACATATGGTGTGGAAGGTAATGGTTTGCAACAAGTAAATAAGTAACAGTTGAAGATGTATCAATGGTAAAGATTGGACCGGGGTCCATAGTTCACTAGAGGTGCTCTCCTTAGATATACAACATGGCATGAAGGGTAAACAAATTACAGCAGGGCAATTGACAGAAACTGAGAAAGGCATAACAATGCAATTACTAGTCACAAAGATCCTATGAGATTCGATTGGGCCATACAACAAGATACATAGACCGCCATCCAACCGCATCTATGACTAAAAGTCCACCTTCAGGTTATCATCCGAACCCCCTCCAGTATTAAGTTGCAAGCAACAGACAACTACTTTAAGCAAAGTGTGTAAGGTAAACAGTCCACATGTTCCATGAACAAGAGACCGTTGTTTTTTCCCTAGTAGCAACGGTACATCTACAACCGAAGAGATTATTGTCACTTCCCTTGGAAACTAGAGGCATGAACCCACTATCGAGCATAAATACCCCCTCTTGGAGTCACTAGCAACTACTTGGCCAAGATAGATACTAACAACGGAGAGCATGCAAGATCACAAACAACACAGACATCATAGAATCATAAAGACAAAACCATTAATCAAACCAACATAATAATCTCAATATCCATCGGATCCCCGCAAACACAACATGCATGATTACAAATAGATTAGATCTTGATCATGAACGGAGCTCATAAGATCTATACATGAAAGCACAAAGGAGGATATACAACCATATAGCTACTACATGGACCCATAGTCCAAGGTGGAACTACTCACGCATCATACCGGGAAGAAGGCCTCCGGGATGATCTCCCCTCCGGCATGGTGCCGGGAAGAACTTCAGATCCCCCGATCTAGGGACGATGGTGGCGGCGGCTATAGACGGTTTCATGGATATTTGATCGGGTGCTTAGGGTTTCTGCATTGGGGGATTCATATAGGCGAAGGGGGAGGCCGAGGCGGCGTCCAGGGGCCCCACACCCCTCCTAGGCACGGGGCAGGGCCCACCCACGCCTAGGGTGGGTCTGGCCGGCCTCTCCAGCTCCCCTATGGACTTCTTATTCCCCACAAAAAGTAATTGACTTTGACGTTTGTGCCGTCCAGTTTCGAGAATATTTCTTTACTAACTTTTTTGAAACCAAAAACAACATAAAACAGGCATCTGGCACTGTTGCAACTTGTTAATAGGTTACTACCAAAAAACATGTAAAAAGCACCTCAAAGTGTAGACAAGCAAAGCAAAATAGATACTAAACAAGCATCGAGCATAAAAAAATATAGATACGTTTCCGACGCATCACTCACAAGATCTATACATGAAAGCACAAAGGAGGAGATACAACCATCTAGCTACTACATGGACCCTTAGTCCAAGGTGGAACTACTCATGCATCATACCGGAGAGAAGGACTCCGGGATGATCTCCCCTCCGGCAGGGTGCCGGGAAGAACTTCAGATCCCCTCGATCTAGGGACGATAGTGGCGGCGGCTACAGATGGTTTCGTGGATATTTTATCGGGTGCTTAGGGTTTATGCATCGGGGGCTTCTTATAGGCGAAGGGGGAGGCCGAGGCGGCAGCCAGGGGCCCCACACCCCTCCTAGGCGTGGGGCAGGGCCCACCCGCGCCTAGGGTGGGTTTGGCCGTCCTGGCCGGCCTCTTCGGCTCCCCTCTGGACATCTTGTTCCCCACGAAAAGTACTTGACTTTGACGTTTGTCCCGTCCAATTCCGAAAATATTTCTTTACTAACTTTTCTGAAACCAAAAACAGCAGAAAACAGGCATCTGGCACTATTGCAACTTGTTAATAGGTTAGTACCAGAAAATATGTAAAAAGCACCTCAAAGTGTAGACAAGTAAAGCAAAGTAGATACTAAACAAGCATGGAGCATCAAAAATTATAGATATGTTTCCGACGTATCGACTCTCCATGTACCCTCTTGACATCTTCGGGATAGTCCATAGCAACAATGTCATCATCTTCTTGCTCAACAATATTTGCCTTCAAGGCGACATTTACTCCTTTTTGCATTTCGATGGCTCGAGCATGAGCGTCTTCAGCGTTCTTGGCAGCCACTTTGAAAGCAACCATTTCTTGCATGACTTCGGTCGAAGTCATTTTGTGGAAATTGTGTCTATGTTGGAGGCTCTTCAAATCAGTAGGCTCAAATGGCATGAGTGCGCTTACATATTTTCTCTTGATCCAAGCATCATCAACATGAGTTGCCCCATGATTTCTGAATGTAGTGGCAATTGATTTGAGCCTTCTATACATATCTTCATGGTCCTCGCCATCCATCATATAGAAGCCTTCCGCTTGGTTGCTTAATGCATCATACCTATTTATTCTCATGCTTTAATTCTCAATGAAAAGTTTGGTGAGGGCATCCCAAGCTTCCTTAGCAGTGCTGAGATGTTCTATATGTGGCATGTCCTTGGGACCCACACCAAGCTGAATCATGTGTATAGTCATTGCATTGAGTTGGCTGTCCACAACCTCTCTTCTTGTCAAGTTGTTTAGATCTCCAACATGAAGACCATTCTCGATTATTTTCCATAACTCAATGGACGAGATATACACATGAGACTTCATCAAAAATTGCCATTGATTAAAAGGAGATGTAGTAGGCTTGGGTGGATCACCCCTATTGTTTATATAAGGGTGAGGGATAGGTGGATCAGGTGAATATAAGTGAGGGACCTCATTATATTACTCCTTTGCACTTCCCTTTTTTTGAGGAGCTTTTACTATGATCATCACCAACCAACTCGTCTTCCTTGGAATTAGCGTTCGCTTTTTTCCTTAGAAGATGGGGTGGTTGCCTCAGAAGCGGATGGAGGAGGGGCTGCGGGCATGGAGAGACGCGCTATCATTTGACACGTCTCTTCCATTTTAGTCTCCATGGATGTAAGCAAGCTTGTTTCCAATGTCTTGAGATCATCCATGGTGACCTTGTCCACAACCTCAACACCATCAGCCCTAGTACCCATACTTTCTTAGGCGGTAAAGCCCGAATAAAGAGCTGAGGCTCTGATACCAATTGAAATAGATCGTATTGGCACCTAGAGGGGGTGGTGAATAGGTGCTACTCCAAATTTTAATTGTTTTTCAATTTTAGGCTTGACACAAAGGTAAATTCTCTAGATATGCAACTACGAAGAATTTTCCTATACATAAACCTAGCTACTAAGCGAGTAAAAGTGAGGAACGAGGTAACTGTAGTGGAGCACGCGGAGACACATGCTTTGTTTGACCACATTTCCTTCCTTGTTAAGGGAAGTATGTCTGCGTTGGATAGGTGGGCGGTACTAAGACCAACACGCCACAATAGGCCTCACCCTGTTCTTTAATGGATCTTGCCACTAAAGGCCTAATCCACCTTTCACTATTGGTACTCTTCGAGGCGGGAACCGGTGCTTTTACAACACTAGTGAGGCACACATCCACAACTGAATTGGAGGCTCCCGTGATGACAAGCTTCCATAAGAACAAGTATTATCAATAACCAAAATTGAGATCTAGATATTTGCAAGAAATACTAGATCAAGAATCCCCCAAGTGAATGGAGGGAAAGTGAAGCGCTTGATTGGTGTTGATAAAGATCGAAGCCTCGTCCTTGGATTCCCCAAAGACCGGAGCCTTCAGGTGGATGAAGATGGATATCTCGGTTTGGAACTTGAAGAATAGTACTGCAATTTTTCATATGAATCAAGAGTTCTGACAGGAGGAGCAATTGGGGTATTTATACCCCCTGTCAAATTCGGCCATTGGAGATTTGAGGATCAGATTATCCGGCCGGGTCAAAACTCCGCCCCGGATTTGGATTTTTCGGGGGAAAATCCGCCCCTTTTACCGTGTGATGCGCATTGGCTCCCTTTGCAAAAATTCCTGGGGAGGCGGATTATCCGGCCCAGGCAAAAACTTCGGCCCTGGCTAAACAATCCGTAAGAAAGTCTGCCCCCATACCGTGTGATGCGCCTGGGCTGCCTTTGTCGATTGAGCCAGGGGCAGATAATTCGGACATTGGTAGGGGCGGATAATCCGCCCCCAAACTTCTGTTAGGTGCTTTTGAATAGGTAATTATCTGTAATACTCAACACACATTAAATAATCCTTTTTATTGTTATCGGATCATGAAATATTTTTTCAGGGTGTCCGTCGTGTCTCCGAACAAGTCGCCATACATGTTTCCGGACTGTTCATCGGGTCGTTAGACATGTTGTCGGACGGTCTGGCGACTTGTTCCCGAACTGCTTGGCGGGTCAACTTGTCGCCACCAATCCTGCACGCGGCTGTCAAGCCTACGTGCGGCCAGCCTAGCCGGCACACATACAAGGCCAGACCAAGGCCTGTATGGGCTTGATCCACCTCGGAGTCACCACCACCAACTCACCGGCGATGAGCCAGTACAGACGTACACATACGTTTACTAGAAAGACATATAATTTTGTTGGGTTATACGGGTTTTCGAAAGGGGCTAATTATGCCTGGTTAGTATTAATTATGAAGGGGTTCGAGCGATCACAATCGTCCTTGTGTTGAAATTTTCTTGAATGTGTTTGAGGGGAGGGATTGTATTGGAGCAAGCCTCAACAATTTACTGCAGTTATTATCCCATTACAATGCACATGTATTAACCTAATTTAAAACCATATAAACATGATACTCCCTTCGGTTCATATTAATGATATCAACTTTATCTAGATTCGTATATATCTAGTTAAGTATATAGATTAGATGTATTCGTATCTAGGTAAAATTGAGGCCATTAAAAGAAGGAGAGTACTATGTTGTACTCCATCCATCTTAGCACAGTCAATTATTGTTTTACGCTCTATCTTAATTCTCATCCGACTGAAAATGATTAAAAGCGTTTTATTAAACCTTTGCTTTTTGTTCTTTATTAATCCTTTGCCGAGGGTGTCTAGAACTCTGACCGAGCAAGTTTAGGAAAATTGATGGTAAGGGGTTCGACTAGAATTTGAGATTTCTACGGTTCACACGTTGAGAGGCAAAAATTTGTACTTGCCTACTGGCTGAATCAAATTAGGATATTATGACCTTACTAGCAAAGTGCCCGCGTGTTGCGGCGAAAAAAGTTAGTCTTTGTTGTGTCAGTGGTGAGTTTTTTTAAAAATCAATAGTCCTCGATCAATTGATTGAATCCCCCGTGAGTTTATTTTTTTCTTCGACGGTTTGACTATAAGCAGGGTATATATAAGTGGTGGCATCGCTGTCGCTCAGCGCGCTGCCATTGATCGTAAGCCGCCCCCAATCCTACCCCCACGCTCCCCCGTCTTTTTCTGCCCTCAGACCCGACGCCGTGAGCCGCCCCCATCCCACTCTCTCCCCCATCCGCCATGTGACCTTCCGTGCTCCAGTTTTTCAGGTCTTGTTGATTTGCCGTTCTGTTCTGCTCCTATTGTTTTTCAGCGCTCGTTGATTTTTCGTTCCTTTCTCATATCGAGCTCATCCTTGGCTTGTTGACAACCCATATGTGAAAGAATATAAACAAGTGTAATTTGGTTTAAGATAGCGAGGTGGTACTATTTGCAACCATTGGAAGGCGTAATATTTGCCGACGATCGAATCCAGCAATGCATAACGCGGGAGGAATAACTGGGTCAGGCCCCTACATGTGATGGACAAAAAATTTAACACCGAGGAATCCGGTGGATGAAACGTGGACTGAGAGTCCTGGAGGCGTGGCTTGCATATCTCGAAACGGAACAAACGAACCAGTACGGTATACGGTACAGCGGCATTATAATTCTTTTGGTGGGAGGGCAAACATGTTTAAAAAAGAGTTGGACCAGAAAAAACACTTTTTTATTATTATTATGGCTGAAAATAATTTTTGACACATCACCAAACTCTCTCTTGGATTTGTTGTTTTCCATCTATATACCCTACGGTGATGAAACATTCCCAAATACAATTATCCACTCTTAATGGCTCGTGGCGTGGCGCACAACATGTCGCCCACAATTCCTTCAAATTAATTAGCTCACACCTCCGCGGTGTTGCTCCTTGTTGATACCCGACTTAGCTCGCTGATACTATGGCTAGCGTTGAACATATATAAATCGGTCATGTTTAGTATCACGGGGCAAGGTGTGACTAAACATGACTCTTGCAAGGTACGGTTCGGCATTTGATTTTCCTTATTTAACATGTGTAGCTGAGGCAGTCTATGGGGAGTCCATGGGGCGCAGCTGCAAAAAGGAAGGTTGACCCATACCATGCAACGGCCTATCACGACTCGTACAGATGGACAGAACGCAAACCCTATAGGAAAAACGAACAATTGTGGAAGGATAAAATCGTTCAAAAAAATATTGGACCGGAAAAAACACTTCGTGCTTTATTATTACTAGAAAACAAGCCCGTGCGTTGCAACGGCGGCCAGCGGGCGTGATTGTCCTCCAACCGGAGAAAGTCAAGAATCGGATCAAAATAACATCCTCATGACCCTGGTCCATCCCAAGCCCATCTAACATATGTATATTCGGCATGAACAATCACATTAAAGAGAACACCTTAAAATTTCACTTTGGATGAAACGATAATGTACTACCGAAATAAAATAAAATTAATAACCTTAGATTGCACCAAATTTAATACAACGGTTGAAATAACCAAAATGCTCCACATATCTCAAACCGCTCAGAGTGGTTCTCATTGCTTATGAACCTAAATGTGCAGTCTTCAACCAGGAAAAAACCGATATGTGGCCGGAGTTGGACTCACATGACCACCATACATGGCTCGTACTCTCGGGTAGTCACCCGCTAAATTGGAACAACAACAATGCCTAATAGCATTCATTTTTTGGCAAAAATTAATAGCATTCATTTGAAGTAGCATTCATTAGGAAATCGTAATGTATGGTTTGAGAGCATTTACTTTGCTAGTCACATTTCCTTAAAAAATAGATTGATTCCAATGAAATTCAGAGAATGGCTGAACTAAACATCAGATTTTTCCTAAACCTGAAAAGGTATCTCAGAATCCTGGATTAAAATCAGTTAGTCGTACTCATATCTCTGAATAAATCGGTTGCTCTATTAAGAACCGCAGCTGAAAGCGGTCACTCTTATTCATACGTGAAACCTCTTGCTTATCGCTTAAACCTGAAATTGCACTATTGCAGTGTACTTTGGCCAAGACAGCAGTAAACCTACAGCGCTTGCTAGCTTTGTTCATGAACATGCAAGTTTATTTTAGTCAGGTGCTAGCTTTGTTCATGAACATGCAAGTTTGTTTTAGTCAGGTGCTTCTGCTACCGCATGCACCGTTGGTGAGCTGATGTTGTGTCGCCCGGTGGTGGAAGGTAAGGTAATGTGGGCAAGCGAACGATCACACGGGGAGGCGCACTGGAGTTTTGGAGGAGGAAGAGGGTCGTACATGTGCTGTCGTCGAGCTCCGCTTCGTTGCCGTGTAGAACTGCTTTGCGCCATCACCGCCGCAGCGCCGAGGTGTGCCACAAATTGCAGCTATGAGACGCTGCCTCGCCCAGATCAAAGAACAAGCACACACCGTAGAACCGAGGAATACCACGGACGCTCCAGCGCCACGAGGAAGCCAAGCCGCATCGATTCGCAACCGTACCACCGGGAAATTGAGTCCTTGTACTACACGCGGAACATATGTATAGGAGTCCACGTGCAAGACTTCATTCACACGATTCGGTTCCGAGAAAACAAACACTATGGAAATTTAACTTTTTTACTTATCGATGGCATTACTGTTAATATATGGTTTGTGGGAGGATAAAAGGGTCTAAAAAAGTGTTGGACCGGGAGAAACACTCCGTGCTTTATTATTAGGTACTAGCTGAATGCCCGTGCGTTGCCACGGCCTATATTATTTTCTCACGATGAACCTTCGTAATTTGTCAAGACTTCACAATTTAACTTTTGGTAATGTTTCTAATTTGCATCCAGTTGTATACGTGCCCATCTACATAACAGGGATATATCCCTTTGCAACTCCAACCAGTGCGCCAGGGACCGGGCCACCAAAAGTGTTTATGCATTTGAAGAGAATCCATCGATTTGTAAAAGGATAATCAGAATAGTATGTATCAAATATTTAGTCTGCTGCTAGTACATAGGAAATTCTAAAGTTACATCTTATTTTGCATGCTAACAACCATTTACATAGAGAATCAACTTGACGGTTCCAAAAAAAAAAAGAATAGTCACAAAAGGTTGATTATATGGTGGTCATTTTTATAGCTAAAAGGTGAAAAAGATCTGTACATCTAAAATGATAGAAAAATAAGCTTCACATATCTGAAATAATGGAATAGATATTGAATCATATAATTTAAAGAGAAAATATAACCATGTATCCATGGTATGAAGACAACAAGGTGAAACTTGCATAGTACCGAAAGCTTCTGCAAAAATCTTTTTCTGTTTGTAGTTCTTCTAAAAGTGGCATATCTAATGATGCTTAGAGCATACCCGTGTAACTGTGTAAGGAAACCACTCGAAGTTGTGGATATCTTTCAGTTCAGTTGATCTCATGGCAAAAAATACTGCAGCAACGTGTCACTGATTGGTTAATTCAGTATCTCAAACATGGTTCATTCAATGTGATTGTGAATTTCCCTCTCAAGCTTATTAAAATTTCTCAAGTGGAGGCATCTCTTGGAGGAAAATAGATTTAGAGTCGAGACATCATGGTAACCTAAGATAATCATGAAATTTCTAGATAGATGTGATGTACTCCCTCCGTTTCAAAATATAAAATGTTTTAGGTTTGTGAAGTGAATCTAGACACTAAAACAAGTCTAGATACATTTTATTCACAAACCTAAAACATCTTATATTTTGAAAAGTAGGGAGTATTTTATAATGCTCAAAAATAACATTTAATTTAAATTTGCGCATTCAGAAATCTGCCCTGTTGGTCTAGGAGTTGACATGTATTGTCCCAATATTTTACAACGACTAAACTTAGATTAATGGAACTATTTTTTGAGATTAAGGATGTACATCTAAATGAGTTGGGTCGAACCATTTTGTGTACATGTTTTTTTGATCTGTCCAAGATATCTCTTCAAATTGACTATAAATTCTCTTCAAGAATCATTTTTTGATCTTCAAGAATCAATTGAGTTGGGTCGAACCATTTTCGTGCGTCATTCACTGGACGATGAATGCGAAAGGGAGGAGCTCGTTTCCACTTCAAAATCTCCTAGAGCTCGCGTCTCCATTGCACCACCTGCAGGCGCTGAACTCCAGCTTCTACCTTCAGCCTCTACTGGGGGGTTCAGAGCAGTGCGGCCAACGATGCGTGTGGCAAGTTCAGACTGGTGCGGGCGACCCACTGGTTTAGGTGACCTCCATGGTACCCGCACGAGGATTCAGTTCGCCTGAGTCGGTCCATGATTCAGCATGTCCATGCGGATGAGGCATCTAGTTTAGCAGGAATTCGAATTAATTGATGCAAATTGTAAATCTCCTACATCGTTGGAGTCATATACCTCTCCTAGATCGCTGGAGTCATACCACCCCATCAAAATCAGGTTTGGTGCTTCCGCCGGCTGAATCGAGTCCTTTTTATACGCGGGCAAAGGAGAGTCCATATCGTAATCGAGTCCTTGATGCTCGCCGCAGTCGCGGCCCAATTCACGCCCGAGACCCATCGAGATCAGGGCAGGTTCCGTTCCAGCGGATAGAGCCGGAGGGGTCCTCCCAGCGGCCATGCAGAATCTCGCGGGCCATTGGAGTGGAGGCGATCTTGATGTGGAAGATCCGAGACATCAACTTCTACTGGTTGCTCTTCACCGGAGATTTTCCGAGGTCTTATTTTGGAGGCGATGGCATCCTTGTGATTGGGTTGGATTAGATTGGGGCGTGAGGGTCAGGAAAATTTACGGGAGATTTGGTTATTTGGGTTGTGAATCTTGTGATGGAGTCTCCCTTGAATTTGGATGCGGACACACGATATACAATAAAAAGTCTGTTTTGTTTCTGTTCAAGCAGGACACGGTCAATAAATCAAACAGCTAGCTAAAGGTAGCAGGGCCCTAGCGTATACGACATGAAGACCGCCCTGATCGGTTTCAACAAAGAGAACACGCACAGAAGGACGGACGAATACGTATTGTGACGGACGAACGAAAACCACCTCTAGACTTTTTATATAGTAGAGATAGATTACAAGACGATTGGGGGACAAATCCTAACTGCCGTGACTAATCCATACTAGTAGTATAAACGAGTCCTGGCGCCGTTACCAACACGGTCCCAAATTAAGCCGCAAATTAAGCCCCGCCAGATCGAGCCGGCCGACACACCTACGATGGCGTCGCCGACTCCGTGCGCACAGTACTCGTCTCTCGTGCGGGTTTCCACGGCAACGCGGCGGCGTCCGGCGCCCTCCTTCTCGCGCGTATATATCCCGCCGGCCGTCCGGACGGCACCGCGTTCCATATCAGTGTCACTGTCCGTGTTGCGCCCACGCGCGCACCGCGGCGCTTCTGATCGCCAGAGCTTGGGCTTTTCTCCGTGCGAGCCGGCGGTCGAGGACCCCTACGATATCGTAGCCTCGACGGACCTCAGCACCGACGCGGACGCCGATGACCTCGGCTTCGTTCTGCGCGGGCCGTTCGTCGAAGATCCCTTCGAGGAGCTTGCTACTACCACGGGCCTCGGCGAGGGTGCTGATGACGAAGGCGACGCCGACTTGGTTCTGCGCGTGCCGACCGTCGATGAGCCTCGTCACGAGGTCGCGGCCACCACGGACCTCAGCGCCGATGACGGCTTCCTTGATCTGCGTGGGCCGTTCGTGGAGGATCCCTTCGAGCTTGTTGCCACCAAGGGCCTCGGCGAGGGTGCGCACGACGAAGGCGATGCCGACTTGTTTCTGCGCGTGCCTACCGTCGATGAGCCCCACGAGGTCGCCGCGTTGGTTCTGCACGTGTCGGCCGGCGACGATCCCCACGAGCTGACGGCCACCACGGACCTCTGCGTGGTCGCGCGCGACGACGCAGGCTTGGTTCTCTACGTGCCGACCGTGGAGGAGCCCCACGAGGTCGCGGCCACCACGGGCCCCGGCGATGGCGCGGACGACGATTGCTTCGTGTATCCCTCAAGGCTGACTATTAAGGATCTCGACGAGCACGAAGCCACGGACTTCAGCCGGGCCGCCATCAATGAGCGGTTCCGGGTCGAGTCCAAGGAGGCCAAGGCCGCCGTGAAGGGCGCCGTGAAGAGCCCGTCGCCGGCGTGCTCCGCCCGCTCCGGCAACTCGTTGACGACTTGCGGAGCCTCGGGAGCGTCTTCGACGCCGAGGAGTTCCAAATTGGCATGCCCTTCGGCGCGATCATGACGTGCATGGGGATGTACCAGATGTGGAAGCTTAGTCCCTCCACGTGCATCGACGTCGCCATGTACTATGCCTTCTACAAGCTCAGCGTCATCGCGGCGGATGTCCGGCGACGGGGCTTCTCCCCGGACTGGATTATCAGGATTAAACTCGGTTAGCCCATTAATTTCTCTAGCTTTAATTGTGTTTTCTGTCATATAATTTCTTTTTTTACTGAGGGTGTCTTTGAGCTGTAAACTGAGCTTTGTAATTGCACGGGTCACGTGCGCAGGTATAATGTTGGCTCTCCTTTTCAAAGGAAACAAAGACGTTGGTCCCCTGAATTGTATCAGGTCCGTGTTACATATATCTCGCTTTGACTTCATTACTGCCATATGGTGGTAGTAACTAATTTAGTTACTCCCTGATTGCTTAATTTTGATCCTTCTAGGAGCTCAGATACTACGTTAATTTACTTATCTCCCTGTACCTTGATGCACAAGGTTGAGAACTAATTAACTCCCTATAGTCTTAATCTAATTTCCACCAAACTTGAAAGTGTGACGTGATAAGTCATATCCATATTGCATAGTATAACAGATTCAAGTAAGAGGCATTGCATAGTACACACTAGCTAAGCGTAGCTCCACACCAGATACTACCATAGAAATTGTGGCATGCATTCTTGAATCGTTAACAAGTCAACGGATATGCAATATATTAACTCGGCCATGAAGATGGATCCATCTAGCAAACTCATGCTTCAATTTTCTAGGGTACCTTTCAAGTGTACTACTACCTCCTTCACTACATTCTAGCATTTTCTTAAACCACATGTATGTAGACATGTTTTAATGTGTAGGTTCGTCATTTTAGAGTATATCTAGTCCACTTTAAAATGTCTAAAAGGAATGGAGTAGTAAAAAAGTTCGAATGCTGAAGAGTTCATTTCTAATACTATAGATACTTGAATGAAATCTTGCTAATTCCTGGGCTAACATGCATGCTGTCAACTTTGACGCAGGTTTGCTATTTACTTCATCTACGGTTTTTCGGTGGTCATGGAAGTGATCGGTATGAAGAAAATCGCTGCCAAATGTGTTCTCCCTATGCTCTTCCACGAGTTATCAGGAGGAAACCACGTCACAGAGGAAATGAGTACGAATGCCACGTGAAAACCATGGTTCAATTTTTTTCAAAAAAATACAAGTAATATTAGGGATTTCTGTTCTGTAAACATGTGAATTTCAAGCCGTTGACACCCGTTTTTATTTGGGGGGCAGTGAGGCACTACTCATTCTGTTTTTTTTTACATATACATATATATCTCACAACTGAATATGAGTTTGAGCTTAGAAAATTCACCTGCTTATAGAGCACCGTGTTCATACATAGGGATACATTCTTTTTCTTAGCTAAACATTGTTTTCGTAGTTTTCACAGTAACTTGTTACCTGATATTTTTAAGGCGACCGAGAACAGCTATGTGAAACAAAGAGTGATGATGATCATTAATTTTTTTTTTGATGATTGTATAATATTCCCTGTTATCGTAACTATGTTGTTGGTGGTGGTCTTGAGTTATGGCTTATGGCTACTTGCCTACTTGGGGAGGACTATGGGATCGGATTAGTTTGGCTTTCGTTTCACTTTATAAATAAAGCAACCATCTACACAACGTTGTAATATTTAAATAAAGAAAATAAAAACATAATCTGTTGGACCAACCAAAGGACTAGTTCCTCAAAATAGGCTTTCGTCCCGCTTTATAAAAAAAGCAACCATCCACACAACGATTACAAGGTTGAATGGAAATAAAAACACAGTCTTCTAGGGCCACAACACAATAAGTCCTAAAAGGAAGGAGAACAAAGGCATGCTCTCAAAGGCGAAACAACTGAAAAAGAAGCACAAGGTACTCAGCTAGACTAAGAGGGGATCTGCCATACTGTCCCGCTGCCTACATAGAAGGTACCAGAGCTACAGAAATAGGAGAGATTTGAACACCGAGTCAAAAGCACATCGAAGAATAATCTTCTTAATAACCATCTTATCGTGCATGGTCTATAGGGACTAAGACAACATGGCAAACACTGGGAGAAGAGGCGGGACCCTCTTCGCCGGAGCATCTAGGAAATCTCTGAGATCGTAGGCTAATCAATCTAAGCCCAATGCTTCTCTAGTGAAGTTCCCGATTCGGGACAAGTGAACATTATGTGGGTTTCCGTTTCGGGAATCTCATATAATATACATAACCCATCCCTGGGCCCATGTCTTTTCGCCACTTCTACCCTATAAGGTAGTCGATCGTGTAGCGGTCACTGACATGGGGTCTCCATGGCAATGCCCATGGTTTATGGACTTGGGTTTTCGGGAAGGAGGTGTTCGTTGGTGACTTCGCGGGCTAACAAACAAACAAGGGGGCACAAGTTTACCCAGGTTTAGACCCCCCGGAGGGAAAACCATACTCCTGCTTGTCTGTTCTTGATTGATAATGAAGATTACAAGTCGCCAAGATAGCAAAGGTTGCGCAGATTGGTTCTAGCGTGAGCTATGGGTGTTGTGCGTAAGGAGTCCTTCTCAACGGCCCCTACTAGCTTATATACGGAGAGGTTAGGTTTCAGGTACCAATCTAGTCGGTTACAAATTGGATTCTATCTCTATGTTTTCCTAGTTTAGGAGCCTCTTCTTTCTCGATACATCAAGAGTCAGTGTCCTTGTGGCCTTCGTACCATCTGAACGTTGTGAGTTTCATGGACCTCAACAAATCATCATGTGGGCCTCCTATTGGTCTGAGCCAGATACGCCAAATGTAGGTGTTCGTTGGGCATACATATGTCAGTCCCCGGGTGTCTAGTCGAAATATAGTTTTGGATGGAAACTTAAAGGTCGTGAGTATCGTGTTGCGTGGTCAGAATCGACAGTTTTATAACATAAAAGTAATGACTTAGAATATATATGATAAATTTGGATATATGCCTATTTGGATATGACAGATAGTTGGGGAGCAACTAAACACGCCCTAAAGGTCCGAGTGAGATGCGATATATGAAGTTATGACCCCTTTGAGCTCAGAGGTGTGAGCGACTGTTCCCATCTGTTAGAGTATTGTACGTATACGGTTGTTATGATAGTTTAGGATAGTTAGGACTCTAGCCTAACTTGACTTGTACTCTAAAATAATCCTTGCACGTCTATATATACTCGTCCATGAGGCTCAATAACATATCCAACATATTTCTCCTATCTCATACTCTTACATGGTATCAGCCTAAACCGATCCTAAACCCTATCCGCCGCCGGCACGCTTCCGCCGCGCCGCCCCCGGGGAGGTCAATCTCCATGATCTCCGCCTGGGGCCGCGCAACCCGTACGCAGGGTTCGTCCGCCGATCCGTGATCGGCTGCCCTGCAAGTATTTTTTTCCGATCTCTTGATCGGTTTTCTTTTTTGGTTTACCAATCTTAGATCGGATTGCGTCGCCCTCCACCGTCATCGTCATCGCCGCGCCTCTACTCCGGCCATCGGCATCGATGATCTACACCGCGCATGTGCGCCTGCCCTCTACGCTACCGCGCCTGCCTCAGCAGGCTGTTGTGGCCTCACGGCAGGCTATCGTGCACCGCGGACGGCTGCTATGCCTTCCTTGGAAGGCTGCCACGGCAGCCCCCCCTCCTCGGATCGTCTCCATCGTCATCGTCCGGGACTTCATCGACAACGCCGCCATTGACTCCGATCTACGCGTCATCCACGCCATGGCGCATACGACGCACCATCGGTCTGATTAACCGATCCTGCGCCTGTCTACGCCAAGCACGTCCCTGAGCACGCGCCTACCACCGATCGAGCTACGGGTTGCCGCTGCGTCGCCCCATCGGGCCGCAGCGCCGCGCCTTTGGTCCATGCTACCGGCTTCCAACGCGCCTTCCTTGGCGTGTACATCGTTGGTGGTCTCCTGCCGCTGCACCGACTTGTGCCCTGCAGCTATGCCACCCCCTCGGGTCGTAGCGTCGCTGCACCCAGTCTACTTCGTTGTTCCCGCGCACCGACGTTATCGGTTTCCACCGCGCCATCTCCTCCGGTGTGGATCACCGACGTCTGCGCATGGTCTTCGTCATGCCGTCGGGTTCTTCTTCGCCTACTTCGAGTACCGCCGTCGCGCCTCTCTAGGCGTCCAGCATGACCACTTCAGGTCGCCGTTGGTTTCGCCGCCTTCTATATCTTCTCCACATTGAACTCGTCGGCATCGTCATACGATACTGGCGCACAGGTTCATGATGGCAACTACCCCTGCATGCCTGGTACTGGCAACACCGGTGCGTGCCTTCGTCCCCGACGCGTTCCCGAGTCTGGCAAACTCGCGCCGGACGCCTCGTCTTCGTCGGCATGATAACATCTTCTTCGACATCGACACCTTCCTCTACGACTGCCTCGACCACATCAGCGACGCATTTTTCTTGGCATACTAGGTTCTGGCAGAACCAAGATGTGCCTTTGTCCCTGACGTGCGCCTAGTTCTGGCAAAACTTTGGCGCCAATCGTACCCGACGGCTCGGACTGCATCGACTCCGGCATTGATCGACACCTTCAACCTGCCTCGAAGCGTCTCCGTCATCCTCTTCGCGCACTATGCGCTTGCGGCTTCATGTGCGGCTACATAGACACCGGCAACCCCGACCACGACATCGAACACGGCGACCCTTCGCACAGCTACATCGACCTCGGCACCGCTCTACACTCTCCGCTCCCTCGACATCGGCACAAGGGCTTCCACCTCGCTTGAGCATCATCAGCCTCTTCTATAGTCCAAGCATCCGCGCCGCGACATCGTCTACGACACTCTCGCTGCGTCTGCTGGGGGATGTCAGCCTACTGGTCTATTTCGGCACTCTAGTCTGACTGTTTGCGACGTCCTTGTTGTTCACGACGCTATCGCTACGACTGCGGGGGAGTGTTAGAGTATTGCGTATACGGTTGTTATGATAGTTTAGGATAGTTAGGACTCTAGCCTAGCTTGACTTGTACTCCAAAATAATTCTTGTACGTCTATATATACTCACCCATGAGGCTCGATACTATATCCAACATATTTCGCAAATCTCGTACTCTTCTTACACCATCGATCACCCTTTAACACTAAAACCAGCCCTTTTCACACGCGAAGCGTCCCGTCCGGGGCATCTGCTCCTCCTGTCATGTCACTTGAAGCAGCCTCTCACTAGCTTCCTGCCCACTTCAATACGCTAGCTAGTAACCTGCTGCTGCACTGCTCATATTCTCGAGTTCTTCACCAAGTGGCCAAGTCCTCGTGGCAGCCTACATCCGTACACACGGTGTGGTACTCCGGGAAACTTCCGGCGCATGCACTGCCCCTCGCACGGCCGGTACAAAACCCCAGCACCCCTCACTCACTCCTCACTCACTCCTCACTCCACCTCCACCTCGCTCAGGTTCCACCTTCCCAGCACCAGACTCCTTGAGAAGAAGACGAGAGGAGGACGGAGATCGCCCATGCAGCTCTCTCAGGACGCCATGGGTTCTGTGCTGTTGAGGGGACGGCGGTGGCTGGAGGCGCTGGACCCGGAGGTGGGCCTCGTGCTCACGTTGGACGCGCGCGTGAGCGCGTACCTCAGGCGTGCGCCTCCGGCGGAGGCTCCGGCTCGCCCTGACCTGCCCGCTGACGCGCTGGCAGGCCGCGGGGGCGCTGCTCCTGCGGGTGCTCCTCCCGCCGCTCTACTCCGCCGGCGCAAGCTCGCGGTGGTGGTGGCCCCGGGTTAGCCCGTCGTGGCTCCGTGTTGTTCCGTTCTCTGCCGCTACCGGCGAGTCATCGTCGCTTCGCTTCATCTAGCAGTGTGGTGGTCGTGTGACTAGCTAGATTTGTTTTGAGAGTGGATTTACCCCTCCTAGGTTGGACCCACGGCACCATCTATATCATTTATTTGTTGGAGATCCATGCAAGGTCAATGCAGTCATCGTCTGTCACACGTTCATATTTAAGCCCTCCTGTTTTTTGGTATTTCACCCGCGGTCCAGGGGAGAGGATGACCACCTCACCGGCTCACACCAACCTGTAGCCCACGCGGCCAGTTTGTGGTTTTTCTGGGGCCCCTACTTTTCCTTTTGGTTTTTCTTCATGCTTGGATCCAGTTCGTGGTTGAATATTTTGTTTGGATTAAATTCACGGTTGAATCTTGATTGAATCTTTATTGAATCTTGAATGGATTTTGTTTAAATTCGTGGATCTGGGCCCCTACTTTTCTTTTATTAATCTTGATTAAATTCGTGGTATATGTATTATCAAGTTTTTGACACGGATCTTGTATGGATTTTGTTCATGTTTGGATCCTTTCTTTTCGTTCGTGCTTGGATCTTGATTTGAGTTTCTTGTTTGGATGAATCTTTTTAAAAGTGATGTTGGAAATGTGTATAAAAAATAACCATATCTAGTTCATGGATGAAACATGTATTTCCTTTTTCCAGATTCTATTCATGGATGAAACTTGTATGATTTCTTGAATGATTTTTAATATCATATTAAGGTCGTGAGACTACTTGTTTTATCTTGACAGGTGACAGATGTATGAAACTGATGTTTGATCTTGCTTGTAGCTAGACTAAATCATGTGTGTAATAATCTACTGAAACTTGTATGAACCTTTGATGTTTTTTGGATTTTGTATGTATGATTTGCACTATATAAATATCCATAAAAATTGTGCATGTTTCATTTTTAGAATAAAAAATGTCCATAAAAAACATTGTTAAATATTCCTGAAATTTTAAGATAAAAATGAGGTGAAAAAGGAAAAGAAACGTGTGTGTAGATTTTTTTGATTAAATTTATGAATCTGGAATATTTAGTGAATAATAAATATATATTAATATTTATAAATCTTTAAAATATTTAGTGTACAAGTTCTGTACTTGGTAGAAACAAGTTTGTAAAACATGTGAATCTTGTATGAAATTTCTGAATCTAGAATGAAACAAAGTAAGAGTGTCTAAATATTGTTAAATAGAAAGTACAAGAATAAAATTTATCAAATGAGATTGTTCAAAAAACAAATTGTGCATGTTTCATTTTTAGAATAAAAAATGTACATAAAAACATTGTTGAGTATTCCTAAATTTTTAAGAGAAAAATGAGGTGAAAAAGAAAAAGAAACGTGTGTGTAGAAAAAAATGTTGATTAAATTTATGAATCTGGAATGTTTAGTGAATAATAAATATATATTAATATTTATAAATCTTTAAAATATTTAGTGTACAAGTTCTGTACTTGGCAGACACAAGTTTGTAAAACATGTGAATCTTGTATGAAATTTCTGAATCTAGAATGAAACAAAGTAAGAGTGTCTAAATATTGTTAAATAAAAAGTATAAGAATAAAAATTATCAAATGAGATTGTTGAAAAAACAAAGTATACATGTTTCATTTTTAGAATAAAAAATATACATAAAAAGTTGAATATTTCTGAAATTTTACAAGAAAAAATGAGGTGAAAAAGAAACAGACATTATGTAGATCGTTTGAAGAAACATGTTCTCGGTATAACATGTGTAGGGTTTCATATAGCAACGAAATATGTATTCTGTGAAATAATGAGGTGAAAAAGAAACAAACATTATGCATGTATTTTGTGAAAAAATTATATGAAAATCTCTTGGCAGAAACAAGTTTGCAAAACGTGTGAATCTTGTATGAAACTTCTGAATCTAGGATGAAACAAAGTAAGAGTGTCTAAATATTATTAAATAAAAAGTAGAAAAATAAAAATTATCAAAAGAGATTGTTGAAAAAATAAATTATGCATGTTTCATTTTCAGAATTAAAAATGTACATAAAAAATTGTTGAATATTCCTGAAATTGTACGAGAAAAAATAAGGTGAAAAAGAAACAGGAACGTGTATAAGACTATCGATTATGAGGAGACAAACACGCGATTTTTTTTAGAATATCCGAAAACATTAGGGGTTAGATAGAAAAACTGCAGCAGGCCTAAGAGATGAGGTGGGAGGGGTTATTTTGTAAAACGCATAGCACGAATCTCCAACAAACAAAGAACAGAGATGGTGCCGGGGGCCCCTCCTACGGGGGTAATTGCATTGTCCGATTTGTTTTAGCATCGTGTGTGTCTCACTTGTGTGTGTGTGAACCTATTGCGCTTAAGAAGTAACTTTGTTTCTTCAGTGCCTCTCGTCGCTGCCTCTGCGTGCCAGCGACATGCTAGGCACACGAACGATGCGGTTTCAGACACTTTTTTTCTTCGAAATTCCACTGATCTATCAACAGCGGTACAAAGAGTACTAAAAGTAATAAAAATTATGGCGAAATATCAGATGCAAGTAGTAGTATCTTCTTGCCAGAGAGCCCGGCTTGTTGAGATACAGTATGTTATCCTAGTTCTTTTCATTAGTTTGAACTTTTGCTTGACTGGCCAGAGCATTAACTCAATACTACTGGTATGAGTTCGTATTGTCTCATCGCTCTTTTTTTTCATTAGTTTGAACTTTTGCTTGACTGGCCAGAGCATTAACTCAATACTACTAGTATGAGTTCGTATTGTCTCATCGCTCCTTTTTTAAGGTTTTCTAGCCAGACCTATCAACCCCTCCGGCTCCCATGCGGGCCGCACCGAGGAGCCGCCATCGCCAAGTGCCGTGGCGGTGTCCTGAGCAGAGGGTCCGATCTGGCCTGCTGCGGTTGTTTCCACTCGCTGATCCTGATGCTCCTCGGGTGGTGACATGATCCAGGGCGCGCATGATCTCTTGTAGTACATGGAATACAGGGTAGCGACCCCGAGTATTGTAGGGGTTCGTAGCATGGAAAACAAAATTTTTCTATCGCATACAAACAAACAAGCCAAGATCTATCTACTAGATTGTAGCAACGAGTCGATGGAATAACTTACCCTCGAAGATTCCAAAGCGGTTAACGAAAGCAGATTCTCGTGGGTGATGTAGTCGTACTCTTTCCGATCTCAAGATCGTGTAGACGATCCTTCCGGCTCGTTCGGCAGCGCTTCAATGGTCACACGCTCGGTACTGACGAAGACCTTCCTCTCCTTGTTCCAAAGAAAGTGGAGGTTGTAGCACTCTCGCGATTCCGGCAAAGACAACGTGGTACCTAAGTAGAGGGAGATCCCAGGCTTCGCCTTAAGCCAGAGCGAGTATGGTGGATTATGAGAGAGGGCTATTAGTGGTCTAGAGATTAGACACACCAATTAGAAGGCTCTAAACCGCAGGCTAAAGCAATTAGAAGCTCTAAACCAAACGGCTCTAAACCTGAGATTAGAGGTAGAAACTTGTGTGTCTCAAGGAGGAGCCCTGCCCCTCCTTATATAGGTGGAGGGGCTAGGCGTGCCAGGGAGGGAGGGAGTCCCTCCCCAACTCGGCCTAGGGCTTGGGCGCCGGCCTGGAGGAGTGGGACTCCTCCTCCAAGTTGGTTCCAACTCCTCTTGCTTGTTTCCACAGCTTCGCTTTCCACGCTTCCTGTTTTCCACGCTTCTGTTTAGCCGTTTGACTTTCAAACCGCAATTTGACTTTCATGTTTTGGAACAGCAAGAACACTTAGTACATGATGCAATCATTCAATGACACACTCATGTACCCTCCCGAGTGCCGGACAATCCGAACCTTCTAGAACATTCCCGATGAAAACACCTAATCATTCCCGAACTCAAACGGGACTTTCCTTATATGAATCTTATTCTCCGGACCATTCCGGATCACCTCGTGATATCCGGATCCCATCCGAGACTCAACAACATTCGGTCTCTTTCTCATAATACCATAACTACTCAAAACAACGTCGAATCCTTAAGTGTGTCTCCCACGGTTCGTGAATTATGCGGACATGATCGAGACACTTCTCCGAACAATAACCAATAGAGGAATCTGGAAATTCATATGGCTCCCACATATTTCTACGATTACTTTGCGATCGAATGAACCACTTACATACGATACCAATTTCCCTTTGTCTCACGATAGTTTACTTATCCGAGGTTATGATCGTATCTCTCGCATACCTAGTTCAACCTCGTACCGATAAGTACTCTTTTCTCGTTCCTGATATATGTGATCCCTTGTGACCTAGTCACATGCTTGCAAGCTAATTGGATGACATTCCACCGAGAGGGCCCAGAGTATATCTATCCGTCATATGGATGGACAAATCCCACTCTTGATCCATGTGTTTCAACCAATACTTTCCGAACACTCAATGCCACCTTTATAGCCACCCGCCACGGTGTGGTGTTTGTTGTCATCAAAGCATCCATCCGTAAAGGTGATATGCATGATCTCATGGTCGAAGGAATTAGGTTACTATGTATCAGAAAGCATATAGCAATTGAACTATTGAAATGACTTGATCTTTATGCTACGCTTATCTATAGGAGTATGTCCATCACATCATTCTCCTAATGATATGATCTTGTTGTTAATAACATCTCTATGTTCATGATCATGAAACCATGATCATATATTAACCAACAAGCTAGTTTAACAAGAGGCTTTACTAGGGACTCTTATTTTAGTTTACAAATCACACAAGTATTAATGTTTCCGGTTAATACAATTATAGCATGGTATGTAAACATTTATCATAAGTGTGAAGATATGATAATAACCACTTTATTATTGCCTCTTGGGCATATCTCCAACAGTCTCCCACTTGCACTAGAGTCAATAATCTAGTTTCAAACCTTTGTGTATTCAACACCTATGGCTTTCCGGTGTTGTATGTACACGATTGCTAGTGGTCAACTGATCTCCGGATCTGACACTTCCAGGTCCGTGTGTAATTGCATGTCTCTGCGTCTTTACGCATCACTCATTTTCTAATGAGATGGCTTTGTATAAATTTGGTCTTTCGGCGTGACCTTTAGTTCTTTGGGGTTAAAACATGTTGATAATATTGTCGCACAATATATGTTCATAGTATTATCCCTCTGTGAACTACACCTAGTTTGATAACAAACTACTTGACACAAATGCCCTCTTTTGCTGCTAAAATAGTAGTCATATACTTAGCCTTTTGTTGTAGTATATGTCACAATGTCTTTAACTTTGGAACTCATCCAAATCCATTATGGAACTCACTTTCCATTATATTGTGCCACCTTTAGTTTAGATTGAGATAAACTTAATTTGTACTTTGTGACAAAGCTAGTATCAATGTAGTACTTTTACAACGAACTAACCATCTATTTGTCACTTCTACAAATATTATACTCTTAGTTCTTCCAAAAGATCATAAGAATATCCTTACTATTGTCCAATGATCATCTTACGAATCATTCTGGTATATGCTCACAACATTTAGAGCATAGGACATATCTGGATTTGTACATATCACAATATGATTGATATAAATACTCTTTGTGATTTCATACATCAAGTATCAATCTATACTTGATTATTTGTTTCACTTTACCAAATGTCAATACACTTGAATATATCATCAACATTGAACTCATTCAATCCTTTCTGTGCGACAAGAACCTCTCTTGTAGTTTCTATATTGAACTCATTCAATATCTTGTCTATGTACTTCTGGCACAACCATATTAGCGTCTATTGATGCCAAATATTTAGGTTTTGCCTAAGTCTTTCATCGAGATGAAATTCTTAATATGTGTTAATAAAAGATACATCATTTCCAATCAACAATATGTCTTCCACATAATGTATTAGAAACATGTCTTAGCGCTCCCACTTAATTTCTTGCAAACGCAAGCATCTTCATTGTCTCTGATGAATTAAAACTCTTTTAACAATTTCATCATAGTGAAGATTCCAACTCCGTGATGCTCACTTCAACCATTGAAGTTTGCATATGCTTTTAGCATCCTTTGAATTAACAAAACCCTATGGACCGTGTCATGCACACGTCCTAGGTAACGATTCTATTAGAAGAACTTGTTTTGTTTATACAACTACCATATAACAAATTATATGTAGTGGTTGCTACATTAATCCGTCTAGACTAAATATCGCTATGAAAGATCAGATCTTGTCATAGTCAACCTTTGAACATTGTTGTGAACTCTTTCCCAACATGTCGACTATTTCATAGATGTGCAACATCCATGTCTATTTATTTATAGATCCAAACACAACTGTAAGGTCTTACACCTTTCTCGAGGGTCCTTCAAGTTCAAAACTTGATTTCTCGTGTATGGAACTATCACGGATTTTATGGCTTCAAGCCATTTGACGGAGTCAGGGCCCATCATCGCTTCTTTGCATGTAGTCGGTTCATTATTCTCAAATAATGATTCAACCCTCAAATTTTTTACCCGATCTACTTGTTTCAATAGGAACTTAGATCTCCGTGACCACAACCTTTTGAGGCACGTGAGCCACGAGCATTGTTGCTGCCTCCGAAACACTTTTCGGTGCTGCGCAACTCTGCACATATAGCTAAGGTTCTTTTAACCTTATCAAAGTTCTATTGTCCTCCCACTTAACTTTTCACGGAAAAATTCCTTCTCAAAGAAACTTGACGTTCTAAGCAACAAACACTTTTGTCTCCGGTGTTTATGGAGGAATACTTAACAGTTTATACAAAGACAGGTTCATCCGACTTTGGTTGCACACATCTTTCTTATGCATAGCATACCAATGTTTAAGAAAGGACAACTTGGGTTTTATCCCAAACCATAACTTTATATGGTGTCATTTCAACGGATTATGATGGAGCTCTTTTCAGTGGAAAAACGGTAATCTCTAAAGCTTTTAATCTTTAAAATATAATGGCAGTTTTATGAATTATACCTTTGATCTTTACCATGTCAAACAAGGTTTAATTACATATCTCGAATGCTCCATACTCTTATGGTGTTTCGGGAAATGCAAATCCACGGAACGATTCCATAAATCTGAGGTATTATGCTAAACTTTGTAACTCAAATATCTTCCATTATGATCTTTATCATAAACTGTCTATATTCTTGTTACACTGATTTTGCACTTCATCTTGAAAGTCTTTGAACTTTTCAAATGTTTCATACTTCATCCATATTAAGTAAATATTCATATATTCACTCAAATTTTTGGAGAAAGCATATGATGTTGAAATCCATCGCTCTTGACTACACATAATGGATTTCGTACAACAATATGTACAAATTCCAATAAGCTAGTCTTTCGTTCCCTTTTGGCCTACGAACGAAGTTTCAATTATCTCTAGAAAAGTTTCACAAGCGTCATTTGATCAAAATCAAATAGACTCCAAAATTCCATCCATATGGAGTTTCTTCATGTTTTCTGTCCAATATAATTTAAACGGCGATGTCACTTCCTAAGCAATCTTTCAATCAATTTGTCTTTCGACATCTTTAGCACTAGTTTTATGGATGTGATGTCTCCAACGAGATTTGCGAATCCATCTTTTATGGATTACGGCAATTATTTGAACAACCCTTTTGTTCTCATAATACCTGATAAAACAAATCTTTGAAGGCAAGCTTTGATGTTTAACGAGCAACACAATAACCCTTTATTTGTTCTCGATGAACATCATCACATATTCTTTTGCTAGTTACTTAGGCCATTGTAGTTCATGAATTGTGTTGTTTCGTATGACGATTCACACCAACAAATTCAGTATCAAATACTTGAGAACCACATTGTTTAATAAGCAAATAATATAGCCATAACATGTATATCATCTATATACTTGAGCTGAACAATTCTAGTCTTTTCCTTTCTGCCATATATTTATTAGATTCTCTTCAAGATTTCCTTTCTCGCTTGAAAGAATCTATCAACATCAATAGTGGAGTCATACATATGACATATAGTCCAAAGCGTGTATAATTAAATACCAATGTCTTTGGACTTGCACTTTGAAGTAGATCACCATCATCAAATATTTGGTGTTCTTTCAAATTCCTTTCTTTAGTAATCTCTTGGTGTAGTAAGAATTTTACCTACATCAAATATTCACCCTTATCATGGAATCGTCCATGATCAAGCTCTTAGCTTATAACGATGAATTATGAGTATAATGTTGCTATCCAAAACCTTTTGGAGGATTAGGACAACAAGTGTCTCCAACCTTTTGCAAATTCTCATCAAATATGAGAACATGACTTTAGCCATATTATACTCTATCATGTTGCAACCAAAACTTCGTTTCAGATATCACAATATCTTCCACACATCATGGTTTCTGAAACAACTCTTTCAGATCCTAGATAACCTTGATATTAAGACAATCCTTTGAATATCAATAATCATGGAAACAAACATGATACTAACACTTGGAATTGTTACTCTTGATTTAATACTAATTATTAAACTTCATGGAGTAACCGGAACTTACTGAAAGTTTGCAATAGAACTTTTAAACTTTAGATTAACACTTCAAAACAATACGATACCAGTTCGTAAAGTAACTAACCAGAATTATATAGTTCTATTATCTCAATTATAACTAAGCGCAAGGTGGTAAACGGATGCCAATGACTACAACAACTATGCAATTTCACTTTGATTTAGTTTATGATAAATTAAGTTCTAATTAATAATTAAATTAATCTAGGTGAACTCCCACTCAAAACAATATCCCTCACATTGTTTTAGTGATCACACAAACCAAATCCACCACATCAAAACCGATCATCACGAGAGTTGATATAGCTTCAATGGCGAACAATCAACATGTTCATCATATCTACTATATGACTCATGCTCTACCTTTCGGTAATCCATGTTCCTGAGGCCATGTCTGTACATGCTAGGCTCGTCAAGATCAAACCTTAGTTTCCGCATGAGCAAATCTGGCTTGCTCACGTTGTATACACTTGTAGAATCTAACACACCCGATCATCACGTGGTGCTTCGAAACAACAAGCTTTAGCAACGGTGCTAACTAAGGGTGAACACTTTATGACTTGAAATTCATGTGCATGAGGGATCATCTTATAATGCTACCGCGTCTACTAAGCAATACAAGATGCATAAAGGATTAACATCACATGCAATTCATAATATGTGATATGATATGGCCTTTCTTCTTTGTGCTTCCGATCTCCATCTTCTAGAACGAACATGATCTCCATCATCACCGACATTGCACCAAGGTCAATGATGCTTCGCCATGGTTGTCGCCCACCGCTTCAACTATTACAACTACTTTGAATAGACACGGGTCTTAACAGAATTTAAAGACAACCATATGGCTCGCCGTTGTCAACTTACAATAAGGAACATTGCATACATCATATATAATCACAATCATGGCCATATCACATCACAAAGACACCTGCAAAACAAAGTTAGACGCCTCTAATTTTCTTTGCATGTTTTACGTGGTTTGGGGCTTTCAATAAGTGTCGTTCTAACTTACGAACAAGAACCACAACATTGATACTAGCATTGTTGATCACCCGTTGTAAATTGGATCTTAACTATGCTAGGAGAAACAGGCACCATAAAGCCACTTATGCAATACAAGTTGCATGTCAAGCGTGGAGCAAGTCTCATGAACGATGTCATGTAAGGTTAGCCGGGCTTCATCCCAACATACCGCAAGATGCAAAGTACACAAGAAGCAATCGACAATAAAAGCATCAACGCCCACAATGGTCATTGTGTTCTACTCGCAACAGATCTACATATAGACACGGCTCGATACCCTTTGTAGGGGTTCGTAGCATGGAAAACAAAATTTTTCTATCGCATACAAACAAACAAGCCAAGATCTATCTACTAGATTGTAGCAACAGTCGATGGAATAACTTACCCTCGAAGATTCCAAAGCGGTTAACGAGAGCGATTCTCGTGGGTGATGTAGTCGTACTCTTTCCGATCTCAAGATCGTGTAGACGATCCTTCGGTATTGCGTTCCCGCAGCACTTCCGCAATCGGTCACCGTTCGGTACTCGAAGACCTTCCTCTCCTTGTTCCAAAGAGCGGAGGTTGTAGCACTCTCTCGCGATTCCGGCGGCTGTGGCGTACCTAAGTAGAGGGAGATCCCAGAGCCTTAAGCCAGAGCGAGTATGGTGGATTATGAGAGGGCTATTAGTGGTCTAGAGATTAGACACACCAATTAGAAGGCTCTAAACCGCAGGCTAAAGCAATTAGAAGCTCTAAACCAAACGGCTCTAAACACGAGATTAGAGGTAGAAACTTGTGTGTCTCAAGGAGGAGCCCGCCTCCTTATATAGGTGGAGGGGCTAGGCGTGCGGGGAGGAGGAGTCCTCCCAACTCGCCTAGGGCTTGGCGGCACGGAGGTGGGACTCCTCCTCCAAGTTGGTTCCAACTCCTCTTGCTTGTTTCCCACAGTTTCTGTTTCCCACAGTTTCTGTTTTCCACAGTTTCTGTTTTAGCCGTTTGACTTTCAAACGGCAATTTGACTTTCATGTTTTGGAACAGCAAGAACACTTAGTACATGATGCAATCATTCAATGACACACTCATGTACCCTCCCCCCCGGAGTGCCGGACAATCGGGAACCTTCTAGAACATTCCGATGAAAACACCGGAATCATTCCCGAACTCCGAAACGGGACTTTCCTTATATGAATCTTATTCTCCGGACCATTCCGGATCACCTCGTGATATCCCGGATCCCATCCGAGACTCCGAACAACATTCGGTCTCTTTCTCATAATACCATAACTACTCAAAACAACGTCGAATCCTTAAGTGTGTCTCCCTACGGTTCGTGAATTATGCGGACATGATCGAGACACTTCTCCGAACAATAACCAATAGAGGAATCTGGAAATTCATATGGCTCCCACATATTCGATTACTTTGCGATCGAATGAACCACTTACATACGATACCAATTTCCCTTTGTCTCACGATAGTTTACTTATCCGAGGTTATGATCGTCGGTATCTCTGCATACCTAGTTCAACCTCGTTCGATAAGTACTCTTTTCTCGTTCCGTGATATGTGATCCCTTGTGACCTAGTCACATGCTTGCAAGCTAATTGGATGACATTCCACCGAGAGGGCCCAGAGTATATCTATCCGTCATATGGATGGACAAATCCCACTCTTGATCCATGTGTTTCAACCAATACTTTCCGAACACTCAATGCCACCTTTATAGCCACCCAGTTACGGTGTGGTGTTTGTTGTCATCAAAGCATCCATCCGGTAAAGGTGATATGCATGATCTCATGGTCGAAGGAATTAGGTTACTATGTATCAGAAAGCATATAGCAATTGAACTATTGAAATGACTTGATCTTTATGCTACGCTTATCTATAGGAGTATGTCCATCACATCATTCTCCTAAGGATATGATCTTGTTGTTAATAACATCTCTATGTTCATGATCAGGAAACCATGATCATATATTAACCAACAAGCTAGTTTAACAAGAGGCTTTACTAGGGACTCTTATTTTAGTTTACAAATCACACAAGTATTAATGTTTCCGGTTAATACAATTATAGCATGGTATGTAAACATTTATCATAAGTGTGAAGATATGATAATAACCACTTTATTATTGCCTCTTGGCCATATCTCCAACAAGTATGGCGGTGCGTCTTCTCGCCAAAGGTTGTCGTCCAGTTTGTGGATAGTTGTGGCGGATATTAGGATCAAACATCTAGTCTTAGATGCGATAGTGCTGGGAGGTATGGCTGCCGGTGAAAACTAAAAACTGAGCTCCAACTCTGGTTACGACGCGCAATGGCAGCGTCTTAGCATCGATACCTTGTTGAAGGCATTGTCCATGCAGCCATAGCCTTCTTGCTCGGACTGTTCTGGGAAACCCTAGGCATGGGTATCCCAGGCCAGACGATGGCGACGCCTGCGGGGAGGTATGGATGCCGGTGAAAACTAAAAACTGAGCTCCAACTCTGGTTACGACGCGCGATGGCAGCGTCTTAGCATCGCTACCTTGTTGAAGGCATTGTCCATGCAGCCATAGCCTTCTTGCTCGGACTGCTCTGGGAAACCCTAGGCATGGGTATCCCAGGCCAGACGATGGCGACGCCTGCGGTGTCGGTCTTCGTCCCGAGGGCATCCTTTTTTGGGAGCAAGAGCTATGATGGAGTTGGCAGGAGGTGGAGTGATATTGAATCTACCGTGTTGATGAGGACGAGTCTTGACGACGTGGCGCAGGGAGGGTCTCAACGACGGACGTGGGATGGTCTTTAGAGAAGATGAATTTTATTTGTAGTAGTTTTCGTTACCCCACGGCTAGCGACACGACGGGCTGCTGCCACCTCAAGTCGCCATTGCTTATTTTTCCAAGGATATGTCATGGGAGACGTATCGGTTTCATAGAAGAAAGGCCAAGAGGCCAGAATTTTTACAATACGTCGTGGCACAGACGCCTCGAGCGCAAGAAACCCCACACTGCCGCATGGACAACACACACACTAGCTAACTACTCGCGACATCTCCACTTGTCCACCGGGCTCAGGCAGTCTTGAAATAGTCGCGCGGTTCTCCACAACTCAGCCTCCCTGTAGATCTTCTGAATGACCACTCGGGAGGAGGGCGGCTTCCTCGAAAACGATGTCGTTTTGGTGACGCCACAACGTCCAGCAGACCAAGGAGATACCTGTCCAAAGGTCCCGCTCGCGTCCCTTACCACCACGCCTACTCTGTAGCCAAGTGAAAAGCTTTGTATCATGATCAGGCATCCATCGGTCTTTGCCCCACCAACTAAGGCAGGTTCTCCACACTTCTCGCACGAGGACACATTCCATGAGGAGATGGTCGATGGACTCTCCACACTGGTCGCAGAAAGGGCACGCCTGGTGCTGCAGCCACAGCGTCACAACTGTCGGTCCGGCTATTCGCACCGCCAACCAAAGCGAGATCTTGCAGCTGGCGGGGGCTCGAGAGCGCCAGATCTGTAGCGCCCCTGCCATCGAGGTCCGACTAGCAAACATGGCTTCGTAGCAATACTTGGTAGAGTAGCAGCCGGAGGGGTCCCATCTCCACTTGAAAACATCCCGAGTCCCTTCCGTCATGGTGATCTCTTCCAGCCGGTCAGCGATCTCAAGGAGCTATCTAATGGCCACCGCACTGAGGTTGGGAGGGACGTCATGCACCCAGGCCCCACCCAGGCCCTCTCTCACCCGACGAGTCGTGATCGCGCTTGCTAGGACAACTGCCATTAGGTTTGGCGCAATGTGCCTGATCTGTCCACCTGGTAGCCACTTGTCTGATCAGAAGAGAGTATTGGATCCATCCCCGAGCACAGAGGCCGTTGCGGCATCGAATAGCTGCTCTGCGAGGACCGGAACCTGAATGTCAAGGCCCTGCCACGGCCTGTCCACGTCCACTCGTTTCAACCACAACCACCTGGCCCTGAGCGCGACATTCATGAGCCGCAAGTTGGGGATGCCAAGCCCTCCATCTCCTTGGGCATGCACACCCTGTCCCAAGCAACCAAACAGTGTCCGCTGTGGACATCCTTCCTCCCTTTCCAGAGGAATCCACGAATGATCTTCTCAATGGCGATGATGGTCTCTATAGGGATATCCAGGGACATCATGGCGAAGATAGGGATAGCCGACAACGTAGTCTTTACAAGCTCGTGGCTCCCTCCTCTGTTGAGCACGGAGGCCTTCCACGATGGCAATTTGGCAGCCACCAAGTCGACTAGGGATCGGAGCTGCGCCACGGATGGTTTTCTTAGGGAGAGTGGAAGCCCCAGATAGCGGAGCGGAAAGGGCAAGATTGGGCAATGTAGCTCCCGGGCGACTAGGTCCCTGTCCTCAACGGAGAACCTGATCAGGTTGGCCGAGCATTTGTCGAAATTTGTCCGTAGACCTGATGCCACGCCAAAGTCTTCAATGATCCCGGAGATCACCTGGAAATCCACTGTCGACGGTCTCAAAAAAGTGACCATGTCATCTGCGTAAATTTAGGTCCGGTGCTGGAGGCCATTGGTTGCGAGCCTGGTGAGGAGGCCCCGACTCTCCGCTCTCACAATCATTAGGTGAAACACCTCCATGATCAAGATGAATAGCTACGGGGAGAGCGGATCCCCTTGCCAGAGCCCTCGTCTGTTAACGACCTTAGCACCCGGGCATCCGTTCAACAGGACCCGAGTGGTGGCCGTAGAGAGTAAAGCGCATATGCACACCGGGAGCCGTTCGCTGAAGCCGAGTTTCCTTAGGACTTCCAACAGGAAAGCCCAGTCCACTGTGTCAAAGGCCTTCGTGATGTCCAACTTGAGTAGCACTGCTGGTGTCTTGTTTGTGTGAAGTATGCGGGCTGTCCCTTGTACCATCATGAAATTTCCGTGCAAGCACCTTCCACGCACGAAAGCACTTTGGTGAACCCCCACCAACTGAGGAAGAACAGGTGCCACTCTATTAGCAATCACCTTGGCAACCCACTTTGCAATCTCGTGGATTAGGCCGACTGGTTTGTAGTCTCGCACCTCCTCCGCACCCAGCTTCTTGGGCAAGAGCGTGATTAGGGCCCCGTTTACCGCTCCAAACCCCAAACAGTCTGGCCTAGAGAGCGAGTTGAAGGTGTCCATGACATCGTTTTTGATGATGCTCCAGCAGGTCATGTAAAAGCAGGCAGAGAAGCCATCAGGCCCAGGGCATTTGTCCAACGGCATGCCTTTTATGGCAGCCAACACTTCTTCTTACAAGAATTCTCCATCTAGATGTTGCAGGTCTGATGTCTGCAACCCTAGGAAATCCAGCTCAAGCGAGAAAGGACGGTCCTCATCCGTCCCCAGCAGATCCTCGAAGAACCTATCCACGGCCTCAGCCTTGTCTCCATGCTCAGAATCTCTGACATTATCCACTAGAAGGTGATTGGTGAAGTTTTTCCGTCTTCGGTGGCTGGCGTGCGTGTGGAAGAAATGCGTGCAGGCGTCGCCCTCCCGGAGCCAAAGAATCCTCGATCTCTGCCGAGCAAGCGTCCGCTCCAGGGAGGCAAGCCCCAGGAGTTTCTTCTTGAGTAGGCGCCGCAAACCACGCTCCTCGGGTGAGATCTACATGCTCTCCATTGCTACATCAAAGCGAAGGATCAACTCCGTCGCCAGGAGAATTTGCATCTTGATGTTTCCTATGTATTTACAGCTCCATCGGGATAGCTGCTTTGCCACTGCTCTCAGTTTGAAATCGAGCCTCTTGAAAGGGTTGGGATCCCATGCCTGTGACATCCACGCCTCTTGAACAACGTCCATGAAGCCATCCACCTTGGGCCAGAAGGACTGAAACTGGAAACGGCGCCCACGCTGTAAGTCTGGCGCCAGGGATAGAAGCAAAGGATAGTGGTCGGAGGGCCCCTATGACAGCACCGACAAGAAGGCATCTGGGTAGCTAGCTTCCCAATCCACTGTCGCAAAGACTTTGTCCAGCCTCTCCATGGTTGGTTGTGCACGCTCATTGGTCCAGGTGAATCTGCGCCCATTGAGGTAGAGATCCTTGAGCTCCAGGAGCGCAAGAGTACGTTTGAATCTGCCCATCATGCGATGGTGAAAGGGTCATTGGTTCTTATCCTCTGGTTGATGATAAGATTGAAAACCCTAGCTATAATCCACGGGCCAACATGAAGATCTCGAATATCCTGTAACTCCTGGAGGAAAGCCAGCTTGTCGACCTCACTCTGGGGTCCGTAAACTCCGGTGAACCACCAGCTATGATCCGCTCCTGTCAAGATGCGGTCCGTGATCACATTATCAGAAAGATGGGGGTGGGTGACCGAGACCAGGCTAGATTGCCAGGCCAGCAGAATCCCCCCGCGTGTCCCCACTGCCGGCAGGAAGAACAATTTGTCGTAGGGAGCACCAAGGAATTCCCTCACCACACGATCAGTTATGATCGCCATCTTGGTTTCCTACAAACATACCAATGCAGCCCTGGAGGGCTCCAAGACACGGGAGACGGCGAGGCGTCTAGCAGGAGAGTTCAGTCCACGAGCATTCCAGATACCAATGCAGAAGTCAGGATCGTCCATTATTACACCACAAGTGCCAAAAAAAGGAACAACAAGGGAGGGGTAGGGCACACGTCGGGATCAATGGAAACGCTGAGTCAAATAAGGCAGTCCACAGGTGCATCGTCGCACAGGGGTAGGGCATCTGGCATCCACCCAAACAAGTGAAGGACAACGTCGATGTGCTGCTGGCGCAGAGGTCGTGAAAACAGGTCCAGGTAGGCACCCAGTGCCTCGTCACCGATCACCTCGCCCTCCCTAGCAATCCCCATCCTGGTGATGAGAGTAAGTTGCTGCTGGCGGATCGGGGTGCCGGGGGCAAAGCGTCCACGAATACTGCCACTCCTCCTCACCGGCCCCGCGTTCTTTGCCATTGCTTTTCAAGCGTAGGAGAAGGATTAAGTGAGGGGAGTGGACTCACTAATTTACCCAAATTCAGACAAGTAACACGGGCCTAACGGCCTTCCTCTCCGAAAATACAACTCCGACGTGCACGCGACCGTCGATCGTTTTGAGATTTAGATCTGCTGGCCCACCATGTTCCCTCGTATACAGTGTACTCACCTAGCTGGTCTTTGCTTCTCCCATGTATCCCGCTGAGGCAGCCGAACATCCCGCTGACAGTTTCCCTTTTCCCCACGTCGCCCGAACTCTCTTTGTCTCCTTGTTTCTCCCGCTCTTCTCCAAAACCATGGCCATTTTCATCCCAGGAGAAATCAATTCTTCTCCCCCTCCGCCGCCTCAGATATAGCGTGTTCGCTTCGTCCGCTGCTCAAGTTTATCGCCATTGAGGACGGCAACCCAAGTTCTGGGCGGCTCCAATCCTCAGACCTCCATGGATTCAGATGAGGAACACCAAATCTAATTCCAGCGACTCAGGTTTGACATTGAATCTTCAGTTTACCACCAGATTCTTCCGTCTTTCTCTCCGTCCATTTCTTTTTGGCATGGTCATTTAGTCTTCTATTACGCGGGTACACATGGAGATGAATCCAGCCAGTTTTTTATCCTAAGATTCGATTTGGTCTCATCAGATTTAGAAGGATCCATTAATACTCACAATGCATAGGGAAGCTCCTTTTGGGGATTTTCCTATGTATTTTGGTGTTTTGCAATTAATGGAAAGACGAAACACATACTGAGCATCGAAATTTGATTTCAAATTATAGAGATTGAGTATAGTAATTACCAGAATTGTGGATTTGATTAGGTTTTATTGTGTTCCATTGTGTTTGGTCAACAACCAAGCCGTCAGGTTCGCATTGCGTGGCAGCGGTTGTTCTACCATACTTTGCATGGTTCAGCTTTGTAGCGCTGTGCAAAATCAAAGTTTGATCCTTTTTCAGATAAGTGCATGGCCCTGTTTTTTTGAAGTAAGGAACTTGGGGACCAATGGTTGTGGTCACTGTCGAGCTTAAAAATATCTTTGTCACTTCCTGTACCACCTCAAATGCATAGGCCAGCTTAAAAGGCTCATCAGATTTACGCCCAATGCACATGCCAGCTCTGTGGTGGGGATTTTCCTCTGAATTTGGTGTTTTGCATTTAACTGAAAAACGTAGCACGTAATGAGCATAGAAATTTGAAGTCAGTAGAACTGCTGCATTACCAGATCCCATTTCCTTTCTTGGTTTGCATTTAACAAACATTAGTCTATAACATCATTACTTTGCTTTAAATATATTTAAGGTTGAGTGTTTGCCAGGTTTTTTTTGTAGCAAAACATCTTGATATAGACTGTTAGATTGATTTCCGTAATGCGCCCAATGCATAGGCCAACTCGTTTTGGGGATTTCCTTTTGTATTTTGTGTTTTCCATTTAGCGAAAAAACGAAGCATGTTCTGTTCCTATAAATTTTATTAAACCATATACAAATTGGGCATAGTAATTACTAAAACTGCTGCATTATCTGATCCCTTTTTCTTTCTTGTTTTGCATTTAACAAACATAAGTCTGTAACATATTTAATTTGCTTTAAATTTATTACAGGTTGAGTGTTTGCCAGTTTTTTTTGTAGCAAAACATCTTGTCTTAGAGTGTTGTGTTGATTATAATGTTAAGATATTGACTATACCTCTATTTATTTCAGTTGTATTTTGTTGAAATGAATAAAATTTAAAGTATCATTGTCTATAGAAGTCAAACTTAGTAAATCAAAGTGGAGCCTAATGTTATTTGTGTTTCTTGATCGATAAGGCCAATTAGTGACCTGCCTGCTAATCAGCACATTCCACCCCAAATATAATCCTGATATACAGCCGACTTCATGTTAGGTTCAAACAGTACACCAAGCAACCTAAAGTATACATCCTGTTATTGCACTTGTTTAAGTTCAGGGAGAAGGTATTTCATGAAACATATTGCACAACTCTCTAGGTATCACCATGCTATTCTTAGCAATCAAAGCCAAACTTCTTATTCATGATAAAGCTGTGTTATAATTATTTGTATCACTTTCTTTAGGAGTCGTGCTTAATTATACAGAATGAAACTAATTTTTTTTTTGCATTAATGCCATATTGCATTTGGGTTTCTTGCAGCAGAAGAGTATGAATGCTGCATTCTTTTATCAAATAGATTTGATTAGCGGCAAGCGGGAATCTCCCAAAGTATGCATGCATATTTTCAGTATTGACCAAATGATCAACCATATTTTTTTATCATGTAAATTTACTTTCGGTCAGTTGTGTTGATTTAAAAGAGACCTCACTAATATGTAAAAAATAAAAATGGGGACACATCATGACGTCCATTACAAAAGCAATATACTACTTAGACTCAACCGGTTGCAAAATGTATCATCATGGATGATTCGTTTACGATAAAAATAGCACCTACCGAACTAATGTTTGCATTTGTTTATGAACATATTTCGAGGAGACACATCTCACATCATAACGGAAAAGGGGAACTTGGAGACATTATTGCGAGATGTTACACAAGATAATCAATTAAATAAAGACCTTGGTGACGTTGCTCCTCTTCCGGATTCAGGTTTCTGCTACAACTATTAGTTATTTCTCAAACTCATAAGACTAAAAGCTGGACAACAGAACCTCCTTAAGTTATTTTTTCTTCCAGGTCAAATAGAAAATCTACAATGTCAGCTATCGGGACTATCATCTCGTATGGCAAGTAGTGATAGAATTGGAATTCTGTTGTTGTTACGAACCTCGTATGTTATGTTATGACATCCAGTTGTGTATGACAACACTATCATCTCACCTATGACCCTGTTGTGTATCGATGCACAATTTCAGTCATCATTGTTCTCCTGAAGAATATTTCCATTCTGTCTCACTAACTAGCGGACATGCATACCTTTAACAGAAGTTCCATTTTATTTTCTTACATATTGGACACATCGTCTTTTCTGATAGGTTTAACCTCTGCATTTTTTGGGGTGGGTCCGAGGCTGGGCTATGACTACGCTTCGGTCCCTAAAGAAACTATGGTTCCTTGAGAAAGATAATTGGGAAAAAATTTCTTGATATAAAACATCTTTTCATATCAGCTTGTACTGATTTTCTAATATAAAATATTGCATTAACTGCTATCTTGTTGGCAAACAGACACTAGTCTATTGATTGGTACCCGTCTTCCTTAGACCCTAAATTTCTGGGTGAAGGAAGGCAAACTACCAATCATTGAACTAATTTTGTTACCATCTCTATGTCACTAAGTGAGTTTCCATTGGGTTCACATGGATCTACAATATATATGAGTAGCAATCCACTTGAGCTAGCTCAACCAGCGGAGTGGGACTATTGTTCACAAGCTTTTGAAACACCTGCTAACAAAATACATTTTACTACATTTGAGAACAACGTGTATCATCATGCTTCAATATGTGTGCATGCAACACATATAATCTAGTTACAAAATGGTAGTACCCCATAGTACGAATTCATGAGTATAATTCATCGTGGTTAGAAATTTCAAGAATAATATATGTACAGAAAGAATTACAGAAAGTTGGATATATTTTCTCCATCATTAAACCATGGAATATTAACTATCTTCATTTTGTAGTGATTAAAAAAATACCAGCTATTTTTTGACAACATCTTACATAGGTCATGCATTCAGTCAAATTTCAAAGCCTTCATTCCAAACAAAGAATAGGAAACATAGATTTCATAGCTCTGAGATGGGGATCACTAGTATCATACAACAACAGATACATCAAGCTTGTAGCTTCAAACATGACCATAAGAGATTACTATGAACCATACAAAAGTTTCCAAACTAACATGGAATGATGGTTATTTCTAAGCTGAGAGATACATCAGACCAATAAGTACAAACACTACAACCCTCAACATAGATGAATCAGGGCAACAGAAACTGGCTGATACCAGCAACATCAAGACCAGACATTCCCGCTTCATTCTTCTTTTCTTAATCTCCAGAATCTCTACTTTGCCTGATGCTATGAGTAGATCCTTCTTCACCGGATCCAGGAAATATTTCAGTGTTGATTTCACATAACTTTTGAGTAGATCTTCTCAGATCCACGTCTTGCAGACATAATCATCCAGTCCACGAACCTACAACAACAATCATGCTACTGTGTGAAATCTCCTAGGCCACGGACGTACAAAGAAACTTCTTTTTCCTACGAACATCACTAATGTAAAGTGAGGCACGGAAACTAACTTTTCTACCGCACTTAATGAATTCCCTTCGCTTGTATGAAATCACCCCATCTATTACCTACTGTTAGGTGGTTTGTTCGGACATAATCCTAAAAAAATTGCAAACTTCAATTTGCAACACTGAAAACAATCTATTATAAATCATTCTAACTTAGGTTAATTATCTTTCACAATTACTGCTAGAAATTGCTAGAATCCTTGGGTTGGTTTTCTGACATATACAAACAAAATACAAAAGACAGTTACAAACATTGATAAATCTCGAGTGCAAAAGAAGATTCACATGGGAGCATTATGTTCCATCAATCCTACTAGAATATATAGACTACAAGTGGGTTAGGTTGGACACACACATAATCGAGGACGGAAAATTCTTCGAGAACATTGCAGCTACTAGAGTAACAATCAGTTTAACATTGAACCACTACGTTCCATCAAAACTACTGTTGAAAATCGAAATATAAGATGACAAAAGATGTACAAGAGTACTCACGTTTCTTCTTCGACATCTACCGTTGGATACAATCCTCGTATGTTTGAATCGAGGGAGATGGAAAGACAAGTATTGCAATGTTGGGATCCAAATTTTTGGAGATAGGAAATATACAAGTCATGGTACTCATCCATATCTATGGTGGGAGAAATAGTGCAGGTGATTGGTGATTCTTACGTCCGAGAAATTGACGGATCCACAGCCATAAAAAGTTCCATGAAGCATCCACCACCATGTCCTGCAAAGAAATTGTGTCCCTAGGCAAAATAAAATGTTAGAGACAGCAACGTTCGAAGACACAGACAAAGCTCAGCCTTGGGCGAGCGAAAAATCAATCGAATGGAAAATAGTACCTTCTGAATCTGGATAAAAAGGTGCATCCGGATCCTCCATGTCAAATGCAACAATAAAACGTTCTCCTTCAGCAAGCACAACCGGAAGAAATTCTGGACTCAGCGTTCATGTCCATGGAATATCTTACAATGTCCTAGATCTAAATTTTTTGGGAAGTAAAGGGGGGCCGGTCGAAGGCAGAGGATCAAGGAAGAAGGGGACAGGGAACTATTGTGCGACCGAATTTGTGACGTCCCTATGCAGTGTATTTGAGCAAAAGCGGCCCGTATAAGCTGGATTCTTGGGCTTACAGAAAAATTGGCAGCTCGGCTATGCAGCTGGGTCCACTTTCCAGCCCCGAATCTCCAAATGGAAGCGGATGGTCGATGGGACCTAGCATGCACGTCAGAATCGCCGCTATTCCTTCCTCTCAGTCTGTCAACGGGTTGCCACATAGTACTGACAGGTGGACGAGAGATGAGAAAATGGGTTAAGGCCATCAAAACAAGCAATGCTCCTATCGCGAACCAACACCAAATAAGGTATTTATATGTCAACTCATCCAAAAGTAATAGCTATCTGTCTGTTCCAAAATGTGTTACCCGTATGGCCGTATCAAAATCGCATTCGTTCGTAAAGAGCTAATTTTTTCCTTTCCCATGAAAATCATCTCTCGCGCGCTGAGGGAAACAAGATTAAGACCAATTCTAGAAACAAGACTTCCATCTCCGAGATCCTCCTGGCCCTCTCTCCTCCTCGCACGAAACGAGAGGCAACTTCCCCTTGAGAGTCCCCTTCTCCTCCCCGGGCCCCTCCCATGCCTCCCTTGCCGGATTAGCCGGTGAGTGGCGGCGGGAGGATGGCGCCGGTGTAGATGTAGGTTCTTGTAGAGGTCGTAGGTGTAGGGTTTGGCGTTATGCCGTGTCTGGGCAATGTGCCCGAGGGAGGAAGTCTCCAGATCTCTCCGGCTGGATCTGGATATTTCTCCTCTCCCTGTTCCTCGCGGTGGTGCTCCGGTGGTCGGAGGAGGACGCTGTGGTGGATGTGGGGGAGGTCCTCTCTGTCAATAAAGCCGCTTTGTTCCATCGGTGTGGAGGCAGTAATGGTGCGGTGGCGCTCCTGGCCGGCCGTGGTGGCGAGGAGGAGCGGTGCGGTGCCAGGAAGGCGGTGGATGCGATCCCTATGGCCGGCCGTGGCGGCGAGGGTAGGTTTGGCATCCATGGTCCTTCTGTTCTTCCTCCTCGCCGATGGATTGTGATCTCTCCGGCGGGGAAGATCGTCCTGGAGGAGTGGTGCGGGTGGATGGCGTGTGACCTTTCTGCTTGGAGTCATCGAGGTGGTGGCTTCCAGTGGACGGCGAGCCTTCATCAATTTCCTTCTGCTTCTCCTCAAGCTGCTCTCTCTGAGGCAAAATCGCAGTGGCTCAACTATGGATCTGCTGCCTGCTCTGGTCGAAGGGCGACCGTTTTGCGCCATGTCTGCGCAATCTTCAACCTCCATGACGGAGGCCCTGTGTGGAGCTTCTCGTCGGGTTTCCCTCCTAGGTGTTGCCAAGTGGTTCGTCCCCGGCGGCGCCATGGAGTCCGACGGAAGGAGCTCATCGTCGGTTGCGGTGGAGAAGAATCCCGGGGACCCGATTGCTTTTTTATTTCTAGTTTCAGGGGTTTCTTTGTAATGTTGCAAGTCCTGCTTTCAGCCTGCGCCTTCTCTAGGTGCTTTTCTGTAAATTGTACCCACCGCTTGGATAATTGAGCATCTTCTGGGGTCTTCGACCCCTGTACCGGTTCAAAAAAAAAAGCCCAAGGGGTCACGTCCGGAATGGGATGGCCAAACGATCGAAGTAAAAAACAATAGTATACTTCTTTTACAAGAGCAAAAAAATAGTAAGAACAGTAAAATCTAACGAGTTAGAATAAATGGGCTTGGCACAAAAGTTCCAAAGGTACGAGCTACCAGCCCATTGGCCCAATTCTAGAACCGCAAAATATACTCGTGGCCAAAAACCCAAAACGAAAACAAACAGAACCAGAATAACACCATTTTTTAGATCTTGAATAATTCGTAGATTCCCGGTCAAACATTTACGAAATCTCGTGTTTTCGAAAAGAAACCTCACAAGTCTCAAACCTTTCCCACCTAACTCTGGGCAAAACAAAAAGGAAAATTTTTGCAGACACCCGCAGCAACGGCCTCGAAGCTCGTCGGTAAGAAAATCGTTGGGCTGAGATGGCGACCTCCGGCATTGCAATAACGGTGCTGGAAAATGCAGGTGTTCGCCTCGCCACGACGCTCTCGGCCACCACCGGCTCCACCTCGGCGTGACTCACCACCACGCGCTCCACCGCCAAGGGATTCATCGGCGCGTGAATCACCACCACCCACTCCACCGTCACCGGCTTCACCGTGGTGCGAATCACCGACACGTGCTTCACCGCGACGCGACTCACTGCCCCCTACTCCGCCACCACCGTCTTCACTGTTGCGCGCTTCGCTGCTCTGCATACTGCAGGTAACTACTCGTTGACATCGTCATCCCCTCCTCCATCTCTCCCTTGCAAACCCTAATACCTCTTTTTCGGTCACACAACAGGTGGTGGAAGGCGTCCCAAGGTTTGGTGGTTGGCAGTGGCACACCGTAAGTAGGTGTACTCCAGATTGTATATTTTATCGACCCCTTTGACTCAAGGTTTTTTCTCCTGTTACCAGTAGTTCATTCTCTATATTTCAACGAGCATCTACCATGAACGGTCAAAACTATTTGTAAATTTAGAGTAAGTTAAATTATTTTCAAATACTAAAATTTTATACTTCTTTCTATCTTTATGTATCTTCCATTCTTAATAATTATATTTTCATATTACTTCATTAGCATAGTTAAAAACATATAAAGTATCTCAGTATTAGTTGTAGTGTTTCTGAAGATACACTTATGTTGCAAAAAAATTGAATGTATTTTGTAACCATTATTATATTAGTTTTATCCTTCATAGACATTATCACTTAAATTATCTTGAAACCAAATGTACACAGATGTAAAAATAAAAAAGTTGTACGCCACCTATATTTTTTGGCAATTGAATTATGATTTTGATATTTTGAAACATAAGATATGTAATGTGTATGTTCTAAAAAATATCTTAGTAGATGTATCCCGTGTGTCATTGTGTAAAACAGTTTGTAGAAGGTTCTTGAGTTTCCCCCGCAAAAAAAGGTTCTTGAGTTTAATCTGAACTATTGGCATGCCGCTCTATCGGAATTTTCAGATGGATCCGAGGGATTGGAGGTCGATGATCGATTAGAATCCGCATCTCATAGGTTGGGTTTATGTGGATGTTTTGAAACCACACTACTCCTAGCGTGACTCTCCCACATCGCCTTATGTTTTCATCTGGTAAACCTTTGACGGGCATATTTGACGAGGATGATAGCTTTATGGCGGTAAAGATGGACGCGAGAGACTCTACTCCTTGCTGTTAAACGACTTCATATACTCTCCTACTCTCCTGACAGTACGAGGGAAAGGTAGTGTTACCTCTATGTACATGGTGCACGTGACATGCCAAAGAGTAGTTTTAAGTTTTCTAACATAGAAATATCTCTACTATATAATTTTTGTTCGGTGGTTTTCGTCGCCCCAACTTCCGTCCGTCGTCCGTCGCTTTTCTCATCGCACAAGGAAGCCGATTCTCAATCAGACCCAGAACGAACACTAACCAGTTCGATTTCACAACTCACACGCCCCCACCTTCCTCCTAATTCCCGACCCGCCGCCGCCATGTACACCACCATCGCCACCCTCTCGCCTTGAACCCTACTGCTCGCCAGTTTGCACACATCCTCCCTTCAAGGCCTCCCGCCGCCGCACATCCTAGCAATAGCAGAGCCACACATCCCAAACACAGAGGCCACCGCAGCTGCCGGTCCTTCAATCTGTTACTCGGATCGGAGCCGGTGGAGGCGGAGCTTGCCTGGGTCCGAGGAGATGGGGGCTAGCAGGAGGGGCCAGACGAACACGGGTGGAAGCTCCTGCTGGAAATAGGAGAAGGCATCCACACAAGCAAGCCGGGCAGCACCGCTGCAACAAGACCAAGGGCACCATCAAGCGCCTCGACGAGTTTGTCAGGGAGTTCCACAACAAGAAGCTTGACTTTATGCGGATGCAGACACTCCTCAAGGTCCGCTAGATGCGCCCGGCCAAGGCCATCGACGCCAAGCTGATCTTCACCATCTGCATCCCCGGTCAATAGCTGCCTGAGGTTGCTTCTTTCCTGCTGGTGATGGTAATTTGCAGCACTACTGATGAGCACCTAGACATCAGGAAGATTTCGGCCAAGCTGTAGCTCACCTACTAGGTCCTCACCGTCGTGTTGCGCGAGGCCACCGAGGCTAATCTGAAGAGGCTTGCTGCTGTTTACATGTTTGTCACATATGACTAATTCCTTCAAATGCAACTTGATCCATTATGTTACTCCCTCCGACTGAAATTAGGTGACTTAAATTTGTCTAGATTCAACTATATTTAGACATAATTTAGTATTAAATATGTCTGTATCTTGATAAATTTGAGATAACTAATTTGGAGGGAGTATTAGTATGTCATACGGTGATTACACCATATTTACTGGCGTGTATCAATAGGTTCCTGAATCTGAAGAACGCAAATGAGCTTATTTACAAGAAGGGTCGCGGTTTTTTCGACAAGGAGCCTTTAATTTCCACTTACCAGCGATGGTCTCAACGAGAAGGTACTATTCCGTCACATCTTCTGAAGATAGATGTTTCAACGTTCGTGTGAAGCTTCTAGGATATTAGTTAAATTTGTCTTGGATAAACTAAGCAATCATTGGAGCTCATTGAGACGATTCACTGTAGATAACCTCTCATGTGATTATTTTACATTGCAGCGTGTAGGCTTTCTCAGTTTATTGTGAACTTATCCCTTCAAATATATGTTAATGGTGAAACTAGGTTTGAATTGGAAGGAAACAAAAGTTTTACACAATAAAAACAGGTCCAATGAGAAGATTGTCCTTTTCTATGCGTGTTTCATATGACCATATCTAAATATATGTTCGCTTTTATTTTTTCAACATTACATTAAATTATGCAAAGTAAAATTTTATTTTATAATAATACATGGATATTTACGTCTATTTTTCTTTTTTTAGGGACATCTATTTTCTCTTCAAACATGCGATATGTGCAATGCGACCATTCAAAAAAGTACAACTGCAGAAAATAGACCGTAGCAACGCACGGGCATTCAGCTAGTCTATCACAAAAATTCTTGAGCCGGATACGCCAGTGGACCACGGCATGGACACGCCAGCTGGCGTTTGGCATGAGGACGTCCACATAGTGGCCTAGGCGGGGCAGCCAGGAGGCACTGCGGCCCGACTTTGGCCCAGGAGGGGCTGCTGGGTGACGGCGCATATTCGGCCCACGAAGGGCAGCAGGGGGACGGCGCGACTACGACCCAGGCATGGCGTTTTCCTGGAGGATACCTGGCCCAGGCGGGGTCAGGTGTTCCCCTGGATTTGACCGCATGTGGAGTTGGAAATGCCGCTAGCAGGGTGGCGTCGGTGGAGACCCATACGCGTCGAAGCCTTCGCCATGGATCCGATGCTTTCGGGGCGTCAGCTACGGGCGAGGATTCTATGGTCATGCGCAGGAAGGCGGAGACAAATCTTGATGTTGAGGGTACTAAGAGTTCTTCAAAATCTTTTTTTTTTTTCTACACCAGTTATTATAGATAAGCTTGCCAATGTTGGGATTAGCATGGGTAAATCTGTAAAGCAAGTTAAATTTTTCTAGTTTTGTACTGAGACATGGAGGTTGACCGTTTAACGGTTACTCCTAAGGGTTTGGCTTTTCCTTATTCTTTACTGACCGAGGAGGAGGAGTTGCATGCCACAGTAGATGGTCTACTATTCTCTCATTAGTTGGTGAAGTATCGGATGTGGGCTTTGATGAGACGAGTCTGGGTTCATTATTTGAGCTTAAAGACTTGGGTCATAAATCAAAGAGCCAAAAGTTTTGAAAGAGGCCGTGTGTATCCAAATCTCCTATTGTTTTTCAATGAATGGCATGTTTGTAAATAGCAAAGATCTTCGTGACTTGGCTAAACATTTGTTCTTTGCTAAATGTGTGAGAGATCATAGATTGGATTTTTTTAGGTATTTTTGAGACTGGTAGACGAGATTGCTCATAATCCCTACTCAATCGCCTATCTGGTAGAGTGGACTTTACGTGGATATCACGTCCACCGCGCAATAGATCCGGTGGAATCCTATTAGGCGTCCGTGATGAGACTATGAAAGTTTTAGCAAGTTTAGTTGAAGATTTTTATATAAAACTCTATATATGGAACAAAGCTAATAATTTCTTATGGTCTCTAGTTATTGTTTATGGGGTCATTCAGGATGTTTATAAAACTGATTTTTTATGTGAGTTGGTAAATATGGCAAAGACAATCTATATCATGTTCTTATAGGTGGTGATTAAAACTTGTTAAGATTCCCTCGTGAGAAAAGTCAGGGATGTTTTGAAAAACATTGGCCTTTCTTGTTTAACGTTGTCATTGAAAACTTAGACTTAAGAGGTTACAATGTTAGAAAGATATTTCTCTTGGGCTAATAGTCTTCCGGAGCCAACATACGAAAAATTAGATAGAGTGCTTATGGATACTGAGTGGGAAGTAAAATTCTCTATGGTAATTGTTCGTGCTCTAGAGCGTATTGAGGTATTGTCAGATCAAGCTTCATTGCTTTTATCTGTTGGAACAGCACCATGAAAACCTAGGCATGAGTTCAAATTTGAACTTGGCTGGATGATTCGGGATGGTTTCTATGAGATGGTTAAGGATATTTGGGAAAAATCGGTTAGTGGTCTGACGCCTATACAACAATGGAATAATAATATGTATGCTTTACGTAAATTCCTTCGATATTGGGATAGACATACTACTGGGATCCTTAAAAAGATAAAATATGCCTTTCTTCTATTATTGATGACTTATAAGCTTCTGGAGAAGTCAAGCCATTATATGTACAAGAGACTGAGCTTAAAAGCCAATCGAATACGTAGATGGTTAGACTACTGCGTGAGAAGGAACTCAAATGGTACTAACGCTCTAAGATGAAATTTATTTTGGAAGGAGATGGAAATACAAAAAACTTTCATGGGAAACACAAGAAGAAATGTATTCATTCTCTAAATCAGGATGGAGGTACGATTGAGGGACAAGAGCAACTAAAGTTATATATCACAAGTTATTATAAATTATTATTTGAAGAGCCTCTAGAAAATTCCTTTTCTATGGATAAGTCTCAAACTGCGGATATATCTCAGGATTCTATTGAGGAAAACAACTTTCTATCTGTCTCCTATATAGAGGAGGAAGTCAAGAAAGCTGTTTTTCAAATGGAACATAACAAAGCGCCGGATGCGAATGATTTTTCTATGGAATTCTACCAAAAATTTTGGGATGTTATCAAAGAGGACCTGATGGACTTGTTTTCTTTTTTGAAAGTCGGTCAACTTAATCTATTTAGACTAGATTTTGGCAATATGATTTTACTACCAAAGGTTAATACTCCCTCCGTTCCTTTCTATAGTGCCTATAGTTTTTTAAGAAAAAATCCAAAATATAAGATATATTGAGTTACACTACTTATCTGGCCAACTCTTTTAGGGATTTCACATAAAGTATATAGTGTTTCGTGTCTCCTGCAAACTCCTATATTTTATCACATCAATTGGCCACGAGAAATCCCACCCAAAACTATTTTAGTTTTCTCTCTACATGTGTTTCTTAATTTCCGTGCCAAAAACTATATGCACTATAGAATGAATAGAGGGAGTAATGTAGAACTTATACATCAGTATCGTTATATCTGCCTTCTTAACGTTAGTTTTAATTCTTTTACTAAAGTTTCCATGATTAGACTAAATTCGAGTGCTAATCATGTTGTCCATTCTTCTCAAACTGCATTTATGCAAGGAAGAAACATCTTAGATGGTGTAGTATTCTCGCATGAAACTGCCATGAACTTCACTCAAAAAATTAAATGGTATATTGTTCAAGATTGATTTTGAGAAGGCTTATGATAAAGTTAATTGGTCTTTTGTCCAGCAAACACTCCGTATGAAAGGATTTTCGGAGGAGTGGCGTGATCTCATTCAGTCCTTTCTATCTGGAGATAGTATTGCCATAAAAGTCAATAATGACATGGGCAAGTACTTCCAGACTAAGAAAGGACTTAGCCAGGGGGATTCACTACCGCCTGTATTATTTAATATAGTGGCGGATATGTTGGATATCCTTATCGAGAGGTCAAAGGCTGATGGCCAAATTGAAAGATTAGTTCCACACCTAGTTGATGATGGACTCTCTATTCTTCAATACACCGATTACACAATTCTATTTATGGAACATGATCTGGAGAAAGTTAAGAATCTAAAGTTAATTCTATCAGTATTCGAACAACTCTCTGGATTGAAAATTAATTTCCATAAGAGTGAGTTGATCCAACCTGACATTCTGGTCGATGATAATAATAAAATTTAGAAGTTGAAAATACCCTTGAAAACAAAGATATTTACTTGGTATATTCGTAAAGGGGTTATTCTTACAAAAGTCAATCTTGTTAAACGGAATTGGCATGGAATCAAACAATGCGTTCTTTATCATCATGACGAGACAATTCGACATTTATTCTTCCAATGCAGATTTTTTCGGACTATATGGTCAATCACCCAAGTAGCCTCTAGTCTATCTCGCTCATGTTCAGTGCCTAATGTATTTGGTAACTGACTGCATGGGATTGAGAATAAATACATAAATTTATTTAGGGTGGAAATGCTTGCCATTATCTGGTCACTCTGACTTTCTAGAAATGACAAGATTTTTAATAATATTATGTCTTCTCTTCTACATGTTATCTATTGGACTTTGGCTATTCTCCGATCATGGACTACTCTCCAAAGTATGAAGTTTCGAGACTTGTTTACGGAGGGGTGTACACGATTAGAGGATGCGGCGAGGGATATTTTTTCCTACATGGATGGCCGCGTGATTTACGGATCAATCTTAGTCGTGGTCGCTTGTGTTGAGCGTGCTTTATATACTTTTGTTTTCTTTTTTTCCTGTGTCCTCTAGATTGTTTGGCCGTGTGCATCTTAATTATGCAGAGGCCGGATTTAAATCGCATTATTTCCAAAATAAAAAAATTCCACCACTTAAACCGTGACTAGTTCAGTTAAAGACCACAAGATTGTGGTGGCGTGTGCTGGTGGGTGGTAAGATTTGTGGAGCATTCAAAAGCATTCGGGAGTGTGGTTTTTTGAGGGGTCGGGAGAAATCCTTGTCATCTTGACACCAACGCGATGAGGCCTACGGTGTCACCGGCCTTTCTGAAGAGCGTCGGGTGTATCTCTTCCCCACCTCTCGTTGCGTATCGGGGGAAACCCTAGGATTCGTCCGGGCAGCAGCATCGTCATCGTCGCTTCCTTTCTTGGAGGTGCTGCTTGATACACGGCGCTTCAGAGCGCTAGGCGCGTGGTGGAACTTATCCAGAGGACGCAGCAGTTGCGAGTCCTTGTTGTTTTTGTCGACCGCCGGTGTCGTCTTTATTTTCTCTTCGTTTACCATTTATGTTTTCTTTTTTGTTGTCTTTAGACGCTATGCTATCTGCCCAGCAGCGGCCTCGATCGGTTGGTTGCTATATTAATATAGCTGGACAAAATTCTATTCGAGGAAATAACTGACTTGTCTTTTTCTAGATTTAAATATACTTCTACACTAAAATATAGATAGATGTATGTGAATCTAAATCCAAGTCACTTATTTCTAAACGGAAGGATAATATTTTCCTCCGTCCTAAATTACACGTTTAGATACCTAGGTATTTAGATAGGAAGTGCCTAGATCTCAGGCGCCTGAGAACTTGTTATGTCTAAGTCGCTGACATCATCCTACGTTTTGTGCTAATTCTCAGTTGCAACCTAGTTGTAAATTATATAATTTTACTAATTCTCAGTTGCAACATAGTTGCAGCTCATTAAAATCCCAGTTACAACCTAATTGCAACTCATGTGAAAGTCCCATGTTGCACGAATCGCAAGATAAATCCAATGACAAGAGAGGTAACTGAGAACTAAGCGTCTGAGAACTAGTAAATCCGATTTAGATATGGCCGATGCTGAGCGTCCCCCGAGGGACCGATGCAAACGATCCTCCGGGTCTAGAGCCGTCGGATCCCTGTGGCGTTGTACGCCCTAGATTAGATGTTGACTGGGTCGTTCGGCTCAGCGCACCGCATCCTTTTCTCGCGTACATCCTCTTCTCGCATAGGAAGCTCCACTTCTCACCTATCCAACACGCAAAAGCACGGTTGCCGGCATCGTCGTTGCCGTAGCACCTCCCCACGGACTCTGTTCCTTTCTAAACCACACCCGTTGCCTGTGCCCCGCCTTCCTACTCCGGTTTGCAGCATACCGTGCTGGAATCACCATGCTGCTGGAGCAGCGGCGAGGCGTACATAGCAACGACGGCCGTCATATGTAGCATCCTTGGCCGGCTTATGTAGCAAGCAGGCAGCGGCGGCCCAACATACGTAGCAACTGCGGCAGGCGTACGTAGCATCAGTGGCCGGCGTGTGTAGCAAGCAGGCAGCGGCGGCCGACGTATACGTAGCAGCGGCGGTAGGCGTATGTAGCAAGCAGACAGCGGCGGCCGACGTATGTAGCAACTGCGGCGTAGCAGCGACGACCGGCATATGTAGCAAGCAGGCAGTGGCCGGTGTATGCAGCAAGCAGGTAGCGGCGGCCGGCGTATGTATCAACGGCGGCAGTTGTACGTAGCAATTAGGCCGGCGGCTTGTGTTTGCAGCAAAACTGTCGATTGCGGCGGACCCTTGTAGCTGCGGCGGCAGGTGTTTGCAGCAAATCGGAGGTGGCTTCTGGGAGATGTGGTCGGTGTCGGTAACACACAGTTAGTGCGGTGCCGGTACAACTTAACACCAAAAGGCAGCAACAAAAGTGACAACAGCTATACTCTGATTTGCAGTCGCGGTGTCGTGGCTCTTGCACAAGCGTATGTGCGCACGGGGAAGGAGAGGGGCAAAGGCTGCAACTGCACGTGCTCGCGGTGGAGGGCAGACAATAGGAGGAGAACTGCAGGGGAACACAAGTGGAGAGACATCGGCAACGGGGAGGAGGTTGTTGGTCTCCAGCATCAGAGGAGAAGCAGGCGTCGGAGGGCCTGAAGCCTGGAAGTGGGAGACGACGGGAGGGAGGAGAAAGGCAGGGGAGGAAGAGAAAGAACGGATGAGGAGATGGGTGAAAATATGAGACGGAAGGTGGGGCCCTCACTCAGCGTGGCGTCGTTTTTGTCTGTCAGTTGGACGCGTGGCGAGCGTACAAGCCGGGGGACGCGTCGCGTTTGATCACTCGGGTGAAGCGAATCATTTTCCTTTAGATATGCAGATAATTTAGGACAGAGCGAGCACGTCTAAGGTTCCCAATGAGATAGTACGATATGAAGTTGTGACAAGAAAACACCTTTGAGGTCTGAGAGACTGCTCCCATCGATCACCGTTCAACACTAAAACCATCCCTTTTCACACACGTACGCGAAGCGCCCCCTGGGTATCTGTCAGCTCATGTCCACTACTAGAAAACAGGCCTTCGGTTCGATCACTGGAAGCCCAGCAGTCCCGGCCCGTCACGAACCGCGACTAGTGCTAGCACTAGTCCCGGTCCGTGAGGCCTCCAACGGCTAGAAATGGCCATAAGCATTAGTCCCGGGCCGGACCAGAGCAACAACTCTTTTCGGGGACTATTAGTCACTGGTCGTATCACGGCCCGGGACTAATTGTCCATCACTATATATACAGCTCCCTGGCCAGCTGCCCTAAAGCATATGGTGGCCATTTTTCTCAAAAAAAGCAAGAGAGTTCATGCCATTTTTTTTCTCAAGATTTGTCAAAATTTAGTTTGCAACACCTAAATCCAAAGCTTTAAAAGGTTAGAACTTCATTCTTTCATCTCTTATTGCTACTTTAGCTCTATATAATGCTCTAGAAGTATAGAGATATGGATCAAATGCATGCATGCTCTAGAAGTAGCTAGAAGGATTTTGATATATATGTGTAACAAATTTTGATTAGGCACATAGTTACTGAAAATTGAAATGTGTAATTTTAGAGTTTCAGAGCTTAGAATGGAATGAGGTTTTCACTGATGGAACAATAATAAAAAACTCCACATTTATCATGTTGATTGTTTTCTCCAATTCACAAATTGGTGCATGTAAATTTTTCAAAATTCAAAATTAATGCTCTAGAAGCTCTCAATATAACTTGTAATAATTTTATCATGTTGTGTAATGGTTTTTGATATACTTTTACTATAATGCAGATGGTCCGGGAATGGATGTACGGTACTGACCGACGCTCTGGCGAGTTCATTAATGGCGTGCATGAATTCATCCGTGTTGTTGATGCAAACAAGCACAATGGGGGATGCTGAAGGGGAGGATGTAGGAATCAGAAGGATTACTCTGACTCAAAAACCCTTCACAGCCACCTGTTGAAGTCCGGCTTCATGCCCAGTTATAATTGTTGGACCAAGCACGGAGAGAGAGGGGTTATAATGGAAGACAATGAAGAAGAGGAGGAGGATGACAACTATCATGGTTTTCCTGAGTATGGAGATACTTCCATTGGGGATGCTGAAGGGGAGGATGAAGAAAAGACACATGATGAACCCGCTGATGATCTTGGTTGGACCATTGCCGATGCACGAAGAGATTGTGAAACTGAAAAGGATAGAGAGAAGTTCAATCACATGCTAGAGGATCACAAAAAGTTGTTGTACCCAAATTGCGAAAATGGTCTGAAAAATTGGGACAATCTGGAATTGCTGCGATGGAAGGCTGAGTGTTCTATACCTGACTCCTCATTTGAAAAGTTGCTGAAAATGATGAAGAATATGCTTCCAAAAGATAATGTATTGCCCGCCAGTACATACGAAGCAAAAAAGGTTGTCTGCCCTCTAGGTTTAGAGGTTCAGAAGATACATGCATGCCCTAATGACTGCATCCTCTACCGCGGTGAGGAGTATGAGAATTTAGATGCATGCCCGGTATGCACTTCACTTCGATATAAGATTAGACGAGATGACCCTGGTGACGTTGAGGGCGAGCCCCCCCGGAAGAGGGTTCCTGCGAAGGTGATGTGGTATGCTCCTATAATACCACGGTTGAAACGCTTATTCAGAAACAAAGAGCACGCCAAGTTGTTGCGATGGCATAAAGAGGAACGTAAGTTAGACGGGATGTTGAGACACCCCGCTTATGGGTCGCAATGGAGAAAAATCGATAGAAAGTACCCGGACTTTGCAGATGACGCAAGGATTTTAAGGTTTGGTCTAAGTACAGATGGCATGAATCCCTTTGGGGAGCAGAGCTCCCACAAAGACACGGCTTTGTGACTCTATGCATCTATAACCTTCCTCCTTGGTTGTGCATGAAGCGGAAGTTCATTATGATGCCAGTGTTGATCCAAGGTCCGAAGCAACCCGGCAACGACATTGATGTGTACCTAAGGCCATTAGTGGAAGAACTTTTACAGTTGTGGCACGAACCTGGGATACGCGTGTGGGATGAGCACAAATAGGAAGAATTTAACCTCCGAGCATTGCTTTTCATAACAATCAATGATTGGCCTGCTCTTAGTAACCTTTCAGGACAGTCAAACAAGGGATACAATGCATGCACACACTGTTTAGATGAGACTGCAAGTATATATTTGGAACATTGTAAGAAGAATGTATACAATGAGCATCGTCGATTTCTTTTGGCCAAGCATCCCTTAAGAAAGAAAGGCAAGCATTTCAATGGTCTGGCATGTCACTAGACGAAGCCTAAGGAGCGTAATGGTGCTGATATATTTGATATGGTCAAAGATTTGGATCAACTGGTAACCTTTGGAAAGGGTCCTGGAGGAAAATCTATTCCGAAAGACGTTGAAGGACACGCACCCATGTGGAAGAAGAAATCTATATTTTGGGAGCTACCATATTGGAAATTCTTAGAGGTCCGCTCTGCAATCGATGTGATGCATGTGACGAAGAATCTTTGTGTGAACGTGCTAGGCTTCTTGGGCGTGTATGGGCAGACAAAAGATACACCGATAACGAAGGACCATCAATGTATGAAAGACCCGGATGGCTGCATCCGAATGGTTTCAAGGTCATGCCCTACGCTCTTACCAAACAAGAGAAGGAAATATTTTTGAATGCCTAAGCATTAAGGTCCGTCGGCTTCGTCGAATATAAAGGGATAATAATTATGGCAAAAAAAGTTCCAAAACCTAAAGTCTCATGATCGCCACGTGATTATGACGCAAATGCTTCCGATTGCATTGAGGGGCTTCTACCGAGATAATGTTCAGTACCCATTGTGAAGCTATGTGCATTTCTCAATGCAATCTCTCAGAAGATAATCAATCCTGAAGATCTACCACGGTTACAGAATGATGTGGTCCAATGTCTTGTCAGTTTTGAGTTGGTGTTCCCACCATCCTTCTTCAATATTATGATGCACCTGCTGGTTCACCTAGTCGAAGAGATTTCCATTCTCGGTCCTGTATTTCTACACAATATGTTTCCCTTTGAGAGGTTCATGGGAATCTTAAAGAAATATGTTCGTAACCGTGCTAGGACAGAAGGAAGCATCTCCAAGGGCTATGGAACAGAGGAGGTCATTGAATTTTGTGTTGACTTCGTTCCTGACCTTAAGCCGATTGGTCTTCCTCAATCGCGGTATGAGGGGAGACTGAGTGGAAAGGGTACTCTAGGAAGGAAATCAATAATATGTAGAGACGAACATTCTTACACCGAAGCACATTACACCGTTCTACAGAATTCTATCTTGGTAGCCCCATATATCGAGGAACACAAGAAAATCTTACGCTCCAACAACCCTGGAAAGCATGACTCTTGGATTAGAGATGAACACATGAAGAGTTTTGGCGGTTGGTTGCAACATCTCATCAAAAACAACACTCTTGGAGATCAGCTATACTTGTTGTCTAGGTCACCATCTTCGACTATATCGACTTTCCAAGGGTACGAGATAAATGGGTATACATTTTACACGATAGCCCAAGATAAAAAGAGCACCAACCAAAACAGTGGTGTCCGCTTTGATGCAACAGACAACAATGGGTCAAAGACCACATATTATGGTTACATAGAGGAGATATGGGAACTTGAATATGGACCTACTTTTAAGGTCCCCTTGCTTCGGTGCAAATGGGTCAAGCTGACGGGAGGAGGGGTTGAGGTAGACAAGAAATACGGAATGACATCGTTGGATATCAACAATCTTGGGTACTTAGACGAACCATTCGTCCTAGCCAATGATGTGGCCCAGGTTTTCTATGTGAAGGACATGTCTACCAAACCTAGAAAACAAAAAAATAAGAAAAAGAATACATCAGACGATGAGCCAAAGCGCCACATAGTTCTTTCAGGAAAAAGAAACATCGTGGGAGTGGAGGACAAGATGACATGTCGGGAAGATTGTGATAAGTTCCATGAAATTCCGCCTTCATGTGAAGGATGACCCAACCATCATGTTAATGAATGAAGATGCTCCATGGATACGATGGGATCAGAAAGGAACACAAGCGAAGAAATGATATGTAATAATTGTAACATTTTATGAGTTAAGATGTTCCATGCATGTGTCCATTTTTATAGTATTGTCTGCAAACAATCTTGAGTGTGTTAGTCCCGTTTTATGGCTGGACCGGGACTAAAGGAGGGCCTTTAGTACCGATTCATACTTACCATTAAGATCTGATCTCCAAACGCGTGATGTCACATATTAGGGAGTGCCTCTATGACCAGTTTCTTGGAGATGCCGAAGGACTGGGCTCCGTCGGCATCTCCCTAAAACTGGCCGTAGTGGTGTCCCTGCTCTCGAAAACCATCTTGCAGCTTGTAACTTCTCTAACTAGATCAATACGCCTGGGAGCTAACTAATTTCACATATTAGGGAGTGCCTCTATGACCAGTTTCTCGGAGATGCCGGAGGACTGGGCTCCGTCGGCATCTCCCTGAAACTGGCCGTAGTGGTGTCCCTGCTCTCTAAAACCATCTTGGAGATGCCTCAAACTGGCTGGAGGACTGGACTCACAAGGATGCCTATTTATAGTACAAGCAGCTCGGCATAATGTCGACACTCACGACATAATGTCGACACTCACCCCTATCATTAGTGCTGACTCATCTTTAGTCCCGGTTGGTGTCTCCAACCGGGACTAAAGGTTCATCTTTAGTCCCGGTTGGTGACACCATCCGAGACAAGGTACAAGACGCACGACATAATGTCAACACTCACCCCTATTATTAGTGTTGCCTGGCCCAGTCTGCTGCAATCCCTTCAGTCGCGGTTGGTTTCTCCAACCGGGACTAAAGATGAACCCTCTCTTTATATAGGCATTCCCCTCTATTTATTAGGTAACACTCAAGACATTTATTAATATTAGAAACCGGGACAAACCGGGACTAGCTAACACTCAGGACTAAAGCCGCCCCCTTTAGTCATAATCATTCCTAGTCCTATAGTACGCAGCTTCAGGGTCTTCATCGTCATCGTCATCATCATCGTCATCGTCACCTGCCACTCCGGGGATCCTCAGCCCATCCATGGCATATACCAGGGGCCATTCCAGCCTCGGATTCACGGCGGGCGGGAGAGGGGTCTCCTAGAAGACGATGCCGCTACCGCCGGGACGGTGTGGGGCCTGTGGCGGGTGGACTCGTGGGCACCGTAGGCGAGGATGGTCTTCCCCGGCGATGTAGCACATCACTCCGATGATAGTACGGTTCGCCCACCACAGACGATGGCCGGCTTCGTTGTGGTTCACCGGTGGCGGTCCATCACCCTCGTACTTGGCGAGCTCCCTTTCCCGCCTATTAGCAAAGAAGGCATTCCAGGTGTCGTAGTTGTCGGGATCCCACTAGGGATCCATTCGCTGCTCCGGCGTGAGCTCGTGGTAGAAGTGGTTTGTGATGGTCGCCTGGCGTGCGGAACCTTGAGGGACAGAGGACAGAACCTCGGCGCCAAAGATCCAGGCCCGGGCGGTGAGTCCGGAGGACAAGGGTAGTTGGAGGCGCACAGCGCCTCGGTCTCCTCGAGGGTTAGAATGGCCCAGTAGGCGTTGTCCATTGTTCTAAGAGAGGAATGTGTGGATGTGTGGATAGCCATGGCACGATCACCCTAAATATAAAGGGAAGGGCGGGAAAACTTGGCATGAAGCTTTGGGAAATGGCGGGAAATATCTTTAGTCCCAGTTAGTGACTACATCCCGGACTAAAAGCTCTCGTAGAAAGGAAAGGGCGGGAAAACTTGGCGGGAAGAGGTGGGAAATGGCGGAAAATATCTTTAGTCCCAGTTTGTGACTACATCCGGTACTAAATGGATATTATATTAAGATTCTTTATATTTTTCTGATAATAATAGACATATTATTTGTTTTATTTGGATTATTACAATAAAATATATGATTTTCCAAAGTTTTTTATATTAGTTTTGAATTAAAAAAGAAAATTTACAAATGAAATAATTTATAAATGATGCAAACAGATAAATGGATATTATATTAAGATTCTTTATATTTTTCTGATAATAATAGACATATTATTTGTTTTATTTGGATTATTACAATAAAAGATATGATTTTTCAAAGTTTTTATATTAGTTTTGAATTTAAAAAGAAAATTTACAAATGAAATAATTTATAAATGATGCAAACAGATAAATGGATACTATATTAAGATTCTTTATATTTTTCTGATAATAATAAACATATTATTTGTTTTATTTGGATTATTACAATAAAAGATATGATTTTTCAAAGTTTTTATATTAGTTATGAATTAAAAAAGAAAATTTACAAATGAAATAATTTATAAATGATGCAAACGGATAAATGGATATTATATTAAGATTCTTTATATTTTTCTGATAATAATAGACATGTTATTTGTTTTATTTGGATTATTACAATAAAAGATATGATTTTCCAAAGTTTTTTATATTAGTTTTGAATTAAAAAAGAAAATTTACAAATGAAATAATGTATAAACGATGCAAACAGATAAATGGATATTATATTAAGATTCTTTATATTTTTCTGATAATAATAGACATATTATTTGTTTTATTTGGATTATTACAATAAAAGATATGATTTTCCAAAGTTTTTTATTTTAGTTTTGAATTAGAAAAGAAAATTTACAAATGAAATAATTTATAAATGATGCAAACAGATAAATGGATATTATATTAACATTCTTTATATTTTTCTGATAATAATAGACATATTATTTGTTTTATTTGGATTATTACAATAAAAGATATGATTTTTCAAAGTTTTTATATTAGTTTTGAATTAAAAAAAGGAAATTTAAAAAAACAAACAGTCGCGGGTCGTGGCTGGACCCGGGACTAAAGGGTCAGTGCGCGCGCGAAAACGAAGCGGCCGAAAAATGGTCTTTAGTCGCGGGCCGAGGCTTAGCCCGCGACTAAAGGGGGGTCTTTAGTCCCGGGCTGAGCCACCGCCCGCGACTAAAGACCCTTTAGTCGCGGGCGGTGGCTCAGCCCGGGACTAAAGGGGGTACCTTTATATACTCTTGCCCGCCCCTAGTTGTGCCCACCCGTACTTGGCAAACGACGAAGACGAAGACGAGGCGCCACCCGACCAGAACAGGTGTCTTGCCGATTCCGCCGCCGACGCTTGTCTCCGGCCGCACGACCGCAGAGCCGCTTTGCAGGTCACCGCCCGCCGTGTCGCCACCCCGCCGTGCCGCCCGATCGCCGAGCCGCCGCCCGCCTGTCGTGCGTGCGCCGCCACGCCGCCGCCGTGCCGCACCGCCGCCGAGCCTCATGCGTCACGCCGCCTGTGTCAAGACTGCCGCCACGCCGTCGCTGTTCCTCCGGCCGCCCACCTCGTCGGAGGTGGTTATTTAGTCTACTATTAATTAGTTAGTAGTTAGTGTAGTTAGTATAGTTAGTGTAGTATTAATTATATTTTTTAATTAGTAGTATATTTAGGTTTTTGTAGTATATTTAGGTTTTTATATTTAGTGTAGTATATTTTTTTTAATTAGTAGTATATTTTTTAAATTGTTAGCTAGGATTATTGTTTTAATTATAATTAGCTAGGGTTATTGTTTTAATTATAAATAGCTAGGGTTATTTTTTTAATTATTGTTTTAATTATAATTAGCTAGGATTAGGATTATATTGTTATCTAGGGTTATTTTAATTATAATTAGCTAGGGTTATTTTTTTGTTTTATTTATTAAGATTAGAATTAGGATTAGGATTAGGGTTATTTTTTAATTATTGTTTTAATTATAATTAGCTAGGGTTATTGTTTTAATTATAAATAGCTAGGGTTATTTTTTTAATTATAGTTTTAATTATAATTAGCTAGGATTAGGATTATATTGTTAGCTAGGGTTATTTTAATTATAATTAGCTAGGGTTATTTTTTTTGTTTTATTTATTAAGATTAGAATTAGGATTAGGATTAGGGTTATTTTTTTAATTATTGTTTTAATTATAATTAGCTAGGGTTATTGTTTTAATTATAAATAGCTAGGGTTATTTTTTAATTATTGTTTTAATTATAATTAGCTAGGATTAGGATTATATTGTTAGCTAGGGTTATTTTAATTATAATTAGCTAGGGTTATTTTTTTGTTTTATTTATTAAGATTAGAATTAGGATTAGGATTAGGGTTATTTTTTTGTTTAAGTTATTATAATTAGGATTATATTGTTTTAGTTATTAGGATTATTATTTTTTCTAACCTGTTTAACTCTCTTTTTGTTATAGATAATTAAGTCATGGATCCATCCGAAGATCCTGGTCGCATCGGTGAAGGTTTTCTTCAGGGCATGATAAGAGGTGAAATTCCTCTTATTACGGGCACGACCGAAGATATTTTGCTCGAGGAAGAGATATCCTCATATCTGAATCCATCCAGTGATGGACTAGAGGAAAACCAAGGGGAAGACCAGATGGACGAAGGGCAAACAAATGACAACAATAATGATGGCCCCTCGACAGGATCCAGCGAGGTACATATATATATATATATATATATAAAGTCTCGTGTTACCTCTATTCATTAACTGATCTAGATATATATTAATCACTCTCTCTTCTTCTTTTAGCCCACCGGATCGAAGCAATCGACAGCTCGAACGAAACGAGGGCCGAACAAAAAGTTGGATGGTAATCAGAGGTTCACCATCGAAGAAATAGCTGATGATGGTGAACCGATTGCTCCAGAGAAGCACCGGAGGATGTTTATAAATCAATGCGGGGTGCTGGTTAGGGACAACCTGCCGATCACCATCCAAGAATGGAATAAGTCAAAGAAACCCGGTGAAGAATCCAATAGCTATGTCACTGATGATGCCAAAGATGACCTTTGGCAGAAGCTCATAGCGCATTTCATACTACCTCCAGAGTATGAGGAATTTGAGGTAGATGGTATTACCCCAAGGCCGATTGGGCTTTAAAATAGAGCGAAATTCAAGGAGTGGGCACTAAGCAAGATGGCTGAACTGCACCGGAACCACAAGAAAAATCTATACGCGAAATATGTCGCGAAAAAGAAAACTCCAGACTTCACAGGAGTAAACGAGAAGTTGAGAGAACAGTGGCCCGATTTTGTATAGTACAAGAAATCTGATAAAGCAAAGGCAAAGTCTGCAAAGAACGCGTTAAATGCTGCCAACAAGAAATACCATCATAAAATGGGGACATGTGGCTACAAGAGTGCCATCCCTAAGTGGGAAACTATGGAGAAGGATATGAGGGCTAGAGGCATCACTCCTGCATGTATGGATGGCCCGAGAGGTCAAAGCACCGGTGGTATGCACGGGGATCCTTGGACCCAGAAACAGGGAAGACATTATTTCATGATAAAATTCTAAAACCCTCCCAAGACCTTATTCAAGCAATGAACGATGCTCAATTGGGATTGTTCCGTCCCAAGAGAGAGAACGACGAGCTGACACACGCCCTAGGGAATCACGAAAGGGGCGAACACGAGGCAAAGGCACCGTGTCTCGTGGAAGAAAGGGTTTCTCCAGACGATGCCGATTCTGAAGCCGTCAGAGAAAGAAGGACCGGGAGGTAGACCGGATCTCCAGGGTAGAGCAGGACCTAGCTGATCTGAAGAACCTCATGCATGAAATTATCCAAAGGCCGCCCTCGTCAACTCACTCGCGGTCTGATGATCCTGCATTGGATCTTAGCCAACGGAGAAGCAGCGTGGCTTCCACGGAGGTCCGTGCTAATGATCAAGCACTGATGGATGATGCACCGGCTCCTCACTACCCCGTGGATGATGTCAGAGAGATGGCACAATGTGAGCTACATCAGCCAATGAACAATCTGTCCTTCAAGGTGGCGATCGGCATTGCTTTACCTTGTCTACCTGGAGCACTCCACCATTCACTTCCGATTCCACCAGGCTATGCTCGTGTCACGGTGGATGACATAGTGGAGGATTTTGCGGACCTAGAGGTTGAAATCGCTACGCCTGAAGGCCTTACGAAACTAGGAGATGTCAAGCGCAACATCATTCTATGGAAGAAGAAGTACATAAATTTTCCAGGCTCGGCGCCAAGGCCACCGACTCCAAGGAATCCAAATCCACCCCACATCGAATATCTTCAACCTCCAAGTCCACCCCAACCCGATTATCGCCAACCTCCAAGTCCCCCGCAACCCGATTATCGCCAACCTCCAAGTCCACCCCGCCCCGCTGACGATCGCCGCAGCAGGAGTACATCAACTCGATCTCCGCCTCCGCCTCCGTGCAATACTACTACCTCGTCGAAGAAACGGAAGTTCGACGGTCCCCCGCGCCCCACATCGAAGAAAGGTCAAACGCCGAAGATAGTTGATATCCCGCCGGCTCTTCCAAAGAGACCTTATGACAAGACCGACGAGGAAACTAACGCGGATGTGGCTGCCCAAGTTAAGGCGCATTTTGCACCCAAAAAGCCTGAGCCAAAGCCGGTATATAACGAAAAAACAAAAAAGTGGGCTAAGTCCTTTCTTGAGCAACCATCCCAGATATCGATGAATCTGGAATCAGACTATGACCGGGAGATTATTAAGCAAGCACAGAAGAAAAAAATCACAAGTGCAAAAAGTGGGAAGCAAGTTGCCCAGCTCGAAGCACAGAAGAATCAATCGGTCGCCCCGCTCAAAGTCATTTCAGACCTCGACAAGGCCTTCAGAGCTGAAATGGATATGGACATGCAAATAATGGACCCTAGAGCCCGTAATAATGCTGCACTTATGGGAATCACTTATCGGAGGCCAAAGCACTTGCTAACGAAGCAAATATGTCTCCTGGTCAATATTTAGGCTATGAAGATACGCCAGTGGGTCATATAGTACGGCAGTATGTCCAAGGGCAGCCTTTAGTTAGTAATGAGGAGCTCGCGCGTCTATCCACACGTATGCGAAATCTGCATGAATGGTACTGAAGGGTTTCGCGGCATAGTAAATCAAAATTTTCTACGGATGCGAACAGAGGGAAAGCCAAGATCTAATCTAGGAGATGCAAACAACTAGAGAGATTGGATTAGATCTTCATACCCTTGAAGATTCGCACAGCGGAATGTTCGTCGGAACGTGGGTGATGTAGTCGTACTCGCTTCTCCTCCTCGCGATCCGATCCGATCTAGCACCACAAGTGGCGGTGCCTCCGTGAGAAGCACACGTGCAGCACCTCGACGTCTCCTCCTTCCTCGGACCAGCAAGTATGGTGGAGGACAGATTGGATCTACAACACGACGGCGTGATGTATATGGTGGAGAATTTCTGCAGCAGGGCTTCGCCTACAAACAGTCGGGAGGGAGAGAGAGAGGAGGGCAGCAGGACGGCTAGCTCTTGGAGGGGAAGGTGTGGGTGGGTGGTGCACCCCCAGCCCTCTTTATATAGAGGGGTGGGCGGCTGCCCTAGCCCCTCCCCCAAGTCCAAACCGGCGGCCCCAAAGGAGGAGGAGTGGGGGGCAAGGAAACCCCCCCTTCTAGAAGCTCTATCTAGGGTTTAAACCCTCTTTGGCCGGCTGGGCCCTAAGGCCCTTTGCCCAATGCTTGCCAGGGCACTCCCTCATAGGCCCATGCCCCTCCCGAAAGGTGTGGCCACGTTGGTCCCTTCCGGAAGGTTCTAGAAGCTTCGGTACAATACCGATTAACTTTAACAATTCAACTCCAAAAACTGCACCGCCTTTATATGAATCTTATTCTCGGACCACTCCTAACCTCGTGATGTCCCGGATCCCATCCGAGACTCAACAAAAACTCATAAACCAATTATCCAATATATCCTAGCGTCGAGACACGTTAAGTGTGTGACCTGCGGGTTCGAGAATATGCGCATGATCTTCTATCAATAATCAACTGGGTCTGGAAACCCATATTGACTCCCACATTCATCGATGATCATATCGGATGAACCACGATGCCGGATTCAATCAATCCCATATATATTCCCTTGTCTCGCGATATTTTACTTGCCCGAGATTCGATCGTGATGCCAGTCATACCTAGTTCAATCTCGTTCACAGCAAGTACTTTACTCGTTCCGTAATCCGATATCACTTTGTGATTAACTCCTTAACCACATGCTTGCAAGCGGTGTTGATATCGATTACCATGTGGTCCCGAAGTATATCTCTCCGACTTGGGAGGGACAAATCCCATCTCGATACATACAACCCAACAGATACTTTCCGATCACCTGAGAGACACCTTTATGATCACCCTCTCATAGGATGACGTTTGATGACCTCAAAGCTTTCTTCCGATACCAGGGAGTTGTATTATCTCATGGTCTAAGGAATACAATATTTGACATAAGAAAAGCTTCGCAAAGACGAACACGATGACATGATCTAATTGCTTCGCTTAGTTTGGGTCTGTCCACCATATCATTCTCCCAATGATATGATCTCATTATTAATTGACAACTCATGTCCATGGTTAGGAAACCTTAACCATCATTAATCAATGAGCTAGTCCTTAGAGGCGCATTAGGGACACGTGTTGTTCACAAACCACACAAGTATTAAAGTTTCCGCTTAATACAATTCTAGCATGGAATATAAACATTATCATAAACAAGAATTATAATAATAACATCTTTATTATTGCCTCTAGGGCATAATTCCAACAGTCTCCCACTTGCACTAGAGTCAATAATCTAGTTTACATTTGGCAACAATCTCACACCCATGGCACTGAGGTGCTGATCATGTTTTACACGTGGAAGAGGTTTAGTCAATGGATTCATTCAGATCTGTATGTACTTTGCTAATCTTCATATCTCCATCTGCTATATAATCTCGGATTATATGAAACTTGCGGTTGATATGCTTGGTCTTTGGATGATATCTTGGTTCCTTAGCGAGTGCTATGGCGCCAGTGTTGTCACACAATATCTCTAGTGGGTCCAATGCACTTGGAACCACGCCAAGCTCAGTGATGAAGTTCCTGATCCAAACTCCTTCACTTGACGCTTCTGCAGCCGCCATGTATTCCGCTTCTACTGTAGATCCCACGATCATGCTTTGCTTGCATCTTCTCCAGCTCACAGCTCCTCCATTCAAAATATACATGTATCCTGTCTGAGATTTAGAATCATCCTTGTCAGTGTCGAAACTAGCGTCGACGTAACCTTTTACGATGAGCTGTTCATCACACCCATAGACTAAGAACATTTCTTTAGTCCTATTTAGGTACTTTAGGATGTTCTTCACGGTTGTCTAGTGTTCCACTCCTGGATCACTTTGATACCTGCTCGTCAAACTAAGAGCATTGGACACATCCGTTCTAGTACACAGCATGGCATACATGATAGAACCTATGGCCGAGGCATAAGGCACTTTGCTCATAGCTTCCCTATCATTTCATCAGAATTGGACACGAGCCTTGCTCAATATCTTACCCGACAACATAGGCACTTGAACCTTTCTTTTCCTTATCCATTCGAACCTTTTGAACTTTGTCTAGGTATGTACCGCTTAAAGCTATCAGGCGTCTTTGTCTATCTCTATAGATTTTGATGCCCAATATATAAGCAGCTTCACTTAGGTCTTTCATTGAAAAACACTTGTTCAAATAACTCTTCACATCGTTAAGCATGTTGATGTCATTTCCGATAATCAATATGTCATCCACATATAGTACCAGAAACGTCACCGAGCTCCCACTCACTTTCTTGTAGATGCAAGCTTCGTAGCAATTTGGAACAAATCCAAAGCTCTTGATCACTTGATCAAAATGAAGGTTCCAACTCCGAGATGCTTGCTTCAGTCCATAAATGGAACGTTGAAGTTTGCATACTTTATCAGCATCCTTAGGATCGATAAAGCCTTCGGGTTGCATCATATACAACTCTTCATCAATGTTGCCATTGAGGAAAGCAGTCTTGACATCCATCTGCCATATTTCATAATCATGAAACGCAGCAATTACTAATAAAATCCGAATGGACTTAAACATCGCTACGGGAGAGAAAGTCTCATCGTAGTCAACACCTTGAACTTGTCGAAAACCTTTCGCGACAAGCCGTGCTTTATAGACGGTAACATTACCATCCGCGTCCGTTTTCTTCTTGAAGATCCACTTGCACTCAACGGCCTTTCAGTCGCTAGGAGGGTCCACCAAAGTCCATACTTGGTTTTCGCTCATGGATCCCAATTCGGATTTCATGGCTTCTAGCCATTTCTCAGAGTCTGGGCTCATCATCGCTTCCTCATAGTTCGTAGGTTCACTGTCTTCTACTAACAAGACAGTCAAGACAGGGTTGCCGTGTGTGGCATCCCGCAAAACCACTACTAGAAAATCGCGTTGAATTTGTGCATTGCATCGTCATCATCATGCATTGTTTGCCAAAACTATTTTTGCAAAACTCGATTTGTTTTCCAGACGCCCCATCTTTATTCAAACGCCAAAAAACCGGGTCCCCGGAATATTTTGTTTTGGCCGCTATCGGTTTGCAGACGGCCCGTTTAAATCGAATAAAATATTTATTTATTTTTGGCCGGAGCAGTCGAACGGTCCAACCGACCCGAACGACCGCCCCAGTTTTCTAAATCGGTCCAAACCTGGCCGCCCTTCTAATCCTTTCCCACCAACTATCCTACCCACCTTTCCCAGCCACCTCACCCTGCCCAATAGCATCTGGCCACATCCCTCCTTCCCCCACCAATCCTAATCGCCACATCCCTCCCTCTTTTCTCTCTCTCTCTCACAGCCCTCCACCTGCCTCTGGCCCTGCTACCACACGACTCGCAAGCCCAGCCCCAATCTCCCCTGCCCCACCACCTGGACCCCACAGGACCCACCCGTCACGCCCAAGACCACGCTACTTCTTGCCAGCTTCCCTGGTCCCACCAACCACCCCTGCCTCTCCCACTCCCCACCTCCTGGAAACCACCTCCCCCCACGCGAACCCACGCCCGCACGCCTCAACCACCTTCCTGCTCACCTCCGGCGCCCGCCCGCCTCCCGGCCCCGTGGCCTCGCCGCCTCCTCGCCACCCGACGCGACTCCCCACCTCCCTCAGCCCGCCGCCCGCCCAGCTCCTCCGCTGCCGCCACCCTTCGCCCCGCCGCCTGACGCGCCTCTCCCTACCTCCTTCTCGCTGCACCACCGCCTGCCCCGCCTCCCGCAGCTCCAGCGCCTCGCCTGCTGAGTCGCGTGCCCCGCCGAGCCCCGCCTCGCCAGCGCCGCTCGCGCGCCGCCTCTCAAGGCCCAACCGCGCTGCCTCGACGCCGCTCCGCCTCGCCAAGCACCCTCCGCCGCTTCTCGCCTTCCGCCCGGCCGGCGAAGCTCTCCGCTCGCTGGCCTGTCCGTCTGCGCCATGGCGCTTCTTCAACCGGCATGACGCCCGCCGCCGCCGCTCGCCATGGGTCCCTAAGCCTGGCGCATCGCGCCACCATCTCGCCGCCACGACGGTCCTGCGTCGCCCGGCAAGCTCGTCGTCGCGTCGGCGCCGCCTCCGCCTCGCCGCCGTCGCCGCTCAGGCCGCACCCCAACCTCGAACCGTCTCCCTCCGCGAGCTCCCCCGACGCCTACAAAACGACAAGATGCGTCCGTATGTGTGTGTGCCGAGACAACCGTCGGTGTTCCCTAAAACAACCGCGGCCAATGCAATCGACATCGACAAACCAAGGGGAACCACAAGATCTCCGAGAGAGAACATCAATAACTTCGATGTTAAATCCAAGCTCGTCGACCACCCTCGCAACTGGAACATGAAGTGGATAACGCCGCACTCCCAGAACTCCATCATGGAACCGCCAAGATCTCCCCCTCGGTCCCGGCCAAGACCACGAGACCCGACATCGAGCATGGGATCTTCGACACGGAACACTGAACCCTAACGAACCCCCGTCACGCCAAGTGCGTCGACACGGATACGACAAGTACCCTTCGAGGACGCCGAGATCTACAATCGGAACCGAGGATGCCGAGATCGCCGAGAACGCCAAGATCTTCACCCCGAACGCCATGACCGACAACATGCCCGGAAACCCCGGATGCGCCAAGACCCTATCCCCGGAGCCGAGAACGCATCCGTCGAACCCGAACCCGAACCGAACTCGGACCACGAGACCAACCTCAACCTCGAATCCCAAGATCGTCGAGTCCCCTCTGATGTGTGACCCTTTTCCTCGAACCCTATTTTATAACATAACAACTTGTTGCATATTTAATTGTCATCTCGCATGCATATCTGTGGTTTGGGGGCCTTATGCCGATTCACCTAATAATTAAATATGGGGCCCATATGCGGGCAAATCTAGCCTTATATTGGTCTCATTTAAACTTGAGTCGCACCGGTGAAACTTTCTGCCTTGTAAACAACATTTAAATTATGGGGTTTCTAAACAACATGAACCACCTAATTAAATGTCGGACCCCGTTCCGCTTAATATGACCTAATCGCATCACACCTTTGCCATGCCATGCATCATTCATGCATCATGCCGATCTTCCGCTGGATTAAATAAGTGCATCCGTGTTTCTTCTAGTGTTTCGCTTCTTCATGGATAAGGCCGTTGAGTTGATGTGAGCTTCCGATCTTGGTTGAACCCTTCGACAATGTTTTCAGTAGCATCTCCTCTTTCTACCTATCTTACTTTTATAGTATTTACTTCCCTCCTGTTGATCTATTGCTATCTGTGTTGCGATGCTTTAGTTTCCGTACCCGTGATATTTTCCCTGCAGCCTATATTGCCTTGGACACACCCTATTACCTGTTGTTTGGTAGATAGTTGGACTTGCGCGTCGTAGTTGCTTGCCAAGTGCTGATGTGTGTTGCCATATGCCACAGTTGCTGATGTATTGCCGCATGTTGATGTTGGAGATGATCCTAGTTTTACTTATGGTTCACTTTAATTTCTGTTTAACAACTAAAATTGAATAAGCAGAGGCATCGGTGGGTGATAGATAATATTTGGTTTCCGAACGCCCACTTGTGTCCCGTAAGACCCCGAGTACTTGATACCTGTTCCTTGATTTTGCGCGCTATCCACATCCGGGAGGTATATGGGACCCCCCTGAGCCAGAGCTTGATTCAGTCTTATTTCTTGGGGCCACAACTAGTTTGAGGTTTTATTACGATCCTGTACTTATGCCATGTTTTACTGCTTTATTTACGATTGTGCGAGGTACTGCACACTGTACTGTTTAGGTTCGGAATGTTTACGCGGTATCGACAAGCCCAGCCACACTTTCGGGTTCCCGATCGCTTCACCATTGTCGAACCTTGAGGCCTCGAGCTTGCTTACTCCTATGGATTCTACTCAAAGGGTGGCCCCAAATATTTCTGAATCTGTGATTGTTCATCGTGAAAGCCTCGTTGGGTTTTGTTTGGTTTTTCCGAGGTTGATCGAGCGTGTGTTGCTATTGGTGCACCCCGGCCGGGTAAAACTTTCTGAAAGCCGTGTCCGCGGATATGGACGACTTGGAGCACAGTATCTCGATCATAGACAAGCATAACTAAAGTTTACCGCTATAAATTTGACTTATAATGACTAGTAATCAGCTCCACTATAACGGAATGGCTAATTAATACTGCCCACAATTGCTTGTTTGGTTGTCGCTTGCGACAATTGTATATGACTAGTAAGTATTGCAACTACAACGAATTGGCTGAATAAAAGTACCAACAACTGCTGGGTTTTGGGTTTATCTCATGCTATCTGTATCTGATTAGTAATTGACGCAACTATAACGGAAAGGTTAATTAAAAGTGCCCACTGCTTATTTTATCAGTACGACTATCTTTAACCTGACTAGTAATTGCTGCAACGATAACCGAATAAATAAAACTGCCAACTGTGTGAGTTCCTCAGTTGACTTCCTCGTTTGGTCTCGAGGGGGAAACACCAGGATGGGTTTGTTTGGTGTTAGCTTCGTGGATCCGAATAGGTCTCTCTCACCCCTCTCGATAACCGCCATTGTAGTGAGTCTCTATAGGTTGTTTAGTGCATCTTTCTGCCGCTTGATCCACCATACCTATGTAGGCGAGGACCGCAATTCTAGCCTCGCTAATCTTGGCCTCGATCGACGCTCCTTCTTTGTTTTCTGCTTTGCCCTTTGTCGGCACCCCTTTTGTTAAGCAGGTTTTGCGATCGACGCCGTTAGCAGGGTTGCCCTTCCGGCTTGGCCTGGGCAGGGTTATGGACGCCATTGGTTATTCTTCAGGGCTCTTAGCCCCATTTGCATCTTGTCCGTAGTCGGACGCTCAAGTATTTCAAGGTGATTTGGATCTCTGTATATTATATCTGTATTCTTGACTCTTGGAGTCGCTGTTATATATCGGTTCTGTGGGTCCCATCGAGGACTGTTGTGTAATGTATTACTTCGTTTTCCACCCGCACGAAAGTGCCTGGTGGGCACCTTTGAATCGTTTCTATGCGGGTTTGGTGAATTTTGCCCAAACTTGCATAGGTCCGATTCTGAGGGTGTTACAGAGTGGTATCAGAGCTCAGCAGTTGCGATACCCCACAAGTCCAAATCAGGATAACCTAGCTAACGGCCGAAGTAGAAGTGTCAACACTATTTTTGAAAATCGGTTGGATAGTTCTGATTAGGTCTGATTTTACTCCTTACCCCTCTGCTATTCTCCTCTTATCTTTACGCGTTTTGAACCCGCTCTCTTCTCTTTCTTCGAGTCCAGGAATTCTCGTGGTTGGGTTTCCGTCGTACCTTCAGGTTTCTTCCTTCTTCGATAACGGTGTTACGCCATCCGGTGTTCCTACTGATGAATCAGTCTACGGTGTTAGCATTCTTTGTCCTTTGTTTGTGTCTTCCGGTGTTTTCCGACGCGACGACATCATCTACGCCGGATCCGATGCAGAGTCTGCATCACCCGTTGTCCGAACCTCGCTTGTCGAGATCTTCAGTCTGATTCCGAGAGTTGGTTGCAGAATCCGCCTATTTGTGTGCAGAGTAATGGTTTGAGTGCGGGATGGAGTAGCTACCATACCACTACTCTTATCATTCGCTCTTGTACATCGAAGCAGTGGATCCAGCAGTTTTACTCTATCCATGGAAGTTAGAGGTGGCCTTACCTTCAACTTCGTCCTTTGTTTCCCGGAGTGTTCTCCCGACGATCACGGGCAGCGACCTCTTGTTAGTGGTGTCGCGAGGACCTACACGAAGCGAGAAGACGCGGACCACCGCTTTCCTTCCGGTACCATGAGGCGGATCTCGAGGGCGAGATCCATTGTTAGTGGTGTCGAATTGTGGCATCCCGCAAAACCACTACTAGAAAATCGCGTTGAATTTGTGCATTGCATCGTCATCATCATGCATTGTTTGCCAAAACTATTTTTGCAAAACTCGATTTGTTTTCCAGACGCCCCATCTTTATTCAAACGCCAAAAAACCGGGTCCCCGGAATATTTTGTTTTGGCCGCTATCGGTTTGCAGACGGCCCGTTTAAATCGAATAAAATATTTATTTATTTTTGGCCGGAGCAGTCGAACGGGCCAACCGACCCGAACGACCGCCCCAGTTTTCTAAATCGGTCCAAACCTGGCCGCCCTTCTAATCCTTTCCCACCAACTATCCTACCCACCTTTCCCAGCCACCTCACCCTGCCCAATAGCATCTGGCCACATCAGCTCCCTCCTTCCCCCCACCAATCCTAATCTGCCACATCCCCCTCCCTCTCTTTTCTCTCTCCCTCTCTCACAGCCCTCCACCCTGCCTCTGGGCCCCGCGCGCCCCACGCACTCAGCAGCCCGCGCGCCTGAAGCCCCAATCTCCCCTGTCCTCCCCCGGCCCCACCGGCAGACCCCCACGGGACCCACCCGTCAGCCGCGCCCCAGCACCACGCTCGCCTGCTGCCAGCTTCCCCTGTCCTGGGTCCCACCGCCAACCACCCCTGCCCCCGCAGCCCTCTCTCCCCCACTCCCTGCCTCCCCTGGAAACCACCTCCCCCCACGCGAACCCACGCCCGCACGCCTCAACCACCTTCCTGCTCACCTCCGGCGCCCGCCGCCGCCCCCTCCCGTCGCCGGTGGCCGCCTCGCCGTCCGCCGCCCCTGGCCTTTCCGCGCCGCCGCCGCCGTCGTCCCGCCGCTCGCCTCCCTCGCCACCCGACGCGACCCCACCTCCTCAGGCCCGCTCCGCCGGCCTTCGCCGCAGCTCCTCATGCGCTCACCCTTCTCGTCCCCGCCGCCGCCTCTCCCCTACCTCCTCCTTCCTCGCTTTCGCTGCACGGCCCCGCCTCCCCGCAGCTCCGCGCCTCGCCTCGCCCGGTCGCGCGTGCCTGCCGGACCAGCGCTCGCCGCGAGCCCGCCTCGCCCCTCTCGCGCCGCCGCTGCGTCCTCCGCGTCAACCGCCGCTCCGTCCCCGCGCCGTCGACCCGCTCCCGCCAAGCACCCCTCCGCGCCCTTCCCTGGCCCTCTCCGCTCCGGCCCGGTGAAGCTCTCGCCGCTCTCCTGCGGTCCGTCCGTGCCGCCCGGCCTCTGACGGCGGCGCGCCGCCGCCGCCGCCGCCGGCTCGCGGGTCCCCAAGCCACTGGCGCATCAGCCACCATCTCCGCCGCCAGCGACGGTCCCGCGTCGCCCCGAAGCAAGCTCGTCGTCCGCGTCTGGCGCCGCCCCTCCGTCCTCGTCGCCGGCGTCGCCCCTCCGCTCAGGCCGCACCCCAACCTCGAACCGTCTCCCTCCGCGAGCTCCCCCGACGCCTACAAAACGACAAGATGCGTCCGTATGTGTGTGTGCCGAGACAACCGTCGGTGTTCCCTAAAACAACCGCGGCCAATGCAATCGACATCGACAAACCAAGGGGAACCACAAGATCTCCGAGAGAGAACATCAATAACTTCGATGTTAAATCCAAGCTCGTCGACCACCTCGCAACTGGAACATGAAGTGGATAACGCCGCACTCCCAGAACTCCATCATGGAACCGCCAAGATCTCCCCCTCGGTCCCGAAGCCGTCAAGACCCTGGAGACCCCGACATCGAACGACAGGATCTTCGACACGGAACACTGAACCCTGACGAACCCCCGTCACGCCAAGTTCGTCGACACGGATACGACAAGTACCCTTCGAGGACGCCGAGATCTACAATCGGAACCGAGGATGCCGAGATCGCCGAGAACGCCAAGATCTTCACCCCGAACGCCATGACCGACAACATGCCCCGGAAACCCCGGATGCGCCAAGACCCTATCCTCGGGCGAACGCATCCGTGAACCCGAACCCAGAACCGTCGAACCCTGGACCCTGAGACCAACCCCGAACCTCGGAATCCCAAGATCGTCGAGCCCCCTCTGATGTGTGACCCTTTTCCTCGAACCCTATTTTATAACATAACAACTTGTTGCATATTTAATTGTCATCTCGCATGCATATCTGTGGTTTGGGGGCCTTATGCCGATTCACCTAATAATTAAATATGGGGCCCATATGCGGGCAAATCTAGCCTTATATTGGTCTCATTTAAACTTGAGTAGCGCACCGGTGAAACTTTCTGCCTTGTAAACAACATTTAAATTGCGGGGGTTTCTAAACAACATGAACCACCTAATTAAATGTCGGGACCCCGGTTCCGCTTAATATGACCTAATCTCATCACACCTTTGCCATGCCATGCATCATTCATGCATCATGCCGATCTTCTGCCGTTGGATTAAATAAGTGCATCCGGTGTTTCTTCTAGTGTTTCGCTTCTTCGCGGATAAGGCCGTTGAGTTGATGTGAGCTTCGCCCCGATCTTCGGTTGAACCCTTCGACAATGTTTTCAAAGAGCATCTCCCTCTTTCTACCTATCTTACTTTTATAGTATTTACTTCCCTCCTGTTGATCTATTGCTATCTGTGTTGCGATGCTTTAGTTTCCGTACCCGTGATATTTTCCCTGCAGCCTATATTGCCTTGGACACACCCTATTACCTGTTGTTTGGTAGATAGTTGGACTTGCGCGTCGTAGTTGCTTGCCAAGTGCTGATGTGTGTTGCCATATGCCACAGTTGCTGATGTATTGCCGCATGTTGATGTTGGAGATGATCCTAGTTTTACTTATGGTTCACTTTAATTTCGTTTAACAACTAAAATTGAATAAGCGAGAGGCATCGGTGGGTGATAGATAATATTTGGTTTCGAGCGCCCACTTGTGTCCCGTAGACCCCGAGTACTTGATACTGATTCCTTGATTTTGCGGCGCTATCCACATCCAGAGGTATATGGGACCCCGAGCCGAGCGAGCTTGATTCAGTCTTATTTCTTGGGGCCACAACTAGTTTGAGGTTTTATTACGATCTGTACTTATGCCATGTTTCTTTGCTTTATTTACGATTGTGCGAATCTGCACTGCTTTGTCTTGTTTAGTCGAATGTTTACGGTATCGACAAGCCCACCACACTTTCGGGTTCCCGATCGCTTCTGACCATTATGTCAACCTTGAGGCCGCCTCGGACTTGCTTACTCCGTTGATTCTACTCAAAGGTGGCTGAAATATTTACGAATCTGTGATTGTTCGGTCGTGAAAGCCTCGTTGGGTTTTGTTTTGGTTTTCGAGGTTGATCGGCGTGTGTTGCTATTGGTGCACCCGGCGGGTAAAACTTTACGAAAGCCGTGTCGCGGATATGGACGACTTGGAGCAGATATCTCGATCATAGACAAGCATAACTAAAGTTTACCGCTATAAATTTGACTTATAATGACTAGTAATCAGCTCCACTATAACGGAATGGCTAATTAATACTGCCCACAATTGCTTGTTTGGTTGTCGCTTGCGACAATTGTATATGACTAGTAAGTATTGCAACTACAACGAATTGGCTGAATAAAAGTACCAACAACTGCTGGGTTTTGGGTTTATCTCATGCTATCTGTATCTGATTAGTAATTGACGCAACTATAACGGAAAGGTTAATTAAAAGTGCCCACTGCTTATTTTATCAGTACGACTATCTTTAACCTGACTAGTAATTGCTGCAACGATAACCGAATAAATAAAACTGCCAACTGTGTGAGTTCCTCGGTTGACTTCCTCGTTTGGTCTCGAGGGGGAAACACCAGGATGGGTTTGTTTGGTGTTAGCTTCAGGTTGGATCCGAATAGGTCTCTCTCACCCCTCTCTGATAACCGCCAGTTGTAGTGAGTCTCTATAGGTTGTTTAGTGCATCTTTCTTTGCCGCTTGATCCACCATACCTATGTAGGCGAGGACCGCCAATTCTAGCCTCGCCGTGTCTTGGCCTCGATCGACGCTCCTTCTTTGTTTTACCTTTGCCCTTTGTCGGCACCCTTTTGTTAAGCAGGTTTTGCGATCGGCGCCGTTAGCGAGGTTGCCCTTCGGCTTGGCACAGGGGTTATGGACGCCATTGGTTATTCTTCGGGCTCTTAGCCCCATTTGCATCTTGTCCGTAGTCGGACGCTCAAGTATTCAAGGTGATTTGGATCTCGTATATTATATACGTATTCTTGACTCTTGGAGTATGTTATATATATATCGGTTACGTGGGTCCCATCGAGGACTGTTGTGTAATGTATTACCGTTTTCCACCATACGAAAGTGCTGGTGAGCACCTTTGAATCGTTTCTATGCGGGTTTGGTGAATTTTGCCCAAACTTGCATAGGTCCGATCGAGGTGTTCTGAGTGGTATCAGAGCTCAGCAGTTGCGATACCCCACAAGTCCAGCCTGTAGGATAACCTAGCTAACGGCCGAAGTAGAAGTGTCAACACTATTTTTGAAAATCGGTTGGATAGTTCTGATTAGGTCTGATTTTACTCCTTACCCCTCTGCTATTCTCCTCTTATCTTTACGCGTTTTGAACCCGCTCTCTTCTCTTTCTTCGAGTCCAGGAATTCTCGTGGTTGGGTTTCCGTCGTACCTTCAGGGTTTCGCTTCCTTCTTCGATAACGGTGTTCTGCCATCCGGTGTTCCAGCTGCCTGATGAATCAGTCTACGGTGTTAGCATTCTTTGTCCTTTGTTTGTGTCTTCCGGTGTTTTCCGACGCGACGACATCATCGCCCGGATCCGATCTGATGCGCATCACCCGTTGTCCGAACCTCGCTTGTCGAGATCTTCAGTCTGATTCCGAGAGTTGGTTGCAGAATCCGCCTATTTGTGTGCAGAGTAATGGTTTGAGTGCGGGATGGAGTAGCTACCATACCACTACTCTTATCATTCGCTCTTGTACATCGAAGCAGTGGATCCAGCAGTTTTACTCTATCCATGGAAGTTAGAGGTGGCCTTACCTTCAACTTCGTCCTTTGTTTCCCGGAGTGTTCTCCCGACGATCACGGACAGCGACCTCTCGTTAGTGGTGTCGCGAGGACCTACACGAAGCGAGAAGACGCGGACCACCGCTTTCCTTCCGGTACCATGAGGCGGATCTCGAGGGCGAGATCCATTGTTAGTGGTGTCGAATTGTGGCATCCCGCAAAACCACTACTAGAAAATCGCGTTGAATTTGTGCATTGCATCGTCATCATCATGCATTGTTTGCCAAAACTATTTTCGCAAAACTCGATTTGTTTTCGGGCGCCCATCTTTATTCAAGCGCCAAAAACGGGTCCCGGAATATTTTGTTTTGGCGCTATCGGTTTGCGAGCGGCGTTTTAAATCGAATAAAATATTTATTTATTTTTGGCGGGAGGCGATCGAGCAGGGCCAACCGACCGAACGACGCCCCGATTTTCAAATCGGTCCAAACAGCGCCCTTCTAATCCTTTCCCACCAACTATCCTACCCACCTTTCCCAGCCACCTCACCCTGCCCAATAGCATCTGGCCACATCAGCTCCCTCCTTCCCCCAATCCTAATCGCCACATCCCCTCCCTCTCTTTCTCTCTCCTCTCTCACAGCCCTCCTGCCTCTGGGCCCCTTGCCTTTTCGGCACTCAGCGGCGCTGAAGCCCCAATCTCCCCTGTCCTCCCCCGGCCCCACCGGCAGACCCCCACGGGACCCACCCGTCCGCCCGACACCACGCGCTACTTGCAGCTTCCCATCACAGGTCCCACCGCCAACCACCCCTCTCTCCCCACTCCTGCCTCAGAAACCACCTCCCCCCATGAACCCACGCCCTTGCGCCTCAACCACCTTCCTGCTCACCTCGGCGCCCGCCGCCCCTCCGTCGCGGTGGCCGCCTCGCCGTCCGCCGCCCCCAGCCTTGCCCGCCCGTGTCCCCCGCCTTCGCCGCCTCCCCTCCTCGCCACCCGACCCCACCTCCCTCAGCCCGCTCGCCGGCCAGCTCGCCTCCTCCGGCCGCTCACCTTCGTCCCCTTGCCCGACGCCGTCTCTCCCCTACCCTCCTCCTTCCTCGCTCGCACCGCCGCCTGCACCGGCCCCGCCTCCCCCGCAGCTCCGCGCCTCGCCTCGCCGGAGTCGCGCGTGCCCTGGGACCAGCGCTCGCCGTGAGCCCGCCTCGCCAGGCCCCTCTCGCGCGCCGCTGCGTCCTCGCGTCCAACCGCTCCGTCCCGGCGCGTCGACCCGCTCCCGCCAAGCACCCCTCGCGCGCCCTTCCAGCCCCTCCTCGCTCCGGCCGCCGTGGCTCTCTCGCCGCTCTGCGCGGTCCGTCTGCCGCCCGTGGCGCCTCTCTAACGGCCAGCGCGCGCCGCCCCGCCGCCGCCCGGCTCGCGGGTCCCCAAGCCCTGGCGCATGCCACCATCTCCGCCGCCGTGACGGTCCCTGTCGCCAAGCAAGCTCGTCGTCCGCGTCTGGCGCCGCCCCTCCGTCCTCGTCGCCGGCGTCGCCCCTCCGCTCAGGCCGCACCCCAACCTCGAACCGTCTCCCTCCGCGAGCTCCCCCGACGCCTACAAAACGACAAGATGCGTCCGTATGTGTGTGTGCCGAGACAACCGTCGGTGTTCCCTAAAACAACCGCGGCCAATGCAATCGACATCGACAAACCAAGGGGAACCACAAGATCTCCGAGAGAGAACATCAATAACTTCGATGTTAAATCCAAGCTCGTCGACCACCTCGCAACTGGAACATGAAGTGGATAACGCCGCACTCCCAGAACTCCATCATGGAACCGCCAAGATCTCCCACTCGGTCCGGCCGTCAAGACCACAGAACCCGACATCGAGCAGCGGGATCTTCGACACGAACATCAACCTGACACAGCGAACCCCCGTCACGCCAAGTTCGTCGACACGGATACGACAAGTACCCTTCGAGGACGCCGAGATCTACAATCGGAACCGAGGATGCCGAGATCGCCGAGAACGCCAAGATCTTCACCCCGAACGCCATGACCGACAACATGCCCCGGAAACCCCGGATGCGCCAAGACCCTATCCCCGGAGCCGAGAACGCATCCGTCGAACCCCGAACCCCAGAACCGTCGAACCCTGGACCCTGAGACCAACCCCGAACCTCGGAATCCCAAGATCGTCGAGCCCCCTCTGATGTGTGACCCTTTTCCTCGAACCCTATTTTATAACATAACAACTTGTTGCATATTTAATTGTCATCTCGCATGCATATCTGTGGTTTGGGGGCCTTATGCCGATTCACCTAATAATTAAATATGGGGCCCATATGCGGGCAAATCTAGCCTTATATTGGTCTCATTTAAACTTGAGTCGCACCGGTGAAACTTTCTGCCTTGTAAACAACATTTAAATTGCGGGGGTTTCTAAACAACATGAACCACCTAATTAAATGTCGGGACCCCGGTTCCGCTTAATATGACCTAATCGCATCACACCTTTGCCATGCCATGCATCATTCATGCATCATGCCGATCTTCTGCCGTTGGATTAAATAAGTGCATCCGGTGTTTCTTCTAGTGTTTCGCTTCTTCGCGGATAAGGCCGTTGAGTTGATGTGAGCTTCGCCCCGATCTTCGGTTGAACCCTTCGACAATGTTTTCAGGCGAGCATCTCCCTCTTTCTACCTATCTTACTTTTATAGTATTTACTTCCCTCCTGTTGATCTATTGCTATCTGTGTTGCGATGCTTTAGTTTCCGTACCCGTGATATTTTCCCTGCAGCCTATATTGCCTTGGACACACCCTATTACCTGTTGTTTGGTAGATAGTTGGACTTGCGCGTCGTAGTTGCTTGCCAAGTGCTGATGTGTGTTGCCATATGCCACAGTTGCTGATGTATTGCCGCATGTTGATGTTGGAGATGATCCTAGTTTTACTTATGGTTCACTTTAATTTCTGTTTAACAACTAAAATTGAATAAGCAGAGGCATCGGTGGGTGATAGATAATATTTGGTTTCGAGCCCACTTGTGTCCGTAAGACCCAGTACTTGATACTGTTCCTTGATTTTAAACCCTCTTTGGCGGCTGGGCCCTATGGGGCCTTGTGCCCCTGCCCAATCTTGACGAGCACTCCTCATTGGCCCATGCCCCTCCCGAAAGGTGTGGCCACGTTGGTCCCCTTCCGGAAGGTTCTAGAAGCTTCGGTACAATACCGATTAACCGAACAATTAGAACTCCAAAAATTGCTTTGCCTTATATGAATCTTATTCTCCGGACCAATCCGAACCTCGTGATGTCCCGGATCCCATCCGAGACTCGAACAAAAACTCATAAACCAATTATCCAATCTATCCTAGCGTCGAGACACGTTAAGTGTGTGACCCTGCGGGTTCGAGAATATGCAGACATGATCTTCTATCAATAATCAACAGTGGGTCTGGAAACCCATATTGACTCCCACACATTCATCGATGATCATATCGGATGAACCACGATCCCAGGATTCAATCAATCCCATATATATATTCCCTTCATCACGCGATATTTTACTTGCCGAGATTCGATCGTCGATACCGTCATACCTAGTTCAATCTCGTTCACGGTAAGTACTTTACTCGTTCGTAATCCGGTATCACTTTGTGATTAACTCCTTAACCACATGCTTGCAAGCGGTGTTGATATCGATTCGAGTGGGCCAAGTATATCTCTCCGATTTGGGAGGACAAATCCCATCTCGATACATACAACCCATGAGATACTTTCCGATCACCGAGAGACACCTTTATGATCACCCTCTTATAGGATGACGTTTGATGACCTCAAAGCTTTCTTCCGATACTGAGGAGTTGTATTATCTCATGGTCTAAGGAATACAATATTTGACATAAGAAAAGCTTCGCAAAGGCGAACACGATGACACGATCTAATTGTTTAAGCGCTTAGTTTGGATTACATCCACCATATCATTCTCCCAATGATATGATCTCATTATTAATTGACAACTCATGTCCATGGTTAGGAAACCTTAACCATCATTAATCAATGAGCTAGTCCATAGAGGCGTACTAGGGACACGGTGTTGTTCACAAACCACACAAGTATTAAAGTTTCCTCTTAATACAATTCTAGCATGGAATATAAACATTATCATGAACAAGAATTATAATAATAACATCTTTATTATTGCCTCTAGGGCATAATTCCAACAGGTACATGTCGCAAGCAGAAAAAAAGCATCATAAAGATTGGTTTCCGGTGGACGTTAGAAAGGAGCATCACTTCAAACCATACTCGATACAAGTTCAAATGACAGAACTGTTTCAGTTATACAACCAGCGCGCCGTCAACAAATCTATCATTGGTTGCTACTGTCTGTAAGTTATTTAGCTCGTTCATTGCATTTAATATATTATCCTAACTATATATCCTTTTGTATGATGATATTATATTCCGCAGAATGAAGATGCTTGAATGCAAAAGAGCTAGAAGATACGATGTTGGGTTCATTGACCCATATATCATTAATGAATATACGTTAAAGAATCACCCGAAAGACGTGGAGGAAGACCTGTCCAGGTTCTTAACCGAGCATAATTTTGTTAAGGAAATACTATTTCCTTACAACTTCAAGTGAGTGTTTATATCTTATACATATTTTATTTTTGCTTACTGGATGAGCTATGCATGTATGCTTATGTAAATGTCCATGATTCCTTGGATCTTGCTAAACATTCAAGTTGACAAGTCCCTAGTCGAAGTCCACGACTCATTAAGTTGGGACCAAGAGAAGTGGAACGACATGAAAGCAATTCTCCATAAGTAATTTCAATCATTATCGCATTATATCGTCCTCTTTCATTCATTTCCTGATATCAAGTAACTAATAACTCCTTTGTTCATTTTCTTTGCAGGCGGTGTTGGACAGTTGGACAAAAATACAGGTCCATTCAAAGAGGAGCTAACTTATAAAATGGCGAAGAGTTTACAGCCAGGAACTCATTTATGTGGATACTAAATGCATGCAGTATATCTGCGAGTTGACCAGTGAGCAGAAAGTTGACTCACATTATATTTATGATTTGCGGGAGACACTAGAGCTAGACCAGCGCATAAGAGCAATTCAAGAGGAGCTGGCGGGATTTATGATGAAGGAAGTCCTTGATGTACATGAAGAGCATTATGCGGATGACGTGGAACTCGATTTGCCTTAGTCATCTCCATGTAGCTCATATGATATATATATTCATCAATGACCATGTAATTTTTAAAACATTTCTTCCTTTTGATATGATTGATTATATGTATGGTTGCAAGGGATCGATCTTATATAAATGCATCGACGTGTAGTGTGTATGTAGTAGCGTATAATATGTCTACTGAAATATATGTTTGTTATAGTGAAACACAAAACAAAAAAGGAATAAAATGGCAAAAAAAAGGAAATACACAATCTACGCATGGCGAAGTATGTGTTCTGCCGCGGCAGGAAACCTTTTAGTCTCGGGTGGTGTTATGGCCCGGGACTAGGAGGGTTCCGCCCCCCGCGGCGCTGAAACAACCACGTGGCTGTTATCAGTCGCGGGCCGTTGCGAGCCGGGACTAGAGGGGGGGCCTCTAGTCCCGTTTTCGCAGTCCCGGGCCCAAAACCGGGACTAGAGCCCGTTGCGGCCCGGGACTGGAGGCCCTTTTTCCACCAGTGTTTTATGGTTTTAGTTTCTGTTTTCTGTTCCGCCCCACCGTTCGTGACCCGAAAAAACTGTAAAACACGATCCTTTTACGGTGTCCGCTAGAGATGCTCTTAGCCAACAAAAGTTGGCCACATGATGGTTCCAAGAAAGATTGATAGCTCCCATGTTTGCAACTCACAACACTCACCGCGGCATGGTGCGTGAGAAATCAGTAGTGACTAGCGACCCGTAATTTACCGACCGTAAAGTGCGCCAGTACGTTGAACTCGCAGCCGATCGAATCTTGAATACCCCCCGGCGGCGGCGGCGGCGCGCGCGCGTAGATACCGTGTTTACGAAGTTCAAGCTAGAGCTTTGGGCTGGCCACTACAGATCAGATTGAAAATTGAACACGCACGATTAGTCCGGCCACTACGGGACACGCATGCTACGCCGAGGGCAAAAGGCCGTCGGCGTAGGTCAAAATGCCCTCGGCGTATGGTACGCCGAGGGCAGCCCTCGGCGTAGCCTCCTCGGCAAAGATCTCCCTCGGCGGAGCACACTCAAGCCGTCGGCGTATCAAAATGCCGTCGGCGTATGCTACGCCGAGGGCTTTGCCGTCGGCGTAGCGGCCGTCGGCATAGCCTGTCGACTGGTTGCAAAAATATTTTTTTTTTGATTTTTTTTTTGAAAAATAATATTTTTTTATTTTTTTTCTCAATTTTGTATTCTTTGAATTGTTTCACTTGTTAATCTCCTACTTTGAACATTTTTAACACTAATTATACTTACTATTTGATTAAATTCTAGTCTTAGTCAAACTTCCCAGCAGGTCACCCATCCTAATACTACTCCAGCTTCAGCACGCTTAACATCCTCGTTCCTTCAGAATCCGTTTCCGCAAAGTAATTCATACATTGGTGTCAATACTATGATATCAATCCTATTAACTCTTATATCATCATGTCACATGTTTGTATTTTTTGAAATTACAAACAATTATTTAAGTAAATATTAATGAATAAGTAAAAATATTATTGAATTCAAATAAAAATATAATAATTTTATTTTTTTTGTATTTTTCTATTTAATATAGAATAATTAATATCTTTAAATCTGTAAATCGAAATTCAACAAATAATATGTTTAAATTGATCAGAAAAATGAGAGGAATCCAAATATGATATCCATATCAACTAATCACAAACCCTCCGTTTTTGAATTAGCTATTTGGTGGTTGCTTTAGAAAATTTCCTTTTTGCGCTCGGATAATGAAAAATGCCTTTTTGGTGCGATGAAAAGGAAAACTTGCATTGGATCTTTGATAAAATAGCATATTGTGAACCTAAAAATGATTTTTGTAAAAAAACATGAGCATCGGATCATGTACATATAGTTCATATCTGACCCACTTCCTACCGATTCGGCAGGAATTTGTCTTTTCACCGAAGGTGACGGAAAGGTTTCGGATCCCCCTGTTGGGACATTGTCCATATAAGTTGGTATAGTATTTTTGTAAATGTGGTGGTAGTATTTTGAATTAGCCATTTGGTGGTTGCTTCACAAAACCGTCCGTTTTTTATGCTCGGAAAATAGAAAATGGCCTTTTGTTGCGACGAAAGGAAAACTTCCTCCTGCAACACTGTTCGCCATCCCATGATGCATGTGTATGCATAATATTGGCACATTATCACAAACTATACCTTGATTCTAGCCATAACATTGGTCATTTGACCCGAAAGCCAAGAAACCTCGAATGAGATAGGTCATTTTGTGAAGGGTTTTTTGAGACATAATTAATATATCAAGTTTGCTATTTTTCCTTATAAATATGTCACATAACATGACACCACGCGAAGGTTTCGCATTGTTTTGATCATTTTTCAATTTTTATGCCCGTTTTAAACTATCGTTAAACTTTGTCAAGCTAGGACATAAAGATTCTTAGCGCGGGGCCGAGCCTCGCTAAACTTTCATTAGATCTTTGATAAAATAGCATATTGTGAACCTAAAAATGATTTTTGTAAAAAAACATGAGCATCGGATCATGTACCTGTAGTTCATATCTGACCCACTTCCTGCCGATCGGCAGGAATTTGTCTTTACGAAGGTGGACGGAAGGTTTGGATCCCCTGTTGGGACATTGTCCATATAATGTGGTATAATATTTTTGTAAAATGTGGTGGTAGTAGTTTGAATTAGCCATTTGGTGGTTACTTCACAAAACCGTCCGTTTTTTATGCTCGGAAAATGGGAAATGGCTTTTTGGTGCGACGAAAAGGAAAACTTTCTCCTGCAACATTGTTCGCCATCCCATGATGCATGTGTATGCACAATATGGGCACATTATCATAAACTATGTCTTGATTCTAGCCATAACATTGGTCATTTGACCCGAAAGCCAAGAAACCTCGAATGAGATAGTTCATTTTGTGAAGGTTTCTTTGAGACATAATTAATATATCAAGTTTGCTATTTTCCTTATAAATATGTCACATAATATGACACCACGAAGGTTTCGCATTGTTTCGATCATTTTTCAATTTTTTATGCCCGTTTTAAACTATCGTTAAACTTTGTCGAACGGCGGACATAAAGATTCTTAGCTCGGGGCCGAGCCTCGCTAAACTTTCATTAGATCTTTGATAAAATAGCATATTGTGAACCTAAAAATGATTTTTGTAAAAAAACATGAGCATCGGATCATGTACCTGTAGTTCATATCTGACCCACTTCCTGCCGATTCGGCAGGAATTTGTCTTTTTCACCGAAGGTGGACGGAAAGGTTTCGGATCCCCCTGTTGGGACATTGTCCATATAATGTGGTATAGTATTTTTGTAAAATGTGGTGGTAGTATTTTGAATTAGCCATTTGGTGGTTGCTTCACAAAACCGTCCGTTTTTTATGCTCGGAAAATGGGAAATGGCTTTTTGGTGCGACGAAAAGGAAAACTTCCTCCTGCAACATTGTTCGCCATCCCATGATGCATGTGTATGCACAATATGGGCACATTATCACAAACTATGCCTTGATTCTAGCCATAACATTGGTCATTTGACCCGAAAGCCAAGAAACCTCGAATGAGATAGTTCATTTTGTGAAGGTTTCTTTGAGACATAATTAATATACCAAGTTTAATATTTTCCTTCTAACTATGTCACATAATATGACACCACGCGAAGGTTCGCATTGTTTCGATCGTTTTTGAATTTTTTATGCCCGTTTTAAACTATATATAATGTTTTATATTTTACTTAATTTTTATTTATAAATGTGTAATATTTAAGTGTAGATAGATAGGTCTTATTTTTCTGCAAATTTTGATATATTATTTGTATTTTCCGAATTAGAATGATTTAGTTATGATTTTTCAAAGTTTAATGAGATAAAATAAAAAATAGCTACGCCGAGGGCAGTCGGCGTGTACTACGCCGAGGGCAGCCGTCGGCGTAGCATAGAATATGCCGAGGGCAATTTTACGCCGGCGGCTGGCTGAGCGATGGCTCGCCCGGCCGGCCCGACGTTTGGCCGTCGGCGTAGCGACCGGCCGTCGACGTAGCTTCCCAGTCCTGTAGTGGGCTCGCATCGACCGACCGTGATGGCGCCGCCGGCCTTGCTTTCTAGGGCCGCTCTTGTGGGCACGGGGCGGCCTCTCGCCCCAGCCCCTTCTCCTCCGAGGCCCCAGCGCGCGCACGTCGCCGGTGCCCTGACGCCACACACAGCGCGTCGCGTGTCCCTGGTGGGCGTCGATCATCCTCGCTCGATCGCGAACTAACTCTCGATCTGTTTCAAACCTTGGGTTCGATCGCACGGAAGCTCTGCACGCGTCGTGGCGACGAGGCCGTCGTCGACGGTGGCTCCGCGGGACCGCCAGCGTGGCGGCGGTCGAGGACCCTCCCAAATGCGTGAAGGAGGACTTCACGGACATCCACCCGGTTCGTGCGCGAGTCCAAGGCGTCGGCTGCGCTCAAAGCGGCCGCCGACCCTTGCGGCGCGCTCGTCGACAACTTCCACAACCTCCGCTCGCTCAAGACCGTCTACAACGTCGAAGACTACCACATCGGCATGCCATTCGGTACGGCACACCTTCCGATTACTACTAGCACCGAACCAAGTTCAGTCTCATCCAAGAGTTGGTTGTTTCAGTCTCGTCTAAAAGTTCAGTAATCTGTCTTCTTCTTCTTCTTCTTCTTCTTCTGGTGCGTTCATCGCGTGCATTGGTTGCTATCAGCTGTGGAAGATGGATCCCTCGGCGTTTCTGGACGTTGCGCTGGGCTACGCGTTCTACAAGCTAAGTGTCATGGTGTCGCAAGTCCGGAGACAGGGGTTCTCGAATGACCTCTTTGGGAGGCTCAAGTTCGGTCAGTTTTCCTCTACTCCCTCCGATCCATATTACTTGTCATTGAAATGGGTGTATCCAGCACTAAAACATGTCTAGATACATCCATTTCAGTGACAGGTAATATGGATCGGAGGGAGTACTATATATACTCGATCGGTTCGAAATCAAAACCTTGCATGTCTGATGTATTAAGCGTTGTAAAAACACTAGTAGTACTTTTATTTTGATGATGCAGTTATTGTCGTGATCATGGTTGCCAAAGATATGGACAAAAACCTTGCTCCCATTGATGCTATCAGGTTCGAATCAGCACAGTCTTAATTTTCGTCACCATATTATTTTTCACGATCGAGGTCATCTTATATTGCATTGGTCACTTATTTATTTCTCGTCCATATGTGCAAACCATTTAGATGTCTAATTGCCCAGCAAAGTTACAATCAATATATGTTCATTCTGAAAGTTCTTCAAATTAATTGTGGTATTGACGAATATACAAACTATGGAGGCTGATCAGATAACTAGGAACACATTTCTGTGCATAAAGTGTTTGAAAATTTTATCTAAAAAGTATCTGGAAATTTTGCATCTTCAACACCTGTATACATGCCTGCAAGATCACAGGCGTATTGCATTTGGAACCAAGTGAATAGACCTTTTTTCCCGGCTTTTCCGCTCTTGTACATGCACATAATATACCAGTTAACTCCATCAAGGTCCCTATATATCCACGGTCCTTTAAAAAGGGTACCTATGCGAGTGCGGATGTTTGGAGCTCGGGAGCAATGAAGCCCCTTTTTTGAATCTTTAGAAACTTGTATTTTGAAGTGTCAAAAAATTCTGAGCAAAACATCTAGATCTAGGAAATAATATGCTCTACCATTGTCAAAAAGTATCAACTCGAAATACCCAGTATTTTGGGCTGCACAAAAATGCCAACATCTGACATCTAAAGTACCGAACAGTGCCAATTTTCAACCCACCAAATTCTGTCAGATTTTGTCAATTTTGTTGAGACCAAAATATTAGTTATTTCGGGTTAAGACTTTGTGTGTTTGGTAGAGTACATCATTATCTACGTGCAGGAAAAAAATCATAATTTTTTGACACCTTAAAATCAAGTTTTTTATTTCAAGAAATATAGAGCTGCATGTAGCTCTGGATCCAAAGCAATTTTCCGTACCTACCCACACTATATGTTTCTCAAAATTTCTATACGTCAGTAGTTAATTCTACCTTAACTTTTGGTGGCATGGGTTTCCAGTAAATATAGGAATATATGACTCGAAATTTTTAAGAAATATATAAGAACCCATTATATTTCTGCATGCCTCAAAATTGACCCTCCATTAGAATTTTTCCCCACGGTAGTCCCTTCTAATGCGTGTACGCAAGTAATCTTTTCTATTGTGATTTCGGAAACCCATTCAAGCGGTTTGTTTTGGGGAAATAATACGGTCTTTTGGATATACTCTTTCCTATTATTTTGCTTCATATAAAAATATATACTAAACTAACTAGTTTGTAGAAATAGCGCCAATATTTCCTTAATGCATGGATTTCCTCTTAATCGGTAGTATATCATGTACTCCCTCCGTTTCAAAATATAAGATGTTTTAACTTTGTGAAAAATATGTATCTAAACTTCTTTTATTATATAGGTTCACTCGGATTAGAGTAAATCTAGACACTAAAATAAGTTTAGATATATATTTTTCATAAAGCTAAAACATCTTATATTTTAAAACGGAGGGACTACTCTCTTAACCATGTCTTTAGTTGTTAACATTTTGTTTACTTTTTTGCTCACAGGACACCCGTTTATTTTCTCTTTCTCTGACTTAAGCGGTCTGAAGGAGTATGCCAAGCATTTTTTGGTTGCTATCATCGAACTATTGAAAACCAAGAAAGGCAGAAGCGTGCTAGAACGTACTATTTCGGAATGTATGTCTGAGTAGTGGAGCGACCATATTTTTTCTGACAGAATCCTTATTATAAATACTCCATCTATTTTCTCTGTCCTAAAAAGAATGTCTTAAATTTGTTAAAATTTGGATGTATCTACACACTAAAATATGTTTAAATTTATTCAAATTTAGATAAATTTGTGACATTCTTTTTAGGATGGAGGGAGTATTACTTATCGAATTGAACAATTTACTTGTTATCGAGTAATTTGTAAGCATTTTTGGCATGTACTTAACACTTTATTATTATCCTTTCATTATGTTAATGGAACCTGGGAGAAAATCCCTTTTGATCTAAAAAAATTATTATTATCCATGTTGCAACAAATAATCATTAAGATATGATTGTTTGTTGTTCAAGGGAAGGAATGCCATAGTCACACATTTTAGCTAACTTTTAGATGCCACAAAATATTACTCCCTCCGTCTCAAAATAATGTCGCAAACTTTTCAAAATTTAGATCTATCTAGACACTATTTAGTACTCCCTTCAGTCTATATTAATGTTCTCAACTTTATCTAGATTCATACGTATCTAATTAAGTATTTAGACTAGATGCATTCATATCTAGACAAAGTTGAGAACATTAATATGGACCGGAGGGAGTATCTAGATTTATTTAAATTTATACAAATTTTTGACATCTATTTTAAGACGGAGGGAATAGAGGTTTGTAAATATCAATTGCTAATGATAATGGAGAAGGGTTTGACAATGTATACAAAACTGATAAATACAAGCAACCTTAAACATAAAGGTATTACTCGGCACAAGACGAAAAGTCAAAATGAACAAAACATCCACGATCAGGGGCGGAGCCAAGGGGGGGCTAGCAGGGGCTAGACCCCCCTAACCATCAGCCCCCCTTAATAGATAGCTTCAGATTTTAGTATTAAACTAATGGCTTTATAGGCTTAATTAACACTAAGCCCAAATTTAATTGATTTATCGTGCTTCTCTATACCGAAAGCCAAATATAGCCCATGAATTCGTTTTATTAGTCAACCGTAGTAACATGTCCCAACATTCTTTATTTGTGTAACTAGACCTAATAGCTAGCACTATATGCAATTGTTCAGATCAACTGACTCGATGTCTGCCACCATCGCTCGCTCACCTTTCGGTAGCCATACACGCCACGCGATGTTATACGCGCTATGCTAGCCAACCATGTTATTTGCCAGTATCTACCTTTGTTAATCATGCCGCAACACCAACAATAAGCATGTTGTGCCATCGAGTGTAGGAAACAATCTTCCTCACTCTGATTGAAGGTACCAAATCGCTAGTATTTTATCGATAGATTGCATAATCTATAGTCTAATTGATTAATTTACAAAAAATATGCGTCTTTTGTTTGATGTTTGCTCGGTGATGACGACAACTTATTGCAAAATAATTGGAAAATAATAATAGGAAGGTCACCTGCGATGGAATTATCAGACTTTATACTCGTAGAGATAATGTTGATCCAATATAAACTAATCTTTTGTTTTCTATTGTCTAAGATTTAGTGATACATATTAATATTAGTTATATGTCGATACTTTGATATACTGTTATGATTTTTATCCAAACAGTTTTTCCAACACAAAATGATAGCTAATTGTTGTCTTCATAAGAAAAAAATCTTATATATCATCAGTATCTTCGCCCCCCTCAATGTTAAATCCTGGCTCCGCCCCTGTCCACGATCCAATCACATACGACTATCTCACTCTACATCTCTCTCTGTCGTCTCTCTCTCTCTGTGTTCTGTAAGTATGTTCGTATCTTTCATTACTCCGAAGTGCATTCCCTACAAAAAGTACAATATCAAGTTTTGATTAATGCCCTGGTGACCATAATCTGTACATGCGGAGATAACTGCAAGCAATGTCAAAGATTTGATACACAAATACTCCACCGAAAATATTTTGGCCAACTAGTTTTCATTTTGGCAACAACAATTTCATCTATGTAATGTGTTCACGGACCGTACATGCAGATCAATGCTATTATGTGGCTAAGTAGTTTCATGTTAGCACAACGATTACATCTCTGTTTGGAGTAATTAAGATCAAGTTTAACAAAGTTTTTCAGTTGAGCGCTACCAATAACCAACAACAAATGGCATGTATATTCTCACAACATTGGGATGAAGATAGTTACCTCCTGGAACCTGAACTCGCAAACAGTAGCTTCCTCAGGAGTATCAGTACCATGGCAACGAACGCATACACTTCAGCAGCATCTTTGGCAGTCTCTACCAGTAACTTTACCCTTGGATCGCCTTTTGCTGAGAGGTAACAAACACAAGTACACCAAGCAAACCCAGCCAGCTTAAGGAACGCCGTTGACCTCCGGTGGGCAGCCATGAACTCGTCGAGTCTGCGACCTCCCTTCTCTTCTGTGTGCAGCTTGTTCTCTGATGGGGCATTAGTGTCGTCTCCTCCCAGATGAGCTCGCGGTCGAAAGAGCCTCCCTCGCGGCGAACAAGTCCCTGCAAGCATACAATCAAACAGGTTACGGACTATATGGTTGCTCTCCGACTCCAGGGAGGCGACGAGGCGTCTTCGCAACCTCACCATGGTACGCGGCGTAGGAGGATGGGGGAGCAGGAAGGTGGCCGCCACGGAGAACCGCCGGGTCCGCGGACATGGAGAAGTAACGCTTTACTCGGGCGCCTCCTTCCGCCACCCGGAGGTTGCTGGATCCGCAGAAGAAGCGCCGCCCTGCGCTTCCTGCCGCCGCCATCGGCGGAAGGCCTCTCATCGCCGGTGCTGAAGGCGCACCTCCTGCAGCTGGAGAGATAATCGACCTGAAAGCACCATCTCCCGAACCCCCTGATGCTGGAGGAACGGCGCCTCTCTCCGCCGCCGCGGCCATCACGGCCAACTCCCGTCGCGGCGGACGAACATCTGCGAGCATACAGCCATACGACACAGACGCAAAAAGCTCTATGAGGCCCGATCCCTCTCCTCCGAAGGCTCGACTAGGTTTAGACCGTATCTACCGCGATGGGGATGCGTGGCCTCACCTCTGAAGGCTGCGGAGATTCTCGAGCACGAGGCAGCGATGGCGAACGCGAGGTGGCCGCCGCGGAGATGGCCCGGCGTGCTCCAGCTCCACTCGCCGCCGCCTGGAGGTAGAGCCCGATATGGCGGGCCGCGGGGGTTGTGAATCCGGCAGCCTCCATTCGCGGCGGGGTGGAGTGGGCGCGGCGGAGCGTGGCCAAGGGGTCTGACTCTCACACGCCTCTCTCACCGTCAGGGCGGGTTCTGGTGTGGTTGGGGATCTTCATTTATGTAGTTGGGTTTCGTGGACTGAGGCATAGCCCAGTGGTAAGGGTGGGCTTATACGCCCCTGCCCGTCCAGGTTCGATTCCTCGTACTCGCATTCCTGGTGCGTACGCACGAATACATCTTTCAATACCGCCAGTGGCTCTCCCACGTGAGCATCATTTTTTTTATGTAGTTGGGTTTCGTGTGGGCCTTGGGCCCGCACTTCCCGCGAGCTGTCGAGCCCTGGAGAACGCAAAGCCTCTGCCATCTATACCTAATAATAAAGCACGAAGTGTTTCTTCCGGTCCAACACTTTTTTGGACGAGTTTGTCCTCCCACAAAACCACCTATTACAAACAACGCCACCTGTAAGTTATTAAAATTAAAAAAAACATGGTCGCGTTCGGCGCTGTCGTTCGCCCCCGAGGTTGATACTCGTTTTGCAGAAGTGTTCTTGCCTATTTGACACAGCTGCACGCGGACACGAACCTGGCCACCTACCGCACACAGCACACGGACAAGCACACAACACGCGGACACGCACCCATAGCAGCGCTTGAGCTTTCTGCCCCTTCTACATCTCCGGCCGCAGTAGAAGGTGAACGGCGATGAGAGGCATCCACATGCTGGAAGATGCAGTCCTCCAGACCAAAGCTGCCATGGCAGCCGCCGTGACCATGGCCGGCGGCGCTCAAGCACCTCGCCCCTCTGGATGCCAACGCGTCGGGCAGCAGCGGAGCTCGCCGACGCTGCAGGTTGCAGAAGTGTGCTTGCCTATTTGACACAGCTGCACGCGGACACGAACCTGGCCACCTACCGCACACAGCACGCGGACACGCACATAGCACGCGGACACGCACCCATGGCGGCGCTTGAGCTTTCTGCCCCTTCTACATCTCCGGCCGCAGTAGAAGGTGAACGGCGATGAGAGGCATCCACACGCTGGGAGATGCAGTCCTCTAGACCAGAGCTGCCATGCACGGCGGCGCTCAAGCACCTCGCCCCTCTGGATGCCAACGCGTCGGACAGCAGCGGAGCTCGCCGATGCTGCAGTAGAAGGTGAATGGCGACGCTCGAGCTCGCCGGCGCTGTAGTAGAAGGTGAACGGCGACGAGTGTGAGGAGAGGCCGTCCCTCGCCCCTCTGGATGCCGATGCATCGGGCAGCAGCGGAGCTCGTCGGCGCTGAAGTAGAAGGTGAACGGCGACGCTCGAGCTCGCCGGCGCTGCAGTAGAAGGAGAACAGCGACGAGTGTGAGGAGAGGCCGTCCCTCGCCCCTCTGGATGCCGACGCGTCGGGCAGCAGCGGAGCTCGCCGGCGCTGCAGTAGAAGGTACACACATCGATTTGCTGAGCAACATGGCCGGAGCGCTGCCCATGTACAAGTGCGTCAAAGTGCTGGAGAACGAAGGGGATCACCTCGTCAATTCATCCACCTCCGCGTTTCAGAACAGGACGTTCTATTGCCTCCATCTTCAGTACACACATCGATCTGTCTTTCAGTAAACATTCTTTGAGTCACTCTGAAATTCAGAACAAGCCTGAGTAGTAACACACCTAGCAATATTCAGGCTCCATGTAATAGGTGTCCATCTCAAACACGGCAACGAATTGGGCCTGTCGATTGATTTGATGCGTATGGGAGGAAAATTCTGTTGCCAATTCTATACGAACTTTGTTCCAATACAAACTCTGCTCCCAGTATCCTTTAAAAGGAAAAGTGTCCTATACAAACTCTGCTCTAAAACGACTATAAAAAGAGTTCCAAACCCTTGCTCGAAATCCCACACCGATTCCGCTCGAGTTCCCTTGATCAAAATCCCAGATCGATTCTTTTCAAGGTCGACATTGCCATCATTTCATCCTTCTGCGACCCAAACTTCGCACAGCTTGTGTAGGTGCTCTGCAGCTTAATATTTCTCATATGTGTCCTCTATCGATATCTCTGTTATGTTTCTTGCATAGATCTCTTAGTGAAACTGGAAGTGCTTTTTTATTGCTTTGTTATGACTGTTTTGCTAGCATATTAGATCTCTGTTAAAAATAGATCTCTCATTGAAACTAAAAATGCTTATTATTGCTTTGTTAGGATTGTTTTATAGCAGGCTTATTATATTTATTCTATAGATTAGAAACTGAAACTGCTATTGTTTTGCAAGCAGGTTAATAGTACAATGTATTGCTTGTACTAATATGAACAAAAACATATTTTTAGGGAATAGAGGGTGTTCAAGGACCAGTACAGAAGATGGCAGACTACGGGAAGGACAATCAATCTTTTTCTATGCATGAGGTAAATTTTTCATACCATCTGCAAGTTTTAACTCGAAGTGCTTTTTTATTGCTTTGTTATGACTGTTTGGCCTATTCTTAATTGTTGTAATGGCTTCTTCCTTGACCCTTCTTTGTAGATCTCTCTCATATGTGTCATCTAATAAATATCTCTTTATGTTGTTTGATCTTTGCTGCATCAGGAGATCTTATATTCAGTTGTTTTCGGTCAATCATCGCTACAGTACTACTGCTCAGTATATCCTTGATGCTTTTTGTACAGTCAATTAATCTTGCGGTGTTTGTTTCTCGTAGATGAGTGAGGGAGTAAAAGGACCACGAAAGGATATGGCAGGCCGTGGGGAAACAAATTTATCAGAATCTGAATCTTTGGGTGAAGAGGTAAATTATCAAAAGCTTTTATGAGTTTTCGGCATGGAGTTCTTTCAGTACAATATCATCAGGAGATCTATATGTGGAGTTACTTTCAGTAAATTATTACTACAGTATTGTTACTCCATATATCCTTGATTATTTTGTATAGTCAATTAACGTTGCATTGTTTGTTTCTCGTAGATGAGAAAGGATATGGCAGTATATCGGTCTTTCCGGTGCAACGCACGAGCACTTCTGCTAGTTTAAACTAAAACGAAAAGGGTGAACCGAATTAGAATTTGAAATTTTGTCCTTCGTCGTTCTTTTCGGTTTCGGTTCTTCTATTTGTGTCTTGATGATTCTTGCTTCCTAACACCAAATTCATCAAGCATTAATTGATTTTTCAAACTTTACTTTTCTATTTTCCTCACCATTTTCTCTTGCCGTCTAATCCCAATTTGATAGAGCTAATAACACTTTTGGTACCACAAATTGCTTGCCGGTTGCAATTTAGTCTCACATGTTGTAAACTCAACATCTGACACCTCACAACTAGTCATAGAGTCCGAAACTAGCCACGGTGGCTGCCACAGTGGATAGAAATTTTACATTGTAGTCCAGGAAGTAAGAAGATGAATTACAGAAGGTCCTTGCGTGAGCTGAAATTGGAACACTTATGATTAGGTACCTCCTAGTAATCTTATTGATCGTTTACTTGTTCATGTATAACAAACTCAGCGGTAGTTACGGCGCCGCGGCAGGGAGGTTTTGGCGACGGCGAACGGCGACGTTGTTCACGTATCCTGCTCCAAGTCGGTAGATCGCCACCACCATGCGTTTCCGCGAACATGGACAAGATCCGCTGCCCTACGGTACGACCTTGTTCTTCTCTGCCTCCTTCTCCTCTCGCGGTGGTACCTGCGGCAGATGTCGTGATGAGCGCATGATCAGGAAAGGAAAAGATCGTTTTAGGGGCTGAAATCATTCGCACGCACTGTCTTGACTGATGTAGAATCGTTTAGTATGGTTAATGTGCCGTGATTCCATGATATTTTTCGGATGTGTACTCGCTGCCGCGAATAGGTCGTCGCAAGCTCTGTTTTTCATATGATTTCAGCGAAAATGTGGTTATTTTTGCTGATTAATGAAACTTCGATCATGTACATAGGTTTTGCGTCGGTGTTCTGAATTTGTGGTAGATGTGCACTTACAAATAACTGAAGTAGATCACAATGAGTGAACATTTGCTTTGTAGTAGCTTGTGTTCATGTACTTCTTACTCGTTCAAAAAGAGTGTAGGAAAATTTGGTCGTGTATAATTTTTAAGTTGTTGTTCTGAATCTTCAGTGTAGATGCTTAATTATGAGAGTTTCAGTTTACTTTACTTGGGCAATATTACTTGTGCTAAATTATGACTGTTTCAATTTTTGAACATGTCAAAACTCTGATTGTCAATCTTTCAAACTATTTTGCAGTATTGTTTCCAGGTGAAGATAATGAAGGGATGTTCACTGTTGAAGTTGTGCACAATGGATTTTTCTGTGGTTTGAGAGGGGATTTGGAATATGTTAGCTGTACTACTTCAAGCTTTGACAATTGCACTGCTGACACTTGGTCAACAAAATGGGTTGATGAGATTTTGAGGATCTTGGGATATAGGAGAGATGGAAGGTTGGCTGTGTACTGGTCCATGCCAGGCAAGGTCTTGTCTAATGGGTTGGTGCTTGTTGAGAGTGAATCGGACATTAGGCTTATGATCAATGTCAGTAAGAGAAACTACTAGAGGTCTCAGAGAATTTTTGAAAGGTCTCAGAGAAGGTGCCATTTTAAATAGACCGACTAGAGGTACTCATGCTGCACCTCCTGCTGCTCATGGTCCAAGTGCAGCAACTACTCATATCGCAACTCTTGCTACTCATGGTCCAAGTGCAGCATCTACTCCTGCTGCTCATGGTCCAAGTGCACCAGGTACTAATGTTGCTGGTACTACTTCCCATGCTAAAATTGCAATAGCTACTGCTAATGCTCCAACTACTGTTGCTCAAGGTCAGGCTCCAACTGCATCAACTCATGCTCAGGCATCAACTCCATCAGCCCATGTTCCAAGAATTCATGCTCAGGCACCAACTGTAGCATCCCATGCTCCAAGGACTCATGCTCCTGGTCCGACGCCATCTGATCATGCTGAATGTTCTAGTTATTCCATGTTATTGAGAAACGAGGACAAAGAATTTCATGAAGAAATTGAAGAACTAGACAGTGATAGTGGTGATAGTCATGACAACTCTTTCTTCGACAGTGACTATAATGCTGAATCTGGGGATGATGATCTATTTGCTGATAATATTGACAAATCAGTGAATGATCACAATGAAAAGGAACTATGTGATGAAAGGGAAGATGAAGGTGCCTTGGAAGATGATGATCTTAACATTGGTGAAGGTGATAGGCAACAGTTGAGCAAGGCTATTAAGCCATTTAATCCAGATGTTGACATGGATAATCCTTCTTTCAGGTTAGGGATGAAGTTTAGTGGTGTTGAGGAACTAAGAAAGGCACTTACCACATATGGCATCAGAAATAGGAAGCAAATAAAGAAAACAAAGAATGATAAGATGAGGTTAGAAGCACATTGTGCTCTTGGTTGCACATGGTTTATGAAATCATCTAATGATGCAAAAAGAACAGGTGGTTTTGTCATCACTTCATATGAGGGAAAGCACACATGTGAGGGAATCTAGCCTATCAAAGCAATAACTGCTAGAATTCTTACAGACAAATTCATGCATGAGTTTAGAGATAACCAGAAGTTGGGTCTTGGAAGCTTTGCAGCAAAGGTTACAAGAGAATTCAAAATGTTCCCTCCTATATGGAAGCTATACAGAGCAAGAAAAGCAGCATTGGAACATATCCATGGTGATGAAATTCAGCAGTTCAACCAACTTCTTGATTATGGGCAGGAGCTGAGGAGAAGCAACCTTGGATCACAGTTTTTCCTGACAACAAATTCAGTCAATGATCCAGATAGCCCTGACCACAAGGAACACTTGGCCACAGTTTACTGGAGTTATGATGCTTCCAAGAGGGGTTTCCTTGCTGGATGTAGGCCTTTTATTTGCTTATATGGGTGCCACTTAAAAACTAAATACAAGGGTGTGCTTTTGACAGCTGTGGGAATAGACCCAAATGATTGCATATTTCCTGTTGCATTTGGTCTAGCTGAAGTTGAGTGCACTAGTTCATGGGAGTGGTTCCTTACCAATCTAAAAGATGTCCTCAATATAACCAACACTGCCCCATGGACAATTATGAGCGACAGACAGAAGGTATGCATTGTTGGCATTTAAAAAAAATCAGTATGGTACCTACTGTTGTCATATTTATGCTCCAACTAACATATAATTACATCCACATTCAGGGTTTAATAAATGCAGTGCAAAAGGTATTTCCATATGCCGAACACAGATTCTGTGTTAGACATTTGATTCAGAACTTCCAGAGGGCGGGAAATAGAGGAGAGACACTAAAAAATTACGTCTGGGAAATTGCAAGATCAACTTTTGTTCCCAAGTGGGAAAGGAGCATGACCAAGCTTAAGGTGGACAGTACTGTAGCATTTTCATGGATTGAACAGCTTGTGCCAAACACATGGATCAAAGCATTCTTCAGTGAGTTTCCTAAGTGTGATATGTTGTTGAACAACCATTCAGAGGTTTTCAATAGCTATATATTAGATGCTAGAGAAATGCCTTTCTTGTGCTTGCTAGAAACTCTCTTCTACAAGATTCTACAAAGAACTGAGAGCAAGCAGAGAGAAGGTTTGCAGATGACAGGAAGGATTTGTCCAAAGATTAGGAAGAAGCTGGAGAAATTCATTGAGTGTAGCAATGAGTGTGGTGTCACACCAGCTGTTAACTACAAGTTCTCTGTCAGTAGCCATGAGTTTGAGAAGGACTATGTTGTGGATTTCAAAGAAAGAACCTGTGATTGCAAGAGGTGGCAACTTAGTGGAATACCTTGTCATCATGTAGTAGCTTGTTGCAGGAAAGACAACATCAATCCAGAGAATCTTGTCCATAATTGCTACACTGTTGACACATTTAACAAAGCATATGCCTTCAATTTGACACCACTGAGAGGAAGACCATTTTGGGAAAAAGTAAATGGTCCAACCATCCACCCACCTCTCTTCACAAAAGTAATGGGAAGGCCTAAAAAAATAGGAGGAAAGCACCCGAGGAGAAAATGAAGAATGGTGTGAAAATATTTACAAAGGCAGGGGTCACAATTCATTGTTCCATATGTGGGAAAGCAAATCACAACAAGAAGGGTCACCAAAAATATCTTGACAATCTAGAAGAACAAAGGAAAAATAATATTGTTGAGGAAGATGAAGAAATTAACATTCCTTCTATTATTGAGGTACATTTTTTATTTTTTTGTACATAAGTTTAATTTGTGCTAAAATGTCCTCACTTAACTAATTTTTGGAGCATGTTATCCCACACACTCCTAATCCAACACTGGACCCTACAAACCAGCAAGATAGCATGGTGTTCATGATGCAAGCAGAGGTTTGAATCATCTAGATATTTGCATTTCCAACTTAAAATTCAGTTTGTGTACTGTTTTAATGATTTCCATCCTTGTAGGAGCAAGAACATGTGCCAATCCAGAAGTTAATTGGCCCACTTCCCGAGAATTCTTTTGTCGTTGCTGCTAGAGAAAGTATTCCATCATCAAGAGGCAGGGTGACAACTGCATCCAGTAGAGGAAGGCTGAGAGGAAGAGGTAGTACAGGAAGGATCAATGCACCTAGGGCAGCAGCTAGAGGAACTTCAGACCAAGGCAGGAGCATTACAAGAGATAGAGGGAAGGGGAAAAAGAGGCCTGCAAGTTCTATTCCTGATCTTAATGAAGAAGTATATGATCTCAATGGAGAAGAGTTTCATGTCAGCCAAAATGCACCATCTATTGATGACATTTGATATGTAACGAGATCTGATATGTATTGAGAGTTTGTGAGTGAGATTGATTTCAAATATTAAATGTGATGTTGCACTTCTATAGTTTTCGATGGAATTATGTTGAATTATATGGATTTAAGTGGATTTATATCGTTTATATGGATTTAAGTGGGTTTATATTATTTAAGTTGATTTATATCATTTACATGGATTTAAGGTGGATTTATATCATTTAAGTTGATTTATATCATTTATATGGTTTGCATCTATTTCTAATGGATTTATATGGTTTGCATCTATTTCTAATGGATTTATATGGTTTGCATCTATTTCTAATGGATTTATATGGTTTGCATCTATTTCTAAAGGATTTATATGGTTTGCATTTATATGTATTTATATGGTTTGCTACATGGAAATCATGAAGTCACAGTGAACAACTGTGATTTTATTAGGTCATAATCATGTCTGATCTATGAGAAATAACTTAGGTACTGACTAAATTATCACAGATCATTTTGTTAGCTACTGCCTAAATCATCAAAGTATATGCTCAGATAATATAGCTGATACATTTCTCATATCTTCGAACCTATAACACTCCAGATATTCCATTTGCTTAGATAATATAGCCAAATATATTGCTCAGACCTTATATGCCAAAACACTCATATATTTCTCAAATTATATAGTTGATACATTGACACTACATCCACCCATTTGTGATCAGAACCCACACAGCTCTTACATATATCTAGCCTAAATAGTTCTTACATTAGCAATACAACCAAGCAACTGTTATCATAGCCCAACAAACACACACACCCATATCTTACATATGTAGCCTAAACACTACATCATGCACTTCTCCTCCTTCTTCATTTTCCAAACCATTCATACAGTGACCATTCACTTCTCCTCCTTCGTCTCCATCTTATTCTTCTTGTCATTCTTCTTCTCTCTGCAACTGAGCAAGACCAATCTTAGCAAATGGAAGTAATTTCAGCAAAGGAATTCACACAAGGGTACTACTTTTACCTATACATATTTATAAATGACTAGGTATTTCAGTTTTGCAGTTCTAACTAAATTTTGTAGTTCACTGCTTGTCCAAAGTCTTATTAATATGAACCCATATATATTTTGCGCTTACAGATTAAGAATCAATGAAAATCATTTGTCTATCACCTGAAGTGTGCGAGTCAAAAGAATAAATACCAAGATTTAAGCACTATATATGTCTACCAGATTCACTTAGTGAAATCTCTAACAGATTCACTATACTTCCACTTGTGCCTGCTGCTGCAGGGAGTGAGTCACAAGCGCCATTGTATTGATTTTCTAGACCGCTGTGAGATCTTTCCAGAGCCTCAAGCAAGGAACCCTTGATATCAAAATCAAGTTTATTTGGTTCACTACGACTGGTAGAGCCACTTACAAAATAACTCCTCATACTGTTGAAATCAATTACATCAGTTGCAGTACCGCCGGTCTATGTGTTTAGATCAGATATTGAGTAGCAGCTTGAGAAATCAGGTTTCATATTCATGGCATTAGTCAGCTGAGCAAAGCTTGTTTATCCGTTAGCACCAGTGAAAATGACATTGTTGTAAGCTTCAGCATCATATCCTGGTTCATTACCAGTGATTGACAAAACCTTCATTACACAAAATTCTTACCCTGCATTTGCTTTCGGAGACGAAGGACTCCATGCCACACACGGATTAGGCCTCGAAGACGTCGACGGCAGCCCGTTCCTCGCGTCGACCTTGCCTCCGCCTCTACGTGCTCCTGCTCCTGGACATAGGAATCCACCTCCACCAAGTCGGCGAATAGCGGCCCTCCACTCCGAGTAACTGGCCACCCCCGTCGCACCTCCGCCTCCGCCGTCGCACCTCCGCCTTCGCCGTCGCCCCTCCGCGCTATCCCCCATCCGCGTCGAGGTGCGGCTATCATGCTGCCCTCACCCGCCCTCGGCGGTAGCGCAGGGACTCTGTCTTGCCGAGGCTGACTTCCGCCGACGAAGAGCCGCTCGCCATCTGCCGTGGAGCCGCTCGCCGCCGTCAAGCCGGTTGCTTCCGTCGATGGATTTCAGAGGAGCGTCCCTTGTTTTTTTTTCAGTCGCACGTATGGGAGTATTCAGAGGAGCAAATTTAGGGTTATGAGGACCTGGGCCTTTTTGCAAAAATAATGAAGATTAAGGGATTTTGTGCTAATTACTAGTCTAAGTTGGCAGCCACGTGTCAGCATCACAGTGGCTAGGACTAAAAGCCAGTCCGCTTAGCAAGTTGTGGGGTGTCAGATGTTGAGTTTACAACATGTGTGACTAAATTGCAACCGGCAAGCAATTTGTGGTACCAAAAGTGTTATTAGCTCAATTTGATACGATTGACAACAGATGACTACACTCACGAGCACTGCATTTTCGTTAACGGGTGGGCCGTATTAGGGCATTCGCCTGCCTTCTTTCCCGTTTCTTTTCAAATTTTCCTTTTATATTTTTTATTTTCTAGATTTCATTGAGTTTCTTTATTTTATGTTTTCTTTTTTCATAAATATTACTAATATTAATACTAGATATTTTATTTATATTATTTTTTGAAGCACAAACATAATTCTAAAATCATGAATTTTTTTGAACCTCGTGACATTTGTTCTAATCCATAAATGTATTTTTAAACCCATGAAATATTTTTTTTGAACCTCATGAACAATTTTTAGAATACATGAGTGTATCTTCTAATCCATGAACCTTTTTAGAATCCTAGGAATATTTATATAAAACTTTGTAGGAACAATTTTTTATATGAAAGAAACATTAAAAGGAAGAAAAAGTGTTAGACCATATTGATAGCCCTTGGATACAACTTGTAGTACAAGTTAGATTTAGTCGGTTACGATACGGCTTGTACTATATAAACCTTGTAATTCTATCAATCCATTTCATTGAAGAGATTATCTCAAAGTTTGTTGGTATCAGACTACCGTTTTAAGGGCATGTGTAATCCGTCCACACCGCCTCCTCCTCCTCCCTGCTATTTCACCCAAAAATTCGTCGCCGATGCGGCACAAACCTCTTCCACCTCGGTTTGCTCTACTCCAATGGCCTCTCCAATATCCTTTACGGACACAATCGCTGACGTTGGCCCATTTGTGCCCATCACCTAGATCTAGCCTCGCACAACTACTAACATTGGTGCCACCTATTTGACGTTCATCTTGAATGATGCAAGTGATTATGTTCTCGCCCTCGGGAACCCCAGTGGGTTAAAGATGATCACACTATCATACAATGGATCTACACATGTGTCCCCAGTGGGATATTCAATCTAGTGTTTTGCGACGCCACCACTCCCGCCGATCTCTGGGCGACCCTTCATCAACTATTCTAAGAGAATGTTGATGCCCGCGTCAACAACCTCCACACTGAACTGGAACAAGGTGCAAGTGATGCTCCAGTGGGCGTGTAACGCCAACGCCTCAACGTCATTGCCAACGAGCTTCGCGAACTTGGTGGCCCAGTTGACGGTCGGCAACTCACCAATGTTCTCCTTGTCAGGCTCAACCGTTTTGAGAAGCGGGCATCCTTCATACCAATGACTCTCTTGTTACCCTCCTTCGCCAAGGTCTGGTCACTGCTGTAGTGGGTTGATCTCACACAATCCTGCAAAGAGGCTCGACCCCAGTTCTTTAGCGCCACTCTGCGACCACATGAGCATGCTGCTGATGCACCTCCTACTAGGCCACCGGTGCAACCTCCTCTAGGATGGCGTCCCAGCGCAATTACCACAACAAGGACCCCAAGTATCGGTCGCACCATCCTGCTTTCCCCCAACTTCTCTGAATCCTCTATGCGCACCTATTGCACCTCCTGCGTCCCCGAGCTGGCGAACTCTACACGATCCACGCCTAACCCATGCCCTGGACTGCACAATCTCCACTTGGTGCTCTGTCGGCCTACTGTTGGACCTCTCCCTAGCGTCCTCCCCCTGCACTGGTGCTCCTGGACTACTTGGATAGCGCCCGCTGACGCAAGTGTACCATGTTTCTCTAACCTACTCTCCACATGGTGCTCTTCCTTAACCGCAATACCTACTGACAGAGGTGGCTACTACACGAGCATCAGCTGCATGAACTACCGCTTGCACCACCTCAGTCGTGTCCCTCAACGCCAAGCTGGGATAAAGCTGCCTTTGTTGAGGCCATGAACAACTTTGCTGCTCAAGATAACTCAGGTACTAATTAGATCTTTGATTCTGGTTCTTCTAGTCATATGTCTCTTTCAAGTAATATGGTGTCATCTTGCACACCTCCTTTTTCTTACATTACTCTTGTCGACGGTTCTTCCATACCTATCTATTGCATTTGTCAATATCATCTTCCATCTCCAACTAAATATCTTCTTCTTTGCGATGTCCTTGTTGCACAAGATCTTATCAAAAATTAAATTGTGTTCATCACTTCAATTGTGACAATCTTGTTTCCTCAGAATTCGAACCCTTTAGCTAATTTGTGAAGGATTACCTAACCAAGATGGAGGTCACACGCTTCAATAGCTTCGGTTATCTGTACTCTCTCCATGGTGCTCCTACTACCGCTCAACCCTCCTTTGTGGCTGCTTTTGTTGATCTCTAGCACTAGCGTCTAGGCCACCCCCATAGTGCTACTATCTCGTCACTTCTTAGTGAATTTTATATCCCTTGTAATCGAGATACTCATGACTCTTCTATTTGTGAGTCTTGTCAACAAGGAAAACATGTGTGTCTTGCTTTTAGTTTCTCTGGTTCTACTAGTACTTTTCCTTTCGAATGTTACATTATGACTTATGGACGTCACCACTCGCAATTATCTATGTTTTAAAATACCATCTTGTCCTATTGGATGATGTTATTCATTTTGTTTTGGACCTTCTCTTTGCAAAGTAAATCCGATGTGCACACTTGCTTCTACCCATACGATTCATCCAATGTGATAATGGTCGTGAATTTGATAATGTTCGCAATAGTATTTTCTTTCTCTAGCATGGCATTCTATTACAGTTCTCATGTACATATAATTCTCCCCAAAACGGAAAGTGAGTGCTCTCTCCACACACTAAATGACATTATTTGCACCATGTTGATTTACTCCTGCATGCCTCCAAAAATTTGGGCCTAGGTGCTATGTATTGCCCCATATTTACTCGATATCCTCCTTCAAAGGAAGAAATAAAAAATAAAGGAAAAGGAAAAAAAGCATACAGAACAAAGGAGAAAATGAGAAAACATAAAAAGAAAACAAAATACATCAAAAACCAATAGAAACCCAAAAGGTAAAAAAACCACTGGAAGTTACGCCAGAGGCCCACGAAGCAGTTGCTTGAGGTGGCACGGGCGTCGTTTAGCGCAGTATATATAGGATTTCCACAAAGCTTCTGCCATTTTCTAAAAATAAAAGAAATCTAGGTAGTATGAATTAGAATTTGAACTTTTTTTCCTTCCTTGTTCTTTTCGATTCTCCTGTTTATTTCTTGAATTCTTGCTACCTCACCCCAAATCCACAAAATTACTTTGTTTTTTTCCTTCCTCATTCTTTTCGATTCTCCTCGCCACGTTCCCGTCCCCGACATCGAGCTCGCCCTTCCCTGCCCCTTCCTCTTCGACCACGCCGTCGGAGAACCGAAGCTCCCCCGCCGGCCGAGCCTAGCGCCAGCTTCTCTCGCGGACTTCCTCATCGCTACCCGCCCCAGTCACCTGCTCCTGTTCCAGCCCAGCCTACTGCGAGCACCCTCCCCTGAGCCTCCTGCAGTTTCAGTGAAACAATTCTAGTTTTAGTATGTCTAAGAGAGAGCATAGTTCAGAGCATGATGTAGTTTGACTATTCTGAAATTTTCTTACTCAAACTATTCTTAAATTTGATTCCTTGAAGTTCATAGTTCAGAGTGTATTTCATATGTCTAAGAGAGAGTGCTATGTTCATAGTTCAGAGTAGTTCATCATGTACTTCACTGTCAGTTCATACTTCAGAGTAGTTCATATGTCTAAGAGAGAATCATATGTTCATAAGTGAAACAGTTGTGACAGAACAAAGTGTGGATTAAGCATATAACCTAGTTAGTTGAAGGTAGCAGTGATGTTGTCAAACAACTGACGTCTTCATTGCTGCTACTTATCACCACCTGCTCCCGTTCTAGCATAGAGGAGCCAAGCAACGATTCAGACAGAGAACACGCGGAGCAGAACAAGGTTCAGTTCTGAATCAAAACAGAAGTTCAGTTCAGCAGCAAAAGAGTAGTTCGGTTTAGCAGAACAGCTGAGGAATGCCTGATCAATGGATATGCATCTTGTATCTGGCCTAAACATGAATCCACCAGATGCTCAGGATGAACCTGATGGAGCTCATGCTTAACCTGCATACAATTTTGTCTTCACTGTCAGATAAAATGTACCCTTGTACATGCTCTCAGTAACATATGTCTGTTCTAGATAGTGTAAACTAACATCCGTGTAGCAACTGAAACAGTCAAATTAGTAACATCACTGTTTCTGGCCAACTATTTTTGCTGTGCACTAACTACTCCAATCTAACAGTGTCAGTGCTACGTTTGGTGTTGCATTATTCATCAAACTGATTTGAAGAACATAAATGAGTAGTACGGCTAAGATCATGAGTAGTACTGCTAGGTGCATAATGTTGATAGTAATGCTAGATATAAAGAAATCTTTAGGCTCTGAATTTTACCAACAGGTTTTAACATAGTTATGCAAACTGAATGTTAAACAGTGTAAGGCATTGCTCAAAAAACTTGCAAAGATGCACTTCCAGTTAACTTGCACTTACTATTCATGATCATATGAAAAGATGCAATATTATTGTTTTATCTAACTAGTTATTCATTTAACTTTGCAGGTGTTAGAGCTCAAAAAATTATACCCCAGTGTAACTCAAAACAAGGGAATACTTGCCTTACCTATCTTTGAAGCCCATCAAGGCTTCCATAAGCAAAGAAAAGTCTGATCCAGCCGATTTAATTTTGAAAGCCATGCTGCATTTTGAGTTTCATGTACCTCAACTGGGTTAAAGTGACAGCCTGGCGTACAAAAAGTTCCTGGATGATAACTTGAAGTTTGCAGATTCAGACAAACGCTGATGACTGACATCAGTTTGCAGATGCAGATTCAGTCTTCCAATACATCAACTGAATCAACCAGTTGGAAAATTGTTAGAAAATGAGAAACTAAAATAAACATTTATATGCCACATTTTGGTGCTTAGCTTCACAGCCAAGAAACAAAAATGAACATTCATATGTCACCAAAGTGAAGTAGTATCCTAAATAAGTGTTGCGGTTTTGAACCTAAGCTTCTATACTCACACAGCACCGGAGCCAAAAAAATGATGAGAGTAAATGCACAACTAGCAATTGGTGGTCAATTCCAGACTATTAATAATACAGGTAAGCAGCTGAACATAATCCAATGACTACTGATGGTCAATTCTTGTGAAAGCTACTCTGCCGATCCAAGATTCTAGACTACTGATGGTCAATTCCAGAGTATCATCCGTGGACGTGGAGTACTGATTTGGAGTTCTTAGCAGCGCGGTCCTTCAATTTGCTGATCTATGCGTCTCTTGACCTCTCCCCTGTCTTGCGTCGATTACCAATCAATCCAACCACCCTGCTAAGAAAATGGCGCGGTTCTTGAGCAAAAATGGCAGCGCGAGCAGCATTGCTAACCTTGTGCAGGTGCAGCAGCACAGAGCGCGCCCGGTAACGTGACTGACTGTCCCCTACCCCTTGATCGCGGAGTCGGGCGCATTGCCACCACGGCGAGGACCGTGGATGCAGGTGGACTTTGACCATCTTGGAGATAAGATAGATAGTAAACTTCCAACTTTCAATGGGAAGCGCATCACTATGGCCGAGCGTACCCCCTAGCTAGTCATATCAGTGCTCACCTCGCGATCGATAGACCATTTAACCCGCTCAACGTGCAACCGGAAACAAATAAGAGCATCAATAAATTAAAAAGGGCTTTTCTTTGGTCCGCCAGGAACAAGACTATCGAAAGCCAATGCACGGTTAATTAAGCAATGGTTTCCCGGTCAACGAATATATGAGGCCTTGGAGTGCTCAACATCGGTAAATTTGCAAGGACCCTTCGCTTGAGATGGCCATGGCTTGAGTAGAAGGATCCAACAAAAATATGGGTAGGCATAGACAACCCTTGTTCGAAGCTTGATATGAACTTGTTCTATGCCGCCACCTCATCACGGTGGGAAATGGTCAAAAGGCCCCTTTTTTGATGCCCCATGGCTCGATGGGTTGAAGCCAAAAGAAAACGTGCCCCTCATCTATGCGGTATTTAAAATGAACAAATGTAATGTGAAAAGTGCCTGCAGTACACTTGGATTGGAAAAGTGAAGCTCGATGAATCCTTCTCCATGACCCACGCTCACTAATATGTGGATCTTCGGGTAAAGCTAATAGATTTCCACCTCAACAACAATATCCACGACTACATTATTTGGAGGTTTTCGGCGGATGGCCAATACTCGGCCGCAACGGCATACAAAGCTTAATTTCTATGGACAACGCTCCACAATGGACTCCATGGAAGTCTTGGCCCCTCCCAAGATCAAGATTTTTTCTTCGCTTGCCATCCAAACCGCCTTTGGATGGCCGACCATTTGACCAAGAGGGGGTGGCCTAATTGTGGGTTATGTCCACTTTGCAAGCAAGTGACTGAGCCGGTCTCGCACTTCTCCCACAAATGCCTTTACACCATTCTTCTTGGAGGGATCATTAGATATTGGCATGGTTTTCAATCGATCACTACCCACCATATCCCTCAAGAGTTGGTGATTTGGCGATGGCGTCCCTCATTCTCCTCATCTCTTGGGAGATTTGAAACGAAAGAAATGCTCGTGTCTTCTGCAGCAAACATGTGTCACCTCTTGCTGACATTAAGAAGGAGTTATTGTTGGGAGAGTATCCTTTTGTAATATTTGGTACCCATGAACCTTTCATGTAGAACTTTCCTTAGTTAATCAATAGGGGCAAAGCTTTTGCCCCCCTTTTTTGTGTGTGCATAAAACGAAGACGATGGGCATTCTCTATTGGTGAAAAGATTAGTAGGAAGTCGATGAACTTGATAAAGTAGCGGAAAACACGTCCATTGAGATTGAAAGTACGAGCGGACCGATAAACAAACTGCACATCTTCTACGTGAAGAGGAGCTAAATTGGTACAATCAATCAAAAACTCAATTCATTCTGGAGGGAGACAATAGTGAGAGAGACTTTCATATGGTTGCAAATGGCCGACAAAGCTACATTCTCTAACATAATGAGGGCCATAACCATGGGTCGTGAACAACTAAATGCTTATATAACAAAAAATGAGAAGTTCTTTTCGACTTCTAGATGATGAAGGAAACGTCTCTCTCGATAAGTCTCCAAAAGATAATATACCGCGGGTTTCAGATGCATTTTTTTTACGCATATCACATTTTTTAGGAGGTGAGAGTGATTGTTTTCCAAGTGGTTCACAACACACCTCTATGCATGGATGGATTTCTTGCTGAGTTCTATCAAAAAATCTGGGATGCCATTAAGTATGATCTTATGAAGACCAATGGAGTAGTTTAGTTTCTTGCATGTTTTGTTGGAGATATGCCCAAGAGGCAATAATAAAGTGGTTATTATTATATCTTTGTGTTTATGATAAATGTTTACAACCCATGCTATAATTGTATTAACATGAAACATTAATACTTGTGTGTTTTGTAAACATAAAAGAGTCCCTAGTAAGCCTCTTGTTAAGCTAGCTTATTGATTAATAGATGATCATGGTTTCCTTATCATGGATATTTAATAACAAGGTCATATCATTAGGAGAATGATGTGATGGACACACACCCATAGTAAGCATAGCATTAGATCAAGTCATTAAGTTCGTTTTGCTACAAGATTTTAGATACATAGTAACCTAATCCTTCAACCATGAGATCATGTTAATCACCGTCACCAGATGAGTACTTTGATGACATCAAACGCCACTTTCATAACTGGGTGGTTATAAAGGTGGCATTAGGTATTTTGAAAGTATGTGTTGAAGCGTATGGATCAAGAGTGAGATTTGTCCATCCATATGACGAATAGATATACTCTGGGCCCTCTGGGTAGAATGTCATCCAACTGGCTTGCAAGCATGTGACTAGGTCATAAGGGATGTCATATCAAGGAACGAGTAAAGAGTACTTATCAGTATAGAGATACCGACGATCAAACCTCGGATAAGTAAAGTATAGCGCGACAAAGGGAATCAGTATTGTATGTAAATGGTTCATTAGATCACAAAGTCATCGTTGAAATATGTGGGAGCCATTATGGATTTCTATATCCCTCTATTGGTTATTGATCGGAGAGGTGTCTCGATCATGTATGCATAGTTCGCGAACCGTAGAGAGACACACTTAAGGAATCGATGTTGTTTAAGTATATATGGAATATGAGTTGGAGACCGAATGTTGTTCGGAGTCTCGGATTGGATTCAGGACATCACGGAGAGATCCAGAATGGTCCAGAGAATAAGATTTATATAAGGAAAGTGGTTTTCTGGGGTTCGGAAAAATTTCGTTGTTTTGACCGGATACTTCTAGAATGTCCTAGAGGAATCACCAGTGGTTCCACCACCCTGGGAGGGGGTCACTTGGGATGTGGCATGCTGATGAGTGCATATTTGCATCATGTTTTATATTATTATTTTGCATTGTAGTGGTAGGATCTTGGTATTTTACAGCGTTCATGCGCACCTTTTATGTTTATTTTTACCAGGATCAGGTCAGGTGATGGATACGATGGAAACAATTCTTGGACCAGTTATATTGGAGTGAAGAGGAGCCAAAAACAACGTAAATTGCTTATTTGGGAAATATTAATAACACAAGAAGAAAACCCGAAGCAATTGGAGGATACAGTAGGTTTAACGACCAACTATACAGCGGGAGGAACTTTTCTAGCCGTATAGTTCCCGCCATACAGTTGGTGCCGACACCGCCTCCTCAAATAGTTTCACCCCGTGCAACTGGACAGGGGTCACGACATACAGAACACCCAGAAATTGCCGAAACCTCACCCCTGGAAGGGATCTGGAGGGAGAACTCATCCACCGGGGATCCATCTTCACCCTACGCAGATCCAGGAGGCTAAGGCATCGATCTTTATCATCAACCACTGCATCACCACCATCTCCATCCATCCCATCTACATATTGTCCAGATCCTGTTGTAATTTCCATACTCGTGGTGGATTTATACAAGTACTATTCATCTATGATAGATTGCATTGTCTTTGCCATGATGTTGATTGCCTCCATGTCTGAGTAGATCATTAGTTCTTGGGGAGATGAAGAAACCCCAGTATGAGATTGAAATAATATAAATTTTATTATGATATTCATCCATATGACCATGTGTTAGATTGTCTTCATCGTGGTGTTGGGAAAAGTCGACCTCTTAATATTTGCCTCTTGTGGGGACTTGATGAAGGGAACTACTTATTGGTAGACGGAGGTGTGTTAGCACTTACAATGACTATAAAGCTATTGGAACTCCTTATGTATTAACTTGAAAATCGAGGAAACTCACAAAATACTATCCATGCCATGGGATACATCCTACGGGATCAAGTCCCTTAATAGCACGATAATTTAATTGATGTTGATTGCTGTCTGCTATGGTATGAGGATGATGTGAGCAGTGGTTACTGCCTATTTGTCAAAATATGGAGTTCCTCCCACACATACATAGTTGAGAATGTTCATGATAATAAGCTTTACCTTATCCCCTTATAAATGCTAGAGGTGTATCCGCTACTCCCTGAGAACGCTTTTCCCCACTAAAGTTTCAAATCTCTTTTACATACGCGATACTTATTTTTTGTATTCAGTTTTGTTTACTTTACTCATTGTTCTCTTATATCAAAAACCCCCAAAACACCCTTTTTACACAACACTCACATTTTATCTTGTTACTTAGAATTTTACTTAGCATTTCTATTTTAGTATTTATTTCAAGAGTTATTAGAGTTCAGACTCCTGCTCCCTATGGTATCGATATCTTTATTTCGAAACTAGCTACAAATGATCTGTGCACTTGCAGTCATCAAACTATTTTATGGCGCCGTTGTCGGGGAGCTAAGCATTGTAGGTCTTTTAGTTTTTGCTTATTTATTTTAGTTTTGTTAAGTTTTGTTTTGAGTTACAGGTTTCCACCAACATGATGGAGTTTGAGCATATGACTAGTGCTAACCCACTCGGCCACTTTGGGAAGCCCTATGATATTAATAAAAGAGACAACTCCAACAAGAAGACAAGGGGGTTTGAAATAAATCCTCTACTGCTTGGTATTCTACACAAGAAGCAAATTACTCGAGATGAAGAAGATCCTGATCCATACGAGCATATTGTATGCTGATACGTCGGAAACGTATCTATAATTTTTGATGCTCCATTCTTGTTTAGTATCTACTTTGCTTTGCTTTGTCTACACTTTGAGGTGTTTTTATATCTTTTCTGGAACTAACCTATTAACAAGTTGCCACAGTGTCAGTTTTATGTTTTCTTCTGTTTTTGGTTCCAGAAAGGCAGAAAATCAACATTCTCGGAATTGGACGGGACAAAATCCAAAGTCAATATTTTACCGTGAGGGACATGAATCCAAAAGACGAGACGGAGGCAGCAGGCTAACCCCCCTAGGCGCGGCCGGTAGACCAGCCACAGGCGGTGTGGCCCACCTGGTCACCTCCCGGCCTCGCCTCTTCGCCTATAAGAAGCCTCCGATGCAGAAAACCTAAGCACCTGATCAAAAATCCATGAAACCTTCTATAGCCGCCGCCACCGTCGTCCCTAGATTGGGGGGATCTTAAGTTCTTCCCGGCACCCTGCCGGAGGGGAGATCATCCCAGAGGCCTTCTCTCCGGTATGATGCTTGAGTAGTTCCACCTTGGACTATGGGTCCATGTAGAAGCTATATGGTTGTATCTCCTCCTTGTGCTTTCATGTATAGATCTTGTGAGCTCCGTTCATGATCAAGATCTAATCTATTTGGAATCATGCATGTTGTGTTTGCGGGGATCTGATGGATATTGAGATTATTATGTCAGTTTGGTTAATGGTTTTGTCTTTATGATTCTATCATGTATGTGTTGTTTGTGATCTTGCATGCTCTCCGTTGTTAGTAGCTATCTTGGCCGAGTAGTTGCTAGTGACTCCAAGAGTGGGTATTTATGCTCGATAGTGGGTTCATGCCTCTAGTTTCCAAGGGAAGTGACAAAAATCTCTTCGGTTGTAGATGTGCTGTTGCTACTAGGGAAAAACAACAGTCTCTTGTTCATGGAACAAGTGGATTGTTTACCTTACACACTTTTCTTAAAGCAGTTGTCTGTTGCTTGCAACTTAATACTGGAGGGGGTTCAGATGATAACCTGAAGGTGGACTTCTAGTCATAGATGAAGTTGGATGGCGGTATATGTATCTTGTTGTATTGCCCAATTGAATCTCATAGGATCTTTCTAACTAGTATTGAATTGTTATGCCTTGCTCAGTTCCTGTCAATTGCCCTGCTGTAATTTGTTTACCCTTCATGCCATGTTGTTTATCTAAGGAGAGCACCTCTAGTGAACTATGGACCCCGGTCCAATCTTTACCATTGATACATCTTCCACCATTACTGTTTACTTGATGCAAACCACCATTACCTTCCACACCATACAGTTAATCCTTTGTTACAGCAAACCAGTGAGCTTGACAACCTCACTGATTCGTTGGGGCAAAGTCTTAAGTTTGTGTTGTGCAGGTCTCCACGTTGTTTGCAACACCAGTGTGACGTTTCCTTGCTCCTTCTGGTTCGATAACCTCGGTCTCTACTGAGGGAAACTTTTTGTTGTGCTCATCACACCCTTCTCTTGGGGTTCCAACGAAGTGTCCCATGTCAACACTGGGTGCACGCATCAAGGATTTCTGGCGCCGTTGTCGGGGAGGCTAAGGACGTCTTCATAAGAGGAGTCCTCCACTTCCTTTCTCTTTACTTTGTTTTTAGTTTGCTTAGTTTATTTTGTTTGGTTTTGTTTGCCTATTTTCAAAAAAACCAAAAAAATAGTCTAGTTTGGTTTGCTTTCTTTATTCAAAAACACAAAAAATTAGTTCCTACTCTGGTTGCTGGTCTGTTATTGCCTTGCTTGGTCATGCTTTCTATCAATGGATGGTTTCTTTGAAACTAGTTCTTATTGGCAAGGTGGGTTCACGAAAGAACAAAAGTATTATTATAAGGAACACCGTTTGTCACAAAAAGGGAAACACTTATGGGAATAAATTGATAAGTTGAATATTATTGCTAGAGACGTGTGCTCTACTTATAATGTTACTTATTCTTTGATAAATCTTGTTACTATAGGAGGTATAAACACCTTCCTTTTCAATGTAAGTATAATGATAATGTTACCATATCTTCTTATGTTAAAGGAAACTATGACTTTTATGATGTGGAACAAATTGAAGAATTTATTGCCTTCAAGGGTGCATTTGAACATGCCAGCTTGCTTGAAAATACTGATGATGCACCTTATAAACATGAGGTTTTTGAGATACTTAAATTCTGCTTTGATAATTACAAGTAAGAAAATGGCTATATTCTTGAATATTTTAATAGGTGCTTTCCACAAATGGAAGAGACTAATGCCTTGCAGGAGCCTATGGAAGAAGAAATTGCAGAAGCTGAAAGCTCATTAGATGAAAAAGAGAAGGAGAGTGATGGTCAAGAGGAGGAAGAATGGATCTACCCATGTCTACCTTCTAATGAGAGTAACTCTTTGCCTCTTATATTATTTGATTGTCCCCCATGCTTACCAAAGGAGGATGAAAGTTATGTTCCTGTGGATCCTTTTGAAATATCTACTTTGGGTAAAACCTGTGAAGGTTTTAATCCCACTATTTTTGAGTTTGATAGAAATTATGTGTTTGTAGATCATGAAAAGCATGCTTTTTGTGATAGCTATATTGTTGAGTTTATTCATGATGCTACTGAAAGTTATTATGAGAGAGGGAAACATGGTCTTATGTATCTCAACACTATTAAGTTTCCCCTCTTTATGTTCAAAATCTTGAAGTTGCACTTGTTTTGCTTTCCTATGCTTGTTGCTTTGTGCTTCTTTGATTTATTTTCTTACAATATTCCTATGCATAGGAATAGGGTTAGACTTAAATTTTTTTGAATTTGCTTCTTGATGCTCTCTTTGACTTCAATTCATAATTCTTATGAGAGCATCTTCTCAAACTCTCCATTCCTAACTTAAAGGCGTTAAAGAAAAGTACTTGTTGGGAGATAACTCAATAGTTTCCTTGAGTCTTGGAAGTTATTAATTCAGTAATGACCTCTCCTTATCCTTTTTGTTTGCGTTTTGTGCCAAGAATGACCTCTAATGAGAGGGAAGTAAGATTTGGGGAGTTGTTGTCCCGAAACAGATTTCTGTCCTCCACAAAAAAAATCGTGAGGAGTATATGTAACTCGTATTGAGCTCAAGATTTAGGAATAAATCCCCCAGTATGTTAGCTAACTTTCGTTAGTTCAACACTTTTTGATTTGAGCAACAGAAGATTTTCGAAAAAATAGGTTTATACCTGCTGGTCTGTTTTGACAGATTTCTGCCATTATTTGCATTTGCTTCTTATTGATTCCTTTTGAGTTCTCTTTTAGGGAATTGAGCTTTTTGAAGGAGTTACTACCGTATCTTGTGTTTTTAGTGAAAAGTTTTGCTGTTCCAAAGCTTTGCCTAAGGTCTAATATCTTTTGAATAAACTAATGTTGCTAATGAAGATTGTGTGAATTTTTGTATGAAGGAAAAAAATTCAGGTGTAGAGAGAGAATGATGTAATGAGATGAAGAATGGACAAAATCTCAAGCTTGGGTATGCCACCCCGGTGTCACCCCAAGAAATATCCAAGAGGTACAAGAGTCAAAGCTTGGAGATTCCCAAGGCATCATCAATAAAAAGCTCAGGTCTGTCTAGACACTTCGTTTTTATTGTTTCATGCATAGTTGTGTTGTTCTTGGAGTGTCTTAGTTTTCGTTTGCTTTGCTTAGGTTGTTTAGTTTTCTTAAATAAAGTAGTTTGGACCCCCGTTCTCGCTGTGTTCTTTTGCAAATAAGTTGCTTGGTGTTGGAAAGGAGTAGAAAGTTCCTTCTTGAAAGTGCAAGAGGAGCTTGCATTGACTGTGACTTAGACTTTAGGATGACATGCTAGGTGTTGTTTTGACCTTATTCTTAGTGATTATTGCTGTAGCATGTTTTGTTCCAAACAATTGGGATTGCTTAGTGTGCCTTGAAGAAATTATGCGTTGTTTTAACATGCAAAAGCATAGTATTGTGGTATTCTCCTTTGATTCTTTGTTTGGGTTGACTTGGAACATGCTCACACCATGTTATGACTATGACAAGTCACCGTAGCCTCTATGATCATTTAGTCCTTGACTTGTAGTACCACTCTATGCTTTGATTAGTAATGCTTTCTTGCTTTGCATGATTATGGCCATTATGCTCTCTTAGTTGGTTGGTTGCTCCTAGTCTTTTGCTAACCTCCACTTGTATGAGTAAGCTCTACTCATGCTTCCAACTCCCAAGAAACCAAGTTATTCCAAAGTGTCCACTATAAAATCCTATGCATGGTGTGTTACACCATTCCAAGTATATTCTTATTTTCATCTATCTTCCAATTAAAACTATTTTGTTATGTGAAAACTTAGTGATTAAAGCCCTCACAAACTTGATGGCACACTTTATATTCTTTGTCCCTAATAAACTTGAACCATTGTGTCGTCTATGTTGTATATGCTTGCACTTATACGTTGGAATTAGCAGAACCGTGCTGTCACGGGGAACGCTTTCAACATTGCACTTGTACTTTGTACACAGTTGATATCATGCTCTTTTGTCTATGGATGTCACCGGTGTGAAATAAAGAGGGAGATTGTAAGTCCATGGAGTTATGTATTTTGTGTTAGAAAAACGCCTGGTCCGCTAGCCTAAGCCATGCCTAATCATGGTGGAAACTTGCAGCATCACCATAATGATCTATCTGTGAAGCATCCTCAATAAAAAGCTATGCACATAGTAAATAAAAAGATCGCTGAGATGCTCATTGTCTGCTTGCCTTGTCATTTTGGTTATGGGATAGCTCATGTACCATGTGCAAGGGGTACCCCGTTGGCGGTTCTCTGTGATATGCATGTACCTACAATGACAAGAACTTACAGGTGACTGAAGTTGAGTAGCATGAGGTGTGGCCCTCGTATTCAAGGGACATGAGACTGCCAACTTATACTTTGTCAAGCATATACTCCATAGTTTGTTCACTTTAACCTTAACCACTTCAAGATGCTTATGATAGGGGCAATGAGGGCTGAAAGCTAACAAGTACCATAATTTTTGGAAGCTCTTTTCGAAACTTGAAATCCCTGCTTACCTTATGAAGGGCCTTTCTTCCACTACTATTGAGTCTCCACCTTCTACCTTAGCACCATTAAGAGAGCATAGTTGTCATTCTGTGTGCAGTATCCCAAAGCTTATTGATTGATGCATATTGTGATATTACTTGTTCTTGTGCTATTTGTTTCTAGTCACCCTTGTGAACTTTGAAGGTGTCCTATGCATCTATTTGCTACTCTATGAGGGACAAGCTGATTGCCACTATGCTATGTTTTCTGTATGTGAAACAAAAAAACATTTTTCAATGCATGTTATTCATGATCTTTGTTTGTAGCCTTTCATGTTGCATGCATAGTTACTATGTCCTATTGTTAGAACTCCATCTTTCATGCACATGTTTAGAGTTCTTTGATCCCAGCTTTCAATGCTTGCAAATGGTTTGCTCTTGGTTTTGATGGTGCATGTCACCTCAACAATTATTCTTTTTATCACTTACCTACTCGAGGACGAGAAGGAGTTAAGCTTGGGGACACTTGATATGTCGGAAACATATCTATAATTTTTTATGCTCCATGCTTGTTTAGTATCTACTTTGCTTTGCTTTGTCTACACTTTGAGGTGTTTCTATATCTTTTCTGGAACTTCTTCTGTTTTTGGTTCCAGAAAGGCAGAAAATAAATATTCTCAGAATTGGACGGGACAAAAGCCAAAGTCAATATTTTACAGTGAGGGATACGAATCCAGAAGACGAGACGGAGATGCGAAAAAGGGCGGCCAAACCACCCTAGGCGCGGCTAGGGGTGGTCCTGCGCCTGGGCAGGGTGTGGCCCCCCTGGTCGCCTCCCGGCCTTGCCTCTTGGCCTATAAGAAGCCCCCGATGCAGAAATCCTAAGCACCCGATCAAAATTCCACGAAACCTTCTGTAGCTGCCGCCACCATCGTCCATAGATCGGGGGGATCTGAAGTTCTTCCCGACACCCTGCCGGAGGTGAGATCATCCCGGAGGCCTTCTCTCCGGTATGATGCGTGAGTAGTTCCACCTTAGACTATGGGTCCATGTAGTAGCTAGATGGTTGTATCTCCTCCTTGTGCTTTCATGCATAGATCTTGTGAGATCCGTTCATGATCAAGATCTAATCTATTTGTAATCATGCATGTTGTGTTTGCGGGGATCCGATGGATATTGAGATTATTATGTTGGATTGATTAATGGTTTTGTCTTTATGATTCTATCATGTCTGTGTTGTTTGTGATCTTGCATGCTCTCCGTTGTTAGTAGCTATCTTGGCCAAGTAGTTGCTAGTGACTCCAAGAGGGGGTATTTATGCTCGATAGTGGGTTCATGCCTCTAGTTTCCAAGGGAAGTGACAACAATCTCTTCGGTTGTAGATGTGTTGTTGCTACTAGGGAGAAAACAACGGTCTCTTGTTCATGGAACATGTGGACTGTTTACCTTACACACTTTGCTTAATGCAGTTGTATTTTTCTTGCAACTTAATACTGGAGGGGGTTCGGATGATAACCTGAAGCTGGACTTCTAGTCATAGATGAAGTTGGATGGCGGTCTATGTATCTTGTTGTATTGCCCAATCGAATCTCATAGGATCTTTCTGACTAGTAATTGCATTGTTATGCCTTGCTCAGTTCCTATCAATTGCCCTGCTGTAATTTGTTTACCCTTCATGCCATGTTGTTTATCTAAGGAGAGCACCTCTAGTGAACTAAGGACCCCGGTCCAATCTTTACCATCAATACATCTTCCACTGTTACTTGTTTACTTGCTGCAAACCATTACCTTCCACACCATATGTTTAATCTTTTGTTACAGCAAACCGGTGAGCTTGACAACCTCACTGATCCATTGGGGCAAAGTCTTGAGTTTGTGTTGTGCAGTTCTCTGCGTTGCTTGCAACACCTGTGTGATGTTTCCTTCCTCCTTATGGTTCGATAACCTTGGTCTCTACTGAGGGAAAACTTGTTGTGTGTTGCTTCACACCTTGCTCTTGGGGTTCCCAACAAGACTCCACATCAAGCTCCAAGTTCTCTGGCGCCACCAAGGAGTCATCAAGGTCTTACAAAAAAAAGGATCTCATGATCCAGTCTTAATACAATCGTAGCAGCGGAATAACATAATGATAATGGTAGCATGGGCAAAGCTCCATCTTCATGGTCACATGCAATGCTGACGATGGGAGGTGATCCTAGTTGTCGTAACCTTCCTGTGGTCCATCCTCCTGGTAGTCCTCTTGATAGTCTGGCCACGGGAATAGCCAGGGACAAAGCCATGAGTACTCTTGAAGTACTTGAAAACTAATACTAACAAGTGAAGTGGTTTTGAGTAGGAAGTACTAGGCTCTAGGTTGTTTTGCAAAAAGCCAGATTTATCTCTATTGAGTTCAGAAACAAATAAATCTAGTTGAAAGTTTTGTAACACCTAAGTGGGAACTTGAATTTCATATCACAACCCTGTTGTGGTCAAGTCAAAGTCATGATTCATTTCACAAGTCATTTTGAAAACATCTGACGACGGAACAGTATGGCCACTCCAGCTGTCCATAACCGCGGACGCGGCTATTCGAATAGTTTGACACTCTGCAGAGGTGGTACACTTTCACCACAATATTTGATACATCCGTTAGGAACAATCCTGAATTCACCATACTCAGTATGCGGACAATCAATCCTAACCTTTCAATTACACGCCCTAGTATAGGCACCTCTCCTGTGATTTTGGCCTCCCAACCATGACCAACTTTCATCTTGGGAACTACACAGGTGGACAATATTCACAAGGTAGCCTCAGCTCAAACCTTGGCCGCAAGGGAACCCATACTAAGGTATATAAATTTCCAGTCAAGCCCTACCCAAATTTTGGGTATTGTGGTTGTACGGTAAAATTGGAATGGTATCGCATCTAGACAACCATCAGTTTTATAAAGGTATAAGGCTCATGCCTCAACATTTTCATCATCAAAATCATCTGGTTTTCAAGAACACATGTCAAAACATTTCATTAGAATGACTCATCATTCTAAGGTTTTCATAACCATTTTCACCAAGTATTCCCATCTAAAGTGATAAAATTTTATGCTTAGCACTACCAACTACAATTGGGGGTAAACACTAATGAGGGGTGGTAATCAAGTATGAATGATCTAAGTTCAATCTCATGCCTCAGGATGATATCAAGATTTATCTAACTTAGGTCAAGTTTTATGCTCTTTATGCTACCTTTAAACATCTTGCTAGAATCTAAAAATCACTAAGTAGACTCCAGGGAAAACTTTGATAAGGAAATAAAATAACTAAGCTTGCAATTAAAACTAGGATTGGGTATCAAGTGGTGTAAGCTTGCAAGTAAAACTTGCATGGTTTAGCTTAGCTTGCTAAGATAGTAGCCTGCTAAGTTCCAAGTATGATCTTGCATAAGTGCAAGTATAAGCTTGCTAGGATAGCTTGCATAGGTAAGGTAACTTGCAAGTGTTAGCTTTCCAAGTCAACTGGTAGTATTAGGCTTGCCTTGTGCAGAGCAGTGGTTGAATTTATCCTCGGCTTCTTCCTCATAGTATTCTCCTTCCTCCTTGTATCCTTGTTCGTACTAGCTTCTATAAATAAATACGAGGTACACAATCACCAAACAATACTTAACTAATTCTATTTATCACACCAAGGTTTTCACTAGATGATCTAGCATCATCAGAAACATTACAATCATCAAAGCACTTGTCTTATTTAATTTAATTTCGGAAAAGTAATTTCTACTCATTGAAAAACTACTTAAGATTTAATATTCCCCAACTAAACATGGGATCATGTTGTCACATGTCATCACTACATATTTCAGTACTTGGGAATGTGATTTAAAGTGGTGTCACAATTTAATAAGGTTTAACCTTTTTATTTTAATTAATTAAAGTGACTAGAAATGCCTATGGGGCATTCTTTTATTACTTGTTCATTCTTACTGCAAGTAAACCTAGATATTTTTATATATTCAGAAAGGTCTTCTTAAATGTGATTTTTGAGAGTTGGAATCAACTCAAAAGCTTTCATGGTTGAATTTTGAAAAATGTTTGAATGCAGAAAAGGATCTGCCTTGTTATTTTTACTATAGGTGATCTACAATTCCATTTGATTTGAATCCAACGGGCTTGGATTACGAATTCCATTACCTTTCTAACAAAATTGGTTTCATGAAATTTGGTTTAGTGAATCGAGCTGGGTTGATTTTTGAATCTAGGTGCAGAACTAAGTTTGAAACTAAATGGAAAAACCTAAATTCAAACTACTGGGTCACGCGGGAGTGTAACTGGGCCGGCCCACGGTGCACAGCGCACGCGCGTGTGGGTTTAAGTGGATGTCCCCACCAGTCAGCGAGACAGGGGGTGTGAAGCGGTATGGGGCAATCTAAACCACACAATCAACTTCTAATCGAATGGCTGTGACTTATCGTCTCTGTCGGGCAACGCCAGCGAGACAGAACCCTAGCGCGGCCAGTGGGGGTCTACGGGGGCGCACCAGGGCTCAGGCGAGGGTCGGCGATGGGGGCGAACGACGAAGTCGACGACGGCGAACCTCCTAGTACCGGTGGCTTCTCCTAGGGTGGATCCAATCGCTGGCTCCTCTTATCCTCCTTCGCGACAGACTTTGGCAAAATTCCGGTGACCTGCTGCTCGCCTTGATCTGGGGGTGAGGTGGGGTGGTTCTGAGAGAGAGGGGAGTGTGTTGGTGTGAAGAAATCGATTGGGGGTGGCCTCTATTTATAGTGCCAAGAGGGGACCGACGGGCGCGGGTGGAGCTCGTCGTGGTCTTCTTCACAGTGGTCTAATGGCATGGGCGACAGTAGGGGGGTGTTGTGCTCCCTGGCGAAGCTCAAAGGCATAGTTGCGAGGCGTGGGATGGTGCGAGACGGTCGGAACGTTGCGGTGCTCTAGGCGGATCCGACGGGCATTTTAATGGCGCACAGCGTCTACGGTCCGCGCGGAGGAAAACGGGCATGTCTGCGGTGTTGCTGGGGTGGTGGTGATCATGCACGCAAGCGGCGGGGGCGGCACGGTCTGTGGTTGCGTGTCGAGTGCGGCGCTCTGGCGCGCTCTCGGCATGACACAGAGGCATAGGGCGCGGCGGTTCTAGAGTGGTCCAGGAGCTGGCTGAGCGTTGGCGTTGGACAGGGGGTGGCGGCGGATGGTGGTCAATGTCCCAGACAAGGTTGGCGAGGCTAGAGCTTCTCCTAGCTAGCTGACGACAATGGGGTGGCAAGGTGAGGCTCGGCATGCTCACCATTGATGGCAATGGCAAGCTCACAGTGAGCTAAAGCTTGTTAACTAAGCTAGATGATCTACTAATTGCATGCTGTGATCTAGAGAGGGGACAAGATAGGCCAAAAACACTGCTCACTATAGTGTTTGTTGTTTGTTTAATTTCTGTTTGCAAGGTGTTTGATGAAATGGCCGAAAGAGATTTGAATTTGAATTTTTGGTTCAAACTTGGTGGTTGTACTAGTTATATACTAGGTAGTCTCTATTTATTTGGAAAGGTCAAGATGAATTGGTTTGGTTGGTTTTTGAGAATTGGTGATCTTCACATATGTTAAAGATTCAATTTTGAATTGTCATTTGAATCAAGTTGCCAAATGTTTCTGTAAGTTTGAAAGGTGGGCTTTGGTTCACTTTTACTTGGTCTAGCAAGGGTGAAAAGAAATGGAATTGTTTTTGTTTGAAATCTTGGACTAGAAACACTCAAAGTGGCCTAGTGAGCAAGATTGGCAAAAATGACCATTTGCTTAATTTGTTTGTTTTTGAATTTATCTTGATTTGTTTAAGATTGGATTTAATTTAGATGATGTTGTTTTCATATTTAAACCATTCCTTGCTAATCACAACAATCAAACAAGTCCATTCATGCATTCATACAATTATCACATACACCCATGCATTCATATTATGTTGATTAACAAAAGTTTTTGTTAACCCTAATTTTGGTAATTGGAACTTGATAACCTTGTTCAATATTTTTGGGATGTTACATTCGATATCCTTGCTTATCCCATCTTTGCTGCTGATTTTTGGAGGGATTGCTCCTTGGTTTGTGCCTCCTCCGCTTATCCAATTAGATTTGTGATTGGTAGATTGTATCTTGAGTATTTTGCTGCTATAGGTGTCAGTTTGTGTGAGCTTGAATGCTTGTTCTATGCTTAGATATTTCATTTTGGTGCATGTGTAGCCCTATAGCAAGTTCCTATAGTAGTTTCTCATCATTTATCAACTTGGAAATCACTTGGTTTGATGTTTGTCTAATTTTTTTAGAAAAAAGAGGTCATGGACAACCATACCTTTGGTGAAACATTTGAGAGTGATGCACCTAGGAGGGAAATGCCTTCAAGATCATCCTCACGAGATAGGCCCTCATACAATGAGGATCTCATTACACCGCGATCTGGCGACGAGGGAGATGAGGGGGATGCACACCCTTCTACCTTTCCTTGTCCTACCTTTTTGTGGGCTGCTGGGATTCTTAATGATTTTCTAACCTTGGTTCGAAGGGTTGGACTAAAAATTTATATGCAGGATGAGAGCGTGCAATATGGTACGCTCACTAAAACCTTTGTGGAGAGCTTCTATTTTCTAACAGCCTGTTCAAACCAGATGTGTCTTTCAAAATTTATGGCAGGCCTTACACCATGACATTGAAGAAATTTAGTGAGATCCTGGGTCTTGGTATAACTGGGTCGGTGAAGAAGATTCCAGCTCAACCCACTGATTTGTTGGAGATCTATCGTGGGATAACTAATGATGAGGATCGTAGAGCCCATCGGGGAAAGATAAGAAATATTCAACTTCCAGCTATCAGGTACTTTGCTTACTATCTTGCCACTAGTGTTCTTGGCAGGGAGAACACTAGCAATATTTCTAACTATCATTTGGCCTTCCTAGACGCTGCACTCAACAATGAAACCAGGTACAATCTTGATTCTCTCATTGCCCGTCGCTTAGCTGCTAAGGGACCCATTTATGGGGGAATTATTGTTGCACGTGTTGTTGCTGCCTTAGACCTTGTTGTTGATCCAAATGATACAGTTTTGGCTCCTCAGAGGCTTGATCTTGCTGCTACGAAAGCACATCACTTTGTCACTACTGGCTCTACCCTTGAGAGCCTGGTTTATAGAATGTTATTTACTGACAGGGAAGAGAGAGAGATCCCTTTGCCCCAAACCACTTTGTTCAGTATTTCCCAGGACCTTTGTCATGCTCCAAGGAGGAGATGGACGAGAAGCTACACATTCTTGGCTTCCATGGACACTATCAGGGGAACGCACCCTCATAGGACCCCTCTATGCACTACACATGGAAGTCCTCGATCTCGTACCAGGACGACGGGGCCTCCTCGTCGTACTATGGAGGTGCACCTTCTTGGTCACCATGGAGTTGAGCCCCACTTAGGCCAAAAGCCCAAGCTTGGGGGGAGGTATACCGACATCACACTCATCGATATATCATGCTTCGTCGGTTCTTTGTATATCCATTGTTTCACTTTCTTTCTGGTTTTTGTTTCTGCTTTCTCAAAACACAAAAATACAAAAAATATTTTCGTTGTTTCTCTTTGTTTGTTTCTTTGATTTTCAGCTTTGGTTTGCCTTAAATAAAAATCCAAAAAGATTTTTCTTTGTTTGTTTTTGCTTTGTTTGCTTGCTTTAAAAAATTGAAAACACCAAAAATATTTGTTGTTCTTCTTTGGTTTTGTGAGTTCTTTGCAGGGTTAAACCATCCTCAGTGGAGTTTGGTTTCATGTTATTATTCAAGTCACACAAGTGAAGGGCAATAATGAAGATTAAGACAACTTGAGGTGTGGTAAGAGGTTGGTAAAGAACTCTATTTGTTTTCATTTTTGTACATATACTCATCATTGTGAGCATGCTTAGTCTGTTCATGTAAGGTGTATGTTATTTATGGATGTTTAGTAGTTCTTGTTTTCTTGTGATTAGCTCCAGCTTGCTAATAGTTTGTAGCATGTTATATGAATGTTTGCTTGCATTGTTCTATTTATAACTTGGTATGATATTATGGTATCCTCCTCTGAATGTTTCATGTGAATCGACTTGGCACATGCTCACGCATGCATATGACTAAACAATAGTCAGTAAGCCTCGATGATTTATTTTGCCTTAGAGTTCTTGTATCATTTTCATGCCATAATTAGTCTTGTTTTGTTGCAAGCATGATTATGAAAATTATTGCTCTCTCGTTTGTCGCTCCCTCTCTATTACTAGCCTTCACTTGCACTGAGTATGAGCTCTACTTGTGCATCCAACTCCCCAAAACCAAATATTGCCAACAGTGTCCACCATACCTACCTATTAGCATCATTTGCTATTTCCGTGCATATTCATTATGCCTTGTTTTCTTCCAAATAAAATGTTTTACTATTTTGAGAAAGTTAGTTAGTAAAGCTCTCACAAACTTGATGGCACACTTTATTACTTGCACTTAATAAACTTGAACCATTGTGACTGTCCATGAAAGTTATATGCTTGCAAATTATAGGCTGGGAGATAGCAGAACCGTGCTGCCATGGGAACGCTTTCAACACTTATGGATATATATCCAGTTGATATCATGCTCTTTTGTTTGCGGATGTCGTTGGTGTGAAATAAAAAGGGAGCTTGTGAGTTCATGGAGTTATATATATGTGTTAGAGAAACGCCTGGGCTGCTAGCCTAAGGCATGCCTAATCATGGTTGAAACTTGCAGCATAACCATAATGAGCAATATGTGAAGCATCCTCAATAAAAAAACTAGGCAAATAGCAAATAAAAAGATCGCTGAGATGCTCATTGTCTGCTTGCCTTGTCATTTTGATCACGGGATAGCTCCTGTATCATGTGCAAGGGGTACCCCGTTGGCGGTTCTCTATGATATGCATGTATTTATAATGATAAGAACTTACAGGTAACTAAAGTTGAGTAGCATGAGGAGCGGCCCTCGTACTCAAGGGACATGGGATTTCCAGTTTATGGTCTGTCAAGCATATAACTCAGATTGGACCTCACTTTCACCTTAACCATATAAAGATGCCTATGATAGGGGCAATGAGAGCTTAAAGCTAATGAGTACCTTACTTTCAGCATTTGGAAGCCTTTCAAACTTTTCAAAACCTTTTCACTTCCTTGTTGAGTCACCACTTATTCTATGAGCACCTACTTGAGAGCATAGTTGTCATTCTTGTGTTTGTCTCAAAACTTGGTTAATTATGTCATGACTTTGATGCTTGTATCTCTGATATCTTTACTTCTAGTCTTCACTTGAACTTCAGAGGTGCCTTGGCATTTATATTGTGCTCTTCAAACAAAGGCAAGTGAGATACCACTCTATCATACCTTATTATGAGCATTGCAATGTTGCTTATGTTTATGTTTCATGCTACTTATTATTATTGAGTTGGAATCTCTTCATAGCTTGCAATGACTATTGAGTAGACTTAGTTGCATACTCCTTATTATGAATTGTCTAAGTATCTACTCCTATGCTGAGAATATATACATCATATGAAGCAAATGTGTTTGTGAAAGTTCTTTTATCGCACTCAGTTTTCAACTGAATTGCTTGAGGACAAGCAATAAGCTAAGCTTAGAGGGAGTTGATACGTCCAAAACGTATCTACTTTCCCGAGCACTTTTGCTATTGTTTCTCCTCTAAACTTGTGTGATTTGGATACAACTAACCTGGACTAACGCTGTTTTTAGCAGAATTACCTTGGTGTCTAGTTTTTGTGCCGAAAATCAACTATCAGGAAAAATCCGGAAAATATACCAAAAATCATATTTCACCAGAAGACTCACGGAGCCAGAAGACAAGAGGGAGTGGGGCCTTGGGGGGCCACTCCCCCCAGTCGCGCGGGCTAGGCTAGCCCGCGCCTGGGGGGTGCGGCCGCCTCAGGCACCCCCTCGGCCTCCCTCTTCGCCAATAAGATGCCTCTTGACCTAAAAACCGAGGGGGGTCGACTTTTTTCCAGAAAGAGTTTCACTGCGCCGCCACCACCAGAAGCCGCGATTCGGAACCAGAAACTCCGTTCTGGCAACCTGTTAGGACGGGGAATTTGGGGAGGATCATCACCAACGCCTCTCCATCAACCATCCATGTTTCCCTCATCCATGAGTGAGTAATCCCCCGCTGTAGGCTATGACGATGGTAGGGATTGGATGAATTCTATCATATAATCGAATACTATTGTTAGGGCATGGTGCCTAGTATCTCTATTAGTGCTATTTGACTTTGTTGCAACTTGTTGTGCTTAATGATTGTCACTAGGGCCCAAGTGCCATGATCTCAGATCTAAACTTATTCTTCAATCATTATGAAAGTATTGTTTGTGATCTTATCTGCAAGTTGTGTACACATATCATTGTCCGGATCCAAAGGCCCCGAAGTGACAGAAATTGGGACAACCGGAGGGGATGGTTGTGATGTGAGGATCACATGTGTTCACGGAGTGTTAATGCTTTGCTCCGATGCTCTATTAAAAGGAGCACCTTAATTGCCAGTAGTTCCCTTGAGGCCCCGCTGCAACAGGCTGGCAGGACAAAAGATGTTGTGCAAGTTCTCATTGCGAGCACGCATGACTATATATGGAGCACATGCCTATGATCGTTTAGTACTTGGATGCTTATTCTTACTTATCTGCAGTTGCCCTGGATCTTGAAGTTACATGTTTAGACTTCTCCATGCAATGCCAGTCCATCCATCCCTATGCCTACCGCGCTCATATCCTACTATTTGCTACTACTGTTACTATTTCTCTTGGTCTGTTGCTGGTGTTGTTGCTTTGCTATTGCTACTATAAACTATTCCTACTGATAAACTTCTGTGAGCAAGAACTATTTACAGGTGCATCTGAATTGACAACTTCGTTGTTAAGGCTTGCAAGTATTCTTTGCCTCCCCTTGTGTCGAATCAATAAATTGGGTATTACTACCCTCGAAGACTGTTGCAATCCCCTATACTTGTGGGTCATAACATCCTCAGCTTGCCACCATCGGACTTCTTCGTCGAGGTCCTCAATCATTACGGTGTGCATCTCCATAACCTCCCTCCAAACTCTCTGCTCGAGCTTAGCACTCACGCAACTATGTGCGAGGGGTTTCTTGGCATTAGGCCAAGTCTCACCCTTTTCTGGTACTACTATGGTACCTGGAAGAACTCCATTAGCGTTGGTGTGCTTTACACCACCGGCACCCTTAGCTTAGTCCTTAGGAGAAACCGAGTTTATCCTAGGATTAACGCTATCGAATCCGTCAAACGCTGGGCCGGAACTTTCTTTTATCGCAAGGATATTCCGGCTCCTGGTAAGGTGGAAGGTCTTCCGGCATTCGTCGACAGTGTTGCCTCCCACCAAAAGTCATGGGATGCGGAAGCGCCAGAATTGTCAGATATATTGATCCTCGCCAAGAGGCAGATTGAGTTTCTGATGAAGCACAAGGGCCTCCGCGGATCCGACTTGATCCACTACTGGCTGGATCACCGGATCCATCCTCTGCAGCATCATGGAGATCGCTGATGTCCACGCACTTCTATTCTTGTAGACAGTTGTTGGGCCTCCAAGTGCAGAGGTTTGTAGAACAACAGCAAGTTTCCCTTAAGTGGACTACCCAAGGTTTATCGAACTCAGGGAGGAAGTGGTCAAAGGTATTCCCTCTCAAGAAACCCTGCAATCAAGATACAAGAAGTCTCATGTGTCCCCAACACACCCAATATAGGTGCACTAGTTCGGCGAAGAGATAGTGAAATACAAGTGGTAACGGTGCCAGAAAATAGCTTGGCGGTGAGTTAAAGACTAAACCAAGCAAACATGCAACATATCTAGATGCAAACGGTGTTTCAATGTTTAGAAACAAGGCCTAGGGATCATACTTTCACTAGTGAACACTCTCTCATATAAATATCCTCTCTTCATGATACTACTCTTAACTACTCTCCGGTTGGACACTCTAATCATCGGTAGGGCTATGATAGCACTCCTCAAAGTCCGCCTTCCCCAATCTAGATAACCCCACACTGTCACCTTGAGATCTAGATGGTTCCAACAAACACCACAATTTCATAGAGACATCCAACTCCAAATATAACTCATAACAAATATTCAATCTAGCCAAAGTGTCACACACGGTATGCACGCTGTCACTTTCACACACGCGGGGAAAAGCATAGATCTATTAAAGCACAAAGAGTATTTATGTAGACTCAAACCTAATTGCCACCATGGCGTGCACGCTGTCACTTTCACACACATGGGGAGAGCAGAGATCTAATGAAGCACTTGAGTAGCAAGGTATATCTACTTGATTACAAAGCTCAAGACCACAACAAGACCATGCATAGAGAGAGAGATGAACACATAGCTACCGGTAGAGCCCTTAGCCTCGAGGAAGAACTACTCCCTCCTCGTCATGGGAATCAGCAACAATGATGAAGATGGCGATGGAGATCGACGGAGATGGCTCCGGGGGCACTTTCCCGTCCCGGTAGGGTGCCGGAACAGAGACTTTTTGTCCCCCGAATCTCCCTTTCAGTGGGCGGCGGTGCTACAGAGGTTTTCGTGGATTTCTTCTAGATGCCCTAGGGTTTTTGGGTCGGAGGCTTCTTATAGGCGCAGGAATCAAGGTCGGTGGGGGTCCAGGGGGCCCACACCCCCTCCAGGCGCCTCTAGGGCTTGCCCGCGCCTAGGGGGTGTGGCCACCCTGTGGCTCCCCTCCGGCTCTGCTTCGTGGTTCCGTGTTGCTCCGGGAAAAGAATGACTTTGGCTTTTGTCCCGTCCAATTCCGAGAATATTGATTTTCTGCCTTTCTAGAACCAAAAACAGAAGAAAATAGGCAACTGGCACTGTGGAATCTTATTAATAGGTTAGTTCCAGAAAAGATATAAAAACACCTCAAAGTGTAGACAAAGCAAAGCAAAGTAGATACAAAACAAGCATGGAGCATAAAAAATTATAGATACATTTCTGACGTATCAAGCATCCCCAAGCTTAACTCCTGCTCATCCTCGAGTAGGTAAGTGATAAAAAGAATATTTTTTTAGGTGACATGCATCAAAACCAAGATCAAACCATTTGCAAGCATTGAAAGCTGGGATCAAAGAACTCTAAACATGTGCATGAAAGATGGAGTTCTAACAATAGGACATAGTAACTATGCAAGCAACATGTCAAGCTACAAACAAAGATCATGAATAATATGCATTGAAAAATGTTTGTTTGTTTCACATACAAAAAACATAGCATAGTGGCAATCATCTTGTCCCTCATAGAGTAGCAATAGATGCATAGGACACCTTCAAAGTTCACAAGGGTGACTAGAAACAAGTAGCACAAGAACAAGTAATATCACAATATGCATCAATCAATAAGCTTTGGAACACTACACACAGAATGACAACTATGCTCTCTTAATGGTGCCTAAAGGTAGAAGGTGGAGACTCAAGAATGGTGGAAGAAAAGCCTTTTATAAAGGAAGTAGGGATTTCAAGTTTCAAAAAGAGCTTCCAAAAATTATGGTACTTATTAGCTTTCAGCCCTCATTGCCCCTATCATAAGCATCTTGAAGTGATTAAGTTTAAAGTGAACAAAGATGGAGTATATGCTTGACGAAGTATAAGTTGTCAATCTCAAGTCCCTTGAATACGAGGGTCATACCTCATGCTACTCAACTTCAGTCACCGGTTGAAAGGGCAAATAGCCCTTATCTAGTATTTTGGTTAACTATGACATCAGATCTAGATGGACTAATGTTTATATTAGCTTCTCTATAGGTGAGAATCCGCAGGTTGTTGGTGATAGGTGATGGGTGACCCCCATTCGTTTCTTTATGAAGAACCGATGGCATTGTTTATTATTCTCTCTTATTTAAACTATTAAGAGGGGTGATCTCGATGTGCTCTTTGGGGATGTTCTACACCATATATGCCTCTCATCATCCACCCACACATACCCGTTCGAAGAAAGAGAGAAAACCGCCTTGGAGAATGAGTCAAAAGAGGTTTCTGCGAAATTGGCAAAAGCGCCGGCGGCGCCGGTGCTGTCACCGTAATTTCTGGTCGCCGCCAGAAATTCTCGGTGTTCGCCGATATGGCTTACTGCATAGCCTTTTGGTTGTTCGCCGAGAATTTTGGTCGCCGCCAAAATTACAGGTCCGATCGACCAGGCTGGCCGGAAATTCCGTGAGCAACTCGTCCGACCGACTTATTGCTTCTGTCATAGAACCCCCAAACGGCTCTTTTTTCCCTCACACTATATATACCCCTTTCTTCTCCACTGTGAGGTTAGGCATTTGAGCTAACATTTCATTTCTTGAAGATCTCTCTCTCTCCCTCATTGTTGAAACACAAAAGCTTGAGGATCTCCCATTCTACCCAACCAAATACAAATCCCTTTGGTAGAAAGGAAGAGGAGGTCCTGATCTACGTTTCCACCAAGCCAAAGTTCATTCCCCTTGAGTTCATCGAGTTAGCTTGTTACTCTTGGGTTTGTGGGAAACCCTAGGCGGCTAGGGTCGCCTGGAGGCATTCGGCTTGTGATTTGCTCCATGGAAAGTTTGTGAGGGTTTGGAGACTACCTTAAAGTCTACCACGAGTAAGTGAGCTATTCCTTCGTGGGATAGGCTCGGAGAAGAAGGTGAGCCTTTGTGGCGCATGAGGAATCCTTCATGGAACCTCACACCTCTCCAACGTGACGTATCCCCCTTCCCAAAGGTGGCGAACACGGGAATACATCTTTGTCTCCGCGTGCTTCGGTTATTCCTTAACCGATCTCTTGCTTGTGTTGTTTACCTTGTGATAGCCTTCGAGCTTGAAGTATCTTGTACATCATCTAGGTTGCCTCACCTAGTTTGCATTTAGGCTCACTTAAATTCCGCAAAGCCTAAAACTTGCAAAAGATTATAAAGAATTTTGTAGAAACCTATTCACCCCCCTCTAGGTTAACCATCTTACACTTTCAATTGGTATCAGAGCCAAGGTCTCTTTTAAGGGATTTACCGCCTAAGAGAAAAGATGGTTTTATCCGATGATGAGGAGGAAAAGTCTTATTCGGTCAAGGAGCTTCGTGAAATCTTAGCCAGGGGTGCCCTTGAAAAGGCCAAGGCGGATTCCGATCTCCTTGTTCGAATGAGTTACCTAGAAGGACAACTTAAGGCCATTGGCGATGGGGCTTTTCTTGGTAATCCATTGGTAGTACCTCAAGGGAGACCAATGGACACCGAAAAGGATAAGGATGCCAAGTCCACTCATGAGGGAGGCTCGTCAAAAACTTCCACGCCCCCTAATCAATTCCCTTATGTTTATCCTAAGCAAAAGAACATCATGCCTCATATTAATGGTTCGGGTCTTGCACCTCATTATGATGGAACTCATTTATCTCATTGGAAAGCTTCTATGGAATCTCATCTTCGCAGCTGCAGCGTTGAGCTTTGGGAGATTGTATGCACCGGTTTCCACCCTCATGATCCCAACAACCTCACCCCGGGAGAGTACTACGACCGTCAACTAAATGCAACGGCTTGTGACAAGATAAGGAGTGCCATTCACCGCACTCTCCATGATAAAGTCAGCGACATCCCCACCCCAAAGGATCTTTAGGATAGGATTGTCATTCTCCAAGAGGGAACCTCTCTTATCCAAAAATCCAAGTATGAAGCTGCCAAGTCAGAGATGAACATGTCCATGAACCATGATGGTGAGACTATCGCTGAAGCATACAAGAGACTTGTTGCCCTCCGCGTGAAGATTGGTGGCCTAGGGTGTGAGAAGTATGATGATGGATTCAATTTGAATGATGAACTTATAAAGTCCAAGATTGTCTCCATGATCGCGGTCACCGACAAGAAGCTTGCCTTGAACTTGCAACTCCTTGATAGAGCTAATCAATTCACTCCTGATGATCTAGTCTCTTATCTAGTTGCCACGGATAACTTGGCGGATGAAGGGCAAAAGATCAAGGACATCAACCGTGCTATTGGGTCTTCCCACTCTCTAGCATTAAAGGCCAAGCAAGTGCAATAAGATGTTGCTAGTGCTGAAGATAGCGATGTTGATGGAGTTGATGATATGCTCTCTCAACTTGCTCTCTTCACCAAGAACATGAAGTTCCGAAGAAGGAGAAGTTCAATGGGATCAAGTGAGAAGAAGAGGACGTGCTACAATTGTGATGAGGCGACCCACTTTGCCGACAAGTGTCCATATGAGAAGAGGCTTGCCAAGCCTAAGTATGAAGAAGGTGCCAAACCAAGATTGAAGCCCAACCCCATCAATGAAAGATACAAGAGGAACAATAGGTGTGATGGTAAGGGCTTCCTAGTCCAAGAATACATATCCGACAATGAGGAATAGGATGAAGAGAAGGTGGTTGGAGTGGCTGGTTTGGCCTTTGCCAAACCCGGGTCTCTCTTCACCTATGACTACACCAAGGACTACACCGACAACTCCCCCACTCCCAAGGTCACCTCCACTTGCCTCATGGCAAGGAGCTCCAAGGACGAGTCCGACGTGGAGTGTGGGGATAAGGATAAAGTGGTGGGTGTGACCGGTTTGGCATATGTCGAACCCGGTTCACCTTTCACCTACGACTACTCCAAGGGCTACATCGAGAGTTCTCCTATTCCCAAGATCACCGGTTCTTGTCTTATGGCAAGAAGCTCCAAGGTAATTGTCTCTCCTCCATCCCTATATAGTGTCTTGATCTTGAGAGTGATCATGATAGTGATAGTGATGAATTTGGTAAAGAATATATAAAGTAAATGTATGCTATCATGAAGTCTCTTCCTCCCATTGCTCATGCTAGAGTCAAGCAATTAATGAAACTTGTTAGCTCATGCGATGAGACCATTTATAACTTGGAATATCATATTGATGATGAGAAACGAAGATTCAATCTTCTTGAGCAAGAGCTTTGTGAGGAAAAGAATTCCAATTCTTTTCTTAAACTACAAATTGAAAATTTTGAAATTGATAAAGCAAAAGACATGGACACTATTGATAGGGCTAACTCATTGTCCCAAGAGCTTGATGCCTCAAAGAAAGAGCTTGAAGTTGCTCATGCTTCTCTTACCAAGGACCTTGAGCACCTTGAGAAGGCTAGTTTTCTTGTCAAGCGTGAGCCCATAAAACTTGGAGAGAACCATGATCAACTTCAGGTGTCCTATGATAAGGCTCTTGGTACATTGAAGGATCCAATTATAGTTGAAAATGATTCTTGTACCTCTAACTCTACCTTTGATCAAGCTCACCTTATTGAGGAAAATAAGAAGTTGAAAGGGCAACTTGAGAAAGAGCGCCGTGCACCTACCTCCAAGGGAAAGATCCTAGATGAGATTTTATCCCATCAAAAGACGAGAATTTCTAAGGAAGGTGTCGGTTTTGATCCAAAGAACAACACGAGCAATGTCATTCCACCAAAGAAGATAACCTTTGTGAAAGAAGGTGACAAGGTGGTTGACCAAGTCAAAAGGAATGTGGTGAACGGGGGAGCCATGAGGGGCAATCCCAATCACAAGTATGCGGGAAAGTCTAATCCTTCCTATGTGCTATGTAAGGGCACTCAAGGAGATGTATATGCCAAATATGTTGGCCCTCGAAATGATTATGCTTATAGGTGGTACTCAATTTGGGTACCTAAGGATCTTGCTGATAATTCTAGGGGACCCATTACTCAATGGGTTCCTAAATCAAAGAATTGATTTTGTAGGGTTTATGCCTCCGGTGGATCAAAATGGGTGTTTGATAGCGGATGCACCAATCACATGAACGGAGGTACGAGTGGGCTTGACCAATTCATTCACGATGTCAACTCAACGTCAAGCATCACTTTTGGAGATAACTCTAAAGGAAAGGTACTTGGTTATGGTAAGTTGGTAATTTCCAAGGTTTTGAATCTTGAGACCGTCCTACATGTTGAAAACCTTGGTTACAACTTGCTTTCTATTAAACATCTCGCGGATGCCGGCTATGACTCCTATTTCTCTAGAACTTTTGTGAAGGTCTTTGTAGGGGTTCGTAGCATGGAAAACAAAAAATTTCTACCGCATGCACACAAACAAGCCAAGATCTATCTACTAGATTGTAGCAACGAGTCGATAGAAGCACTCACCCTCGAAGATTCCAAAGCGGTTAACGAGAGCAGATTCTCATGGGTGATGTAGTCGTACACTTGCCAATCTCAAGATCGCGTAGGCGATCCTTCCGCCAAGTGCTCGGCAGCGCTTCCGCAATGTCACATCGCTCAAGACTGATGAAGACCTTGCTCCCTTGTTCCAAAGAAAATGGAGGTTGTAGTTCTCCCTCGTGATTCCAAGAAGACGGCGACGTGTCGGAAGTAGAGGGAAGATCTCGCAGGGCTTCGCCTAAGCCGGATGCGAGTTATGGTGGATTAGGGTTTCCCGGAGATCTAGGGTTTAGATGACCAGGAGGAGGAGGAGGTGTCGGCGGCGGTGAGGGCGGCGGCGCGTGGGCGGAGGCGGCGGCGGCGACGCGGTGTGTGGGGAGGGCTTGGCTCTTGTGGTGTTGGGGCAGCCCTCCCCTCTATTTATGAGAGGGAGGGGCAGCCTTGGGAGGGGTGGGTTTAAATCCAAACCCAAAACCATGTTGGATTGAGAGAAGGACTTGTTTCTTCTCCCACTAGGAAACCATTGTTCCAGTTTGACTTTTCAAACTTCCCGCTTGACTTTTAATTTAGAGCTTTATTTCTCTCTTGCAAATGTCAACACCAAGTGACCTAGGATATGATCCAATCATTCCACATATCAATGACACATTCATGGACCATTCCCCTTCCGGACCGGTGAACCTTCTAGAACCTCTCCGATGTAAACATCGGAAACTTTCCCGAACTCCGGAATTGGACTTTCCTTATATGAATCTTATTCTCCGGACCATTCCGGATCTCCTCGTGATATCCCGGATCCCATCCGTGACTCTGAAAAACATTCGGTATCCCTACTAACATTCCATATCTACTAAACAACATCGAATCCTTAAGTGTGTCTCCCTACGGTTCGTGAATTATGCGGAAATGATCGAGACACTTCTTCGATCAATATCCAATAGAGGAATCTGGAAATTCATATGGCTCCCACATATTTCTACGATTACTTTGCGATCGAATGAACCACTTACATACGATACCAATTTCCCTTTGTCTCACGATAGTTTACTTATCCGAGGTTTTGATCGTCGGTATCTCTGCATACCTTGTTCAACCTCGTTACCGATAAGTACTCTTTTCTCGTTCTAGTGAAATGTGATCCCTTGTGATCCAGTCACATGCTTGCAAGCTAATTGGATGACATTCCACCGAGAGGGCTCAGAGTATATCTATCCGTCATATGGATGGACAAATCCCACTCTTGACCCATGTGCCTCAACCCATACTTTCCGAACACTCAATGCCACCTTTATAGCCACCCAGTTACAGTGTGGTGTTTGATGTCATCAAAGCATTCTTCCGGTGATGGTGATTAACATGATCTCATGGTTGAAGGAATTAGGTTACTATGTATCAGAAAGCTTATAGCAAACGAACTATTGAAATGACTTGATCTTATTGCTACGCTTATCTATAGGAGTATGTCCATCATACCATTCTCCTAATGATATGATCTTGTTATTAATAACATGTCAATGTTCATGATCCAGAAACCACGATCATCTATTAATCAACAAGCTAGTATTATAAAGAGGCTTTACTAGGGACTCTAATTTAGTTTACAAATCACATAAGTATTAATGTTTCCGGTTAATACTATTATAGCATGAATGTAAACATTTATCATAAACACAAAGATATAATAATAACCTGTTTTATTATTGCCTCTAGGGCATATCTCCAACAGTCTCCCACTTGCACTAGAGTCAAGATTACATGGTAATATACCGAACACCCATGGCGGTTTGGTGCCGGTCATGTTTTGCCCTCGGGAGAGGTTTACTCAACGGATCCGCCACATTCAGATCTGTGTGTACTTTGCAAATCTTTATGTCACCATCTTGGACATGCTCTCGAATAGCGTGAAAACGTAGCTTGATGTGCTTCAGCTTCTTGTGTGAACTTGGTTCTTGCGCATTGGCTATGGCACCCATGTTATCACAATAGATAGACATTGGGTCTAGCGCACTTGGAACCACACTGAGCTCTGTAATGAACTCCTTCATCCATATCGCCTCTTGTGAAGCCTCCGAAGCAGCTATGTATTCCGATTCAGTTGAAGATCTCGCCACAACACTTTGCTTTGCACTCCTCCAGCTAACTGCTGCACCATTCAAAATAAATACGTATCCAGATTGAGATTTAGAATCATCCGGATCGGTGTTCCAACTAGCATCGGTGTAACCATTAACAACGAGATCTTCATCACCTCCATAATAAAGAACCATATCCTTAGTTCTTCTCAAGTACTTAAGAATGTTTTTGACCGCTGTCCAATGATCCACTCCTGGATCACTTTGATATCTGCTAGTCAAACTAACAGCATATGCAATGTCGGGTCTAGTACATAGCATGACAAACATTAGAGATCCTATGGATGAGGCATAGGGAGTCTTACTCATCCTTTCCCTATCTTCTGCCGTTGCAGGACTTTGAGTTTTACCCAAGGTCGTATTGGGCAACATGGGCAAGAACCCTTTCTTGCTATCTTCCATTCCAAACCTCTTTAGAACTTTGTACAAATGTGTACTTTGTGACAATGATATTAGACGTCTCGATCTATCTCTATAAATCTTTATGCCTAATATGTAAGCTACTTCACCAAGATCTTTCATTGAAAAACTATTATTCAAATAATCCTTGACACTATTAAGAAGGTCTACATCATTCCCAATCAACAATATGTCATCTACATATAGTATTAAGAATGCTACAGAGCTCCCACTCACTTTCTTGTAAATACAAGCTTCTCCATAAGTTTTTATAAAACCAAAACTTTTGATCACATTATCAAAATGTTGATTACAACTTCGGGATGCTTGCTTCAATCCATATATGGACCTTTGAAGTTTGCATACCTTGTTAGCATCTTTAGGATCGACAAAACCTTTTGGTTGCATCATATACAACTCTTCATCAATGTCTCCATTGAGGAACGCCGTTTTGACATCCATCTGCCATATCTCATAATCATAATATGCAGCGATTGCTAACATAATCCTCACAGACTTTAGCTTCGCTACTGGTGAGAAAGTCTCATCGTAGTCAACACCTTGAATTTGTCGAAACCCTTTTGCCACAAGTCGAGCTTTATAGACAGTAACATTACTATCAGCATTTGTTTTCTTCTTGAAAATCCATTTGTTCTCGACAGCCTTCCGGCCATCCGGTAAGTCCACCAAAGTCCATACTTGGTTTTCGTACATAGATCCAATCTCGGATTTCATGGCTTCTTGCCATTTATTGGAATCTGGGCTCATCATCGCTTCCTCATATGTCGCAGGGTCATCGGTGTTATCCACCAACATGACACTCATAACGGGATCATACCAATCAGGAGTGGTACGAGTTCTCGTTGACCTGCGAGGTTCGGTAGTAACTTCAACCGAAGTTTCATGATCAACATCATTAGCTTCCTCGCTTATTGGTGTAGGCGCCACAGGAACCACTTCCGGTGCTGTGCTACTCGCAAGTTCGAGAGAAGGTTCAACAACCTCGTCGAGTTCTACTTTCCTTCCAGTCACTTCTTTCGAGAGAAACTCCTTCTCTAGAAAGGATCCATTCTTGGCAACGAAGATTTTACCCTCGGATCTATGATAGAAGGTATACCCAATAGTTTCCTTCAGGTATCCTATGAAGACGCATTTTTCCGCTTTGGGTTCAAGCTTGTCCGGCTGTAACTTCTTTACATAAGTTTCGCAACCCCAAACTTTAAGGAACGACAATTTAGGTTTCTTCCCAAACCATAATTCATATGGTGTCGTTTCTACGGATTTAGATGGTGCCCTATTTAAAGTGAATGTGGCTGTTTCTAATGCATAACCCCAAAACGATAGCAGTAAATCTGTAAGTGACATCATAGAACGAACCATATCTAAGAGAGTTCGATTACGACATTCGGACACACCATTGCGCTGTGGTGTTCCCGGCGGTGTCAATTGTGAAAGTATTCCGCATTTCTTCAAATGCTCGCCAAACTCGTAACTTAGATATTCACCTCCACGATCAGATCGTAGAAATTTAATCTTCTTGTTACGTTGATTCTCTACCTCACTTTGAAATTCCTTAAACTTCTCGAAAGTTTCAGACTTATGTTTCATGAAATAGATATACCCATATCTACTCAAGTCATCCATGAAGGTAAGAACATAACGATAACCACCGCGCGATGCTACACTCATTGGGCCACACACATAGGTATGTATGATTTCCAATAAGTCTGTAGCTCGCTCCATCATACCAGAAAATGGAGTCTTAGTCATTTTACCCATTAGACATGCTTCACATCTTTCAAGTGATTCAAAATCAAGTTATTCAAGAAGTCCATCGGAATGGAGTTTCTTCATACGCTTCACTCCAATATGACCAAGACGACAGTGCCACATATAGGTCGAGTTATCGCTCAATTTCAAACGTTTAGCTTCAATGTTATTAATGTGTGTATTTCCACAATCGAGATTCAATAAGAATAGACCATCTATCAAAGGTGCATGTGCATAAAACATATTACTCATATAAATCGAACAACCATTATTCTCGGACTTAAACAAGTAACCGTCTCGCAATAAACAAGATCTCGATATAATGTTCATGCTCAACGCAGGCAACAAATAACAATTATTAAGTATAAAACTAATCCCGATGGTATATGAAGAGGTAGCGTGCCGACCACGATCACATCAACCTTTGATCCATTTCCAACGCGCATCGTCACCTCGTTCTTCGCTAGCTTCCGTTTATTCTACAGTACCTGTTTCGAGTTACAAATATGAGCAACCGAACCAGTATCAAATACCCAGGCACTACTACGAGTACTAGTGATATACACATCAATAACATGTATATCGGATATACCTTTCTTCTTGATGTTGCCGTACTTCAAATTCGCCAAGTACTTTGGGAAATTCCGCTTCCAGTGACCTTCTCCCTTGCAGTAAAAGCACTCAGTATCAGGCTTAGGCCCAGCCTTGGTCTTCTTCGCCGGTGTGGTAACTTTCTTACTGCCCTTTTTGAAGTTTCCCTTTTTCTTAGACTTGCCTTGCTTCTTGAATTTGGTGGTCTTATTGACCAACAACACTTGGTGCTCTTTCTTGATCTCCACTTCTGCAGATTTCACCATGGAGAAGAGTTCTGGCAACGACTTGTCCATGTTTTGCATATTGTAGTTCATCACAAAGTTCTTGTAACTTGGTGGTAGTGATTGAAGGACACGGTGAATCCCCAAAGCATTAGGAATCACTATTCCCAAGCTTTGAAGCTTGCTTGCGTGCCCAGACATCTTAAGCACGTGCTCACTGACGGAGCTGCCCTCTTCCATCTTGCAGTTAAAAAACTTTTCATAAGCCTCATAACTCTCAACTGCCGCGTGAGCCTAAAATATCATTTTGAGTTCACGGACAATATCATGTGGGTCATGGTTCTCAAACCTTTTCTGAAGCTCTGATTCCAAACCATACAAGATAGCACACTGAACGGTGGAGTACTGATTCTTCCGAGCGAGGAAAACATTCTTTACCTCATCGATAACAGTAGTTGCAGGCGGGTCACCCAGTGGTGCATCCAGCACATAGGTCAAATTACCAGCATTGAGGACAATCCTCAAATTGCGGAACCAATCCGCGAAGTTGCTTCCATTGTTTTTCAACTTTTCTTTCTCTAGGAATGCATTAAAATTGATGGTAGGGGCCGCCATTGAACTACAACATATTTGCAATAGTTTAGACTGAGTTTATGACAAATTGAGTTCTAATTAATAGTTAAATTAATCTAGAACTCCCACTCAAAACAATATCCCTCAAATTGTTTTAGTGATCACACGAACCAAATCCACCACATCAAAACCGATCATCACGAGAGTTGATGTAGCTTCAATGGCGAACAATCAACATTTTCATCATATCTACTATATGACTCATGCTTTACCTTTCGGTGATCCGTGTTCCGAGACCATGTATGTACATGCTAGGCTCGTCAAGATCAAACCTTAGCTTCCGCATGAGCAAATCTGGCTTGCTCACGTTGTATACACTCGCAGAATCTAACACACCCGATCATCACGTGGTGCTTCGAAACAACGAGCTTTAGCAACGGTGCTTACTAAGGATGAACACTTTAAAACTTGAAATTTTGTGCTTGAGGGATCATCTTATAATGCTACCGTCGCAAACTAAGCAATACAAGATGCATAAAGGATTAACATCACATGCAATTCATAATATGTGATATGATATGGCCTTTCTTCTTGTGCTTCTGATCTCCATCTTCAAGCACGAACATGATCTCCATCATCACCGGTAAGGCGTCAAGGTCAATCGCATTGTTTCATGGTTGCCGTCCACCAGCTTCAACTATTACAACTACTTTGAATATACATGCAGGTCTTAACGGAATTTAAAAGACAACCATATGGCTCCTACCGGTTGCCAACTTACAATAAGGAACATTGCATACATCATATATAATCACAATCATGGCCATATCACATTATAGCACACCCCTGCAAAATAAAGTTAGACGCCTCTAATTTTCTTTGCATATTTTACGTGGTTTGGGGATTTCAATAAGCATCGTTCTAACTTACGAACAAGAACCACACCGTTGATGTTTGAACTATCAAGTGCCCGTTGTAAATTGAATCTATACTATGATGGGAGAGACAGACACCCGCAAAGCCACTTATGCAATACAAGTTGCATCTTGAGCGTGGAGCAAGTCTCATGAATGATGTCATGTAAGGTTAGCCCGGGCCGCTTCATCACATCATACCGCAAGATGCAAAGTACACAAAAAGCAATTGATAATAAGAGCACCACCGCCCACAATGACCATTGTGTTCTACTCGTGCAACAGATCTACATATAGACACGGATCTGATACCACTGTAGGGGTTCATAGCATGGAAAACAAAAAATTACTACCGCGTGCACACAAACAAGCCAAGATCTATCTACTAGATTGTAGCAACAAGTCGATAGAAGCACTCACCCTCGAAGATTCCAAAGCGGTTAACAAGAGCAGATTCTCGTGGGTGATGTAGTCATACACTTGTCGATCTCAAGATCGCGTAGACGATCCTTCCCAAGGCTGCTGCAAGTTCGGGTCACATCGCTCAGATTTTCGATGAAGACCTTCCTCTCCTTGTTCCAGAGGGCGTGGAGGTTGTAGTTCTCTCGTGATTCCGGCAAAGACGGCGTGGTGTCAGTAGAGGGAAGATCCTGCAGGCTTCCTAAGCCGGATGCGAGTTATGGTGGATTAGGGTTTCCCGGAGATCTAGGGTTTAGATGACCGGGAGGAGGAGGAGGTGTCGGAAGCGGCTAGGGCGGGCGGCGAAACGGCCAGCGGCGGGCGTGGCGTGGGCGTGTGTGGGGAGGGCTTGGCTCTTGTGGTGTTGGGGCAGCCTTCCCCTCTATTTATTAGAGGGAGGGGCAGCCTTGGGAGGGGTGGTTTTGAATCCAAACCCAAACCCAAGTTGGATTGAGAGAAGGACTTGTTTCTTCTCCCACTAGGAAACCATTGTTCCAGTTTGACTTTTCAAACTTCCTGTTTGACTTTTAATTTACAGCTTTATTTCTCTCTTGCAAATGTCAACACCAAGTGACCTAGGATATGATCCAATCATTCCACATATCCATGGCACATTCATGGACCATTCCCCTTCCGGACCGGTGAACCTTCTAGACCCTTCTAGAACCTCTCCGATGAAAACATCGGAAACTTTCCCGAACTCCGGAATCGGACTTTCCTTATATGAATCTTATTCTCCGGACCATTCCGGATCTCCTCATGATATCCTGGATCCCATCCGAGACTCCGAACAACATTTGGTATCCCTACTAACATTCCATATCTACTAAACAACATCGAATCCTTAAGTGTGTCTCCCTACGGTTCGTGAATTATGCGGACATGATCGAGACACTTCTCCGATCAATAACCAATAGAGGAATCTGGAAATTCATATGGCTCCAACATATTTATACGATTACTTTGCGATCGAATGAACCACTTACATACGATACCAATTTCCCTTTGTCTCACGATAGTTTACTTATCCGAGGTTTTGATCGTCGGTATCTCTGCATACCTAGTTCAACCTCGTTACCGATAAGTACTCTTTTCTTGTTCCCATGAAATGTGATCCCTTGTGATCCAGTCACATTCTTGCAAGCTAATTGGATGACATTCCATCGAGAGGGCTCAGAGTATATCTATCCGTCATATGGATGGACAAATCCCACTCTTAATCCATGTGCCTCAACCCATACTTTCCGAACACTCAATGACACCTTTATAGCCACCCAGTTACGGTGTGGTGTTTGATGTCATCAAAGCATCCTTCTGGTGATGGTGATTAACATGATCTCAAGGTTGAAGGAATTAGGTTACTATGTATCAGAAAGCTTATAGCAAACGAACTATTGAAAATGACTTGATCTTAATGCTACGCTTATCTATAGGAGTATGTCCATCATACCATTCTCCTAATGATATGATCTTGTTATTAATAACATCTCAATGTTCATGATCGAGAAACCACGATCATCTATTAATCAACAAGCTAGTATTATAAAGAGGCTTTACGAGGGACTCTAATTTAGTTTACAAATCACACAAGTATTAATGTTTCCAGTTAATACTATTATAGCATGAATGTAAACATTTATCATAAACACAAAGATATAATAATAACCTGTTTTATTATTGCCTCTAGGGCATATCTCCAACAGTCTTTAGGGGTGATGATCTCAGCTTGGTTCTCATTGGACACGTGGAAGACGACCTTTATGTGGTCGACCTCTCGAAAGAGAGCCAATCTCTTCCTACATGTCTAATGGCCAAGGCTGACAAGGGATGGCTTTGGCATCGTTGCCTAGGCCATGTCAACATGAGAAATCTCAATCTACTCCTAAAGGGTGAGCATATTCTTGGACTAACCGGTATATCCTTTGAGAAAGATCGTGTGTGTAGTGCTTGCATTTCAGGAAAGCAAATTGGGAAGCATAATCCTTCCGTTACCAAGGTGGCCACGTCAAGACCCTTGGAGCTGCTCCATATGGATCTCTTCGGGCCTTCGACATATGACTCTATTGGTGGAAGAAGATATGGTCTTGTCATTGTTGATGATTACTCAAGGTATACTTGGGTCTTTCTTCTCAAGACGAAGGATGAGACCTTCAAGGAATTCATGATCTTCGCCAAGCAAGCTCAACGCACTCATGGAGTGGAGATCAAGACTATTAGAACCGACAACGGTACCGAGTTCAAGAACTACACCATGCAAGAATTTGTTGAAGATGAGGGGATCAAGCATGAATTCTCAGCTCTCTATACCCCTCAACAAAATGGTGTTGTTGAAAGGAAGAACCGGACAATCATTGAGATGGCAAGAACAATGTTGAGTGAATTCAAGTCCCCTCACAAATTTTGGGGAGAAGCTATTGCTACCGCGGTCCACTACACGAACCGGCTCTTCCTCCGTGCTCCCTTTGACATGACTCCATATGAGATTCTCACAAGTAAGAAGCCAAATGTCAACTACTTCCGTGTCTTTGGATGCAAGTTCCTCGTCAAGAACAAAAAGGAAAATCTTGGTAAATTGGAATCTAGAACTATAGAGGGTATTTTTGTTGGTTATGCGGAAAACTCTCATGCCTATAGATACTACAACAATACCAATGGTAGTGTTGAAGTATCTTGTGACGTGGAGTTTTTGGAGAATAATGGCCCTCGTGAGGGGCAAGTTTCTTCTCGTGATGTAGGAGATGGTGATTCTTCTCAAGTCATCAAGTTGATGGGTATTAGGCACATCTTGCCCACCGAGTCTCACATTCATGTTCAACAAGATGATGGGGGAGAATCAAGCTCAACTCAAGAAGAGCCAAGCTCTACCCAAGTTGAGCCATCAAATGCATCACAAGATCAACATCTCTCTCAAGATTCTATGCAAACCGAAGGACAAGAACCAAGCCCTCAAACCTTTGAGCAAGACCAAGTAGAAGATCAATCTCCATCTCAAGGCCAAGCTCAAGATGGTGTCAATGATCAAGGCCCCTCAAAAGATTAATTTGTTGATCATGAAGGCACAATTCGGAATTTGTTGATCAAGTCCATTGCAAGTGGACTTCAAGTCAACAATATCCTTGGAAGCATATCAAGAGGGATCGAGACCCGTGCCAAGAATAAGAACCTCACAACCTTTTGTGGGCATCATGCTTTTGTGTCCAACTTTGAGCCCCTTAAGGTTCATGAGGCTTTGGAGGATCCGGATTGGGTCATTGCCATGCAAGAAGAACTCGAGTGTTTCACCCGCAATGAAGTATGGTCTCTAGTGGAAAGGCCTAAAGATCATCGTATCAATGTCATTGGGACCAAGTGGGTGTTCAAGAACAAGCAAGATGAGAACGGGGTCGTCACAAGAAACAAAGCAAGGTTAGTGGTGCAAGGGTATGCCCAAATAGAAGGTATTGACTATGATGACACCTTTGCGCCCGTTGCTCGTCTTGAAGCTATTCGTCTCTTGCTTGCTTATGCATATTTCCATAACTTCAAGCTTTATCAAATGGATGTGAAAAGTGCATTTCTTAATGGTCCCTTTAAAGAGGTTGCATATGTAGATCAACCCCCGGGTTTCAAAAACACACGCTATCCCAACCATGTGTATCTACTCCATAAGGCTCTCTACAGACTAAAGCAAGCTCCTCGTGCTTGGTATGAGCACCTTAGGGATTTTCTACTTATGGATGGGTTTAGCGTGGGTAAGGTCGATTCCACCCTTTTCACCAAACAGGTTAAAGGAGGTGGCTTATTTATTGTTCAAATATATGTTGATGATATTATCTTTGGTGGAACTAACGAATCTCATAACAAAGCTTTTGCCGAGTTGATGACTATGAACTTTAGGATGTCCATGATGGGGGAGTTGAAGTTCTTTCTAGGCTTCATCATAAAGCAACTTCCTCATGGCACTTTCATCTCTCAAGAGAAGTACATTAAGGATATGCTCAATAAGTTCGAGATGGCCAAGGCTAATCCCATGAAGACTCCCATGCCACTAAATGGACAACTTGGCCTGGAGTTGGTGAGAAGGACGTGGATCAAAAGGTATATCGTTCTATGATTGGTTCCTTGCTCTACCTTTGTGCCTCTAGGACATATATGATGTTAAGTATTGGAATGTGTGCTCGTTTTCAATCCGCTCCCAAGGAGTGCCACTTGATGGCGGTCAAACGGATTTTTAGGTACCTTGTTCTCACTCCTACTCTCGGGCTTTGGTATCCAAAGGGGTCAACCTTTGAGCTTGTTGGCTATTCGGATGCCGATTGGGCAGGTGATAAGGTTGACCGGAAATCAACCTCCAGGGCTTGCCATTTTATTGGCCGGTCGTTGGTGAGTTGGTCTTCCAAGAAACAAAACTCCACAGCCCTATCCACCGCCGAAGCCGAATACATATCCGCGGCATCTTGTTGTGCTCAATTGTTATGGATGAGGCAAACCTTGAAAGACTATGGTGTGTCTCTTGGTACGGTGCCTCTTCTATGTGATAATTAAAGCGCAATAAATATCGCCAACAATCCCGTCCAACATTGCCGCACCAAACATATTGACATTCTCCACCACTTCCTATGTGACCATGTCGCAAATGGTGATATCAATCTCACTCATGTGGGTACGATGTTCCAATTGGCCGATATCTTCATCAAGCCTTTGGATGAAGCCCGGTTTGTCATGTTGAGGCGAGAACTCGGTATCCTATATCCCCAAAACTTGGATTGATTTGCTTCTTGCACTATATTCTTGCTCTTAGCATGCTATGTAGACTAGTTGCGCAGCACATGTAGGGATGGTCATCTTACCATATCTTGGTTTGATGCTTACCTATGTGTGCAACATAAATTGATCTTGTGTCATGATATGGGTCCAAGCATCTATCTTTGAGGCGCCATGACATGTGTTCTTAAACATAGGGGGAGAAATCCTCCGCCAAATGGTCGATTTTGTGTATTGGGTGCATTGTTGATTCAAGCTAAATCCTTTGTCCATGGTCTCTCTTCGCTTTTGTTTTTTCACGACCTTGCCTTATGGACAGTGCTCTCTCTCTGGTCTTCACTTGGATCTTGTGTATATGCTCATATGATTCCTCACAATTTTTCATCTCCAAATCATCAACAAACTTGTTTCGCTGTCTTCAGAAATTTTTCGGCAAAATTCCTGTTCGACCGGCCTGACGACCGAAAATTCCGGCGACCGCCAAAAATTCCGGCAGCAGACTGAAAACCCTTTCAGAACATGTTTTTGGTTCTCTGCTGAAAATTGCTGTCGCCACCGGAATTTTTGGTCCCCAGGTCGGTTCGCCGATGTTCTCGCCAGAATTTCCGGCGTGGGCACCGGTCCTACCGAACTTATTCCCGATTTTTTTGAAGAGGGTATTTATAGCCCGCGCGTGGGGCAGTTCCTTCCTCTTCCTTTCTTTCTTCCCCACGCCATCCCCTCCTCCATGGACGTCGCCCCAAGCTTCCCCACCCCCCCATAGGCCCTTCCCTCCACCCAAAACCCTCCCCTCTCCACCAAGTTGTAGATCGGGCCTCTACAAGTCTTTTCACCGAAGGTTTGCTCTCTCCTTGCACACATTGGGAGATCGGAGAGTGCTTCCCCACTTTCTCGTGTGGTGCTTTCTTCGTGCCTATACTTGGAAAGGGAAGGGGCATGGCTTCGTCTTCGCCATCCGAGGGTATTTTTTCTCTTTCCTCTCTTCATTCCCTTATTTTTAGTTTGTGGTGAAACCCTAGCCTTCATGTCTTGTGCTCCCTTAGTTCTCTCTATCCCCCTAGTAGAGTAACTAGGCTAGCATCACCCTAGTTTCACCCACTGTTCTCCGTCGTGTTGTTGTTTGTGCAAGTACTAAGTCTTGGATAGTTTCCCGGTCGATTGCCCAAATTTTTCGGTCCCAGGCCCGGTCGCGCCCGACACCGGCAAAAAGAGGAAGCTCACTATTCAACGGCCTCCTCCTCCTCGCCTCACTCAGCGTCAGCTAGAGAAAGCTGCTATCACAGGGGGTTCTGGATCTGCAAGTGGCCAGAAGAAGAAAGCCTCTGCTGGAAGATCCGCTATGAAAGGCAAGTCCAATCTTGGTCCTACTGAAGAAGAAGTTCCTCCCAACTATAATACTGTCTCGGATATTACTGTGAATAAATGACGGGACTTGAGGAGTCATAATCCGTACCACTTTACCAACCGCACTTATCAAGGGGCTGACAAGATGTTCTGGACTGACACCCAGAAGTGCTTTTGGGATGACTTTTACAATGAGCCAACTCGTATGCGGCAGGGTTTCTTTGTTCCTCCCAGGTATCTCAATGAGGACCACTATGCTCATTACCTCTTCTCCGATTTAGAGCATGTGGATGTGGCCCTGAAGCAGATGGATGTCTTTGCTATTGCTACAATCAAGGTCAAGCTAATGCCCGATATCATTCGCCAGTTCTTCTGCACGGCTTACTTTCACACTGATGATGCTCGCACTGTCACTTGGATGATCGGCAACAAGCCATACTCGGCTTCTTTTGAAGCTTTCTGCCATGCCCTGGGTTACCCTCCTGACAGTGTCTCTGGCTTCTACATTCATTCTGAGAAGGCATTCAGTGACAACCAGCTCCTTTTCTGCTATCCCAGTGATCCCAGCCATCAGCCTCCTAGCTTGTCAGGGATGTACTACTACTACATGGTGCTTGCTCGGTTTTTCCACTACAATCTTGTGAGCAAGGCTGGTGATGTTGTTGATGTCCGCGGTCACCACAAGAACCTGCTGTACTACTGTGAGCCTCGCCGTCTCTGGAAGATCAATGTGTGTGACTTCATCTACAATGAGATTCAGCGGTCCATTGAGAAGCGCATGACTCCCAATTTCTGTCAGTGTGTTCAGCGCCTGATTGAGGCCACCATTCCTGCAGCTGCTCTCCCCAGAGGTCCGCGTGAAGATATGGAGGATTTCATCTTACCTCGTCGAGGCTCTCATGTGGAGCTCCCCCAGATGTTGCCATCTGAGCGTCGGACCAAGCATGCTTATGATCCTCTATCTGCTAATGGCTCGCGCTCTCGTAGGGACCTTCCCCATGCTCTTCCTCGCAAAAAGGGTCTTGGCCGGTTCTTCAACAACTTATGGGATATGTGTCGCTCCTCCTATGATGTTGCCAACCGCAGTTTGGAGCTCAGTCAGGAGAACAGGAGGCAACACAATGCCTTCTTGGTAGAGAGTGGTCGACCAGTGCCATATTTGGGCAATGCTCTAGCTCCTGTTCCTTATGTCAACTTTGATAAGCCCCCGCTGGATGAGGACATGTTTAGGGGTTTTGATCCATCTATGTTCCCCGGGTTTGCCACTTCCAGTTCCTCTCGGCGTCGTGGTACATCTACAGGGGATGACGATGATGAGTGCGAGGACGAAGAGGAGGGTGACGATGAAGAAGCAGAGGAGGAAGAAGCCTATGATGATGACGATGAGGACAACTTCGGTGGCTAGATCGGTCTCTCCGCTCGTTTCTTCCTTTTTGGTCTCGATGCCAAAGGGGTAGAAAGAGTAGAGTTGATTCTTTCATGATTTGCCTCTTGCACAAGTCCTACTTTGCTCGCTTATCTCTCATGGGCTTGTGCTTTTATTTGCTCTATCAAACCATTTGTGTGTGTTTGGACAAACTTGCAGTTCTCTTATTGTACCTGAATTCCCTATCACTATGTGCTAGATCTAATCGTATCATAATATCATTTTTTCACTCTAGCTCGGTTTGTCATCGTTAACCAAAAAGGGGGAGACTGAAAGGGCAAATAGCCCTTATCTAGTATTTTGGTTAACTATGACATCGGAGCTAGAGGATGGACTAATGTTTCTATTAGCTTCTCTACAGGTGAGAATCCGCAGGTTGTTGGTGATAGGTGATGGGTGACCCCCCATTCGTTTCTTTATGAAGAACTGGTGCCATTGTTTATTATTCTCTCTTATTTACTCTTGAGTCAAATAGGAAACACCGCACTATTAAGAGGGGTGATCTCGATGTGCTCTTTGGGGATGTTCTACACCATATATGCCTCTCATCATCCACCCACACACACAACCGTTCGAAGAAAGAGAGAAAACTTCCTTGGAAAATGAGTCAAAAGAGGTTTCTGCGAAATCGGCAGAAGAGCCGGCGCTGTCGCCGGAAATTCTCGGTGTTCGCCGATATGGCTTACTACATAGACTTTCGGTTGTTCGCCAAGAATTTCGGTCGCCGCCGAAAATTCCGGCATGTGGTCCGGTCGACCGAAGCTATCGCCGGAAATTCCGGCGAGCAACTCGGTCCGACCGGACTTATTATCGGTTCTGTCGCAGGAACCCCCAAACGGCTCTTTTTCCCCTCACACTATATAAACCCCTTTCTTCTCCACTGTGAGGTTAGGCATTTGAGCTAACATTTCATTTCTTGAAGCTCTCTCTCTCTCTCGCTCATTGTTGAAACACAAAAGCTTGAGGATGTCCCATTCTACCCAACCAAATCCAAATCCCTTTGGTAGAAAGGAAGAGGAGGTCCCGATCTACGTTTCCACCAAGCCAAAGTTCATTCCCCCTTGAGTTCATCGAGTTAGCTTGTTACTCTTGGGTTTGTGGGAAACCCTAGGCGGCTAGGGTCGCTCGAAGGCATTCGGCTTGTGATTTGCTCCGTGGAAAGTTTGTGAGGGTTTGGAGACTACCTTAAAGTCTACCACGAGTAAGTGAGCTATTCATTTGTGGGATAGGCTCGGAGAAGAAGGTAAGCCTTTGTGGCGCATGAGGAATCCTTCGTGGAACCTCACACCTCTCCAAAGTGACGTAGCCCCCTTCCCAAAGGTGGTGAACACGGGAATACATCTTCGTCTCCGCGTGCTTCGGTTATTCCTTAGCCGATCTCTTGCTTGTGTTGTTTACCTTGTGATAGCATTCGAGCTTGAAGTATCTTGTACATCATCTAGGTTGCCTCACCTAGTTTGCATTTAGGCTCACTTATATTCCACAAAGCCGAAAACTTGCAAAAGATTATAAAGAATTTTGTAGAAACCTATTCACCCCCCCTCTAGGTTAACCATCTTACACTTTCACCGGTAAGTTCTTGTCATTGTAAGTATTTGCATATCATAGAGAACCGCCAACGAGGTACCCCTTGCACATGGTACAGGAGCTATCCCATAACCAAAATGACAAGGCAAGCATACAATGAGCATCTCAACAATCTTCTTATTTACCTTGGGAATATGGTGCTTTTTTCTCTCTTTCCTATTTTCTCAATGTGTCTCTTTTTTTATAAGAAGAATGCTTCATATATGTCACTTTGGTGATGCTGCAAGTTTCCACCATGATTAGGCATGGCTTAGGTTAGCGGCCCAAGCGTTTCTCTAACACAGAATACAAACTCCATGGACTTACAAGTTCCCTTTTTATTTCACACCGGTGACATCCATTGCCAAACGAGCATGATATCAACTGAGTACAAAGTACAAGTGCAATGTTGAAAACATTCCCCGTGACAGCACGGTTCTACTAATTCCAACGTATAAGTGCAAGCATATACATCATAGAAGACACAATGGTTCAAGTTTATTAGGGGCAAATAATATAAAGTGTGACATCAACTTTGTGAGGGCTTTAATCACTAAGTTTTCACGTAACAAAATAGTTTTTAATTGGAAGATAGCTGAAAACAAGAATATACTTGGAATGGTGTAACACACCATGCATAGGAGTTTATAGTGGACACTTTGGAATAACTTGGTTTCTTGGGAGTTGGAAGCATGAGTAGAGCTTACTCATACAAGTGGAGGCTAGAAAAAGACTGGGAGCAACCAACTAAGAGAGCAATAATGGCCATAATCATGCAGTGCAACAAAGCATTACTAATCAAAGCAAAGAGTGGTACTACAAGTCAGGTACTAAATAATCATAGAGGCTAATGGTGACTTGTGAGAGTCATAACATGGTGTGAGCATGTGCCAAGTCAACCCAATCAAAACATCAAAGGAGAATACCACAATACTATGCTTTTGCATGCTAAAACAACACATAATTCTTTCAAGGCACACTAAGCAATCCCAATTGTTTGGAACAAGACATGCTACAGAAATAATCACTAAGCATAAGGTCAAAACAACACCTAGCATGTCATGCTAAAGTATAAGTCACAGTCAATGCAAGATCCTCTTGCACTTCTATAAGCCTGAAACTTTCTACTCTTTTCCAACACCAAACACTTATTTGAAATAACTCACAAAGATAATAATCAATAAATATCAGTGAGCTTGTCTCACAAATCCAAAAAGAAGAACTAAAAAGTTCTAAGCTGAAATCTCAGGAAAACTAAGGCTAACACAGTGCTAGCAAAAGAGAACACTCACAGAACAATAAGAGTGAAAACTAGAGTGTTCTAGGCAATGAAAACAGAGTGTGTGTCTCCAAAAAGGTGTGTTGTGATCAACCAACTTTATTCAAGCAAAATAATCAAACAAAAACCAAAAATAAAAACTAAGACGCTCCAAGAACAACACAACTGTGCATGAAACAATCAAAATGAAGTGTCTAGAAAGACCTGGGATTTTTATTGATGAAGAAGGGGATATCTTGGGCATCCCCAAGCTTTGACGCTTGTACCTCTTGGATATTTCTTGGGGTGACACCGGGGTGGCATCCCTAAGCTTGAGCTTTTTTCCATTCTTCATCTTATTATATCATTCTCCCTCTTCACCTGAAAATTTTCCTTCATACAAAACTTCACACAATCTTCATTAACAACATTAGTGTATTCAAAAGATAATAGACCTTTAGGAAAAGCTTTGGAACAGCAAGACTTTTCACTAAAAACACAAGCTACTATAGTAACTCCTTCAAAAAGCTCAATTCACCTAAAGAGAACTCAAAAAGGAATCAATAAGAAGCAAATGCAAATAATGGCAGAAATCTGTCAAAACAGATCAGCAGGTAGAAACCGATTTTTTCAAAGACCTTATGTTTCTCAAATAAAAAAGTGTTGAAATAACGAAAGTTAGATAACATATTGGGGGATTTGTTCGTAAATTTTCAGCTCAATCTGACTTACAAATAATCCTCACGAATTTTTATGGTGGATGACAGAAATCTATTTCGGGACAGCAACTCCCCAAATCTTACTTCCCTCTCATTAGAGGTCATTCTTGGCACAAAAAGCAAACAAAAAGGATAAGGAGAGGTCATTACTAAAGTAATGACTTCCAAGACTCAAGAAAACTCTTGGGTTTTCTTCCAATAAGTACTTTTCTTTATCGCCTTTAAGTTAGGCTTGATAGTTTGAGAAGATGCTCACATAAGAAATATGAATTAAAGTCAAAGAGAGCATCAAGAAGCAAATTCAAAACACATTTAATTATAACCCACTTCCTATGCATAGGAATCTTGTAAAGAAACAAGTCATGAAAGCACAAAGCACCTAGCATAGGAAAGCAAAACAAGTACAACTTCAAAACTTTCAACATAAAGAGGGGAAACTTAATATTGTTGAGATACATAAAACCATGTTTCCCTCTCTCATAATAACTTTCAGTAGCAACATGAATAAAATTAACAATATAACTATCACATAAAACATTCTTATCATGAGCCACATGCATATAACAATTATTACTCTCCACATAAGCATAGTCATTCTTATTAATTGTAGTGGGAGCAAATTCAACAAAATAGCTATCATTGTTATTCTCATCACCATAATCATCAAATATAGGAGGCATATTGTAATCACAATCAATTTTCTCCTTAATATTAGGTGGACTGAAAATATCATACTCATGATTGTAATCATCATATGTTGGAGGTAAACTATCATCAAAGAAAATTTTCTCCTCTATGCTTGGGGGACTAAACATATCATGCTCATCAAAACCAGATTCCCCAATCTTAGACTTTTCCATAGCATTATCAACAATGGTGTCCAAAGAATTCATACTAATAACATTGCTATTAGCATGCAAGTAAAGCTCCATATGTTTTTTAATTTTCTCTTCAAACACTTCATGTCCTAACTCAAGATAAACACTATAAAGCTCTCTAATTTTTTTGTTGTTTTCCATTAAGTCTGTGAAAACAAGAAACAAAAAGACCAAATTGCAGAATCTAAAGGAAATAACTTCGAGCACTCACACCGGACGATGTGAGTACCGTTTACCTTACCTCCCCGGCAACGACGCTAGAAAAGAGCAGGGCGTGGAGGGAAGGTAAAAGCCCAAAACCTCCCCGATAACAGCGCCAGAAAAGAGCTTGATGTTTACGCACTTCTATTCTCGTAGACAGTTGTTGGGCCTCCAAGTGCAGAGGTTTGTAGAACAGCAGCAAGTTTCCCTTAAGTGGATTACCCAAGGTTTATCAAACTCAGGGAGGAAGTGGTCAAAGGTATTCCCTCTCAAGCAACCCTGCAATCAAGATACAAGAAGTCTCTTGTGTTCCCAACACACCCAATATAGGTGCACTGGTTCGGCGAAGAGATAGTGAAATACAAGTTGTAACGGTGCCAGAAAATAGCTTGACGGTGAGGTAAAGACTAAAGTAAGCAAACATGCAACATATCTAGATGCAAACGGTGTTTCAATGTTTAGAAACAAGGCCTAGGGATCATACTTTCACTAGTGAACACTCTCTCATATAAATATCCTCTCTTCATGATACTACTCTTAACTACTCTCCGGTTGGACACTCTAATCATCGGTAGGGCTGTGATAGCACTCCTCAAAGTCCGCCTTCCCCAATCTAGATAACCCCACACTGTCACCTTGAGCGCTAGATGGTTCCAACAAACACCACAATTTCATAGAGACATCCAACTCCAAATATGACTCATAGCAAATATTAAATCTAGTCGTGCCACACACGGTATGCACGCTGTCACTTTCACACACGTGGGGGAAAGCATAGATCTATTAAAGCACAAAGAGTATTTATGTAGACTCAAACCTAAGTGCCACCATGGCGTGCACGCTGTCACTTTCACACACATGGGGAGAGCAGAGATCTAATGAAGCACTTGAGTAGCAAGGTAGATCTACTTGATTACAAAGCTCATGACCACAACAAGATCATGCATAGAGAGAGCTGAACACATAGCTACCGGTAGAGCCCTTAGCCTCGAGGAAGAACTACTCCCTCCTCATCATGGGAATCAGCAACGGTGATGAAGATGGCGATGGAGATCCATGGAGATAGCTCCGGGGGCACTTCCCCATCCCGGCAGGGTGCCGGAATAGAGACTTTCTGTCCCCCGAATCTCCCTTTCGGTGGCGGTGGCGCTATGGAGGTTTTCGTGGATTTGTTCTGGATGCCCTAGGGTTTTTGGGTCGGAGGCTTCTTATAGGCGCAGGAATCAAGTTCGGTGGGGATCCAGGGGGCCACACCCCCTCCAGCGCCTCTAGGGCTTGCCCGCGCCTAGGAGGGTGCGGCCACCCTGTGGCCCCCCTCCGGCTCTTCTTCGTGGTTCCGTGTTGCTCCGAGAAAAATAATGACTTTGGCTTTTGTCCCGTCCAATTCCGATAATATTGATTTTCTGCCTTTCTGGAACCAAAAACAGAAGAAAACAGGCAACTGGCACTCTGGCATCTTGTTAATAGGTTAGTTACAGAAAAGATATAAAAACACCTCAAAGTTTAGACGAAGCAAAGCAAAGTAGATACAAAACAAGCATGGAGCATCAAAAATTATAGATACGTTTCCGACGTATCAATTGCCTCATGCATACCTTCACCAGCGACAAGAAGGACAACCTGCGGGTGAGCCCACACCAGATTCCGGCGAAGTACTACAAGACCCTCATGCAGTATTTGATTAAGGAAAAGTGGAACGGAAAGTTCCGGATGTTTCCATGAAGATGTTCACGTCCAACCGTCATCTGACTCCGGTAAATATTTCGACTATGCTTTCGCGTTTTGTCAGTTTTTTCCGTTCTTTCTTTCTCTAAATCTATCTTCATCTATGACTTTGTCAGCTTGAGAAACTCCTCGAGTCTGAGCTAGCTCCACTAGATGGCTATCTCTCAGACAATCCGGAGTCAACGGAGGATGATGAGGTGCAAGAAGTTTCCGCCTCCGCCTCCAAGAAGCGTGATATGTCCAAAACGTATCTACTTTCTCGAACACTTTGCTATTATTTCTCCTCTAAACTTATGTGATTTAGATACAACTAACACGTACTGGCGCTGTTTTCAGCAGAATTACCTTGGTGTCTAGTTTTTGTGCAGAAAATCAACTATCAGGAAAAATCCCGGAAAATATGCCCAAAATCTTATTTCACCAGAAGATCCACGAAGCCAGAAGACAAGACGGAGAAGGGGCCTCGGGGGCCCACACCCCTGCCAGGTGTGGGCCCACCTCTAGCCGCGCCTAGGGGGTGCAGCCACCCTAGGCACCCCCTCGGCCTCTCTCTGCGCCTATAAGTTACCTTTCGACCTAAAAATTGGGGGGGGGGTCGATAGTTTTCCAGAAAGAGTTCCGCTACGCCGCCGCCACCAGAAACCAAGATTCGGATCCAGAAACTTCGTTCTGGCACCCTGCCGGGATGGGGAATTTGGAGAGGATCATCGCCATCGTCATCACCAACGCATCTCCATCAACCATCAATGTTTCCCTCATCCATGAGTGAGTAATACCCTGATGTAGGCTTGGGGATGGTAGGGATTGGATGAGTTATATCATGTAATCGAATAAGATTGTTAGGGCATAGTGCCTAGTATCTCTATTAGTGCTATTTGACTTTGTTGCAACTTGTTGTGCTTAATGCTTGTCACTAGGGCCCGAGTGCCATGATCTCAGATCTGAACTTATTATTGAATCATTATGATAGTATTGTTTGTGATCTTATCTACAAGTTGTATACACATATCATTGTCCCGATCCAAAGGCCCCAAAGTGACAATAATTGGGACAACCGGAGGGGATGGCTATGATGTGAGGATCACATGTGTTCACAGAGTGTTAATGCTTTGCTCCGGTGCTCTATTAAAAGGAGCACCTTAATTTCCAGTAGTTCCCTAGAGGCCCTGCTGCCACGGGCTAGCTGGACATAAGATGTTGTGCAAGTTCTCATTGCGAGCACGTATGACTATATTTGGAGCACATGCCTAGGATTATTTAGTACTTGGATGCTTGTTATTATTTATCTGGAATGCCCTAGATCTTGAAGTTACATGTTTAGACTTGTCCATGCAACGCCCGTCCATCCATCCCTATGCCTACTGCACTCGAATCCCACTGTTTACTATTACTGTTACTATTGCTCTTGTTCCACATTTGCTATTGCTTTGCTGTTGCTACTGATAAACTTCTGTGAGCAAGAACTATTTCTAGGTGCAGCTGAATTGACAACTCAGTTGTGAAGGCTTGCAAGTAGTCTTTGGCTCCCCTTGTGTCGAATCAATAAATTGGGTAATACTACCTGCGAAGACTATTGTGATCCCCTACACTTGTGGGTCATCAAAGCGTAAGGCGAAGGAAGTTGTTATCACTGTTGGTAGCCAAGTGCTGCTAGTAGTTAAAAAGTAAGCACCATGTCTTTTTGTTTTCAGTACTTTGCACCTTTCTTTCTTTTCAAAGCATACCTAATATTCGAATTTCCATGCTTCAGAGCTAAAGCAGTTTTGAAGAGTAAGACCAAGCCGGGCAAGCAAATGCGTCAGCAGAGGCTTGTCATCTCCCTGCCATGCCGCCACCAACTCCATCCAGTACTCCATCAGCACCAGAGGCTTCCGCCTCTCCTGATGCTGGCAACATCTTGAGACCAAGAAACTAACAAGGGTGAAGCCGTCAAGGGTAATGATCCCATGGTAATGTCTACAAAGTGGCTGACTCTTCTATCACTGGCCTGAAGAGGAAGAAGAAGGAAGAGATCCTCAGGCTGGCTTAGTCCAGCCTTGAGAAGCAAATCCTTACCACAGAGGCAGCAAGCCAGGAGCAGGAGGATGTCAAGCTGGTTAGCCTCCTGGACCAAATTTTGGGCTGGGATGCTAAGATAGAGTTTGGCGAACTTCCAGCGACGGATGTTCCCTCCCTCTCCCTTGCTGAGAAAGTGTTTCACAGCACTAAACTCGGATTTGAGAAGTTGCACTTCGAACACATTCTAAGTTTCCGATTCTTATTTGCATTTACTTTACTATCATATCCTCTATCACCAAAGAATAAAGCCGGATAAACATCGTTGGATCCGAGTTGATGCTTTTAGGTTGAAAAAGAACGATGTAATGTAGCCCCCAAGGCTCGTGATGTATTTTTACTTAGTTAAATTTGCAGCCCGAGTCTTAGTAGCTGTCTGACAGTATTCCATCTCTAAACTTACAGAAAATAACATCTTCCAACCAAGAATTTCTCAATAATATTTGTAACAAGCGCAAGGGAATCAAAGCCCCGCGTCTTGAGAATTAAAAGTTGCAAGTTGAAAAAGCTGAAGCAGAAGGTAAACTTTTCCGACTTCCTCTTTGTCAGTTAGCTATTATCTTAGTCAAACTTGTTCTGTCCGACTGATATTTTTCCCTTTGAAGAACTGTTGTGCGAGTCCAGCAAGATGGTGGAGCAATCCGAGAACTACAAGGTCTTGGAAGTGGAGAATGCTGAGCTCTGGGACAAGCTTGATAAGCTCACTATTGAGTCGGAGAATTCTGTAGCTGCTGTCCTAGAGTCAAGCAACCATGATACCTTCAGGCTCGAGAAGCTGTTGTCCCTCCGAGAATAACAATTGGATGATCTTCGGAAGGATTTTTATATCCAGAGGGTCTAGCCCAGGCCACAGAGAATGAGCTGAACAGCCTTTGCGAGGAGTGTGTCTAGTGGGATTATTCTGTGCTAGGTAAGATTTCCGACTTACTTTATTCGATTGGTTTTTCAAATTTCTTTTTGAGTCAAATTTTGACTTTTGGTTCTTTCCCAGCCCCCCTGAATCTTTCCGACTCTCCTACCTCTGATCCTCGCCTCGAGAGCATCAAGCTCGTCGGATATGTGTTGTTCGGCTTCCGCCAAACTCTTGAAGATGTTGGCTAGACGGTCAAACTTTCCGACTTGCACAAGATGTCAGTGCAAGAAGTGAGGGACAAGTCCAAGGAGATTCCTAAGATTATCGAGGACTGGAAGATCTCCTACGCTTGGAATGTTGCGCAGACTGCTCTTACCATGGTGATGAGCCACCATAGCGAGATGTAAATCTGGCATGTCACCAAAGGTATCACCGAGGAGGACGATGAGGGTAACCCATAGCATCAAGGCTATCCAAGACTCCTGTGCAGGTTATGCTTGCCGTGTGGCGGAGATGACCAACTACACGACGTTGTTCTTCGGATCCATCAGTGTGCCTCCTTCGCCTCAAGAGCCAGAAGACAGCCTTGCTGAAGCAGCTTCCGAGTCTGAGATTCAGGGCGACAATGTTGTCGATTCCAGCACTCCACCTTCTTCATCACCACCACCTGGATCTGCAGCATAAACAGTTTTTATGCATTATTCTAAACTTTTGGGCAATGCAATGATGGAAACAATATTTTTATTTGTGCTGGTCTGTAAAAACTTAATGCTTTTACTATCGTAGCACTTTTACTTGTATATATTTTATGTATGTGCTTGAAAAAAATCTGAAGCACTAGTTTTTATGCCTATACTTGTCGTTTTATCTGGCTCTCTGCCTCGTCCCCTTCATGAGCCGGCCAACCTTTAGCACGGAAACTTTGCCGAGCAACGGAGCACAATTGCTAAACCAATTTAAACTCAGAAACAAAGCCGGCTTCCAGTACCAACAATTCATTACTCGGAAAATACCCGCGTCTAAGCAATCAGATAAAAAATCAAAGTATAAATAATAAATTGAATTTTTTACCCTAAGGTAACAATTTTTAGATATTCAAAAATCATAACCAGAATGAACATGAGCACAGAGTACTTTCAAGCATTCTGGGATTTTAGAAAATGACATGCTCTTTTGGAAATAAGATGGCAAAAAACTTCTCAAAGATAATATATGAGGAAACCAATACTTTATTTCACTTTGAACATGTACATATATGATTACAAGGAAATATAACTAAGAATAGAAGGGACATAGCTGTGCAATATTCCATGGACGGTCTATTTCATCCGGGTCTGTGCTACCGCCAGCTCTCTTTCTCTTCCAAGTATCCGGTCTTTCCTTGACTGATCTCATATCGGTTAAATAATACGACCCATTATGCAGAACTCTGCTAATCATAAAAGTTCCTTTCCAATTCTAGGAAAGTTTGTGCTTTCTTTTTTGCACAAGTCGGAGAACCAAATCGCCTTTCCTAAAATAACGGTTTTGAACTCTCTAACTATGGTACTTGAGTAACTTCTGCTGATAGGTTGTAGATCTCTGTTCAGCAACGACGCATACTTCTTCGATTATATCGAGATCATCTTGTCGAGAAACTTCTGCATCTTCTTCGATATACGCTTTGACTCGTGGAGACTGATGAATTAGATCACTTGGAAGAACTGCTTCTGCACCATAGACTAAGAAGAAAGGAGTATACCCGGTTGATCTGTTAGAATTTGTACGTAAGCTCCATATCACACATGGTAATTCTTCCGCCCAAGCCCCCGCGACCCGAGGAAGAGGTGCCTCGAGACGAGGTTTGAGTCCTTGCAAAATAAGACCGTTAGTTCTTTTGACTTGTCCATTAGCTTGTGGATGTGCGACTGATGCAATATCGAGTCGGATCCCTTGTTCTTCCTAGAATTCGGCAAGTTATTCCATGAAAAATTGCCCCTGTTGTCAGTAATTATACTGTGTGGATATCCGAATCGGATGATCATGTCCTCAACGAACTTTCTGGCTATGGCTCCATCGCAACTTGTTACAGGTTTAGCCTCAATCCACTTTGTAAATTTATCCACCATCACTAGTAGGTGAGTAAATCCACATTTTGTCGTGCGAAACGACCCTACCATATCAAGCCACCAGACCGCAAATGGCCATGTAATACGAATTATTCGCAGTTGTTCAGCCGGAATGTGTGCCTGATGGGCGTACTTTTGGCAGACTCTGCATGTTTTGACCAGTTTATCGGCATCCGACTTAGATGTAAGCCAAAAGAATCTGTGCCGAAAAGCTTTTGCCACTAAGGATCTGGTTGCAGCATGGTGACCACACTCGCCTTCGTGGATTTCTCGCAAGGTTTCCACTCCTTTCTTCTGAAGAAATACATTGCTGGAAAATGTCAGAAACACTCCGCTTATATAGCTTACCATTTATTATAGTATAGGCTTTTGCTCGTTGGACGATCTGCCGGCTCAAGACTTCGTCTTCGGATAATTTTCCGTCTATCAGGAAATCTAGATAGGATTTTGTCCAGCTGGTAATTACATCCAGAACTGCTATTAAAGGTGAGTCGGATTTCGTCGGATAGTCCTCATCAACTCCGACTATGGAGGGGACCATTAAATGCTCTAGAAAAGTGTCATACGCAGAGACGGAGACAAGGGGGGACGAGGGGGGGGGGGGCTTAGCCACCCCCATGGTTTGAATTTTGTGAAGAACTCTACTCACTAAAGCTCCAATTTATTATTGATTTATCCAAGCCCCCCTATGCCAATTTTGCCCCCCTCAAGTTGAGAAGCTGGCTCCATCCCTGACCATACGGTACTTGTTTCTGCGTAGAGCCTATCCTTGATAGAGCATCTGCTTCCCATTTTATGCTCGAGGATGTGTTGAAACTTAAAACCCTCGAACGATTTAGATAGTTCATCCACAACGGCTTTGTACGCTGCCATGTGCTTGTTTGCGTTGCAGATGTCGGATACTTGCCGAGCAACTAAATCCGAGTCTCCGTAACACATGAGTCTTGTTATGCGAATGTTTTTGGCCATGCGTATTCCATGCAACAATGCTTCATACTCGGCAATATTGTTGGTTGCCGTAAAGTGTATTTGCTACACATAGAACAACTTATCTCCTAGGGGTGATTTGAGCACCACGCCATCCCTTGAGCCTCCTCGTGCTTTTTATCCGTCAAAGTGAAGGGTCCAAAATTCCGAGTCTGGAGGACTTGTGTTTTCTGCCGTCTCTGTCCAATCAACAACAAAGTCGGCAAGTATTTGGGACTTGATTGCTATACGCGGCTTGTACTCAATATCGAAAGTTGCAAGCTCTAATCCCCACTTTGCGACACGTCATGTGGCGTCGCGGTTATTGATTATATCTCGCAGGGGAGCGGTGCTCACCACTGTGATCTTGTGCTCTTGAAAATAGTGGCGTAGCTTTCTAGATGCAAAGAACACTCCATATGCTAGCTTTTGATGGTGTGGATACCGTTGTTTCGACTCTGTCAGGACCTCACTCAGGTAATAAGTTGGACGCTGCACCTTATGCTCGTGGACTTCTTCCTCGCGCTCCACTACTATTACCACACTTATGACCTTGTTGGTCGCTGTGATGTAGAGTAACATAGGCTCCTGAGGTTCTGGCACTGCGAGAACTGGTGGGTTTGAAAGTAGGTCTTTCAAACTTTGTAGGACAGTCTCATCTTCCTGGGTCTAGACAAACTTGTCGGTTTTATTCAAGAGTTTGTATAAAGGTGCGGCTCTTTCGCTGAGCCGGCTGACGAACCGACTCACTGCCGCAATACAACCAGTGAGATGTTGTATGTCCTTTAGGTGAGTCGGCCTGGTGATATTAAGTATAGCTTTGATTTTGTCCCGGCTCACCTCTATGCCTCGCTCAGAGACGATGAAACCTAACAATTTTACGGCTGGAACTCCAAAGAAACACTTCTTAGGATTTAGCATCATGTTGAATTTTCATAGACTAGCAAATGTTTCCTCCAAGTCGGAAATTAAAGTTCCCTTCATTTATGTATACATGGACGTTGCGTCCGATTTGATCGTTGATACAATGTTGCATAGTACATTGATATGTAGCTCCTGCGTTCTTTAAGCAAAAGGCATAGTTTTGTAGCAGAAGGTTTCGAAAGGAGTGACGAAAGATGTCTTAATTTGATCCGACTCTTTCATCGGTATTTGGTGATATCCAGAATATGCGTCGAGAAAACAGAGTAATTCCGACCCTGCCGTTGAGTCGATAACTTGAGCGATTCTTGGCAAAGGTAATGGGTCTTTTGGGCATGCCTTGTTCAAAGCGGTATAATCAACACACATCCTTAAATCAATGGTGTCCTTTTTAGGAAAGATTACATGATTTGCCACCCAATCTGTATGGATGACCACTGTTATGAATCCGGCTAACTCTAGTCGGGCTAATTCCTTGGCTATCTCTTTGCGCTTTTCATCACCAAACCATCGTAAGGACTATTTGACGGGTTTAGCGTCAGGGTACACATTAAGAGAGTGCTCGGCAAGTTCGCTAGGTACTCCGGTCATGTCAGAAGGCTGCCATGCGAAGATGTCACTATTAGCTTTGAGGAACTCGACAAGCACGCTTTCCTATGTGCGATCTAAGCCTACCCCTATGTTCGTCGTCTTGGAGGGATCATCTTCCTTCAGCGACGTTTTATTCATCTCTTCCGATGCATTGAACTGCAAACTTGGCTTCAACACATCATTCTTCCTAGCGGGCATCTCAGACGGGTTGATGGTCTTCTTGATATCCTAGTACTCTTGGGCGTGCAACACGGCTTTGGCGAAGGCAGCAGATCCTTCGTTGCACTCTCGCGCCTTCCTCGGATTTCCCCGGATGGTGATTACGCCCTTTGGACCTGGAAGTTTAATCATATTGTAGATGTAACAGGAACGAGCCATAAACGCCCAGTAAGCCAGACGTCCAAAGATGGCGTGGTAAGCACTTTTGAACGGTACCACCTCAAAAGAGAGTGGCTCGGTATGGTAATTTTCTCGGGTTTCGAATGTCACGTCCAGACTAATCTCACCAATAGAATCCGCATGTCTCCCTGGTGCAATGCCATGGAAAGTTACACTGCTGTAACTCAATTGACTCTCGTGTAGCTTCATGGGGTGGAGCGTCTCGATGTAGAGGATGTTAATGCTGCTCCCATCGTCCATGAGAGTTTTAGAGAACTCATAGCCATCAATAAGAGGATTGACAACTAGATGGTATTTCCCCCGACGATGTGTTTTCCTCGGGTGATCTGAGCGATCAAAGGTGATGGTTACGTCCGACCACTCCAAAAATTGTGGGACAGCCCAAACCGTGGCATTGAGCTCACGGAGAACCGCCTTCTTTTCCTTAGCAGGTTGAGATGCAAGGAAGCAGACGTATGCGTCTTTCTTAGTCGGAAATTCCTTCTTTCCATCCGATTTGGGATCTGCGGCATCCACTTCTTCCATATCGGAATCTTCCTTGGGCTCCTTTCCTTTATCAGAATTTTTCTTTCCTTTTCGTCGCTTGGCTCTGTAGCCAGCGGATTTGTCTTTCTTGATGTCATCATTGAAACGACACTCGGCATTTGTGTGGGTAGATCCTCCGTTACTATGCAAGTGGTGGACACAGGGATTATTGGCAATGTCGGCCCAGGTATAGGTTCTTCCGGGTTGCTGATCTTCTCTGCTCTGGATTCAGGAAGTTCCACGGCCTCTACCCCGGCCGCCTCCACGCCTCCTCGTCCTCCAGATCCAAACGTTGTGTTGATAGCTGCGTTTTCCGGGGCTGGTTTATCTTCTGAGGTGTTCTTGCGCTTCTGAGATTGTTGTTTTGGCTGTTTGTCCACATTGGGATTGTCCAGAATATTCAGCAGCCCTTCTGAATCATCATCGACATCATCATATTTGCTTGTCATCTCTATCATTTCTCCCAAATCTGTGACGTGGTCACACTTCAGTCTGTGACGCAAAAGTCCGACTAAGAGTCCTGCGATGAAAGCTTCTATCACAGTTTGCTCGTTTACTCCTTCGTAGGAGTTCTTCGTGTCAATCCAGCATCCGAGGTAATCCCGGAAAGTTTCTCTGGGTCTTTGCGTGCAATGCTGCAAGTCTCCGACTGTGCAGGGCCCCCTGTATATTCCCTCGAAGTTTGAAAAGAACGCATTATGCATATCATACCAGTTGTGAATTGAATTCTTTGGTAGTTCATTGAGCCACGATCGAGCCGTCTTCCTAAGCATAAGCGGGAGATATCAGACTGCGACCAGGCTGTTTCCTCCTTTGGCGATGCAGCAAGCCTGGAAAAAATCCTGGAGCCAGGTATATGGCCGAGCCGCGTCGTCGTAGGGCTGAATGTGTTTGGCAATACCAAAGTCAATCGGAATTTTGGTCCGACGTATGCGTGGTCCAAAGAACTTGGGTCCCACGTACACATCTTCTTCCTCGTACCGTCGCGCCTCTATGTTTGACTCAATGCGATGACGAGTGTCGTTTGGCGAGAGAGATCTGCGCCTCGGAGGCTCACAGCTTCTGCGCAGCGGAGTCGGATTTCTACTTCTCCTCTCACCATTGTCGCCTCCGTCCCTGCGGCTTCCATGGCTACGCCAGGATCCTTCATGGTTGCTGCCTAGAGGCGAGGGTGGCCCTGGTGGATTATTTTCGGCTAGGTTACGTGATGGTGGTGGTGGAGCCTCATTATGCTGACTCCGATGCCGGGTTTTTCGGGCCCCGTCCCTACTTGGTTTAGGACGATCCGAATCATCTCTTCGTCCCGTGTTACGAGCCGGATGGCTCGGTGGTGGCATCCTTAGCCGATCTTGCTCTTCTCGCTGGCGGCGTGCTTCCGGGTCTTCTCTATAGCGGTTGTTTTGCCGATGATGGTCCTGATGAGGAACCATTGGCCTAATGGCGTCTTCGAACATAGCAGGAATAACTCTTGCCTAGTCATGTGCCGTCTTGCGAGAGTGGCCGTTTGATCCGGTTCTTGAATTCTCTTCTTCCCCACAGGGACGATAGCGTTGATCCGTATCCCCGCGGAGCCTTCCGTCAGTGCTTTGGTCAGCGCTAGTGTGGCAAAATTCAGATTTTGAGGCTAGCTTGCCACTGAATGACACGGCCATTTTCTGCTGCTTTAATCCTGTGTCCAGCAACATGACGCACTGCTGGACCTGCTGTGGCGACGAATTATTGGCGAGGATGGCTCGAGCTGCAGCAGCATTTTCCAACGACGTGCTGTAGACTCGGATCTTCTCTCCAGTTTTTCTGTCGAATAGATCTTTATGGATATCTGGGTTCTTGTTGGCAAGAAACGGACCTCCCCTGTTTTGTTTGGATGTCGCTTGAAATCTGACTGATATTTGGCAGGATCACTGTCTAACTGCTGCCTAAGCTTGACGATGTGCATGGCCTCTTCGAGCATAAACAGACGATGCTTTTCCAGGTCCTCAGCCCTTTTCTCCAGCGCCTCCGGTGTAAGATCCGAAGCCGTAGGGATTGGAATTGTGAGACCATCTCCGTAAATTTCACGTGCACCCTTGGTGACAGCGTGTCCATCCATAGGAGGGTCGATCGGCGTGGTATTAATCGGATCTCCATCCTGATTCTCCATCTCGATCTCTTCATCAACTTTTTCTTCTTTGGTTTCATCGACGTCCGGCTCTGCCAGTGTCGTATTCTTCTTCTTCTTCTTCTTTGACCGACCAGTAGCCTTAACGTGCGTACCAGTGGCAAAGATGTCTTTTGGTCCGGTACCGGGGGATAAAATTTCGTCGGTACTTTTCGTAATGGTTGGCTTGTGGACCTCGGAGGAATCTCTGGTATCCATATCATCCTGCGAGGTGTAGCTTTCATCCATGCTATCATATGGACTAGGAGAAATTTCCGGCTCACCTTGCGTTGGCTTGGAGGCGTGTTCTTGCTTGTACTCCTCCATCTCCTTGTCGAAGTCTCGAAGTTCCTGTGACATTATTGACTCTTGAGGGGAGCCAGGTAAGTTGGTGTTTTCTTCGATTGCGTCTAGTACTGAATTGTTGTCAGCTCCAACATCGACAGAGTCGGATCCAGAGCTTATGTGGTACATGAAACAATGCTTCTTCTTGTTTATGTTCTTGAGGTAGTGGTGCAACTTGGTTTCCGCCTCTGCCATCTCGAAGTTCTCCTTGATGTCGGTGATTGCTTCGTAATCAATGTAGGGGCGTCTCGTTATCTCTGTTATCTTGCTCGTCAAGAGTTCTTTTTTTGCTACGACATCGGCAGGGACGGATCCATAGCGGATGTATTCCTCGTCCGTGTATCCGATCTCGTAAGGGAGATCAGATCCGGATTTTTCTTCCGCCTCTTCTTCCACTATGGGAGTGGGCTGGGTGGGTTCGATTTTCTCCAGAATCTTGAACTCTTCCGCTTCTGCAGACAAAGTAGATCCAGATTTTTCTTCCACCATGGTCATCACCTCAAGGGTGGGCTGGGCGGGTTCAGCGAAACCGAGATAAATATCGATCTCACCGATAGACATGATCATGTAGGTCGTCACGGGTTTTGAAGTGGGAATCCAAGTCTCGTCGAGAAGGACGAGAGGGACATCACTGGCGTAGACCACGCGACCCATGGAGATAGTTTCGCCAATTCCTGCACACGTAGATTCCTCCTGGAACGAATCTCCAAAGGTCACCTGCCCCACGGTGGGCGCCAACTGTCGTCGGATTATCGACAAGTACGCCATAGGGGGTCCTAGTGGCGTTCGAAAGATGGGGCGTGAGACGTCGGATGTTCCAGGAGCGGTGAGCACAAGTTTACCCAGGTTCAGAGCCAACTGCGGTGATCGGATCCTACTCCTGCTAGCAACCCAGTAATATATCGGCGTAAGCCGGATGTTACAGCGGATTACAAGAGAGGTTCGCCTGTGTGAGTTGTGATTGTGGTAGTAAGATTGGTTGTGCCCTAAAGGCTCTCATAGGGCCGGTTTATATAGTCACCGAGACCTAGGGGGTTACAGGAGAGACCTATCCGGCTACGTTATAGAGTCGGTAACTAGATACAGCTTGGACTACAAGTAATACTATAGGCCTAAGTCGGTAACTCTTCTGGGCCTTGTCGTAGCTGGAACTGGCTCCTCCTCTTTCTCTGTCTAGGCCACCCGTGAAGCAAAGATCTAACCCATTGGTGGGCCATCCTGGTCAGCGAGTCCTGTGGGTATACCCGGAAAGTATATCCCCAACACCTAATCCTTCGACCATGAGATCATGTCAATCACTGTCACCGGATGAGTACTTTGATGACATCAAACGCCACTTCCGTAACTAGATGGTTATAAAGGTGGCATTATGTATTCTAAAAGTATGTGTTGAAGCGCATGGATCAAGAGTGAGATTTGTCATGTGACTAGGTCACAAGGGATGCCATATCACGGAACGAGTGTAACACCCCTGGTCATTCCGGACTAACGACTGTCACTTCTGGCAGCTAATAGGATCTCTAGATTAACCCCACAGACCAACACTAGTCTTTTCTGCACTTTGTCCTCAGTCATGCGCACCCGATACCCACTTCCCGGTCGGTCACCCATCCTAGAATTGCTCCAGGCCAAACACGCTTAACCTTAGAGTTCTTTTCGAATGAGCTTCCAGAAAAGAAGTTGCAACTTGTTGGTATGAGTTTCCTATCAATCCTATTGAGCCATGCGTCAGGGTCTCACATACAACCACCATTAGAAGATCGACGTCCTCATCGATCAACCACAAGCCAGGAACGTCCCCTCTTGGCATACGTATGTGCGTCCAGTGCCGGCACATGTGCCATGATGTGTCCACTCCGGGCCACAAGCGCCATGCGTCACATGTCCGCCACTGACTTGCACACGCCCGTGTAACCGCGAGGGTCGGCTCTGATACCACTTGTAACACCCCCGGTCACTCTGGACCGACGGCTGTCACTTCTGGAAGCTCAATAGGATCTCTAGATTAACCCCACAGACCAACACTGGTCTTTTCTGTGCACTTTGTCCTCACTCATGCGCACCCGGTACCCACTTCCTGGTCGGTCACCCATCCTAGAATTGCTCTAGGCCAAGCACGCTTAACCTTAGAGTTCTTTTCGAATGAGCTTCCGGAGAAGAAGTTGCAACTTGTTGGTATGGGTTTCCTATCAATCCTATTGAGCCATGCGTCAGGGTCTCACAACGAGTAAAGAGTACTTATTGGTAACGAGGTTCAACTAGGTATGGAGATACCAATGATCGAACCTCGGATAAGTAAAGTATCGCGTGACAAAAGGGAATTGGTTTCGTATGTTAATGGTTCATTTGATCATGAAGTCATCATTGAATATGTGGGAGCCACTATGGATCTCCACGTCCCGCTATTGGTTATTGATCGAAGAGGTGTCTCGATCATGTCTGCATAATTCACGAACCGTAGGGTGACACACTTAAGGAATCAATGTTGTTTAACTAGATATGGAATATGAGTTGGAGACTGAATGTTGTTCGGAGTCTCAGATTGGAATAAGATTCAGATAAGGAAAGTAATTTTCCGGGGTTCGGAAATGTTTTCAGTGTTTTGACCGGAAGTTTCTAGAATGCTTAGTGGGTCCACCACCCTAGGAGGGGACACTTGGGCTGAGGCATGCCGCGGGGGAACACAAGGTCCAGCCGCACCAAAGCCCAAGGGGGAAAATCTGGCTACCAAAGAATTGGGGTAAAACCCTAGTTTGAAAATTCAAACTCTGGTTTGGAAAGGAAGGGAAAGCTTGGAGGGGAAGTTTCCAACTCTCCCTCTTGGCCGAGTTGGGGAAGTTTTCAGCCAAGGGCTGGGAACCTCTTGACCGCACCTCCACCTCCATATAAGGAGGGGTGGGGGCGCACCCCCCTTGTGCCTTGCCCCTTCACCTCTAGTCCCTGGCGCCTCAAATCTAGTCGCCACCTCCCTCCTCCCTCCTCCATCGCCCTGCTCCGGCTTAGGCGAAGCCCTGCAGGGATTCTCCTCCACCACCACCACCACATTGTCGTGCTGCTAGGATTCTGAGAGGATCTACTACCTCTGCTTCCCGCTGGAACGGGGAGAGGAAGATATTCATCGACTCCATATGTGTGACCGAGTGAGGAAGCGCTGCCGGAATGCGGCGCCTGAAGGATCGTCTACATGATCTTGAGATCGGCAAGTGATCGACTATATCAACCACAAGATCTGATCTCGTTAAACGCTTTGGATCTATGAGGGTTAGTTCTTTACAATCTCGTTGTACCGATCTTGTAGATTAGATCTTGGCTTTGCCATAGATTGGATCTTGGTTTTATGCGTTCTTGCGATAGAATTTTTTTATTTTTCATGCAACAAACCGTACACTGCAACCAGCGACGACAGCACATCATAGAGGAGATGGCGGTGGGAAAGTGCCATGTCGACCTCGGTGAGCCGCATGGTGCTGCGCACACAAGCAGGAGGACGGTGACGCACGAGATGTGTATGTACGTGTGCTAGGTTGAGTAGGAATTAGTTGTAGAGGAGTGTTGGAGCTTCGTTCTACATCCGTCTGCTGGCGGCTGCAACCTAACCCTAGGATACGGAGAAATTCATAGGGAAAGGCACGATGGAATCACGGAGAAAAATCGTGGAGTAGTGCGGCAGTGCGAAAAGAGGGGCAGATTACGCTTTAACGGAACACGTATTTGGCTGAAGATTTGTTCGGTGGAGTAGGTTCCGTCAGATTATTATCGCTAGCTGCACACTTGATGATGTTGGATTAGGCTAATTCTTTTTGAACTGTGGATTAGACCTTTTTTAGGTAGACTAATTCTGGTTGTTAGATGTTATCAGTTGGGATAATCCAATGGTAGCGCTCATATTGGGGACACTTAACGGGGTGTCTCTAGGAAAATAGAGATAAACCTTGACATTCTTTGGGCCAGGCTACACACGGGGCCGGACTTGAGCTTCTTAAATGATCATTCTCAGCCTCAGTCCTTTGTTCCTGGGCTTCATGCTTTGCGCGGCCCAGGTCTCTCGGGTATATATAACCTAAGCATGCCATCGGGAATTGGTGTGGCAAATTAATTCGAGCATTAAACCCACCCCTTGTCTCCGATATGCCGCCCGAGGTCGCCGCCGCCGCCTTCGTCCGCGGCGCTGGTCACTCGACGACGGCGGAGCCCTGGAAGGCCACCGTACGCCCCCCCACTTACATCGGGATCACCTATTCCCCCTCTCATCGCCGCCAATTCCTCTGCGTCCCCTCGCCGCCGCCTCCGGATGCGGCCCTCCGCCGCCGCCACCTCGCCATTTCCAGCCTTCCCTCCCACGACCCCCGATCCCGGCGCTTTCTCTCCGTCGCACCATATTCGGCGGAGATGGCGTTGAGGCGCGAGGGAGGCGCCTACTCCAGCTGGTCCGCGACCTCCCAGCCCGAGATCTACCTTGGTAAGTTATCGGGGGCTCCCTGAAGTTTGAGATTTGGTCGATCCGATCACCGATTTTTGCAACGTTTAATTAGGCTTTAGGTTTCGTTTTATTTGGTGGCTTGGGGTGATGGATTGCGATCGTTTACTTGGTGGGCTAGAGATGATCTGAGACCTAGGTGGCATCTACTGTTGTGTCGAGAGACTTTTATGACATGAGTTCTGTCACTTTTGTTGCATACCACTCCCTTCAATGTCAATTCGTCATAATTCCCTTCACCGTTTCCATTTGAAACTGAGGGAACAAATATTTCTGGGGGAGAATAAACGTTTGAATAAGCTGTGAAAACAACTTATATAACCCAACATTAATCAATACTAGGAGAAACGGTTATGGTTCTCGTAAGCAGGTTAGTGGAAATGGTAAGACTGGACGATAAGACCATTGTTTATTAGCTTTGGAGCTGTTTATGGTTGGCGTTCTCGCTGTCATCTTCATAGGGTGTATCTGTATTGAGAAGTGATGACCTTGGGAAAATGAAATCATTTGTAGATAAACGATTAGCTAGCTATGCTAATTCTTACTCAATTACTCCCTCCGTTTCAAAATATAAGATGTTTTAGGTTTGTGAAGAGAATGTATCTAGACTTGTTTTAGTGTGTAAATTCATTTTAAACATGAGTGAACCTATATACTAAAAATAGTCTAGATACATTTGCTTCACAAAGCTAAAACATCTTATATTTTGAAACGGAGGGAGTAGATAGTTGGTAGGATTACTTTACATAAGCAGTACTAATATATATTTCTACTTGATTACATGGTTGATATGATTGTCTTGCATAAGCTGTACATCATGGACTTCACATTCTGTCTAGTTCAGAGGGTATTATATATAACTTATAAGAGAGAAAATAAGCTATACGCCTCTTGTTCTCTGGATATATCAAGTTCCTTCAAACTTTTGATCACCTTGAAAATGCTCTCGAAAGTGAGAACATGCAAGGAACAGTAGCTTAATTTTCCAAATATGATAGGTAAGCCAAAGGAAACAGTTAGTATGGTTATATCAAGAAGTTACAACAGTATCTGCCAACTAAAGAGGATAGCTGGGATATTGCTGGGGTAATTATACATGGGTACTTAATATTTTATCATGCCAAAACTGTCCATGCATTACATAAGTTTGCAGTATCACATGCAATATTTCTGGTGATAGGAGATAGTAAAATAACCATTTTCATACAGGCTCCCTGTTTGACCAGTATGGGTTTTAATTTTTTTGCAATTGGGCTAGCTTGACCTGCTTTCTTGCTGGTGCAGATAAAATTTTGGTGGTTGCTGCAAGAAAGAATGTTTGGAATTCGTGTCATTTGCTATGTTCGTATAATCGTATATGTGTATTAGTCTAAGAGCATCTGCATCAGTGGCGCTATTATAGCGTAGCGCTAAATAAACCACTAATATACCGCGCCAACGCGTGCGCGCGCTCCTCCAGCGGGAGCGGGAAAATAGTGCGGGCATTGAATATTTTGCCGTGCGCGGGCGTTTGCACTATCAGAAGTGCCAAATATCGCGTCCCAACTGAAGTGCGTGCTATATGTGGTGCCGATCACGCCACCGACAGCCTGCTTAGAAATTTTCCCTCCACATTGACACTTTTACTCCCACTCCCTCGCGCGCGACGCTCGTTCCCCTTCCCTTCCAGCGCCACCATGCTGCCTCGCCGCCGCAGCGCGTCTGGTTTCCGGGGTGTGTGCCCGTGCCCCAACGGGACGTTCTACGCCGAGCTCCACGGCGCCGGCTTACGGCTCGTCCTCGGCACGTACAACTCGCCGGAGGAGGCCGCACGCGCGTTCGACTCGGCGGCGTGGCGCCTCGGCCGCCCGTGGCGCGAACTTCCCCGAGACCGAGTCACTAGAAGAGGCCGATGTGAGACCCTGACGCATGGCTTAATAGGATTGATAGGAGATCCATATCTACAAGTTGCAACTTTTTTTCCGAAAGCTCATCTGAAAAGAACTCTAAGGTTAAGCGTGCTTGGCCTAGAGCAATTTGAGGATGGGTGACCGACTGGAAGTGGGTACCAGGTGCGCACGAGTGAGGACAAAGTGTGGAGAATAGACTAGCGTTGGTCCGTGGGGCTAGTCTAGAGATCCCAGTAAGCTGCCAGGAGTGACAGCCGGGCACGGAGAGTCCTGGGTGTTTTAGCCGAGTTCCTCGCGCCTGCGCCAGTCCTTGTTACCGAGGAGCAACGACGCTGCCACCGGCAGACACAGCGGCGCCTCCTCATCGCCGAGCGCGACGAGGCCACCACAACCATCTCGGATGACGACCCGAGGTGGACGACCTCTGGACGGACTCTGATGACACCACCACCTCAGAGGATGAAGAGTAGATTAGGTTTAATTTCTGTTTTAGGTGCACGTGTTCGTCCGATGTAATATATGTTCGTCCAAATTGTTTTATATGCTATTTCTAGATCTTGTTTGGTTTGCAAATGTGCGTGCGCGTGGTTTTGGGCGCGCTGAAATCGCGCGCCTGCGGAGGGGATGTTTCAGCGCTCTATTTTGCTGTGCCATTTGCCGCCTCTGGCGAAGGTCACGCTGTCGCCGCGCGCTGCATCCAACTTTTACAGCACCGGAATATCCAGCGACTGGTGGAGATGCTCTAATTTAGTTAGCATCTATTTCGGATGCTTACGTGGCAAGGTGGAATCTTTTACCAAGGTGGGAGTAATTCCTTAGTAGCTTTCCTTTTTTCATGGGTCACACTACAGAGAATAAATGGGTTTTAAGTGTATGTCATAACTCATAACTGTAATCAGCCGTATCACCATGGAGATGAGATGTACCTTTTCTTAGCTGATATAGCAGTTGGTTCTGAATTCATTCTTTTATTGCTCTCCGTTGTGGAGCTTGTGTTCTTGTATAGGAAAATTTACATTGTGAGATAATATGTTTGCAGAAAATTTGTGAAATCAGCTGCGCTGGTTGTACTTGCTTATACCTCTCATAAATCATAATGGATTTCCATGACGTCCTTGGTGTAGCTTTAGGGTTTCAGTTATATCCTGGTGGTTTTGGCACATCCTCAAATAGATTAGCCAGTGCAGTACAAATATATAAATAAGATAGCTGCCATATGCCCTAAAGTTGGTAAAGAAACATTCAAAAAAGGGGAAGTGAGGCAACAGTCCCTATATGGCATTTGTTTTGAGCATTATCTCTTGCAAATAAAGCAATTGATGACCCATATCATAATTCCGAAAATAAAATAGACATGAGTAGATCACACATCTTTGGCAAGAAATATATGATGTTCAAAATCCATAGTTTCAAAACGAAAAATACAGTTAATCGAGTAATTAGTCTTGGTCAATTCCCATAACTACGGTCAACACAAAATCATATATGTAGATACATGCATGTTTCAAAATTAAAGCCAATCGGAATAGTTAAAAATTTGGTTGTATTAACTAGATAAGGTGAAACAAGACATCTCTAATACGTACATATATATCTGAAAAAGAAGTTGTTTACCTTATTTTTTGCATGCTCTGTGTCTGTTCCATATGAGTCGGTGTTCTTGTATTATGGCTGAGGGTGTAGGAAATTGGTAACCTCCCGCTAAAGAATCCCAAAACATGCATGAATTTGGTTGAGCCCATTATTATACGTGATTGTGCCCTGCTTTTCCCAACACCTAGTTCACCACCTGTGTCACAACGACATTATGAACAGCATTGTCCAGTAATTTATTTAGACTAAAGTTCAGATGGATAACTGTAGATTATGTTAGGTTTTGTTGTCAACACGAAGATCTTTGGAAAGGATCAATTCTGTGAGCCTATAGTATTGCAGTTGTGTTCTCAGATATATAGATTGTTTATGTTCCCATCTTTCTCTATTTTCTTTCATGAACTCTGATGTTTTTTTCTGATTTGGTTGATTATTGGTAGTGCACTTCCTTCCAGTTCATGCTGGTTGAAAGATGCAGAATATGCAGATTTTACAAGAATCATAGTTTTAGTTTTTCTGGTTTGTGCAAGTTCAGTAATAAGTAAAAAGTAACACTATACATGATTGCTGTACTGCATAATATCCTATATCCTATAGTATTGTTGCTGAGTGATGATTAGTAACAAAAACATAGATAAATATGTGCATCTGTTTTTCTAATAATAGTTAGTTAGTAGCTCTTGGATAATTGATACTTCCCTTTTCTTGCTATTAATAACTTAGACCAACTTGAGGATATTACCAATATGCCTACGTTTCTATGCAAGTCTTCAATTTTATAGTTTGTCTGTTTCCTACAATGCAGTTTTTTCATTTGCTATCTTGACAAATTTAATAATGAGGTGCTGGCTGGTACATAGAGAAAGAAATTAGTTTTGGGCTGTTTAATGCTACTGTAGCTTTTTATGTTTAGTACTCCCTCCGTTCCAAAATATAAGACGTTTTAGGTTTATGAAGAAAACGAATCTAGACTTATTTTAGTATGTAGTTCATTTAATTTTGGAATGAATCTACACACTAAAAAAAGTCTAGATTCATTTTCTTCACAAACCTAAAACGTCTTATATTTTGGAACGGAGGGAGTAGTACTATTGTTGGTTCAATGCCTAACCTAGCTTATGTATCACCAATTTATGGTACTCCATCCGATCCATATTACTTGTCATTTAAATGGACGTATCTAGCACTAAAACATGTCTAGATACATCCATTTTAGTGACAAGTAATATGGATCAGAGGGAGTAGCAGTTATCAGTTGATTTTACTTGGTTGTACTACTGTTGCAAGTCACCTCAATCCAAACTATTTATTTTACATGTTGGTATAAATATCAGTGCTGCACTACCCTGCAGTACTGAGCATAAGTCTAAATGTTATCATATTTTAAACAAATAGTAATGTTTCTCTGCAGCAAGTACAATGCACCCGACGAGAAGGAAACAAATATGCCGCGGGAAGAATCCCTCACCATCCCCTGAAACCCCACAATGCTTTTTCTCCATGGTCACCAAATTGTCAAAGAAGCTGACGAAGGAGGTGGTTAGGATGGCAGGTCTCTTGGTGCAGCTTATCAGATATATTAGCACACGGCCTGAAATTGAGAGGGTATGGCTGGGGTCAAATAAGCTGCAAAATGTACTTTGTACGACTGTTCTGAATATCTGCTATGCAGTAGTGTCAGCAATTGATGCTGGTTCTTCAGTTAAGAGTAAGTTAACTATCTGTGATCCATCTCTTGGTCTTTTAAGCTCACTGTTGGCATTGTTACTGTCTTGAGATCCCCTGATAATGTCACTGTTACTAGCCAGTACTCCACCAATTAGCCTCCCCTCTCTTCCACAATATCCCCCAGCTAAATTAAATGTCATATGCTCCCTCCGTCCCAAAATAAGTGACTTGGATTTGTCTAGATTCGAATGTATCCATGTCTCTTATTTTGGGACGGAGGGAGTATATAATCTTCATCTCTCAGAGGTGCACTGAAAGGGGTTTCCCTAGATATCTCACACCAACCTTAGCTCTGATAATCTCTCAGCTTCTGTACAATTACATGTCAATCTCGAACACTTTTTACTAATTAATGACGCTGCTTCACAGATCCCTGGGTGATGTAGCATAGTTTCAGGCAAACCTGTCATCCTCACCCACACAATGTAGAGTTTATACTCCCTCTGTCCTAAAATAAGTGACTTGGGTTTGTCTACATTTGCATGTATCTAGACACATTTTAAGACTAGATACATGTGAATCTAGACAAACCCAAATCACTTATTTTGGGACGGAGGGAGTACTTTGCCATGTAGCTGTTAGTCCAATTATTGCCCCAACAGACCGAAGTAGTTGAATGATTTCATGTCTTCTATTTTCTGCATGTTAGGAAACTTAACCAGGAAGCTATCCTTGAGGTATCCCTTTGCTTGCCATTCCCATCCCCACTGAAATTGTTTACTGAATGCATCCACCAGTTGTTGTGCTGTAACCTCTCCAGAATGTACGGTCACAAGTGCCACTGCTTGTTTTGATTTCTCAGCATCAATTTTTTTGCTAGTCATTGAAGTGAACATTTGTAAATTGTCTGCCCCCTACCAATAAACTGAGCCACAGGTTTCGGTCGCGAAGTAAGAAGGCATTTACCAGAAATATGTGTGTCTTTACCACAATGAACACAGAACAAAACAGCTTTACAGTCCTTAACCCCACGACTTGATGTTAACGAAGTATAATGTTTCTCTGATTGCGCAGGAGGTAAGAATTCAGGACAACAAACATGGTGCGGGAAAAACCCTCCATCACCCCCTGAAACCTGCATTTGCTTAGAGCTCCCTAAACTATCAAAGAAGCTAGCGAAGGAGGTGGTCAGGATGACAGGCCTTTTAACTCAGTGCACTGAGTGGATGAGGATATGGCTGGAGAAGAAAAAGGTGCACCGCAAAATTTGTTTGATCATTCTTGACGTTTGTTCTCGGGTGGAGTTAGCAACACGTGAGCGTCCTCCAACAGCACATTCAACAACTCCAACTCCTTCAAAAACGGTTCTTACGTCATCAACTCCAACTCCTTCAAAAATTGTTCATTCTTCATCAACTCCTTCAAGCACTGTCGGTCCTTCAAGCACTGAGCATGCTTCAACAACTGAACGTTCTCCAATTCATGGTAATTTTATCTACATCTTTCATCTGATCAACTGTCATTTCCAGCCTGCTGCTAGCTGCTTTAATGCTTTTACTACCTCTTTTGGAGGAATATATATGCAATTACTGGAAAACATCTTTTCAGCCTTTCTCTGCTAACAGTCAGATTACAGTTTTTGTTGGGATGTATATATAAGAAGTCTGTATATATTTCCTTGCATAAAGACGTTTGGTTTCATGTTAATAGTGGGTGGCTGATTACTAGCTATCAGGGTTAATTTCCACAGTAATACGGATATAAAAGTGAATCTGGGAACAAAATAACTAACACCTGATAAAGCATAGAGAATGAAGAAGTAGAATGCCCACAGATGGTCAAGAAGTGTAACTAAAAATAAGAAAAGTTCAAATATAGCACATTGATCTATGGTACGCACATCTCATGAGCTATCCCATCTTTCTACCGCCAGAGCAACTTTTTAAGGTTCCTTTTTCCCCCTTGGAACAAAACTGTGAAGTAGTGTTCTATTTCTAGCTAGCGCTGTGTAAATATATAGTTCTTTCTAAGAGATCTTGTTCAGTATGTTATCATAATCAAAGGTTAAAGTGTATTTGGAGTGAACAAATGTCATGAAGCAATTCGATTGATGCATGCAGGCATCAGTTAGTATTTGTATGTTCCAATGGCACCAGTTGATATCATGAAGCCAACTTAAAGATAGTATATGATGGGTACTCATCTTAATTAGAGGTTAAATTACCAGCTTCTGTTTACGTAACTAGGATTACCGCAAGAAATGGTTCAACAGAATTTGAATGCTAAATGTAGAATGGGACTTGCTTTCATATTTAATCCGCCTCGACTGAAACCATCTAACCTTTTGGGGAATAGTTATTGTTTTCGTTAGAGTTAAAACCTGGGAAGGACCATGTTGCTGCCAAAGATTAGTAAAATAGCCATATTGTTTCAAATTTGAAATACTGATATTAGAATTTGGAAACATTACCTACATATTTAACCCAAGGTTCAGATAAGATTGAAATACTAGGCGAGCATGTTGTGCTAGAAATAGCTAACGTTGTGCTCTTTTATAGAAGGGCCATTGTGTGAAATGTATTTTGTATAAAAGGAAATGTTGTGTCTGAGGTTTCAACAATGACAATTGTAGTCAATATTTTTCTCTTTTATTGTGCAGCAAGTTCTACTGGGTCCAAGTCAAATCGTCAAGCACAATGCCCATTGGACTCGACGATCTCCAAGTCAAATTGTCAAACACGACAGGCCTCGGACTCGATGAGTACTCAACCATCTTCTGAAATGCAGCAACCTCCTAATCTGTGGTCAAAGATTGTGAAGAAGTTAAAGAAAATAGTGAACAAAATCGCAAGGAAACTAAAATGGCTGCTAATGATGCAAAGACTAAGGATGCTAGATCAAGAGTTGAACAGGTTCGCTATGACATATGTCAAGTGCATGTTGGTCTTCTCAATTTGTTTCTTGGCATCAAAGAATATAGCCACCATATCTGAGAAGGCAGTGGCGTGTCAGCTGCTAGCAGTCGAATGCAAGAAAGCAATTTTGAGGTATAACCTACCGGCGAAGCTGATGCTAGCAGCTGCTCTCGCGCGTGACAATGTGGTGAGGGCAGTGGAGGTGTGTATGGAGGCTGAAAAGTCCTACAAGCTGTCCGAGAAGTGTATGCTCGCTTGGGTGAAGGTACAGGAGGCTGAAAAGTCCTACAAGCTGTCCGAGAAGTGTATGCTCGCTTGGGTGAAGGTACAGGAGGCTGTGAAGGTGGCCGAGACACTAGCACAGAGTTGCTCCAACATCGAGAAGATGTTATTGGTAATTGAGAAACTAACCAAGGGTGCGAAGAGTCCGTAGAACCTATCAGTTCACTTCTTTTAATGCAGCAAACTGGTCATGTATTCCTGAAGTGATGTCGCTTTGTCGTAGACTTAGTTTTGGGTTTGGAAACAAACAACTGTTTGATCATTTTGGGCCTGTTGATGCTCCGTAACTGTTATTGTACCTGTTCTGTTACCCGCTACTCCCTCCGTCTCAGAAAACACTAAAAGACTAAGGCCTAGTAACTTCAAAGATACTTTGCTACCAAACGCAGCCTAATACATGTGTCTTGTATTGTTCTGTTACCTGCTACTCCCTCTGTTTCAGAAAACACTAAAAGGCTAATGCATGTGTCTTGTATTTTCAAACGTGTTCTTCTGTTACATTCCAAAATATAATACTCCCCTGTCTCAAAATAGATGGCTTAGATTTGTCAAAATTTAAATAAACCTATATATACTAAATAGTGTCTAGATTCATCTATATTTTGACAAACCTGAGATATTTATTTTTGGGACAAAGGGAGTATATTTTAGTCTTTTTAAAACATACTAGCGGAGCCGGTGACGAGCGGCCGTAAATCTACGCGCTCAAACACACCAGGACGAGCCCGTGGGAGAAGGAGGGGGTTTCCAATCTGCCCTGATTTGGAGTAGATCGACAACAGCAAAGCGTCTGATAAGCACAAGTTCCAGCCCAGTACACGTTGCTTGTAGCCCAATAAAATTTACTGCATGTCTCATTTTATTTAAACACTCTAAGAAAATTGACCAGCTCATTTGTGGAGAACCAGCAAAAAACCCGTACAATGCACCAATATCGTCATGAAACACGACCACATCCAACATGGCTACCACACGAGACACAGACACACAAGGAGACATGCGTCGAGGTTGTCACGGTCGTCATCATCATCACTCCTCCGCGAGCCAGCGCCTCCGACTTCACTGACGACTTCCCAAACTGAGCCTCACAGACGGGACCGGAGCCCATGTCAGGCCATGCCATCGATTGGCCACACGTGCAAGGACAGACAACTCCGACTCACACAACGAGCTTCACTAAGGAATTATGCTGATCTCGTGCCGGCCGAGTACTTTACAGACCACCGGTGTTCGGTCATCGTTGCCACCTGGACACACTTCATCGCATCCCTGACTCCACAACAACACAAAAAAGCAAAAGAACTCATTAGATACGCCGGGAAACCCGACTACCAAAGCTCAGTCGTGACCCATCCTCAGCTCGACGCATCATCTTTGCCAAACTGTACACTTGGACCTTGCGCAACTGCCCGACATCACGCCCTCTTCCTCGAATCCCTAGTCGAAGGCGACTCCAAGACAATGCCCCAAGAAGGAAAGAGACGCAATAGCGCCTCCATCTCCCGATCGAGGATCTAAGGTTTCCCTCTGGACTCAAGGCCACAAGCGGAGGAGTGAGCACCCCTCGACGATGCTTCCAAGAAAGCCCGTGACACCCGCAGGCGTCACCATCGCCAACTTCGGCCATAACAAGAGCAAGGATTTCTCCCGGAATATCTCACAACCTACAATCTGAAATGGCCGCACACGAACCTCCACCATACGCGCTGAAGCCCGCCGACCACCAACCATACCAAAACCAGCTCCGTACCTCTAGGCCGAGCACGCCTGCGCCGCAGCTAGAGCAAGCCGAGCCAAAGATTGACACGAAGACACTAGAATCCTCGCTGCTGTCCACCTTCCCTTACCGCCAACCGAAGTCGACGCCGAGGCCACCATCCCACTCGTCGTCTTCCGTATTACCGAACGAAGCACTACCCAGGCCCGTCGGCCCAATCAACATGCCCAGATCTGGAGCTCCAACTCTGGAGGCCGGCACCTTGCCGTGGAGAGGCCGGAGACGACCAAAGTCCGTCACCGGGAGAGGCCGCAGGGGAGAAGCAGAGCCTCCGCACGGGACCGAAGCCGACCGGATGAGAGGATGCTGCCGTGCCTGATACCATCCACTCCACGGGGGAGCGGAGACCCGCCACGCCGCCGGGAGAGACTAAAGCCGACGAAAATGCCTCTCGTTGAATCTTCCCGAGATGGAGCCGTTGCGCGAGGAGCTAACCCCCGCCGCCGCCCGTTCGAGGCACAGGCTTCGCCCGGCCACATTCTCCGGCAACGGCGGCAAGGAGGGGAGGAGGAGGGGCGGCGCTAGGTCTGGCAGCTAGGGTTTCCCCGTGTCGCCCTGGGAGGAGCGACGCGGGGGCATGCGCTTGTGCGTGATGCAAGTTCATTTCTGAGTTTTTGAGTTGGTTGTCTTTGCTGAGGACGGTTCAGGCGGTCATAAACATCGATAGACACGCGCTAGCATGGAAAAAATCAGACAGTGATAACTGCGTCAGAAAAAAATGATAACGCTGACCGCCGAGCTAGCGCTAAGAGCAAGTACAATAAGTCCTAGTCAGCTGACTATAAGAATTAAACTAGTATTATTTTGTTTAGTTGGATGAGAGAGAAGAGGTGAGAGAAGAGAGGTGAGCTCTCATGCAATAGCCAGCTCTTGCGCGTGCTCCTAGGCACTTTGTGAGTATGTGAGTGGACCATTCACTTATAAAGTAGTACTTTTTAAAAATAACTATTGTACTACTTAACTATAATCTGACTATAGATGACCTTATAGCCAGCAAGCCGACTATATTATTGGAATTGCTCTAACGCGGCACCATAGATGAAGGAAGATGACAGAATTTTAGTGCCGTGTCATTTGTTGTGTGACGCAATATTTTGGGGTGCTAGGTACACATTCAGCGCACAGAAAGTTGATTACATTAACATTAATTAATTTACATTAATCAATTTAGGTCGTTGATCCTATTAAAATCGAAAATTCAAGTTATATCCGTCGTCTCCCGCTGAAGCGTCCGGCCCACGGAGCAGGAACCTCATCCCAGGTGCCCGAGGCCAGCCCGCTGGAGACCTTCTCACCCCCATCGATCTCGGTGTGCGAACCCTGCTGTGGTCGTCTTCGCGTTTGTTAGAGCATCTCCAACGTCTAAAAACAGCGCAACGCTATTCTAATTGTTAATTCACAGCGTGCATACTGTACCTTTTCCAGCAGTAACCTAAAAATAGCGCACGTGATATTTTGCCGTCTGCGCTATCCGAGGCGTCAAAATTTTCCGCGCGCTACAAGCCGCACGGCAGCGCTCGCCAACCGCCACGCGCGCCACTCTGAAATTTCCCCTTCTTCTCCCTCGCGCGCATCCCCTTCTTCCGCTTCCTAGCGCCGCCATGCCGCCTCGCCTCCGCTTCGCCTCGGGTTTCCGCGGGTGTCCATCCGCGCCCCAACGGCCTCTTCTACGAGGTGATCCGCGCCGGCGGCGTCCGCCTCGCGCTCGGCACCTTCGAGCATCCGGAGGAGTCCGCCCGCGGCGCGAGATGAACTTCCTGTAGACCCAGAGTCTCGCGGAGGCGGAGTTTCTCGCGCCGGCGTCCGCGCTCGTGACGCAGGAAGTGCGCCAGCGTCACCACGCGCTTCAACGACGCATCCTCGTCATGGAGGCCGGCGAGTACGCCATGGCGGAGTGGCGCCGACGCTTCCCGCAGGACGTGGTGGCGGAGCGCAACTTCTATGCCCAGCGTAGGGCCGCACGGAGGGCGGAGCACGCGGAGCGACGCCGACGCCTGCAGTTCATCAACGACCAACTGGACATCCAGCAGACGATCTCAGATGACGATCCACGCTGGGACGACTTGTTTCTCTCTGAGGTGTCGGAGGACACCTCGTCCGACAGAGTAGTCTAGGGCTTTGTGTTCTACTAGTCTAGCCCTTTGTGTTTATATGTAAATTATCCAATGTTCTATTTTTTGTTCGTCCAAAATCTTTTTATGCAATTTTTAGATCCAAAGTTCTACTAAATTATGTGCGCGCCTGCCGAGAGCATTCTCCATGCTGTATTTTTCTCGCGCCCGTTTACCGCCTCCGAAAAACGCCGCGCTAAAATAGCACGCGCAAACGCTCTAGCACGTGTTGTATCCAGATTTTTGCGCGCTCTATTTTTTGGCATCTGCTAGAGATGTTCTTAGTGTCTATTTAACCAGCTCAGCACTCGACCTACGTTCTGAATGAATCGGCCCGCCAGGCATGCTGGAGAAGCTCTAGAAGTGAGAGCTCATAGGCATATGGTGAATTCTGCAAGCTGTCCGGTGTGTAATGCTGCTGTAGATACATGGCGACACTCCCTACTTGAGTGTGACATGACGACTAGTGTTTGGACACAAATGTTAGATGACCTTATGCTGCCTGTTTTTGGAGAAGAGGTTCAAGAAGCACTGGCTTGCTCTTAGTAATACACTATCCCAGTCACGGTTCATAGAGGTTTTAGTAACTCTTTGGGCCATCTGGTGGGCAAGAATGAAACTGATACATAAGGGTATTCAACAATCACCATTGTCAACTCACCATTTTATTGTAAGATACCTGGCAGAACTGGAACATGCAGGACTAAGATCTGATCCTGCTAAACCACATGGGACAATACGGGCACGTGCCATATGGGAACCACCCCAGGCTGGTATTGCGAAGGTTAATTGCGATGGAACGGTTGTCAGATCAAATTTGAGGGGTGCCATGGCTTGCATCAGCAAAGATACCAATGTAATTTTCTAGGGTGCGTCCTGAAGTGTTAGCTATGGTGTTTGATGGCATAACAGGTTCTAAAGTGTTAGGGCACTTGCAGTTTCAGAAGCGCTGGCTTTGGCCGAGGATATGCACATGAGTAAACTGCTGGTGGTCTCTGATTGCTTAAATGTCATCAAATAGATAAGCGTTAGGAGAAAGATGGGGCAGCAAGTTTTTTAGGCTAAGTTCAGCCATGAACGAAGGGAAGCAAATGGGGAAGCACATCGTCTAGCTCGATCAGCGACTACTTTAGATATTGGTAGGCATGTTTGGTTTGATCCTCCAACTCATTTGGGAATTCTTGTAAACTCTTTGAATAATCAATAAAGCTTCCAGAAGTTCATGCTAAAAAAAGCATAAAACCACCACTTTTCGTGTTAAATTTCGAAAAACCATCACTATTCGTTTGAATCGCAAAAAACCACCATTTTACATTAAGTTTGTTGCAATATGCACTAAACTAGAATTGATCGCCGATTGACACGATTTCTAACAAAGGGACCCAAATGTAAGGCTGACGTGGCAGAAACAAGCTATTTTTTGAGATAAAAATATCTAAATATTTAAAATAAATTAAAATTGACTAAGAATAAAAATAAAACAGATCCCTAGGTCCCGTCCCCGCCGCCTCTCCTCCCACACCATCCCCGATGCCCCTCCTCCCAGGACGTCCCCGTCGCCGCGCCATGGCCGAGGGCAAGGTCTGGCCGGCCCCTCCACCCGTCCCATCCCCTCCTCCTAGCTCGTCCCGCCACGCCATGGCAAGGGCAGCGGCGCGCGGGCGCGAGGTCAGGCACGCGGGGGCAGCCTAAGCACGGGACGGCGACGAGCTCGGTACTGGCGGCAGCCTGAGCACGAGGCGACGATGGCTTGATAAGGGGGCAGTGGCGAGCTCAGCAGAGGGCGGTGTCGAGTTCAGCAGAGGGCGACGACCTTAGCACGGGGCGACGACAAGCTCAGCACGGGGCGGCGGCCTGAGCACGGGGCGGTGGTGGCTTGAGCAGGGGGTAGCGGTGAGCTCAACACAATACGGTGGCGAGTTCAGCAGAGGGCGATGACGAGTTCAGCAGAGGGCGGCAGCGAGCTCAGCATGAGGCGGCGGCCTCAACACGGGGCGGCGAGCTGGTGGCGGTGGCCTGAGCCTGGACCGGCGGCGCCAGAGCTAGAGCCATGACCGATTGGAGCGACGAGGTGGTGGCGGTGGCCTGAACCTGGGCCTCCCCATCCCTACTCCCTTTTCCCTTTTTATTACTTCCTCAGTCCAAAAATATGTCTCAAATTTGTAAAAATTTAGATGAATTTAGACACTATTTAATATATAGATTCATCCAAAATTTAAAAACCTAAGACATCTATTCTAGGACGGAGGGACTATTTCTTTTTAGGATATTTAGATTTTTTAAATTGAGTTGGCATGTGGGACCAAGTCTACCTCAGCAAATTATGCTATGTCAGCCCTGACTAATGAGTCCCATCGGTCAGATTCTCTGTCAATTGTCAATCAATTCTAGTTTAGTGTATATTGCAACAAACTTAACATGAATTGGTGGTCTTTTGCGATTCAAATGAATAGTGGTGGTTTGTCGAAATTTAACACAAAAGGTGGTGATTTTATGCTAAGAGGTTGATGCCGTCTAATGCCGGCTAGAGACCACACTGCGTGAGTACAACGTAGCTCACGGCTTCATCTCCTGGCAAGCGAAGTCCAGTATCAAAGCGGCGGCGACCACCACGCCAGGGTGCTGGCTCGCGATGGCTAGCCGGCTCCGCGGCTGGCTGTGGTTCTCCTGACCTGCGTACAACTCTCCTGTGAAGAACACGAGGACAGCAAAAGCAGCAACAACAGAGCTAGAAGACATGGAGAGCGAGGACCGGCGTTGGCAGCAGCGGTGCATCCAAGCGCTCCTGTTTACCCCAATCGGCAGCAGGTACACTAGTGGAAACGAGACCTTTGGTTGAGGTCTACGAACCGGTGTTAAAAGGGGTATCCATACCAGCGTGGTCCGTGCAGCAAAAATGAGCACCCCACGAACCGGTGTTAAAGGCCCTGCACCAGTGGCCCGCGCAGCCCCCTCCTTTAACACCGGTGTTAAAGGAAGGGGAGGGGGCTATATAACACACCGCAGCCCACACTTCCCTCTTTCATTTTTTCACTCTCTCATTTTGGAGCCTAGCAAGAGGGTGAGAGATGTGCTAGTTTGTGCACAAGAGGTGTTCACTGAAATGCCCGAGAGCTCGAAATAAGTTTTCCCGTTGCTCTTTCCTTCTCGGTCGAGGTCGGCAACTTTATCCTTTCATGTGTCATTGATGTACTATATATAAATGGTCATCTCCCTATTAATTTTTGATATACTATATATTAATGCAGATGAACCAGCAATGGATGTACGGTGACCGACGCACTTCCGAGTACATTACGGGCCTCCAAAATTTCATCGTTGTGGCTAATGCAAACCATGGTCACAATGGTTTTATGTGCTGTCCGTGTGTTCACTATCAGAACAAGAAAGACTACTCAAATACCAGAACCATTCACGCCCACCTGCTTCGATCCGGTTTCATGCCCAGCTATAATTGTTGGACCAAGCACGAAGAAAAAGGGGCTGTGATGGAAGACAACGAAGAAGAAGAGGATGATGACAACTATCATAATATGTATACTAAATATAATGATACTGCAACGGGGATAGATAATAAAGATCAAGAGGCAGCAGATGGGCCCGCTGATGACGATCTTGGTCGGGCCATTACTGATGCAAAGGAAGAATGTGAAACTGAAAAGGAGAAGGAGAAGCTGGAGCAGATGTTCAAGGATCACAAAACATTGTTGTACCCAACTTGCGAAGATGGTCACAAAAAGCTAGGTATCACACTGGATTTGCTGTAATGGAAGGCAGAGAACGGTGTGACTGACAGCGCATTTTCAAAGTTGTTGGTAAAAATGAAGAATCTGCTTCCAAGAAATAATGAGTTGCCCGACAATACATACCAAGCAAAAAAGGTTGTCTTCCCTCTAGGATTAGACGTGCAGAAGATACATGCCTACATTAATGACTGCATCCTCTACCGCGGTGAGAAGTACAAGAATTTGGATGCATGCCCGGTATGCGCTGCACTGCGGTATAAGATCAGACGAGACAATCCTGGCGATATTGAGGGCGAGGCCCCTAGGAAGACGGTTCCTGCCAAGGTTATGTGGTATGCTCCTATAATACCATGGTTAAAACGTCTCTTTAGAAATAAAGAGCATGCCAAGTTGTTGCGATGGCACATGGAAGACCGTAAGAAAGACGTGATGTTGGGATACCCCGCTGATGGGTCACAGTGGAGAAAAGTCGAGCGAGAGTACCCGGACTTCGCACATGACGCGAGGAACTTAAGGTTTGGTCTAAGTACAGATGGCATGAATACTTTTGGTGAGCAGAGCTGCAGTCACAGCACCTGGCCTGTGACTCTATGTATCTATAACCTTCCTCCTTGGTTGTGCATGAAGAGGAAGTTCATTATGATGCCAGTGCTCATCCAAGGCCTGAGGCAACCCGGCAATGACATTTATGTGTACCTAAGGCCATTAGTTGAAGAACTTTTACAGCTGTGCGCCAAACCAGGTGTACGTATGTGGGATGAGCATACAGGGAATCCATTTGACCTACTAGCGTTGCTTTTCGTAACCATCAATGATTGGCCTGCTCTTAGTAACATTTCAGGACAGACAAACAAGAGATACAATGCATGCACACACTGTTTAGATGAGACTGAAAGTGTATATTTGGATAAATGTAAGAAGGTTGTGTACCTAGGGTATCGTCGATTTCTTCCGAACCTGCATCCAGTAAGAAAGAAAGGCAAGCATTTCAAACGTCTGGCATAACTCCGGAGTCCTCCGTACCGATGAGGACGTATTTGGTATGGTCAAGGACCTAGAAGTAATCTTTGGAAAAGGTCCTGGCAGTCTATCTGTTCCGAATGACGATGCCGGACACGCGCCCATGTGGAAGAAGCAATCTATATTTTGGGACCTACCCTATTGGAAAGTCTTAGAGGTCCACTCTTCAATCAATGTGATGCACGTGACGAAGAATGTTTGCGTGAACCTGCTAGGCTTCCTAGGAGTTTATGGGAAGACAAAAGATACACCGGAAGCATGGCAGGACCAGCAACGTATGAAAGACCCTGAAGAGCCTATGCATCCTAAGAATGAGAAGGGTAAACAATGCCACTTAACTCCTTCCAGCTACGCTCTTACCAAAGTAGAGAAGGAAATATTTTTTGAATGTCTGAGCAGTATCAAGGTCCCGTCTGGCTTCTCGTTGAATATAAAGTGAATAATAAATATGGCAGAGAAAAAATTCCAAAACCTGAAGTCTCATGACTGCCACGTGATTATGACGCAATTGCTTTCGATTGCATTGAGGGGGCTTCTACCTGAAAATGTTCGAGTACCCATTGTGAAGCTATGTGCATTCCTCAAGGCAATATCTCAGAAGGTAATCGATCCAGAAAGCCTACCAGGGTTACAGGAAGATGTGGCCCAATGTCTTGTCAGCTTTGAGTTGGTGTTCCTACCATCCTTCTTCAATATTATGACGCATCTCCTGGTTCACCGAGTAGAAGAGATTTCCATTCTCGGTCCTATATTTCTACACAATATGTTCCCCTTTGAGAGGTACATGGGATTCTTAAAGAAATATGTTCATAACCGTGCTAGGCCAGAAGGAAGCATCTCCAAGGGCTATGTAACAGAGGAGGTCATTGAGTTCTGTGTTGATTTTATTCCTGACCTTAAGGCGATTGGTGTTCCAGAATCACGACATGAGGGGAGACTGCGTGGAAAAGTCACCCTAGGATGTAAAGCAATGATATGTAGGGACGTGCATTCTCTCAATCAAACACATTACACGGTTTTACAAAAATCTATCTTGGTTGCCCCGTATATCAATGAACACAAGAATTTAATACGCCTCAAACACCCTGGACAGTCTGATGAAAGGATTATAAGTGAACACATGGCGATTTTTGGCGGCTGGCTGCAAAGACTTCTCACGAATAACACCACTGTTGGGGATCAGCTGTACTTGTTGGCCAGGACACCATCTTCGAATGTATGTACTTTCCAAGGGTACGAGATAAATGGGAATATATTTTACATGATAGGCCAAGATAAAAAGAGCACCAACCAAAACAGTGGTGTCCGCTTTGATGCAGCAGAAGACAATGGGAAAAAGACCACGTATAATGGGTTCATAGAGGAGATATGAGAACTTGACTATGGACCTAATTTTAAGGTCCCCTTGTTTCGGTGCAAATGGGTCAAGCTAACAGGAGGAGGGGTTGAGGTAGACAAGAAGTACGGAATGACAATAGTGGATCTCAACAATCTTATGAAGGTAGACAAGAACTTAGACGAACCATTCGTCTTAGCCAATGATGTGGCTCAGGTTTTCTATGTGAAGGACATGTCTACCAAACCGAAAAAAAGAAAAAAAAAAGCAAACAGATACATCACACGATGAGCCAAAGCGTCACATAGTTCTTTTAGGAAAAGAAACATCATGGGAGTGAAGGACAAGACAGACATGTTAGAAGATTATAATAAGTTTGATGAAATTCCGCCCTTCAGAGTGAAGACTGACCCAACCATCCTGTTAAACGGTGCTGATACTCCATGGTTACGGCCAACGCGATCATAAGATTAACTATATATATTAATTGAGCCATTTTTGGCACACATATGTATCTCAACATGGAAATCAATGTCATATTTCTTCTGTTAACAGTATATGTATTAAATGAGCCATTTTTCTTCCCTTCATTTTTTCCTGCCATTTCTTCTCGCCAGTTCTTCCCTCCAGTTATCTTCCTGCCATTTCTCACTATATATATGTAGGGTTGGCCTCCATTGTCATTACACATCTCTAGACTCATATCTGCAACCTCATCACTCTTTCCCATGGCTTGCACCATAGCACTAACCCCCAGGGAGGCGGAGACGCTTTGCGCCTCGAACTACCCCTGCCCGCCGGGCTACTATGTCCCTGTCGGCTGGGTGCTGAGCACCGGAGGCGTGCCGGTTCCTCCTGTCCCTCTAGGTGTGGCGCGCCGGATGTCCATCACGAACCACTACTACTTCGAGCTCACGCCGGAGCAGTGGAGGAATCCCATATGGCATCTCGACTATTTCCCTACTTGGGAAGCCTTCTTCGGGGATCGGGTGAGAGGGCGCTCGCCAAGCACGAGGAGGATGGCCCACCTCCTCCGAACTTCAACGAGGCCAGACGTCGGCTGTGGTGGCGCGGTCAGACTCTCCAGAGCGTCATGGCTTACGACACTGCCGCCGACTCTAACCCCCGTCCGCGTTACCCTCAAGTCCAGCCCACACTCAGCCTCCAAGGTTCAATTATGGCGACCCCGACAACGACAACGACGATGGCCGTGGCGAATACGACGACTATAGTGGCGAGTATTACAGGTGTAGGCAGGAGCATGACTGAATCATTCCAACATTCCAAAACAAGTTCGGCCGATTGTGACTTAATCTGGCCATGTATCTTAATTTTCAGTTCTTTTATGTATCTTAATTTTCAGTCGTGCTTTATGTAACTTACTGTTAGTTGCATTATGTACTTTAATTCTAGTTCTATCATAATAAAAATATCAAACTTGGTATATTGATTATGTCTCAAAAAACCCTTCACAAAATGACCTATCTCATTCGAGGTTTCTTGGCTTTCGGGTCAAATGACCAATGTTATGGCTAGATTAGGTCATATTGTGCATACATGTGTATCATGGGATGGCAAACAATGTTGCAAGAGGAAGTTTTCCTTTTTGTCCCACCAAAAAGGAATTTTCTATTTTCCGAGCATAAAAAACAGACGGTTTTGTGAAGCAACCACCAAATGGCTAATTCAAAAAACTACCACCACATTTTATAAAAATACTAGACCACCTTATATGGACAATGTAACAACAGGGGGATCTGAAACCTTTCCGTCCACCTCTGGTGAAAAAGACAAATTCCTGCCGAATCGGTAGGAAGTGGGTCAGATATGAACTACAAGTACATGATACGATGCTTATGATTTTTTTAAAAAAATCATTTTTACGTTCACAATATGCTATTTTATCAAAAATCCAATGCAAGTTTAGCGAGGCTTGGCCCCAAGCTAAGAATCTTCATGCCCGTTGTTCGACAAAGTTTGACGATAGTTTAAAACAGGGATAAAAAATTAAAAAAGATCGAAACAATGCGAAACCTTCGCGTGGTGTTATATTATGTGACATAGTTAGAAGGAAAAATATCAAACTTGGTATATTGATTATGTCTCAAAAAAACCTTCACAAAATGACCTATCGCATTCGAGGTTTCTTGGCTTTCGGGTCAAATGACCAATGTTATGGCTAGAATCAAGGCATAGTTTGTGATAATGTGGCCATATTGTGCATACATGTGAATCATGGGATGGCAAACAATGTTGCAAGAGGAAGTTTTCCTTTTTGTCACACCAAAAAGGCATTTTCCATTTTCCGAGCAAAAAAAACGGACGATTTTGTGAAGCAACCACCAAATGGCTAATGCAAAAAACTACCACCACATTTTACAAAAATACTGGACCACCTTATATGGACAATGTACCAACAGGGGGATCTGAAACCTTTCCATCCACCTCTGGTGAAAAAGACAAATTCCTGCCGAATCGGTAGGAAGTGGGTCAGATATGAACTACAGGTACATGATACGATGCTCATGATTTTTTACAAAAATCATTTTTAGGTTCACAATATGCTATTTTATCAAAAATCCAATGCAGGTTTAGCGAGGCTTGGCCCCGAGCTAAGAATCTTTGTGCCCGTTGTTCGACAAAGTTTGACGATAGTTTATAACGGGGATAAAAAATTAAAAAACGATCGAAACAATGCGAAACCTTTGCGTGGCGTTATATTATGTGACATAGTTAGAAGGAAAAATATCAAACTTGGTATATTGATTATGTCTCAAAAAAACCTTCACAAAATGACCTATCTCATTTGAGGTTTCTTGGCTTTCGGGTCAAATGACCAATGTTATGGCTAGAATCAAGGCATAGTTTGTGATAATATGGCCATATCATTCATACATGTGCATCATGTGATGGCAAACAATGTTGCAAGAGGAAGTTTTCCTTTTTGTCGCACCAAAAAGGCATTTTCCATTTTCCGAGCATAAAAATCGAACGGTTTTGTGAAGCAACCACCAAATGGCTAATTCAAAAAACTACCACAACATTTTACAAAAATACTAGACCACCTTATATGGACAATATAGCAACAGGGGAATCTGAAACCTTTCCGTCCACCTTTGGTGAAAAAGACAAATTCCTGCTGAATCGGTAGGAAGTCGATCAGATATGAACTACAAGTACATGATACGATGCTCATGATTTTTTACAAAAATCATTTTTAGGTTCACAATATGCTATTTTATCAAAAATCCAATGCAAGTTTAGCGAGGTTTTGTCAGATTCGAAAGTATACAAAAGATGCGGCATTTAAATATCCAAACAATTCAATAATGTTAATACAAAATAAAATATGATTTGATCTAATAAAATAGGGTTAGATTCCTTTTTAGATGCTTAATATTTCTTATGTTCAAAGTTTTAGGGTTTGACTATTTTATTTTTGTTTTAATTGAATAATCAAAATTTATATGTAAGTGTTTTAATCATTTTGAAACTTTTCATCTACAGTAACTATAAAATGTTTTTACATGAATGGATAGATCTTATTTTTCTGAAAATTATGATATATTATTCATATTTTTCTGAGTTGAAATGAAAAAGATATGAATTTTCTAAATTCTATCCTATTTTATGAATTAAAAAACCCCCGCCCATTAATGTATGAAATAAATGACCCCCTTTAACACCGGTTCCTGCCAGGAACCGGTGTTAAAGGGGGAGGGGGGCATTTATTTCGTTTCGCGCGCACACACCTCCCCTTTAACACCGGTTCTAGCCACGAACCGGTGTTAAAGGGGGAGGGGGTTATAACGCGTGCCTTCCTCTTCCTCTCTTCCCCCAGCCAGATCGATCGAACAGGAAGGAAAGCAGAGGAGCTAGCTCCATCACGCCATCGCCGTCCACGCCTGTCGCCTCCCTGCCGTCCGCCGCCGCGTCCGGCATCTCCGTCCGTCCATGTCGCCGCGTCACCTATCGCCACCATCGTCGTCCGTCCTCGCGCCGCCCCGACGTCGCTCATCGCCGCCACCGCCCGCGCCCGTGTAGAAGGAGAGAGAGGAGGGGATCCCCGCCCGTTTGCCGCATGCCGCGGCGCCGTCCTGCACCTGTTCTGTGTGCCGCCCGCGCCTCCCCAGCCGCGCCTTCCACCGTACCGGCACCCCGCCACCCACGCTGCCCGGCCGCCCCGCAGGTGAGCTGCGGCTGCCTCTTTTTTGGTTAGTTAGTGTTAATTAGTAGTTAGTTAGTATTTTATTTATTTAATTAGTTAGTATTAGTTTAGGGTTATTATTGTATTTTAGTGTTAGTGTATTTTAGTGGTAGTGAATTTTAGTTAGTATATTTTAGCTAGTGTTAGTGTATTTTAGTTAGTATATTTTAGTTAGTGGAACCGGTGTTAAAGGGGGGAGAGGTGCAGGCGCGGAACGAATTCCCCCCCGCCGCGTCCGTCCACGCCTGTCGCCGTCGCCGCGTCCGTCCACGCCTGTCACCGTCGCCGCCCTGCCGTCCGCCGCCGCGTCCGCCCTTGCCGCCTCACTGTCCTCGCCACCTCGTCCTCGCGCCGCCCCGACCGCGCGCCACTGCCCTCCGGCGATCGACCACCTCGCGGTATATGTATTGTGTATTGTGAACTAAATTATGTATTGTGTATTGTGAACTAAAGTATGTATTGTGTATATATTGTGTATATGTATATGCATGTGAACTAAAGTATATATTGTGTATGTATTGTATATATGCATGTGAACCAACGCATTCGCCGACATGTATTGTATATATATCCCTCATGGTGTTTTTTTTGCCTCACGAGCGTGACGATTAAGCATATCCCTCAGCGTCTATAAGCACCAGGGTCTGACACGTCCGTGTTATATATTAAGGTTTGGCCCTAGCGCCGCCAGCCGCACGCATCCCCGCACACCCGACCGTGCGATGATCTACCCTCTCATATGAATCCGGGATTTCTCCGAATTAGGGTTTGGAATGACCAAGCATGTATTAGGGTTACATTTCAATACTTTTAACCTGTCATATCATCATCCTTGCTCAACCATTTCAATAGATGTATTACTGATATTTGTGTGATAATATTATTGTTTCAGAAACTATGGATCCACTCAGTAGAAACCTTGAAGAAGAAGAAATAATGGAGAACATGATCCACGAGGACACCTTACAATATCTGAACTTGGAGGGACATGATGACATCTCAAGTAGTCATGGAGAAGATGACGACTCCGGTGAACGCACTTTAGTGATTGCAAAGTTCGTCGAGGTATATGCATGGATTAAGCCTCTGCTGACTTGCACCGATTGATTTGTATATATATGTCTTCTTTTAGCCCTCCGGATCGACCAGCCATCAACAATCTTCTCCTACGAAAAAGAGCAAGTGAGGCACGAACCATCAGTTGAAAGATCGTGCAAAGTTCATGATCGAAGCAGTCCGTGTTGATGGCAGGCCGATGGAGCCCAAGAAGACCGCAGACAAATTTGTACGTCAGGCTGGAGTTCTTGTTAGGGACCAAATCCCAATCATAATTGAATATTGGAATAAGCCAAAGAAGGGCGATAGTACCTTTGTCGATGAAAGATCCAAAGAAATGTTTTGGAATTCGCTGTTGGTAAATTTCACCCTTCCGCCAGAGGAGGATGAAAATAAACCGGTTATAAAGGAAAAGGTCAAAGAGTGGACTCTAAAGAAGATGGCTGACGCTTTCCGCAACTGGAAGACAAAATTGAACAAATTTGTCAAGGCTCGCGAGACTCCAGATTTTGAAGACGCATATTATGCGAAGATAAGACCTCACTGGCCCGAATTTGTGGCATACAAGGAAGGTGCTATAGCTACAAAGAGGCCAGAAACCAATACGCTAAATGCCCAGAAGAAGGAATATCACCAGAGGACGGGGTCAGGTGGCTACATATCTCGGAGGCCTAAGTGGGAGGAAGCTGAGAAGGCCCTACGCGATAGAGGGATCAAGCCCCAGACACATGGGTGGGACCTACATCCAAAGACTTGGTTCTATAGAATCGGGGCAAGGTTGGACCCAGAAACGAGATTGTGTATCTTCCCAACCCTTCTTGCCAAACCCGTCACTGAACTCATCACGGCATACGAGGAAACAACCGCCAGGGCATTCCATCCCGACAGAGAGAATGACCAGCTCACACACGCCATCGGTAAAAAAGAACAACTTGGACTTGCACGAGGCACAGGGGGTATGACGTGGAAGGATGGGTTTGCCGAGTGGGGCGACTCTTACAGATGGCGTGGCAGAAAACAAAAAGAGCGTACAGAGCGGATGACACAGATAGAACATGCACTTGTGGCGCTGCAGGCGCAAGTGAATGCACAAAAGAGCCAGCAAGCTACCGGCCCATCTCAGCGGCACACAGAGCCTGCATTGGAAGCTGCCGGCGGCCCAGACTCTGCGCGGAAAAGCAGTGTGGCTTCCACGGAGAACGTGCAGCCCACGCTTGAAATGGCGGGTCCACGATACCCCATGGATGAGATCACGGAGAGCAAACACGCTAAGCTGCATTTGAGATTAATGGACTTATCCATTAAGGTGGCGGTCGGCTATGCCTTACCTCCTGTAGCTGGTGGAACTTACCACTGCCGACCGATTCCAGATGGCTATGCTATTGTCGGGGTGGATGAGGTTGTGAAGGAATATGAGAAACCATAGCTTGACCATGCTACAGGTGAAGGGGAAACTCAACTCAAATTTGCAGTGAAAACAACCATTCTTTGGAAGAAGGAACACATCGTGCTTACAAATTGGAGGCCACTGGCACCCCCGCCGTCTCCGCAACATCAGCAGTCTGAGCCGCCTTAGCTGTCTCCAAGTCATTAGAATACTCCCCTGTCGTCTCCAGCGCTTCAGCCATCTCCTGTGCGACAGCCATCTTCGGCGCGCCAGCCATCTCCGGCGCTTCAGCCATCTCCTCAGCGTAAGCGGAAGAGCACTGCCACGAAGATCATCACTAGCACTGCCACGAAGAAATCCGCAGGAAACCGTACGCCAAAGAGTTCAAGAAACTACGTCCCGCAGCTTCCACCAAGCCATTGCCGGTTTTACCGTGGAATCGCAGCGACGAGGAGACCAATAGGATCTCGGAAGAAGAGGTCAAGAAATTCTTTGCACCTAGACGGGCCGAGCCAAAGTAGAAACTAGATCCGACGGTGGTGGAGAAGTTTTACAATAATCTTTTCAAACCTGAAACCCCACTTGTGCCGGACTACGAGCGCCAGATTTTGAAGGGGGATGCAAGGCGGAGGGAGACTGAAAGTAGCAGTCGTGCGGCACCCCAAAAAATAGTTCCCATGCTCGGAGAGCAGGAAAACCAATCATGCGCCCCGCTCCAAGTGTTCGACACACGAAATGCTCCTCCTGTAAATGATTACGAGGCAGAGCTACAAAGAAAGGCCAATGAGATGGGGATGACTTACATTGCATACTTGAACATCATGGGAGACAACTTGCCCACAGGCGATGTCAACCCCATACAGCCATGGAAGTATGAGAGAATCTCGTCAAGAAAGAGGAGCTCAAGAATCTACCAATAAAGATGCGAAGATTGCACAAGTGGTACCTTGATTTCTGCAAGACGAGAAAGGAAGAATGGATCACGACGCATATAAGAGATCAAATTTTCTTGTGCGGAGACGATGAGATCGCCTTCAATATTCAAGACTTGCATTTTCTATTCAATCAGAAGGAACTCGACAAAGCTGTCATCAACCTTTATTGTGTGTAAGTACTATTTCTGTAATTTCTATCTCATCTCATTCAATTTATTAATTGCATGTATATATATATTCTCACCATATATGTATATATACTATTATGCAGGAAAAAGGTTATGGAATGCATGAAAGGAGGCCCTTTTGACAATGGGTTCGTTGACCCAAATAGAGTTCATGAACAAGTGGTACAACACAGGATTTTTTGCTAAAGTCTTTACTGAGACAACAAACCAAAAGGGAAATACTATTGCCTTACAACTTCTCATGAGTACTGTTACCCTCTCTTGTACACATTCTGTTTCGGCTTACTCGATGTTAAGTGTAACTGATGATGAGTTATGCTTGCACAGGTTTCACTTTATTCTGCTAGTCATTCAATCTGACTCAGGAAAAGTTCTTGTCATGGACTCGTTACGAAAAGACCAAGAGCTATGGGAAGACTTTAAAGAGATGCTCCAGAGGTAATTTCAATCATATTATCGTACTATATTGGCAACTTTCGTGACATCAAGTAATTAATTACTCCTTTATCCATTTTCTTTGCCGAACAGGGTTTGGAAAAGGTTCATGGGCAGGGCCGTGGGTGAATGGTCAGAAGAACTAAAATGTGTAGTCCAAAATGTAAGCAATACTAGCTAGCTAGGTCTGCATATCTCTTTGATTATGCTTCCAATTCCATTATATCATGATTTATTGATTATTATTTTGATTAAACTCTCTATTCTTGTAAAGTGCGCGCATCAGGGACCCGACAATAACTTATGTGGATACTATGTTTGCGAGTTCATTCGCAACACGATATGTGCGACGGGCCAAGCCGCACTAGAACAACTTAGAGTAAGTAAGCAAAGTACACAACATTATTTTATTATCATCAATTGTGTTGAGTTTTATTCTTATATATATATTGACCCCATTCTTCATATATATTTAGATCGAACGGATGCGGGACCAACTCCTACCATTTGACCGCATACAAGCCATTCAAGGGGAATTGGCGGGGTTCATACTTGATGAGGTCGTCACGCCTGGCGGAGAACTCTTTAGATATCCAAAAAAATGAACGTTGTATATATGCATGAACGTGTTTGTCTTGTACTTGATGCTTCAACGTTTACAGAGAATACCACACAATGACGATGTTTGTGTATAATAATAGTTGCTTAATTATTCATGTACTCGTATGTACCAACGATGTATGTGTATACCTCTCCCGATCGATTCCCCCCCTTCCCGTCCCCGCCACGCCGCAGAAATACGCCCAGAACGGGGCGGCGGCAGAACTCTGCCGCGGCAGAGATTTATGCCGTTTTCCTGCCGCGACAGAGATTTATGTCTTTTTTCTGCCGCGGTAGAGAACCTTTAACACCGGTTCGTGTAAGAACCGCTGTTAAAGGGGGGGGGGGCTCTAACACCAAACCCCCAACAGCGGTTCCAGAACCGGTGTTAGAGGCCTCGTTTCCACCAGTGGTAGGGGCCGGGCCGTCAAACCTACCCCTAGCACGAGCATGACCCCCGCCGGCTCGCGGATCCCCGAACCGCTGTTAAAGGGGGGGGGGGGGGCTAAGCGCCGCGGAAGCCCCACGTGCGCCACCCTTTAACACCGGTTCGTGTAAGAACCACTGTTAAAGGGGGGGGGGGCTCTAACACCAAATCCCCAACAAAGGTTCCAGAACCGGTGTTAGAGGCCTCTACGAACCGGTGTTAGAGGCCTCGTTTCCACCAGTGGTAGAGGCCGGGCCGTCAAACCTACCCCTAGAACGAGCATGACCCCCGCCGGCTCGCGGATCCCCGAGCCGTCGTAGAGCCCAAGACGGCCCAACAAGCATCGTCTTCACATGGCAGCCGTAGCAACAGCCGGCAGTAGGACTCCGGTGAGATCTCGACTCCGGTAGCCGGGGGCGGCATCATCACGACCCGGCCGCGGTCACCAGCCGGTCCAACCGGCAAGAGCGCCAAGCTCCAGCCGGCGACGCCTCGTCCCCCCGACCCGCCTCAACGGCATCAACACAAACGATTGTTCTATCGTTTCTTGAGATCCTCCTGCTCTTACGAGGTTCTATAAGATACAAATCATTTAGCACGATCAATAGAACATGAAAGAAGTCTAGATAATCCCGGTCAATAAACACTCCTAACTATAAATTGGGGCACTTAACCCCCCTAAGTATGGTTACTAGGGCAAATTACCCTCCTCTGGCCGGATAGCTATTTTGGTTAGTGGTTTTGGTCCAGGTGGACAGTATGGGTTAGCCATGCAAGCACCTGCTGGTTCGGTCGAGGCAGTTAATCCCGCGACGCCTCTCCTCCTCTCTCGGCCGCCCTGCTCCTCTCAGCTCGTAAACGATCTGGGCGATCGGTTGCTCAAGTTGATTATTTGAGTGCGGCGCCACGATTAGTGCAGGTTCGTATTACTTTTTGCCCAAAGGAATTACTCATCTCCATCTGTCTGTACATTACATTAAGCAACCTGGTAGTTTCAGTAGCTACACACATCAGTAATAGTCAGCCATCCACACATTCAGCAGCAGCAGTCTTTATTCCAGCCAACATAGATGCAACCTTTACAGCAACCATTGATGCAAATACGTCTTCCCTTCACCAATTGGGAGGATCTAGCCTTGAATCATCTCGTGAGAGGGAGAAGAAAGAAACGGATATGCATGCGTACAGAGAGTGGCATCGGCTCGCAGCGGAGCTTAACTGGCTGCCCAGCGACACGAGCCACACCCGGGCCACCAGGACCGGAAAAACTCTGCTGCTTCAGCAGCTGCACTGCGCCGCTGCTGCTGATGCTCTCGGTCTCTGTCTTCCGCTCCAAAGCCGGCTCGCTGGACTTCAACGCCACGACACTCACCGAATTCCGGCTGGCAGCGGACCGGTCTGGCGCTGCCAAGCTGGAACGACTCCGCTAGCCCGACCCCATGCGGGGGCATCGGCATCAGGCATGCCAGCGTGGCGCGACTGCTGCTCGAGGGTCTTGGCCTCTTAGGCGCGGACACACTTGGGCTGCTTGTCAGGCTTGAGGCGCTTCACGTGCTCGGTCGCAAGAGGAACACACGCTCTCGGGCACCGCCCCGGACCTTTCGCCTCAAGCTGCTCTTCCTCTCCCGCAGCGCGGTCTCCAGCGAGATCCTTCCCTGGCTCGGTCGACAACTGCATCGGCCGGTAGTGGGAGCCTACGGCGAGGGGCAGGCGGGAGTCTTTGGACTGAGCCGGCGGTGGTTGCGAGGAAGAGAAATAGAGGGGGGATTTGGACTAACCGCTGAAACATTTTTCCGTCTGTTAGCAAATTATATCGACCATGCTGTGCAAAACTATGGTCCACGTCAGCAAAATAGCTATCAAATACTGCTAACAACGGCTCAAGGGGATAATTTCCTTGTATTTCATATTTAGGTGAGTTAAGTGCCCCAATTTATAGTTAGGGAGGTTTGTTGATCGAAACATAATGCATAGGGGGTTTATCTAGACTTCTTTCGTAGAACATACTGTACATGGTAATGCCTTTAGTAGTATACCAACATCTTTTATATCTAAGGAATATGCCTTAGTCTTACCAAGCTGAAGAGTGAGCACCTCAAGATTTGGAGAGTGCTGGAGGATGCAAACTAGGTCAATAGGCACCAATCATTGAGTAACTTGGTCTTTAATTTCCCCAATATGGGGCAATGTTCTATATCCCATATGTAGATAAACTGGATAAAAAACAGTAGGTGGAAAATCCAAACCAATAGCCATTAAAACTGTGGGTGGCAACAATCTATACCTAATAATAAAGAACCTAAGATTTCTGTCGTCCGTCCGTTTGGAAATTACCCTTTTGCCCTCGCAAATTTGGAGGAATTACATGTATTGCCACTGCTTAGTATTGTCGCTTCGCTTCGGTCGATCAACAGACGGGAGGGCCATGTGAGACAGAGGATGGGAGGACGGCTTCGGGATGGGGATTGGACGGTAGTGCCGCCACTCACCTCTCGCTCGCAGGGACGTACCCACCTTATGCCAGCAGGGGTCCATGAAGACCCGGTAAAAACTGGTTTCTTTGGTATGTTTCATTCATTTGTAGTGTGTGACCCCGCAAAATTTAGTGAAAGAATGTGAAACATAGACTATGACATCGGGTCATTTTCGGTCTAGGTTGCCCGGCCGGCCGATAGCCACGAGAAAAAAAGCTCGAGGCCAGGCATGAAGACGGAGGCCATTGCCAGAGCTTTCCTGATAGCGTGCGTCGGGAATTGGAGGGCGGTGTGCCGCCGCGTCAGGAACTGGAGGGCGGCGCGTCGGGGATTGGAGTTTTGGATGGCGGTGCCAGACTGCGAGCCTTTGGCTCGGAGGAGGCAAGGACGGGGGAGCGCGCACAGGAGAGCACCAGGGGGAAGCAGGGTTCCATTGCATTGTTCAGATGGGGCGGCACTTCTGGTGGACGGAGATCGAATAGGTGGCTTCATTGTCCAATAGGCGGATGTCCCAATCGGCGCTTGACCCGTGCGCTGGCATCAGCAGCTTCGCAGTTCAACCGTAGACGTGCGCGGTGGTCCATGAGGAGGAGGAAATTCGTGGAGGATGGGTGGAGGAGGCGGGGGCACCAGGCCAGCGGATGACCAGAGTCGCATGCGACCTAGGCCAGCGGACGAGTGTCTCGCCCAAATCTTACGGTCGAGGGAAATTGTGGTTCGGCGTCAGCGCTCCATTCTGGCAGTGATGCCATTCTCGCGTCGTCGGCTTCTGGTACACGCATGCGGCTCGCCGTCTTGTGACGGTCGTATAGACAGGGCGGCCGCAACAGAGTGCCTCACACGCATCTTACCTCGGGGAAGCCATGGGTCAGGTGCGTGATGGGTACATATTTGCGTCATGTTTTATATTATTATTTTGTATTGTAGTAGTAGGATCTTGGTATTTTAAGACATATGATGGACACGATGGACTGATGGCTCAGTTGATGTGGAGCCTGTTGGGAACCCCAAGAGCAAGGTGTGAAGCAGCATAGAAGCAAGTCTTCCCTCAGTAAGAGACCGAGGTTATCGAACCAGTAGGAGGAAGAAAACATCATACAGGTGTTGCAAGCAACGCGGAGACCTGCACAATACACACTCAATACTTTGCCTCAACGATTAGTGAGGTTGTCAAGCTCACCGGTTTACTGTAACAAAGGATTAAACATATGGTGTGGAAGGTAATGGTGGTTTGCAGCAAGTAAACAAGTAACAGTGGAAGATGTATCAATGATAAAGATTGGACCGGGGTCCATAGTTCACTAGATGTGCTCTCCTTAGATAAACAACATGTCATAAAGGGTAAATAAATTATAGCAGGGCAATTGATAGGAACTGATCAAGGCATATCAATGCAATTACTAGTCAGAAAGATCCTATGAGATTCGATTGGGCAATACAACAAGATACATAGATCGCCATCCAACTGCATCTATGACTAGAAGTCCACCTTCAAGTTATCATCTGAACCCCCTCCAGTATTAAGTTGCAAGCAACAGACAACTGCTTTAAACAAAGTGTGTAAGATAAACAGTCCACATGTTCCATGAACAAGAGACCATTGTTTTCTCCCTAGTAGCAACAACACATCTACAACCGAACAGATTATTGTCACTTCCCTTGGAAACTAGAGGCATGAGCCCACTATCGAGCATAAATACCCCCACTTGGAGTCACTAGCAACTACTTGGCCAAGATAGCTACTAACAACGGAGAGCATGCATGATCACAAACAACATAGACATGATAGAATCATAAAGATAAAACCATTAATCAAACCAACATAATAATCTCAATATCCATCGGATCCCGCAAACACAACATGCATGATTACAAATAGATTAGATCTTAATCATGAACGGAGCTCACAAGATCTATACATAAAAGCACAAGGAGGAGATACAACCATCTAGCTACTACATGGACCCATAGTCCAAGGTGGAACTACTCACGCATCATACCGGAGAGAAGGCCTCCGGGATGATCACCCCTCCGACAGGGTGCCGGGAAGAACTTCAGATCCCCCCGATCTAGGAACGACGGTGGCGGCGGCTATAGAAGGTTTCGTGGAGATTTGATCAGGTACTTAGGATTTCTGCATCGGGGGCTTCTTATAGGTGAAGGGGGAGGCCGAGGCGGTGGCCAGGGCCCCCACACCCTACCTAGGCGCGGGGCAGGGCCCACCCTCACCTAGGGGGGGTCTGGGCGCACTAGACCTCCTCTCCGGCTCCCCTCTGGACTTCTAATTCCCCACGGAAAGTAATTGACTTTGACGTTTGTCCTATCCAATTCCAAGAATAGTTCTTTACTAACTTTTCTGGAACCAAAAACAGCAGAAAACAAGCATCAAGCACTATGGAAACTTGTTAATAGGTTAGTACCAGAAAACATGTAAAAAACACCTCAAAGTGTAGACAAAGCAAAGCAAAGTAGATACTAAACAAGCATAGAGCATCAAAAATTATAGATACGTTTCCGACGTATCATGGACACAATTCTTGGAGCAGTTATACTGGAGCGAAAAGGAGTCAAAAACAACGTAAATCGCTTATTTGGGAAATATCAATAACACTAGAAGAAAATCCAAAGCGAACAAAGTATACAGAAGGTTTAACGACCAACTATACAGCGGAAATAAATTTTCTGTCCGTATAGTTCCCGCCGTATAGTTGGCACCGCCTTCGCCTCCTCAAATAGTCTCACCCCGTGCAACTGGATCAGAGAGATGACATACAGAACTACCAGAAATCGCCGAAACCTCACCTCCGGAAGGCATCTGGAGGGGGAACTCATCTACCGGGGATCCATCTTCGCCCTACGCAGATCCGGGAGGCTAAGGCATCGATATTCATCATCAACCGCTGCATAAACACCATCTCCATCCATCCTATCTACATCTTGTTTAGATCTTGTTGTAATTTTCATACTCGTTGTGGATTTATACAAGTACTATTCATCTATGGTAGATTCCATTGTTTTTGCCATGATGTTGATTGCCTCCATGTCCGAGTAGATCATTAGTTCTTGAGGATATGGAGAAACCCTAGCATGAGATTGAAATAAGATACAATTTATTATGATATTCATCGATGTGACCATGTGTTAGATTGTCTTCATCTTGATGTTGGGAGAAGTAGACCTCTCAATATTTGCCTCTTGTGGAGACTTGATGGAGGGAACTAATTGTTGGTAGACGGAGGTGTGTTAGCACTTACAGTGACTATAAAGCTGTTGGCACCCCTTACGTATCAACTTGGAAACCGAGGAAACTCACAGAACACTATCCATGCCATGGGATACATCCTACGAGATCAAGTCCCTTAATAGCGCAGTAATTCAATTGATGTTGATTGTTGTCTGCTGTGGTTATAAGGATGATGTGAGCACTGGTTGCTGCCTATTTGTTCAAATATGGAATTCCTCCCACACATACATAGTTGAGAATTTTCATGATGATAATCTTTACCTTAGCCCTTTATAATGCTAGTGGTGTATCCGCTAATCCCTGAGAACGCTTTTTCTTATTGCAGTTTCAAATATCTCTTACATACGCGATACTTACTTTCTACATTCAATTTGTTTTATTTTACTTATTGTTCTCTTATACCAAAAACCCAGAAACACCTTTTTACACAATACTCGTATTTTATCTTGTTACTTAGAACTTTATTTTAACATTTTTATTTTATTATTTAATTCAAAAGTTATTAGACTTCAGACTCCTGCTCCCTGTGGGATTGATATCTTTATTTTGAAACTAGCTACAAACGATATGTGCAATTGCAGTCATCAAGCTATTTTCTGGCGCCGTTGCCGGTGAGCTAAGAGCTATAGGTATTTTAGTTTTTGTTTATTTATTTTAGTCTTGCTAAGTTTTATTTTGAGTTACAGGTTTTCACCAACATGATGGAGTTTGAGCATTTGACTAGTGCTAACCCACTCAGCCACTTTGGGAAGCCCTATGATATTAATAAAAGAGTCAACTCCAACGAGAAGACAAGGGGGTTTGAAATAAATCCTCTACTACTTGGTATTCTACACAAGAAGCAATTTACTGGAGATGAAGAAGATCATGATCCATATGAGCATATTGCATTATTCAAGGATATATGTGGCACTTTCCAATTACCGGGGTATATTGATAATGATGTAAGGCTGAAACTCTTTAGTCAGACTTTAACTAGCACAACTCTCTCATGGTATAGATCTTTACCCCCCAGAAGTCACTACTATCTGGGATAATTTAGCTTGTGAGTTTCTAGCCAAGTATTATCCATTATCAAAATCTTTTGGAATTAGGAATCTTATAATGACTTGGAGGAATCGTCCTAATGAAGGACTAGTAAGAGCTTATATAAGATTTAAAGATTTACTTAATTAATGTCCTCATCATGATTTGCCTGAATGATATTTATTGCATATCTTTATGACGGTTTAATTGAACTAAATAAAATTGAACTAGACTCTTATGTGAGAGAAGATTTTATGTATCTTCCCATAACTAAAGCTTGGGCTTTACTTAATAGAATTCGCGATCATAGAGTTTCATGGAATTTTTGTCTTAGAAGCGAAGGAGGCATAGAAACAGATTATGATTGTATTCATGACTATAATAAAAAGGGCCATGTTAAGGAATTATCTAAAGAACTTTACTTGGATTCAGATCTTATGTTGCATGTTGTTAAAGCTTTTACAAAACACATCAAAGCTCCAAAATATCAGTCAAGTATGACCCACCACCCGAACCTGAAAAGAAAAGAGAAGTTACAGCAACACTAGCCTCCCTAGAACCAATATATGAGATATCGTTCCCTAACACTGCGCAAAAGCATATTTTGGAATATGAACATGTCAAAGCAGTACAGGAGAAGAAGGAAGAGGAAAGTGTGCTGGAAGTTGAAGAACATCTAGATGAAACCAAAGATGAAGAGGTAACCAAGGAAGAAATTATGGCTATATATGCACATTGTAGCATAGTTGAACTTGATAAAGAAACTTTCGTATTGGTTGAAGGTAAAATTAAGGTAAAAAATATGGGTAAGCGTATTCTTCCCTGCATATTGAAAGAAACCTCACACTATAGTTTATGTGATCTTGGCACCGAAGTTAATGTTATATCTTATGATTTTTATTTAAAGATAAAAGAATAAATCCGTCTACAATAGAAAATACTGATATGACAATCATGTTATCCAATAAAACTCTTAGAATTCCAATGGGAGTAGTTGAAGATGCAACTGTCACAATTGGCAATAAAAATTTTCCTATCGATTTTGTAGTTGTTGATATGCTAGCTGACACTCTTTGCCCAATTATATTTGGAAGAAACTTTTTGAGCGATGTAGGTGCCAAAGTTAATTTCAATAAGGAGATTGTGTCTCTTAAGATTAGGGAAGTGGAAAACGAATTCCACTTTTCCAAATTTAAAGACAGACCTCTACAAATACAAGAAGAAGAGAAAGAAAAAACTATTGAGGAGATGACAACTCTCTTCTTTAGTAATCAAGAATAAGAAACAAATGAAGACTCAAATTATGAAGAAATAATTATGGAGGACAGATCCCTAGAAGAAGAAGAAAGTGAATTTGATTCGCTTCCCATTTTAGGGCCTCCAACTGACGAAGCTTTTGAAGAGATAGAAAAGAGAGGGGATGAGGAATTACCACCCCCATAATTGAAGACTTTACAAGATAATCTTAAATATAGATTTTTGGACAATACAGATAAATTTCCTGTTATTGTCAGTGCTAAACTTTCAGGGGATGAAGAATAAGAACTCATGAAAGTACTTAAGGAGAATCGCAAGGCCTTTGGGTATTAAATGGATGATTTGAAGGGAATTAGTCCCATGATAACCGTCCATAGAATATTTATGGAGGAAGGTGCTAAACAAGTTGCAGAATTCCGAAATGAAGGAAGTGGTAAGAAAATAAATAGTACGCCTACTGGATGCAGGTATAATCTATCCCATGAAAGAAAGTGAATGGGTAAGTCCTGTTCATTGTGTTCCTAAGAAGGGAGGTTTTACTGTTGTTCCTGATGAAAACAATGAATTGATACCTACTAGAACTATTGTTGGACATAAGATGTGCATAGATTTCAGAAAATTAAATAAAGAAACTAGGAAAGATCACTATCCTTTACCATTCATAGATCAAACTTTAGAGAGGTTAGCAAACCACACTCATTTTTGCTACTTGGACGGATACTCTGTTTTTCCCAAATAGCTGTTCATCTTGATGACCAACTTAAAACAACTTTCATTAGTTATTATGGTTTACATGCTTACCGATGCATGCCTTTTGGTTTATGTAATGCTCCAGCTACTTTTCAAAGATGCATGGCTACTATCTTTGCGGATTTTATATAACTGATAATGGAAGTATTTATGGATGACTTTTCTATCTTTGGAACTTCGTTTACTAGTTGCTTGGATAATCTCAAAAGGGTTTTACAGCGTTGCGAAGAAACCAATCTTGTATTAAACTGGGAGAAGTGTCATTTCATGGTTAAAGAAGGTATAATCCTTGGACATAAGATATTAGGTAAGGGTATTGAAGTAGACAGATCTAAGGTTAAAGCAAAAGAGAGAATGCCACAGCCTAGGGATATAAAAGGTATAATAAGTTTCCTTGGTCATGTGGGTTTTTATAGAAGGTTCATTAGAAATTTTCTGGAATCTCTAAACCTTTGACTAACCTTTTGCAAAAGGGAGTAAGATTTAATTTTGATGATAAACGCCTTGTAGCCTTTGATAAACTTAAACATGCTTTATCCCATGCTCTTACCATTAAACCACCTATATGGGATATGACTTTTGATTTAATATGTGAAGCTAGTGATGATGCTATAGGAGTAACTCTGAGACAACATATAGGTCACAGATTTAATATTATACATCATGCTAGTAGAACTCTTAACAGTGCTCAAAAGAATTATCCTAAATAAGAAAGAAAACGTTTTGCTATATTTTTCTCTTGCGATAAATTTCGTTCTTATATAGTTGATGCAAAAGTAAGAGTTCATACGGATCATGATGGTTTAAAAGAACTACTTGATAGAAAAAATCAAGCCAAGACTTATCCATTGGATCCTTTTACTTCAAGAATTTGAGTTGGCGATTATGCAGAGGCAAGAAATAAAGATTTGGATGTAGTGTCCATATTTGCTCAGCAAGACACCAATCTTACTGAGAGGAACTTTAGTCCTGGTGATTTTCATTTACGAGAATTATTAGATGAAATAAGGTCAATTCCTCCAAAAGAGAGGAAGTCCTTGTTGTTGGAGAAGCTTTTCATCGCCGAATAAATAAAAAATAAGTGCAAGGTAAGTTTTCCTACACAATACTTGCTTCTAATTTTTTTTGCCTTTGAATTCCTCATGTTTTTCTGAAGTTTCAGAAGGTCTTTACCAACTATACGGTCGCAACTATACGGCCGGAGGAAAACCTCCCGCCGTATAGTTGGTCGTTAAACCTTTTGTATCTTTTTCGCAAAATAAGTTTTCGTCGTCTAGAAACTATACGACCAAACTATACGGCCGGAGAAAAATCTCCCGCCGTATAGTTGGTCGTTAAACCTTCTGGATGGTCCGTCCCTTTGTCCGTTTTTATTCATCTAAAAAAATGTTTTGTTGGTTCCAAGTCGGTAACTTAATCGACCTATGTTGGAGATATGCCCAAGAGGAAATAATAAAGTTGTTTTTATCATATCTTCATACTTATGATAAATGTTTACATACCATGCTATAATTGTATTAACCGGAAATATTAATACTTGTGTGATTTGTAAACATAAAAGAGTCCCTAGTAAAGTGTCACGTCCCAAAATTTTCCAAATTTTGAAATGTGAAAATATACAAACAAAAAAATAAAGGATGAAATTTAGGGGGAAAAACTTTTTGCTTCTAAATGGAAACATCAAAACCTTATTTAAACAAAATTAATAATTTTGAATGAGAAAGTAACAAACAAATTTTCAAAAGATCAAATGCATTCATGCATGGAATGTATCTTGATATTGAGCACATGCATTTTAAATGTCTAGCAAAATATAAACCTAAAACCTAAACCCTAATAAGAGAAATCACCATCAAGTTCAATACAAGACTACGGCTATGTTCCATATAAAATTTAGCAACATAATTCCTAAATAATCAATAATGATAAACAACAATGTTAAAAAACCATGAGAATTGTTTTCACTCTATTTGGAGCAATGGATAAAAACTTATGATTTATATAAGATAAAAAGTATTCTAAGACTAATAAAGCTCATAGCTAAAATCAATACCTAATTGCAAAAAAAGTAAATGATATATAAATATAAAGAATTATTAAATAGAATTATACAATTTGGAATCACCCTTTTTGGAACTATAAATCAAAACATATGATTTAACTAAGATAGATAAATAAATTAGAAATACTACAAAGTCAATTTAAGCCCATAGATAAAATCCATACTTACATAGAACAAAATTACACTTAAATAATATATAACGATACATTATTATTTAGTAAAACTGTAGAAATTGGTTTGAACCTTTTTGGAGCTCTAAACTAAAAGATATGAAATAAACAAGAATTAAGAAAATATACTGTATAGGCCTACGTGCCATGCTCAATTTCTAAATAAATTATACTTTATAAAAAATTACAAATACTCTAATTATACTAAATAACCAACTTATATTTTTTTATAATTTTATCTAAAAATGTTTGATACAAATTTAAATCAATTTAGATAGACAAAATAAAGTCTACAAAAGAAATCAGGAAAATAAAAAGAAAAAACAAACAAATTGAAAAAAAGGAACCAACCGACCTGGGCCGGCCCAACTCGCCCATCAAGGGGTCCATGAATCTTCTTCCTGGTGAACACCACGTACGACCATGGATACTGTAACGTTTCTCCCTCTCTCTAGGTTATTTAAGACCATGAAACGGCTCGACTTAAACACGAAACTTATTATAAATTCAATGGGGTATCCGTTCAGGCCATTAATTTCTCAATTTAGTGCCTTAATCTCTTAAATTAATTCCGTGAACTGAATGTCATATGGCGGCATACACCCTCCGATCTCCCTCCCTAGTGCATATCAAGACGAACCGAGAGAACCAACGCGTACCTCTAGGTCTCCTCCGTCACTTTTGTTCTTAAACTTTCTCGAGAGGAGATATGTAGATCACATACCGACCATGCCAAGAATAGCCTAAAAACAGAGTTCATCGTCAGATCTTGTCTCCCCGGGTGAGTTCCTCGTTGATTCCTTCTATTAGAAGACTAGTGTTGATGTTGCCTACCTTCAGGATATGATGGTTTACCTTCTTGTTGTAGTTGGCCGCGCCGCCGACGTCACACGTTGCTCTAGCGAAAGATTTCTGCCTCTCTTGGATGCTACCGACGATGCCATGGTGTCCAACGTATTCGCCTCATCATTCTCTACGTCGTCCATGCCTTCATCGACTCCGGTGACTTTCGTAGCAACGGGAACGTCGATGCCAAGCCCGCGCCCGCCATTCCGGTGACCTCTCCGGCAAGCTATTCTGGTGAGCTCTCCTAGTCCGTTTGATCTTCATCTAACGATTGAAATCAGATCACTTAAACGAAGGGGTACCGGCCTATTAGAATCAGCCACTTGTCAATTCTTTTTCTATTTTCGTTCATATTTGGCAGATTTACATAGAAAATTATAAAATCATATCTTTAGTTCTGTTTATCCAAATTTAGCAAATAATATATCTATGGATTCATAAAAATGAGTAGAACACAGTGGATCCATCATTTAGTATTTTTGAGTCGGTTAAAATCACGTTTTATACAGAACCATTTGTGGAGTATTTTGAGTATAAAAATTGTTGTGTAAATTATTTTTTAGTGAATCCTTTTGCAAATGGTTGTATATTGAACCCTCTGACCAGAAACATCAACACCAAAAATTAAATTTATATTTTTATGGAAGTAGAAAATGTCCTATTGAATAAGACTTTTCTAATAAAAGAAAATGCTTTTAAATAATCTATTTGCACTAAAAATAATTACAATTGGCATTCAACTTGTATAGAAGAACCAGTAGGCGTTTTTAGTGTCCAGAACCTTGCTACAAAAATGTCTCAAATAAAATCATCTTGTTGCATGCTTGCATGCATTTCATTGTATTCTTGTGATTGTTTTGTGATGCTAGTTTTGAGTGTGTGCTTTTTTGCTTGATTGTATTGTTGTAGACTTTGATGAGTGTGATATTGCAAGATCAAGGAGAGTACCTAAATGATGTTTCACTAATGAAACGCCACTTTTTTGCTTGATTGTATTGTTGTAGACGTTAATGAAATGATGTTTCATTAACAACTGTTGTTAATGAAACACCTAGGTGGAAATGAGACTTGTATGGATTATGTTGAGTGGTTACTTAGGGCCCATTTCTATGGTTTACCCTGGTGTATCGCACTTGTGGACGGCCACCCAGGAACAAAGAGATTGGAGACGTTCTTGTCGCGAAGCTTCCAGTGCAGCCACATGGCATATGGGCTCTGCCTTGACCGACTAAGTTGCGAGAACTCAGCCAGACGGACAGAGGGTGGTAGTGATGATAGGATGGAGCGCGTCCGTGGTGGTCTGAGGGATTGCTTCTGAAAAGTCTCGTCTTGATGCATGTCGAGTCTTGTGGGGAAAGTGCACCACATCTTGAGAGGGTAAAACCTAAGTACTTAGCCGTGTCCCCGGTTATGGACAATTTTTGAGCATCAAGACAATGAAGCAGAATCAAGAATCTCATCATTCTAATTTCTCTAAGTTAAAACTTGTTGGGTGAACAAGGGAGGCACCTGGAGGGTATCTAGAGTGCCAAGTTTGATGAAGCGTTGAGGAAAAAGAAAAAAACTATTTTACAAAGGATAGGGAAAACTTACTTTATGCAAAGGCCAGCCAAAACGCCACTTATCCATATATTCATGTAGATGTTAGGTTCTCTATATCAATATGGTATCACTTTCCAATACAATTCAAATGTATTGACCCCTATGGCTATAACTTATCATGTTGCAGGATTACTTGATGATAGTGAAGTTTGATGAGTAGGAATTATGAGTCCGCAACCAACATGTTTGCCTGTGGCACATGAAGATGAAGGACTCCATGCTTTATAGTTATATCTGCTGCTCTGTAATAAGATAGCTATATGAGCTATGTAAGTGGTAACGAACTATTTTTTTATTCCTGGATATGCGATGTAATATGACCTTTGTTTCTTGATATTACATCGTAACTGTGGGTGCTAGCTATTCGATCCAGGGACTAGCACTATAAACACAGGGATTTGAGCCTTATCGGGTTCGGTCCTCTACATAAAGCCTCTTGTTAAACTAGGTTGTTGGTTAATATATGATTATGGTTTCCTGATCATGAACATTGAGATGTTATTAACAACATGGTCATATCATTAGGAGAATGATGTGATGGACATACTCCTATAGTTAATCGTAGCATAAAGATCAAGTCATTTAATATAGTTCACTTGCTATAAGCTTTATGATACATAGTAACCTAATCCCTTCGACCATGAGATCATGCTAATCACCATCACCGGAAGGATGCTTTGATGACATCAAACACCACACCATAACTGGGTGGCTATAAAGGTGGCATTGAGTATTCAGAAAGTATGTGTTGAGTCACATGGATCAAGAGTGGGATTTGTCCATCCATATGACAGATAGATATACCCTGGGCCCTCTTGGTGGAATCTCATCCAATTAGCTTGCAAGCATGTGACTGGCTCACAAGGGATCACATATCATGGGAAAAAGAAAAGAGTACTTATCGGTAACGAGGTTGAACTAGGTATGTAGAGATACCGACGATCAGACCTCGGATAAGTAAACTATCGTGAGAAAAAGGGAAATTGTTATCATATGTAGGTGGTTCATTTGATCGCAAAGTAATCGTAGAAATATGTGGGAGTCATATGAATTTCCAGATTCCTCTATTGGTTATTGATTGGAGAAGAGTCTCGGTCATGTCTGCATAATTCATGAACCGTCGGGAGACACACTTAAGGATTCTATGTTGTTTAGTAGATATGGAATGTAAGTAGGGAGAACGAATGTTTTTCGGAGTCTCGGATGGGATCCGGGATATCACGAGGAGATCCGGAATAGTCCGGAGAATAAGATTCATATAAGGAAAGTCCAATTCCGGAGTTCGGGAATGATTCCGATGATTTCATCGGAGAGGTTCTAGAAGGGTCTAGAAGATTCACCAGACATGAATGGGAAGGGTACATGAATGTGTCATGGATAAGTAGAATGATTGAATCATGTCCTAGGTCACTTGGTTGGGAATTTGCAAGAAAGAAATTAAGCTCCGAGTTGAAAGTCAAAAGGCAAATTTGAAAAGTCAAACTGGGACAATGTATCCTAGTGGAGGAAGGAAAGAATCCTTCTTTCCCTCCACCACAAGCAAACTAGGAGAGGGAGTTGGGGAAGGATTCAAACTCCCCTCTCCCAAGATGCCCTCCCTCTCATAAAGAGAGGGGAGGGGGTGCCCCAAGGACACAAAACAACACCAGCCCCTCCCCTTCCACCGCCGCCACCACACCACCGCCACTGTGCCACCGCGGAATCGCCGCCGCCGCCCTAGCCGCCGCCGGATCCACCTTCTCCTCTCTGGCCTCTAAAACCTAGATCACCAGGGAACCCTATTTCTCTACCATAACCTGCTCCGGCTTAGGCGAAGCCCTGCAGGATCTTCCCTCTACTTCCGACACCACACCGTCGTGCTGCCAGAATCGCGAGGGGAGAACTACAACCTCCATTGCCTGCTGTAACAAGGGAGAGGAAGGTCTTCATCAAGTACCATACGTGTGACCGACTGCGGGAGCGCTGCCGGAACGCGGCGTCGGAAGGATCGTCTACGCGATCTTGAGATCGGAAAGTGAACGACTACATCACCCTTCGAGAACCTGCTATTGTTAACCGCTTTGGATCTTCAAGGGTTAGTACCCTATCAACTTGTTGCACCGATCTAGTAGATAGATCTTGGGTTGATCATAGATTAGATCTTGATTGTGTGTTCATACGGTAGAATTTTTTTGTTTTCCATGCTATGAACCCCTACAATGGTATCAGAGCCGTGTATATATGTAGATCTGTTGCACGAGTAGAACACAATGGTCATTGTAGGCGTTGATGCTTTTGTTGTCGATTGCTTCTTGTGTACTTTGCATCTTGCGGGATGGTGGGATGAAGCGGCCCGGGCTAACTTTACATGACATCATTCATGAGACTTGCTCCACGCTTGACATGCAACTTGTATTGCATAAGTGGCTTTGCGGGTGCCTGTTTCTCCCATCATAGTGAAGATTCAATTTACAACGGGTGATTGACAATAATAGTATCAACGTTGTGGTTCTTGTTCGTAAGTTAGAATTGAAGGGAATATGCCCGAGAGGCAATAATAAAGTGGTTATTATCGTATTCCTTGTTTATGATAAATGTTTATTTTACATGCTATAATTGTATTAATACGGAAACGTTAATACATGTGTGTTTAATAAACAAAAAGGAAGTTCCTAGTTATGCCTCTCTTATAAACTAGCTCGTTGATTAACAAGATGATCATAGGTTTCCTGATCATGGACATTGGATGTTGTTAATAACGAGGTCACAACATTAGTGTAATGGTGTGATGAACATTCATCCGAAGTATAGCATTACGATCAAAGTCATTGAGTTTATATTGCTATAACAACTTACAAAGTGATCCTAAGCCTTAGACCATGAGATCATGTCAATCACTAACACCGGAAGAGTTTCTTGATAACATCAAACGTCACACCGTAACAGGGTGATTATAAAGATGGATTCAGAACTAATAAAGTGTTATGTTGAGGCCCATGGATCGAGAGTGGAATTTGTTCATCCCGATGACAGGTAGATATACTCTGGGCCCTCTCGGTGATATCACATTGATTAGCTTGCAAGCAAGTGATTTGATCACTAGAATGTTATATCACGGGAACGAGAAAAGAGTGCATGTCAGTAACGAGATCAAACTAGGTATGGAGATACCGATGATCGAATCTCGGACATGTAATATATCGCGAAACAAAAGGATTAAGATACCAGCGTAAAAGGTTCCGACGATCACAAGAAAGTCATCGTTGAATGTGTGGGAGTCAGTATGGGTCTCCAGATCCCGCTTCTGATTATTGATCCGAGAGGGGTCTCGATCATGTCCGCATTATTCACGAACCGTAGGGTGACACACTTAAGAGACACCGACATCCATTTGTAGCAAAAGTTTCATGCCGAAAAGAATAACAAGCGCAGGAATTTATTTCACTAGACACCGAAACGGGTTTTCGGGTGAAATTGCAGAAAGTGTTTCTGCATGTGAAATGAAATACTAGCAAGGGGTTATATGAGAATGTTTGTCATTAAAGTAATTGACAAAATTCTGAATAAATAAAAGGAGTTTTATTTAATGAGAGTTTGCATTAAATTTGGTGGAAATTTAATGGGAATTTGAGTAGGTTTTTGAGTGGAGGGAATTGAAAGGCATTTGAGTGAGTGGAGTGTCCACCCACATGAATGTGGAAGAGGTGGGGGCAGCCCCATGGCTGGGCGCATGGCCCCTTGGGTGCCCCCTCTCCCTATAAAAGGAGCCCCTCCTCTCTCACTCACACCTCCTCGTGAAGGATCTCTCCCTCTAGAATTTATCCCCATGGTCTCGGACTAGCTAGATACATGTTCCCGTGGCTTTTCGGCAAGAAAGAGTTGTGCTTCCACGCATCTGGAGCGAGGAGGCGAGGTTGCTCGGTGCCTAACGTGTGTGCGAGCACGGATGCTTCATGTTTTGCGCTTAGGACTTCCTCTCGATCTTGAGATCGGCAAGAGATCGTCTACATCAACCACGAGTTTGGACTCGTTAAGCTTTGTCGGTCTTCAAGGGTATGTTCTCTACGGATATACATCCGCCCGTTGTTTGTATCTAGTAGATATATCTTGGTACTTGGTTGTTCCCATCGTAGGAACATTTTGATTTCTATGCTGCGAACCCTACAGTGGTATCAGAGCCGGATCTATGCGTAGATACTTTGCACGGGTAGTACACATATGAGTATGTGGGCGATGATGATCATTTTATTGCTTCTTTGTTGTACTTTGGATATTGGTGGCATAGTGGGATGAAGCGGCCCGGACAAACTTTACATGTCCTCGCACATGAGACCTGTTCCACGCTTGACATGCAACTAGTTTTGCATAAGTGGCTAGCGGGTGTCTGTCTCTCCTACTATAGTCAATATATAATTTGCAACGAGTTGTCAACAATTTGGTTATCCTCGTTGTGGTTCATGTTCGTAGGTAAGAACGGTTCTATCTACGAAAGCCCTAAGCCACGTAAAATTTGCAATGGATAAATTAGAGGCGTCTAGTTTAGATTGTTGCTGGGCTAGTGTTATGATATGGTGATGTTGTAAGTAGAAGTATGAGATGATACTCTTACAACACACATAACGTGTAATCTCCATAGACCTTGGACTTACACATAAAGGTATGATAGAGATCATACCACGGTGCACATGATGGATATCATATGCGGGTACCATATCATTTCACTTATAAACATGTGATGTTTTGATTGCATCTTATATTGCTTGTTTGGCGTTTTATTAGCATAATAAGATGATCCCTCATTTAGATATCAAGATAAGAATGTGTTCTTCCTTAAGTATGCACCGACAATGTTTCGTCCCTTCAAGACATCACGTGATGATCGGGTGTACTTGAATCCACGAGCATATCTCGGGTGTAAGACAGTTACACACGCGAATACTAAGGTTCTTACTTGGCGAGCCTAGCATGTACAGACATGGCCTCGGAACACGGAGCGAAAGGTTAAGCATGAGTCATATGTTTTGATATGATGACCATGGCCTCGCCTTTGAAGCTACACCGACTCACGTGATGATCGGACTTGGTGTAGTGGATTTGGTTCATGTAATCACCAAAAAGGCACGAGGGATGTCGTTTTTGAGTGGGAGTTTATTTCTAATTTGGATTGGTAGAACTCAATTTATCATAAATTAAATCAAAGTGAATTTGCATAATTTGTTGTAGTCATTGGCATTCGTTCACCACCTTATGCATAGTTGTAATTGAGATAATAGAACTATAGAATTCTGGATATATACTTTACGAACTGGTATCGTATTGTGTTGAGTGTCAATCTAAAGTTTAAAGTCCTATTGCAAACTTTCAGCACACTCTATTTACTCCGTGAAATTTAATAGTTGGTATTAAATCGAGAGTAACAATTCCAGTTTTAGTATCTTAAGTATCATGTTTGCCTCCACGATTCTTGATTGTTTTAATATCAAGTTTATCTAGGAGCTGAAAGAATTATTTCAGAAACCATCATGTGTGGCAGATATAACGATATCTGAAACTATGTTTTGGTTGCAATATGATAGAGTATAATATATGTTCTCATATTGGATGAGAATTTATGAAGGTTGGAGATGCTAGATATCCTAATCATCCAAAAGGGTTTTGGAAAGTAATGTTATACTCACGATTCGCCTTTATAAGCTACAATAGCTTGATCATGAAAGTCGTCATGATAAGGATGAATAGAAGATGTATGTAAAGTGTTTACTACACTAAAAGATTACTAAAGAATGGATTTTGAAAGAATACCGATCATTTTGATGATGGTGATATACTTCAAAGTGCAAGTCCAAAGGTATTATTATTTGAATATACACTCTTTGGACTATGTGTCATGTATATGGCGCCACTTTTGATGTTGATAGATTCTTGTAAAAAGGAAAAGGAAATGCTGAAAGAGAATCAATAAAATATATTTGGCAGAAAAGAAAAGATTGGAAATATCCAATTTAGGTATATGGATGATATACATGTTATGGTTGTATTCTTTGCTTGTTAAACAATGTGGTTCTTGGGTATTGGATACCGAATTGGTTGGTATGAAATTTTATACGGAACAACGCAATTCATGAACCACAATGGCCTAAGTAACTAGCAAGAGAATATGTGATGATGTTCATCAAAAACAAACAAACCGGTGTTTGTATTTCTCGTTGACATCAAAGCTTGACTTCAAGATTTGTATTAATAATTGTTATTTGAATCAGGTATTATGAGAACAAAGGTTGTTCATATAATTACCATATTCCATATAAGATGGATGATTTACAAATCTAGTTGGAGAAATCACATCCATAAAACCTAATGCTAAAATGTCGCAAGACAAATGATTGAAAGATCACTTACGAAGTGACATCACCGTTTAAATTATATTGGAAAGAAAACATGAAGAATCTCCATATTCATGGATTTTTGGAGTCTTTGATTTGATCAAGGGACGCTTGTGAGACTTTCCTCGGGATAATTAAAACTTCGTTCAAAGGCCAAAGAAGAACAAACGACTAAAATATTGGAATTTATACATATCGATGTATGTAGTCCATTATGTGTAGTCGTAAGCGATGGGTTTCAACTTCATATACTTTCTCCGGAAATTTGAGTGAATGTTCACTTAATGAGAAAGAAGTGTGAAATATTTGAAAATGTTCAAAGACTTTCAAGATGAAGTGAAAATCATTGTGACAAGAAAATAAATGGTTTATGATTTTATCATAAGGGATTTATTTGAGTTACAAGTGTAACAAGAAAATAAATGAATTATGATTTTATCATAAAGGGATTTATTTGAGTTTCAAGTTTAGCAAAACACCTAGATTTGCATTTCCCGAAACACCATAGGAGTATGGAGTGTTTGAGATTTGTAATGAAACCTTGTTTGACATGGTTGGATCAAAGGTGTTATTGATAAAACTGCCATTATGTTTTAAAAGATTAAAGCTTTAGAGACTACCGCTTTTACACTGAAAGGAGATCCATCTTGATCCGTTGAAATGACACCATATGAGTTATGGTTTGGGGTAAAACCAAGTTGTCCTTTCTTAAATTTTGGTATGCTAAACATAAGTAAGATGTTTACAACCAAAGTCGGATGAGCATGTCTTTGTAGGTTATTTCGAATAACAATTGGTTATTCCTCCATAACACCAAGGACAAAAGGGTTTGTCGCTTGAAACGTGAAGTTTCTTGAAGAAGGAATTTTTCATAAAAGTTAAGTGGGAGGACAATAGAACTTTGATAAGGTTAACGAACCTTAGCTATATGTGCTGAGTTGCGCAGCGCCGGAAAATGTTCTGGAGGCAGCCAGAATGCTCATGGCTCACGTGCCTCAAATGTTGTGGTCATGGAGGTCTAAGTTCTTATTGAACCAAGTCGGTCGGATAAACAATCAAATACTAAGATTTGAGAGTAAATCATTATTGTTTGACAATGATGAACCGACTACATACAAAGAAGCGATGATGGGACCTGACTCCATCAAATGGCTTGAAGCCATAAAATCCGTGATAAGTCCATACACGATAAATCAAGTTTTGAACTTGGAAGACCCTCCAGAAAGGTGTAAAAACCTATCGGTCGTATTTGGATCTATAAAGAAATAGACATGGATGTTTTACATCTATGAAATAGTCGACATATCGGTAAAGTATTTTACGACAATGTTCAAGGAGTTGACTATGACAAGATTTGATCTTTCATAGCGATATTTAGTCTGGACGGATTAAAGTAGCAACCACTACATATAATTTGTTATACGATAGATGAATAAACAAAACAAAGTTCTTCTAATAGAATGGTTACCTAGGACGTGTACATGACACGATCCAAAGGGTTTTGTTAATTCAAAGGATGCTAAAAGGGGCATTCAAACTTCAATGGTTGAAGTAAGCATCGCGGAGTTGGAATCTTCACCGTGATGAAAAGGAGTTTTCATCAGGAGACGATGAAGATGCTTGCATTTGCAAGAAATTAAGTGGGAGCGCTGAGACATATTTCTAATACATTATGTGGAGGACATCTTGTTGATTAGAGATGATGTATATTTTATTGACAAAGGTTAAGAATTTCATTTTGATGAAATACTTAGGCAAAATCCGAATATTTAGCGTGAATGTCTATAGTGGATAGGCTGTGACGCCAATATGGTTGTGCCAAACGTACATATATGAGATATTGAAGGAGTTCAATATAGAAACGACAAGAAACAGTTCTTGTTGCATGGAAAGGAATTGAATCAAGATTCAAGTGTATCGACACTTGATAAGTGAAACAAGATTCAAGTGCTTTGACACTTGATGAGTGAAATCACGAGAATGTTTTGATCAAACATACCATGATATGTACACATCCAGATATGTCCTATGCTCTAAGTGTTATGAGCATATACCAGAATGAATCATAAAATGATCATTGGACGATAGTGAGGAAATTCTTATGATCTTTTGGAAGAACTAAGAATATAGTTGTGTATAGGTGACAAACAATTACAAATAGTTCATTGTAAAGCGTTACATTGATACTAGTTTTGTCACAAGATACAAATTAAGTTTATCTCAATTTAAACTATGGGTGGCACAATGTAATGGAAATAAGATTCCATGATGGATTTGGATGAAATCCATAGTTAAGACATTATGACGAATTCTACAACAAAAAGGCTAAGTATATGACTGCTATAGTAGCAGCAAATGAGGGAATTTGTGTCAAGTAGTTTTTTATCAAACTAAGGTTGGTTCACAACGGGCTAACAATAAAGATATATTGTATGACAATAGTATCGACGTGTTTTAACCCCAAGGAACTAAAGGTCTCACCGAAAGACCAAATTTATATAATGCCATCTCATTGGAGAATGAGTGATGCGTGAAGACGCAAAGACATGCAAATACACACGGACCTGAAAGTGTCAGATCCGTAGATTATGTTAACCACTTGTAGTTGCGTATTTGGAACACCAGAAAGCCATATGTGTTCAATACACAAAGTTTTCAAACTAGATTATTGTCTCTAGTGCAAGTGGAGATCAAGGAATATGCCCGAGAGGCAATAATAAAGTGGTTATTATCGTATTCCTTGTTTATGATAAATGTTTATTTTACATGCTATAATTGTATTAATACGGAAACGTTAATACATGTGTGTTTAATAAACAAAAGGTAGTTCCTAGTTATGCCTCTCTTATAAACTAGCTCGTTGATTAACAAGATGATCATAGGTTTCCTGATCATGGACATTGGATGTTGTTAATAACGAGGTCACAACATTAGTGTAATGGTGTGATGAACATTCATCCGAAGTATAGCATTATGATCAAAGTCATTGAGTTTATATTGCTATAACAACTTACAAAGTGATCCTAATCCTTAGACCATGAGATCATGTCAATCACTAACACCGGAAGAGTTTCTTGATAACATCAAACGTCACACCATAACAGGGTGATTATAAAGATGGATTCAGAACTAATAAAGTGTTATGTTGAGGCCCATGGATCGAGAGTGGAATTTTTTCATCCCGATGACGGATAGATATACTCTGGGCCCTCTCGGTGATATCACATTGATTAGCTTGCAAGCAAGTGATTTGATCACTAGAATGTTATATCACGGGAACGAGAAAAGAGTACATGTCAAGAATTGAGATCAAACTAGGTATGGAGATACCGATGATCGAATCTCGGACATGTAATATATCGCGAAACAAAAGGATTAAGATACTAGCGTAAAAGGTTCCGACGATCACAAGAAAGTCATCGTTGAATGTGTGGGAGTCAGTATGGGTCTCCAGATCCCGCTTCTGATTATTGATCCGAGAGGGGTCTCGATCATGTCCGCATTATTCGAGAACCGTAGGGTGACACACTTAATAGACACCGACATCCATTTGGAGCAAAAGTTTCATGCCGAAAAGAATAACAAGAGAGGAATTTATTTCACTAGATACCGAAACGGGTTTTCGGGTGAAATTGCAGAAAGTGTTTCTGCATATGAAATGAAATACTAGCAAGGGGTTATATGAGAATGTTTGTCATTAAAGTAATTGACAAAATTCTGAATAAATAAAAGGAGTTTTATTTAATGAGAGTTTGCATTAAATTTGGTGGAAATTTAATGGGAATTTGAGTGGGTTTTTGAGTGGAGGGAATTGAAAGGCATTTGAGTGAGTGGAGTGTCCACCCACATGAATGTGGAAGAGGTGGGGGAAGCCCCATGGCTGGGCGCATGGCCCCTTGGGTGCCCCCCTCTCCCTATAAAAGGAGCCCCTCCTCTCTCACTCACACCTCCTCGTGAAGGATCTCTCTCCCCTCTAGAATTTATCCCCATGGTCTCGGACTAGCGAGATACATGTTCCGTGGCTTTTCGGCAAGAAAGAGTTGTGCTTCCGCTGAATCGCTGGAGGAGGCGGAGGTTGCTCGGTGCCTCGAACGTGTGCGAGCAACGGATGCGCTGCTTTTTTGGCGCTTAGGACTTCCTCTCGATCTTGAGATCGGCAAGAGATCGTCTACATCAACCACGAGTTTGGACTCGTTAAGCTTTGTCGGTCTTCAAGGGTATGTTCTCTACGGATATACATCTGCCCGTTGTTTGTATCTAGTAGATAGATCTTGGTACTTAGTTGTTCCCATCGTAGGAAATTTTTTGTTTTCTATGCTGCGAACCCTACAAGAATGACACTTATTGAAAGCCCCAAACCACGTAAAACATGCATAGAAAATTAGAGGCGTCTAACTTTGTTTTGCAGGGGTGTGATGTTATGTGATACGTCCATGATTGTGATTATATATGATGTATGCAATGTTCCTTATTGTAAGTCGGCAATCGGAAGGAGCCTTCTGGTTGTCTTTTAATTTTGTTAAAGACCTGCATGTCTATTATTCAAAGTAGTTGTAATAGTTGATGCTGGTGGAAGACAACCATGGAGCGGTGCCATTGACCTTGACGCCACGGCGGTGATGATGGAGATCATGTTCGTGCTTCAAGATGGAGATCGGAAGCACAAGAAGAAAGGCCATATCATATCACATATTATGAATTGCATGTGATGTTAATCCTTTTATGCATATTGTATTGCTTAGATCGCGACGGTAGCATTATAAGATGATCCCTCTCACAAAATATCAAGTTATAAAGTGTTCATCCTTAGTAGGCACCATTGCCAAAGCTCGTTGTTTCGAAGCACCACGTGATGATCGGGTGTGTTAGATTCTGCGAGTGTATACAACAGGAGCAAGCCGGATTTGTTCATGCGGAAACTAAGGTTACATCTTGACGAGCCTAGCATGTACATACATGGTCTCGGAACACGGAATACCAAAAGGTAAAGCATGAGTCATATAGATGATATGATGAACATGATGATTGTTCGCCTTTGAAACTACAACATGTCACGTGATGATCGGACATGGTGTAGTGGATTTGGTTCATGTAATCACTAAAACAATGTGAGGGATATTGTTTTGAGTGGGAGTTCAACAGCAATATGATTAAAAGTTGAACACTATTTATCATAAATTAAATCAAAGTGAATTTGCATAGTTGTTGTAGTCATTGGAATCCGTTTATCACCTTGCGCTTAGTTATAATTGAGATAATAGAACTATAGAATTCTGGATAGTTACTTTACGGACTGGTATCGTATTGTTTTTGATGTGTTAATCTAAAGTTTAAAAGTCCTATTGCAAAAATTTCAGTAGGTTCTGGTTACTTCTTGAAGTTTAATAATTAGTATTAAATCAAGAGTAACAATTCCAGTGTTAGTATATAAATATCATGTTTGTCTCCATGATTCTTGATATTCAAAAGATTCTTTTAATATCAAGGTTATCGGGGAGCTGAAAGAATTGTTTCAGAAACCATCATGCGTGAAAGATATTGTGATATCTGAAACAAAGTTTTGGTTGCAACATTATAGAGTATAATATGGCAAAAGTCATGTTCTCATATTTGATGAGAATTTGCAAAAGGTTGGAGACACTGGTCATCCTAATCCTCCAAAAGGTTTTGGAGAGCAATATTATACTCGCAATTCACAGTTATAAGCTAAAGTAGCTTGATCATGAATAGTTCCATGATAAGGATGAATATTTGATGTAGGTAAAATGTTTACTACACTAAAAGATTACTAAACAAAATGGAATTTGAAAGAACACCAAACATTTGTTGATGGTGATCTACTTCAAAGTGCAAGTCCAAAGACACTGGTATTTAGCTATACAAGCTTTGGTCTATGTGTCATGAGTATGGCGCCACTGTTGATGTTGATAGATTCTTTTGAAAGGATAAAGAAATACTGAAAGAGAAATCTAAGAAATATTTGGAACAAGAGAAAATACTAGAATTGTTCAGCTTAGGTATATAGAAGATATACATGTTATGGCTATATTCTTTGCTTGTCAAACAATGTGGTTCTTAAGTATTGGATACTGAATTTTTTGGTGTGAATCGTCATACGAAACAACATAATTCATGAACTATAATTGCCTAAGTAACTAGCAAAATAATATGTGATGATGTTCATCGAGAACAAATAAAGAGTTGTTGTGTTGCTCGTTAATATCAAATCTTGCCTTCAAGATTTGTTTTATCACGTATTATGAGAACAAAAAGGTTGTTCAAATAATTTCCGTATTCCATGAAAGATGGATGATATACAGGTCTGGTTAGAGAAATCACATCCATAAAACTAGTGCTAAAAATGTCAAAAGACAATTGATTGAAAGATCACTTAAGAAGTGACATCGCCATTTAAATTATATTGGAAAGAAAACATGAAGAAACTCCATGTGGATGGAATTTTCGAGTCATTTGATTTTGATCAAATGACGCTTGTGAAACTTTCTTAGATATGATTAAAACTCCGTTCATAGGCCAAAAGGGAACGAAGGACTAGCTTATTGGAACTTATACATATAGATGTATGAAGCCCATTGTGTGTAGTCGAGAGCGATGGATTTCAACTTCATATGCTTTCTCCGAAAATTTTAGTGAATATATGAATATTTACTTAATAAGGATGAAGTGTGAAACATTTGAAAAAGTTCAAAGACTTTCAAGATGAAGTGCGAAATCAATGTAACAAGAAAATAAAGAATTTATGATAGGATCATAAAGGGAGATATTTGAGTTACAAGTTTAGCATAACACCTAAGATTTGAGGAATCGTTCCATGATTTTGCGTTTCCTGAAACACCATATGAGTTTGGTGTGTTCGAGATATGTAAATAAAACCTTGTTTGACATGGTAAGATCAAATGTGTCATTTATAAAACTGCCATTATATTTTAAAGATAAAATCTTTAGAGACTACCGCTTTTACACTGAAAAGAGCTTCGTCATGATCCGTTGAAACGACACCATATAAAGTTATGGTTTGGGATAACACCCAAGTTGTCATTTCTTAAACATTGGTATGCTATGCATAAGTGAGATGTTTACTACCAAAGTTGGATGAACATGTCTTTGTATGTTATTTCGAATAATCGTTGAGTATTCCTCCATAACACCAAAGACAAAAATGTTTGTCTCTTAGTACGTCAAGTTTCTTTGAGAAGAAATTTTCCGTGAAAAGTTAAGTGGGAGTACAATAAAACTTTGATAAGGTTAAACGAACCTTAGCTATATGTGCAAAGTTGCGCAACACCGAAAAGTGTTCCGGAGGCAGCAACAATGCTCATGGCTCACGTGCCTCAAAGGTTGTGGTCACGAAGGTCTAAGTTCCTATTGAACCAAGTAGGTCGGATAAACAATCAAATACCAAGATTTGAGGGCTGAATCATTATTTGACAATAATGAACCGAATACATGCAAATAAGCGATGATGGGCCCTAACTCCATCAAATGGTTTGACGCCATAAAATCTGTGATAGTTCCATACACGAGGGATCAAGCTTTGAACTTGAAAGACCCTCTGAAAAGGTGAAAGACCTTACAGTCGTATTTGGATCTATAAAGAAATAGACATGGATGTTTGACATCTATGAAATTGTCGACATGTTGGGAAAGAGTTCACGATAATATTCAAAGAGTTGACTATGACAAGATCTGATCTTTCATTAAGCGATATTTAGTCTAGACGGATTAATGTAGAAACCACTACATATAATTTTGTTACGTGGTAGTTGAATAAACAAAACAAGTTCTTCTAATAGAATGGTTACCTAGGACGTGTGCATGACACGATCCAAAGGGTTTTGTTAATTCAAAGGATGATAAAAGCGTATGCAAATTTCAATGGTTGAAGTAAGCATCACGGAGTTGGAATCTTCACTATGATGAAACTGTTAAAAGAGTTTAATTTCATCGGAGACGATGAAGATGGTTGCATTTGCAAGAAATTAAGTGGGAGCTCTAAGACATATTTCTAATACATTATGTTGAAGACATATTGTTGATTGGAAATGATGTATCTTTTATTAACACATGTTAAGAATTTCATCTCGATGAAAGACTTAGGCAAAACCCGAATATTTGGCATCAATATCTATATAGATAGATTGAGACGCTAATATGTTTGTGCCAAATGTACATAGATGATATATTGAATGAGTTCAATATGGAAATGACAAGAAAGGTTCTTGCCACACAGAAAGGATTAAATCAAAATTCAAGTGTATTGACACTTGGTAAGTGAAACAAAGATTCAAGTATTGATTAATACTTAATGAATAAAATCACAAAAGGCATTTTTCAATCATACTATGATATGTACAAATCCAGATATGTCCTATGCTCTAAATGTTATGAGCATATGCCAGAATGATTCATAAAGATGATCATTGGACGATAGTAAGGATATTCTTATGATCTTTTGGAAGAACAAAGAATATATTATTTTGTAGAAGTGACAAATAGATGGTTAGTTCATTGTAAAAGGTACTACATTGATACTAGTTTTGTCACAAATTACAAATTAAGTTTATCTCAATCTAAACTAAGGGTGGCACAATATGATGGAAAGTAAGTTCCATAATGGATTTGGATGAGTTCCAAAGTTAAGCCATTGTGACAGATACTACAACAAAAGGCTAAGTATATGACCGCTGTTATAGCAGCAAAAGAGGGCATTTGTGTCAAGTAGTTTATTACAAACTAGGTGTAGTTCACAGCGGGATAATACTATGAAGATATATTGTACGACAATATTGTCAACATGTTTTAACCCCTAGGAACTAAAGGTCTCACCAAAGGACCAAATTTATACAAAGCCATATCATTAGAGAATGAGTGATGCATAGAGATGCAAAGATATGCAATTACACACGGACCTGAAAGTGTCGGATACGGAGATCAGTTGACCACTAACAATCGTGTAAATACAACACAGGAAAGCCATAGGTGTTGAATGCACAAATGTTTGAAACTAGATTATTGACTCTAGTGCAAGTGGGAGATTGTTGGAGATATTCCCAAGAGGCAATAATAAAGTGGTTTTTATCATATCTTTATACTTATGATAAATGTTTACATACCATGCTATAATTGTATTAACCGGAAACATTAATACTTGTGTGATTTGTAAACATAAAAGAGTCCCTAGTAAAGCCTCTTGTTAAACTAGCTTGTTGGTTAATATATGATTATGGTTTCCTGATCATGAACATTGAGATGTTATTAACAACAGGGTCATATCATTAGGAGAATGATGTGATGGACATACTCCTATAGTTAAGCGTAGCATAAAGATCAAGTCATTTAATATAGTTCACTTGCTATAAGCTTTCTCATACATAGTAACCTAATTCCTTCGAACATGAGATCATTCTAATCACCATCACCGGAAGGATGCTTTGATGACATCAAACACCACACCGTAACTGGGTGGCTATAAAGGTGGCATTGAGTGTTTGGAAAGTATGTGTTGAGGCACATGTATCAAGAGTGGGATTTGTCCATCCATATGATGGATAGATATACTCTGGGCCCTCTCGGTGGAATGTCATCCAATTAGATTACAAGCATGTGAATGGATCACAAGGGATCACATATCACGGGAACAATAAAAAAGAGTACTTATCGATAACGAGGTTGAACTAGGTATGCAGAGATACCGATGATCAGACCTCGGATAAGTAAACTATCGTGAGACAAAGGGAAATTGGTATCGTATGTAAGTGGTTCATTTGTTCGCAAAGTAATCATAAAAATATGTGGGAGCCATATGAATTTCTAGATTCCTCTATTGGTTATTGATCGGAGAAGAGTATCGGTCATGTCTGCATAATTCACGAACCGTAGGGAGACACACTTAAGGATTCGATGTTGTTTAGTAGATATGGAATGTAAGTAGGGAGAACGAATGTTGTTTGGAGTCTCGGATGGGATCCGGGATATCACGAGGATATCCGGAATAGCCCGGATAATAAGATTCATATAAGGAAAGTCCAATTCCGGAGTTCGGGAATGATTCCGATGATTTCATCGGAGAGGTTCTAGAAGGGTCTAGAAGATTCACTGGACCGGAATGGGAAGGGTACATGAATGTGTCGTGGATAAGTGGAATGATTGAATCGTCCTAGGTCACTTGGTTGGGAATTTGCAAGAAAGAAATTAATCTCCAAGTTGAAAGTCAAAAGGGAAATTTGAAAGGTCAAACCGGGACAATGTATCCTGGTGGAGGAAGGAAAGAATCCTTCTTTCCCTCCACCACAAGCCAACTAGGAGAGGGAGTTGGGGAAGGATTCAAACTCCCCTCTCCCAAGCTGCCCTCCCTCTCATAAATAGAGAGGAGGGGTGCTCCAAGGACACAACACAACACCAACCCTCTCTCCGCTGCCGCTGCACCGCCAAGACCACTGCTTGCCGCCTCCTAGCCATGGCTCCACCTCCTCCTCTCCGGCCTCTAAACCCTAGATCGCCGGGGAACCTTATTTCTCCACCATAACCTAATTTGGCTTAGGCGAAGCCCTGCAGGATCTTCCCTCTACTTCCGACATCACGCCGTCGTGCTGCCGGAATCGCGAGGGGAGAACTACAACCTCCGCTGCTGGCTGGAACAAGGGAGAGGAAGGTCTTCATCGAGTACCGTACGTGTGACCTACTACGGGAGCGCTGCCGGAACGTGGTGCCGGAAGGATCGTCTACGCGATCTTGAGATCGGCAAGTGAACAACTACATCACCCACGAGAATCTGCTCTCGTTAACCGCTTTTGATCTTCGAGGGTTAGTACTCTATCAACTTGTTGCACCGATCTAATAGATATATCTTGACTTGATCATAGATTAGATTTTGATTGTTTGTTCATGCGGTAGAAATTTTTTGTTTTCCATGCTACAAACCCCTACAACCTAGACTCGAGATATTTGGAAATATCTGCCCAAAACCAACTATATGGCCGGAGCTATACGAGCCGCGCCCATATAGTTGGTTGTTACGCGACATGACTTCTCCAAATCCGTGATTTCTTTCCCTGTTCCATTAATACTCTTTTCTTCGGCGTGAATTTTGTGTTTCTCGCGAGTTTTATCGACCTCTGACCCCTCTTATATACTGCCCTTGTGTATCTCTCTAATCATAATCACCAGGAACCAATCTAGCCATGCTCTATCCCGTCCTAGGCCGTGGAAAACCTCTAGGTCTCATTGATCCTTCCAGGGACCGCTCTCGGAGCCCTTCCATGGAGGATGGCAACGAGGATGTGGAGAGGTTTAGCCCGAGGTACAAGAAGCACGTCGAGCCAAGCTTCTACAACAACTATCTCGATGAAGATTGGAGCGACATATACATCAGCTGTGGTGTCTATGATCCCCAGAGATCAATTGGGCGGCAATGAAGAGAGATCAACAAGAAAGAGAAGGTCACATGCCACATGGAAGAGGGCGTGTGGAGATGGTCAAGTTCATCACCACGGATCCCAGGCCGCACAAGCGTAAGGAATTACCTAACATTGGTGCAGGTGCTAGCAAGGAAGCGACGGTGCCACTCTTGAGGCCCACCACTGGTGCTCGTATGAGGGTGAAGCCTCAAGAAGAGTGGAGGAACAACTTCTATTTCCCCGATCCACCAATTATGTATGAGGAAGAAGAAGTTGTCCCCAGGACCAAGGACCACGTACGAGCACTGGAGATATATCAAAAGCAAGAGCTACTCCATCGCATTGAAGTCCGTCACCGCATCAAGGAGATAGAAAATAAGGATGATCTTCTCCCATTGGTGACTAAGCTTGTAGATAAGGTGGACTTGCAATCTAATTTGCACAGGTGCTACATCCGCATCACTGCCCTGGAGGATACCAACAAGAAGCTGCGCACCGCGGTGTTACATTCCATGGCTCCGTAGTGATATACAATAATCACGGTATCAAATAATCACGAGGAATTATTTGATCCCGCCTGGCTTGATTGTAAGCTTGGGGAGATCTTTAAGACCTTGTAATCTATCGTATAAGTTTTTACACTACTATTTTGGTTTTGCATTAGTTCGAGTTTAGAAATAAAGTCTGCATCATTAAAATTCCCTTTAGGAATAGTCGATCCCTTCTATGCAATTCCGAGTTTATTATCATATATGGAGCATTATTGAGTTTGTGCTTGTCTTATTAGATATATGAATGGCTTGAGTATAATTTTACTTGAAGTTGATGATAGCAATAGGAGACTTCCACACCATTGGTATTAATGGAACATATCTAGATAATTCAGTCAATATGTTGTAAGTTCATGGTTTGGTTTATAAAGAAAGAAAATATATATAATTAGTCAAGTTGAGAAAGAAACCTTGAACAAAGGAAAATTAAAAAGTGCTATCAAATTAGAGCGAGAACAAGTCGAGGGAGAGTCTTCAAGCCACAAAGATGCTGCATATACAATTGGAATTTTGTAATTGAGATCGTTAAATTTTGAATTCCTATATGAAGTGGAATATATGACTAGATCCTTTGCACAACACTTAAACAAAATTGTGAGCATATATATAAAAATAAAAAAAGAAAAGAGAGAAGAAAAAGAACGAATGTGCAAAGAGCAAAGAGCAAATAGGCATACACCATTGTCTTGTGGAGAGACAAAGGAACGTTTGAGATTTTGAATCCCAATTGAATATGTTAAATCATAAAACACTTGGGACTACCTCGCTAACTCATTCGGTCGAACTGAATACTTTTACATCATACTGAGAGTAATATTTTGTGAACTGTTAAATGCTAAGGTGAGTAAGGTACTATTCAGGAACTTATTCCTATGTATCATATATGACAAATACATGCTGCAACCGCCTCATTTATTTTATTCACTCATCTTTATGAATATGAGGATCACATCCATTAAGATAAACTTGCTTGGGACGATAAAGAGTCTAAGCTTGGGGAAGTTGACGAGTGCTTATTTGCATCATGTTTTATATTGTTATTTTGCATTGTAGTAGTAGGATCTTTATATTTTACATCTTTCGCGTGAACCTTCTATGTTTATTTTTATCAGGATCAAGATAGATGGTGGACACGATGGACACAATTCTTGGAGCAGTTATACTGAAGCGAAAAGGAGTAAAAACAACGTACATCGCTTATTTGGGAAATATCAATAACACCAGAAGAAAACCTGAAGAGAACAAAGTATACAAAAGGTTTAATGACCAACTATACAGCGAGAATAAATTTTTCGGCCGTATAGTTCTCTCCGTATATCATATCACTGTATTATATGATGTTTGTTTGCATCTTATATTACTTGTTTGGCGCTTTAGTAGCATTATAAGAAGATCCCTTATTTAGATATCACTTTCCGAGTTCTATCTCTGTTTAGATCTAATCTAGACGTGACTGCAAAAGCAATGCCGGATCTTTATCAACATGTTCCCGCTTCGACCATGTGATTGGTCTCACCTCGACGTGTTGCCGCTGATCTCGTATGCGTGGATACCGGTGGAGGTGCTATACTTGGAGCACTTCATCGTGTGGATCTTCATAAGAAGAAATCTTCTCATGGCTAATCGACTAGCTGCAGGAATCGACATCCAACTATAAGGAGTTCCCGTCGCTCTTATATAAGGCACAAGAATGTGGAGACGTACACGCCATGAACTTAGAAGTTTTTAACATTTCAAAATACGTTAAAGTTCATTTCAAATAAAAAAGAGGTTATGCACCTAGCTAGAGCCAAAACACCATCGTCCATCGATTGTACCAGGAGTGGCAAATAGTACAAAACAAAAGAAATACCAGGATTCTATTCTGGGTGATCAAGCAAGCACCCAACCAAGTCAACTTTGAACCGATTTTAAAATTCTAAAGTGTACAATTCCGCTTTAGTTTGACACGAAAGTTGTAAAAAATTCACAAACATGGCTCATGCACATGTTGTGTGCACGATGGCACCTAGAAACACCGGGGTCCAGCTATATAATAAACGCACACGAGGGCTAGCCTCGGTCGGCGACAGAAACATACCAGATTAACACAACATTCTAATACGTACATTTTCCTTTCTTATATTATTACTAAGTTGCATTTAGGACTGGAACCTCATTTCACAATCTCATCCATGTGGAAACACGACAGCGGAGCGAGGCCCGAAGAAGCACCCGGTGGTGGAACAGGGACATGCCGTGGTGAAGCTGGTGGCGGTTGAGCACGTGGAGAGAGGTAGAGACCTACATTGTCACCGATTCTCTGGAGGAACCCCCCTGCTCTGAGCAGGGCAGACCAATTATTCGCCCCGGGCTAAGACATAATAAATATAATTATTTATACTAAATTATATGTAATTTTTAGAATACATTTATTGCCGATTCACAGTCACTGTATTTTATAATAAAAGTTACATTAATATTTAATACATTACTTCTTTGATATATATAAACAAAATAATGTCAAATATGAGAAAATATGAAAAGACAAAACCATATGTGTTCTCTTATGAACTTGTGTCACTTGTATTCACATTGTGTATATATTTGTGTATCTTTATCTTTGTTTATAGAGATATCTAAATTATATGCCAGAAGAATATAATCATAGATGTTTCTAGTTTGTAATTCTGTATACTCAAAAAAAATCTACAGTATATATGTTGTTTAAGAGGACAGTTTTACAGAATCATTGCCATGTTACTGTAGTTTTTAGGTCAAATATGTATTACATATGACAATGAATTTGATCACTTGTTGACGATATTCTAGTTAAACATAGTCTTTAGTATAACTTATAGCTCATGCTAGAGAGAGAGACTCGACGTCTAAGTGATCCAACTGCCATTGTGGAGTTGATTGTCTTAATTTGTCTCCATGTGATTAGACTTTGGTAGTGTGGACTTTATCTTAGGAATTGGATTTTTTCTTTTCTACATAATCATAAACTTTTTGACATTAAAAATACTTATTAATAAAAGTACACATTAATAAAAATACTTACTAATAAACTCGCCGGCAAACCCGACGGGTTTTTCGCTGACGAATTCAGGGAAGGCTGGTGCTTTGTCTCTACTGCCGTGTGGGGTGAGGACTTTCCTCGGTTTTGAGGCTTACGATTTAAAAAATCGAGAATGAATTTCAAAATGGGGAGAATGGAAGTAAAAATGGTATTTCGTTCCGGTTGTGTTTGTTTTGGGCTTTGGGTTGTAAGTACTATTTGCGGTCCTCGAATTGTGCTGTTTACCCTAGAGCTGGGTTTTCTAGAATGCTCTTTGCTATAATATTTTTTTAGAATCAACTTGTGGCCATGTATTACCTCAAAATCTAGTCGTGGCATGTGATTCATATGGCGTATATAGGGGGAAATGGCCAGGATTATCCCACGTAACTACACAAATTATTGATGCAGGTAGACTGGCTTCTGGACGAGAGAGTTCGTCGATGAAGGAAGAACTTTTTTGCGGGGCATGAAGGAACAACTTGGAACATAGCCGCACATAACGTAGTGAGGAGCTCCATTTATTCTGGTTAAGGCAGACATGTGTGGTTCCAAAATCCACCCGATGGTGTTTGAATGATTCATCATAGCACTATATAATAAAGAGGTGGAGCATGTTCTCACAACAAGTGTATACACCAAAAACAAAACCCTAGAAAACCACAAACACGAAACATGATTGGTAGGCATTTGAGATTTTGAGGGGAAAGATAAACATTGACAAACTATGGGGTCGCCAGAGTGCACAATCATTTTTGTGTGTATTTGTGCCTTTTGCTAGTCTCTTTATCCTCCACACCCTGTCAAAGTACAAGGATACCTAAAAAAAGAATAGAACTAATGCTACCAAACACAAATCATGTGCAATTGCACAAACCCCTCGATCCGAGTTCATATCCTGCTCTTGCAGCAGCCAGTGCGCACCATTGTTGTTGCATCCATCATTGTTGTTGCAGCCAGTGCGCACCATGGCATCGGCGGGGCTCATCTCTAGATGGAGAAGACATGCTCACAATGGTGTGACCACGTGCCTCCATAGTGAGGGATCTAGGAAAGTTATCGCGTCTACATTTCGGGATCAACACGGCAAATTGATGTCGTGGTGCGCCTCCTCCGGAGGACTGCTTAATGGTGTGACAACTCCCTGGTGGTGCTCCACAACATCGGAACATGGACATGTTGCTGTTGTCCTAGAGATGTTGGGTACTCATCAGTGGCGGACCTACCATCCTTTGTTGCCTGGGCGGCTACCCGGGCTTGATGGTCGGCCAACAACTTAATTCTTTAGTTAGTTGATGATGATTTGCAAGGATAAGCAACAACTTAAGCATGTGTTCCCGGGCTTCCAAATTTCTTTGGGTCCGCTAATGGTATTCACGGTTGGAGCAATGATGGCTGTGAAATATAGCCATCCACACTCACATTTAAACTGGATATTATTCATATATTTGATGAAATATCTATCTAAACCCTGCCACTAATGCCTAATAATCAAAGGGGTATGCAATCCTTTTTTTCTATTTTCCCTGCCCGGATAATGACATTTGATGATGGGAATCACTATATTAAAGTCAAAGATACGAGATTTCCAACTATACAAATAAATTAGGAGTCGTGAAGCGGAGGCAGAAGCTTTAACGACCAACTATACGGCGGGAATAAAATTCCGCCCGTATAGTTCTGGCCGTATAGTTGGCACCGGCACCGCTAGGTCAAACATAAAAACTTTCATGAAGGGACCCCTATATAAATAGGCCTCAGGCGACGGGAAAAATCGCTCGCTTCGCCCCCGACGACACCCATCCATCAGAAAACACAGCACCGGAGAGATAGATCTAGATCTAATCTCCAAACCCTTCTCCTCCACCATATCCATATTCCACCACTTGTAATAGTAGATCTCATCTTTAATTGGCAACATTGTAAGACTATTTGCTATCAATCTCATGATTTCTATTACAATGTTTATGATTGTTGATTTCATCTCTATGTGTGAGTTATTCTCCTTGGGCTAAGGGCTTCGGCCTAGCCATGTAGCTTTGTGCATGTTATTTATCATAGATGGGATCATGTATTAGTTTGTATGACATGATGATTATTGTACCCTCTCTTGCCTCAATCTAAGGACTTGTCAGGTACCCAAGACCCCAAGTATTGATCCAGGTATAGGGAGTGTGAGTAATGACTAATCTACAGGATGAGAACCTCAGTGATAGAAAGGGTAGTATGGCTGTATGTGAAGGATTTACTTGGGATTAACAGTCATGTCACTATGAATATTATTATTCTCTTTCTTCTATGGATGAGACTAGTAGGTTATTGCTATAAGCGGTTGCAGATGCAATAGAAATTATGGATGCGCTGCCCACGTATAATTATCTTGCTCTAACAATTACATGCATACTTTATTATTATCTTGTATTCCCATCATATGTTTTGCACAGCTACATGTGAAACCGAAATCCCTTGGCCCTCTCTCTCCATCATCGACAACAACAAAAGACAACAAACTCTTGGTTCGGTAAAACACAAAAAGAATTCTATAACTCCCAAAGGTCCGTTAAAGTAAATTTACTATGCATTTTGCTTCCCGAGGATTCGATAACCTAGGTCTACTAGGGAAAAAAAGCTATACTACATATGTAATCCGGATCGAAGGTATCAACCCTTTTTCTGGCGTCATTGCCGGGGAAGCAATAGATACCCTGGTAAGGTTAGTAGGAACCTTGTTAGTTTTAATTCTTGTTTTTAATTTTGTTAGTTTCTTTCAGTCTTTATTTGAAAAATCAAAAAAATAGTTAGTCTTTAAATTCTTGTTTTTACTATAGTAAGTTTTTGAAATCCAAAAACATAGGAACTATGGATGAAAAGAAGCTTGGGGAGTTTGCAACTGCCAACAATGATTATTTGTGTACTCCTATTACCCAGCCAACAATTACTGTCAAGGACTATGAAATTAAGCCCCACTATTTAAGTTTGGTACAACAAAATCAATTTGGAGGCTCTGCTGTTGATGATGCAGATATGCACTTGAATACTTTCACTGAAATATGTGATATGATGCACATTAAAGATGTTGACCCCAATGTGGCCAAGTTGTGCTTATTTCCTTTCTCTCTTAGAGGAAGAGAAAAATAATAGTTGCTATCTTTGCCTAGAAATACTATTGCATCATGGGTGGGGTGTACTTGTTTATTTATGACTAAAATTTTCCCACATGCAAAGACTATGCAACTAAGATCTAATATTACTGGTTTTAGACAGGAAGAGTGTGAGCCACTAGCGCTTGCATGGTAGAGAATGAAAGAATGCATGAGAAACTGTGACACAAAGAAGGTGAAATCCATGACACCTCAAGAAAATTAAGAACTCAATGCAAAGCTGGATGAGCTCATATTAGCCATCAAAGTTAATAAAACCTAGGTAAGAGCTATCGCATAATCAAATATTTAAGAAATGGATTTCATAGCTCGTAATGATTATAATTCTGCTTGGAAGAAGAACTATAATCCTAATTTCCAAAAACATTATTCTAGTCCAGCAGGTAATTCTAATAATAATAATATGGGATCAAGTAATGGCAGTCTCCAAGAAACTCTTAAGTCCTTTATGGACTCGCAAAATGAGCAAAAGAATATCCTAGTTAAAATAATGAAGAACCATGATGCTATGCTTGGTAAATTATCTAATCAAGCTGTTAGTTTTAGGAATGATTTGCAAGCCCTTCAGGAAAGAACAAGGATTGTTGAGGCACGGATAGGTAAGATAACCGAGAGTCAAACTCTCATTCTAGCTAAATTTGCAGGCAAAGCTGAGCCCAGTCCAGTTGAAGATCTCAAGATGATAAGAATCCAAATGGAGGAGCCTGAAGAACTTGACTATAGCAATGCTCCTTCACCAAATTACACGGTTGAAGATCTTGTGAAAAGAATCAATATCAAGATTCCGGCAAGTGAAGGAAACGAGGAATATATGTATCAACACTTCGTTAATCAGGTAGCAATAAAGGTACGTGAGCTTGATGAAGAATATAAGAAAATTGCTGAAAAATTACCTGTTAAGCTTGATGATATATTTGAGTATAGTATTAAGATTAAAATTGGGACTAATGAGATAGCTGCACTTTGTGATTTAGGTGCAAGTGTTTTAACAATTCCAAAGAGTCTTTTTAATAAGTTAAATCTTGGCTCTTTTGAAATCACCGAGTTAAAACTACATCTAGCAGATTCTACCTATAAACAAGCTGTAGGAATTAAGGAGAACCATTTATTATAAATTAAAGGATGTCCTGCTCTTATTGATTTTGTTATTGTTGACATATGCCTAAAGATGTTATTGCTCCTATCATATTAGGCCGTCAATTCTTAAGAACTATTAAGGCTTTGATTAATCTGCATGAAGGGAACGTGAAGCTTCAATTGCCTTCGCAAGATTCTTTTGTTATTCATTTTCCTAGGAAGAAGAAAGCCAAGCATGATGAGAAAGAGGACATCACTTTGAAGGACAACTATTTTGGAGTGGGTGTTCCACTCATCTGGCCTAAGTGAGCAACATCAAGGTCAATCTATTGACCATAAAAGAGCTCTCCATGGGAGGCACCCCATGTGAAATAAAGGTTTGAGTAAAGTTTTTAAGTTTTAGTTTAAGTTTTATGTTGAATAAAGAGTGCTAGAAAACTCTAGTTGAGGAGAAGAAGTTCGATAGTACTAAAAATCTTGTTTTATACATGCTGATGTTGGTCAACAATTTAGACTGTCATTTTTCTGTCAGAAACATGGTGTTTCTCTAAGTTTTAGTTTAAAAAAGAATTCTCGAAGAAACGAAAAAGTTTTGGCGAGTACAGAAGGTTTAACGACCAACTATATGGCGGGAATAAAAATTCTAGCCGTAAAGTTGCGGCCGTATAGTTATCGATGTCATCGACAAAATTTTCTTCCTAGGTACAAAAGGTTTGACGACCAACTATACATCTTGAATAAAATGGTCCGGTCGTATAGATATCGCCGCTAGAGAAAAACCCTAAGAAATCCTATTTTTTTATCGTCAGACCAACTATACGGCGGGAACAAAATGTCCCGGCTGTATAGTTTGTCCGTATAGTTTCATCCGACCACAAATGCCACGGGAAAGGTACCCAACACCAAAATTTCAATCCTTTTCTCTCTTCTACCTCCAAACTCTCTCAAAACCTCAAGGAATCTTCATCTCTACTCAATTTCGTTCGATTTCCTCGCACACAAGTGATCTACGGTATGTTTCTCCTCCATTCCTCCAATTACCTTCTGCAAATTCATCTCTGATCTATTGTCATTATCAATATAGGGTGAGACCTACTATGAACTAATTTCCATGTTTCTCTTGCTTAGATTATTATTTTGAGGAAATTCTTAAGTGTGCTATGATGAGGAATATGTTGTGCTTATTTCTATTGCATCAAAAAGTTTTATTTTTGTATCTCTTATCATTTCAGCAGATGAACACACGGAGCCAAACTCGTGCTCACGCCTCTGCGAGTTCTTCCCAGGCTCCTGCTGCACCTCAGGCTCGCATGGGGATACGGTTTAGGAATGAGCTCCAACGTGATCGCTTTAACAAGATCAAGAACCAAGAAGTGAAGACAACCAAGTGGGCTTGTCCCATTATATTGAATCAACTCGGTATTTCTGATGACTTCAATTTGCTTTTCAATAGAGTTGGCCTGCAAAATTTTGTATTCCATGATGTGTCCACCTATCGCCGGTTAACTCTTTAATTTTTAAGTTCTTTGACAAGCACCTTTAAAACATGGCATGGAGAGGACATGATTTCTTTCCGACTTATGAACAACAATTATACATTAACACTTGATAAATGGCACAATTGTCTCTGTTTACCGATCAATGATGCTAATGCTTTACGTGCATCTTTTACTGGCATTGACCCTTCCCCATACCATCATTATAATAGAATGAGTTTCACATCTAGAGTCAACAAGGGGAAGAATATTTAGTATCCTGCTATTCGCTATTTGTTCTATGTTATTGCTAACACTTTGCAGGCACGAAATGAGTTTACAAGACTCAATGAGGAGGACATCTTGGTCCTCGCAAAAGCTTCTTTCAGCAACAACGTGTCACTCAACTTGGGCGCAATTCTTGTGCGCTACTTGGAGCACCAATCCTCCCAAATCCAAGGACCAATTGAAAGGATACATATTCCGTATAGAGGGGGGTGAATAGGTGGTTTAAAACTTTTCTGAGAGTGTCTCAACAAAGGCGGAATTAAACTAGAGTTTACTTTGTTAAGCACAAAACCTATAACAACTAGGGTTCACCTATTTGCACCAACAACTTATGCTAAGCAAGATAAGAAACTATGTGATAGCAAGATATATACTTCAAGCATTAAGGCTATCACAAAGTAAGGTGCATAAGTAAGATCTCAGATATAGAGATAACCGAGGCACACAGAGACGATGATATTTTACTGAGTTCCTCCCAACATGGAGTACGTCTCGTTTGGAGAGGGGGTGGTATCAAACCACCAACGCCACAAAAGTCCTCCCTTATTCTTCTGTGAATCTCACCCCAACGGGATCGATCCATACTTCCACTATCGGTGCACTTGTCGGTGGCAATCTGGAACCTCTCACAAGGTTGGGGCACTTCTCCACAACTCAATTGGAGGCTCCCAACAAACAATCTTGGGGAAAGCTCCACAACTTAATTGGAGGCCCCAAGTAATCCACAACCCTGCAAACCAACCAAACCATCTAGGGTTCCAAGAACCCAAGAGTAAAAAGATTCTCACCTTTCACTCAATAGAATGCTCACCGAGAACTCAAACCGATGCACCAAATGCAATGCCGAGAACACAAGAAGTGCTCAAATCCTTCTATCCCGAATTCCACAAAAGCAACAAAAGCTTGTGGGGGAATAAGAGAGGAAGAACAATGGAGGAAATTGATACGTCGGAAACGTATCTATAATTTTTTATGCTCCATGCTTGTTTAGTATCTACTTTGCTTTGCTTTTCTATACTTTGAGGTGCTTCTTACATGTTTTCTAGTACTAACCTATTAACAAGTTGCCACAGTGCCATATGCCTGTTTTCTGCTGTTTTTGGTTTCAGAAAATTTAGTAAAGAAATATTCTCGGAATTGGACGGGACAAACGTCAAAGTCAATTAATTTCCGTGGGGAACAAGAATTACAGAGGGGAGACAAGGAAGCATGCCAGGGTGGCCAAACCCCCATCAGGCACGACCAGGGGTGGGCTCGCGCCTGGGTAGGGTTTGACCCCCCTGGTCGCCTCCTCGGCCTCCCCCTTCGCCTATAAGAAGCCTCCAATGCAGAAACCCTAAGCACCCGATCAAATCTCCACGAAACATTCTGTAGCCGCCGCCACCGTCGTCCCTAGATCGGGGGGATCTGAAGTTCTTCCCGGCACCCTGCCGGAGGGGAGATCATCCCGGAGGGCTTCTCTCTGCTATGATGCGTGAGTAGTTCCACCTTGGACTATGGGTCCATGTAGTAGCTAGATGGTTGTATCTCCTCCTTTGTGCTTTCATGTATAGATCTTGTGATCTCCGTTCATGATCAAGATCTAATTTATTTGTAATCATGCATGTTGTGTTTACGGGGATTCGATGGATATTGAGATTATTATGTTGGTTTGATTAATGGTTTTGTCTTTATGATTCTATCATGTCTGTGTTGTTTGTGATCTTGCATGCTCTCCGTTGTTAGTAGCTATCTTGGGCAAGTAGTTGCTAGTGACTCCAAGAGGGGGTATTTATGCTCGATAGTGGGTTCATGCCTCTAGTTTCCAAGGGAAGTGACAGAAATCTCTTCGGTTGTAGATGTGTTGTTGCCACTAGGGAGAAAACAACGGTCTGTTGTTCACGGAACATGTGGACTGTTTACCTTACCCACTTTGCTTAAACCAGTTGTCTGTTGCTTGCAACTTAATACTGGAGGGGGTTCGGATGATAACCTAAACGTGGACTTCTAGTCATAGATGAAGTTGGATGGTGGTCTATGTATCTTCTTCTATTGCCCAATCGAATCTCATAGGATCTTTCTGACTAGTAATTGCATTGTTATGCCTTGCTCAGTTCCTGTCAATTTCCCTGCAGTAATTTGTTTACCCTTCATGCCATGTTGTTTATCTAAGGAGAACACCTCTAGTGAACTATGGACCCCGGTCCAATCTTTACCATTGATACATCTTCCACTGTTATTTTTTACTTGCTGTAAACCATTATATTCCACACAGTACGTTTAATCCTTTGTTACAGCAAACCATTGAGCTTGACAACCTCACTGATTCGTTGGGGCAAAGTCTTGAGTTTGTGTTGTGCAGGTCTCCGTGTTGCTTGCAACACCTGTGTGACGTTTCCTTCCTCCTTCTGGTTCGATAACCTCGGTCTCTACTGAGGGAAGACTTGCTGCTGTGCTCATCAAACCTTGCTCTTGGGGTTTCCAACGAAGTGCTCCACGTCAGCACCATCAACAAGTTTTCTGGTGCTGTTACCGGGGAGGCTAAGGACGTCTTCACTAGGGGAGTCCTTCACTTCCTTTATCTTTACTTTGTTTTTAGTTTGATTTGTTTCTTTCGCTTGGTTTTGTCATCTTTTAAAAAAACCCAAAAAAATTTAGTCTAGTTTCGTTTGCTTTCTTTATTCAAAAACACAAAAAATTAGTTCCTGCTCTAGCTGCTTCTGCTGTTTTTGGCTTGCCCACCTTTGCCAAAATGAACTCTGCTGATAATACTAAGTTGTGTGACTTCACTAGCACCAACAGCAATGATTTCCTAAGCACTCCCATTACTCCACCTGCTCCTGATGCTGCCTTTTATGAAATCAAGCCTGCTTTGTTAAATCTTGTGATGAGAGAGCAATTTTCTGGTGCTGGTACTGATGATCCTGCTGCCCATCTCAATAGCTTTGTTGAACTTTGTGAGATGCAAAAGTATAAGGATGTAGACAGAGATATTATTAAGCTTAAGATTTTTTCCTTTCTCCTTGAGAAGAAAAGCTAAATAATGGTTGCTATCCTTGCCTAAAAATAGTATTGATTCTTGGACTAAGTACAAAGATGCTTTTATCGGAAAGTATGATCCTCCTGCTAAGATTATATCTATGAGAAGTTACATTATGAAATTTAAACAACTTGATAGTGAACATGTTGCTCCAGCTTGGGAAAGAATGAAATCTTTGGTTAAGAATTTCCCTACTCATGGACTCACTGCTTGGATGATTATCCAGACTTTTTATGCAGGTTTGAACTTATCCTCAAGAAATCTGTTGGATTAGCTGCTGGAGGTACTTTTATGGGCCTCACTTTGGGTGCTACAACAAGGCTCCTTGATAATATGATGGTTAACTACTCTGAATGGCATGTTGAGAGAGCTCCACATGGTAATAAGGTAAATTCTGTTGAGGAAACTTCCTCTTTGAGTGAAAATATTGATGTTATTATGGCTATGCTTGTTAATGGGAAAGCTCCTCTAGATCCTAATAGTGTTCCCTTAGCCTCTTTGGTTGCTCAATAAGAGCAAGTTGATGTGAACTTCATTAGAAACAACAATTTCAACAACAATCCTATAGGAATAATTTTGGTAGCAACAACAATTATAGGCCTTATCCTCCTAATAATGGCAATTCCTATGGAAGCTCTTACAATAATGTTAGAAGTGCCCCCTCGGAACTTGAAGTCATGCTCAAGGACTTTATTAGCAAACAAACCACTTTCAATAACTATAGAGGAAAAGCTTTTAACTGTTGATAAAAATATATCCTCTTTGTCTGAAGCTCAGTCCTCCTTGATTAATAAAATGGCTGCTAAACCTGAAATTATGGAAAATACCTTTGCTACTGCTCATGCCATATAAGTTACTATTGATGAAAATTTTAGGCTGTTAGCTCAACTTCATGCTAGGTGGGAAAGGGAAGCTGAAATTGATAGAAACAATAGTGTGTGCACCATCACCACTAAACCACAAGTAGTCCCTATTCCTCCTCCTACTATGCCTAAGACTATTGAGCCTACTACTAGTGATGCTAAGTTTGACTTTGATATTGATGGTTGCAATATTTCTGAAGTGATTATGTTTCTAAAAAATCTTGCTAGAAGTCTTGATGCTAGTGATATGCATGTTGCTTTCACTAAACACATTACAGATGCTCTTGTGAAAATTAAGGAAGAGAAGCTAAAACACAAAGCTTCTATTCCTAGGAAAGTAGAAGATAGTTGGGAACCCATTATTAATATGAAAGTGAATGACTTTGATCTCAAAGCTTCATGTGATCTTGGTTCTAGTGTCTCAATTATGCCTAGGAAGATTTATGAAATGCTTGATTTGCCACCTTTGGAAGATTGTTATTTGGATGTCCCACTCAATGATAATGCTAAGAAGAAACTCATGGGGAGTATTAATGATGTTCTCATTATGGTTAATAATGCTTATGTCCCTGTTGATTTCTATGTTTTGGATGTTGAATACAATGCTTCTTGTCCTATTACTTTGGGAATACCTTTTCTTAGAACAGTTGGTGCTATCATTGATATGAAAGAAGGCACCATTAAATATCATTTTCCATTCAAGAAAGGTATTGAACACTTCCCTATGAGGAGGGAGAAGTAGCTTTTTCCTCCTCCATTGAAAGCAAGATTTGATGTTAATGATTCTTCATCTGAGAATACTTGATTCTTCTTGCTTCTTGTGCCTAACTTAAAGGCGTTAAAGAAAAGTACTTGTTGGGAGATAACCCAAGAGTTTCCTTGAGTCTTGGAAGTTATTACTTCAGTAATGACTACTCCTTATCCTTTTTGTTTGCTTGTTGTGCCAAGAATGGCCTCTAATGAGAGGGAAGTAAGATTTGGGGAATTGCTGTCGCGAAACAGATTTCTATCCTCCACCAAAAAAATTCGTGAGGAGTCTCTGTAACTCGGAATGATCTGAAAATTTACGAATAAATCCCCTAGTATGTTATCTAATTCGGATGTTACAAACCTTCCCCCCTTAAACAAAATCTCATCCCGAGATTTGAAAAAGGAAGAAAACAGATTACCTAGGATTTAAAGAGATCGGGAAACTCCGTCCTGATGTGATCCTCTCGCTCCCATGTAGCTTCTTGTTCGATGTGGTTGCTCCACTGAATCTTGAGAAACTTGATGCTTCGGGTTCTGGTGGTTCTGAAAGCTTCTTCCAAAATACGGATGGGTACCTCGGGATACGTCAGGTCATCGTTGATCTCTACGGTCCGGTGATCAATGTTCTTGAAAACTTCGGTCTTCTCCAGAACTTCAAGTCATTTGCGAAGTAACATTATATGGAACACATTGTGCACTGCTGACATTTCCTCGGGCAGTTCCAATTGATATGATACTTCTCCTCAACGATTCAGAATCTTGAAGGGTCCGATATATCTGGGGGCTAACTTTCCTTTGAGATGGAAAAGCTGCATTCCCTTCAAAGGCGACACTTTAATATACACAAAATCTCCGATATTGAAAGCAAGGTCTCGACGTCTCTTGTCGGCGTAACTCTTCTGTCTTGACTGGGCGGTCTTGAGGTGCTCACGAATCTTGTGAACTTTCTCTTCTGCTTCTTGTAGGATGTCAGGTCCAAAAATCTGACTCTCTCCTACTTCCGACCAATTCAAAGGGGCGCAACACTTCCTTCCATACATAAACTCAAATGGGGCCATTTGCAGACTAGCTTGATAACTGTTGTTGTAAGAAAATTCTGCGAAAGTCAGACAATCTTCCCATTTAGATCCATACTCTAGCACACATGCTCTCAACATATCTTCGAGTATTTGATTTACTCACTCCGTTTGTCCATCGGTCTGAGGGTGATACGCTGTGCTAAAATCCAGTCGGGTTCCTAAACCTTCTTTGACTTTCTTCCAGAATCTCGAGGTAAACTGAGTTCCTCGATCCGATACGATGTTCTTGGGGACTCCATGCAAACTTACGATTCTAGCGATGTACAACTCTGCTAGCTTCGAACTCTGGTATGTGGTCTTGACTGGTAAGAAATGGGCTACTTTGGACAACCTGTCAATTATGACCCAGATAGAGTCATTTCTCCTACTATAAGTAGGCAATCCGGTGATAAAGTCCATTCCAACGGAATCCCATTTCCATTCCGGAATCTGTAATGGTTGCAACAGTCCTGTGGGTATTTGATGTCCCGCCTTGACTCTCTGACATATATCACACTTGGCGATATAGCTTCCGATTTCTCTCTTCATCTTGTGCCACCAAAATTTTTCCTTCAAATCCTAATACATCTTCGTACCTCCGGGGTGGATAGAATAAAGAGAATCATGGGCCTCTTTTAGAATAACTTCTTTCAACTCCGAATCTGCTGGTACACAGAGACGTCCTTGTACCACAGAACTCATTCTTCGTCTTCGGTGAATCCAGGTACTTTGCCTATACCGATACGATGTTTGATTCCATCGATACTAGCATTCACTTTCTGTGCCTCCTTGATCTGACTGATCAAAGTGGGTTGAAGTTCTATGCTAGCCAAAAATCCTTCACTCACTAATTCCATTCGAAAATCTTCCATCTCTTTGTGCAAACTTGGTTGCTCCTTCAAAATCATGGAGTTCAAGCGGCATGGAAATCTGCTAAGGGCATCTGCTACCACATTGGCTTTACCGAGGTGATAGTGAATGTCCAGATCATAGTCCTTGATTAGCTCAATCCATATTTTCTGCCTCATATTCAGCTCCTTCTGAGTGAATATATATTTCAGGCTCTTGTGATCCGAATAAATCTCACAACGGTTTCCCATCAGGTAATGCCTCCATGTCTTCAGGGCTAGAACTACGGCTGCGAGTTCAAGGTCATGGGTGGGATAATTCTGTTCATGCTGCTTCAGTTGTCGGGATAGATAAGATATAACTTTGCCTTCTTGCATTAGCACACATCCGAGACCGATCTTGGATGCGTCACAATACACATCAAAGGGCTTCGTGATATCCGGCATGATGAAGATTTGGGCTGAAATTAATCTCCTCTTGAGTTCTTGAAAACTCACTTCACATTTGTCCATCCATTCAAACTTCCTGTCCTTCTTCAGCAATTGGTTCATGGGTCTCGCGATACTCGAGAATCCTTCTACGAACTTGCGGTAGTATCCCGCTAATCCGAGAAATGCACGAACTTGGGTTTGAGTGGTTGGGGCTTGCCAATCTTCAACATCTTTCACCTTCGCAGGGTCAACGGCAATTCCTCCAGCTGATACAATATGTCTGAGGAATCCTACCTCCTGTAACCAGAATTCACATTTGCTAAACTTGGCATACAACTGATGCTCTCTAAGGGTTCCAAGAAAGGTCCTTAGGTGTAGCTCATGTTCTTCTTCTGATTTGGAATAAATCAGGATGTCATCGATGAAAAAACGACAAACTTATCCAGGAAGTCCATAAAAATCTTATTCATGAGATTCATGAAATAAGCGGGGGCATTGGTTAATCCAAAAGACATGGCAGTATACTCATATAATCCATATCAGGTGGTAAAGGCAGTCTTTAGAATATCCTCTGCGCGAATCTTGAGTTGATGATAGCCAGTTCTAAGATCAATCTTAGAAAACACTTTGGCACCAGTCAACTGGTTAAACAGGTCTTCTATCTTTGGCAGTGGATACTTGTTCTTGATGGTGACATCGTTCAGCTTCCGATAATCCGTACACAAACGGTTACCTCCATCTTTCTTGTCCACAAACAAAACAGGTGATCTCGAAGGTGACACACTTGGTTGAATCAATCCAATTTCCAACATGGCATCCAGTTGCTTCTTTAGTTCTGCTAGTTCCAACGGATTCATACTATACGGTCTCTGGGCTATGGGTACGGTTCCAGGTATTAGTTCAATGATAAACTCGATATCCCGATCTGGGGGCATACCGGGCAAAACATCTGGAAATACATCGGGGTATTCACAGACTATCCGGACTTGGTCAATGGTTGGCTGGGCTATACTCTTGTTGCACTTGAATTGACGGGGCAAGGTTTCAGATACATGCTCAACTGATATTCCGGCTGTACTGGTCATGGTTATGGATTTCTTGGCACAGTCAATTAATCCTTTGTGTTTGGACATCCAATCCATTCCTAGTACTACTTCCAAACCTTTAGTTCCAAGTACTATTAGATTAGCATAAAAATCTATGCCATAGATTCGGATAGGGACGGCTTTGCAAATTTGACTAGCTTTGGTGGTTGAACCGGGTATTTGAACAATCATAACATGCTTCAATTTGGTGGGTTGAATCTTACTAGTGCATGCAAATTCTTCAGTAACAAATGAGTGCGATGCTCCAGAATCAAACAACACTCTTGCAAGTACTGAGTTAATAGAGAACATACCCAGCACGACATCTGGTGCTTCTTGGGCTTCTTCAGCATGCATGAGAAAGAGACGACCGTTGCGGTTGAGCGAATTCCCTGGGGCAAACCTTCTTCCAGGCTGAACACGATGCTGCTGCTGAACTGGGGCATTTGCATTGGGGGATGCAGCAATCTTCTTTGGGCACTCATTGGAATAGTGACCCTTGGTTCCACATTCATAACAAGTCACTTGTGACTTGTCCTTCGCTGCAACAGGCACATCATTGCTTCCAGTCCTCGGGGCAGTGTTGGTGTGGGTGGCGACATTGTTGTTGTTGAACTTGGGTGGTGCACGGTTGAAATTGCTGGAGTTGTCGGGGTTGTTGTGGTTTCCTCCGGGCCTTGGGTTTCCACGGTTGGGATAGGTCGGACGGTTCATCGGGGGTCTGTTGGTTCTTGGGGCAAATCCTGGAGATGGGTTGGGGCAATACTTTGGTGTATGGTGGGTTCCTGGTTGATGCATCATGCGACGCTTGCGGTTCTCATTAGCTTGATTGATCTTTCCTTCCATCTGAATGGCAGAGTCAACTAGGGCTTCAATATCAGTAAAGGCGATATTGACTAACACCATCTGCATCTCATCGTGCAGACCATTCAAGAATATGTCCTTCTTCTTGGCTTGAGTATCTATCTCATCCGGTGCATACCTAGCCAATGACAAGAATTTGTCACGGTTTTCCACTACTGTCATTCTCCCTTGTTTCAGTTCTCTGAATTCATCTCTCATCCTCTTGATCAAACCCGGTGGCACATGGGTTCTGCTGAACTTGACTTTGAACTCTTCCCAGGTCATCAGCTGACCTCCTGTCATTGCGCGAACGCTGTTCCACCATGCCCTTGCATCTCCATCTAGATAGTGGGTAGCAAACAATACTTTCTCGTTAGCTTCCACTCCTGCGACTTCCAGGTTGTTCTCCATGGTTTGCAACCAATCATCTGCATCTAGGGGCTCTTCTGACTTAGTGAAAACAGGTGGATTGGTGTTCTGGAAATTCTTGAGCTTAGATCCATGGTTGTCCTGATTTCCATGGCCTTGATTGTTGTTGGCCATCTGAGCGATATGTTGAAGGGTGGCTAAGTTGGCTTGACGTTCGGCTCTTTCAGCTTCGTGGTCAGAAACCAACATTTGCAAGATCTGCAACATCGGGTCCGGGGATGAACCGCTTCCTCTGCGAGGCATTTGAAGATTGAGGTAGATCATGAGAAAAGAGGGAAATTTCTAAGTTCAGGGATTTTGAAAAGTTTTTGAAGTTTGACTCAGATTTTTCTAGCAACTTGCTTTTCATTCATTCATTCATAGCACAAGATACAAACACACACCACAACAAAGAAAAACAGATGGTTTTAAGAACCATTCTGTGAAGCTATGATACAGTGGGACCGACTACAACTCACTAACGCTAGTGCTCAAGTGATACTACTCCTCGGAGTCAGTGTCCTCATCATCCTCATCATCATTATCATCGATGAAGGCGAAGTCATCCTCATCGGTGAAGAAGTCCATGGCCCGATCCTCCAGAAAGTCATCATCATCGCTGAGATAGAATTAGGGGTCTCCACGAAGGTCTTCCCCTGCATTCTCTCTCTCCTCCAACTGCATGTCTCTCTCGTGGATGGTCTCCTCCAAATCCATGATCCGGTGGTGAAGACAGGCAATGATGCACCTTCTTGTCGAGCTGACGGCGACAAAACTTGCGATCCTTCACTAGCATGGCGAGGGTCTGATCCTTCTTCTTGGCGATGGCGTACTTGTGGTTGGCGTAGGAACGAGCATTGTCCAACTCCTTCTGATTGTCGTACATCATGAAGATGAGGTGGTCCAATTGACTCTTCAGCTCGTGGTGATATGGGGCCTCCAGTGGCTATCCCATAACATCACGCCTTGGGTAGAACTCAAAACGGGTACCCTTGATCTGATTGATACTCTGCCCCCACAGACGGGCAAGAGCTTCCTGCATGGCCCTGGCAAGTCCATCGAGCCAGTTGTTCTCTCTTAAGGTGAACTGAATTCCCTCTATAGTGGGAGGTTCAATCTTTCCTCGGAGACTTGCAACAACTAACCACTGCAGATCTTCTCCTTCCTGATCATTGAGCTGAGCTCCGAAGAACTCTCGGTGCGAACGCTCTAGCATCTCTGACAGCTGGTCCAAGTCACGCTCAAAGATGAGGTCTCCTCCATTCCCCAATTGATAAAACTTGTTGTACTTCACGTCCATCTATAAGAATATAGGATGAGTAAGTTAGTAGAGTGATCAAGTGTGTCAAATTTTATGTACTTTGCAAGGATTTGTGAGGAACATGAATTTTCATGAAAGAATCCAAGTGATAAGAATAAGAATAGGTTTTTGTAAATACTCACTTCCTTTGGTTTCGAAACTAAGTTTTTGATTCGAACGTCCATTCTAACTAGGGTCTCCTATGGTCAGGATGGGTCTGATACCAACTTATCAACACCCGGATTTTTAATCACAGATGCCTGTTATGCCATACATCGCAATCCCAGGATTATCATTTTTGCGAGACATAACATATTTGGATATCACAGTACATCATCTATTACAAACCATACATAAGGTCTTACACAAATAAGGATCTCATGATCCAGTTCTTAATACAACTCAAGTAGCGGAATAACGTAATAGTAATGATAGCATAGGCGAAGCTCCATCTTCAGGGTCACAGGCAATGCTGACGACGTGAGATGATCCTAGTTGTCGTAACCTTCCCGCGGTCCGTCATACTGATACTCCTCTTCATAGTCTGGCCACAGGAATAGCCAGGGACAAAGCCATGAGCACTACTAGGAAAAACGTTATCAGTGGCGCATCAAAAATGATTTCTGTGGCGCATCTAGCCGTAGCCACTAAAATTAAAATTCAGTGGCGCATATGCATATGCGCCACAAAATTCTCAACATTCTGTGGCGCATATGACATATGCTCCATAGAATTCTCAACATTTTTTGGCGCATATATGCGCCACATAATTCTGTCCCAGATTCTGTGGCGCATATGGCATATGCGCCACAGAATTATGTCCCAGACTCTGTGGCGCATATGCCATATGCTCCACATAATCCTTTTTTTTAGAATTTCAAAATTTTCACAATTCAGTACAAATACAGGTATATTACAAAAAATACACCTAAATTTGACAGAAATACACAAAAAAGTTGCACATAGCAGTACAAATGTTCCAGTTCACATATAATACATCAACAAGCACAAATGTTCACAAGTGTTAATCAATCACATATTAGAACCGAATAAGTGTGTACATTTCACAAGTGTTCATCTCACTCACATAACTTAATTACGACCGCGTGATGTTGTCCCCACCTACAACCTTAAAACAGAATATATAGTACATCGTAACCGCGATGCCAGTGAGGAGGAGCGACATCAAGATCTTCGTCCGGTTCATCTTCCATACGTGTCTCCTCCACTTGGCCACCGCCTCCTCTCTAGTTGCGTATCCCTTGTAGCTATTGCCGCTAAACTTGTCCACTTGTTGCTGGCAGTCCACCCACTCCTCGTACACACCTGGAACCCGACCCTTGTACACAACGTACGTCAGCATCTCTATTGACAAGGCATATTATTACATCATGAAAATATATATATTGACAAATATTAGAGCAACGCATTCATAAACTTAAAATAATGCATCGATGACAATGAAAGAAACAAGACAACATGTCCGACACAATAACAACGACCATGGTTATTACACGACACAACAACAACGACGGTTTCAAGCTAGGAAAGATAAGTTATGTTTTTCGACACACACACACTACATGTGTCCACCGATACACACGCTCTCTCGGTCAAGTAGCCTTCTCCTCAGAGGGCGCCGGGAACGGCTTGTACATGTCTTTCGTCGTCCACGTCCTGAAGTCACCATGCGCCTTGAGGCGAGCTTCGATCTTCCTCTTGGTGAACTGCCTGGGCTGGTGAAAGAGCCCACCAGTTGTGTTGACTTGTTCCACGATGATATGTGATAGCTTCACCTGCGTATCATGGAAGTCTTCCATGAGATCAGAGTCATTGATCCCATGCAACTTTTGTGCCCATCCTCGGAGAGAAGATGGCAGCGTTAGCATCTCGCCATCCCGGACAAACCGTTTGAGGTGATGGCAAATGTAGAAGGCCTCCTTCACGCTGCTAGACGGCTGCTTGACGCAGGGGAACTCGCACACGTGCTTGAAATTGTGTAAGCCATTGTCCTTGTAAGCCTCCCCCTTATAGTCGAAGGGGCCTCCCTGTTTGGCATAGCCCTCGATAGCATCGTCCAAAATGCTCTTTACTCTGACGTAGTTCTTCCTCCTCGCACTCCCCGAGTCGAAGTAGGTGGCAAGAAAATACCTCGTGGAGAGGATGATGAGCATGCAGTACTTGTCTCTGTGGGCAACACACAATGTGGAACGGGATGTTGGAAAAGATCAATGAAAAGAAATATTATGTGTTACGACGGCGGTAGGAGGATGTGTACACTTACTCGGGAAAGAAAGGCACAAGGATGTTGTCCTTCCTCTTTCTTTCCATCAATAGCTTCTGAAGGTAGGACTTTGCCCAGGCCCGGGTCCTTGTTCCTTCTTCCAGCTGGCCGTCCCGCATATAGTAGGGATCCGCTATCGCGACAAACGGGGTTTGCTCTCTCTTGACCTTCATCGCCATATTGAGCGCGAATAGGCGAACCAAGTTAAAGTCCAGCCGTCTCGAGTGGAATAGCTTGAAGATTTCCTCGTAGGCTATGAAGAACACATCCGCGGGGGCATCGGTGATGAAGCCCATGTCCTCCGACACCTTGATTGTGAACACCGGGTAATTCGGGTTATTGTCCTTGAGAAGGAGTCCCTCCAGTGTCCGGATACCTTCATGCAAACTCATCATAGCTCCCGAAGCCAGGTGGCGCAGTTTTGGAGGCAGTATGGGCTGACCAGCTTCGTGCACTCCTTCCGTGCTGGTACAACATCGTCCCGGTAACGGATCGGAGCGGGCTGGCTCGCAGCCTTGTCCTTGTTCCTGTTCGGCCTCTTCCTCTTCTCATCAGCAGTGTCCTCCACTGGTGATGCTATCCCCTCACCTGCCATCCCGTGGAGTGTGTCAAGGCTGAAAATGATTCCGGCCGGTGGAGGTTGTGTCTCGGCGGCCGGAGGTGTCTCCTAAGAAAATCCACGGAAGACCAGGCGCTTCTTGGGATGTGTAGATTGATCGCGGAATGATGGTTCTTCATCGAGAGGTTATTAGTGAGCTTCTGCTCGATTAAGGTTTTGTGCTCATCCACCTAGGGGCCGACCAACTCTATGTGTTGTAGCGCGACTCAGTTTGCCCTGTCAAAGTCAGCGCGTTCGAGTTTGATGCCGACGTGGAGTGCGCGGTAGCCCTCGCGGTGACCAAATCCAGTGAGCCTCCCTAGGTGCTTCCTGGTGGGCAGACCGACATCCTGGTTCTCGATGCTTAGGTAGTTATGGCAGAAGCATATACACTCGTAGGTCAGAAAGCCCTTGGCTATGCTTCCATCTGGACGGGACCTATTGTGAACGAATCCTTTGATGACACCGTTCAGCCTTTCGAACGGCATCATGTTGTGCAGGAACGCCGGCCCGAGATGGATGATGTCATCCATGACATGGACAAGCAGATGCACCATGATGTCGAAGAACGTGGGAGGGAAGTAAATCTCGAGCTCACATAGTATCTCGACGATCTCTTCCTGTAGCTTGTCGAGCTGCTTCACGCTGATAGACTTCCTAGAGATGACGTCGAAGAAGTTGTAGAGTTCAAACAGCCTCTCACGAACGTGCTCGTCCATTATCCCTCGGATCGCAATGGGGAGTATTTGCGTCATCAGCACGTGACAGTCGTGAGACTTCATCTCGCTGAACCTCTTGTTCGCTACGTCCAGATATCTGCTTATCTTCCCAGAGTAGCCATGCGGAACCTTGACTCCTATGAGGCAACTTAAAAACCTATGGAGCTCCTCCTCGCTCAGAGTAAAGCATGCAGCTTTAAGAGCAATTTTGGTGGCATAAGATGAAGAGAGAAATCGGAAGCTATATCGTCAAGTGTGATATTTTTCAAAGAGTCAAGGCGGGACATCAAAGACCCGCTGGATTGTTGCAACCATTGCAGATTCCAGAATGGAAATGGGATTCCGTTGGAATGGACTTTATCACCGGATTGCCTACTTCTAGTAGGGGAAATGAGTGGACAGATTGTCCAAAGTCGCCCATTTCTTACCAGTCAAGACCACATATCAGAGTTCGAAGATAGCGGAGTTATACATCGCTAGAATCGTCAGTTTGCATGGAGTCCCCAAGAACATCGTATCGGATCAAGGAACTCAGTTTACCTCGAGATTCTGGAAGAAAGTCAAAGAAGGTTTAGGAACCCGACTAGATTTCAGCACAACATATCACCCTCATACCGACGAACAAACGGAGCGAGTAAATCAAATACTCGAAGACATGTTGAGAGCATGTGTGTTAGAGTATGGATCTAAATGGGAAGACTGTCTGCCATTTGCAGAATTTTTATACAACTACAGATATCAGGCTAGTTTGCAAATGGCCCCATTTGAATTCATGTATGGAAGGAAGTGTTGCACCCCTTTGAACTGGTCGGATGTAGGAGAGAGTCAGATTTTCGTACCCGACATCCTACGAGAAGCAGAGGAGAAGGTTCACAAGATTCGTGAGCACCTCAAGACCGCCCAGTCAAGACAGAAGAGTTACGCCGACAAGAGACATCGAGACCTCACCTTCAACGTAGGAGATTTTGTGTATATGAAAGTGTCGCCATTGAAGGTAATGCAGCGTTTCCAATTGAAAGGAAAGTTAGCCCCCAGATATATCAGCCCCTTCAAGATTCTGAACCGTCGAGGAGAAGTGTCGTATAAATTGGAACTACCCGAAGAGATGTCAGCCGTGCACAATGTGTTCCATATCTCATTACTTCTAAGGGCCTCGAAGTTCCGGAGAAGACATAAGTGTTCAAGAACATTCATCATCGGACCATAGAGATCAACGATGACCTGACCTATCCTGAAGTACCCATCCGTATTTTGGAAGAATCTTTCAGAACTACCAGAACCCGAAGCATAAGGTTTCTCAAGATTCAATGGAGCAACCACACAGAAGAAGAAGCTACCTGGGAGCGCGAAGATCACATCAGGACAGAGTTTCCCGATCTCTTCAAATCCTAGGTAATCTTTTTCATCCTTTTTCAAATCTAGGGACGAGATTTTGTTTAAGGGGGAAGGTTTGTAACATCCCAAAAATATTAAACATGGATCATCAAACTCTAATCATCAAAATTAGGGTTAACAAAAACTTTCCCAACTAAAAATATGAAAGCATTCATATGTGTGTGTATTAAAATTTGGATTCTTTTGAATTGCCATGGTTCTGTGTTTCTTTGCTTGTAAAATGATTCTTAGGTGAAATAAACATCATCTAAACAATCCCCAGACTTTTCCCAAAGACAAACAACTCAAAATGAATAAATTAAGTGAATGGTCACTTTGGCCAAATTAACTCCCATGCCTACTTTGGCTATCTCTAATTTTCAAAACTCAACAGAAACATGTATGGATCTTTGCACCCCTTGTTAGTACTCATAATAAGGTACCAAGGACCACTTTGTGATCATCTAAAAACATTCAAATGCTAAGTTTAAATGACAGTTCAAAATTGAATCTATCTCATATGGGAAGATCCCATTATTTCAAAAACCACCCAAACAAGCTCAATTTTCAAAACCCAAGCACCCACAGAATCCTCAACACATGCCTAGCACACCCACAAAAAATATTTTCAAAATTCAAAACTCAAGTTCTTGCGGCCATTTCATCAAACAGGTTGCAGATTCAAATCAAACAAATCACAAACACTATTTTGAGCAGTGTTTTGGCCAACCTTGTCCCCTCTCTAGGTCACGACAAACATCTAGTAGATCATCTAGCTTAGTTATTAACCTCTAGCATCACTGTGAGCTTGCCATTGCCATCAATGGTGAGCAGGCCGAGCCTCACCATGTCACCCCAATGTGGACAGCAAGCTAGAGGAAGAACTAGTTGTGCCAACCTAGTCTGGGAGGTAGCCCATGCCTCACCGCACCCTCTCGACCAGCCCTAGCTCGAAGACAGAGACCAAAACCGCCAGGAACGCCGCGCCCGCGCTGCTGTCGACCATGCCAACGCGCACCCCAGTGCACGCGCCATTCCCACTCAACCCGACCACCTCGAGCCCTTGCCGCCCGCCAGCATGCACCCCACCGTCCCAGGAGACCACCAGACATGTTCATTTCATCGCCCGTACCCCGTAGCCACCGCTCTCCGCGGAGTTCACTGCCTCTGCCTCGCAGAGCACCGCACGTTCCCAATAAATTGCCACCGCCCCTAAGCTCGCATTCAAGTTCTAGAGCATCGCCAAGAGACCGCCCGTCGATCGCCAACCGCAGCCATGCCCCTAGCCGCCCGTAGCCGTGTCGCCACCAACGCCTGCCCATCCCTCTCGGTCTCGCCGTCGAGCCTATAAAAGGAGGCGACCCACAGCCGATTGAAGCACACCATCTCACTCCCCACCTCTCACTGAGACTTCCCACTTCTTCCCGGAGCAAGGCGAGCAACGCATCGCCGGAATTTGGCCGGAGCCCGCCGCTGCTGGAGAAGAAAGGAGCCATCGATTGGAGCCGCCCCAGGAGGAGCTATCGGTGCCAGGAGGATCGCCGTCGTCAACTTCGTTGTTCGCCCCCATAACCGACCCTCGCCTGAGCCCCGGTGAGCCTCCCACGACCCCCACTGAGTCGCTAGGGTTCGAGCTCGCTGGTGACATGTTCATCGTCGACGATGACCCTCAGCCTTTGATCTCACTTCTAATCCAATGAACCACATCGCCCCGTACCGCTTCACGTGTTATGATCCACTGACTGGTGGAACCCCCTGTCAGCTGAGCCCCGCGCTGCGGAGTGACACTGGGCCGGCCCATTAACCTTTCCCGCGCAGCCCAACCGTTTGAATTTAGCTTTTTCTATTTTAATTCAAACATAGTTATGTACCTAGTTTAAAAAATCAACCCATCTCGATTCAGTGAACCAAATTGCATGAAACCAATTTTGTTAGAAAGGTACTGAAATGCTTAATCCAAGCCCGTTGGATTCAAACCATTTGGATCTGTAGATCAACCTTGGTAAAAATAACAAGTCAGAAGCTTTTCTGCATTCAAACACTTTTCAAATTTCAACCATAATAGCTTTTGAGTTGATTCCAACTCTCAAAAATCAAATTTGACCATACCTTTCAGAATATATAAAAACATATGGGTTTACTTACAGAAATAATGTCCAAGTAATAAAAGAATGCCACATAGGCATTTCTAGTCACTTTATTTATTTAAAATAAAAGGTTAAACCTTATTAAATTGTGACACCACTTTAAATCACATTCCCATGTACTGAAATATGTGGTGATGACGTGTTTCAACATGATCCCATGTTTGAGTTGGAGAATATTAAATCTTAAGTAGTTTTTCAATGAGTAGAAATTACTTTTCTCAAATTAAAATAAATAAGACAAATGCTTTAATCTTGTAATATAGGTAATGGTGCTATATCATCTATAGTGCACCTTGGTGTGATGATTGAAAATAGTTAAGTATTGTTTGGTGATTGTGTACCTCGTATTTATTCATAGACGCTAGTACCGACCAAGGATACGAGGAGGAAGGAGGATACTACGAGGAAGAAGCGGAGGAGAACTTCAACCACTGCTCTGCTCAAGGCAAGCTTATACTGATACTTATGCAAGCCTTACTAACCAAGTTGACCTATGCAAGCTAACACTTGCAATTATGAAAGTTAGATAACCTATGCAATACACTAAGCATGCTTGGTTGGACACATTTGATGATACCCAATCCTAGTTTTACTTGCAAGCTTTATACTTTATTTCTTTATCAAAGCTTTCTCTTAGAGTTTACTTAAGTGACTTGTAGATTCTAGGAAGATAATGGAAGGTTGCATAAAGATCATTAAATTTGGCCTAAGCTAGATAATCTTGATGTCATCCTAAGGCTTGAGATTGAACTTCATTAATCTCCACTTGTTTACCACCCCTCATTAGTATTTACCCCACTTGTAGTTGCTAGTGCTAAGCATAAAACTTGATCAACTTTAGATGGGAATACTTGGTGAAAATGGTTATGAAAACCTTGGAATGATGAGTCATTCTACTGAAATGTTTTGACATGTGTTTCCGAACACCAGATGATTTTGATGATGAAAATGTTGAGGCGGGAGCCTTATCCCTTTATAAAACTGATGGTTGTCTCGATGCGATACCATTCCAATTTTACCGTACAACCACAATACCCGAAAATTGGGTAGAGCTTGACTGGAAACTTATATACCTTAGTATGGGTTCCCTCATGGCCAAGGTTTGAGCTGAGGCTACCTTGTGAAGATTGTCCACCTGTGCAGTACCCAAGATGAGAGTTGTTCATGGTTGGGAGGCCACACTCACATGAAAGGTGCCTATACTAGGGCGTGTAATTGAAAGGTTAGGATTGATTATCCGCATACTGAGTATGGTGAATTCAGGATTTGTTCCTGACGGATGTATCGAATGTTGTGGTGAAAGTGTACAATCTCTGTAGAGTGTCAAACTATTCGAATAGCCGCGTCCGTGGTTATGGACTGTTGGAGTGGCCATACTGTTCCCCCGTCAGATGTTTTCAAAATGACTTGAGAATTTAATTGAGATTTTACTTGACCACAACAGAGTTGTGATATGAAATTCAAGTTCCCACTTAGGTGTTATAAAATTTTCAACTAGCTTTCTTTGCTTCTGAACTTAGTAGAGGTAAATCTGGATTTTTGCAAAACAACCCTAGAGCTTAGTGTCCTACTACAAAAACCCCCTTAACTTGTTAGTATTAGTTTGCGAGTACTTAAAGAGTACTCATGGCTTTGTCCCTGGCTATTCCCGTGGCCAGACTATGAAGAGGAGTACCAGGACGATGGACCGCACGAAGGTTACTACAACTAGGATCATCTCCCATCGTCAGCATTCCCTGTGACCCCGAAGATGGAGCTTCGCCTATGCTACCTTTATTATTACGTTATGCCGCTGCTTGAGTTGTATTGAGAACTAGATCATGAGATCCTTATTTGTGTAAGACCTTATGTATGGTTTGTAATGGATGATGTACTGTGATATCCAAATTTGTTATGTCTCGTAAAAATGGTAATCCTGGGATTGCGATGTATGGCATAACAGGCATCTGGGATGAAAAATACGGGTGTTAACACCTTTCCTGGAGAACTTGGACCCAGGATCAACAAAGACATCATGAAGTTGTACTGATCCATACATGCCCAAGGTGGAAGGTTGTACGACACGACAAATACCGTCTACATGCTATATTTCCGGCTCATTCCAAATGGATTAAAGCCATCTATGGCAAGGCCAAGTCTAATGTTCCTTGCATCGGCGGAAAACTCCTTATGTTTATCATCAAAATATTTCCATGCCTCTCCGTCAGCTGGATGGCTAAGTTCATTATCCACGGGTTGCCATTTTAGCTTGTGCCATTGTACATCCTCCGACTGTTGCTTCGAAATGAACATTGTAGCCTTGGAATTAAAGGAAAGTACCTCAACACCTTCTCCGGTATCTGCTTCCTTCCATCAGCATCTTTCCACCTAGAGGAATCACATTTTGGGCACCTGTCATGCTTGGCATACGTGCCCCGAAACAAGATACATTTGTTTGGTCAGACATGTATTGATTCATAACTGAACCCCAATCTGCCAATTATACCCAATCCTTCCTCATAAGATTTGGGAATTGCACTTTTAGGATATTGGATGGTCAAGATACGGAGTATTGCGTTAAAGGCAACAATGCTGATCCGGTAGAAGGACTTGACATGGAGTAACTTCACGGTGAAGGAAAATCTGGACATTGTCCCACCATCACTAGCTGCGCGCTTTGCCTCCTCTATCAGCTGAGAATAGATTGTATTCTCTCCAACTCATTGTGTTTCTAACTTGTACAGATCCTTAAACAAATCAAGAATTCTATCATCCTCATTCCCATCCTCCTCCTCCAAACCATCATCCACTATCGGAACATCATGTTGTACAAAATCATCACCTTCAGCATCAACATGGTGTGCATCAGGTTGAGGTTCAGCTTCAGCTTGTAAAGGTTCTCCATGAAAGATCCATCTATCATAAGTATGTGCCATCGAATACATCAATAGATGAGCCTCTACATTTTCCAAAGTTTGTTTGTAACGGTTGATACAGCTATGCCATGGGCAAAGAACTTCAGCATCCTCAGAAACACTTCTCTGAACAAATTCCATGAACTCATCCACTCCCTTTATATTCTCATTGGAAAGCCTTCTAACTCCTTTTCTAATCCATCTTCTGTCCATATACAAAAGATATGTTGCAACTTAGCACTCAAGAAACCTTACAAAGGGAGCATAAATCATGTACAGGAAAAACATCAGAATGTAACAGGGAGCACAACTAGCTATGAAACTGAGGAACACCAAACATCTGACTGAAATCTTGCTACAAAGTAACAGGGAGCACAACTAGCTATGGAACTGAGGAACACCTGACTGAAATCTAGTTTATACCAAACAATTGCTATAGGGACACAAACTGAAGATCATTTGACTGAAAATATACATGAACTCTCCATCCACAACCAAAAAGCCATCCTTTTTTCCATGATAAAGAGGGGAGAGCAGAGGGGTGCATACCTGGAGGTGTCCGTCGACGGGGAGTCCCCTTGCTCCGCCCACCACTGCCCCTTGCTCCACCCACCACCGCACCCTTGCTCCATTCTTGTTGGCGGCACCACCTGCCGCCTTACGCTCCGGCACCACCGCCTTGCTCCGTCGCGTCTTGCAGACCACCGACCCTTGCTCCCGTGCTTGGCCTGCCTGACCCCGCCCTGCCCCTGCTGGTCACAGATATTTTTCTGCTAAGTCATGGCTCACACCTCAGTGTTGTGTTAGAGGCAGTCAGATACATATAAAGAGTAGTTTATTTAAAATCGTGATGCATCCATATCAACAACACATATCCAACTTAGTGGTAGGGCACTAAAACAGACAGTGGTCGGTTGCGGGTTCGACTCCCCACTCCAGCAATTTTTTGCCAATTACTAGAATTCGTTGTAGCGGGTTAAAAGGACGACGTAGGCCATTCCATGGAAGAAATAATGGGCCTAACATGTTAAAAGGCCGACATGCAAGGTCTAGCAAGCAAGGTCGGCAGTAGGTCCATTCGGCAGAGGCCCAACTTCTTAAAAGCATGAATATGTCAGGTCCAAATGACACCTAAACACAGCCACATAGGCGTGACTGCTGATGTGGCTACCCAGTCATGTCAATGCATGTTAGTTAAAGACGTTAACGTATGGTCATAGATGTTATGACCATTTAAATTGGTCCTAAACGGTTAAAGATAAGGGCATGGAGCCTTGTTGTCTAAGTTATGACCAATTCATGAAAACATAATATGACCTTTTTTATCAGATTGGTCGTAATGTTTCAGGCTTTGGACCCTCCCAGATAGCTTAAGACCATTTGGTTTGCGATGGTCATAGATGTATGACCAAGTTATCCACAGTCAATAAGTGAAGGTCACTAGTTAGCACATTTCTTGTAGTGCTTCGTTTTTTTTGTTTCATGCATAGTTGTGTTGTTCTTGGAGCGTCTTAGTTTTCGTTTATTTTCCTTAGGTTTTTTAGTTTGCTTGAATAAAGTAGTTTGGACCCCCGTTCTTGATGTGTTGTTTTGCAAATAAGTTGCTTGGTGTTGGAAAGGAGTAGTAAGTTCTTGCTTGTAAGAGCAAGAGGAGCTTGCATTGACTATGACTTAGACTTTAGCATGACATGCTAGGTGTTGTTTTGACCTTATGCTTAGTGATTATTGCTATAGCATGTCTTTTGTTCCAAACAATTGGGATTGCTTAGTGTGCCTTGAAGAAATTATGCGTTGTTTTAGCATGCAAAAGCATAGTATTGTGGTATTCTCCTTTTATGCTTTAATTGGGTTGACTTGGCACATGCTCACACCATGTTATGACTCTCACAAGTCACCATTGGCCTCTATGATCATTTAGTCATTGACTTTTAGTACCACTCTTTAGTTTGATTAGTAATTCTTTGTTGCACTGCATGATTATGGAAATTATTGCTCTCTTAGTTGGTTGCTCCCAGTCCTTTGCTAGACTCCACTTGTGTGAGTAAGATCTACTCATGCTTCCAACTCCCAAGAAACCAAGTTATTCCAAAGTGTCCACTATAAACTCATATGCATGGTGTGTTACACCATTCCAAGTATATTGTTGTTTTCAGCTATCTTCCAATTAAAAACTATTTTGTTATGGAAAAACTTAGTGATTAAATCCCTCACAAACTTGATGGCACACTTTATATTCTTTGCCCCTAATAAACTTGAACCATTGTGTCATCTATGTTGTATATGCTTGGACTTATACGTTGGAATTAGCAGAACCATGCTGTCATGGGGAACATTTTCAACATTGCACTTGTACTTTGTACTCAGTTGATATCATGACCTTTTGTCTATGGATGTCACCGGTGTGCAATAAAGAGGGAACTTGTAAGTCCATGGAGTTTGTATCCTGTGTTAGAGAAACGCCTGGGATGCTAGCCTAAGCCATGCCTAATCATGGTGGAAACTTGCAGCATTACCATAGTGACATCTATGAAGCATTCTTCCTATATAAAAAAGAGACACATTTAGAAAAGAGGAAATTGAGAAAAAAGCACCATATTCCCATGGTAAATAAGAAGATTGCTGAGATGCTCATTATCTGCTTGCCTTCTCATTTTGGTTATGGGATAGCTCCTGTACCATGTGCAAGGGGTACCCCGTTGGCGGTTCTCAATGATATGCAAATACTTACAATGACAAGAACTTACAGGTGACTAAAGTTTAGTAGCATGAGGTGTGTCCCTTGTATTCAAGGGACTTGAGATTGCCAACTTATACTTCGTCAAGCATATACTCCATCTTTGTTCACTTTAACCTTAATCACTTCAAGATTTTTATGATAGGAGCAATGAGGGCTGAAAGCTAACAAGTACCATAATTTTTGGAAGCTCTTTTTGAAACTTGAAATCCCTGCTTCCTTTATAAAAGGTCTTTCTTCCACCACTATTGAGTCTCCACCTTTAGGCACCATTAAGAGAGCATAGTTTTCATTTTGTGTGAAGTGTTCCAAAGCTTATTGATTGATGCATATTGTCATATTACTTGTTCTTGTGCTATTTGTTTCTAGTCACCCTTGTGAACTTTGAAGGTGTCCTATTCATCTATTTTCTACTCTATGAGGGACAAGTTGATTGCCTCTATGCTATGTTTTATGTATGTGAAACAAATAAAAGTTTTTCAATGCATGTTATTCATGACCTTTTTTTGTAGCTTGTCATGTTGCAGGCATAGTTACTATGTCCTATTCTTAGAACTCCATCTTTCATGCACATGTTTAGAATTCTTTGATCCCAGCTTTCAATGCTTGCAAATGGTTAGGTCTTTATTTTGAGGGTGCATGTTGCCTCAAAAATTATTCTTTTTATCACTTACCTACTCGAGGACGAGCAGGAGTTAAGCTTGGGGATGATTGATACGTCGGAAACGTATCTATAATTTTTGATCATCCATGCTTGTTTAGTATCTACTTTGCTTTGCTTTGTCTACACTTTGAGGTGCTTTTTACATGTTTTCTGGTACTAACCTATTCACAAGTTTCCACGGTGCCAGTTGCCCGTTTTCTGCTGTTCTTGGTTCCAGAAAAGTTAGTAAAGAAATATTCTCGGAATTGGACGGGACAAATGTCAAAGTCAATAACTTTCCGTGGGGAACAAGAAGTCCAGAGGGGAGACGGAGAGGCGTGCCAGGGCAGTCGCACCCCCCTAGGGACGGGTGGGCCCTGCCCCGCACCTAGGCAGGGTGTGGGGCCCCTGGCAACCACCTCGGCCTCCCCCTTCGCCTATAAGAAGCCCCCGGTGCAGAAACCCTAAGGACCCGATCAAATCTCCACGAAACCTTCTATAGCCACCGCCACCATCATCCCTAGATCGGGAGTGGGATCTGAAGTTCTTCTCGGCACCTTGCCGGAGGGAGATCATCCAGGAGACCTTCTCTTTGGTATGATGCGTGAGTAGTTACACCTTGGACTATGGGTCCATGTAGTAGCTAGATGGTTGTATCTCCTCCTTGTGCTTTCATGTATAGATCTTGTGAGCTCCGTTCATGATCAAGATCTAATCTATTTGTAATCATGCATGTTGTGTTTGAGGGGATCCGATGGATATTGAGATTATTATGTTGGTTTGATTAATGGTTTTGTCTTTATGATTCTATCATGTCTGTGTTGTTTGTGATCTTGCATGCTCTCCGTTGTTATTAGCTATCTTGGCCAAGTAGTTGCTAGTGACTCCAAGAGGGGTATTTATGATCGATAGTGGGTTCATGCCTCTAGTTTCCAAGGGAAGTGACAATAATCTCTTCGGTTGTAGATGTGATGTTGCTACTAGGGAGAAAACAACGGTCTCTTGTTCATGGAACATGTGGACTGTTTATCTTACACACTTTGCTTAAAGCAGTTGTCTGTTGCTTGCAACTTAATACTGGAGGGGGTTCAGATGATAACATGAAGGTGGACTTCTAGTCATAGATGCAGTTGGATGGCGGTCTATATATCTTGTTGTATTGCCCAATCGAATCTCATAGGATCTTTCCGACTAGTAATTACATTGTTATGCCTTGCTCAGTTCCTGTCAATTGCCGCGCTGTAATTTGTTTACCCTTCATGCCATGTTTATCTAAGGAGAGCACCTCTAGTGAACTATGGACCCCGGTCCAATCTTTATCATTGATACATCCTCCACTTTTAATTGTTTACTTGCTGCAAACCACCATTACCTTCCACACCATACGTTTAATCCTTTGTTATAGCAAACCGGTGAGCTTCACAACCTCACTGATTCGTTGGGGCAAAGTCTTGAGTTTGTGTTGTGCAGGTCTCCGTGTTGCTTGCAACACCTGTGTGATTTTTCATTCCTCCTACTTGTTCAATAACCTTGGTTTCTTACCGAGGGAAAACTTTCTGATGTGCTGCTTTACACCTTGGTCTTGGGGTTCCCAACGAAGCGCTCCTAGATCAACTCAGCGCTGCATCAGCGTGTATAAATAAATACGAGTTACACAATCACCAAACAATACTTAACTACTTCTATTTATCACACCAAGGTTTTCACTAGATGATCTAGGATCATCACAAACATTACAATCATCAAAGAATTTGTCTTATTTATTTTATTTTGGAAAAGTAATTTCTACTCATTGAAAAACTACATAAGATTTAATATTCTCCAACAAACATGGGATCATGTTGACACATGTCATCACCACATATTTTAGTGCATGGGAATGTGATTTAAAGTGGTGTCACAATTTAACAAGGTTTAATCTTTTTATTTCAATTAAATAAAGTGACTAGAATTTCCTATGGGGCATTCTTTTATTACTTGTCCATTATTTCTGCAAGTAAACCTATATATTTTTATATCTTCAGAATGGTCTAGTTAAATGTGATTTTTTAGAGTTGGAATCAACTCAAAAGCTTTTGTGGTTGAATTTTGAAAAATGTTTGAATGTAGAAAAGCTTCTGCCTTGTTATTTTTACTATAGGTGATCTACAATTCCAAATGAATTAAATCAAATGGTCTTGGATTAAGAATACCAGTACCTTTCTAACAAAATTGGTTTCATGCAATTTGGTTTAGTGAATCGACCTGGGTTGATTTTTGAATCTAGGTACAGAACTAAGTTTGAAACTAAAAGAATAAACCTAAATTCAAACTACTGGGTCACGCGGGAATGTAAATGGGCCGGCCCACGGCGCACAGCGCGCGCGGGTGAAGTTAAGTGGATGTCCCCACCAGTCAGCAAGATAGGGGTGTGTGAAGCGGTACGTTGTGGTCTAGACCGCATGATCGAACTGTAATCGAACGGCTGTGACCTATCGTCTCCGTCGGGCAACGCCGGCGAGATATAACCCTAGCGTGGCCAGTGGGGGTCTACAAGGGCTCACCGAGGCTTAGGCGAGGGTAGGCGATGGGGGAGAACGACGAAGTCGATGACCCGAACCTCCACAGTACGGCGGCTTCTCTGGGCGCTCAATCGCTGGCTCCTTTCTTCCTCCTCCGCATGGCAGACTCCTGCGCCTCGGGGCTGAGTCGGGGAGTGGGGGGGAGGAGTGGAGAGGTGTGTGGGTGGAAGTGAGGTGGAGGGTGGTGTGGGTGTGAAGAGTGCGAAGAAAGGTAGGGAAGGGACGAAGGACGTGGTCGTCGTCGTGGTCGTCAGGGGTGGGTAACACGATGCGATGGGGCGATGGCGTGCGTTGTGCGCCTGGGGGCAAGTGTGTTGGCATGGGCATGGGCGGCTGGGCGGCGGCCGTAGGGGGCTGCTGTGCTGCTGGGCTGGGCTGGTCCTGGGGGCATTTAATGGGCATTTAACGGCTGGTGGCATGGTGGCGCATGGCAGGGTTGTGTGCGGTCTCGGGAATGGTGGTGATCACGCTTTTGCGGCGGTGTGGAGTGTGTGATCTGTGGCGCGCTGCAGAGTGCGGCGCTCTAGCGCGCTCTCGGCATGGTGTAGAGGCATAGGGCGCGGCGTTTCTAGAGTGGTCCAGTGGCTTGCTGATCGCTGGAGTTGGACAGGAGGTGGCAGTGGACGGTGGTCAATGTCTCAGACAAGGTTGCTCGGCTTGGTGCTGCTCCTAGCTTGCTGTCGACGAAGGGGTGGCAAGGTGAGGCTCGGCATGCTCACCATTGATGGCCATGGAAAGCTCACAGTGGTTCTAGAACTTGCTAACTAAGCTAGATGATCTACTAAATGTCTGCTATGAGCTAGAGAGGGAACAAGCAGTTAGGCCAAATCACTGCTCACAATAGTGTTTGATGTTTGTTTGTTTTTTGTTTGCAAGGTGTTTGATGAAATGGCTGACAGAGATTTGAATTTGAATTTTTGGTTCAAACTTGGTGGGTGTCCTAGTTACATACTAGGTAGTCTGTGATTAGTTGGAAAGGTCAAGGTGAATTGGTTTGGTTGGTTTTTGAAAATGGGTGATCTTTGCATATGTTAAATATTCAATTTTGAATTATCATTTGAATCAAGTTGCCAAATGTTTATGTAAGTTTGAAAGGTGGGATTTGGTTCACTTTTACTTGGTCTAGCAAGGGGTGAAAATAAATGGAATTGTTTCTGTTTGAAATCTTGGAGTAGAAACACTCAAAGTGGCCTAGTGAGCAAGATTGGCAAAAATGACCATTTGCTTGTTTTGTTTGTTTTTGATTTTTCTATTGATTTGATTCTGCTTGGAATTTTTTTAGATGATGTTGTTTTCATCTTTAAACCATTCCTTGCTATTTAGAACAATCACACAAGTCCATTCGTGCATTCATACAATCATCACATACACACATGCATTCATATGATTTAATTAACAAAAGTTTTTGTTAACCCTATTTTTGATGATTGGAATTGATAATCATTGTTCAATATTTTTGGGATGTTACAAACCTTCTCTCCTTAAACAAAATCTCGTCCCGAGATTTGAGAAAGAAGAAAGAAGAAAACTAGGATTTAAAAAGATCGGGAAACTCCGTCTTGATGTAGTCTTCTCATTCCTAGGTAGCTTCTTCTTCAGTGTGGTTACTCCACTAAATCTTGAGAAACTTGATGCTTCGGGTCCTGGTGGTTCTGAAATCTTCCTCCAAAATACGGATGGGCACTTCGGGATACGTTAGGTCATCATTGATCTCTATGGTGTGGTGATCAATGTTCTTGAAAACTTCAGTTTTCTCTGGGACTTCTAGGCATTTGCGAAGTAACGATATATGGAACACATTGTGTACTGCTGACATCTCCTCCGGTAGTTCCAATTGATACGATACTTCTCCTCGATGATTCAAAATCTTGAAGGGCCCGATATATCTGGGGGCTAACTTTCCTTTGAGCTGCAAACGTTGCATTCCCTTCAAAGGCGACACTTTGAGATATATAAAATCTCCGATATTGAAAGCGAGGTCTCGACGTATCTTGTCGACATAACTCTTCTGTCTTGACTGGGCGGTCTTGAGGTACTCACGGATCTTGTGAACCTTCTCTTCTGCTAGTGACTCCAAGAGGGGGTATTTATGCTCGATAGTGGGTTCATGCCTCTATTTAATCTAAGGGAAGTGACAGAAATCTCTAAGGTTGTAGATGTGTTGTTGCTACTAGGGAGAAAACAACAGTCTCTTGTTCTTGGAACAAGTGGATTGTTTACCTTACACACGTTTCATAAAGCAGTTATCTGTTGCTTGCAACTTAATACTGGAGGCGGTTCGGATGATAACCTGAAGGTGGATTACTATTCATAGGTGCAGTTGGATGGCGGTCTATGTATCTTGTTGTATTGCCCAATCGAATCTCATAGGATCATGAATGTCTAGTATTGCATTGTTATGCCTTGCTCAGTCATGTCAATTGCCCTGGTGTAATTTGTTTACCCAACATGCCATGTTTGTTTATCTTAAGGAGAACACCTCTTGTGAACTATGGACCCCTGTCCAATCTTTACCATTGATACATCTTCCAATGTTACTATTTACTTTCTGCAAACCACTAGTACCTTCCACACCATACAATTAACCCTTTGTTTTCAGCAAACCGGTGAGATTGACAACCTCACTGTTCGTTGGGGCAAAGTATTGAGTTTGTGTTGTGCAGGTGATACGTCCGATTTGCATCACCATTCTATATCATAACTTGCCTCTATTCATTGATATATGTCTTATTATGAGGTATTACTTATGTCTTTTCCATTGTTTTTGCATGTTGGATGATTCTTGGAGGATGGACTGCCGGAGTCTGGATTCTTATGGAAAAAGAGGTGTTTTGGTGCAATTTCGTGAAGATTAGAAAAATACCAGAAAAATATGGGAAAATTATATTTTCCAAGAAGACATTGGAAGCCAGAAGGGAAGGCGAAGAAGGGCCACAGGGGGCCCACATCCCCTAGCGAGCCTACCCTTACTGCACAGGCGGATGGATGTGGCCCGCTCGGCCTCCGACTCTATCCTCTCGCCTATATCTTCCTTACAAAACCCTAACACCAAGGGGGCAACCACAGATAGATTTCCGCCGCCTCTACGGGGCAGAAAACACCGAGAGCGAAAGATCTCTCTGGCACACATATTTCTACCAGGAAAATTCCTTCTTAGAGAGGGGAGATCGTTGCCATCAACACCATCATCAAGATAGGCTTCATCAGTATCATCATCATCATCCACACCATCATCTCCATCAACACCATCATCACCACTCCGTACCGCTGTAACAGTTGTGCTGGATATTGCTTTAGTTCTTAGGGGAAACTTTCCCGGTGTTAATTACTATTGTAGTTGATGCTTGTGAGTGGAACCATTGGATTGTTATTTATGTTTAGATTGTTATTCATCATCATATCATCTTTGATATTGATCCATATGATGTCTTGTGAGTAGTTCATTTAGTTCTTGAGGACATGGGTGAAGTCATGTTGTTATTAGTGGATCTGCGTTGAGTTATTATTCAATGCTTTAGTATTTAAGTTGTGGTGCTATTCTTCTAGTGGTGTCACGTGAACGTCGACTACATGATACTTCACCATTTATGGGCCTAGGGGAATGCATTGTGTATTTGGCTACTAATTGTAGGGTTGCCGGAGTGACAGAAACCTGAACCCCCATTAGGACAACATTGCATAAGGGAGCGCAGGATCTTAGAGTTTAAGGCTGTGGTTAGGTTTATATCTTAATTACTTTTTTGTAGTTGCGAATGCTTGCAGGGGGTTTAATCACAAGTATGTATTAGTCCAAGTAAGGTCGGTACATTAGCACAGGTTCAACCACACAACACTTACAACACCAAAGAAGAGTACTCAGCTATTTGAAGCGAAAGCACTTGACAGAATTCCCATGTGTCCTCGAGAACGTTTGGTCCTTATAAGTATTTACACCGGCTTGTCCTTTGCTAAACAAAGGATTGGGCCACTTGCTACGTTTGTTTTTTGTCTTTATTACTTGCTCTTTGTTTTGTTGCCTTATCAGAAAACCACTAAAAATCCGTTTGCTAAGTATTTATAGATATTTCCTGCTCCATACCACTAGTCAACACCTTCTACTCCTTGTTGGGATCGACACTCCTATTTATCGAAAGTACTGCGATACACTCCCTATACTTGTGGGTCATCAGCAGGTTTACAAGTTGCTAGCAATACCTTTGAGTCGTTTCCTTCCTCCTACTGGTTCGATAACCTTGGTTTCTTACTGAGGGAAAACTTGTTGTGCTTATCACACCTTCCTCTTGGGGTCTCCCAACGAATCTCTATAGTGATCTGAGCGCATCAGCAGTTTGGGTAAATATTGATACAAAGAGTAGTTTGACCTATAAGTGCTATGTATCATGATGTAAACCTATACTAGGAGGTGTCATATACTACACAACTAATCCTTGATTTTAGAGATGTTTTACTCAACTACTACATTACAGGCTTAGAATAATGTGTGTTATATGTACCAAATTTGGATTTATTGGATTTTCTTGATTGACTAGATATGTACATGAGGCTTAACTTGGTGTGCAAATGCATGTTTCATCATCAAGTTATTGCTTGATGTTATAGACCTAGATAGAAAAGGGATTCACATATGGGAGTGACGAGTTTCTAAAGTCCAAGGTGACGATTTGTATGAAGAATGAAGCAAAGTATAAGGAGTATCAACACTATTTTGAAGGATGAATCAATTCCAAATCATTTTTATTCAGCAACAAGAAGGAAGATTAGTGCAAAAAAGGTATAGAGCAACATGAAGTGATGAAGTTAGGTTCACTCTAAGTAAGTGATATTATTGAGTATCTAATGAAGTAGTAATATCGAGGTTCATGGAAGTAACATGAATTGGTGAAAAGGATAAGTATTGGAACAATAATGGTACTCAAGCTCTGAAATCTCAAAGAGAATACCAGGAGTACTTTGAAAACCTATATGGTAATTCATAGTCCATACGCTCTAGGATGATCCATAGCTAGTCTTTTGTAGGTTTAATTAGTTAACCAGATCATCTTGGTATGATATAAAAAGAGCATAGACCTTGACCTATGTTAGATAGTGAAGGTAGAACCATATTGATGACCATTTTAAGATTTCTTAGGTAGCTTATATACTTTTAAAAGAGATAAATAACCCTTATATGTGTGAATAGCTGTTTGGAAGATTCATTTCGGAAATCCACAATTATGTGGGTATACACAATTTTTTTGTGAGACCTTGCATAGGTATAATGTCAGTGGGACAAAGACCAACATCCTAACTATAGAATCAATGGTTGTTATGCATAAAGCTCAAAGACCATTAGAAGTTCCCAAGGGGGGAGTAAATAGAAAAATGGAAGTGTGGATATTTGGTATTCCAAGTAAAGGTTGGAGAAGAAATACTAAACTATGATGAAAATAGGCCTTATTTTCATAAGGTTATATGAAGTCATCATTATAGAAAGAGAAGGTCGATGATCAAGTAAAGAAGTTTGATCAGGATAGCTAGTTAGGTGAATGAACCAAAGAAGATGTTCCAATTTAATGATATTTTTAAAAGACATATCCCTAAGGAGATTATTGTAAAAGGAACAATGTGATAAATTGGAAATAATAGTTGGATATTGTTAAGAATGAAGAAGATTCAAGTAAAAGGTCTGGATATGGGATACCATAATTATTCACATTTATGATCAAAAAGGAACTTGAGAAATGTCATGATCAACACAAGTCAATTCCTCCTGCCGAAACGTACGAGTCTGAACTTCGGGGACGAAGTTTATTTTAAGGGGGGGAGAGTAGAACATCCCAACATTAGAGAATAGAATTAAATAGAGATCAGGTATATTTTAAGGGGGAGAGACTAGAACTATTGCATTCATGCATAGAAAATCCAAATAATTTTTGTGCCTTTGATAGAAAATTGTCAAAGTGATTGAACCTTCTCTTAACTTGATGGAACTGAAGTAGATCATCAAGCTGAGTACGATAAGTTTCAATATGACCTTTGCTAAAAACTTGTTATGGGTAAAGATGATTTGATCTATGAATATATCAAATGGAATAAAACTAAACACACAACATATTACTTAATGATTAATACCAGATCTTCTAGAGACCACATTATGGTATTCTTTATAACAACTCATGGACACCAAGTTAAGTATATAACTCAAGTAACAAGAATTCAATAATTAAATCTTGACCTGTCTTATTCTTATCTATTTCTACCATGAGCATCATGGTAATTCTTAAAATCCAACTCTTTAGTTTATATTGAGTAGGAAGGAAATCAAGTCAAGAACTTTTACCACATATCACTCTTGCCATACTAATCACTGTCATCCCTATTGAAACATGTTCTAGTATCTGTTGATCATCAATGTTGGGTGATCAATCCTTGATCTAACAGTTCTTGACCTATCATATCTTAACCTTCCAACTCTTGACCTACTATATTGTTCCTTCTCAAGTCTTGAAATGAAAGAAGTAAGAAGAGATAAGTAGTTATGCTAGTTTAAGTTATCATCTTTAGGATGGGAGTATTAGGAGAGAATCAAATCAACATGGTAGTTGGTGGAGTTAACTCACTTCTGAATGGAATAGAAGAGTTATTTTGAATAAAGATATATTTGGTGATAAGAGGATCATAAGGATGAATTTGAAGATATAGTTACCAAGGAGTAATATTATTGGATCAAGTAGGCATAGTATTTGAATAATATCTCTTAGTCAAATGGAACTTCTAAGAAGATAAGTATAATACAAGTTTAGTGTTATATTGATGAAAGCCCTTGATTAGCCAACTGGAAAACCCAAGCCACAGATGATCAATGGATTGTAGTGAGCATTCTTGAGTCACTAGGAGTGAATGACAACATGATATAAAAGTAAGAGTTACTGGAGGTAGCTGAGGTTAGGATAGTGTAACCAGGATCATACAAGAACAACATTGAAATATAGGAGTAGTATCGTTACTCTCAGATATTAGTAAACACTTGAGGTGCAATATGAATTATAGTATACATCTACTAGAGGAATATTAGTGATGAGTAATAAAGGGGAATGTGAGTGGAGTTAGAAGAAATTATTTAATGGATTGGAAGTTACCATTAGTAGTTAAATATAAGAAAGTAGATATGTGAGAAGTATATGAAAAGCTTCAGTGACAAGCTTCTGAGATTAATAAGTAAGATTACACAGTAGTTCACAAAGGGAGAAAGTAGGTACTTAAACATATTTGGATTCATTAGAGATATACTAGATATGAGAGTTATCTCTATAAGGAGAATATGAAGAGCTTTAGTGTTAAGATCATTGGATTTACAAATGGATTTAGGTAGAGAAATTATTTGTGAGAGCATAAATGTGAAGTAAGTTCGTCATGTTAATGCATGATAATTGATGTGAAGTAGTAGTATATCTAGGAAATGAATTCCTTAATTAGGAGTCAAGAATTAGGAAGTATGGAAGATAGGAATTCTTAAGAAGCTATCAACCAAGACTATATCAAGCCATGTCAAGTTCCATGTTTATATCATTCTTATAAACCCTAAAACTAGGTACTAGGGAACTATTAAGATCATATTTTGTTATAATACACATTACAAAACCATCATGCTATTTTACCCTAGAATTAGATATCATCCATAATCATAAACTTAGAATCAAGATTCTTTAACCTTAGTTCTCTAGCAAGATCAAAGAAGGATTATGAGAGTAGGAAATTCTCTAGAGTTCATAGTAGATGTTTGTAGTTCAAAATCCTAAGGAACTTACTACATAATATATAAATAACTTTGGTCACTTAAGTAATACTTGCTACAAATAATTGTATGTATTTGTATACCAAGAAACCAATCACCACCTCAAAAGGTAGTGAGCAATTAGAATAAGAGTTCATTTTTTTATTTAAAGGTATCATGTTCTAGTGAACATGCCTAGCATCTTTGCAAAAATAGATACATGAAGCCTTATCCTATCCTATATCCATTTTAATCACAATAACAAAACCATGTCCTATATGTAGTTAACCACAAGAATAATCCTAAGAATGATTTTAAACACTAAAACCAAGTGGGTCTTGAGTAGAAGAAATCACCAAATTTTGAGAACCATGAAGTTTAAACCACTATATATATTAATTGTTGTATGATTCCATATATAAAAAAGGATCCTATGGCTATTATTATTTATTTAAAACCTTTAAAATTTCATTTGTTCAAATAGAAATGAAATCATGTTTTAGATGATTGTCTAAATAATAACCACACCCTAAATTCCAATCCATATTTACTTTTATTTGAGTAAAAGTTCATAAACAATTTTAACTTTAAAAATATTAAATAAATATAGAAGTTAATTAGTTATGATAGATATCTGCAATATTTTTGAAGTACCAAAAAAATATTTAGTATTGCAAAACTTGTGGAAACCAAATTTGATAAGGTTTAGTAAAAACAAAAAATAGAAAAAACAAGGAAAATAAAAAACACAGTAGATGAGTTCTGGACCGTAACCCATCTTCTCTTTCTCTTATCTGCCGCCCAACATTGTGGTGTATCTTTCTCTCTCTCACTTCTCCAAGGCCTAGCAACATCCTTGCACGGCCCAGCACTAGCCCGTTGTCTAGAGCTCCGCCGTCCGACATCGTTGCACCATGATTCATGCCACCGCCGCCATCATCTGGAGAGGATAAGGAGGCCACAAATATGCATCACCCATCCTTATCCTCATTCTCTTTCCCTCTCTCTAGATCTCTCTATCTCGACCCTGACCTACAAACCCTAGTCACAGCAGCCGGTGTCACCGTCACTAGAGGCCACCACATGCCCCTCCGATTACTCCACGAGCTTCGCCTCCCTCTTCTCGTGCCAACCACACAAGCGGAGGTGGTCTTTGTCGCTTCTATCAGGACATCTGTCTCCGGTCCAAGCCATCGATCTCGCCATCGATTCCGACCACACCTCGCCTCACTGACCTCACCATGGCGCTCCGGGTAAATCACTGATCCTCCTGAACATCTCCTCGGTCTTTCTCTCGCTCCGGTTCACACTGCCCCATGCTTCACCATCTGCCGCCGTAGTAGCTCATTATCGGTTGTTCTCTAGTGACCAAATCATAGCGGCGCCATCATCTTCCGCATTGAACCCACACACTCATGCCTCCCAATTCGCTTCCCAACGTCGTAATCGCACTCCACCTGTGAGCTCCACCATTGTTGACGTCACAATGAGACAGTAATTCTTTTTCTTTTTATTAATAATTCTGTAAATTCATTTCTAGCAAATTAAATAAACCTTGTGGGCCCTATCTGTCAGCATTTTATTAATTACCTACATCAATTTCTAAAATAAATAAAATTATGACATGTGGGACCAAGTTGAGAAAATAATTAATATATTCTAAATATTATTTAAAATATTTTAAAATGGATAAATACTTATAAAAATCATAACTTTTGTTTTAAAATTCATAAAAATATGCATAATATATCAAATCTTCTAAAAAATATCTATGGTTTAAACCCAATTGTAATTCTTGTTTATTAACATAATAGAATAATTCCTATTTATCAAACATATTGTAGAATAATAAAACCTATACAAATCATATTTATTATCTAAAATCAAAAAAATACATATAACATACCAAAATGATTAGAAAAATAATATCTACATGTTAAATATATAATATTCCACTTTTGAAGTAAAAAAGTTTAATCCTATAATAATTGCTATTTAAACCTTTTTTTCTTTAATCATTAATTTATGAAATGTTGTATAAATTTCTTATGCCTTTGTTATTACTCATTTAAGGTATAATTATAACAATAATATTAATTGTTGCATGTATGAAGTAAAAGTAGTCCAAAACATCTTAAATAAATTTTCTCAAATTATCATTTAAAAATAATTGTATATTACTTTGCAAAAGGATTTTATTCATTTATAAAATCATCAAAAATATTTTTTGGCTTATTAACATTTTTACCACCATTTCACTCAAAAGTTTATTAGTGCATTAAAAATTTAAAGACAATTCCTAAATAGTTCAAATAAAACTGTTTCCATGCTCATAAAATATAATTCCTAATTCCTAAGTGGCTAAAATATTTCATTCACTTATGATATCAACAAAACGTCACTCAATACAAAGTATTACCATTTTAATTAACTTTTATGAAGTATTATGAAGTGAATATAATATGGTACCATCTCATATAGATGATTTCCAAATCCCCCAAATACAAATAATATGCTTAACTCCATTGTAGTAATTTTTTATTCCATGATAATTAGAGTTAGTCAGAAACCCTAAAATTAGATAACTTCAATTTTAAATGCTTTTACTTGGTTAAATAAGCTTTTCTTCAAAAGTTATTCTTTTAAAGTACTTATAAATGAACTTTAGTCATATCTTTAAGTCTCCAAGTTTAAATAGCAAACTTGTATAGGGTAAGATTTTAACAAAACACCAAAAACTTGGGTGTTATATCATTGTATGATACTTTGTTGCACCTGCAAGTTACTTCTTACACATTCTCACAAGCCTATTAAGAAGCATAAGTGTGAAAATTGATCTAAAAGGACAACACATCCCATATAAATCATCACATTCCCACAAACCCTAGATCACCTATGTTTACTCCGGGGATTTTGAGTTTGAAACATTTCATTACATTACTTATGCATAATAGAATCTTGATTCTTTAAACATTAGTCCTTACCAGACCAATGATGCTCTTTTCAGATATTGGGGTTTATATTGCCTCAAAGACCGTGATAGGAACATAATTCCTAGGAATTAACAACCAATGTCGCTAGTGATTCTTATGCCGTATAATATGCGTTAATCATAAGATCTAAAATGAGACGGAGAAGTCAGCTGGATCTTCTTCCTCTCGCATGTCAATCGATGTGCATGTCATGGCTGAAATCCTTATAGCGTGGTTTAATTCGTAGATGATTATACAACATATCTATGGGATCCCTTAACGTCCCATAGTAGTTTTGGCATATATAACGGTATATATGTCTCATTCCCATTATACACAAGGTGGGCACGACGTGCACCAAGGAGGCATGTGGGGTCGCAAAGAAGGGCAGTGCTCGGCTTGGATCTTAGACCGGGCCTCAAACCATGGAAGTTTGAACGGGGACATACTCCCGGCTGAGCAACAAGGCTTAAGATCTCTTATGGGAAAAATGACGCACCTCTGTAGCGTATAAAAATGTGACATGTTACTTCCTATCCCGGTAAGGAGCTACGAATGCGGCAGGAAAGGAACTCCACGAAATTCTAATTAACCTGTGAAGACCGACGGACATAGTTTTTCAGAATAAACGCAACCTTTGAAGAAATGTTTATGAAAACCTGCATAACCCATGACATTTGGTCTGTGGTTGTAGATAGTGTATCAAATAGTCCTTTTTTATTGAACTTGCTGAGTACGCTTGTACTCACTGTACCTTCTTAACCCTTGCTAGATTCTAAAGCCGATGAAGAAATCATCAACACCAACTTATGCTCAAAGGAATCATCACCGAAAGCTCAAGTTCTTGAGTGAAATCAACATAACCCTTAACTAAAGTGAAGGCGAAGTTCCTGATTAGGTATGAGTATAATCTCTAGCCATAGAACCTACTTATGTAGAGTATCGCTATAGTAGTAATCGCAAGCCTTAGATATATATTAGCAGTAGTATTATTTTTAGAATAGGCTTCGAGTTGCTACTTCTGGGTTTTTTCTGTGTAATGTTTTCCTCGCTGTTTCGAGAAATGTTTTCTAGATCTTTTGTAAAGACTCGAGTTGTAATCTATAGTCATGTCTTGGACCCACGATGTTTCTATTGTACCGCTTCAAGAAATGTAATACTAGTGGAACGGTGTTTAATTGTGTTATGTCAACGACTATAGTATACTATATCATGCATTGGTATGCATAATCACCGCAATTTACTTGCAAATTGGTTGTTTCTCAGGTTTTAGTAGAAATCGTGTGCACTACTCGGCATGTCTTCCTCAACCACGGTAATCTGGTTCTTTCATCACTTAAACGACAATCATGCGATGATCCTATGTTCTTTGAAAAAGCACCTATTGATTCTAAATTTGCTAAACCACTATTGCAAACAAGGGACTATATATACATAGGTAAGTCAAAATACTTTCTCAATTGCATAATCTGGTATGCGAAATGATCTTTGTTTAACTTATGTAGGAGCAAGTAATACCGTCTCTTATTTTTGTGTACTTATACGTATGAGGCCTCATTGAGTACATGCATTTTCCCTGAATACATCTGTAGGTCTACAGTCTTCCTTTAGGTATGCAATAGCTAGGTATTTCTGAAGGGTTTCACGGCATAGTAAATCAAAATTTTCTACGGAGCGAACAGAGGGAAAGCCAAGATCTAATCTAGGAGATGCAAACAACGAGAGAGATTGGATTAGATCTTCATACCCTTGAAGATTCGCATGTGAGCGTTCGTCGGAATGTGGGTGATGTAGTCGTACTCGCTTCTCCTCCTCGCGATCCGATCCGATCTAGCACCACAAGTGGCGGTGCCTCCGTGAGATGCACTGCGTGCAGCACCTCGGCGTCTCCTCCTTCCTCGGACCAGCGAGTATGGTGGAGAGATAGATTGGATCTACAACACGGCGTGGTGTATATGGTGGAGAATTTATGCTGCAGGCTTCGCCTACAAGCGATCGGGAGGAGAGAGGAAGGTAGCAATGCAGCTAGGGCTTGGAGGAAGGTGTGTAGTAGGGGAGGCGCACCACCCTCTATATAGAGGGGGGCCAGCCTTGCCCTCCTCCAAGCCTATCTCTAGTTTAAACAATTTAAACTCTCCTTATCTAGAAATCCTATCTCTAGTTTAAACGATTTAAACTCTCCCTTATCTAGAAATCCTATCTCTAGTTTAAGCGAGTTTAAACTTATCCAGGATCGGCTGGGCCCTATGGGGCCTTGTGCCCTGGCCCAATGCGGCCAGGACACTCCCTCATAGTCCCATGCCCCTCCCGGAAGGTGGGGCCACGTTGGTCCCCTTCCGGAAGGTTCTAGAAGCTTAGGTACAATACCGATTAACTTGGAACAATTCGAACTCCAAAACTGCCTTTGCCTTATATGAATCTTATTCTCGGACCATTCGGAACCTCTCGTGATATCCGGATCCCATCCGAGACTCGAACAAAAATTCATAAACCAATTATCCAATCTATCCTAGCGCCGAGATACGTTAAGTGTGTGACCTGCGGGTTCGAGAATATGAGACATGATCTTCTATCAATAATCAACGGAGTGCAGGCACCCATATTGACTCCACACATTCATCAATGATCATATCGGATGAACCACGATGCCAAGATTCAATCAATCCCATATATATATTCCCTTCGTCTCGCGATATTTTACTTGCCGAGATTCGATCATCGATGCCGTCATACCTAGTTCAATCTCATTCACGGCAAGTACTTTACTCGTTCTGTAATCCGATATCACTTTGTGATTAACTCCTTAACCACGTGCTTGAAAGCGGTGTTGATATCGATTACCGAGTGGTCCCGAAGTATATCTCTCCGACTCGGGAGGGACAAATTCCATCTCGATACATACAACCCAATGATACTTTCCGATCACCGAGACACCTTTATGATCACCCTCTCATAGGATGACGTTTGATGACCTCAAAGATTTCTTCCGGTACCAGGGGTTGCATTATCTCATGGTCTAAGGAATACAATATTTGACATAGGAAAAGCTTGCAAAGATGAACACGATGAAACGATCTAATTGCTTCGCTTAGTTTGGGTTTGTCCATCATATCATTCTCCCAATGATATGATCTCATTATCAATTGACAACTCATGTATATGGTTAGGAAACCTTAACCATCATTGATCAATGAGCTAGTCCTTAGAGGCGTACCAGGGACACGGTGTTGTTCACAAACCACACAAGTATTAATGTTTCCGCTTAATACAATTCTAGCATGGAATATAAACTTTATCATGAACAAGAATTATAATAATAACATCTTTATTATTGCCTCTAGGGCATAATTCCAACAGTCTCCCACTTGCACTAGAGTCAATAATCTAGTTTACATCTGGCAACAATCTCACACCCATGGCACTGAGGTGTTGATCATGTTTTACACGTGGAAGAGGTTTAGTCAATGGATCTGCGACATTCAGATCCGTATGTACTTTGCTAATCTTGATCTCCATCGCTATATAATCTCGGATTATATGAAACTTCAGTTGATATGCTTGGTCTTTGGATGATATCTTGGTTCCTTAGCGAGTGCTATGGCGCGGTGTTGTCACACAATATATCCGTGGGTCCAATGCACTTGGAACCACGCCAAGCTCGATGATGAAGTTTCGATCCAAACTCCTTCACTTGACGCCTGCGGCAACCATGTATTCCGCTTCCCTTTGTAGATCCCGCGATCACGCTTTGCTTGCGCTTCTCGACTCACAGCTCCTCCATTCAAAATATAAACGTATCCTGTTCGAGATTTGGAATCATCCTTGTCGGTCGAAACTAGCATCGACGTAACCTTTTACGACAAGCTGTTCATCACCCCCATAGACTAAGAACATTTCTTTAGTTCTATTTAGGTACTTTAGGATGTTCTTCACGGCTGTCCAGTGTTCCACTCCTGGATCACTTTGATATCTGCTCGTCAAACTAAGAGCATTGGACACATCCGGTCTAGTACACAGCATGGCATACATGATGGAACCTATGGCCGAGGCATAAGGCACTTTGCTCATAGCTTCCCTATCATTTACCGTAGCTGGACACTGAGCCTTGCTCAATATCTTACCTGACAACATAGGCACCGAACCTTTCTTTGCCTTATCCATTCTGAACCTTTTCAGAACTTTGTCTAGGTATGTACTCTGGCTTAAAGCTATCAGGCGTCTTTTTCTATCTCTATAGATTTTGATGCCCAATATATAAGAACCTTCACCTAGGTCTTTCATTGAAAAACACTTGTTCAAATAACTCTTCACATCGTTAAGCATGTTGATGTCATTTCCGATAATCAATATGTCATCCACATACAGTACCAGAAACGTCACCGAGCTCCCACTCACTTTCTTGTAGATACAAGCTTCGTAGCAATTTGGAACAAATCCAAAGCTCTTGATCACTTGATCAAAACAAAGGTTCCAACTCCGAGATGCTTGCTTGATCCATAAATGGAGCGAAGTTTGCATACTTTACTAGCATACTTAGGATCGACAAAGCCTTCGGGTTGCATCATATACAACTCTTCATCAATGTTCCCATTGAGGAAAGCAGTCTTGACATCCATCTGCCATATTTCATAATCATGAAACGCAGAAATTGCTAATAAAATCCGAATGGACTTAAACATCGCTACGGTAGAGAAAGTCTCATCGTAGTCAACACCTTGAACTTGTCGAAAACCTTTTGCGACAAGCCGTGCTTTATAGACGGTAACATTACCATCCGCGTCCGTTTTCTTCTTGAATATCCATTTGCACTCACGGCCTTTCGGTCGCTAGGAGGATCCACCAAAGTTCATACTTGGTTTTCGCTCATGGATCCCAATTCGGATTTCATGGCTTCCAGCCATTTCTCAGAGTCTGGGCTCATCATCGCTTCCTCATAGTTCGTAGGTTCACTGTCTTCTACCAACAAGACAGTCAAGACAGGTTGACGTACCACTCGGGAGGGCACGCGACCTTGTCGACTGCGACGTTCGATGTGACATCGTCCGAAGCTTCATGATCCTTGTCATTAGCTTCCTCTATTGTTGGTGCGGTGACCTTTGGAACAATTTCAGGTCTTGCGCTACTCTCCAATTCAAGAGAAGGTTCAATAACCTCGTCTAGCTCTACTTTCCTCCCACTCACTTCTTTCGAGAGAAACTCCTTCTCAAGAAAGGAACCGTTCTTCTGAGAAACACTTTGCCTTCGGTTACGTGATAGAAGGTATACCCAATGGTTTCCTTAGGGTATCCTATGAAGGCATTTCTCCGCTTTGGGTTCGAGCTTGTCGGCATCAACTTCTTGGCGTAAGCCGCATCCCCAAACTTTAAGAAACGACAACTTAGGTTTAGCACCAAACCACAGTTCATACGGTGTCGTCTCAACGGTTTAGATGGAGCCCTATTTAAAGTGAATGCAGCGGTTTCTAATGCATAACCCCAAAATGATAACGCAAATCGAAGAGACATCATTGATCGGACCATATCTAATAGGGTTCGATTCGTGCTCAGACACACCATTGCGCTGTGGTGTTCCGGGTGGCGTGAGTTGTGAAACGATTCCACTTGCTTTAAGATGCGTGAGAAAATCATAACTCAAATATTCACCTCCACGATCGGATCGTAGAAATTTAATCTTTCTGTTACGATGGTTCTCCACTTCATTCTGAAATTCCTTGAACTTTTCAAATGTTTCAGATTTATGTTTCATTAAATAGATATACCCATATCTACTTAAGTCATCGGTAAAAGTGAGGAAATAGCGATATCCACCGCGCGTCGAAACACTCATCGGTCCGCATACATCGGTATGTATGATTTCCAACAAGTCCGTTGCTCGCTCCATCATACCGGAGAACGGGGTTTTGATCATCTTGCCCATGAGGCATGGTTCGCATGTGTCAAATGATTCAAAATCAAGAGACTCCAAAAGTCCATCAGAATGGAGTTTCTTCATGCGCTTTACTCCAATATGACCTGAGCAGCGATTGCCACAAATAAGTAGTATTATCACTATCTACTTTGCATCTCTTAGCCTCAATGTTATGGATGTGTGTTTCATCCCTTTCGAGATTTAGAAGAAATAAACCATTCACAAGAGGTGCATGACCATAAAAGATGTTACTCATATAAATAGAACAACCATTATTCTCCGATTTAAAGGAATAACCGTCTTGCAATAAACATGATCCGAAATAATGTTCATGCTCAACGCAGGCACATAATAACATTTATTAAGGTTTAAAACTAATCCGAAGGTAAAACTAAGGAGGCGTGCCGACGGCCATCACATCAACTCTTGATCCGTTGCCAACGCGCATCGTCACCTCATCCCTATAAAGCCGTCTATTCCGTAGCTCTGTTTGAGTTACAAATATTAGCACTGAACCGGTATCAAATACCGGGCACTAGCGAGGGCTAGTAAGGAAAACATCAATAACATGTATATCAAATATACCTTTGATGGTGCCAGCCTTCTTGTCCGCTAAGTACTTCGGACGATTCGCTTCGATGACCCCTGTCCTTGCAATAGAAGCACTCGATGTCGGCTTAGGACCAGACTGAGCTTCTTCTCGGCAGGGGCATTGCGCTTCGCCGCCCTTCTTGAAGGGCTTCTTTGCTCCTTACCTTTCTTAAAGGAGGGCTTGTTGACCATCAACACATGATTATCCTTCTTGATGTCCACTTCGCAGCCTTGACTTTGCGAAGAGCTCGGTGATCGTATCGATGGAACCAATCGATTATGAGTCACTACAAAACTTTTGTAGCTGGGAGGGAGTGATTGCGAGAACCTGTCAATCTTGAGCTCCTGGAATCGTGCATTCCGATTGCTCAAGGCGTTGAGTGTAGCCCGACATCTTTATGGCGTGCTCACTAAAGGAACTCCCTTCCTCCATCTTGCAGTTAAAGAACTTCTCGGAGATCTTATATCTCTCAGAACGGGCCTGAGTCTGAAACATGGTTTTCAGCTCCTCGAGAATCTCGAAGGGCCCAGGATAGGTTTCAAAACGATTTTGAAGCTCGGTTCCATAGCAAACAACATGGTGCTCTTAATCACACCATAATCATCTTTCTTGTTGATAGACAGCTTTCTCATCGGCCGTAGCGATTTGCGAGGTCACCTAACGCTTTACCAAGGACATAGTCCTTTTGTCCAGAACAGAATGATTCTTAGATTGCGGAACCAATTGGTGAAGTTAGACCCATTGTTTCTAAGCTTTTCCTTCTCAGCAAAAACGTTGAAGTTGGATTTGGCCATGTGATCTACCGAATTTGCAAGTACAATATAGACTATGTTCATGATAAATAGTTCAACTTAATCAAATTACTAGATGAACTCCCACTAAATTCAACATCCCTCAAGTTGTTTAGTGAACACGATCCAAATTCACCACACCTAATCCGATCATCACGAGAAGAGATGTGGTTTCAATGGTGGACAACAAAGTGTCGATCATATCATTCATATGACTCATGCTTAACCTTTCGGTTCTTGTGTTCCGAGGCCATGTCTGTACATGCTAGGCTCGTCAAGCTAGACCCAAGTATTTTCGCGTGTGCAAAACTGGCTTGCACCCGTTGTATTTAAGCGTAGAGTCTATAACACCCGATCATCACGTGATGCTTGGACACGATGAACTTTCTCAACGGTGCATACTTGGGGAGAACACAGTTTTTATCTTGATCTTTAAGTGAGGAATCATCTTATAATGCTACCATCGCGATCTAAGCATAATAAGATACATAAAGGGATAAACATCACATGCATATAACTTTATGTGACATGGTATAGCCAATCTTCGCGCAATGATCTCCATCTTGTGCGTTCCGGCATGATCTCCATCACTCCACCATGATTGCCTCCACCACGAATAGCAACTACAACTATTGCTAACTACTTAGCAATAAAGTAAAGCTATTACATGGCGTATAACAAGTTGACTCGCAGGTCATACACAATTATAAAGACAACCATATGGCTCCTGCCGGTTGTGTACTCATTGACATGCAAGTCATGAAACATTACAAAATATGATCATCGCATACAATATACACATCACATCTTGGGCCATACCACATCACAGAAAACACTCCCTTCAAGAACAAGTTAGACGCCTCTACTTTGTTGTTGCATGTTTTACGTGGCTTATGGGAGTAGATGCTAAGAACGATTCTTACCTACGGAAAGCCACAACGGTGATATTATGGTTGCCAAACTCCGGTGTTAATCCCATGACAACTATAGTGAGAGAAACTGACATCCACCAGCCGCATGTGTGGTACAAGCCACACGTCAAGTGCGAGCCGGTCTCATGACGGCGTCGCGTAAGGTTGGCCTGGACCGCTTCAATCTCACTATCCCGCGTCATAAGAAGAACACAAACAAGAGGCTTGCAACAGAAAACATCAACGCCCGCAACAACCATGTTGCGTTCTACTCGTGAAACACATCTACGCATAGATCTAGCTCTGATACCCGAAGGGTTTGGCGGCATAGTAAATCAAAATTTTCTATGGAGCGAGAGGAGGAAAGCCAAGATCTAATCTAGGAGATGCAAACAACGAGAGAGATTGGATTAGATCTTCATACCCTTGAAGATTACGCCTGAGCGTTAAACGGAGCGTGGGTGATGTAGTCGTACTCGCTTCTCCTCCTCGCGATCCGATCCGATCTAGCACCACAAGTGGCGGTGCCTCCGTGAGATGCACACGTGCATCACCTCGGCGTCTCCTCCTTCCTCGGACCAGCGAGTATGGTGGAGATAGATTGGATCTACAACACGGCGTGGTGTATATGGTGGAGAATTTCTGCTGAGGCTTCGCCTACAAGCAGTCGGGAGGGAGAGGAAGGTAGCAAGGCAGCTAGGGCTTGGAGGAAGGTGTGTAGTAGGGGAGGCGCACCACCCTCTATATATAGAGGCGGCCAGCCCTGCCCTCCTCCAAGCCTATCTCTAGTTTAAACAATTTAAACTCTCCCTTATCTAGAAATCCTATCTCTAGTTTAAACGATTTAAACTCTCCCTTATCTAGAAATCCTATCTCTAGTTTAAACGAGTTTAAACTTATCTAGGATCGGCTGGGCCCTATGGGGCCTTGTGCCCCTATTTAATGCGGCCAGGACACTCCCTCATAGGCCCATGCCCCTCCCGGAAGGTGGGGCCACGTTGGTCCCCTTCCGGAAGGTTCTAGAAGCTTCGGTACAATCTTGATTAACCGGAACAATTCCGAACTCCAAGAACTGCATCGCCTTATATGAATCTTATTCTCCGGACCATTCGAACCTCTCGTGATATCCGGATCCCATCCGAGACTCGAACAAAAATTCATAAACCAATTATCCAATCTATCCTAGCGTCGAGATCGTTAAGTGTGTGACCCTGTGGGTTCGAGAATATGCAGACATGATCTTCTATGAATAATCAACACCGGCCTCCCCGCACCCATATCGCCTCCCACACATTCATCGATGATCATATCGGATGAACCACGATGCCAGGATTCAATCAATCCCATATATATATTCCCTTCGTCTCGCGATATTTTACTTGCCCGAGATTCGATCGTCGGTACCGTCATACCTAGTTCAATCTCGTTCATAGCAAGTACTTTACTCGTTCCGTAATCCGATATCACTTTGTGATTAACTCCTTAACCACATGCTTGCAAGCGGTGTTGATATCGATTACCGAGTGGGCCTGAAGTATATCTCTCCGACTTGGGAGGGACAAATTCCATCTCGATACATACAACCCAACAGATACTTTCCGATCACCTGAGAGACACCTTTATGATCACCCTCTCATAGGATGACGTTTGATGACCTCAAAGCTTTCTTCCGGTACCAGGGAGTTGCATTATCTCATGGTCTAAGGAATACAATATTTGACATAGGAAAAGCTTCGCAAAGATGAACACGATGAAACGATCTAATTGCTTCGCTTAGTTTGGGTCTGTCCATCATATCATTCTCCCAATGATATGATCTCATTATCAATTGACAACTCATGTCTATGGTTAGGAAACCTTAACCATCATTGATCAATGAGCTAGTCCTTAGAGGCGTACCAGGGACACGGTGTTGTTCACAAACCACACAAGTATTAATGTTTCCGCTTAATACAATTCTAGCATGGAATATAAACTTTATCATGAACAAGAATTATAATAATAACATCTTTATTATTGCCTCTAGGGCATAATTCCAACAATTTCCCATCCATGTGCTTTTGTACCCGTAGTGATTAGAACTATACAACAAACCAATATGTGGTTCGGTGGTTAGGAGGGTGGTTATACCCCCAGCCCATCAGAGTTTAAATCCCATGTTTGACACTATATGTTGCATAAAAGGCGTAATATTGTTTTAATGTGACGCGACGTTTTTGTCGGCAACGAGGCGTCCATGATGACTTCGTCAATCTCAGGACCCGATCCGCCGGCTCAGTCTCTCAGAGATGCTCATAGGGGTAGGGTGCGTGTGTGTATTGATAGGGGTAGGTGCATGTACGTATTGTGATCATCTACGATTGTAATGTGTTTCTAATTTTTTTAGAACTGTACAAATTGTGCTAATACAATCTATTTCCTGCTTGGCTCATTTATTTGATAAATGAACATGAAAAAAAGTACCATGACATGATGGTGTTTGTAGAGATCTATCTCCATACAGATAGATGATGCAGCTCAATCATGTAGTGTCTGCATGACAGAAAACACATGACCTATTGTTTCAATAATATTCTTGTAATTTATTTTATACTTCGTCTATTGTCTTTCCAAACGAATAGATGTAATATTCCTTACTACTACTTCTACAACATCTATGGTGAATGAAAACCGGGGACATGGCACAACAAGACTCGATTCTACTTCTAATTGGTTCCTCTAGACTTTTGTCTTCACATCAGACTGTAACCATTGTCCTGCTAAATGTCCTCTATCGTAAAACAAATACTTATGTTTTTCATGATAACTACATGTGTGGCAAAACATTTAGCATTGAACATGCATGTTGCATTTTTCTTTTCGTTTAATGGAAACGAGATGCACAATCGGATCGTCTACCCCCTAGACGTTCCCCTGACAGGGGTAGCCCGGCGTAGCTCTCTCTTGTTTTGTGTTTGTTTAGGTCATAGGGTGATGTAAAACCATGTTGGTTCACAAGTTGGGGCACTATCCTACCCGGTTTCACCTAAAAAGGGAGATTCCCCTTATACGGGTCCGGAACCTTCGCTTCTAGGTTAGAGCGCATGCATGCGAAAGGGGACACATGCAAGCACCTATACCAACCTCTCACCACGCTCACACACATATGCTAGGGACACATGGAAGTTTTCATCTGATTCCGATGTTCTCGTGGTCTTCCTCCGGCGAAACCCTGATCTGTGCACACTCGGATCGTCTACCCCCCTAGACGTTCCTCTGACAGGGGTAGACCGGAGTAGCTCTCTCTTATTTTGTATTTGTTTAGGTCATAGGGTGATGTAAAACCATGTTGGTTCACAAGTTGGGGCACTATCCTACCCGGTTTCACCTAAACGGGGAGATTCCTCCTTATACGGGTCCGGAACCTTCGCTTCCACATGCATGCGAGGGGGGCACACACATGTGATTGAATCTTTGAACAACTTCACAAAAATTTGTGACATATAAATTTCACGCACATGGGATAATAACACACAAACATGCAAATTTCTCAACTTGTGAGAAGATTCGACATTTCATGTGGGCGTGAAGACTATTATTCGGAGGCTACGAATCCATCCAATTGATAAAATAGAACCTAAAAAATTGATACTAATAAATAATTACAAATAATTTGGTAAGGAAAAAAATGTGCATCTGTACGCCGAGGGTCACCGTCGGCGTAGGAGGGACGTACGCCAAGGGTCACCGTCGGCGTAGCCTATGCCGACGGCGGCTCTCGGCGTAATGCTGACGCCGTTAGGGCCCGTCCCGGCGTGGCCTGTCTAGTGCCACGCGGCCACCCCGTACGCCGACGGCTACGTTTACGCTGACGGTCACCCTCGGCGTACCTGTCGCTACGCCGAGGGCTCGGAAGCTGGGCTGGCCTGGCCCGGTGCTACGCCGACGGCCCCGACCTTTGGCCGTCGGCGTAGCGGCCGGCCGTCGGCACACAGCGCCATTCCTGTAGTGTAAAGTGCGTCTACAACCTAATTAATGTGGCATTGCATGTTATCACACCTAAGTTACTCATGTATTGCTTGGGTATGGTTACAATAGTATTTTTAGCATGATATATACACACATGTATGCTTACTGTATGACTAGATAGCTTGTAGTCCGTGCTTGGCATATTTTATATATGCGACATGAATATTTCAAAGAACCATATTATTTTCCTAATATGTTATTATTAGTTTAACAATAGACCAACCAATATACCTCGATCCGTCTAAACCTAACAAGCCTATCCATATATCTTATCATAACATTATGTTGAGAGATAATCTATCCTAGCATCCTAGCTATCCATTCGATTGATTCATATTCGAGTTACTACAACTCACTTCCTCCATCCTTACCAAATTATCCTATGTCCTATTCTACACCAACTCATACATTCGTTCTGATTTATATTTCATTTGGTATTTATTGCCTTGGTATTTATTTGGTCGTTATTTCCTAGCATTACAACGAGTAGGGAGTGACGGGTTCGAGCGGGATCAAGATTACAAGGAAGAACACTTTCACAACAACGAAGGCATGCCCCTTACCATGTCTTATTCCAGTTTTATAAAGTGCATTCTATTTTATTGTTTTACAAATATATGCTATTTTGTCACACACACATATCTTGATCTACCTATCGCCATACAATACCCTGATTAGATACTATATATTAGTCCTATTAGAGTAGAATTGCTTAGCCATGCTCAATAATAAGTAGGATCCTTGATCTTCCCTCTGCGGAGGAATTGGACGACCCTCGGGTCACATATACCCTTTTTGAAACTTGATGAGCTCGCCGAGCTAGCCGTTGTTGCTTCCTCCACTCTATTCTACTCTGGGTGAAACTTACCATCTAAACATTGACGCGGGGCGACAACTAGATCAAAGGAAGGAGTAATTGGCTGCCCTTCACTAGTTGGAGGGGGCAATCCGTCGTCCATGCCGCATGAGGGCCTAATAAGTCTTGGATTTTAAGATTGTGACCAACATACAACCACATGCTATAATGGACACTGACTTGGTCAAGTAAGTTAGTTAGCCTTAGGTGTCGATGTTGTCGTATCGCTGATGAGGTGTCTTCCTGCGGGGAGCCTTCGACACAATTGGGGGGACCGGTTTGGGGACATACTCTCAGTTTCGTGCGCCATACCCGGTGGGCACGTCACATCTTTGGGGGATCTAGCTAAAATACCTTGTCACAATCCCTCTGTCGGTACACCAATTGGTGTGTATTAAATTAGCAATGGCCGGTGGGCGTTAATACGGGATTGTGTCGTGTGGGAAAAGTATACAACCTATGCAGAGTTTAAACTATTCGAATAGCCGTGTCCATGGTCATGGACGACACATGAATCTTTCTTGACATACGGGAACCTGTGAAGACCGAAACTTAACTTCATTTCATTTTTGAAGCTTGGAATGGTGGCGAAATATACCCATTTCAAGCTTGGAACTTAAAGCTGGTCATTCTTCCAAACACTTGATATACCAATTTCATTTTCGGACCATGCATTTCTAAGGACAACAACCTACATTTCATACCTTCTATGCATAATTGTTTACGGCGAAATATCAAATATACAAGTAGTATCTTCTTGCCAGAGCCCCGGCTTGTTGAGATACAATATGTTAGCCTAGTTCTTTCCAGTTTGAACTTTTGCTTGACTGACTAGAGCATTAACTCAGTACTACTGATGTAAGTTTGTATTGTCTCATCGCTCCTTTATTTAGTAGGTTTTGTAGCCTGCCCTATCAACCCATCTGGCTCCCATGCGGCCGCACACGGGCCTCCTCGCTGCCACCAACTCAACCCCTTCCCCGCGTCCTCCCCTCCTGCCGCCGCCAGACGCGTCATCGGGTGAAGCCGGTGCAGCGTGGCGACGACCTTACCGACTTCGATCTGGGCGTAGTGGTGGAACACCTTCGACCCTCATCGAGGTGTTGAGGTGGCATGGAGATGTCCTAGGCAGAGGGTCCGATCTAGGCCTAGATGGGACTAGCGGGCTATGGTTGTTTTCACTCGTTGATCCTGATGCTCCTCGGGTGGTGACATGATCCAGGGCGCACCTAATTTTCTGTAGTACATGGACTACGGGGTAGCGACCCCGAGTATGGCACTGTCGTGTTCATCCTCGTCGAAGGTTGTCGGCCAGTTGGTGGATAGTTGTGCGTGTATTGGGATTAAACATATAATCTTGGATGCGATAGAGCTTGAAGGTATGACTGCAGTGAAGACCAACCTCTGACTCTGGTCACGACGCCTGATGGCGGCGTCTTAGCACTGCTACCTTGTTGAAGGCATCGTCCATGCAGCCATAGCCTTCTTGCTCGGACTTCTTTGGGAAGGCATGGGTCTCCTAGGACGGACGGTGGCGGTGCCTGCGGTGTCGGTCTCCCTCCCAAGGGCATCATTTTTTTGGAGCAGGAGCTATGATAGAGGTGGCAGTAGCCAGGAGGTGGAATGATATTGCATCTACCACGTCGACGACGAGTCTCAGCGGTGTGGTGCAACGATATGTTGACGACGTACATGGGATGGTCTTTAGAGAAGATGAACTTGATTTGAAGTAGTTTTCATAGCCCCACGGCTAGCAACACGACGGGGCGCTGCCACATCAAGTCGCCATTGCTTTTCAAGCGTGGGAGGAGTGAGAGAGGAGAGTGGACTCACTAGCTGACCCAAATTCAAAAAAGTAACGCATACCTAACAGCCTTCCTCTCCGTCCTTCAACGGCTTGCCACGTAGTACCGACAAGTAGGCCAGAGAGGTCAGAAAACGGGTTAAGGCCAGCAAAATAAGTAATGCACCCGTCGCGAACCAGCCCCAAATAAGGTATTTATATGTCAACTCATCCAAAAGTAATAGCTATCTGTCATGTCTCATCCAAAATGTGGTACCCTATGGACGTATCAAAACCGTGTAAAATCATCTCGCGCGCGCCAAGGGAAATAAGATCGAGCCCACGTGGCTATGCCCGGAATGGGATGACCATGCCTGAAACTGTCCAAGCAAAAAAATCATAGGAACAGTAAAACCTAACGATCTATAATAAATGGGCTTGGCACAAAAGTTCCAAAGGTACTAGCTCCTAGCCCATCAGCCCAATTCGAGGAGCGCAGAATATACTTGTGACAAAAAATCCAAAACAAGAACAAACATAACCGGAATAACACTATTTTTTAAATCTGTGAAGAATTTGTAGATTCTACCGACGCTAGACTCATCCCATTTCAAACATATTTACGAAATCTCGTGTTTTCAAAAAAAAACTCACAAGTCTCAAACCTCCGCCACCTAACTCTAGGCAAAACAAACAACAAAACTACCACGACAGGTCCAAACTAATTTTAGATCTAGAGTAAGTTAAATTATTTTCAAATACTAAAATTTTATACTTCTTTCTATCTTATTTATCTTTCTACATTCTTAATAATTATATTTTCATATTACTTCATTAGCATAGTTAAAAATTATAAAGTGTCCTAGTATTAGTTGTAGTATTTCTGAGGATACACTTATGTTGCAAAAAAATTGTATGTATCTTGTAACCATAATTATATTAGTTTTATGCTTCATAGACATCATCACTTAAATTATCTTGAAACCAAATGTCCACATACGTGAAAATAAAAGAATTACACATGCCACCTATATTTTTGGCAATTGAATTATAATTTTGATATTTTGAATACAAGAGATATCTAATGTGTTTGTTCTAAGAAATATCTTAGTAGATGTACCACGTGTGTCATTGTGTAAAACAGTTTGTAGAAGGTTCTTGAGTTTAATCTGAACTATTGGCATGCCACTCTATCGGATTTTTAGATGGATCCAAGGGATCGGAGGCCGATGGTCGATTATTGAGGATCCACATCTCATAGGTTGGGTTGATGTGGATGTCACTAGAGGAAAAAGGGCTATCCGTTCGCGACCCCCCGAAGCATTAGTCCCGGTTGCGCCACCAACCGGGACTAATGCTGGAATGCGTCCCGGTTGGAGCGGGCACGGGGCCAGGGGGCATGCGTCCCGGTTGGTAAGGGGGCATGCGTCCCGGTTGGAGCCACCAACCGGGACTAAAGGTTTGGCCATAGCCACGTGGCGTGGCACGCACCTTTAGTCCCAGTTGCTGGCTCCAACCGGGACTAAAGACCCATGCCCTCTATAAATGCAATGCCCCAGCCCCCTCTGCCTCCACTCTGTTTTTTCGAATGGTGGAAGGTGTGAGGGGGTGTGCTAGTTTTTTCTCATGCATGCATTGAAGGTGTTTGTTGAAATTTTTGAGTGAATAATCCCGTTGAATTTCTCATAGAACAAAAATATAGAAGGTGTCCGAGACGCACTTGAGCTTTCTCCTCTTTATTTCCCTCGATCGAGGTTAGCAATCTTATCTTTTCTAGGTCATTGATACAATTCATGTGTCGGTGTGAATTGGTTATTTCACTATTTATGATTTCCTGTTTTTTTATAAACTTACTTATATGATGCAGATGAACGGTCGGGAATGGATGTACGGTGACCGGCGGGTAGCCGGGTATATCAAAGGCGTGGATAAATTTATCGATGTGGCTACGGCAAACAAAGAGAATGGATTTATACGTTGTCCATGTGTTCAATGTCGGAACAACAAGGAGTACTCTTCCTCGAAAATCATTCGCGCCACCGATTATGAAAGGTTTCATGCCCAACTATAATTGCTGGACCAAGCACGGGAAAGAGGGTTATGATGGAAGATGGTGAAGAAGAAGATGATGATAACAACTATCATCATATGTTTCCTGAATACTGTGATACCGCAATGGAAGACAATGGAGAAGAAAGAGGTGAAGAACGGGCATCGGATGAGCCGGTGATGAACTTGGTAGGGTCATTTCGATGCAAAGAGAGACCGTGAAATGAAAATGAGAAGTTGAAGTTAGAGGGCATGTTAGAAGATCACAAGAAATTGTTGTACCCAAATTATGAAGATGGCAGCACAAAGCTCGGTACCACACTGGAATTGTTGCGATGGAAGGCGAGTGTGGTCTAACGACTCCTCATTTGAAAAGATGCTGAAAATAATGAAGCCAAGTTTCCAAAACATAACGAACTTCCCGAGAGTACATCTGAAGCAAAGAAGACTCTCATCCTCGGGATTAGATGTGCAAAAGATACATGCATGCATTAATGATCGCATCCTCTACATGTAAGGAGTATGAGAATTTAGATAAATGCCGGTATGCAGCGTTGCATTATAAGATCGACGAGATGACCACTGGTGATGTTGAGGAGAGCCCCTCGGAAGAGGGTTCCTGCTAAGGTTATGTGGTATGCTCCTATAATACCAAGGTTGAAACGCATGTTTAGACACAAAGAGCATGCCAGGTTGTTGCGATGGCACAAAGAAGACCGTAAGAAAGACGGGAAGTTGAGACACCCTGCTGATGGGTCATAGTGGAGAAAAATCGAGAGAGACTTCCCAGACTTTGCGGTGACGCAAGGAACTTATGGTTTGGTCTAAATGCGGATGGCATGAATCCTTTTGGGGAGCAGAGCTGCACAAAGACTGGCTCGTGACTCTATGTATCTACAACCTGCCTCCTTGGTTGTGCATGAAGAGTAAGTTCATTATGATGCCAGTGCTCATCCAAAGCCCGAAGCAACCGGGCAACGACATTGATGTGTACCTTAGGCCATTATTTGAAGAACTCTTACAGTTGTGGGGCAAACCAGGTGTACGTGCGTGGGATGAGAACAAACAGGAGCCATTTAATCTACGAGGGTTGTTATTCGTAACCATCAATGATTGGCCTGCTCTTAGTAACCTTCGTGACAGACAAACAAAGGATATAAGGCATGCACCCACTGTTTAGATAAGACCGAAGGTACATATTTGCATAAATGCAAGAAGGTTGTGTACTGGCGAATCGATTTCTTCCGACCAATCATCCGTAAGAAAGAAAGGCAAGCATTTCAAAGGTGAGGCGGATCACCGAAAAAGCCTGAACTCCTGCTGGTGATGATGTATTTGGTATGGTCAAGGACATAGAAGTAATATTTGGAAAGGGTCGGCGGTCAATCAGTTCGAGCGTCGCTACAGGACACGCACCCATGTGGAAGAAGATATCTTTATTTTGGGAGCTGCCATATTGGAAAGTCTGCGTGTCCGCTCTTCAATCGACGTGATGCACGTGTGAAGAATCTCTGCGTGAACTCGCTAGGATTCCTAGGCGTGTATGGGAAGACAAAAGATACACACGAAGCACGGAGGACCAACAAATTATGAAATACCCAAAGAACATGCATACAAATAACAAGATGGATAAAGGCGTCACTTAAGTCGTACGGCTATGCTCTTACCAAAGCGAGAAGGAAATCTTTTGAAGTCCTTTACGATCAAGGTGCCGTCGGGCTTCTCATCTAATATAAAGGGATAATAAATATGGCAGAGAAAAGTTCCAAAACACGAAGTCTCATGATCACGTGATTATGACGTGATTGCTTCCGATTGCATTGAGGGGCTTCTACGGAAAATGTTCGAGTACCCATTGTGAAGCTGTGTGCATTCCTCAATGCAATATCTCGAAGGTAATCAATCCGGATATTCGCCAAGGTTCTGAAGGATGTGGTACAATGTCTTGTTAGTTTTGAATTGGTGTTCCCACCATCCTTCTTCAATATTATGACGCATCTCTGGTTCATCTAGTGGAAGAGATTGCCATTCTCGGTCCGGTATTTCTGCACAATATGTTCCCCTTTGAGAGGTTCATGGGAGTCTTAAAGAAATATGTTCATAATCGTGCTAGACCAGAAGGAAGCATCTCCAAGGGATATGGAACAGAGGAGGTCATTGAGTTTTGTGTTGACTTTATTCCTGACCTTAAGCCGATTGGTGTTTCTGACTTGCGGCATGAGGGAAGACTAAGTGGAAAAGGCACGCTGGGAAAGAAAGCAATGATATGTAGGGACGGGATTCTTTCACTAAAGCACACTACAGTTCTACATAATTCCACCTTGGCGACTCCGTATATCGAGGAACACAAGAATATTGTACGCTCAAAAACCGGGAAGCTCGAATCATGGATTACTGAGATGAACACATGAAGTCTTTTGGTGGTTGGATGCGGACATCTCTTGAATGAAACCACTGTTGGAGATCAGCTATACTTGTTGGCCGCGTCACCATCTTCTACTGTATTGAATTTCCAAGGGTACGAAATAAATGGGAATACATTCTACACGATCGCCCAAGATAAAAAGAGCACCAACCAACTTAGTGGTGTCCGCTTTGATGCAATAGACAAGAATGGACAAAAGGACACATATTATGGTTACATAGAGGAGATATGGGAACTAGACTATGGAGTCTCTTTTAAGGTCCCTTTGTTTCGCTGCAAATGGGTCAACCTGAATGGGGAAGGGGTAAAGATAGACCAGTTATACGGAATGACAACAGTGGATCTCAACAATCTTGGTTATAGAGATGAACCATTCGTCCTAGCCAATGATGTGTCTCAGGTTTTCTATGTGAAGGACATGTCCTCCAGACCGAAAAAAAGAAAAAATATGCAAACGAATACATCATATGATGAGCCAAATCGTCACATAGTTCTTTCAGGGAAAAGAAACATCATGGGAATCGAGGACAAGACAGACATGTCAGAAGATTATAATAAGTTTGATGAAATTCCGCCCTTCACAGTGAAAACTAACACAAGCATTCCTTTAAGTAAAGAAGATGCTCCATGGTTACGTCTAAAGCGGTCATAAGGAATGACATATGCCAAGAAGTTCATGCTCATATTATGTAACTCTAGTTCATGTCTTTCGCGGTTTGTGGCTTGACCGAAGGATATCTTAAGCGGTTTGTGGCCTTTAGTCCCGGTTTTGTAGTCTCAGTTTTTAATATTAATAAATGTCTTGAGTGTTAGTCCCGTTTTGGCTGGACCGGGAGTGCCTCTATGACCAGTTTCTTGGAGATGCCGGAGGACTGGGCTCCGTCGGCATCTCCCTGAAACTGGTCGTAGTGGTGTCCCTGCTCTCGAAAACCATATTGCAGCTTGTAACTTCACTAACTAGATCAATACGCCTCGGAGCTAACTAATTTCACATATTAGGGAGTGCCTCTATGACCAGTTTCTCGGAGATGCCGGAGGACTGGGCTCCGTCGGCATCTCCCTGAAACTGGCCGCAGTGGTGTCCCTGCTCTCAAAAACCATCTTGCAGCTTGTAACTTCACTAACTAGATCAATACGCCTCGGAGCTAACTAATTTCACATATTAGGGAGTGCCTCTATGACCAGTTTCTCGGAGATGCCGGAGGACTGGGCTCCGTCGGCATCTCCACAGGCTGGCGTGATGGTGTCCTGCTCTCTAAAACCATCTTGCAGCTTGTAACTTCACTAACTAGATCAATACGCCTCGAGCTAACTAATTTCACATATTAGGAGTGCCTCTATAACCAGTTTCTCGGAGATGCGGAGGCTGGGCTCCGGCATCTCCAAACTGGCCGCCGTGGTGTCCTTCTCTCGAAAACCATCTTGCAGCTTGTAACTTCACTAACTAGATCAATACGCCTGAGCTAACTAATTTCACATATTAGGAGTGCCTCATGACCAGTTTCGGAGATGCCGGAGGCTGGGCTCGTCGGCATCTCCCCGAATGGCCGTAGTGGTGTCCTGCTCTCTAAAACCATCTTGGAGATGCCTCAAACTGGCTGGAGGACTGGACTCACAAGGATGCATATTTATAGTACAAGCAGCTCGGCATAATGTCGACTCACGACATAATGTCGACACTCACCCCTATTATTAGTGTCGACTCATATTTAGTCCCGGTTGGTGTCTCCAACTGGGACTAAAATTCATCTTTAGTCCCGGTTGGTGACACCATCCGGGACAAGGTAAGCCGCGACATAATGTCGACACTCACCCCTATTATTAGTGTTGCTGTCCCACTCTGCCATAATCCTTGATCACGGTTGGTTTCTCCAACCGGGACTAAATATGAACCCTCTCTTTATATAGGCATTTCCCTCTATTTATTAGGTAACACTTAAGACATTTATTAATATTAAAAACCGGGACAAACCGGGACTAGCTAACACTCAGGCCTAAAGCCGCCCCCTTTAGTCATAATCATGCCTAGTCCTATAGTACGCAGCTTCAGGGTCTTCATCGTCGTCGTCATCATCATCGTCATCGTCACCTGCCACTCCGGGGATCCTCAGCCCATCCATGGCATATACCAGGGGCCATTCCAGCCTCGGATTCACGGCGGGTGGGAGAGGGGTCTCCTGGAAGACGATGCCGCTACCGCCGGGACAGTGTGGGGCCTGTGGCGGGTGGACTCGTGGGCACCGTAGGCGAGGATGGTCTCCCCCGGCGATGTAGCGCATCACTTCGATGATAGTACGGTTCGCCCACCACAGACAACGGCCGACTTCGTTGTGGTTCACCGGTGGCGGGCCATCACCCTCGTACCTGGCGAGCTCCCTTTCCCGCCTATTAGCAAAGAAGGCATTCCAGGTGTCGTAGTTGTCGGGATCCCACTGGGGATCCATCCGCTGCTCCGACGTGAGCTCGTGGTAGAAGTGGTTTGTGATGGCCGCCTGGCGTGCGGAACCTTGAGGGACAGGAACCCCTCCAGCGCTCAGCATCCAGCGGTGGCGGTACCGGCGGACAAGGGTAGTTGAGGCGCCTGACGCCTCGGTCTCCTCGAGGGTCGAGAATGGCCCGATGGCGTTGTCCATTGTTCTAAGAGAGGAAGGTGTGGATGTGTGGATAGCCATGACACGATCACCCTAAATATAGAGGGAAAGGGCGGGAAAACTTGGCGTGAAGCTTTGGGAAATGGCGGGAAATATCTTTAGTCCTGGTTAGTGACTACATCCGGGACTAAAAGCTTTAGTAGAAAGGAAAGGGCGGGAAAACTTGGCGGGAAGAGGTGGGAAATGGCGGAAAATATTTTTAGTCCCGGTTTGTGACTACATCCGGGACTAAATGTGTGCCGAACAATGATCATGTTTCGAATATGTGGTTTCTTCAGATATCCAATGCAAGTTCTAACGATGCTCGTCCCCTATCTTCATGCACACCGGTTCGACCATAGTTAGAAATTCACATAATTCAAAACGGGCATAATAAATTCAAAAAAAATCCGAACAATGAATATCCTTCGCGTGGTGTCATATTATGTTACATAGTTGAAAGGAAAAATACCAGATTTGTTATATTGATCATGTTTCGAAAAAACCTTCACAAAATGACCTATCATGTTCGAGGTTTCATGGCTTTCGGTCCAAATGACCGATGTTATGTGCTGAATCACGGCATAGTTTGTGATGTTGTGCCCATATTATGCATGTGTGTGGACATTGGTATGGAGAACAATGTTGTAGGAGGAAGTTTTCCTTTTTGTCGCACGGAAAAGCCCTTTTCCATTTTCCGAGCGCAAAAAACGGGTCGTTTTGTGAAGTAACCCACCAAAATGCCATTTCAGAATGCTACCGTCCTATTTTCCAAAATTACTAGACCACCTTACATGGACTATCTCCCAACCGGTACATCTCAAACCTTTTCGTCCATCCCGGGTAAAAAGTACATATGTCTGCCGAATCGGTAGGAAGTGGGTCCTGTTTGTAATACAGGTACACGATCTATCGCCCGTGATTTTTTGAAAAAATCATTTTTAGACTCGCAATATGTGGTTTATTCAGAGATCCAATGCAAGTTCTAACGATGCTCGTCCCCTATCTTCATGCACACCGGTTCAACCATAGTTAGAAATTCAGATAATTCAAAACGGGCATAATAAATTCAAAAAAAATCCGAACAATGAAAATCCTTCGCGTGGTGTCATATTATGTTACATAGTTGAAAGGAAAAATACCAGATTTGTTATATTGATCATGTTTCGAAAAAACCTTCACAAAATGACCTATCATGTTCGAGGTTTCATGGCTTTCGGTCCAAATGACCGATGTTATGTGCTGAATCACAGCATAGTTTGTGATGTTCTGCCCATATTATGCATGTGTGTGGACATTGGTATGGAGAACAATGTTGCATGAGGAAGTTTTCCTTTTTGTCGCACGGAAAAGCCCTTTTCCATTTTTCGAGCGCAAAAAACGGGTCGTTTTGTGAAGTAACCACCAAAATGCCGTTTCAGAATGCTACCGTCCTATTTTCCTAAAATACTAGACCACCTTACATGGACTATCTCCCAACCGGTACATCTCAAACCTTTTCGTCCATCCCGGGTAAAAAGGACATATGTCTGCCGAATCGGTAGGAAGTGGGTCCGGTTTGTATTACAGGTACATGATCTATCGCCCGTGATTTTTTGGAAAAATCATTTTTAGACTCGCAATATGTGGTTTCTTCAGAGATCCAATGCAAGTTCTAACGATGCTCTTCCCCTATCTTCATGCACACCGGTTCGACCATAGTTAGAAATTCAGATAATTCAAAACGGACATAATAAATTCAAAAAAAATCCGAACAATGAAAATCCTTCGCGTGGTGTCATATTATGTTACATAGTTGAAAGGGAAAATACCAGATTTGGTATATTGATCATTTTTCGAAAAAACCTTCACAAAATGACCTATCATGTTCGATGTTTCATGGCTTTTTCGGTCGAAATGACCGATGTTATGTGCTGAATCACGGCATAGTTTGTGATGTTGTGCCCATATTATGCATGTGTGTGGACATTGTTATGGAGAACAATGTTGCAGGAGAAAATGGTTTTGAATTATTTATTTAAATCCAAACACTTTTTATGTTTAAAGTTTTTCTAAATTCCAAATTAATATTTAAAAATATAAGTTAATTCATTTTAAAAGGTTACATTAATTATTTTTTAAAAATAGAAAACGGTTTTGGATTATTTATTCAAATCCATACACTTTTATGTTTAAAGTTTTTCTAAATTCCAAATTGATATTAAAAATATATAAGTTAATTCATTTTTAATTGTAAATGGTTCATATTTTAAATGGTTACATTAATTATTTTTTAAAACAGAAAATGTTTTTGAATTATTTATTTAAATCCAAACACTTTTTATGTTTAAAATTTTTCTAAATTCCAAATTAATATTCAAAAATATAAGTTAATTCATTTTAAAAGGTTACATTAATTATTTTTTAAAAATAGAATATGTTTTTGAATTATTTATTCAAATCCATACACTTCTTATGTTTAAAGTTTTTCTAAATTCCAAATTGATATTAAAAAAATATAAGTTAATTCATTTTTAATTGTAAATGGTTCATATTTTAAATGGTTACATTAATTATTTTTTAAAACAGAAAATGGTTTTGAATTATTTATTCAAATCCAAACACTTTTTATGTTTAAATTTTTCTAAATTCCAAATTAATTATCATTTAAAAAACAATACAAATTTAAACCCCAAAATAAAAATAAAAGGGAACAGAGAGAAAATACCTGAAATTTTTTGAAAACAGGGGAATATGTCCCGGTTGGAGCCACCAACCGGGACTAAAGACCCCCTGCGCGCCAACCCTTGGTCTGCTGAAAATTTTGGAGTATAGGTCCCGGTTGGTGGCAACAACCGGGACGTATGACCCTTTAGTCCCGGTTGGAGCCACCAACCGGGACAAAAGGTCCTTCGGTTATAACTGTGTGCCCCTCCTCTTCTTCTTCTCCATCTCCCCTCCTCTTCTCTTCTCGCGCACGACGCCGTCAGGCTGCCCCGCCGCCGTGCACGCCCTACCGGCCACCCCTCGCCCATCCAAGCGTGCAGGAAGCTTTGCCTCGTCGCCCCGAGGCTTCTCCCTGAAGGAATCGGCCCCGCTCGCTCCCAATCGTCGCCAACGACCCTCGAGCCCGACGATCGCGGCCGTCGATTCGTCGGCTCCCGACCTCGCCTCGCCTCCCCGACACCTCCACCGCACACCTGGTCTGCTGCTGGTCCTCGTGGACCCTCTCTCTCGCCCCCTCTCGCTCTGGTTCATCCTCCCCGTCGACCACCTGCCACCACCGCCGCTCACCGTCGTCGTGCTCTCTCTCTGGTGACCTTTTGGAGGCGGCGCCGCTACTCTTTGGCTCGCCTCAACCTCCTCTCTCTAACGCGCGCACGCACGCGCCCTATAGATCGCCCCCTAACGCCGTTCCCGATCACCGTCCTACAAGCCACCGTCGGCGTGACGTCACCCGTGCATCAGCGCGACCCAGCCAGGGAGCCACTTTGCCTGCATGGCTTTCCTATGTGGCCTCTGGCCCACAGGTCAGCATCTCTGGCTAGCCCCAACCCGAGTGAAAAATGCCCCCCTGAACCACTTTTGCTTGTGTGGCTGCTGAGGTGGCTCCGGGCCCCTATGTCAGTCATTCTGGCTAGATATGCCTGCGGTGTAAAAAGTTTAACCAGCTTTTAATAATTTCAGAAATAATTATAATCTTATAAATTCAATAACTTTTAATCTATAAGTCATAAAAATATGAATAATATATCAAAATGTTCAGAAAAATGAAACCTAGCTATCTAAGCTATAATCATGCATTGTTCAACAACTTAAATTACAAGTTTAATTAGAAGAACAAATCCACCCTCTCATGTGTTAGGAGTTTCTCGAGTTAGGTTTTCACCCCGGAACCCGATTAAATCGTCGAGCATTTCTTAGGGTTACATTCCAATGCAAATTAACTTGTCATATCATCATACTTGCTTGAGCATTGCATCGATGCCATGTGTTGATTGTTTCCCTTTCTTTTGGTGTTTGGATTATTAGGTTTATTATTAGTTAGGTATTATTAGGTTTATTAATTAGTTTGGTATTATTGGTCTTCGCCCCAGTGGATCAACTTGTGGGTAGCCCTGACCGATTCACATTTTCAAGCAACTTAGGTGCATGTGGGTTCGACGATGTGCCTATCTACTACGGTTTCCTTTCTCTTCATTTTATTATTGTGTATGTATATATTAGGGTTTCTTGAATTAGGGTTTATATCTCTCAACACCGTACTTAACTTTCTCCTTTAGCCGCTTTGACTTATTCGTTTTTCCACCTATGCAGAAAATATGGACCCACACGTCAGAGACGAAGAAAAGGAAGAGTTGATCCAAGGTGTGATCCGTGGGGAAGATAATTTAGACGTATCAACGTTTCTGAACAACTCCGGTGAGGGTGATCCTCTTTTTACCGGAGTAGACAACTTGTTTGAGGTTGAAGGTGTTGCATTCCGCGAGGGAGAAGGCGATGCCTTGTGTAATCGAGAAGACGACCGCTCCGGCGAGGTGCATGTAATATAAATCAATTCATTAATTAATCATTTGCTATCTATATAGAAATAGTAACGACGATCTTTCTTCTTTTAGCCCTCCGGATCGAAGGAATCTACTGAAAAGAGCAGAAGAGGCCCAACCAAAAAGTTGCAAGACCATGAGAGGTTCAGGATCGAAGATGTCGCTGAATACGGCAGACCGACAGCTCCCGAAGTTGTCGCAACCAAATTTGTGGCACAATGCGGAGTAATCGTTAGGGACTTAATCCCGATCACCATTAGAAATTGGAATAGGCCTGATAATGCGGATGAAGAGGGAACATGTTTATTTGTCCCTAACCACGCCAAAGATTTACTGTGGAAGAGGCTCATGGTTAATTTCAAACTACCGAAGATAGAGCTGGATCCAAATGCGGAGGATCCAGTTGAGGACGCCTTACAACATGGGAGAGCCATGGAGGCTAAGGTCAGGAGTGGGCTTTGAAGAAGATGGCCCGATGTTTCACCAACTGAAGAAAAGATTGCACCTTGACTATGTCGTGAAAAGAAGACTCGATTTCAAGAATATTCAGTTTGAGAAGATAAAACCATTCTGGGATGAGTTTGTGGAATACAAGAAATCAGAAAAAGCTAAGAAAATGTCTGAAACGAATAAGCTGAATGCTGCTAAGAAGAAGTATCACCATACTATGGGGCAAGGTGGCTACAGGGTTGGCATTCCTAAGTGGGAGAAACTTGAGCAGGAACTGCGTGATAAAAAGATCACCCAGAGACAGACGATTGGGTAGAACGTGCAAGGAATTGGTTTTACGGGCATGGGGGCACGTTGGACTCGGAAGGGAGGTGTATATATAACATACGACATAAAGAAGACCCCTTGCCAATCGAGAGGATCAGAAAAGCAGTAAAGGCTATTAAAGATGGGGACTTCATTCCCGATAGATAGAATGATGAGCTCACACTCGCCCTTGGAAATAAGGAACATGATGGACGAACACGAGGCACAAGAGGCTCCCAATCATGGAGGACTGGGTTTCCCGAAGAGAGGAAGAAATATCCTGATAGAAGCCGTCAGAGGAGAAAGGACAGGCGGTTGAAGCGTAAAGTCGAGAAGAGCAAATGCGTTTAATTGAAGAACGATTAAAGCAACAACAAGATGAAATTAACACACTTAAAGAGCAAAGTACTGCCCATCTCAAGACTGCGCATTCGATGCTACCGCCTATCGAATAATCGAAAAGCGATGTGGCTTCCACCGAGGTCCCGGGTGATGACAATGGCGATGCCGATGATGCACCGACGATGGCTCTGTTGGCTACCCAATGGATGATATCACGAGATGAAACACTGCGAGCTACATGACAAAGTTGTGAACATATCAATGAAGGTGGCGATCGGCTATGCCTTACCAATTGGACCCACACCAACTTACCACATGCTTCCGGTTCCAGAGGGCTACGCTGTTGTCGGCGTGGATGAAATCATGCCCACCTTTGAGGTTTTGGATCTTCACTACCCTGCTGGTGAAGGGGATGTGACTGTGCTGGGTGACGCAAAAAACGTCACCATTCTATGGCCGAAGGATTGTATCGTGCTTCGAAATCACACGCCAAGGCCATCTTCGCCGCCGCCTCACCCGTCTCCAGCGAGGTCGTCGCCGCCGCGGCAGCCGTCTTCGTCGCCTCACCCGGCTCCGTCGCCTCACCAATCTCCGGTGCAGCCATCGCCGGCGCCTCAGGATAAAAAGCGTAAGCGTACCGCTACTGTGCGTCGTGGTAATCGATCGCCAAACGTAAACAAGAGCCTCTTCCAAAAGTACCAACGGTTCCTCCCAAGAGAGCTTATGGTCTTGAAGAGGAGACTGGCGATCGTTGATGCGGAAAACGACGTTTTAAGCTGAGGCGGCCGAAAGAGCCAGAGTTCCCCAGCACCAAAGAAGAAAAGGCCAAAGTGTTGAAAATGCTAAAGAATCTTCATCAACCCGAGCCAAAGCTGTCATCAGACTATGAGCGTTCTATTCTCAAGTCACATGCGGCACAAAAAGCCTCGAAGAGCAGTACTGATGCAAGCGGGAAATCTGTTGCCCAGCTCGGAGAACAAGCAAAACAGACTTGCGCCCCTCTCAAGGTGATTTCTCAAACCAATGTGGGGTCGAGCAAATATGGGGCCGAAGAGCAGTATGATCCAGAGGTAGTTGCACTGTCTGGAGAAGCCGCTGCTCAAGGTATGAGTATTGCCCAAGACTTATCCAGTTATAGTTCTTCCCCATGAGTGAAGTAGCATACAAATACCGACGGAAAACCTCTCGTCAAACCTGAGGAGGTAAACAATCTTCCAACAAAAATGCGAAGATTGCATAATCGGTACATGCATGCCACAAGGGCGGGGCTAACTGGATAGTCCGAGGGTTAAAAAAGCATCATGGGAAAGATAAGGATGACATGATATCCATTGAATTTGATGAACTATTTCAATTATTCAATCAAGACGCCTTGGACAAATCGATCATCAGTGCCTATTGTCTGTAAGTACTAATTCTGTAATTAATTTAGTCTCCAGCTATATTATTTTGTTTATTGCATGTATATAATCATACTGTAATATGCAGAATGAAGATTCTCGAATGCAGCAGAGGACAAATCTATGACATTGGCTTCATTGACCCATATTGGGTTCATGAAGCTAATCTCAAAATAAGCCCCCAGGATACGGAGGATAATATAGTACACGCGTTAAGGTTTCAAGAAACCAAAAGGGAAATACTATTTCCTTACAACTTCCAGTGAGTGTTATTGTCTTGTATACACTTTCTATTTCGCTTACTCGATGTTAAGTATATAATTGATTAGTTCTGCATTCGCAGGTACCACTATATTCTGTTAATCATTCAACTTGACAAAGGGCGTGTACTAGTCATGGACTCGAAACATAAACCCCTTGAGACGTGGAAGGACATGCAGATACTTCTCCGGTAATTCTAATCATTACGATACTATATCGGCAACGCGTTTGAATTTTATGATATCAAGTACTTAATAATTTATTTTATTCATTTTCTACGCCGGGCAGCGGTTGGAAACGGTTCACCAAGAAGGCTAGGGGTGTTTGGAAAGAGGAGCTTACATTTCAACCACTAGATGTAAGCACCACTAGCTATATCCGCGCATCTCTTTGATTCTAGTTTTGATACAGTTATTATCATGCTTGATTATTATTTTGATTGAACTCTGTTCTCGTAAAGTGCCTGACGCAGGGACCAGGTAACAATCTATGTGGATACTATGTATGCGAGTTCATCCGGCAGACGTGCGATGAGAAGGGCAGAAATTTAGAGCAACTCCACGTACGTAAACAATTTCTATAGTTTTTAATTACAATCAAATTGTGTTTAGTTTCATATTCATATAGGCTGACTCCTTTTTTAAATCAGATCGAACGTCTACGGGACGGTCTTCTGCCAAAGGATCGCATACGAGCAATTCAGGAGGAATTGGCGGGATTCTTGGATGCAGAAGTCCTAAACACACAAGGGGAATACTACTCGGCTGTGTATAGACAAAAGGAATTGTAAAAATAGCAACTTTCAAGAAATTGGCCGGAAGCATCGAATAGCAACTTTTGTATGTAGTGCATGAACTCGATCCGTGTATTGAATGTAATGTTGTCATGATGATCTTGTGTAATATAAGGTTCCTTCGTTGATAAGTGCAAAACACTAAATAAACAATAAAACAACCTAAATGAATTCTCTGCCGCGGCACAAAAAGTGGCGAAAATGCTGCCGCGGCAACAAAATGTGCCAAAATGAATTCTCTGCCGCGGCAGAGAAATGGGCCAAATCTCTGCCGCGGCAGCAGGTTATTAGTCCCGGTTCGTGTTACGAACCGGGACTAATGCTCCACCCCCTCGCGCTCTGATGCCGCCACGTGTGCCCCATTTGTCCCGGTTGGTGGGGCAACCGGGACTAATGGTTAGAGCTTTAGTCCTGATTGCCCCGTCCCAGTTAGGCAATCGGGACTAATGGCCCTTACCAACCGGGACGCATGGGCCCTTTTCTACGAGTGTGTTTCGAAACCACACACATTACTCCTAGCGTGACTCTCCCACATCGCCTTATGTTCTCATCTAGTGTACTTTTGACGGACATATTTGACGATGATGATAGCTTTATGGTGGAAAACATGGACGCGGGCGACTCTATTCCTTGCTGTTAAACGACTTCATATACTCTCCTGACAGTACAACAAGGGGAAGGTATAGTGTTACCTCTATGGAGATGGTGTAGATGACATGCCAAAGAGTAGTTTTAAGTTTTCTAACATAGAAATATCTACCACAAAAATTGTTGGGATACAAGTAGGATGAAGCGCGTTGGGGGCAGTGTAGTCATACTACTTCCACGTCCTCATCACCTCATCACATGAACAACTCTCGTGTGGCTCGTCCAAGTGTTATGTATACAGCACATCCTACGTATCCACGGACGTGGAGTGAAAATGTCACATGCTGTTGGACCATGTGCAACTTAGTCGTGGGAGTTGTGGCATCTGCAGTGGAAGGTATCACGTACTAATTAACCCTAATATGTACGCTCCACCCTCCCTTATATAGGGGTCTCTGATGGGCTTCTAATTAGAGGCTCATTAGTACCCAAAGTCTGGTCTAACTTGGATCAAATCCAAATCAGGGCCACAACGCTTTAAGTGTGACCATATAGTTTCACACATATAAAGATGACGTGAGTACTTCTACCGGGGTAATAGTTGGTAGCAGCCTATAGCAAGACATACCAACAATTAAACATACATAAAGATCATATAAAAAACCTTCACAACATCATGCCATTCCCTTTGCGTGACGATATTCGGTGAAGCACCAAATTGTCCACTTTTTCTCGATTCTATGATTCAGAATCCCTTAATAGGTTGTATCTATCATTATGTAGCATGGCCATGCATTTTCTGGATCTGATCACTAGAAGAGCCTAGCGATATATCTCTCATAAAGATAGGTGGAAATCACATCTTGACAAACCATGTCTCGTAGAATGCTTCATGCCAAAACTGAAAACTACCTTTAATTATAACTATCCATTTACGTTCTAACTTTTTGATAGTCCTTAAGTAGGTCGATTCACACCCCGAGCGCAAGCAAAAATCTCAAGCCTAGGGACAAAGTGTATTTATTGTGTAGAGAGAGAACTATAAGCATTGTTGATAGGTCAGTACTACGCGTTTCCCGGGGGATTTGTGTTTTTTATCCCCCGGGTCCTTAGCCAACCACGTGTCCTCTTTTTTGAATCAAAATCCCGCTTTTGCTACAGACATACTCGTTTTTTCTATAAATAGTCCCGCTTTTGCTACAACGTAGCAAAAAACGGTTTGACCCAGAAAATAGAAAAATAGACTGGACCTCGCCGGAGAGTTCGCAGGAGACATCGCCGGCGACAATGTAGCAAAAAAGTTGTGCTAATGTAGCAAACCCGACCTCGCCGGAGATCTCATCGGAGACTTTCGTCGGTGACCTCGCCGGAGACCGTGTAGCAAAAATTTTATGCTATAGTAGCAAGAATACAAAATGTATGTAGCAAAAAATATGTCATATTGTAGCAAATCCAATCTCGTAAGAGACCTCGTCGGAGATCTCGTCGTAGATCTCATAGCAAAACAACAAAGAATTTGTAGCAAAACCCCATGCCACTTGTAGCATCGCCGTCGGCCACACATAGCAGCCTGACAAACCCCATGTAGCAACCCTCGACGGCATAGGTAGCGGCAACGATGGCAGGGCGGACTATAGCGAGTGCCTGCTCCAACAACGGCGGCCTAGTCCGGCGGCAGCGGCTGCCTGCTCTGGTGGGCCGGATCTGACGGCGGCGGGTGGCTTCTCCGGCGGACGACAGCCGGCGTCGGCGGCATGGCCGCTGGACAGACAACCGGTGGCGAAGCAGTTGCGAGAACGGCCGCTGGGACAGGCGAGGCGGAGAGTTGCTGCGTGTGGTTCACAAAGTACGGATGGAGATGTGCTAGAGAGAGAGAACGCAGGGAAAAAGAAGATGCAATTAAGATCATGGGTGGGCCCAGCACACCGCTGTCAGCGCACGGGAGAAGGACCCGGAGGATGCGATCCCCGGGGGAGTCCTATCATTTTCCTTGTCGATATATCTCGTAGTTGAATAATAGTGTCTTACTGTTATCTTTCCAAGGAGACATAGTTTATCGAATTTAGAGTTTGTTTATGGCAGCCTTCTACAAGGTATGATAGTACCGCCCATCCTTGGAGCGTCACTTCTGATGCTTGGGCCACGCTACGAGCAGGGGTGGGGGAATGTCCAGATCACACTATTTCCGGAGCGGTACTTGGGATTTACCTCTCCGGTAGTGACACTAAATATTTTCTTAGAAATATTAGTCTCTCTACCTTCGGTAGTACCGCCCTCCAATGTTTCCAAGCTTTTAAGTGTAATGATTGATCTCCGTGGCACATATATTTACCCAATCTAGTGTTTTGAAAAGAAATCTCACAAGTCTCAAACCTCTCCCATCTAACTCTGGGCAAAACAAAGAGTAAAATTATGTCAGACACCCACATCGGTGCCCGAAGCTCATCGGTAAGAAAACCGCCAGGCTGATATGGCAAACTCCGGAATCGCAATAGTGGTGCTGGCCATGCAGGTGTTCGCCTCGCCGCAGCGCTCTCGACCACCAACAGCTCCAGCTCGACGCGACTCACCGCCACGCGCTCCACCACCACGGGTTTCACCGATGCGCCAATCACCGCCCCCCATTCCACCGTCACCGGATTCACCGTGGCGCGAATAGCCGCTCCCCGCTCCACCGCCACACGCTTCACCAAGGTGCGACTCACCACCCCCCACTCTGTCGCACCGTCTTCACCGCAGCGTGCTTCGCTGCTCTACATCCTGCATGTAATTACCCATCGACATTATAGTCCCATCCCCCCTCTCCCCTACAGACCCTGATACCTTTTTTCGGTCACGTAGCAAGTGGTAGAAGGCGGCCAGAGTTTGGTCTAGTTCTCTCTAGAGTATACCAAAATACTTTGTCCAGTACCACTGGCAGCAGGCACATGTAGGTAAGTGTACTCCAGATTGCATATTTCCTTGACCCATTTGACCCAGGGTTTTTTCTCTTGTTAACAATAGTTCCTTCTCTATATTTCAATGAGCATCTATCATAACCGGTACAAACTATTTATAGATCTAGAGTAAGTTAAATTATTTTCAAATACTAAAATTCTATACTTCTTCCTATCTTATTTATCTTCAGACATTCTTAATAATTATATTTTCATATTACTTCATTAGCATAGTTAAAAACATATAAAGTGTCCTAGTATTAGTTGTAGTGTTAAGATACACTTATATTGCAAAAAAATTGAATGTATTTTTTAACCATAATTATATTAGTTTTATCCTTCATAGACATTATCACTTAAATAATCTTGAAACCAAATGTCCACAGATGTGAAAAAAAAGCACGCCACCTATATTTTTGGCAATTGAATTATAATTTTGATATTTTGAAATACAACAGATATCTAATGTGTATGTTCTAAAAAATATCTTAGTAGATGTATCCCGTGTGTCATTGTGTAAAACAGTTTGTAGAAGGTTCTTGAGTTTAATCTGAACTATTGGCATGCCACTCTATCGGATTTTTTAGATGGATCAGAGGGATCGGAGGTCGATTATTGAGGATCCACATCTCATAGGTTGGGTTGATGTGGATGTTTTGAAACCACACTACTCCTAGCGTAACTCTCCCACATCGCCTTATGTTTTCATTTGGTAAAGTTTTGAGGGGCATATTTGACGACGATGTTAGCTTTATGGCAGCAAAGATGGACGCGAGCGACACTTTTTTTTGGAAAAGAGTATATATAAATATTGCAAGATATCAATTACACCCAGTCTCCACAACAACGCATTATCCTAATGGCATTACGGATGCACACAGCCAAAAAAAGAAAGAAGAATTATAGGAAAAAAAGTCCCACTTTAGTGATCTATGTCCTACAACAGCGACCAAACACCACCAAATCAGCACCAGAAATCCATCCTCTGCAAAAGCGACGCCTCAGTGCACTAGCACCGTCATCTCCCTGATCATCAATTATAGGTTTTCACCCTGGAGGAAGTCCGCGCTGACAAAGCAATGCCTTCAACAAGGTCATTGCCAGGCACAACCAATTAAGGCTAGACCTTAGATTTTCACCCTGCAGCTTGAACCCTAGAAATCTCATGTACTATCGCCCCCACTTTCCAATGTCGCTGATCCAAGACCTAGAACACCAAGCCAAAACATCATCGCAAACATGACACCACCATTACCATTCTTCAGACCTTGGCTTTCATGTCATTCTCCATGACTGACTTCACCATGGGACTAATGGCATGTCCTTGATGGCAACAGTCTATAAACCTTCACATCACTCTCTCTGAAACCAAACGATTAGATAAAACATGGTTGCGTGTGACCGAGATCCATCCAATCCGGCGAACTCCGGCATGTCGTCCATTGGAGTTCACCAACGGAATCTTCCAGAACACAACACTCTGACTAGATCGATGAAGTCATGGAGCAGGTAGATCTTCGTCCTGGCGCGGGAGGGACCTAGGACCAACCCCCTTTATTCAAAGCCAGACCGGAAGCCCCCACACCGCCGGTCTTCATCGGTCACCAGGACCCACCAGAAAAACAGCAAATCCATGGTGCGCCAGACCGCCATGACCTCTAGCTCGATGAAGAGACAACACCACGGGTGGAGACTATATGAACAAGCACCGACCCGCAGCCCACCGTCCCAGATCGGATCGGATGGTCCGCTAGTCCGCTGTGCTGCCAACCGGATCCGAGGCCGGCGCTCCACCCTAACTGCCGCCCCTCCACCTGGCCAAGAGAGGCCACGACACCAGCTCCATACGCAGGCCCCATCCAACACCGGGGAATCCCTCCCTTCCACCATGCTGGGGTCGAGAGGCTGGATCCCTGGCACCCCCATCAGCGGCTATGTGCTCTTTGGTCAGCAGGCCTCCGAAGGCGACAAGGTTGAAGGGCAAGGAGGGGGAGGTGGTGGCGGCACTTGGTATAGGACCCATCGGTCGCTAGGAGGACGGCGACGCGAGCGACTCTACTCCTTGTTGTTAAACGACTTCATATACTCTCCTACTCTCTTGATAGTACAACGAGGGGAGGTAGTGTTACCACTATGGACATGGTGTAGATGATATGCCAAAGAAAGGTGAGAGTTAGATGGTAGATTGCCCGACCCTAACCCCTCCTGAACCTCGTGCGGTGGTGCCCGCGTCGCACCGGGGTGTAGCCGTCGGCCGCCCCGAACTACTCCGCCCCGCGCCTCCCCCTGAAGGGAATATGCCCTAAGAGGCAATAATAAAGTGTTTATTATGTATATTCCAATTATATGATAGATGTTTATTTTTCATGCTATAATTGTATTAATACGGAAACGTTAATAAATGTGTATTTAATAAACAAACAGAAAGTTTCTAGTTATGCCTCTCTCATAAACTAGCTCGTTGATTAACAAGATGATCAAGGTTTCCTGATCATAGACATTTGATGTTGTTAATAACAAGGTCTGAAGTATAACATTACGATCAAATTCATTGAGTTTATATTTCTATAACATCATACGAAGTGATCCTAATCCTTAGACCATAACAGGGTGATTATAAAGATGGGTTCAGTACTACTAAATTGTTATGTTGAGGCCTATGGATCGAGAGTGGAATTTGTTCATCCCGATGACGGATAGATATGCTCTAGGCCCTCTCGGTGATATCACATTGATTAGCTTGCAAGCAAGTGATTTGATCACTAGAATGTTATATCACGGGAACAAGAAAAGAGTACATGTCGGTAACGAGATCAAACTAGGTATGGAGATACCGATGATCAAATCTAGGACATGTAATATATTGCGAAACAAAAGGATTAAGATACTAGCGTAAAAGTTTCTCGCGATCACAAGGAAGTCATCGCTGAATGTGTGGGAGTTAGTATGGATCTCCAGGTTCTGCTTCTGATTATTGATCTAAGAGGGGTCTCGATCATGTCCGTATTATTCACGAACCGTAGGGTGACACACTTAAGAGACACCGACATCCATTTGGAGCAAAAGTTTCATGCCGGAAAGAATAACAAGCGCAGGAATTTATTTCACTAGATACCGAAACGGGTTTCTCGGGTGAAATTGCAGAAAGTGTTTTTGCATGTGAAATGAAATACTAGGAAGGGGTTATATGTGAATGTTTGCCATTAAAGTAATTGACAAAATTCTGAATAAATAAAAGGAGCTTTATTTAATGAGAGTTTGCGTTAAATTTGGTGGAAATTTAATGGGAATTTGAGTGGGTTTTTGAGTGGAGGGAATTGAAAGGCATTTTTGTGAGTGGAGTGTCCACCCACATCAATGGAGGGAGGGCAAGGGGCAGCCCCCATGCACCGGCCACCCCCTTGGGTGCCCCCCCCTCCTATAAAATGAGCCCCCCTCCTCACTTCTCACTCACACTTCCTCATGAAGGATCTCTCTTCCCCTCTAGTATTTATCCCCCATGGTCTCGGACTAGCGAGATACATATTCCTGGTGGCTATTCGACAAGAAAGAGTTGTGCTTCCGCTGCATCGCTGGAGCAAGGATGCACCGCTGATTTGCGGTGCTAGGACTTCCTCTCGATCTTGAGATCGGCAAGAGATCGTCTACATCAACCACGAGTTCAACCTCGTTAAGCTTTGTCGGTCTTCAAGGGTATGTTCTCTACGGATATATATCCGCCCGATGATTGTATCTAGTAGATAGATATTGGTACATAGTTGTTCCCATCGTAGGAAATTTTTTGTTTTCTATGCTGCGAACCCTACAGTGGTATCAGAGTCGGATCTATGCGTAAATGCTTTGCACGGGTAGTACACATATGAGTATGTGGGCGATGATGATCATGTTATTGCTTCTTGGTTGTATTTTGGATATTGGTGGCATAGTGGGATGAAGCGTCCCGGACAAACTTTACATGTCCTCGCACATGAAACATGTTCCACGCTTGACATGCAACTAGTTTTGCATAAGTGGTAGCGGTTGTCTGTCTCTCCTACTATAGTCAATATCTAATTTGCAATGAGTTATCAACAATTTGATTATCCTTGTTGTGGTTCATGTTTGTAGGTAAGAACGGTTATATCCTCGAAATCCCTAAGCCACGTAAAACTTACAATGGATAAATTAGAGGCGTCTAGTTTAGATTGTTGCTGGGCTAGTGTCATGATATGGTGATGTTGTAAGTAGAAATATGAGTTGATACTCTTACAACACACATAACGTGTAAGTTCCATAGACCTTGGCCTTACACATAGAGGTATGATAGTGATCATACCACGATGCACATGATGGAGATCAAGTGCAAGAACCATATCATTTCACTTATAAACATGTGATGTTTGATTGCATCTTATATTGATTGTTTGGCATTTTATTAGCATAATAAGATGATCGCTCATTTAGATATCAAGATAAGAATGTGTTCTTCCTTAAGTATGCACCGATTATGTTTCGTCGCTCCAAGACATCACGTGATGATCGGGTGTTCTTGGATCCACGATCATATTTCGGGTGTAAGACAGTTACACACGCGAATACTAAGGTTCTTACTTGGCGAGCCTAGCATGTACAGACATGGCCTCGAAACACGGATCGAAAGGTTAAACATGAGTCATATGGTTGATATGATGCCCATTTGATGCTCGCCTTTGAAGCTACACCGACTCACGTGATGATCGGACTTGGTGTAGTGGATTTGGTTCATGTAATCACCAAAAAGGCACGAGGGATATCGTTTTTGAGTGGGAGTTCATTCTTAATTTGGATTAGTTGAACTCAATCTATCATAAACTTAGTCTAAACTTTACAAATTATGTTGTAGATGGCACCACCCGCTTTTAATTCAATGTGTTCATGGAGAAAGAGAAACTTGCAATGAACGGTAGCAACTTTAACAAATGGGCCATGAATTTGAGGATTCTCCTCTCTGCTGCACAAAAGCAATATGTGCTATAAGCTTCGCTAGGCCCCCCACCATTCGATGATGCCCCTGACAAGGAGAAGAATGTCTATCAGACTCGTCAGGAGGACCACAACTTAGTTCATTGCGGCATATTGTATGGGCTAGAGCCAGAACTTCGAAAGCGTTTCGAAAACAGCAATGCATTTGATACAATGGGTGAGTTGAAAATGATTTTCGACACACATGCTGCTGTAGAGAGATACGATGCTTCAGAAAAGTTCTTTAGCTGCATGATGGAAGAGAACAGCTCCGTAAGTGAGCATGTACTCAAGATGTCGGGTTACACCAGTAAGCTTTTGTCCTTGGGAATAACGATTCCCATTGACTTAGGCATCCATCGTGTTCTGCAGTGTGTGCCACCTAGCTATAAGAGATTTGTGATGAACTATAATATGCTAGGCATGAATAAGTCTCTCCCCGAGCTTCTGTCAATGCTTAAAACTGCAGAAGTGGAGATCAAGAAAGAACATCAAGTGTTGATGATCAATAAGACCACTGGTTTCAAGAAAGACAAGAAGGGAAAACAGAAGGGAAGTAAGGGCGGCAAGCCAGTTGCCGTGCCTAAAAAGAAACCCCGAGTTGGCCCTAAGTCTGATACCGAGTGCTATTATTGTAAGGGGACTGGCCACTGGAAGCGCAACTATCCCAAGTATTTGGAAGACAAGAAGGCCGGCAAGGCAAATAAAGGTATATATGATATACATGTTATTGATGTGTACTTGACTAGTTGTGGTGACCCAGCATACCACTTCATGATGTAGTACACTATAGTCTTTGACATAACACCAATGAAACACCGTTCACTAGTATTACATCTCTTAGAGTAGTACAACAGAAACATAGTAGGTCCAAGACATGACTATAGGTTACAACTCAACTCTTTACACAAGATCCAGAGAACACTCTAGGTTAAAGAGAGAGAGAGAGAAACTTCTTACTAAGAAGAATCAGGAATAAATAACTCATAGCTACCATACTTATAAAACTAATAGCTGAACTACTTGCTTGCATTGCTGCTTTGCAATACTCTACAGAAGTAGGTTCTATGGTTAGAAATTCTATTCTTATCTAATCAGCAATTTTGTCTTCCCTTGAGTTGATGTATATGTTGACTTTCTTGACTTCCTTGAAGATCTTTATCTTTTGATGATGATTCCTAGAGCATAACTTGATGTAGGCATCGCTCTGCACTGACTTTCGAACCTAGCAAGGGTTAATAAGATACTTTGAGTACGAGCGTACTCAGCAAGTTCACTAGAAAAGGAGTGTTTGATGCACTATAGCTACGGCCACATACCATAGGTCGTAGGCCATGCAAGTTTTCATAAACATTTCTTCAAAGGTTGCTTTTATTCTAAAAAACTATGTCCGTCAGCCTTCACGGGTTTACCAGAACTTTCATGGAGTTCCTTTCCCGCCGCGTTCGTAGCTCCTTCCCGGAAGAGGGAGTAACAAGTTATAATTCTTACACTCTGCAGAGGCGCGTCACTTTACCCATGAGAGATCTTAGCTTTGTTGCACATCCAAATTGCAGGTTCGTTCACACTTCCTTGGTGTGAGGCCCAGACTAAGATCCAAGCCAATCACTGCCTTCTCTGCGACCCCGCATGTCTCCTTGGTGTACGCAAGCCCACCTATTGAATTACGGCAATGGCAGTACATACCGTTTAGATGCCGGAACTATCATGGGACGTTGAGGGCTCCCACCCATATGCTGCATATCCTCTACGAATTACCATAAATAATATGCACGCTATGAGTGATAACAGCCACGACCCGCACATCCAGCTCCATGCGAGAGGGAAAAGATACAGCTGACTTCTCCGTCCCATTCCAAATCTCATGGTCAACGCGTGATATACGGCACAAGAATCACTGGCGACATTGGTTGTTAAGTCCTAGATAATATGTTCCTTTACCACCGGAATTCTTATAGTAGGTCATTACCTCATGGTAAATAACCTATAATCACATTATTATGAAAATAGTGTTTTCTGACCTTTTTCAAATGCAGGTGATGACAACACTGGATTTGTAAAATACTTTATAGAAAATAATCAAAGGACATGAGCAAGTGTGAACTTGCCTTTTGTGATTGCAAGATTATGCATTCACGGTCTTCAAGACAATATAAGATCCAATTGCGGAAATCTACATCATTGTTCTGGTAAGGACTAATGTTTAAATAAACAAGATGCTTTTATACATAAGTAATGTAATGCAAGTTGAGAAACACGAATCCTGAGAATAACGTTGTTCTAGGGTTTGAATACTGGAAAGGGTTTCCTTGGAATGTGTTGCCCTTTTAGATTAGGTTTCACACATGTGCTTCTTATTAAGGCTTGTGAGTGTGTGGAATACAACATGTATTTATACAACAATAAAATACATAGTATGGAATGCTGCTCAAGGTTGCTTACGTCTTAATTGTTTATCTTCGAGTTTTACTTTACAAGTAATGTCACTTATAAAGGATTTAAGTATTAACAATCTTATTATACAAGTATAGTATAAAGTAAGGAGTTTACTATTAATTGTCATATGTTAATTGAAGTGGCAAAACAAATAAATTTTGAAGAAAATCTTGCTCAACTAAGCAGAAGCATTTAAGATTTTAAGTTAATCTTATGAAGTGTTCTTTCTAGTTATAGTATTTAAGTCGGAAAGAATTGCCTTTACTGGAGTAATGAAATTAGTAGTATTTGAGACGTATCTATCTTGGTTTTTAACTGAGTTGGTTTGATATTAATATGCTTTATAACTTAATTATAACAGATCAAAGTTAACTATAAAGCATATAATAAAGTCTTTAACATTATACTTAAAGCTTGGTAACTATAAGTAACTTTAAGAATGTAGATAGACTTAGGGTGTATTACTTATGATACTTGTATCTTGTTCCCTTTATATTGTTGCTTTAGAGTTACTTAATAATGGCATTACTTCTATTGGAGTAGTGATTTATTTACATTATAATGGTATAAAGGAATTTACCTTCCTATAAGGGTGTGGTTAAGGTTTGTGAATAAGTAAACAATATTCTTTACTATTTATGAATTCACTAATAATGTTTTGATTTGTTTATAAAATTTATGGTTAATATAAAGAATGGGTTTTATCTTATTATAATTATTCTTGGAAATTTTATATTAGATAAGGATTCTTTTATAAAATAACTTATACTTATGGTTGAAGGATCATTCAATAAGATTGCATTTAAATGATGTTAAATCATTTTGACTTCATAATGTTAGTATTTAAGATTAATACTATTTATTACATTTAATTGGTTAATATTTAGAATTATTTACAAGTTTTATTTACCTTTATATGAATTATTAATTAAGGAAATAGGTTTAAATTCAAGTTATAAAAGTGTTTAACTTTTTATTTAACTCAAAAGTGGAATATTACATTTTTAACATGTAGTTATTATTTTTGTGATCATTTTGGTATATTACATTTATTTTTGTGATTTATAAATAATAAGATATGATTTTAATAAGGTTTATTACTTTATAAATACTTAATAAATAATAAATATTTAATCAAGAGGAATAATAATGCATGATTAAAGTTTTAAACTCTAATTCTTATTTTTCTAAGAATTTTGGTATTTTATTTAGATTTTTAACATTTACCATTATTAAAATATTAATTATTAAAGTATTAAAACTTTGTAAAGTATTTATTAAATAATATTTATTTAAATAATTAGCATAATAATATTTAATAATAGTTTTAAGTTGTAGATTTTATTTTTCTAAACATTTTCATATATTATATGTATTTTCTGATTTATAAATCAAAAGATATTACATTTACAAGATTTAATCATTTTTAGAAATTATTAAACATATTTAATGCGTCACTGCTGACATCATATCCTGTCTTAAAATTTCTACACTGCACCCTAAGCTAGCCCCCAGTCACTGACTGGTGGGGTCGTTGCCATGTCATACGCCACCCCAGCAAAGCAGGACCCGTGTGGTTTGACCGATTGACCTAAGGCAAGCATGATGTCATCATGACATCATCTCGCCGGTGAGGCTCTCCTGGCTAGCAGCGGTGACAATACAGTGAAGATTGGCAAGCGAGGTTGTTACGATTCGAAAGAGGACATGCCAGGGAGCCTACTAGCAGCGGCGCCGCTCGAATATGGTCACCGGAGGATGGCCGGCGACGAGAGATGACGACGGTGTTTACAGATGAACGTGGTGGAGATGATTCCAGAAGCAATCGAGAGATTAGAGGGGTGCCCGAGCATCAGCAACTCACCAGCGTTGCAATGGAGAGCTTAGTGTGACCGGAGGTGGTCGGAATTGTTGGAGATGACGGCGGAACCCGTCGGAGATGGAGGTGTCGATTGGCGCGATTGGAGCTCCTTCGGCTTGCGCTTCGTGGGCAATCGAACCAGATGATCAAGGGGATCCTAACTGCGGTCTCAGCGGTTCAAGGGGAGCTCGGAGACGACGATGACGGGCGGCTCCGGCGAGCTAGGTTTCGGATCAGAGGGGAAATGAGGAAAGAGGAGAAGATAGGGTTCGTCTCTGCGCATGAGGGGATCTTGTAGACGACCAGAAGCGGTGGCGTGGATCTTGGCGCAGACGGGCGTCATGGCGCGTCGGCGGACGGCGGCGATGCTGACAGCCAGCTGCTTGTGACATCGGGGATGAAGACGACGATGGTCATTTCGCAGAAAACCCCCTAGAAACCTTCAAACTCAACCCGCAGTACCTCAGCTGGCCCACTTGTCAGCCAGAGATATTTACTGGATGTTGTCTTAGCTGGGCCGCTATTGGGCTGCTGTAGGTTGCTCGTGAGCAGCAGATAGGGAAGAGGGGAGATGGGACGCAGGCCAGATGATGGTTCCTTTATTTTTTTCTTTGTGTTTTGATTTTCTATTTTCCGTTTCTTTTTTTTTAGATTTGAATTTTGCAAAATTGGTTAAACTTTTCTTTATAGAAATTACTTGCTAAGTGTTGCAGCAGTAATGTGGTGTATTTAGAATCATATAATGATATTTTATTATATAATGTTATAATTTTTATTTTCTTTTAATAGATCCTTTTTCTCTTATTATTTGTGAGAGCCTTTAATATGAATTTAATTGGGCATAAATTCATAAACTTATTATAGAATGTTTTACTACAAACTATTGAGTTAAAGTTTGAATTGAAAATGCTTTACCATAAGTTTTTAGAAGATTTAATATTCACAAGTTTATTTTATTGATGTGAATAAAGATTAATGGTTAATCACATTGTCTTTATGTTTGTGATCTTTAATAACATCACCATTCAAAGTAAAATAATGGATTTGTTTTCTAGGATAACTTATGAGAAACAATTAATAAAGATAGTTCCATAAGTACCTATAATAATGATGGTTGAGAATGTCCAAGGTGTGCTGAAATGATTAATGTAGGAAATTATTCCTATCAACCATTATGGAAACAAGATGATAGATCAACCATAGAAAGTGGATATTAGGTTTGGTCTTAGATTTAGGGTTTAGTGTTCAGCAAAGATTCCTATATTCCATACTTCATAATTCTAGACTTCTAATTAAGGAATTCTTTTCCTAGATATATTAGTTCTCTATATCCATCATCATGTGTTAGCATGATGAGCTTTGCTTTATAGAAACTTCTTATCCACCCTTTATTATTCTAAATCCATTTATAAAAGAAATATTCTTAACACTAAAGCTTTCATAATATTCTCATATTTATACTTGGCTATAACAACTATTCTACTATTAATAATCTCTAACCCAACAAGTGGTTACCTCTAACTCCCTTCATACCCTTCCTAAATCATCCATCACAAATACTACTCTAGTAGAGGTTTATATCAAGTTCTACTCTCCTCTAGTGTTTAGTATTTCCCAAGAGGAAAATACTACTTCTTTAATCCAATGTTGCTCTAACATCATTTTAATCCTACTATCTTGTCTCTACTTGACTCCAATATCTAACATTCCAACCTCAAATTATATTAATGTGACTCGTAATGACTAATCTAGGATAATAAATCAATATTATGGTTCAATCATGTTCTATCCACCAATGTCACTTATACATGGTATAAGCATTCAATATTGGTGAGTAAGTCATGATCATGATGATCCTTTAATCCTTTATGGTTCAGGTTTCTAGTTGACTAAACAAGGCTTCTTCAATACAACACTACAGTTGTATTCTAATTATCTTCTGTTTAGCTCTATTGGATTAAGAGATATAATTCATTGACTATACCTACTTGATCCAATAGGACTACTCCTGGTAACTATCTTCAGACTTCATCCTTGTAATCTTCTTTGCTACCATATTGATTTGATTTCCTCCAATCACTCCCATCCTATAGATAACATCTAAAACTATCATCACTATTTACCTCTTCTGAATTCTTTCTTTATAAGCCTTAAGTGAATGGTATAATAAGTATAAGAGTTGATAGGTCAAGAATTGATAGGCTAATAATTGGTGAATCAATAGTTGATTACTCAGCATTGATGAACAACAATTATAAGGATATGATTCAATAGAGATAATAAATATTGATATGGAAAGAAAGATATATGGTGAATGATCTTAACTTTGGTCTCTTTCCTACTCAATCTCACTAGAGAGTTAAAGTTAGGTTTTTCCATGATACACATGGTATAAGTAGATGAGATTAAGATATAGTTGTTACATTTTTTTATTATTGGTGTTATATTTACAATTTGGTATTCATGAGTGATTATAATGAATACTATGATATGATCACCTAAGGATCAAATATAAATCATTAAGTAATGTATTAGGGTTTAATTTTATTCCATTTGATCTACCCTTAGATCAAATCATGTGTACCCAAAATAAGGCTTTAGAAAAGGTCATATTGAAACTTATCGCAGTCAACTTGATGATCTACTTCAATTCCATCAAGTTAAGAGAAGCTTCAATCACTTCGTCAAGTTTTTATTTAAAAGCGCGAAAATTATTCAGATTTTCTACGCATGAATGCAATGCACACACCCGTGTTCAGCTTATTTTTAATCTCTAATGCTGGGATGTTACACTAGTACTCGCCGTAGCACCTGGGTATTTGATACTGGTTCAGTTGCTAATATTTTTAACTCGAATCAGGCGCTGTGGAATAAGCGACCGCTAGCAAGGGGTGAGGTCAAGATGCGTGTCGGCAATGGATCAAGTGTTGATGTGATCGCCGTCGGAACGCTACCTCTCCACTTACCGTCAGGATTAGTAATAAACTTGAATTATTGTTATCTGGTGCCAGCACTGAGCATGAACATTGTATCTGGATCGTGTTTGATGCAAAGTGGTTATTCATTTAAATCCGAGAACAATGGTTGTTCTATTTATATGAATGAAATCTTTTATGGTCATGCACCAATGATGAATGGTTTATTTCTATTGGATCTCGATAATAGTGTTACACATATTCATAATGTTGATGCTAAAAGGATTAAACTTAATGATGATATATCCGCATATATGTGGCACTGTCGTCTAGGTCATATTGGCGTTAAACGCATGAAGAAGCTCCATTCGGATGGACTTTTGGAATCACTTGATTTTGAATCATTTGATACATGTGAGCCATGCCTTATGGGCAAGATGACTAGAACGCCGTTTTCCGGTTCAATGGAACGGGCGACAGATTTATTGGAGATCATACATTCTGATGTATGTGGTCCAATGAGTGTGTCGGAGCGAGGTGGATATCGTTATTTTGTAACTTTTACGGATGATTTGAGTAGATACGGTTATATCTACTTGATGAAACACAAGTCTAAAACCTTTGAAAAGTTCAAGGAATTTCAGAGTGAAGTGGAAAATCATCGTAATAGAAAGATCAAATTTCTACGGTCCGATCGTGGAGGTGAGTATCTAAGTTACGAGTTTAGCACTCATATGAAAGAGTGTGGAATAGTTTCGCAGCTCACACCTGCCGGAACACCGCAGCGAAATGGTGTGTCGGAACGTCGTAATCGTACTTTATTGGATATGGTTAGATCTATGATGTCTCTGACGGACTTTCCACTGTCATTTTGGGGTTATACACTAGAAACTGTTGCATTCACTTTAAATTGGGCACCATCTAAATTCGTTGAAAAGACACCATGATTTGGAAACAAACCTAAGCTGTCATTTCTTAAAGTTTGGGGATTCGATGTTTATGTGAAGAAACTTCAACCGGATAAACTCGAACCCAAAGCGGAAAAACGCATCTTCATAGGATACCCTAAGGAAACTATTGGGTATTCCTTCTATCACAGATCCGAGTGCAAGGTTTTTGTTGCCAAGAATAGATCCTTTCTAGAGAAAGAGTTTCTCGCGAAAGATGTTAGTAGTCGGAAGGTAGAACTCGAAGAGGTTGTTGAACCTTATCTTCATAGTATGGCGAGTAGCGTAGCACCGGAACTCGTTCCGGATTTGGCTTCACCAATTGAAGAGGGAACTAATGGTAATGATCATGAAACTCCGAAAGAGAGTACTACCGAACCTCGCAGGTCTAGCAGGACGCGTGCAGCTCCCGAGCTATACAAAAACCCTATTATGAATTTCATGGTTGATGAAATTTATGACCCTGCGATGTATGAACAAGCGATGATGAGACCGGATTCCAACAAATGGTTAGAAGCCATGAAATCTGAGATGGAATCCATGTACGAAAACCAGGTTTGGAACTTGGTGGACATACCACACCATCGAAAGGCCATGGAGAATAAATGGATTTTCAAAAGGAAAATTGATGCTAACGGTAATGTGACCGTCTATAAAGCTCGACTTGTCGCAAAGGGGTTTCGACAAATTCAAGGAGTTGACTACGATGAGACATTCTCTCCCGTAGTGATGCTAAAGTCAGTTAGGATTATGTTAGCAATTGCTGCATATTTGGATTATAAGATATGGCAGATGGATGTCAAACCCGCGTTCCTCAATGGCAATATTGAACAAGAGTTGTATATGATACAACCAAAGGGTTTTATCGATCCTAAGGATGCTGACAAGGTATGCAAGCTTCAGCGATCTATCTATGGACTGAAGCAAGCATCCCAGAGTTGGAATCTCTGCTTTGATGAGGTGATCAAAGAGTTTGGATTTGTCCAAACTTATGGAGAGGCTTGTATTTATAAGAAAGTGAGTGGGAGCAATGTGGCATTTCTGATATTATATGTGGATGATATATTATTGATTGGAAATGATATAGATCTTTTAAACAGTGTTAAAAGTTATCTAAATAGCAAATTTTCAATGAAGGACCTAGGTGAAGCGTCATACATATTAGGCATAAAGATCTATAGAGATAGATCTAGGCGCCTAATAGGGCTATCGCAAAGTACATACCTTGATAAGATTTTAAAGAAGTTTAAAATGGAAGGAAGTAAGAAGGGGTTCTTGCCTATTTTACAAGGCAAGACATTGAGTAAGACTCAAAGTCCGGCTACGACGGAAGAAAGAGAGATAATGGGCAAAGTCCCCTATGCTTCGGCCATAGGCTCTATAATGTACGCCATGCTATGTATAAGACTGGATGTGGCACATGCTATTAGTTTGACTAGTAGGTACCACTCAGATCCAAGTTCGGAACACTGGATAGCGGTCAAGAATATCCTTAAGTACTTGCGAAGAACTAAGGATATGTTTCTTGTGTACGGAGGTGAAGAAGATCTCGTCGCTAAGTGGTATGTCGATGCTAGTTTTGACACCGATCGGATGACTCTAAGTCTCAATCCGGATACGTATTTCTCATGAATGGCGGAGCGGTTAGTTGGAGCAGTTCCAAACAACCTGTGGTGGCGGGATCAACAACGGAGGCCGAATATGTTGCTGCTTCAGAAGCGGCTCAGGAAGCGGTTTGGATGAAGGAGTTCATATCCGAACTAGGTGTGGTTCCGAGTGCGTTGGACCCAATGGTGATCTATTGTGACAACAATGGTGCCATAGCCAATGCCAAAGAACCAAGGTCTCACAAGAATTTCAAGCATATTAAGCACCGGTTTCACTCCATCCGCGAGCATGTCAAGGATGAAGATATAAAGATTTGTAAAGCACACACGGATCTCAATGTAGTAGATCCATTGACTAAAACTCTCCCTAGAGCAAAACATGATCAACACCAGAACTCCATGAGTGTTAGATTTATCACTATGTAACTAGATTATTGTCTCTAGTGCAAGTGGGAGACTGAAGGGAATATGCCATGAGAGGCAATAATAAAGTGGTTATTATGTATATTCCAAGTATATGATAGATGTTTATTTTACATGATCTAATTGTATTAATACGGAAACGTTAATACATGTGTGTTTAATAAACAAATAGAAAGTTCCTAGTTATGCCTTTCTCATAAACTAGATCGTTGATTAACAAGATGATTAAGGTTTCCTGATCATAGACATTGGATGTTGTTAATAACAAGGTCACAACATTAGTGTAATGATGTGATGAACATTCATCCGAAGTATAGCATTACGATCAAAGTCATTGAGTTTATATTTCTATAACATCATATGAAGTGATCCTAATCCTTAAACCATGAGATCATGTCAATCACTAACACCAAAAGAGTATCTTGATAACAACAAACGTCACACCGTAACAGGGTGATTATAAAGATGGGTTTAGTACTACTAAAGTGTTATATTGAGGCCCAAGGATCGAGAGTGGAATTTGTTCATCCCGATGACGGATAGATATGCTCGGGCCCTCTCGGTGATATCACATTGATTAGCTTGCAAGCAAGTGATTTGATCACTAGAATGTTATATCACGGGAACGAGAAAAGAGTACATGTCGGTAACAAGATCAAACTAGGTATGGAGATACCGATGATCGAATCACGGACATGTAATATATCGCGAAACAAAAGGATTAAGATACTAGCGTAAAAGGTTCTCGCGATCACAAGAAAGTCATCGCTGAATGTGTGGGAGTCATTATTGATCTGAGAGGGGTCTCGATCATGTCCGCATTATTCGCGAACCGTAGGGTGATACACTTAAGAGACACCAACATCCATTTGGAGCAAAAGTTTCATGCCGGAAAGAATAACAAGCGCAGGAATTTATTTCACTAGATACCGAAACGGGTTTTTCGGGTGAAATTGCAGAAAGTGTTTTTGCATGTGAAATGAAATACTAGCATGGGGTTATATGTAAATGTTTGTCATTAAATTAATTGACAAAAAATCTGAATAAATAAAAGGAGTTTTATTTAATGCGAGTTTGCATTAAATTTGGTGGAAATTTAATGGGAATTTGAGTGGGTTTTTGAGTGGAGGGAATTGAAAGGCATTTTTGTGAGTGGAGTGTCCACCCATATAAATGGAGGGAGGGAAAGGGGAAGCCCCCATGTGTCGGCCACCCCCTTGGGTGCCCCATGTTCCTATAAAAGGAGCCCCCTCCTCACTTCTCACTCACACCTCCTCGTGAAGGATCTATCTCCCCCTCTAGTATTTATCCCCCATGGTCTCGGACTAGCGAGATACATGTTCCCGGTGGTTATTCAGCAAGAAAGAGTTCTGCTTCCGCTGCATCGCTGGAGCAAGGAGGCGGAGGTTGCTCGGTGCCTCGGATGTGTGTGCGAGCACGGATGCGCCGCTGATTTGCGGTGCTAGGTCTTCCTCTCAATTTTGATATCGGCAAGAGATCGTCTACATCAACCACGAGTTCAACCTCGTCAAGCTTTGTTGGTCTTCAAGGGTATGTTCTCTACGGATGTATATCCGCCAGTTGATTGTTTCTAGTAGATAGATCTTGGTACATAGTTGTTCCCATCGTAGGAAATTTTTTGTTTTCTGCAAACCCTACAGTCCCAACCCCCCTCCATCGGCTCTGTCTCCAGGCAAAGTCCCGGCGGTGCGGCGAAGACGGAAGTTCCTCGCGTCCGAGATCTGGAATGGCGGCGGCTGCATCCCCATGCCCTCGTCAAGGACGGTGACGGCGGACGAAAGAGGTCAGCGGCCTAGACAGTCTGTGGCAGGAGTTTGTCGGCAGGGGCAGCACTGTTCTCCCGGCCTTATCCTCCAGATGGTGATGTCAGGAGCGGGAGTTGGCCTCGAGCCCGATCTCGGTCTTTTTTATTGGATCTGTCGTCCAGCGACGTGGTGGCTTCTGGGTTCATCCGTCTTCACTAGGTCACCTAGGGATACGAGCCCGGGCATGGTGGTGGTGGCATTCTCCCCCGTCGGAGTTGGTCGGCGGATCGAATAAAGGTGGCTCGACCTAGGGTTCCTCTTGTGTGAATATGATCACCTTCCTGAGGCTGGTCCTTGATCTGGTCGGGAGTTCCGGAAGCCTCTGCTGGCGAATGTACCAGCGCTCTTATGCCTGTAGTTCGCTGGATCGGGTGGTATTCGTTCGTGCGCACCCATGTTTTATTCCGACCGTTTGGTTCAGGAGGGAGCGGTGCGAAGTTCTGTCCTTTGTTGCCACCAGGCTACTTTTGATCCATGGTGAAGTCAGAGGTGGAGAATATCATGAAGTCCGGGTTGGAGGTCTATCTATGGAGGTTCGAGTCGCTGCAATGTTGGGGGACTTGCTTGGTGGTCTGGGCTTTACAACAACAGTATGTAAGTGGGGGCGGCAACATATGTGAAGTTCAGAATCTTACCTTTGAGGGTGAATATCCAAGGTATAGCCTTAGCTGGTTGTGCCTGACAATAGCCTTGTTGAAGGCACTGTTTTGAGAGTGGGGATTATCTTCAGGGTAAAAACCTAGATCTTTGATCGGGCGATGACGGCGTTTGTGCACTTTTTCCGTCTTGGAGGTGTTGTATTGGTGGTGGTTGTACTGTTGCTGCTAGGATCGGATCACTGTAGAGGGTCTTTTATTTTCTTAGTTTTCTTTTCTTTGTTGGTTATGTGCATCCACAATGCCAATGCCAATAGGGTATTGCGTTGTTGCAGAGGCCGGGTGTAATTAGTATATCTTGATATTAATATATGTTCCTTTCAAAAAAAGGTGACATGCCAAAGTGTAGTTTTAAGTTTTCTATTGTACAAATATCTATCAAAAAATTGTTTGGATACATGTAGGCTATACTTCCCATAAAATTTCTACCGCGTAAACCCTAACCACTTCAATTTTAGGACACAAGATTACCACAAAATTTTTTGGGATACAGGTAGGACACAGTTGAGGAACTCGATGAAGCATGTTGGGAGCAATGTAGTCGTATTACTTCCCCATCCTCATCACCTCATGTCATGAACAACTTCTCTCGTACGGCTCGTTCAAGTGCTATATATACAGCACCTCCTAGGTATCCACAGAAATGGAGTGGAAATGTCACATGACTTGAGTACTTCTACTTAGAAAATAGTTGGTAGCGCGATACGTAAGTGGTGGAAGAACCTGGAATCAGCACCGTGAGGATAATTGCTCTAATACCATGTAAAAAATATAGAACCCTAATATTTTGTCGTATTGATTTTGTTGACCATCGGAGGTATATATAGAAGTACAGGAGGGGAAGAGACTTGAAGTACAAGAAGTATCCTAGTCTATCTTTAATTCCGTATACTATTCTAACAAAAACAACAAATCAGTGTGCGCAGACCCTGCCATGACATGCACACACGGTGCCAAAAATGCACAAAATTTTACATATACAAACTGATTTAAGATAGCCTCTCGCTTGATTTTTCAGCCCAACTCAGTCCCATACAGAACATTGTAATCTGAAGTTTTGACATACGCATGTATTACAATGCCTAAATCAGAGACAAACAAAGGCCAAGTCACCCCCGTCATCAGTTTATCTAAAACAGGGCTGGTACAAAATTAGGCACGGGGACGTACACGCATACCACAAAGAGAATACTTTCAGTTTAATTTAGACAAAAGTAAGGCCAGTCGATCAAATGTGAAGCTAGCCAATAGACAAAAAATCTCACATATATACCGTTATGCATACACTACATGAATGTGCGGAGACGTCGACTGCCAAACATCGGGGCCACGGGCCAGCCTCCCCAAATAGCCATCGGCGTAGGATAGCCTACGCCGAAGGTTGTCCTCGGCATAGCTATTTTTCTTTTACCTCATTAATCTTTGAAAAATCATAACTAAATCATTCTTATTTAAAAAATACAAATAATAAATCATTTTTTATAAAAATAAGTTCTATCTATCTACACTCAAATATTACACATTTGTAAATAAAAATTGAGTAAAATATAAAACATTACATATAGTTTAAAACGGGCATAACAAAATCAAAAAATAATCCAAAAAATACGAATCCTTCACGTGGTGTCATATTATGTGACATAGTTGCAAGGAAAAATATAAAATTTGTTATATTGATTATGTCTAAAAAAAACTTCATAAAATAACTTATCTCATTCGAGGTTTCCTGACTTTCGGGTCAAATGACCAATGTTATGGCTAGAATTAAGTCATAGTTTGTGATAATGGGTCCATATTATGCATACATGTGCATTATGGGATGGAGAATAATGTTGCAGGAGATAGTTTTCCTTTTTGTCCTACCAAAAAGCCATTTTCTATTTTTCGAGCGCAAAAAATGGTGGTTTTATGAAGCAACCACCAAATGGCTAATTCAAAAATCTACCACACAATTTTTCAAAAATACTAGACCACCTTACGTGCACAATGTTTCAACAGGGGGATCTCAAACCTTCCCGTCCTTCCCTGGTGAAAAAGATAAATTTCTGCCGAATCGGTAGGAAGTGGGTCAGATATAAACTACGGGTACATGATCTGATGCTCATGATTTAAAAAAATCATTTTTAGGTTCTAAATATGCAATTTCATCATAGATCCACTTCAAGTTTAGCGAGGCTCCGCCCCGATTTAAGAATCTTCATGCCCGTCGTTCGACAAAGTTTGACAATAGTTTAAAACATGCATAAGAAATTTAAAATCGATCCAAAAAATGTGAAATATTTGCATGGTCACAATATGTGACATAGTTGAAAATAAAATATCAAACTTGGTATATTGATTATCTCTCAAAAAACCTCCACAAAATGACCTATCTCATTCGAGGTTTCCTGGCTTTCGGGTCAAATGAACAATGTTATGACTAGAATTAAGGCATAATTTGTGATAATGTGTTCATATTGTGCATATATGTGCATCATGGGATGGCGAACAATGTTGTAGGAGGAAGTTTTCATTTTCATTGTACCTAAAAGCCATTTTCCACAAAAGGGGGGGGGGGTGTGAAGCAACCAGCAAATGGCTAATTCAAAATGCTACCACCCCATTTTTGAAAAATATTAGACCACCTTACATGGACAATGTCCCAACAGGGAGATCTCAAACATTTTCGTCCATCCCTAGTGAATAAGACAAATTTCTGCTAAATCGGTAGGAAGTGGGTCAGATACAAACTACAGGTACATGATCTGATGCTCATGATATTTTACAAAAAAATCATTTTTAGTTCCACAATATACTATTTCATCAGAGATCCACTTTAAATTTAGCAAGGCTCAGCCCCGAGCTAAGAATCTTCATGCCCGAAGTTCGACAAAGTTTGACGATAGTTTAAAACGGGAAAATTCAAAAAAAAGATCCAAACAATGCGAATACTTTGCGTGGTGTCATATTATGTGACATAGTTTCAAAGAAAAATATCAAACTTGGTATTGATTATGTTTCAAAAAAAAAACCTTCACAAAATGACCTACCTCATTCGAGGTTCTCTGGCTTTCGGGTCAAATGACCAATGTTATGGCTAGAATTAAGGCATATTTTGTGATAATATGTCCATATTGTACATACATGTGCATCATGGGATGGTGAACAATGTTGCGGGAGGAAGTTTTCTTTTTCGTCGCACCAAAACGCTATTTTCCATTTTCCGAGCGCAAAAAACATGGGGCTTTGTGAAGAAACCACCAAATATCTATTTTAAAATACTACCACCCTATTTTTCAAAATATTAGACCACCTTACATGGACAATGTCCCAACAGGGGATCTCAAACCTTTCTGTTCATCCGTGGTAAAAAATACAAATTCCTGCCGAATCGGCACGAAGTGGGTCAGATTTGAACTACATGTACATGATCTGATGCTCATAATTTTTTACAAATTTAATTTTTAGATTCAAAATATGCTATTTTATCAGAGATCAACTTCTATTTTAGCGAGGCGCTGCCCCGAGCTAAGAATCTTCATGCCCGCCATTCGACAAAGTTTGACGATAGTTTAAAACGGGCATAAAAAAATTCAAAAACGATCCAAACAATATGAATCCTTCACGTGGTGTCATATTATGTGGCATAGTTTTAAGGAAAATATCAAACTTGGTATATTGATTATTTCTTAAAAAACCTTCACAAAATGACCTATTTCATTCGAGGTTTCCTGGCTTTCGGGTTAAATGAACAATGTTATGGTTAGAATGAAGGCATATTTTGTGATAATATGTCCATATTGTGCATACATATGCATCATGGGATGGCGAACAATGTTGCAGGAGAAAGTTTTCCTTTTCATCGCACCAAAGAGCCATTTTCCATCTTTCGAACGCAAAAACAGGAGGTTTTGTGAAGCAACCACAAAATGGATAAATCAAAATGCTACCACCCTATTTTTCATAAATACTAGACCACCTTAGATGGAGAATGTCCCAACAGGGGGATCTCAACCCTTTCCGTCCATCCTGGTGAAAAAGACAAATTCTTACCGAATTAGTAGAAAGTGGGTCATTTATGAACTACGGGTACATGGATCTGATGCTTATGATTTTTTACAAAAACCATTTTAGGTTCAAAATATGATATTTTATCAGAGATCCACTTCAAGTTTAGCGAGGCTCAACCCAGAGCTAAGAATATTTATACCTGCCGTTTTAAACGAGCAAATGAAATTATGGCTAGAATAACGGCATAGTTTGTGATAATTTGATATGGGTATCATATTTTGATTCCTCTCATTTTTCTGATCAATGTAGACATATTATTTGTCGAATTACGATTTACGGATTTAAAGATATTAATTATTCCATATTATATAAAAATACAAAAAATAAAATCATTATATTTTTATTTAAATTTAATAATATTATTACTTATTCATTGTTGTTTACTTAAATAATTGTTTGTAATTTCAAAAAATACAAACATACATGATGATATAAGAGTTAATAGGATTGATATCATAGTATTGATAACAAGATATAAATTGCTTTATGAAAACAGATTCTAAAGGAACAGAGAAGTTAAGCGTGCTGGGGTGGAGTAACGAGGATGGGTGACCGAGCGGTAAGTTTGATCAAACATTAAGTGTAGTTAGTGTTAAAATTGTTCCAAGTGAGAGATTAACGAGTCAAACAATTCAAAGATTAAAAAAAGTTGAGAATTTTTTTTGAAATTATTTTTGCAGCCGGCCGTTAGCCTATGCTGACGGATGCTATGTCGAGGACAGCTATCCCTCCGTGTGCTCTGCTGAGGTAGGTCTTTGTCGAGGAGTCTACGCCGAGGGCAGCTGTCGGCGTAGCCCACGCCGACGGATTTTGGCCCTCGGCTTACCAATCCATTCATGTAGTAGTGAGGATAGATAACCGAGCGGTAAGTTCGATCAAAGATTAAGTGTAATTAGTGTTAAAATTATTCCAAGTGAGAGATTAACGAGTCAAACAATTCAAAGATTATAAAAAGTTGAGAACAAAATTTGAAATTATTTTTGCAGCCGGCCGTAAGCCTATGCCGACGGCCGCTATGCCGAGGACAGCCTTCGGCGTAGGCTACGCCGACGGCCTCCATGCGCTCTGCCGGGAGAGGTCTTTGCCGAGGAGTCTACGCCGAGGGCAGCTGTCGGCGTAGCTTACGCGACGGTTTTTAGCCCTCGACTTACCAATCCATTCATGTAGTAGTGAGGATGGGTGACCGAGTGGTAAGTTTGATCAAAGATTAAATTTAATTAATGTTAAAATTATTCCAAGTGAGATATTAACGAGTTAAACATTTCAAAGATTAAAAAAAGTTTAGAATTTTTTTTGAAATTATTTTTGTAGCCAGCCGTTAGCCTATGCCGAGGCCCGAGGGAAGCCGTCGGCGTAGTCTACCCCGACGGCCTTCGTGCGCTCTGCCGAGGGAGGTATTTGCCTAGGAGTCTACGCAGAGAACAGCTATCGGCGTAGCCTGTGTTGACAGGTTTTGGCACTTGGCTTACCAATCCATTCATGTAGTAGTGAGGATGGGTGACCGAGCGGTAAGTTTGGTCAAAGATTAAGTGTAATTAGTGTTAAAATTATTCCAAGTAAGAGATTAACGAGTCAAACAATTCAAAAATTAAAAAAAATTGAGAAAAATTTTAAAATTGTTTTTGCAGCCGGGCCATTACCTATGATGACGACCGCTATGCCGAGGGCAGGCGTCAGCGTAGGCTACACCAACGGCCTCCGTACGCTCTGCCGCGGAAGGTCTTTGCTGAAAAGTCTACGCCGAGAACAGCCGTCGGCATAGCCTATGCCGACGGCTTTTGGCCCTCGGCTTACCAATCCATTCATGTAGTGATATGCAAACCGAGGAAATACAGTAAACAAGTGGCGAACAGTCGTGCTAGCAGAAGCTATGGCGAAGAGCTCCATCAGAAACCAAACAGCTAAGTTATACATGCAAGCTAAAGAAAAAGACAGTGCAAGATTACCAAAACTCGGAACTAAATTCCGAACCTGGGAATTGCTCATCACCAAAGCCCGCAGTTTTTAAGTACATCACCAAAGTCCGCTGTTCCTAGACTGCGAGAGGCTCTGCTTAATCCCGAGCATGTCGATGAATTGCACCGGCACCATCGTCACGTCCCTGGCGGGCACGCCGGAGAGCCGCGTCGGCCTGTAACCTGACGCAGCTAGGCGTAGCGCGGCGTCGTTTGTCCTGGTCGCAGCAATTTTCTTACACGCACATCTCACTACAGGAATGGATAATTTCGTACCCTCTGAATAGCAGTCTACACGTCCACATGAAATGTCGTTGCGAACCTTCTCACACCCCGAGAAATTTCTATATGTTTGTAAGTGTTATTATCGCATGTGGTTCTCAATAGCACTCACCACGACCACATGAAGTGCTTGCATGTGTCCCCCCTCGCATGCATGCGCTCTAACCTAGAGGCGAAGGTTCCGTACCCGTATAAGGGTGGAATCTCCCCGTCGAGGTGAAACCGGGTAGGATAGTGCCCTAACTTGTGAACCAACATGGTTTGACATTACCCTATGACCTAAACAAACACAAAACAAGAGAGAACTACGCCGGGCTACCCCTGTCAGAGGAACGTCTAGGGGGGTAGACGATCCGAGTGTGCACAGAGATCAGGGTTTCGCCGGAGGAAGACCACGAGAACATCGGAATGAGATGAAAACTTGCATGTGACCCTAGCATATGTGTGTGTGGGTGTGGATAGAGGTTGGTATATATAGATGCTTGCATGTGTCCCCCTCGCATGCATGCGCTCTAACCTAGAGGCGAAGGTTCCGGACCCGTATGAGGGTGGAATCTCCCCGTCTAGGTGAAACCGGGTAGGATAGTGCCCCAACTTGTGAGCCAACATGGTTTTACATCACCCTATGACCTAAACAAGTACAAAACAAGAGAGAGCTACGCCGGGATACCCTGTCAGAGGAACGTCTAGGGGGGTAGACGATCCGAGTGTGCACAGAGATCAGGGTTTCGCCGGAGGAAGACCACGAGAACATCGGAATGAGATGAAAACTTGCATGTGCCCCTAGCATATGTGTGTGTGGGTGTGGTTAGAGGTTGGTCTATATAGGTGCTTGCATGTGTCCCCCCTCGCATGCATGCGCTCTAACCTAGAGGCGAAGGTTCCGGGCCCGTATAAGGGTGGAATCTCCCCGTCGAGGTGAAACCGGGTAGGATAGTGCCCCAACTTGTGAACCAACATGGTTTGACATCACCCTATGACCTAAACAAACACAAAACAAGAGAGAGCTACGCCGGGCTACCCCTGTCAGAGGAACGTCTAGGGGGGTAGACGATCCGAGTGTCACAGAGATCAGGGTTTCGCCGGAGGAAGACCACGAGAACATCGGAATGAGATGAAAACTTGCATGTGCCCCTAGCATATGTGTGTGTGGGTGTGGTTAGAGGTTGGTATATATAGGTGCTTGCATGTGTCCCCCTCGCATGCATGCGCTCTAACCTAGAGGCGAAGGTTCCGGACCCGTATGAGGGTGGAATCTTGTAACTACCTCGGTGAACTACGCTCCTAGATACAAGCCTGGATGAGTGATAGTGGTTGAAATAGTACGGTGGGGCCCCAAAAGCCACTCACTGGTAGTCCTTTCAGACGTCCCAACCACTACCCTCTCAACGGGACTGTCTGGGCGGCGTGGTCGGCAGCGAAGGGATCAACTACGACACAAGTGGGTATGCAAGCCACCATACAAGAGTACATCGAGCCACACCATCTAGAAAGAAAGGAAATATACCAACGCCATACGGCAAGATTCAAATGACCTAGATACATCTATAATTTAGGATAACTTCATACAACACACATCAGTATCATGCGGGCGGCAAACAAGATCCGAGTACGGATAAGAAGCAAATAGGCATAAGATGCCAGAGAAAATAAGCACATCCCAACTACAGGTCTCATGGATCCCCGATCCCGGAATCTCTACACCGAGCGATCGTTGCCCACATCATCGGCTTCTTCCACCCAGTAATCGTCCTGAGAAGGTACCTGTTCATCTGAATCAAGAATTTATCGTGTGAGACCCTAAGGGTACTCAGCAAGACTTAATGCCTCTAAAGGGGACACAACCTGGGGTGACGCAATTGCAGCAAAAGATAAACCCTAGCAATTCTACACATAACGCTACCCATCCGCCTAACCAATGATAGACGGATGTCCGAGAAATTAAGTACAACAGTTATAATGGTAATCTCATCCGATCCATCCTCCTCCCTACTTACCAACAGGGAAGCGGACGAACAACCCCCCATCCGTTGGCAATTTTATTAACCATTCCATGAGTATTGCACTATTTACTAGTCAAGTTACTTTAGTCCGATTAAAAGCGGTACTTTAGTTATGCTTGTCTATGATCAAGAAACTGTGCTCCAAGTCGTCCATATCCGCGGACACGGCTTTCAGAAAGTTTAACCCGGCCGGGGTGCACCAATAGCAACACACACTCGATCAACCTCGGAAAAACCAAATCAAAACCCAACGAGGCCTTCACGACACAGCAATCACAAGATTCAGAAATATTTCAGGGGGCCACCCCTTTGAGTAGAACCATAGCGAGTAGGCAAGCTCCGAGACGGCCTCAAGGTCTGCGTCAATGGCTGTGAGCGACTGGGAACCCCAAACGGGGCTTGTCGACACCGCGTAATCACTCCGCTTTCCTAAACAGTACAGTGTGCTATCTGTCGCACAATCGTAAATAAAGCAGTAAAACATGGCATAAGTACAGGATAGTAATAAAGCCCCAAACTAGTTAGTGGCCCCAAGAAATAAGACGGAATCAAGCTCTGGCTGAGGGGGGTCCCATATACCTCCCGGATGTGGATAGCGCGATAAATCAAGGAACAGGAATCAAGTACTCGGGGTCTTACGGGACACAAGTGAGCAGGAAGAACCAAATAGCAGATATTGCTCACCGGTGCCACTTTCTTTAGTTATCCCAGAACTACTCAGGTTAAGTTGTTTAAGTACCTCGTTATTCATCAGACTCTCACAAACCCTACACATGTTCTCACGACTCGCATGGCTCAAACAACTCCTATAGTAGTGGCTCATGGGATGGGGAAACAAGCTTGGTGGGGTTTAAAAGTAAAGGCTATGCATACTTGGGATTCAATTTAATGCAATCGCGACTCAATGATGCAAGAACAAGATAGAGGCAATAGTCTTGTATGTATGCAAGCATGTGGTAGTGCTTGCACGGTGTCTCTGTTGAAGCAAAGGACGGTTGGGTAGTGCTCTGGTTCTCTTGATATAACCCACCTCGGTGTCTATCAGAAAAACCAAACAAACAAGGCCAACATAAATATAGAGCACAAGCATATGAATAAGATGCGTCAAGCAAACAATCATGCCATGATGAATGATGCACAATTTACATGGAAAGTAAGGTAGCATGGCATGGGTGAGGTGTGGTGGACAAGATAAATAACCATTAAGTGGGTTTTAGTCATATTTTGTTGTCATAACAATTGTTGTTCGCAATATATTTATATGATGCATGCTGCAATTGAAGTCATGGATAGCATAAACAGAAAGGTCTCGTCGAGCTAATCAATTTAGACTATTTACTTGCTAAATTTGGATTTACAAAACAAAAGTTATGGTTTATTGAAAATCCAGTGGCATTTGATGTAATTAACATGAACTTGGAATTTTTCTAGTGCAAATTACAAAATAGATGGCATATTTGAATTCCCCTCATTTTTCTGAATCAAAAACATATATTATTTGCCCAATTTGGAATTAGCATGTGAAAGTTATTAAAAATCTGAATAGAATTTAAATTTTGAAAATATTTAACAGATTTTGAATTAAAACAGCATCTGGACGTTTATTACACAGCCTCAACTGGCCTGAGTCGCAGACAGGTGGGCCAGGGATTTTCTCTGGCCCACACGGCAGTGCCTGGAGCAAAACTGTACCGCGGGTTCATAAAACAAACAACAGGAGTCTAAGTGCAAAAAGTACACAGACACTGACAAGTGGGCTCCCAGGGACTGCGGGTTGACGCAAACAAAAGGGCCAGGGGTCATCTGCAAAACGCACACGCGGGCCAGGGGAGGACTGCGGTTCAGTCTGGGTTCTTGCGGGAGCCTTTTTAGAAAAGGACCACCACCGCTGACAGTGGGGCCTCGAGGGTCGCGGGTTGCTAAAAAGATACTGCAGGGGGTTTTTCGCAAAAAGGACATGGCGCACTGTGGATCTTCCTCTGAACAGCGTGTGTGCATCGGCGTCGCGGCCTTGTGGGCGCAGAGGTTCGAACCAGCGGCAAGGCGCTGCGCGAGCGGGCAGCTGAGGGTGCGGTTGGTGCTAGGAGCGTCGGCGGCTAGCTAAGGTGGTGGCGTCGTTGGAGCAGGCGGCACGACGGCACCCACCGTGCAGGGTGCTCGGCGTGACCAGCGCAACCAGGAAGCGACGAAGGCGGACGTTGTATGCAGGGGGATCGGGGCTTACCGCGCGGGCTTGGCGTGGTCGGTTCGGCGGTGGTAGCGATCCTGGCGAGCTGACGGCCGTAGCTAGGGTTTACGTCGGCGGCGCTGGTCTGGCGTTCTGGCGTGTCTCCTCCTCGTCGCTCCAGGCGTCGCAGCGAGCTCCGGGCCTCCTCGACAACACGCAGCGCCACGCCTCGGCTAGATTGTGCTGGGGCGGTGAGCGGTGTGGCGGCGGGCGTTGGGGTGGTGTGGAGGAAGGGGCGAGGCAAGCCTCAGGCGGATCTGGGAGAGGCCGGGAGGCGGGAGAGGATAAGAAGGAAGAGGGCCGGTTGTGGGCGTGGGGAGGCTGGCGGTGGCGGCCTCCTCCTTTCACGTGCTCGCATGGGCAGGGTGGCGTGGTCGAGTGGAGGTGAGAGGGATGGCAGGTGGCCCGAGGGGTTCGGTGAGGCAGGTAGGGTAGGGCGCTGGGCAGATGCTGGTAGAGAGAGAGGAAAAGAGGGGAGGAAAAGAGGGGCCTGCTCGACTAGGGCTAGGAGAGAGGGGCATGGTCGTGTGGGGGGTAGCTAGGAGGGGTCCTGGTCGTGTGGGGCATGTAAGGTGCTGGGGTGGGGCGCATGGTAGGTAGAGAGAGGTGAGAGGGAAAAGGGGCAAGGGAGCATGCTAGATAGGAAAAGGTGGTACTAGGGTTTGTTTAGGTAGAGAGGGTAGATAGGTGGCATGTGGGGCCAGCTAAGTGGCATGGGGTGGTCGAGCTAGAGCTAGAAGGGTAGAGGGACATGGGTACCTGCTAGGTAGAGGGAAAAGAGGGGTAGGGTTTTGGTTTTGCTAGAGGGAGGTTTAGTTTAGGGTTTATTTTAGGATAGATGCGAAATTAGGGTTTTAATTTTAGGGTAGAAAAGAGAGAGGCAAGGGGTGGTTCTTAGAGGTTGCTATGAGGGGTAGGCAAAGGATGGTGGTACTAAACTTGGTCAAGCAAGGTCATACTAGCCCTAGCAAGGAAAACAAGAAAAGAGGGAGAAGAGAGAGATGGTTAAGGTGATGGGTGGTTCTAATGGCCCATGCATGATACAATCAAAGGACCAAGCAAGAACCAAAGAGAGAGGGAAGGGGTTTAGAGGATGCATGCCACATTAGCACAAGTGGGTGCAAGGTCTAAGGGTTTTGGTGTAGCCAAAGGAGAAGGAGAGAGAGGTTTAACACTACCAACACAAGGTCAAGCAAGAAAGAAGGGATCCATTTAGAATTCCAACAAAACCAAAAGCTAGGAAAAGGGTACTTGCATGGCCCATGCAAGACAATTAATGCCAAAAGATCCTTGTGAAAACAATGATATTATGATGGCATTGTCCATATGCATTCCCAAAAAGGTGGGCAAGGCCAAGCAAAGGTCAAGGGTGGATCCAACCAACAACATGGGCTAGAGGTAACTCAATAAAATGCCAAGCCCATATTATTGGATGGTGGAATTATAAGGTGGTGAAAGAAAAGGTGGTGGAAGCAAAGAGATGCCCCAACTCAACTTGGGCATTTAACAATGTATCAAGAGCCAAATACAATATCAAGAGGCAAATACAATTAATCATGCACATGAGATAAGAACCAAACAAGAAAGGGTTTTATATGATGCACAAATGCAAGGTGGTATGATGACATGAGCATGATATGATGATGATGCAACAATTATATGTTGGAAGTGGCCAATTTTATTATTATGACATGTAGCATTACAGGGTTAGACGACGGGATGCTACAACTCTCCCACTAAACAGGAATCTCGCGAGATTCTAGGAAGAAGAAGAAGATACAAAGAGAGAAGGATGGTTGACACGGAGTTCATCTTCACGCTCCCAAGTTGCTTCATCAGCGAATGGTGTGACCACTGCACCTTGCAGAATTTGATGGACTTGTTGCGAGTCCTTCGTTCTGCGGTCTCGAGGATTTTGGTGGGGTGTTCTTGATAAGAGAGATCTTCTTGTAGGTCGATTAGCTCATGATCCACAGTCTTGCCGGGGTCTTTGAAGCACTTCTTGAGCTGAGAGATGTGGAAAACATCATGGACTTTGAGTTTTTCCGGAAGCTCAAGTGCATAAGCAACTTCTCCTCTTCTACCACGTATCTTGAAAGGACCGATGTATCTAGGAGCCAACTTTCCTTTGATACCGAAGCGGTGTGTTCCTCTCATGGGAGTGACACGAAGGTAGACTAGATCACCAGGGGCATATACCATATCTGTGTGCTTCCTGTCATAGTTGCTCTTCTGACGACTCTGAGCAATCTTCAGGTTCTCCAGAATGATATGCACCTTCTCCTCTGCTTGGGTTACAATGTCAGGGCCAAACCAGATTCTTTCTCCTGCACCTGACCAACCAATGGGAGTTCTGCACTTGCGACCATAGAGAGCCTCGAATGGTGCCATCTTCAGACTCTTCTGGAAGCTGTTGTTGTAGGAGAATTCAGCATATGGAAGGCATTCCTCCCACTTCATGCCAAACGAGATGACGCAAGCTCTAAGCATGTCCTCGAGAATCTGATTGATCCTCTCCACTTGTCCTTGCGACTGAGGGTGGTAAGCAGGTTTGAATTGCAACTTCGTTCCCAAAGCTTTTTGGAAACTCTCCCAGAACTTTGAGGTGAAGATGCTCCCACGATCTGAACTGATTTCAAGTGGAACCCCATACAAAGAGACAATCCTGTTGATATAGAGCTCAGCCAACTGAAGTCCAGAAATTGTTTCTTTGACTGGGAAGAAGTGTGCCACTTTTGAAAGCCTGTCGATGACAACAAAAATTGCATTGTTGCCCTTCTGCGACCTCGGAAAGCCAGTGATGAAGTCCATCTCTACTTTCTCCCATTTCCATTCCGGAGGTTTCAGTGGCTGTAGAAGACCAAAAGGTTTCTGATGGACAGCCTTGACTCTGCGGCAGACATCGCATTCTGAGACGTACTTGGCACAATACCTTTTCAACCCAGGCCACCAGTATTGTGTTTTCAGGTCCATGTACATCTTTGTGCTGCCAGGATGGATAGAAAGAACCGAATCATGTGCCTCCTTGAGAACTTGGTCTCTCAGACCCGGGTAGTTTGGAACAAACATCCGGTGATCAAAGAAGAGCGTGCCCTGATCATCAACATGGAAGGATTCATACTTCGGAGTGCCAAGCTTAGCGATGAGCTTTTTAGTGTGCGGATCACCAAGTCGACGAATCTGTTCTTCCAAGAGAGGAGTAGCGGGAGGTTCGAGAAGGTGCCCTTGTTCCACAATCTCCAGGTTGGTGGCGAATTCCTCGCACAAGAGAGGCTGCTCTTCCACCATGAGGTTGTTGACATAAGCTTTACGACTAAGCGCATCTGCCATGACATTTGCTTTGCACGAGTGTAGTTGATGGTCACATCGAAGTCATTGATTGCTTCAATCCATCTCCTTTGCGAAGGTTGAGATCCGGTTGAGTGAAGATATACTTCAAACTCTTGTGGTCCGAGAAGATCTCTAGCGGTTACCAAGCAAGTAGTGCCTCCATAGCTTCAAAGCAAAGACCACCGCTGCAAGCTCAAGGTCATGTGTGGGATAGTTGACCTCATGCGTCTTCAAGCGGCGAGGCATAAGCAACCACCTGTCTCTCTTGCATAAGGACCGCACCCAATCCTTGCAAAGAGGCATCGCAGAAGATCTGGAAAGGCTTAGATGTATCCGGAGGAACCAAGATTGGTGTGGAAGTGAGCTTCTCTTTGAGTGTCTCAAAGCTTTCTTGACAAGCAGGAGTCCACAGGTACTTCTTGCCTTTCTTGAGGAGGTCGATAAGAGGCTTTGCTATCTTGAGAAGTTACGCACAAAGCAGCGACAATAGCTAGCCAAGCCGAGAAACTCCGCACTTCCTTGACATTAGCGGAGGAAGCCATTCAACTATTGTCTTCACGGTTTCGGGTTGTTGCAATGCCCTTGGCAGAGATGACATGTCCCAGATAGGTTACCTCAGGAAGCCAAAACTCACACTTAGAGAACTTTGCATACAAGCGGTTCTCACGAAGCTTGTTCAGGACACACCGCAGGTGCTCTTCATGTTCCTCCTTGGACTTGGAATAGACCAGAATGTCATCCAGATATACCACCACAAACTTATCAAGGTACTCCATGAAAACGGAGTTCATCAGCCTCGAGAAGGTAGCAGGTGCGTTGGTGAGGCCGAAAGACATGACCGTGTACTCATACAGGCCATAGCGAGTGGTGAAAGCTGTCTTGGGCACATCCTCTTTGCGAATTTTGATTTGGTGATACCCACTTCTCAAGTCCAGCTTAGAGAACACCACAGCTCCTGCCAGCTGATCAAATAGATCATTTATCCGAGGAAGAGGATATTTGTTCTTGATGGTTTTAGCATTGAGAGCCCGATAATCAACACATAGCCTATCGGTTACATCACGCTTCTTCACAAAGATTGTTGGGCTACCCCAAGAAGAAGTCTTTGTGTTGAATGAAACCCAATTTCTCTTGTTCATCAAGTTGTCGTTTGAGTTCACCAACTCGGAAGGACCCATTTTATATGGCCTCTTGGAGATAGGAGCCGTTCGAGTTCAAGCTCAATCACGAACTCAACCTCGCGATCCGGAGGCATACACGGCAACTCTTCGGAAAGACATCGGGAACTCACGGACCTTGGTACTTTGAATAGCTTCCATAGCATCATTATTGAGCAGCCAAGGAATAGAGCTGGACAATGAGTCGGACTTGGAGAAAAGACTATGTGGCCTTGAGGATCTTCGAGAGACCGAGCGTTCGCACAATCGATCACCTGCATTTCTTTGTCAACCAATCCATGCCTGGATGACATCAATGTCGAGTTGCAGAACAATCAAAGAAGCCAAGAATGAAGAACCACCAATCTCAACTTGGTTGCCATGGCTAATCTTAGATGCTGCCATTGTTGCTCAGGAGAAAGAACCATTAACTTCTTGGGAAGAGGATCCATGACTAACTCATTCTCACTTGCAAACTTTACGGAGGCAAAAGAATGCGATGCACGAGAATCAAAGAGAACTCGCGGGGACCGAGTTAATGAAAGCATACCCATGACAACTCCGGTGCGAGCTCGGCTTTAGAGGCGTTAGCGATTGGCGCGAACAACCGCAGACCGGGCTTGGTGTTGATGTTGAGAGCCGAGGCGGTGGCGCACTTAACCGAAGGAGAGCTTGATGCGAGATCTTGGCGGGGTTGAGGAGAGCTTTGTTCTTCATTGGACAGTTCAGTGTGGATGTCCGAGATCTCCACATGTGAAGCGAGCACCGGTGGGCGTGGAGCGAGTAGCCAGGACTCCGCCAGCGCTCGAGTAAGGGTTGTTGTAGCCCCTGGGAGCCGCAGTGGTGAAGTTTGATGGCCTTGGCGCGTAAGTTGCAGGTCTTGGTGGAGCCGGGAGCGACGGTGGGGTGTTAGGAACCCAGACACGCCGCTTAGAAGGAGTTGCCATTGCTGCCGAGCTTGATGCATCCCTGCTGTGTTTCTTGGACTCCTCGAACATCTGCCTACTAGCCTCCTCTTGTAGTGCCATATGCTGCAGTTCCAGGAAGGTTGCCGGTCTTGCATGCGTGAGTGCATACTTGCATTGAGCCCTTGCCTGAATCTCTTCTGCTTTTTCTTGTCATCAGATACCTCATCACCACCATAGCGAGACAGGTTCATAAAGTTCCTGATATAGGTGTTGACGTTATCATTTCCCTGCTTCAGGTTGAGGAAAGCATCCTTCATCCTTTCCATCACAATCTCTGAGAGAAACTGTTCTTTGAAAGCTGCGGTGAACCTCTCCCAAGTTGGCTGGAACCCAGTGCAGCTTGCCTTCAAGTAGTTTTCCCACCATAGAGCCGCATCTCCCTTGAGAAGGTGGGTAGCACACTTGACCCACTCCTGTTCTGGAACATCAGCAGTGTCGAGCAACCTTGAGATCTCGCGCAGCCAATCATCCGCATCAAGAGGTCGGTCAGACACGTCGAACTGGCGAGGGTTGAACTTGAGGAAGCTCTTGATGTCACCACGCTTGGGAGGTGGAGGAAGTGGAGCGAACTCATTCCTTCTGACGCTCTCCTCGAAGCGCTGCTGGTTCTCTTGCATGGCTGCCAAAGCATTAGCTATGCTTGACAGCGCTGAGCCCAGTTCCGGAGGAATATCCTCCTCAGTCCGGCGTGGAGGAGCCATCCTGTCATTGATGTAAAACTCAAGTCAGTACTATAATGGAGAATGATAATAATCCAAAATAGTACCAAGATGGAATTAACCATGATTAAAGGATACAATTTATTGAGATGATATGAAAATATCAACAAAGTTCATAGCACCTGAAAGATATTAAGCATATCGCACACGATCGAAAAGGAGTGGTACACAAACATATCAAAGAAAAATTTTCCACAAATTTCGCATTAAAATGCCAATAGATGCAAAAATTACTTAACGAATCAAGATTAGTGACTCTACCGATCCAATATACAAAAGCGAATGATACAAGTAGTGGTATGGTCACTCCATCCCGCACTCAAATCATTACTCCGACATGAACAAGTGGAACACATATCCTAACCCTTCTTCTCACATTTAAACCTAAGGATTGGTACTACGGAAACGAACACCCCAAACAAGATAGCGTCTACAAAGCGGAAGATAGATTGCGTCGTTTACAAAAAGCCATCGGTATGGAATGTACCCACAGTTGATAACCAAAGGCAGATAAGATAACAACTTGGATGCAACAGATAGACAAGGGACTACACACACACACACATCCTATGGTACTACGGAAACCCAGAACACGTGAATCCTAGTTTGAACTCTGAGAAGAGGATTGAAAACGTTGCACTTCCTTACCAGACAAGGGTGGGTGGGAGGGTAAGAAGAAAATGAAGCAGTCCTACTCTCGCGTTTTTGTTTTTCCCTATATACATAACTACTCAAAATATTTACTAGACTGACAACGACCGCTTGGCTGAACCCCTGACGGTCGGGATGGCTCTGATACCAACTGTAACTACCTCGGTGAACTACGCTCCTAGATACAAGCCTGGATGAGTGATAGTGGTTGAAATAGTACGGTGGGGCCCAAAAGCCACTCACCGGTAGTCCTTTCAGACGTCCCAACCACTACCTCTCAACGGGACTGTCTCAGGCGCGGCGGCCGAAGGGATCAACTACGTACACAAGTGGGTATGTACGCAAGCCACCATACAAGAGTACATCGAGCCACACCATCTAGACAGAACGGACATATACCAACGCCATACGGCAAGATTCAAATGACCTAGATACATCTATAATTTAGGATAACTCCTCATACAACACACATCAGAGTATCATGCGGAAGCGGCAAACAAGATCCGAGTACGGATAAGAAGCAAATAGGCATAAGATGCCAGAGAAAATAAGCACATCCCAACTACAGGTCTCATGGATCCCCGATCCCGGAATCTCTACACCGAGCGATCGTTGCCCACATCATCGGCTTCTTCCACCCAGTAACCGTCCTGAGAAGGTACCTGTTCATCTGAATCAAGAATTTATCGTGTGAGACCCTAAGGGTACTCAGCAAGACTTAATGCCTCTAAAGGGGACACAACCTGGGGTGACGCAATTGCAGCAAAAGATAAACCCTAGCAATTCTACAGATAACGCTACCCATCCGCCTAACCAATGATAGACGGATGTCCGAGAAATTAAGTACAACAGTTATAATGGTAATCTCATCCGATCCATCCTCCTCCCTACTTACCAATGGAAGCGGACGAACAACCCCCATCCGCTTGGCAATTTTATTAACCATTCCATGAGTATTGCACTATTTACTAGTCAAGTTACTTTAGTCCGATTAAAAGCGGTACTTTAGTTATGCTTGTCTATGATCAAGAAACTGCTCCAAGTCGTCCATATCCGGACACGGCTTTGAAAGTTTAACCCGCCGGGTGCACCAATAGCAACACACACTCGATCAACCTCGAAAACCAAATCAAAACCCAACGAGGCCTTCACGACAAAGAATCACAAGATTCAGAAATATTTGGGGGCACCCTTTGAGTAGAACCCGAACGGAGTAGGCAAGCTCCGAGACGGCCTCAAGGTCTGCGCCAATGGTCAGAGCGATCGGGAACCCCAAACGGGCTTGTCGACACCGCGTAATCACTCCGCTTTCCTAACAAGATAAAGCAGCTATCTGTCGCACAATCGTAAAAGCAAGAAACATGGCATAAGTACAGATAGTAATAAAGCCCCAAACTAGTTAGTGGCCCCAAGAAATAAGACGGAATCAAGCTCGCCGAGGGGGTCCCATATACCTTGATGTGGATAGCGATAAATCAAGGAACAGGAATCAAGTACTCGGGGTCTTACGGACACAAGTGAGCAGGAAGAACCAAATAGCAGATATTCCTCACCGTGCCACTTTCTTTAGTTATCCCGTAACTACTCAGTTAAGTTGTTTAAGTACCTCGTTATTCATCGACTCACAAACCCTACACATGCTGTTCTACGACTCGCATGGCTCAAACAACTCCTATAGTAGTGGCTCATGGGATGGGGAAACAAGCTTGGTGGGGTTTAAAAGTAAAGGCTATGCATACTTGGGATTCAATTTAATGCAATCGCGACTCAATGATGCAAGAACAAGATAGAGGCAATAGGTACTGTATGTATGCAAGCATGTGGTAGTGCTTGCCTGGTGTCTCTGTTGAAGCAAAGGACGGTTCTGGGTAGTGCTCCTGGTTCTCTTGATATAACCCCGCCAAAGGTTCTATCCGAAAAACCAAACAAACAAGGCCAACATAAATATAGAGCACAAGCATATGAATAAGATGTCAAGCAAACAATCATGCCATGATGAATGATGCACAATTTACATGGAAAGTAAGGTAGCATGGCATGGGTGAGGTGTGGTGGACAAGATAAATAACCATTAAGTGGGTTTTAGTCATATTTTGTTGTCATAACAATTGTTGTTCGCAATATATTTATATGATGCATGCTGCAATTGAAGTCATTGATAGCATAAACAGAAAGGTCTCACGAGCTGATCAATTTAGACTATTTACTTGCTAAATTTGGATCTACAAAACAAAAGTTATGGTTTATTGAAAATCCAGTGGCATTTGATGTAATTAACATGAACTTGGAATTTTTCTAGTGCAAATTACAAAATAGATGGCATATTTGAATTCCCCTCATTTTTCTGAATCAAAAACATATATTATTTGCCCAATTTGGAATTAGCATGTGAAAGTTATTAAAATCGAATAGAATTTAAATTTTGAAAATATTTAGCAGATTTTGAATTAAAACAGCATCTGGACGTTTATTACACAGCCTCAACTGGCCTGAGTCGCAGACAGGTGGGCCAGGGATTTTATCTGGCCCACACGGCAGTGCCTGGAGCAAAACTGTACCGCGGGTTCATAAAACAAACAACAGGAGTCTAAGTGCAAAAGTACACGACAACGACAAGTGGGCTCTGTGGACCGCGGGGTCGACGCAAACAAAAGGGCCAGGGTCATCTCGCAAAACGCACACGCTGGCGTGGAGGACTGCGTTCGGTCTGGTTCTTGCGGGAGCCTTTTTAGAAAAGGACCACCACCGCTGACAGTGGGGCCTCGAGGGTCGCGGGTTGCTAAAAAGATACTGCAGGGGGTTTTTCGCAAAAAGGACATGGCGCACTGTGGATCTTCCTCTGAACTGTCTGAACATGCGTGTGCAACTGGCCGCAGCGCGACGCCGGCATGAGGGTTCGAACCCGATGTGGGCGCCGCGCGACGCGAGCCGCCGTAGGGTGCGGTTGGTGCTAGGAGGACGTCGCGGCTAGCTAAGGTGGTGGCGTCTTGAGCAGCGACGACGACGGCACCACCGTGCACCGAGGGTGCTCGGCGTGCGACCCGCAACCAGGAAGCGAACGAAGACGGGACTTTGTCTGGGGGGATCAGGGGCTTACCGCGGGCGTGCTGGCGTGGTCGGTTCGGGCAGGGGTGGTAGCGATCCACGACGAGGCTGACGGCGGCCGTAGCTAGGGTTTACGTCGGGCGCGCGCTGGTCTGGCGTTCTGGCGCTCCTCCTCGTGTCTGCTCCAGAGCGTCAGGCGAGCTCCGGGCCTCTCGACAACACGCAGCGCCACGCCCGGCTAGATTGTCTGGGCAGGGGTAGGCGGCGGTGTGGCGAGAGGGCGTTGGGGTGGTGGAGGAAGGGGCGAGGCAAGCCTCGGCGGATCTGGGAGAGGCCAGGAGGGCGGGGAGGATAAGAAGGAAGAGGGCCGGTTGTGGCGTGGGGAGGAAAGCTGGCGGCGTCGGCCTCCTCCTTTCACGTGCTCGCATGGGCCAGGTGGCGTGGTCGAGTGGGAGGTGATAGGGGGATGGCGGGTGGCCCCAGGGGGTTCGTGAGGCAGGGTAGGGTAGGGCCGCGATGCTGGTAGAGAGAGAGGAAAAGAGGGGAGGAAAAGAGGGGCCTGCTCGACTAGGGCTAGGAGAGAGGGGCATGGTCGTGTGGGGGGTAGCTAGGAGGGTCCCAGTGGTGTGGGGCATGTAAGGTGCTGGGGTGGGGCGCATGGTAGGTAGAGAGAGGTGAGAGGGAAAAGGGGCAAGGGAACATGCTAGATAGGAAAAGGTGGTACTAGGGTTTGTTTAGGTAGAGAGGGTAGATAGGTGGCATGTGGGGCCAGCTAAGTGGCATGGGGTGGTCGAGCTAGAGCTAGAAGGGTAGAGGGACATGGGTACCTGCTAGGTAGAGGGAAAAGAGGGGTAGGGTTTTGGTTTTGCTAGAGGGAGGTTTAGTTTAGGGTTTATTTTAGGATAGATGCGAAATTAGGGTTTTAATTTTAGGGTAGAAAAGAGAGAGGCAAGGGGTGGTTCTTAGAGGTTGCTATGAGGGGTAGGCAAAGGATGGTGGTACTAAACTTGGTCAAGCAAGGTCATACTAGCCCTAGCAAGGAAAACAAGAAAAGAGGGAGAAGAGAGAGATGGTTAAGGTGATGGGTGGTTCTAATGGCCCATGCATGATACAATCAAAGGACCAAGCAAGAACCAAAGAGAGAGGGAAGGGGGTTTAGAGGATGCATGCCACATTAGCACAAGTGGGTGCAAGGTCCAAGGGGTTTTGGTGTAGCCAAAGGAGAAGGAGAGAGAGGTTTTAACACTACCAACACAAGGTCAAGGAAGAAAGAAGGGATCCATTTAGAATTCCAACAAAACCAAAAGCTAGGAAAAAGGGTACTTGCATGGCCCATGCAAGACAATTAATGCCCAAAAGATCCTTGTGAAAACAATGATATTATGATGGCATTGTCCATATGCATTCCCCAAAAAGGTGGGCAAGGCCAAGCAAAGGTCAAGGGTGGATCCAACCAACAACATGGGCTAGAGGTAACTCAATAAAATGCCAAGCCCATATTATTGGATGGTGGAATTATAAGGTGGTGAAAGAAAAGGTGGTGGAAGCAAAAGAGAGATGCCCCCAACTCAACTTGGGCATTTAACAATGTATCAAGAGCCAAATACAATATCAAGAGGCAAATACAATTAATCATGCACATGAGATAAGAACCAAACAAGAAAGGGTTTTATATGATGCACAAATGCAAGGTGGTATGATGACATGAGCATGATATGATGATGATGCAACAATTATATGTTGGAAGTGGCCCATTTTATTATTATGACATGTAGCATTACAGGGGTTAGACGACTGGGATGCTACAAATCTCCCCGTCGAGGTGAAACCGGGTAGGATAGTGCCCCAACTTGTGAGCCAACATGGTTTGACATCACCCTATGACCTAAACAAACATAAAACAAGAGAGAGCTACGCCGGGCTACCCCTGTCAGAGGAACGTCTAGGGGGGTAGACGATCCGAGTGTGCACAGAGATCAGGGTTTCGCCGGAGGAAGACCACGAGAACATCGGAATGAGATGAAAACTTGCATGTGCCCCTAGCATATGTGTGTGTGGGTGTGGTTAGAGGTTGGTATATATAGGTTCTTGCATGTGTCCCCCCTCGCATGCATGCGCTGTAACCTAGAGGCGAAGGTTCCGGTCCCGTATAAGGGTGGAATCTCCCCGTCGAGGTGAAACCGGGTAGGATAGTGCCCCAACTTGTGAACCAACATGGTTTGACATCACCCTATGACCTAAACAAACACAAAACAAGAGAGAGCTACGCCGGGCTACCCTGTCGGAGGAACGCCTAGGGGGTGGACGATCCGAGTGTGCACAGAGATCAGGGTTTCGCCGGAGGAAGACCACGAGAACATCGGAATGAGATGAAAACTTGCATGTGCCCCTAGAATATGTGTGTGTGGGTGTGGTTAGAGGTTGGTATATATAGGTGCTTGCATGTGTCCCCCTCAAGCATGCGCTCTAACCTAGAGAAGGTTAGGGCCAGTATAAGGGTGGAATCTCCCGTCGAGGTGAAACCGGGTAGGATAGTGCCCCAACTTGTGAGCCAACATGGTTTGACATCACCCTATGACCTAAACAAACACAAAACAAGAGAGAGCTACGCTGGCTACCTCGGAGGAACGTCTAGGGGGTAGACGATCCGAGTGTGCACAGAGATCGTGGTTTCACGAGGAAGACCACGAGAACATCGGAATGAGATGAAAACTTGCATGTGCCCCTAGCATATGTGTGTGTGGGTGTGGTTAGAGGTTGGTATATAGGTGCTTGCATGTGTCCCCCGCATGCATGCGCTCTAACCTAGAGGCGAAGGTTCCGCCCGATAAGGTGGAATCTCCCGTCGAGGTGAAACCGGGTAGGATAGTGCCCCAACTTGTGAACCAACATGGTTTGACATCACCCTATGACCTAAACAAACACAAAACAAGAGAGAGCTACGGGATACCCTCGCCGAGGAACGTCTAGAGGGTAGACGATCCGAGTGTGCAGAGATCGTGGTTTCACGAGGAAGACCACGAGAACATCGGAATGAGATGAAAACTTGCATGTGCCCCTAGCATATGTGTGTGTGGGTGTGGTTAGAGGTTGGTATATATAGGTGCTTGCATGTGTCCCCCCTCGCAAGCATGCGCTCTAACCTAGAGGCGAAGGTTCCGGGCCCGTATAAGGGTGGAATCTCCCCGTCGAGGTGAAACCGGGTAGGATAGTACCCCAACTTGTGAGCCAACATGGTTTGACATCACCCTATGACCTAAACAAACACAAAACAAGAGAGATCTACGCCGGGCTACCCCTGTTGGAGGAACGTCTAGGGGGGTAGACGATCCGAGTGTGCACAGAGATCAGGGTTTCGCCGGAGGAAGACCACGAGAACATCGGAATGAGATGAAAACTTGCATGTGCCCCTAGCATATGTGTGTGTGGGTGTGGTTAGAGGTTGGTATATATAGGTTCTTGCATGTGTCCCCCCTCGCATGCATGCGCTCTAACCTAGAGGCGAAGGTTCCGGGCCCGTATGAGGGTGGAATCTCCCCGTCGAGGTGAAACCGGGTAGGATAGTGCCCCAACTTGTGAGCCAACATGGTTTGACATCACCCTATGACCTAAACAAACACAAAACAAGAGAGAGCTACGCTGGGCTACCCCTGTCAGAGGAACGTCTAGGGGGGTAGACGATCCGAGTGTGCACAGAGATCAGGGTTTCGCCGGAGGAAGACCACGAGAACATCGGAATGAGATGAAAAATTGCATGTGCCCCTAGCATATGTGTGTGTGGGTGTGGTTAGAGGTTGGTATATATAGGTGCTTGCATGTGTCCCCCCTCGCATGCATGCGCTCTAACCTAGAGGCGAAGGTTCCGGGCCCGTATGAGGGTGGAATCTCCCCGTCGAGGTGAAACCGGGTAGGATAGTGCCCCAACTTGTGAGCCAACATGGTTTGACATCACCCTATGACCTAAACAAACACAAAACAAGAGAGAGCTACGCCGGACTACCCCTGTCAGAGGAACGTCTAGGGGGGTAGACGATCCGAGTGTGCACAGAGATCAGGGTTTCGCCGGAGGAAGACCACGAGAACATCGGAATGAGATGAAAACTTGCATGTGCCCCTAGCATATGTGTGTGTGGGTGTGGTTAGAGGTTGGTATATATAGGTGCTTGCATGTGTACCCTCGCATGCATGCGATCTAACCTAGAGGCGAAGGTTCGGGCCCAGATGAGGTGGAATCTCCCGTCGAGGTTAAACCGGTAGGATAGTGCCCCAACTTGTGAGCCAACATGGTTTGACATCACCCTATGACCTAAACAAACACAAAACAAGAGAGAGCTACTGGCTACCCCTGTCAGAGGAACGTCTAGGGGTAGACGATCCGAGTGTGCACAGAGATCAGGGTTTCGCCGGAGGAAGACCACGAGAACATCGGAATCAGATGAAAAATTGCATGTGCCCCTAGCATATTTGTGTGAGTGTGGTGAGAGGTTGGTATAGGTGCTTGCATGTGTCCCTCCTCGCATGCATGCGCTCTAACCTAGAGGCGAAGGTTCCGGGCCCGTATGAGGGTGGAATCTCCCCGTCGAGGTGAAACCGGGTAGGATAGTGCCCCAACTTGTGAGCCAACATGGTTTGACATCACCCTATGACCTAAACAAACACAAAACAAGAGAGAGCTACGCCGGGCTACCCCTGTCAGAGGAACGTCTAGGGGGGGTAGACGATCCGAGTGTGCACAGAGATCAGGGTTTCGCCGGAGGAAGACCACGAGAACATCGGAATGAGATGAAAACTTGCATGTGCCCCTAGCATATGTGTGTGTGGGTGTGGTTAGAGGTTGGTATATATAGGTGCTTGCATGTGTCCCCCTCGCATGCATGCGCTCTAACCTAGAGGCGAAGGTTCTGGACCCGTATGAGGGTGGAATCTCCCCGTCGAGGTGAAACCGGGTAGGATAGTGCCCCAACTTGTGAGCCAACATGGTTTGACATCACCCTATGACCTAAACAAACACAAAACAAGAGAGAGCTACGCCGGGCTACCCCTGTCAGAGGAACGTCTAGGGGGGTATACGATCCGAGTGTGCACAGAGATCAGGGTTTCACGGGAGAAGACCACGAGAACATCGGAATGAGATGAAAACTTGCATGTGCCCCTAGCATATGTGTGTGTGTGTGGTTAGAGGTTGGTATATATAGGTTCTTGCATGTGTCCCCCGCATGCATGCGCCTAACCTAGAGGCGAAGGTTCGGGCCCGTATAAGGGTGGAATCTCCCGTCGAGGTGAAACCGGTAGGATAATGCCCCACTTGTGAACCAACATGGTTTGACATCACCCTATGACCTAAACAAACACAAAACAAGAGAGAGCTACGCGGGCTACCCTGTCGGAGGAACGTCTAGGGGGTAGACGATCCAGTGTGCAGAGATCGTGGTTTCTGGAGGAAGACCACGAGAACATCGGAATGAGATGAAAACTTGCATGTGCCCCTAGCATATGTGTGTGTGGGTGTGGTTAGAGGTTGCTATATATAGGTGCTTGCATGTGTCCCCCCTCGCAATCATGCGCTCTAACCTAGAGGCGAAGGTTCCGGGCCCGTATAAGGGTGGAATCTCCCCGTCGAGGTGAAACCGGGTAGGATAGTGCCCCAACTTGTGAGCCAACATGGTTTGACATCACCCTATGACCTAAACAAACACAAAACAAGAGAGATCTACGCCGGGCTACCCCTGTTGGAGGAACGTCTAGGGGGGTAGACGATCCGAGTGTGCACAGAGATCAGGGTTTGTGGGAGGAAGACCACGAGAACATCGTAATGAGATGAAAACTTGCATGTGCCCCTAGCATATGTGTGTGTGGGTGTGGTGGTTGGTTGGTATATAGGTGCTTGCATGTGTCCCCTCGCATGCATGCGCTCTAACCTAGAGGCGAAGGTTCGGGCCCGTATAAGGGTGGAATCTCCCGTCGAGGTGAAACCGGTAGGATAGTGCCCCAACTTGAGCCAACATGGTTTGACATCACCCTATGACCTAAAAAACACAAAACAAGAGAGAGCTACGCGGGCTACTGTCGGAGGAACGTCTAGGGGGGTAGACGATCCGAGTGTGCACAGAGATCAGGGTTTCGCCGGAGGAAGACCGCGAGAACATCGGAATGAGATGAAAACTTGCATGTGCCCCTAGCATATGTGTGTGTGGGTGTGGTTAGAGGTTGGTATATAGGTGCTTGCATGTGTCCCCCTCGCATGCGTGCGCTCTAACCTAGAGGCGAAGGTTCCAGGCCCGTATGAGGGTGGAATCTCCCCGTCGAGGTGAAACCGGGTAGGATAGTGCCCCAACTTGTGAGCCAACATGGTTTGACATCACCCTATGACCTAAACAAACACAAAACAAGAGAGAGCTACGCCGGGCTACCCCTGTCAGAGGAACGTCTAGGGGGGTAGACGATCCGAGTGCACAGAGATCAGGGTTTCGCCGGAGGAAGACCACGAGAACATCGGAATGAGATGAAAACTTGCATGTGCCCCTAGCATATGTGTGTGGGTGTGGTTAGAGGTTGGTATATATAGGTGCTTGCATGTGTCCCCCCTCGCATGCATGCGCTCTAACCTAGAGGCGAAGGTTCCGGGCCCGTATGAGGGTGGAATCTCCCCGTCGAGGTGAAACCGGGTAGGATAGTGCCCCAACTTGTGAGCCAACATGGTTTGACATCACCCTATGACCTAAACAAACACAAAACAAGAGAGAGCTACGTCGGGCTACCCCTGTCAGAGGAACGTCTAGGGGGGTAGACGATCCGAGTGTGCACAGAGATCAGGGTTTCGCCGGAGGAAGACCACGAGAACATCGGAATGAGATGAAAACTTGCATGTGCCCCTAGCATATGTGTGTGTGTGTGGTTAGAGGTTGGTATATATAGGTGCTTGCATGTGTCCCCTCTCGCATGCATGCGCTCTAACCTAGAGGCGAAGGTTCGGGCAGTATAAGGTGGAATCTCCCGTCGAGGTGAAAGGTAGGATAGTGCCCCAACTTGTGAGCCAACATGGTTTGACATCACCCTATGACCTAAACAAACACAAAACAAGAGAGAGCTACTGGCTACCTGTCGAGGAACGTCTAGGGGGTAGACGATCCAGTGTGCACAGAGATCGTGGTTTGGGAGGAAGACCACGAGAACATCGGAATGAGATGAAAACTTGCATGTGCCCCTAGCATATGTGTGTGTGGGTGTGGTTAGAGGTTGGTATATATAGGTGCTTGCATGTGTCCCCCTCGCATGCATGCGCCTAACCTAGAGGCGAAGGTTCGGGCCCGTATGAGGGTGGAATCTCCCGAGGTGAAACCGGGTAGGATAGTGCCCCAACTTGTGATCCAACATGGTTTGACATCACCCTATGACCTAAACAAACACAAAACAAGAGAGAGCTACGCGGGCTACCTGTCGTGAGGAACGTCTAGGGGGTAGACGATCCGAGTGTGCCAGAGATCGTGGTTTCACGGGAGGAAGACCACGAGAACATCGGAATGAGATGAAAACTTGCATGTGCCCCTAGCATATGTGTGTGTGGGTGTGGTTAGAGGTTGGTATATATAGGTGCTTGCATGTGTCCCCCCTCGCATGCATGCGCTCTAACCTAGAAGCGAAGGTTCCGGATCCGTATAAGGGGGAATCTCCCTGTTCTGGTGAAACCGGTAGGATAGTGCCCCAACTTGTGAACCAACATGGTTTTACATCACCCTATGACCCAAACAAACACAAAACAAGAGAGAGCTACGTCGGGCTACCCCTCTCAGAGGAACGTCTAGGGGGGTAGACGATCCGCGTGTGCACAGATGAGGGTTTCGCTGGAGGAAGACCACGAGAACATCGGAATCAGATGAAAACTTGCATGTGTACCTAGCATATGTGTGTGAGTGTGGTGAGAGTTTGGTATAGGTGCTTGCATGTGTCCCCCTCGCATGCATGCGCTCTAACCTAGAGGCGAAGGTTCCGGGCCCGTATAAGGGTGGAATCTCCCCGTCGAGGTGAAACCGGGTAGGATAGTGCCCCAACTTGTGAGCCAACATGGTTTGACATCACCATATGACCTAAACAAACACAAAACAAGAGAGAGCTACGCCGGGCTACCCCTGTCAGAGGAACGTCTAGGGGCGTAGACGATCCGAGTGTGCACAGAGATCAGGGTTTCGCCGGGGGAAGACCACGAGAACATCGGAATGAGATGAAAACTTGCATGTGCCCCTAGCATATGTGTGTGTGGGTGTGGTTAGAGGTTGGTATATATAGGTGCTTGCATGTGTCCCCCCTCGCATGCATGCGCTCTAACCTAGAGGCGATGGGTCCGGGCCCGTATAAGGGTGGAATCTCCCCGTCGAGGTGAAACCGGGTAGGATAGTGCCCCAACTTGTGAGCCAACATGGTTTGACATCACCCTATGACCTAAACAAACACAAAACAAGAGAGAGCTACGCCGGGCTACCCCTGTCAGAGGAACGTCTAGGGGGGTAGACGATCCGAGTGTGCACAGAGATCAGGGTTTCGCCGGAGGAAGACCACGAGAACATCAGAATGAGATGAAAACTTGCATGTGCCCCTAGCATATGTGTGTGTGGGTGTGGTTAGAGGTTGGTATATATAGGTGCTTGCATGTGTCCCCCCTCGCATGCATGCGCTCTAACCTAGAGGCGAAGGTTCCGGGCCCGTATAAGGGTGGAATCTCCCCGTCGAGGTGAAACCGGGTAGGATAGTGCCCCAACTTATGAGCCAACGTGGTTTGACATCACCATATGACCTAAACAAACACAAAACAAGAGAGAGCTACGCCGGGCTACCCCTGTCAGAGGAACGTCTAGGGGCGTAGACGATCCGAGTGTGCAGAGATCGTGGTTTCACGGGAAGACCACGAGAACATCGGAATGAGATGAAAACTTGCATGTGCCCCTAGCATATGTGTGTGTGGGTGTGGTTAGAGGTTGGTATATATAGGTGCTTGCATGTGTCCCCCCTCGCATGCATGCGCTCTAACCTAGAGGCGAAGGTTCCGGGCCCGTATAAGGGTGGAATCTCCCCGTCGAGGTGAAACCGGGTAGGATAGTGCCCCAACTTGTGAGCCAACATGGTTTGACATCACCCTATGACCTAAACAAACACAAAACAAGAGAGAGCTACGCCGGGCTACCCCTGTCAGAGGAACGTCTAGGGGGGTAGACGATCCGAGTGTGCACAGAGATCAGGGTTTCGCCGGAGGAAGACCACGAGAACATCGGAATGAGATGAAAACTTGCATGTGCCCCTAGCATATGTGTGTGTGGGTGTGGTTAGAGGTTGGTATATATAGGTGCTTGCATGTGTCCCCCCTCGCATGCATGCGCTCTAACCTAGAGGCGATGGTTCCGGGCCCGTATAAGGGTGGAATCTCCCCGTCGAGGTGAAACCGGGTAGGATAGTTCCCCAACTTGTGAGCCAACATGGTTTGACATCACCCTATGACCTAAACAAACACAAAACAAGAGAGAGCTACTGGCTACCCTGTCGGAGGAACGTCTAGGGGCGTGGACGATCCGAGTGTGCAGAGATCGTGGTTTCGGAGGAAGACCACGAGAACATCGAATGAGATGAAAACTTGCATGTGCCCCTAGCATATGTGTGTGTGGGTGTGGTTAGAGGTTGGTATATATAGGTGCTTGCATGTGTCCCCTCGCATGCATGCGCCTAACCTAGAGGCGAAGGTTCCGGCTCAGTATAAGGTGGAATCTCCCGTCAAGGTGAAACCGGGTAAGATAGTGCCCCAACTTGTGAGCCAACATGGTTTGACATCACCATATGACCTAAACAAACACAAAACAAGAGAGAGCTACTTGGGCTACCCTGTCGGAGGAACGTCTAGGGGCGTGACGATCCGAGTGTGCACAGATCGTGGTTTCACGGGGAAGACCTCGAGAACATCGGAATGAGATGAAAACTTGCATGTGCCCCTAGCATATGTGTGTGTGGGTGTGGTTAGAGGTTGGTATATATAGGTGCTTGCATGTGTCCCCTCGCATGCATGCGCTCTAACCTAGAGGCGATGGGTGGGGCCCAGTATAAGGTGGAATCTCCCGAGGTGAAACCGGGTAGGATAGTGCCCCAACTTGTGAGCCAACATGGTTTGACATCACCCTATGACCTAAACAAACACAAAACAAGAGAGAGCTACGCGGGCTACCTCCTGCCGAGGAACGTCTAGGGGGTAGACGATCCGAGTGTGCACAGAGATCGTGGTTTCACGAGGAAGACCACGAGAACATCGGAATGAGATGAAAACTTGCATGTGCCCCTAGCATATGTGTGTGTGGGTGTGGTTAGAGGTTGGTATATATAGGTGCTTGCATGTGTCCCCTCGCATGCATGCGCCTAACCTAGAGGCGATGGTTCGGGCCCGTATAAGGGTGGAATCTCCCGTCGAGGTGAAACCGGTAGGATAGTGCCCCAACTTGTGAGCCAACATGGTTTGACATCACCCTATGACCTAAACAAACACAAAACAAGAGAGAGCTACGCGGGCTACCCTGCCGGAGGAACGCCTAGGGGGTAGACGATCCGAGTGTGCACAGAGATCAGGGTTTCGCCGGAGGAAGACCACGAGAACATCGGAATGAGATGAAAACTTGCATGTGCCCCTAGAATATGTGTGTGTGGGTGTGGTTAGATGTTGGTATATATAGGTGCTTGCATGTGTCCCCCTCGCAAGCATGCGCCTAACCTAGAGGCGAAGGTTAGGCCCGTATAAGGGTGGAATCTCCCGTCGAGGTGAAACCGGGTAGGATAGTGCCCCAACTTGTGAGCCAACATGGTTTGACATCACCCTATGACCTAAACAAACACAAAACAAGAGAGCTACGCCGGCTACCCCCTGGAGGAACGCCTAGGGGGTAGACGATCCAGTGTGCGCAGAGATCGTGGTTTCACGGAGGAAGACCACGAGAACATCGGAATGAGATGAAAACTTGCATGTGCCCCTAGCATATGTGTGTGTGGGTGTGGTTAGAGGTTGGTATATATAGGTGCTTGCATGTGTCCCCCCTCGCATGCATGCGCTCTAACCTAGAGGCGAAGGTTCCGGGCCCGTATAAGGGTGGAATCTCCCCGTCGAGGTGAAACCGGGTAGGATAGTGCCCCAACTTGTGAGCCAACATGGTTTGACATCACCATATGACCTAAACAAACACAAAACAAGAGAGAGCTACGCCGGGCTACCCCTGTCAGAGGAACGTCTAGGGGCGTAGACGATCCGAGTGTGCACAGAGATCAGGGTTTCGCCGGGGGAAGACCACGAGAACATCGGAATGAGATGAAAACTTGCATGTGCCCCTAGCATATGTGTGTGTGGGTGTGGTTAGAGGTTGGTATATAGGTGCTTGCACGTGTCCCCTCGCATGCATGCTCTAACCTAGAGGCGAAGGTTCCGGGCCCGTATAAGGGTGGAATCTCCCCGTCGAGGTGAAACCGGGTAGGATAGTGCCCCAACTTGTGAGCCAACATGGTTTGACATCACCATATGACCTAAACAAACACAAAACAAGAGAGAGCTACGCCGGGCTACCCCTGTCAGAGGAACGTCTAGGGGCGTAGACGATCCGAGTGTGCACAGAGATCAGGGTTTCGCCGGAGGAAGACCACGAGAACATCGGAATGAGATGAAAACTTGCATGTGCCCCTAGCATATGTGTGTGTGGGTGTGGTTATAGGTTGGTATATATAGGTGCTTGCATGTGTCCCCCCTCGCAAGCATGCGCTCTAACCTAGAGGCGAAGGTTCCGGGCCCGTATAAGGGTGGAATCTCCCCGTCGAGGTGAAACCGGGTAGGATAGTGCCCCAACTTGTGAGCCAACATGGTTTGACATCACCCTATGACCTAAACAAACACAAAACAAGAGAGAGCTACGCCGGGCTACCCCTGTCAGAGGAACGTCTAGGGGGGTAGACGATCCGAGTGTGCACAGAGATCAGGGTTTCGCCGGAGGAAGACCACGAGAACATCGGAATGAGATGAAAACTTGCATGTGCCCCTAGCATATGTGTGTGTGGGTGTGGTTAGAGGTTGGTATATAGGTGCTTGCATGTGTCCCCCCTCGCATGCATGCGCTCTAACCTAGAGGCGAAGGTTCCGGGCCCGTATAAGGGTGGAATCTCCCCGTCGAGGTGAAACCGGGTAGGATAGTGCCCCAACTTGTGAGCCAACATGGTTTGACATCACCATATGACCTAAACAAACACAAAACAAGAGAGAGCTACGCCGGGCTACCCTGGGAGGAACGCCTAGGGGTGAGACGATCCGAGTGTGCACAGAGATCGTGGTTTCACGGGGAAGACCACGAGAACATCGGAATGAGATGAAAACTTGCATGTGCCCCTAGCATATGTGTGTGGGTGTGGTTAGAGGTTGGTATATAGGTGCTTGCATGTGTCCCCTCGCATGCATGCGCTCTAACCTAGAGGCGATGGGTCCGGCCCGTATAAGGGTGGAATCTCCCGTCGAGGTGAAACCGGGTAGGATAGTGCCCCAACTTGTGAGCCAACATGGTTTGACATCACCCTATGACCTAAACAAACACAAAACAAGAGAGAGCTACGGGCTACCCTCGCCGAGGAACGTCTAGGGGCGAGACGATCCGAGTGTGCCAGAGATCGTGGTTTCACGAGGAAGACCACGAGAACATCGGAATGAGATGAAAACTTGCATGTGCCCCTAGCATATGTGTGTGTGGGTGTGGTTAGAGGTTGGTATATATAGGTGCTTGCATGTGTCCCCTCGCATGCATGCGCCTAACCTAGAGGAAGGTTCGGGCAGTATAAGGGTGGAATCTCCCGTCGAGGTGAAACCGGTAAGATAGTGCCCCAACTTGTGAGCCAACATGGTTTGACATCACCATATGACCTAAACAAACACAAAACAAGAGAGAGCTACGCCGGGCTACCCCTGTCAGAGGAACGTCTAGGGGCGTAGACGATCCGAGTGTGCACAGAGATCAGGGTTTCGCCGGGGGAAGACCACGAGAACATCGGAATGAGATGAAAACTTGCATGTGCCCCTAGCATATGTGTGTGTGGGTGTGGTTAGAGGTTGGTATATATAGGTGCTTGCATGTGTCCCCCCTCGCATGCATGCGCTCTAACCTAGAGGCGATGGGTTCGGGCCCGTATAAGGGTAGAATCTCCCCGTCGAGGTGAAACCGGGTAGGATAGTGCCCCAACTTGTGAGCCAACATGGTTTGACATCACCCTATGACCTAAACAAACACAAAACAAGAGAGAGCTACGCCGGGCTACCCCTGTCAGAGGAACGTCTAGGGGGGTAGACGATCCGAGTGTGCACAGAGATCGTGGTTTCACGAGGAAGACCACGAGAACATCGGAATGAGATGAAAACTTGCATGTGCCCCTAGCATATGTGTGTGTGGTGTGGTTAGAGGTTGGTATATATAGGTGCTTGCATGTGTCCCCCTCGCATGCATGCGCCTAACCTAGAGGCGATGGTTCCGGCCAGATAAGGGTGGAATCTCCCGTCGAGGTGAAACCGGGTAGGATAGTGCCCCAACTTGTGATCCAACATGGTTTGAAATCACCCTATGACCTAAACAAACACAAAACAAGAGAGAGCTACGGGCTACCTCGGGAGGAACGTCTAGGGGGTGACGATCCGAGTGTGCAGAGATCGTGGTTCACGGAGGAAGACCACGAGAACATCGGAATGAGATGAAAACTTGCATGTGCCCCTAGCATATGTGTGTGTGGGTGTGGTTAGAGGTTGGTATATAGGTGCTTGAATGTGTCCCCTCGCATGCATGCGCTCTAACCTAGAGGTTAGGGCCGTATAAGGGTGGAATCTCCCGTCGAGGTGAAACCGGGTAGGATAGTGCCCCAACTTGTGAGCCAACATGGTTTGACATCACCCTATGACCTAAACAAACACAAAACAAGAGAGAGCTACGCCGGGCTACCCTGTGAGGAACGTCTAGGGGGTGAGCGATCCAGTGTGCACAGAGATCGTGGTTTCACGGAGGAAGACCACGAGAACATCGGAATGAGATGAAAACTTGCATGTGCCCCTAGAATATGTGTGTGTGGGTGTGGTTAGAGGTTGGTATATAGGTGCTTGCATGTGTCCCCTCGCATGCATGCGCTCTAACCTAGAGGCGATGGTTCGGGCAGTATAAGGTGGAATCTCCCGTCGAGGTGAAACCGGTAGGATAGTTCCCCAACTTGTGAGCCAACATGGTTTGACATCACCCTATGACCTAAACAAACACAAAACAAGAGAGAGCTCTGGGCTACCCTGTCGAGGAACGTCTAGGGGGTAGACGATCCGAGTGTGCACAGAGATCAGGGTTTCGCCGGAGGAAGACCACGAGAACATCGGAATGAGATGAAAACTTGCATGTGCCCCTAGCATATGTGTGTGTGGGTGTGGTTAGAGGTTGGTATATATAGGTGCTTGCATGTGTCCCCCCTCGCATGCATGCGCTCTAACCTAGAGGCGAAGGTTCCGGGCCCGTATAAGGGTGGAATCTCCCCGTCGAGGTGAAACCGGGTAGGATAGTGCCCCAACTTGTGAGCCAACATGGTTTGACATCACCCTATGACCTAAACAAACACAAAACAAGAGAGAGCTACGCCGGGCTACCCCTGTCAGAGGAACGTCTAGGGGGTAGACGATCCGAGTGTGCACAGAGATCAGGGTTTCGCCGGAGGAAGACCACGAGAACATCGGAATGAGATGAAAAATTGCATGTGCCCCTATCATATGTGTGTGTGGGTGTGGTTAGAGGTTGGTATATATAGGTGCTTGCATGTGTCCTCCCTCGCATGCATGCGCCTAACCTAGAGGCGAAGGTTCCGGCCCGTATGAGGTGGAATCTCCCGTTGAGGTGAAACCGGTAGGATAGTGCCCCAACTTGTGAGCCAACATGGTTTGACATCACCCTATGACCTAAACAAACAAAAACAAGAGAGAGCTACGGGCTACCCTGGGAGGAACGCCTAGGGGTGACGATCCGAGTGTGCACAGAGATCAGGGTTTCGCCGGGGGAAGACCACGAGAACATCGGAATGAGATGAAAACTTGCATGTGCCCCTAGCATATGTGTGTGTGGGTGTGGTTAGAGGTTGGTATATATAGGTGCTTGCATGTGTCCCCCCTCGCATGCATGCGCTCTAACCTAGAGGCGATGGGTCCGGGCCCGTATAAGGGTGGAATCTCCCCGTCGAGGTGAAACCGGGTAGGATAGTGCCCCAACTTGTGAGCCAACATGGTTTGACATCACCCTATGACCTAAACAAACACAAAACAAGAGAGAGCTACGTGGCTACCTGTCAGAGGAACGTCTAGGGGGGTAGACGATCCGAGTGTGCACAGAGATCAGGGTTTCGCCGGAGGAAGACCACGAGAACATCGGAATGAGATGAAAACTTTCATGTGCCCCTAGCATATGTGTGTGTGCGTGTGGTTAGAGGTTGGTATATATAGGTGCTTGCACGTGTCCCCCCTCGCATGCATGCGCTCTAACCTAGAGGCGAAGGTTAGGCCCGTATAAGGTGGAATCTCCCGTCGAGGAGGTGAAACGGTAGGATAGTGCCCAAACTTGTGAGCCAACATGGTTTGACATCACCATATGACCTAAACAAACACAAAACAAGAGAGAGCTACGCCGGCTACCCTGTCAGAGGAACGTCTAGGGGCGTAGACGATCCGAGTGTGCACAGAGATCAGGGTTTCGCCGGGGGAAGACCACGAGAACATCGGAATGAGATGAAAACTTGCATGTGCCCCTAGCATATGTGTGTGTGGGTGTGGTTAGAGGTTGGTATGTATAGGTGCTTGCATGTGTCCCCCACAAGCATGCGCCTAACCTAGAGGCGAAGGTTCCGGGCCCGTATAAGGGTGGAATCTCCCATCGAGGTGAAACCGGTAGGATAGTGCCCCAACTTGTGAGCCAACATGGTTTGACATCACCCTATGACCTAAACAAACACAAAACAAGAGAGAGCTACATGGCTACCCTGTCGAGGAACGTCTAGGGGTAGCGATCCGAGTGCACAGAGATCGTGGTTTCACGGAGAAGACCACGAACATCGGAATGAGATGAAAACTTGCATGTGCCCCTAGCATATGTGTGTGTGGGTGTGGTTAGAGGTTGGTATATATAGGTGCTTGCATGTGTCCCCCCTCGCAAGCATGCGCTCTAACCTAGAGGCGAAGGTTCCGGGCCCGTATAAGGGTGGAATCTCCCCGTCGAGGTGAAACCGGGTAGGATAGTGCCCCAACTTGTGAGCCAACATGGTTTGACATCACCCTATGACCTAAACAAACACAAAACAAGAGAGAGCTACGCCTGGCTACCCCATCAAGGAACGTCTAGGGGTAGACGATCCGAGTGTGCACAGAGATCAGGGTTTCGCCGGAGGAAGACCACGAGAACATCGGAATGAGATGAAAACTTGCATGTGCCCCTAGCATATGTGTGTGTGGGTGTGGTTAGAGGTTGGTATATATAGGTGCTTGCATGTGTCCCTCGCATGCATGCGCTCTAACCTAGAGGCGAAGGTTAGGCCCAGTATAAGGGTGGAATCTCCCGTCGAGGTGAAACCGGTAGGATAGTGCCCCAACTTGTGAGCCAACATGGTTTGACATCACCATATGACCTAAACAAACACAAAACAAGAGAGAGCTACGGGCTACCCTGTCGAGGAACGTCTAGGGTGAGCGATCCGAGTGTGCAGAGATCGTGGTTTCGGGGAAGACCACGAGAACATCGGAATGAGATGAAAACTTGCATGTGCCCCTAGCATATGTGTGTGTGGGTGTGGTTAGAGGTTGGTATGTATAGGTGCTTGCATGTGTCCCCTCGCATGCATGCGCCTAACCTAGAGGCGATGGGTCGGGCCAGTATAAGGGTGGAATCTCCCGTCGAGGTGAAACCGGGTAGGATAGTGCCCCAACTTGTGAGCCAACGTGGTTTTACATCACCCTATGACCTAAACAAACACAAAACAAGAGAGAGCTACGCTGGCTACCCCTCGAGGAACGCGTCTAGGGGGGTATAGACGATCCGAGTGTGCACAGAGATCAGGGTTTCGCCGGAGGAAGACCACGAGAACATCGGAATGAGATGAAAACTTGCATGTGCCCCTAGCATATGTGTGTGTGGGTGTGGTTAGAGGTTGGTATATATAGGTGCTTGCATGTGTCCCCCCTCGCATGCATGCGCTCTAACCTAGAGGCGATGGTTCCGGGCCCGTATAAGGGTGGAATCTCCCCGTCGAGGTGAAACCGGGTAGGATAGTGCCCCAACTTGTGAACCAACATGGTTTGACATCACCCTATGACCTAAACAAACACAAAACAAGAGAGAGCTACGCTGGGCTACCCCTGTCAGAGGAACGTCTAGGGGGGTAGACGATCCGAGTGTGCACAGAGATCAGGGTTTCACGAGGAAGACCACGAGAACATCGGAATGAGATGAAAACTTGCATGTGCCCCTAGCATATGTGTGTGTGGTGTGGTTAGAGGTTGGTATATATAGGTTCTTGCATGTGTCCCCCTCGCATGCATGCGCCTAACCTAGAGGCGAAGGTTCGGGCCGTATAAGGGTGGAATCTCCCCGTCGAGGTGAAACCGGGTAGGATAGTGCCCCAACTTGTGAGCCAACATGGTTTCACATCACCCTATGACCTAAACAAACACAAAACAAGAGAGAGCTACGCCGGGCTACCCCTGTCAGAGGAACGTCTAGGGGGAGTGATCCGAGTGTGCATGAGATCGTGGTTTCACGAGGAAGACCATGAGAACATCGGAATGAGATGAAAACTTGCATGTGCCCCTAGCATATGTGTGTGTGGGTGTGGTTAGAGGTTGGTATGTATAGGTGCTTGCATGTGTCCCCCCTCACATGCATGCGCTCTAACCTAGAGGCGATGGTTCCGGGCCCGTATAAGGGTGGAATCTCCCCGTCGAGGTGAAACCGGGTAGGATAGTGCCCCAACTTGTGAGCCAACATGGTTTGACATCACCCTATGACCTAAACAAACACAAAACAAGAGAGAGCTACTGGCTACCTGTCGGGAGGAACGCCTAGGGGTTGACGATCCGAGTGTGCACAGAGATCAGGGTTTCGCCGGAGGAAGACCACGAGAACATCGGAATGAGATGAAAACTTGCATGTGCCCCTAGCATATGTGTGTGGGTGAGGTGAGGGGTTGGTATAGGTGCTTGCATGTGTCCCCCCTCGCATGCATGCAAGACGAAAGAAGGGGGGAATCTCCCCGTTTAGCCCACATCTAGGGTTTGCTTGGGAAACGAGCACAAGACGAAATAAAAAAATTATATATTAATAATATATAGTTTATTCTATAATAGTAGACACTAAATAAAGTATGTTGTAAAATTTGATATTAAAAAAAGACCCTTCTTCCAAAAAAAAGTTAAAAAAAAACCCTAGCTACGCCGACGGCTGCCCTCGGCGTATGCCTGGCCGTCGGCGTAGCCCTATCCTACTTTGCCTCCCACGCGCCCGTTCCCGACCCCTCCTCCTCTCACCCGAGCCACTCCTCTGCACGCGCCCGCTCCCGACCCGACCCACGCCAAGACCGCTATTCCTGGCCCTCCTGCCTCCCAGCCCCTGCCTCCCCGATTCCGCCTCCAGCCCTCCCTCCCCCGAGCCTCCACCGCCTCCTCCCTCCCCCGAGCCTCCACCGGCGCCACCCCCTCCCTCCCCATGAGCCACCTCCCGTGCCTCCCAACCGCCTCCACCAGCCTCCTCCTGCCTCCCACCGCCACCACCCCGCCCGCCTCCGTGCCTCCCACCGTGCCTCCCCACTGCCGCCACCACCCCGCCGCCTCCCGTGCCTCCCCACCGCCTCCAGCCCTCCCTCCCCCATCCTCGCCTCCACCGCCCCCTTCCCTCCCCCCGTAGCCGCCCCCCCCCTCCCTCCCTCCCCCGCTGCTGAGTGCCACCGCCCCCTTACCTCCCCCATAGCCACCACCCCCGTCCCTCCTCCTCCTCGCCTGCTGCCTGTCCGCCTCCCGCCTCCCATGCCCAGCAGACTGCCGAGCTCGTCGTCCCCGCAGGTACCTCCTGTAACTTCCTGTAGAAATAGAATAGGTAGAAAATAGAATAGAAATAGAATAGGTAGAAAATTATTTAGAAATAGAATATGTAGAAATTTATTTAGAAAATAGAATAGGTAAAAAATTATTTAGTAATAGAATAGGTAGAAATAGAAATAAAACTAGATGCAAAAATTATTTAGAAATATAATAGGTAGAGATAGAAATAAAACTAGATGCACAAAGTAGAATAGTGAGTATTTATTTTTTAATGCATTTTATTTTGTCTTTGTGCTTAACTGTTTTCTTAATTGCATTATGCCTTTATTCTTTGTGTATACATTTTATTATGTCTTTGTGCTTAACTGTTTTCTCTTACTTAATGCAGGTGATTGAACAATATGAGCAGCGGCAAGGCAACCAGTTCGTCCTTGCTTAATGCGCTGAAGCAGCGCAAGAAAAGTGCTACACGGAGTGGGAGACAGCCAAATCCCAATCCGCGTTACCCCGATCTTGCTCCTGCTGGCGGAGGGCGGGGGCGAGGCCGAGGAGGACGAGGACGAGGTGCCACGGAGGAGGCGTGGACTTTGACCCACCACCCTCACTTCAGCGGCGTGGCTCTGAGTTGTTCTGACAGCAGACTTTCAGGGCCGAGAGGGAGGCAGAGTCCGAGAGGGAGGCAGAGTCTGAGAGGGAGGCGAGGACCGATACGGAGGCGGACACTAGCCGCGAGTTGGTGGGGCCGAAGAAATTGCGGAATCGTGGGGAATCGGGAGTCCCTGACGAGAAGTTTGAGCCTAGGACTCAGGAGGCGAAAGCCCTTATTATTCCAGATGGCCTTGAGTAAGTGTACTAATTTGGCAATTTAAAACATTTTATTTCATGTTGGTCATAAATAATTATTGTGTACTAATGTTTATTATTGTGCAGCAATTGGACATTTCTTCCGGGGACCAAGGCTCGCCTTCCTAACAACCTCGTTGGAGCTCTGATTAGGAAGTTCTGGCCGGGCTATCACATTACCCACGAGGGTGACAGGAAGCTAGCTACCACTTGGGCGGACTACCAGACTACCCGTGTCCCGGGCTTTCCGACAGCTGCTGATGCTGTCATCACCAAGTTTTGGGTAAGGCATATTTCTCGAGTTATGTTCATACTTGATGACCCCACCGTGCTAACTCATGACTCTTATGCATGATTGAAGTGATTTTACCGTGTGGCCAAGGAGGACCAGGAGAAGGCGCAGAGGACTTTGCTTGGGGCTTGTGTGAAGTTGACCCCCCAGGTGTGGTACAACCAGAAGGTCACGGCCGCTAGCCACTTCTGGGCTGACAGGGGCGTGAGGGTCAGGAAGGAAGACATTGTCGGTAGGAACCCTAATCCTGAGTACTCGATGACGCCAGAAGAGTACATGTCGGTGAGTAAAATGTCAATGAGATTCTACATTGCTTCTAAGTTGCCATTGCATTGTCTGGAGTTGAGTATTGCATTTTCAGGTTATCCCCGATTGGGCCGAGCCGCATCGACTCGCATGGGAGGAGCTGGTTAGGACGAGGTGGCTCAGAGAAGACGAGGAGTTTGCAGCCTTGTCGAGGCGGAACGCGGATAACCGAGGCGATGGTGGAACGCACTGCGCGGGAAACCGCAACTTTGACCGCTTCAAGGGGAAGGTGGTACGTATATACATGGAACGACCTGCGTGCATTTCTGCTTATGTTTGTACTTCATATGCATAATATTTTCTTTTCGCGATACAGGTGGCCGAGGCACAACCCGGGGAGGTGATTCATGACGTCGCCGTCTATGAGATGATGCGGCGAAAGAAGCCCAATTACTCGGAGCCTCAACCCTCGTTGCCCGTGTACTTCGGCACTGTAACGACTTGGGAACTACAAAGACGATGGTGAAGGCTCGTCACCCCATGTGGATGACCCCATTCACGCGGAGATCGACGAGGAGTTGGTCCTGTCAGCACGGATTGCAGCATGGACGCCTCAAGATTCTGAATAAGAAGGTCAAGCCTACCCTCAGCACGAGCTTCAGCCGTCTCAAGGCTACCTACCCCGCCGACGGCCCCCCTATCCCGCCTCGTGGCCATCCTCATCGCTCCGCCGAGGATGTAAGTTTTTCTCGTTTTCATCATCTTTATGACTTTTGTTCCTGCATGGCTAACCGCTGACGAGATTCCTTGTATTTGAAATTGTAGCCTGAGTTAGACGCGGCCTACGATGCCGCTTATGAGGAATATCAGGTGGCCTTTCGGCAGCATCAGGAGGCGAATGCGATCTACATGCAATACGTAAATGTAAGTCCGAACCTTTATTTTTTGCAAAAGATACAAGTCCCACTTCCCCCCGTTTGTTGTACTACGGCCTGACTTCTAAACTATCTTGCAGGCCATGATGGTGAATATTCAAACTGGCCAGAATAGAGATTTAGGGCCCGTGCCTCCCATGCCAGGTCCGATGCCATTTTGGCAATCGAAGGAAAGCTTCGCTAGGACCTACTACGCATCGACACCGGTAAGTTCTTTGCGAACCCACTGGTTATCGCTTTACTTTGCCTCGCAAGTTGCTAACATGTAGGCAACATGTAGGGAACGGGAGCTTCTGGGAACCGGCACTTTGGCCACGCCTCGCCGGATGGGCGTCAGATCACACCGCTTCATGAAGATGGTCCATCTCCTGGCCATTCTGCAGGTGGTTCTCCCGAGCTTCACACTTCTCCTACTCCCTCGCCAGGTGACTCTTCTGCTGCTTCTACTGAACGCAACCCTCGGCAGAGGTCGCCACTTTTCACCAGGGGAGATCTCGGGTACACCCCGTCTCCTCCAGAGTTGTAGGGATGTGTGATGATGTCGATGATCTTGTATGACTAATGTATGGATGATCTTGTATGACTGATGTTGATACATGTGTGGCTGTATGGATGATGTATGACTAATGTGTGGAATATATATTGCATGGATGTATGGATGATGTATGGCTGTATGGATGTATGCATGGATGATGTATGGATGTATGCATGGATGATGTATGGCTGCTGTGAGTGTTGCTGAGAAAAATTCAAAAAAAAACGGCGTATGTGATACGCCGACGGCAATGCCCTCGGCGTAGCCCTCTGCCATGTGCCATATGGTCAGGGCTACGCCGAGGGCACTGCCGTCGGCGTAGCACCTGCTCCTACGCCGAGGGCAGGCCGTCGGCCTAGCGCCAGCCTGGAAGGCTCAGGCGGTGGACACGCGTCCACATACGCCGAGGGCGAGGCCGTCGGCGTAGCCCCCTCCTGGGGAGGCCCAGCGCGTGCCACGTGGCCACCATACGCCGAGGGTACGGCCGTCGGCGTATACGGTGCGCCGTTAGCGGCCGTCTAACGGCAGCGCCGCCGTTCGCCGACGGCCGTTACGCCGACGGGCCCGCCTCGGCCGTCGGCGTAGAGCTACGCCGACGGTTTTCTGCTACGCCGACGGCCGTTTTTGCTCCGCCGAGGGAGACCTTCGCCGAGGGGGCTACGCCGACGGCAGCCCTCGGCGTAGCGTATGCCGACGGCAATGCTGGCTACGCCGAGGGCTTTTAGCCGTCGGCGTAGCCGTCGCGTGCTGTAGTGTCTCGGCAACACCGTCGGTGCTAGGGTTGCAAGGATTAAAATACCCAGCTTCCATCCAAGTAGGCCACCGTCTTCAATCTGGTCTAGGCGTGAGGCACATGTATGTACACCACGCTTTTTGGGTGACAGCGAGTTCAGCGCAGCGGGCCGGGTTCGCATCGCGACGACAGCGATGCTATGTTGAGATGTGGGAGATTCTTCCCTGACGCCCCTGTTCCTCTCCTTCTCCCATGACCCAGCACGCGTGCCACCGCCAAGCTCTGCCGCCGGGTACCTCTCTGCTCTAGCCTCGTGACGCAGGCCAGCTGATTCCGGTTGGCCGGTTCCCTTCCATTCCGCCTCCGGCCATCGCACACAAGAAAATGACGACCTTGCGCAAGTCATACGCAAGACCATTGATGGAAAGGATCTGGATCGGAATCGAAGAACCCTTCTTTTCTCCTTGCTCTATATATACTAGTCTGGCATGTCCCTGTCAAAATAATATTTGCCATGGTGCTTGCATGCGATCGAAACAGCGGCCTCAATCGCCCCTTATATTGACTGCCAGCACGATCGTCTCATGTATGGCTAGAGTAACGTTCCCAGTTTCCAATACACCGATAGAAAAGGGCACATGCGTCCCGGTTGGTAAGGGCCATTAGTCCCGGTTGCCCAACGGGACGGGGCAATCGGGACTAAAGCTCTAACCTTTAGTCCCGGTTGCCCCACCAACCGGGACAAATGGGGCACACGTGGCGGCATCAGAGCGCGAGGGGGGTGGAGCATTAGTCCCGGTTCGTAACACGAACCGGGACTAATAACCTGCTGCCGCGGCATAGATTTGGCCCATTTCTCTGCCGCGGCAGAGAATTCATTTTGGCACATTTTGTTGCCGCGGCAGCATTTTCGCCACTTTTTGTGCCGCGGCAGAGAATTCATTTAGGTTGTTTTATTGTTTATTTAGTGTTTTGCACTTATCAACGAAGGAACCTTATATTACACAAGATCATCATGACAACGTTACATTCAATATACGGATCGAGTTCATGCACTACATACAAAAGTTGCTATTCGATGCTACCGGCCAATTTCTTGATAGTTGCTATTTTTACAATTCCTATTGTCTATACACAGCCGAGTAGTATTCCCCTTGTGTGTTTAGGACTTCTGCATCCAAGAATCCCGCCAATTCCTCCTGAATTGCTCGTACGCGATCCTTTGGCAGAAGACCGTCCGTGAGCGCTCGATCTGATTTAAAAAAGGAGTCAGCCTATATGAATATGAAACTAAATACAATTTGATTGTAATTAAAAACTATAGAAATTGTTTACGTATGTGGAGTTGCTCTAAATTTCTTCCCTTCTCATCGCACGTCTGCTGGATGAACTCGCATACATAGTATCCACATAGATTGTTACCTGGTCCCTGCGTCAGGCACTTTACGAGAATAGAGTTCAATCAAAATAATAATTAAGCATGATAATAACTGTATCAAAACTAGAATCAAAGAGATGCACGGATATAGCTAGTGGTGCTTACATTTAGTGGTTGAAATGTAAGCTCCTCTTTCCAAACACCCCTAGCCTTGTTGGTGAACCGTTTCCAAGCGCTGCCCGACGTAGAAAACAAATAAAATAAGTTATTAAGTACTTGATATCATAAAATTCACGAACGTTGCCGATATAGTGTCGTAATGATTAGAATTACCGCTGGAGAAGTATCTGCATGTCCTTCCACGTCTCAAGGGGTTTATGTTTCGAGTCCATGGCTAGTACACGCCCTTTGTCAAGTTGAATGATTAACAGAATATAGTGGTACCTGCGAATGCAGAACTAATCAATTATATACTTAACATCGAGTAAGCGAAATAGAAAGTGTATACAAGACAATAACACTCACTGGAACTTGTAAGGAAATAGTATTTCCCTTTTGGTTTCTTAAAACCTTAACGCGTGTACTATATTATCCTCCGTATCCTGGAGGCTTATTTTGAGATTAGCTTCATGAACCCAATATGGGTCAATGAAGCCAATGGCATAGATTTGTCCTCTGCTGCATTCGAGAATCTTCATTCTGCATATTACAGTATGATTATATACATGCAATAAACAAAATAATATAGCTGGAGACTAAATTAATTACAGAATTAGTACTTACAGACAATAGGCATTGATGATCGATTTGTCCAAGGCGTCTTGATTGAATAATTGAAATAGTTCATCAAATTCAATGGATATCATGTCATCCTTATCTTTCCCATGATGCTTTTTTGTAACCCTCAGCACTATCCAGTTAGCCCCGGCCCTTGTGGCATGCATGTACCAGTTATGCAATATTCGCATTTTTGTTGGAAGATTGTTTACCTCCTCAGGTTTGACGAGAGGTTTTCCGTCTTGGTATTTGTATGCTACTTCACTCCGGGAAGAACTCTAACTGGGATAAATCTTGGCAATACTCATACCTTGAGCAGCGGCAGCTTCTCCATGTGTGTAACTACCGGATCATCTTGCTCTTACCCCATATTTGCTCGACCCCACATTGGTTTGAGAAATCACCTTGAGAGGGGCGCAAGTCTGTTTTGCTTGTTCCCCGAGCTGGGCAACATATTTCCCCCTTGTATCAGTACTGCTCTTCGAGGATTTTTGTGCCGCATGTGACTTGAGAATAGAAGGTCATAGTCTGATGACAGCTTTGGCTCGGGTTGATGAAGATTCTTTAGCATTTTCAACACTTTGGCTTTTTCTTCTTTGGTGCTGGGGAACTCTGGCTCTTTCGGCCCTCGACTTAGCAGAAAACGCTGTCGTTTCCGCATCAACGATCGTGATCTCCTCTTCAAGATCATAAGCTCTCTTGGGAGGAACCGTTGGTACTTTTGGAAGAGGCTCTTGTTTACGTTTGGCGATCGCTTCGACGACAAGATGGCGATGCGCTTACGCTTTTTATCCCGAGGCGCGGCGATGGCTCCTTGGCGATGGCTGCACGGATATTGGTGAGGCGACGGAGCGGGTGAGGCGACGAAGACGGCTGCATGGCGGCGACCTCGGGAGACGGGTGAGGCGGCGAAGATGGCCTTGGCGTGCGATTTCGAAATCGATACAATCCTTCGGCCATAGAATGGTGACGTTTTTTGCGTCACCCAGCACAGTCACATCCCCTTCACCAGCAGGGTAGTGAAGATCCAAAACCTCAAAGGTGGGCATGATTTCATCCACGCCGACAACAGCGTAGCCCTTTGGAACCGGACGATAGTGGTAAGTTGGTGTGGGTCCAATTGGTAAGGCATAGCCGACCGCCACCTTCATTGATATGTTCACAACTTTGACATGTAGCTCGCAGTGTGTCATCTCTGTGATATCATCCACTGGGTAGCCAACAGGAGCCATCGTCGGTGCATCATCGGCATCGCCATTGTCATCACCCGGGACCTCGGTGGAAGCCACACTGCTTTTTCGATTATTCGATAGGCCGGTAGCATCGAATGCAGTGTGCTGCTGAGATGGGCCGGTAGTACTTTGCTCTTTAAGTGTGTTAATTTCATCTTGTTGTTGCTTTAATCGTTCTTCAATTAAACGCATTCGCTCTTTCTGACTTTCTGCTTCAACTGCCGCCTTGTCCTTACTCCTCTGACGGCTTCTATCAGGATATTTCTTCCTCTCTTCGGGAAACCCAGTCCTCCATGATTGGGAGCCTATTGTGCCTCGTGTTCGTCCATCATGTTCCTTATTTCCAAGGGCGAGTGTGAGCTCATCATTCTCTCTATCGGGAATGAAGTCCCCATCTTTAACAGCCTTTACTGCTTTTCTGATCCTCTCGATTGGCAAGGGGTCTTATTTATGTCGTATGTTATATATACACCTCCCTTCCGAGTCCAACGTGCCCCCATGCCCGTAAAACCAATTCATTGCACGTTCTACCCAATCGTCTGTCTCTGTGGTGATCTTTTTATCACGCAGTTCCTGCTCAAGTTTCTCCCACTTAGGAATGCCAACCCTGTAGCCATCTTGCCCCATAGTATGGTGATACTTCTTCTTAGCAGCATTCAGCTTATTCGTTTCAGACATTTTCTTAGCTTTTTCTGATTTCTTGTATTCCACAAACTCATCCCAGAATGGTTTTATCTTCTCAAACTGAATATTCTTGAAATCGGGAGTCTTCTTTTTCACGACATAGTCAAGGTGCAATCTTTTCTTCCAGTTGGTGAAACATTTGGGCCATCTTCTTCATAGCCCACTCCCGTACCTTAGCCTCCATGGCTCTCCCATGTTGTAAGGCGTCCTCAACTGGATCCTCCGCATTTGGATCCAGCTCTATCTTCGGTAGTTTGAAATTAACCATGAGCCTCTTCCACAGTAAATCTTTGGCGTGGTTAGGGACAAATAAACATGTTCCCTCTTCATCCGCATTAGCAGGCCTATTCCAATTTCTAATGGTGATCGGGATTAAGTCCCTAACGATTACTCCGCATTGTGCCACAAATTTGGTTGCGACAACTTCGGGAGCTGTCTGTCTGCCGTCTTCAGCGACATCTTCGATCCTGAACCTCTCATGGTCTTGCAACTTTTTGGTTGGGCCTCGTCTGCTCTTTTCAGTAGATTCCTTCGATCCGGAGGGCTAAAAGAAGAAAGATCGTCGCTACTATTTCTATATAGATAGCAGATGATTAATTAGTGAATTGATTTATATTACATGCACCTCGCCGGAGCGGTCGTCTTCTCGATTACACAAGGCATCGCCTTCTCCCTCGCGTAAGGCAACACCTTCAACCTCAAACAAGTTGTCTACTCCGGTAAAAAGAGGATCACCCTCACCGGAGTTGTTCAGAAACGTTGATACGTCTAAATTATCTTCCCCACGGATCACACCTTGGATCAACTCTTCCTTTTCTTCGTCTCTGACGTGTGGGTCCATATTTTCTGCATAGGTGGAAAAACGAATAAGTCAAAGCGGCTAAAGGAGAAAGTTAAGTACGGTGTTGAGAGATATAAACCCTAATTCAGAGAAACCCTAATATATACATACACAATAATAAAAATGAAGAGAAAGGGAAACCGTGTAGTAGATAGGCACATCGTCGAACCCACATGCACCTAAGTTGCTTGAAAATGTGAATCGGTGCAGGGCTACCCATGTTGATCAGTGGGGCAAAAGACCAATAATACCAAACTAATTAATAAACCTAATAATACCTAACTAATAATAAACCTAATAATCCAAACACCAAAAGAAAGGGAAACAATCAACACATGGCATCGATGCAATGCTCAAGCAAGTATGATGATATGACAAGTTAATTTGCATTGGAATGTAACCCTAAGAAATGCTCGACGATTTAATCGGGGTTAGAGGTGAAAACCCTAACTCGGAGAAACTCGGAACACATGAGAGGGTGGATTTGTTCTTCTATTTAAACTTGTAATTTAAGTTGTTGAACAATGCATGATTATAGCTTAGATAGCTAGGTTTCATTTTTCGAACATTTTGACATATTATTCATATTTTTATGACTTATAGATTAAAAGTTATTGAATTTATAAGATTATAATTATTTCGAAATTATTAAAAGATGGTTAAACTTTTTACACCGCAGCATACCTACCCACAAAGGATCGACGGAGGGGCCCCATGGCCACCTCAGAGACTGCAAGCAAGAGGGACGAGGTTATTTCTCACCGACGGCATCTAGCCGGAGAGGTCGCAGTGGGCACAGGCCACGCAGTAACACGTGGACGCCACACGCCACATCGGCTCGCCGCCAAGGGGCAGCGGCGGTTGGCGCTAGGAGGCGGCGGGCTGCATGGCTAGCGCTGGACTCACGCGGTTGCGTTGAGCCAAAAGGCAGCGGTGCCGCTTCGGATTGGTCACCGGAGCATGGCATGGCGAGCAGCGGCGGCGGCGCTTGTAGTTCATTGGCGAGCGGTGACCACAGAGCGAGGGAGAGAGGGAAAAAAGGTCGGCGAGATCCGCGTGCTCACCGTGGTGCTCAAGGTAGTGACGGGGAAGTGCGGGGAGGTCCTGAACGGCGTGAATGGCGACGGCGGCCGGCGTCGGTGACAGAGAGGACGTGCTCGATTCCGGCGGGAGAGGGCACCCCAGCAAGCGAGCTTCAGTGAGGAGGTTCCTAGCGAGGAGGCGGAGCTCTAGAGGCAGCCGTTAGGGCGTGCAGGACGGCGGGGCAGCCTGACGGCGTCGCTTCTGTCTCCCTGTGCGCGAGAAGATTGTGAGATGGGGAAGAAGAAGAGGAGGGGCACCCAGTTATAACCAAAGGGCCTTTAGTCCCGGTTGGTGGCTCCAACCGGGACTAAAGTCCTCGTCAGTTGGAGCCACCAACCGGACGTATACTCCAATATTTTCAGCAGACCAAGGGTTGAGGCGCAGGGGGTCTTTAGTCCCGGTTGGTGGCTCCAACCGGGACATATTCCCCTGTTTTCAAAAAATTTCAGGTATTTTCTCTCTGTTCCCGCCTTATTTTTTATTTTGGGGTTTAAATTTGTATTTTTTTAAATGATAATTAATTTGGAATTTATAAAAACTTTAAACATAAAAGTGTTTGGATTTGAATAAATAATTCAAAACCATTTTACATTTTAAAAATAATTAATGTAACCATTTAAAATATGAACCATTTACAATTAAAAATGAATTAACTTATATTTTTTAATATCAATTTGGAATTTAGAAAAACTTTAAACATAAGAAGTGTATGGATTTGAATAAATAATTCAAAAACATATTCTATTTTTAAAAAATAATTAATGCAACCTTTTAAAATGAATTAACTTATATTTTTGAATATTAATTTGGAATTTAGAAAAAATTTAAACATAAAAAGTGTTTGAATTTAAATAAATAATTCAAAACCATTTTCTGTTTTAAAAAATAATTAATGTAACCATTTAAAATATGAACCATTTACAATTAAAAATGAATTAACTTATATTTTTTTAATATCAATTTGGAATTTAGAAAAACTTTAAACATAAAAGTGTATGGATTTGAATAAATAATCCAAAACCATTTTCTATTTTTAAAAAATAATTAATGTAACCTTTTAAAATGAATTAACTTATATTTTTGAATATTAATTTGGAATTTAGAAAAAATTTAAACATAAAAAGTGTTTGGATTTAAATAAATAATTCAAAACCACTTTATGTTTTAAAAAATAATTAATGTAACCATTTAAAATATGAACCATTTACAATTAAAAATGAATTAACTTATATATTTTTAATATCAATTTGGAATTTAGAAAATCTTTAAACATAAAAGTGTATGGATTTGAATAAATAATCCAAAACCATTTCTATTTTTAAAAAATAGTTAATGTAACCTTTTAAAATGAATTAACTTATATTTTTAAATATTAATTTGGAATTTAGAAAAACTTTAAACATAAAAAGTGTTTGGATTTAAATAAATAATTCAAAACCATTTTCTCCTGCAACATTGTTCTCCATACCAATGTCGAACCGGTGTGCATGAATATAGGGGACGAGCATCGTTAGAACTTGCATTGGATCTCTGAAGAAACCACATATTGCGAGTCTAAAAATGATTTTTTCAAAAAATCACGGGCGATAGATCATGTACATGTAGTACAAACCGGACCCACTTCCTACCGATTCGGCAGACATTTGTCCTTTTTACCCGGGATGGACGAAAAGGTTTGAGATGTACCGGTTGGGATATAGTCCATGTAAGGTGGTCTAGTATTTTAGGAAAATAGGACGGTAGCATTCTGAAACGGCATTTTGGTGGTTACTTCACAAAACGACCCGTTTTTGCTTTCGGAAAATGGAAAAGGGCTTTTCCGCATGACAAAAGGAAAACTTCCTCCTGCAACATTGTTCTCCATACCAATGTCCACACACATGCAAAATATGGGCACAACATCACAAACTATGCCGTGATTCAAGACATAACATCGGTCATTTGGACCGAAAGCCATGAAACCTCGAACATGATAGGTCATTTTGTGAAGGTTTTTTCAAACATGATCAATATACCAAGTCTGGTATTTTTCCTTTCAACAATGTAACATAATATGACACCACGAAGGATTTTCATTGTTCGGATTTTTTTTGAATTTATTATGTCCGTTTTGAATTATCTGAATTTCTAACTATGGTCGAACCGGTGTGCATGAAGATAGGGGACGAGCATCGTTAGAACTTGCATTGGATCTCTGAAGAAACCACATATTGCGAGTCTAAAAATGATTTTTTCAAAAAATCACGGGCGATAGATCATGTACCTGTAGTACAAAACGGACCCACTTCCTACCGATTCGGCAGACATTTGTCCTTTTTACCCGGGATGGACGAAAAGGTTTGAGATGTACCGGTTGGGAGATAGTCCATGTAAGGTGGTCTAGTATTTTAGTAAAATAGGACGGTAGCATTCTGAAACGGCATTTTGGTGGTTACTTCACAAAACGACCCGTTTTTTGCGCTCGGAAAATGGAAAAGGGATTTTCCGTGCGACAAAGAGGAAAACTTCCTCCTGCAACATTGTTCTCCATACCAATGTCCACACACATGCATAATATGGGCACAATATCACAAACTATGCCGTGATTCAGCACATAACATCGGTCATTTGGACCGAAAGCCATGAAACCTCGAACATGATAGGTCATTTTGTGAAGGTTTTTTCGAAACATGATCAATATACCAAGTATGGTATTTTTCGTTTCAACTATGTAACATAATATGACACCACGCGAAGGATTTTCATTGTTCGGATTTTTTTTGAATTTATTATGCCCGTTTTGAATTATCTGAATTTCTAACTATGGTCGAACCGGTGTGCATGAAGATAGGGGACGAGCATCGTTATAACTTGCATTGGATCTTTGAAGAAACCACATATTGCGAGTCTAAAAATGATTTTTTCAAAAAATCACGGGCGATAGATCATGTACCTGTAGTACAAACCGGACCCACTTCCTGCCGATTCTAAGACATTTGTCCTTTTTACCCGGGATGGAAGAAAAGGTTTGAGATGTACCGGTTGGGAGATAGTCCATGTAAGGTGGTCTAGTATTTTGGAAAATAGGACGGTAGCATTCTGAAACGGCATTTTGGTGGTTACTTCACAAAACGACCCGTTTTTTGCGCTCGAAAAATGGAAAAGGGCTTTTCCGTGCGACAAAAAGGAAAACTTCCTCCCGCAACATTGTTCTCCATACCAATGTCCACACACATGCATAATATGGGCACAACATCAAAAACTATGCCGTGATTCAGCACATAACATCGGTCATTTGGACCGAAAGCCATGAAACCTCGAACATGATAGGTCATTTTGTGAAGGTTTTTTCGAAACATGATCAATATACCAAGTCTGATATTTTTCCTTTCAACTATGTAACATAATATGACACCACGCGAAGGATTTTCATTGTTCGGATTTTTTTTGAATTTATTATGCCCGTTTTGAATTATCTGAATTTCTAACTATGGTCGAACCGGTGTGCATGAAGATAGGGGACGAGCATCGTTAGAACTTGCATTGGATCTCTGAAAAAACCACATATTGCGAGTCTAAAAATGATTTTTTCAAAAAATCACGGGCGATAGATCATGTACCTGTAGTACAAACCGGACCCACTTCCTGCCGATTCGGCAGACATTTGTCCTTTTTACCCGGGATGGACAAAAAGGTTCGGCACACATTTAGTCCCAGATGTAGTCACAAACCGGGACTAAAAGTAGTTTCCGCCATTTCCCACCTCTTCCCGCCAAGTTTTCCCGCCCTTTCCTTTATACTAGAGCTTTTAGTCCTGGATGTAGTCACTAACCGGGACTAAAGATATTTCCCGCCATTTTCCAAAGCTTCACGCCAAGTTTTCCTGCCCTTTCCCTCTATATTTAGGGTGATCGTGTCATGGCTATCCACACATCCACACCTTCCTCTCTTGGAACAATGGACAATGCCTACTGGGCCATTCTGACCCTCGAGGAGACCGAGGCAGGCGCCCAACTACCCTGTCCGCCGGGCTACGGCCGCCCTTGGCTGGATCTCGAGCGCAGAGGGGTTCTGCCCTCTGTCCCTCAAGGTTCCGCACGCCAGCGGCCATCACAAACCACTTCTACCACGAGCTCACGCCGAGCAGCGGATGGATCCCAGTGGGATCCCGAACCACGACACTTGGAATGCCTTCTTCGCTAATAGGCGGAAAGGGAGCTCGCCAGTACGAGGGTGATGGCCCGCCACCGTGAACTACAACGGCCGCCGTGCATGGTGGGCGAACCTTACTATCATCTAAGTGATGCGCTACATCGCCGGGGGAGACCATCCTCGCCTACGGTGCCCACGATTCCACCCGCCACAGGCCCCACACTGTCCCGGCGGTAGTGGCATCGTCTTCCAGGAGACCCCTCTCCCACCCGCCGTGAATCCGAGGCTGGAATGGCCCCTGGTATATGCCATGGATGGGCTGAGGATCCCCGGAGTGGTAGGTGACGATGACGATGATGATGACGACGACGATGAAGACCCTAAAGCTGCGTACTATAGGACTAGGCATGATTATGACTAAAGGGGGCGGCTTTAGTCCTGAGTGTTAGCTAGTCCCGGTTTGTCCCGGTTTTTAATATTAATAAATGTCTTGAGTGTTACCTAATAAATAGAGGGAAATTCCTATATAAAGAGAGGTTTCATATTTAGTCCCGGTTGGAGAAACCAACCATGATCAGGGATTATTGTAGAGTGGGCCAGCAACACTAATAATAGGGGTGAGTGTCGACATTATGTCGCGGCGGTTACCTTGTCCCGGATGGTGTCACCAACCGGACTAAAGATGAATTTAGTCCCGTTGGAGACACCAACCGACTAAAGATGAGTCAACACTAATAATAGGTGAGTGTCGACATTATGTCGTGAGGTCGACATTATGCCGAGCTGCTTGTACTATAAATATGCATCCTTGTGAGTCCAGTCCTCCACCAGTTTGAGGCATCTCAAAGATGGTTTTAGAGAGCAGGGACACCACTACGGCGCCAGTTCGGGAGATGCCGACGAGCCTCCGCATCTCCGAGAAATCGGTCATAGAGGCACTCCCTAATATGTGAAATTAGTTAGCTCCAAGGCGTATTGATCTAGTTAGTGAAGTTACAAGCTGCAAGATGGTTTTTGAGAGCAGGGACACCACTGCGGCCAGTTTCAGGGAGATGCCGACGGAGCCCAGTCCTCCGGCATCTCCGAGAAACTGGTCATAGAGGCACTCCCTAATATGTGAAATTAGTTAGCTCCGAGGCGTATTGATCTACTTAGTGAAGTTACAAGCTGCAAGATGGTTTTCGAGAGCAGGGACACCACTGCGGCCAGTTTCAGGGAGATGCCGACGGAGCCCAGTCCTCCGGCATCTCCAAGAAACTGGTCATAGAGGCACTCCCTAATATGTGAAATTATTTAGCTCCGAGGCGTATTGATCTACTTAGTGAAGTTACAAGCTGCAAGACATTTATTAATATTAAAAACTGAGACTACAAAACCGGGACTAAAGCCCACAAACCGCGAAAGATATCCTTCGGTCAAGCCACAAACCGTGAAAGACATGAACTAGAGTTATATAATATGATCATGAACTTCTTGGCATATGTCATTCCTTATGACCGCTTCAGACGTAACCATGGAGCATCTTCTTTACTTAACGGAATGCTTGGGTCAGTTTTCACTGTGAAGGGCGGAATTTCATCAAACTTATTATAATCTTCTGACATGTCTGTCTTGTCCTCGATTCCCACGATGTTTCTTTTCCCTGAAAGAACTATGTGACGCTTTGGCTCATCATATGATGTATTCGTTTGCATATTTTTTCTTTTTTCGTCCGGAGGACATGTCCTTCACATAGAAAACCCGAGACACATCATTGGCTAGGACGAATGGTTCATCTCTATAACCAAGATTGTTGAGATCCTTGTTGTCATTCCGCATAACTAGTCTATCTTTACCCTTCCCCATTGGTTGACCCATTTGCAGGTAAACAAAGGGACCTTAAAAGAGACTCCATAGTCTAGTTCCCATATCTCCTCTATGTAACCATAATATGTGTCCTTTTGTCCATTCTCATCTATTGCATCAAAGCGGACACCACTATTTTGGTTGGTGCTCTTTTATCTTGGGCGATCGTGTAGAATGTATTCCCATTTATTTCGTACTTTGGAAATTCAATATGAGAAGATGGTGACGCCAACAAGTATAGCTGATCTCCAACAGTGGTGTCATTCAAGAGATGTGTCCGCATCCAACCACCGAAAGACTTCATGTGTTCATCTGTAATCCATGATTCAGCTTCCGGTTTTTGAGCGCATAATATTCTTGTGTTCCTCGATATCTGGAGCTGCCAAGGTGGAATTATGTAGAAGCTGTAGTGCTTTAGTGAAAGAATCCCCGTCCCTACATATCATTGCTTTCTTTCCCAGCGTGCCTTTTCCACTTAGTCTTCCCTCATGCCGCAAGTCAGAAACACCAATCGGCTTAAGGTCAGGAATAAAGTTAACACAAAACTCAATGACCTCCTCTGTTCCATATCCCTTGGAGATGCTTATTCTAGTCTAGCACGGTTATGAACATATTTCTTTAAGAATCCCATGAACCTCTCAAAGGGGAACATATTGTGCAGAAATACGGGACCGAGAATGGCAATCTCTTCCACTAGATGAACCAGGAGATGCGTCATAATATTGAAGAAGGATGGTGGGAACACCAATTCAAAACTAACAAGACATTGTACCACATCCTTCTGTAACCTTGGCAGAATATCTGGATTGATTACCTTATGAGATATTTCATTGAGGAATGCACACAGCTTCACAATGGGTACTCGAACATTTTCCGGTAGAAGCCCCCTCAATGCAATCGGAAGCAACTGCGTCATAATCACGTGTGATCATGAGACTTCATGTTTTGGAACTTTTCTCTGCTATATTTATTATCCCTTTATATTATATGAGAAGCCCGACACCTTGATACCGAAAGGACTTCAAAAGATTTCCTTCTGCTTTGGTAAGAGCATAGCGGCACGACTTAAGTGACGCCTTTATCCGCCTTGTTATCTGTATGCATGTTCTTTGGGTCTTTCATAATTTGTTGGTCCTCCTGCTTGTGTGTATCTTTTGTCTTCCCATACACGCCTAGGAATCCTAGCAGGTTCACGCAGAGATTCTTCGTCACGTGCATCACGTCGATTGAAGAGCGGACACGCAGGACTTTCCAATATGGCAGCTCCCAAAATATAGATTTCTTCTTCCACATGGGTGTGTGTCCTGTAGCGACGTTGTTCGGAACTGATTGACCGCCGGGACCCTTTCCAAAGATTACTTCTATGTCCTTGACCATACCAAATACATCATCACTAGCAGGGAGTTCAGGCTTCTTCCGGTGATCTGCCTCACCTTTGAAATGCTTGCCTTTCTTTCTTACGGGATGATTGGTCGGAATAAATCGTCGATTCGCCAGGTACACAACCTTCTTGCATTTATGCAAATATGTACCTTCGGTCTTATCTAAATAGTGGGTGCATGCCTTATATCCTTTGTTTGTCTGTCCTGAAAGGTTACTAAGAGCAGGCCAATCATTGATGGTTACGAATAACAACCCTCGTAGATTAAATGGCTCCTGTTTGTTCTCATCCCATGCACGTACACCTGGTTTTCCCCACAACTGTAAGAGTTCTTCAACTAATGGCCTAAGGTACACATCAATGTCGTTGCCCGGTTGCTTCGGGCCTTGGATGAGCACTGGCATCATAATGAACTTACGCTTCATGCACAACCAAGGAGGCAGGTTGTAGATACATAGAGTCACGGGCCGTGTCTTGTGATGCAGCTCTGCTCCCCAAAAGGATTCATGCCATCCGTATTTAGACCAAACCATAAGTTCCTTGGCCACCGCAAAGTCCGGGAAGTCTCTCGATTTTTCTCCACTGTGACCCATCGCCAGGTGTCTCAACTTCCGCCTTTTCTTACGGTCTTCTTTGTGCCATCGAAACAACTTGGCATGCTCTTTGTTTTTGAACATGCGTTTCAACCTTGGTATTATAGGAGCATACCACATAACCTTAGCAGAACCCTCTTCCGGAGGGGCTCTCCTCAACATCACCGTGGTCATCTCGTCGATCTTATACCGCAACGCTGCATACCGGCATTTATCTAAATTCTCATACTCCTTATCATGTAGAGGATGCGATCATTAATGCATGCATGTATCTTTTGCACATCTAATCCAAGAGGACAGAGAGTCTTCTTTGCTTCAGAGGTACTCTCGGAAGTTCGTTATGTTTTGGAAACTTGACTTCATTATTTTCAGCATCTTTTCAAATGAGGAGTGTTAGACCACACTCGCCTTATATCGCAACAATTCCAGTGTGGTACCGAGCTTTGTGCTGCCATCTTCATAATTTGGGTACAACAATTCTTGTGATCTTCTAACATGCCCTCTAACTTCAACTTCTCATTTTACATTTCACCTCGCTTTGCATCGAAATGACCCTACCAAGTTCATCAGCCAGCTCATCCGATGCCCGTTCTTCACCTCTTTCCTCTCCATTGTCTTCCATTGCGGTATCCTCAGATTCAGAAACATATGATGATAGTTGTTATCATCATCTTCTTCTTCACCATCTTCCATCATAACCCCTCTTTCCCCGTGCTTGGTCCAGCAATTATAGTTGGGCATGAAACCTTTCATAATCAGGTGGCCGCGGATGATTTTCGAGGAAGAGTACTCCTTGTTGTTCCGACATTGAACACATGGAAAACGTATAAATCCATTCTCTTTGTTTGTCGTAGCCACAACGATAAATTTATCCACGCCTTTGATATACCCGGCTACCCGCCGGTCACCGTACATCCATTCCCGACCGTTCATCTGCATCATATAAGTAAGTTTATCAAAAAACAGGACATCATAAATAGTGAAATAACCAATTCACACCGACACATGAATTGTATCAATGACCTAGAAAAGATAAGATTGCTAACCTCGATCGAGGGAAATAAAGAGGAGAAAGCTCAAGTGCGTCTCGGACACCTTATATATTTTTGTTCTATGATAAATTCAACGGGATTATTTACTCAAACATTTCAACAAACACCTTCAATGCATGCATGAGAAAAAACTAGCACACCCCCTCACACCTTCCACCATTCGAAAAAACAGAGTGGAGGCAGAGGGGGCTGGGGCGTTGCATTTATAGAGGGCAGGGGTCTTTAGTCCCGGTTGGAGCCAGCAACCGGGACTAAAGGTGCGTGCCACGCCACGTGGCTATGGCCAAACCTTTAGTCCCGGTTGGTGGCTCCAACCGGGACGCATGCCCCCTTGCCAATCGGGACGCATGCCCCCTGGCCCCGTGCCCGCTCCAACTGGGACGCGTGCCAGCATTAGTCCCGGTTGGTGGCGCAACCGGGACTAATGCTCCGAGGGGTCTCGAACGGATAGCCCTTTTTTCCTCTAGTGATACCAACATCCTCAGGAATCTGGTATCAGCCAACGGCAATCGGCAAACGCCCATGGATACTGCCTAAGGATGATAATGGACACTGTAAAGCAATATCATACCTATATCCGTGTAGCCAATGAGTACAAAAGCTTACCTAACCCATTCTCTTGAATATAAAACTTTATCTATATCCATACCTATTGGATATCCGACGGGTATATCCAATAGTATATCAAAATTTTATAAAAATATAATAATTTTTATTTACTAATAATAGTAGACGAGTATATAAAAGTATCAAATTAAAGTTTAGAAGTTGCAATCTCATACTCATCCCTAGACTTCTCGGTCGATAGGTTGAAACTCTATAAGTAAATTTGACATGTCAGTTTCAACAAGTAGGGTATGGGTATATTCATGGGTACAGTCTATACCCGTGCCCGTAACCGTGACTTAATGAGTAGGGTATGTGTCTTATCCATGGGTATAAAAGTGTGCCAATACTCTACCGATACGGATACGGTATCTGCGAAGTATCGTACTTATGGGTAAAATTGCCATTCTTAATACCCCAAGGTGGTGGTGGTGGCCGCCTACAAGGTGCTGCCACGACGCCGTCCCGGCAGCTACTGCGCTAGGTCGTCCATGTCCGCTTGAGTACCATCGGCACCATAAAACGATCCAGAGATGTATGCCGGTCCTACATGTCGTGGTAAGAAAACGCTGGGAGGCCTAGCGTTTTAAGCACGGATGTTTTTTTGTAAGGTTTTAAGCACGGAATTACCTATGTGTATCCTATCATAATTCCAGTCTAGATCGGATAACCAATCTCTTATCAATCGGGACATACGGACTAAGTTGCGAGACATATCAAAGGGACTACCGGGTGGCATAGCCCCATAATTTTTTTCAAGTTAATGGGCAGTTTTTGGACGACGTACTAGACCAGCAACACCATAATACGTCATCTAATAGTAAAGAATATAAGTTGCATCCAGGACCGGAAGCTCATTTGACAATCTCATCCATCTGGAAACGGTCAGACAGGATATATGTATCTCCCGGAATTAAAATATGACCATGCTAAATTAATTAATCATGACAATATCGAGAATATCATAGACATTCATTAACGAATCCACACATCAAAATAAATATAATTATTTATACTAAATTGTATATAATTTTTTAGAATATATTTATTGTCAATTCATGGTCACTGTATTTTATAATAAAAGTTACATTAATACTTTAATACATCACTTCTTTGATATATATATATAATTATGTCAAATATGAGAAAATATGAAAAGACAAAACCATATGTGTGTTCTTATGAATTTGTATCACTTGTATTACCATAGTGTATATACCTGTGTATCTTTATCTTTCTTTGTAGAGACTATCTAAATTGTACGCCATAAGAATATAATGATAGATGTTTCTAGTTTATAATTATGTATACTCAAAAAGAAAAATCTACAGTATATTTGTTGTTTAAGAGGATAGTTTTGCCGAATCATTGGCATGTTACCGTAGTTTTTAGGTCAAATATGTATTACATATGACAATGAGTCCAATAATTATTGACGATATTCTAGTTAAACATAGTCTTTAGTATAACTTATAGTGCATGCTATAGAGAGCCTCGCCGTCTAAGTGATCCAACTGCTGTTGTTGATTTTATTGTCTTAATTTGTCTCCATGTGATTAGACATTGGTAGTGTGGGTTTTCTCTTAGGAATTGGATTTTTTCTACATAATCATAAACTTTTTGACATTAAAAATACTTATTAATAAAAATTGATATTTATACACATTGTTAATATGTGGCAGGGGCTCTACACCATAGGGCACAAAACGGTCGCACCATTTGCCCGGCCTATGGGCCTGCCCTAGCTACGAGCCCAGTGGTCGACATGGCAGGCCTGATGGATTTTTGTCGTTCATGAATTTCGGGGAGGCTGGGTCTCGGGTACTTTCCTCGGTTTTGAGGCTTATAGTTTCAAAAATCGAGATTGAATTTTAAAATGGGGAGAATGGAACTAAAAATGGTATTTCGGCCGGTTCTGTTTGTTTTGGACTTTGGTCCATAAGTACTATTTGCGGTCCTCGAATTGAGCTAATTACCCTACCCCTGGTTTTTCTAGGATGCTCTTTGCTACATCATATTTTTTAGAATTAACTTGTGACCATGTATTACCACAAAAACTAGTTGTGGCCTGCGATTCATATGGCCTATATAGGAGAAAAAGAAAACTTCCTCCTACAATATTGTTCATTATACCATGATGCACATGTGTGTATAATATGGACACATTTTCACAAACTATGCCTTAATTCTAACCATAACATTGATCATTTGACCCGAAAGCCCGGAAACCTTGAATGAGATAGGTCATTTTGTGATGGTTTTATTAGACATAATCAATATATTAAGTTCGATATTTTTCCTTCTAACTATGTCACATAATATGACACCACGCGAAGGTTTCGCATTGTTTGGATCGTTTTTAAATTCTCATGCCTGTTTTAAACTATCGTCAAATTTGTCGAACGACAGACATGAAGATTCTTAACTCGGGGATAAGCCTCGCTAAAATCGAAGTGGATCTCTGCTGAAATAGCATATTGTGAACCTAAAAATTATTTATGTAAAAAATTATGAGCATCAGATCATGTACATGTAGTTCATATCTGACCCACTTTCTACCGATTCGGCAGGAATCTGTCTTTTTCATCAGGGATGGATGAAAAGGTTTGAGATCCCCCTGTTAGGACATTGTCCATGTAAGGTGGTATAGTGTTTTTTTAATATGGTGTTAGCATTTTGAATTAGCCATTTGGTGGTTGCTTCACAAAACCATCCGTTTTTTGCACTCGAAAAATGGAAAATGGCTTTTCGGTGCGACGAAAAGGAAAATTCCTTCTGCAACATTGTTTGCCATACCATGATGCATATGTATGCATAATATAGACACATTATCACAAGATTCTAGCCATAACATTGGTCATTTGACCCGAACGCCAGGAAACCTCGAATGAGATACGTCATTTTGTGAAGGGTTTTTGAGACATAATCTATATACGAAGTTTGATATTTTTCCTTCTAACTATGTCACATAATATGACACCACGCGAAGGTTTCGCATTGTTTGGATCGTTTTTAAATATTTTATGCCTGTTTGAAACTATATATGATGTTTTATGTTTCACTTAATTTTATTTACAAATGTGTAATATTTGAGTGTAGATAGATAGATCTTATTTTTATGCAAATTTTGATATATTATTTGTATTTTTCTAAATTAGGATTATTTAGTTATGATTGTCAAAGATTAATGAGGTAAAAGGAAAAATAGTTATGCCGACGGCAGCCGTCGGTGTAGGCTACGCCGAGGACAGCCGCCGACAGCTGCTTAGGATGGTGTGACAACTCCCTGGTGGTGCTCCACAATGTCGGAACATGGACATGTTGCCATTGTCCTAGATATGTTGGGTACTCATGGTTGGAGCAAGGAGGGGAGGATGGTCCCAGGTCAGCCGGTGGTGTGAACGTTGTAGTTCTTCATAAGGGGGCGTCTATGGTGGTGGTTGGTGTTAAAAGTGCGGCCACGCTCCCTAAGAAGACACTACATATGCGGACAAGGAGGAAGGCGGCAGCGAGCCTTGTGAGGACAAGGTCCATGGGTACGTGGAGGCTGAGGCCGAGGATGAGGTGGTGGAGGTTCCAGTGACCATCGCGGTCGACCCGAAAGGGTAGAAGCAGGTGGCGGAGGTGGAGGGGGAGAAAAGGAAGAAAAGAGGCGGCGGCCGCAGCCCCAAGTGGAGCTTGAGGGAGGACGAGTGCCTCGCCGAAGCTTGGAACACTACTAGGAAACTAGCTATAGATAGACAGACCTTCTGTGGCGCACGGTTCTGACCATACGCCACAGAAGTTATCCAGTGGCGCATCTGGAACAATGCGCCATAGAACCATGAAATTTATGTGGCGCATGGCAGTGCGGAGTGTGCCACAGAAGTTTGGTAGGACACCAAACTTCTGTGGCACATATGTCTATATGCACCACAGAAGTTTTAACTTCTTCCGTGGCGCATATAGACAGATGCGCCACAGAATCATCAGGTGGGACCCACAGCAGACAGGCTTTGACCATGCTCTGACTAAACTTCTGATGCGCATGTGACTATATGTGCCATAGAAGTTTATATTTTTTGTGGCGCATGCCGCCATATGCGCCACAAAACAGTTATGTGGGCCCTACTTTCTGGACACCTATGACCAAGCTTCTGTGGCGCATATGTGCGTATGCACCAAAGAAGAACAAACTTTTGTGGTGCATGTATGCAATATGCACCACAGAATGGTTCGTGCTACTCAGATTATATTGAGTGTTTCTAGTACACATTTTCCTCTTGCTTTTCCCAACTAAACAATTAGTACCAGTGGCATAGGTAGAATACTAGACAATCTACTAGATAGACATGTGGCATACATCGTTGCAAATGCACATGCGCATAGCATTGAACAGTAAAACAACAATGGCATACATCATTGCAAATACACAAACTACAACATTGCAAATTCCTTCATAGAGCTGGTGGGGGCGATGGCGGTGGAAGATGCCAAACCTCCCTATTCACGCGTGCCTGCAGCCTGCGGACATGGTCCTCCATGGACACGTTGGGGTCGAGCACCGGCTGCCACCCGATTGGTTCCGCCATGCGCGCCCTCTCCTCCGGGTACACGAGCACGGTATAAAACCTCATGGCCTTGTTGTAGAGGGCCTCGTGCTGCAGTCTGGCCTCCTCCTCGATTAGGTTGACCTCCGAATCCCGCGGCGGCTGACTCCGAGCACTGCCCCTCGACCCCGCCCCTCCACTGCGAGTAGGCTGCAGGGAACGCGAGCGAGCTGTGCTCTCCAGCGAGTCTTCCGACGAGTTGTGGGAAGAATACATCAGGGGCAGGTATGTTGCTGTGGACAGGGAGTGTGGTATATATATATAGAGGGGTGTCATTAAAGCACTATCTGCCACCTTTAATTTCGTGCAGATCTGCACTTAGTGTTCTGTGGCGCATATGGGCTTCATGCGCCATAGAAGTTCAATCTTCCATGGTGCATATAGCCCATATGCGCCACAGAACACTGAGTCTAGGGGGCCACAGTCTGGCACTGCACCCTATGGCCAAGGTTCTATGGCGCATATGGGCGATATGCGCCACAGAACAGTCCCGGGGCCCACAGTCTGGCCGCGATGGACCCTATGGCCAAATTTTCGTGGCGCATATGGGCGCTATGCGCATAGAATATTGAACATCTGTGGCGCATATTGCCAATATGCTCCACAGAAGCCTGCGACCAGATCTGCACAAAAAGGTGGCAGCAGCTTTGCACCCCTCTATCTACCACCTCTCTCCATCCTTCTTCTCCCTCCTCCCAGCTCATCTTCCTCCTCTCTCCCACCCCATTGTGTCCATAATTTTCTACATTTTGTTGTATTTAAACCTACTATAGTTGATAGATTGGTTAGGGAAAGCCTTTCTCCAACTAGTAGATCTAAAACACACTTACTTTTCTCCTCCACATCTCTATTTGTGTACCATCATGTCTCTATAGATCTATTGGTCCACACTCTCTCACATCACGCTCTAGACTCGGTATTCAATCTACCCAGTGAGTAATTGGCCATGAATATGCATGTTTTGTAGGTGTGAAGCTTGTCGCGCGGGTGTTGTGTACATGCGATGTATGCATGGCGCGAAGATGATGTTTGTGCATGAAGCTTGTGTGGTTCATGAATGCTTGCATGGGAAGAAGTTTCTTGTTTTTGCTTGTCTGCCCCGGTGTGGTGCATGGATGTTTGCCGAAATGTTGATTCATTTCCATTTCGGCAAATTTTTGCACCACCCATATGTCCTACTTTTAGGAAAGGTCATCCCGAATTTTTCCAGCGACCATGCATGTGTGTTTGTGTGTGCATAAGGTGTGGTTTCTAATTAACCTACACCCTGTCTTTTGCTCTATACATGCATACCACGAAGTCTACCATGGTCGTCAGTATGAGCGAAGGTCGAGTTACTAGGTATAAGAAAGATGCGAAGGCGGACATGATTCAGAACAACAAGACCTAGATAAGATGTCCATGTCGAACATGCAAACTCCAGCGCTGGATCGACCCTAATTCTGGACAATTAGAGGATCACCTCTCAGGCGCGGTTTCATGCGCGACGACTTCGATGAGGAGCTGGCAGTAAATGGTGGTGGTCATCATGAAGACTTGGGCGGGCGAGAAGACGAAGAGTCTCCCGACGGGCATGGTCATGATGACGAAGAATATACCGGCGGGCATGATCATCATGATGAAGAAGGAGATGTCGACGGGCATGGCCATCATGAAGAAGGAGAAGAAGCGAACACCCAGACACTTCTAACTTCGGTGTTAAGGGACCCTCATGTTCAGGAACTGCTTCTCAAGGAGACGAGCAACACCAAATTTGCAGCCAGAGAGAAAGCCAAGCTGGCTCAAATGGAGTTAGATGGGATGACTCCATTGTATCATGGGTGTCGGCCCGAGGATACACGCCTGAGTGTAACGCTCAAGGCTCTAGAGATGAAGGCGGAACACAAATGGACCGACATGAGCTTCAATGCTAACATGGAATTCTGGCACGATCGTCTTCCTAACGGGAACACATTGCCAACAAGTATAGAGGAGGGAAAGAAAATTGTGTGCCCTCTCGACCTACCGCACGTTAAATACCACGCATGCATCAATGAGTGCGCACTTTATCGTAACAAGTACGCAGAGAGAACCACATGTCCGGTGTGCCTCCATGGACGGTACAAGAGAGGGAACAAGAAAGTTCCTCGAGAAGTGGTATGGTACTTTCCTATCACTCCCCGTCTATAAAGATATTTCATAGATCCTAAGGAAGCAAACCTAATGCAATGGCACACGGAAAGGGAGAAACCCGAAGATGATCCAGAGAAGGGCAAGTTCCTAACACACCCTTCAGACGCTAGCCAGTGGAATGCATTGGACATCGAGTTCGAAGAGTTCGGGGGTGATGCAAGGAACATCAGGCTGGGTATGAGCACCGATGGACTCAATCCTTTTGGCAACCATAGTAGCACGCATAGCACCTGACCCGTGTTTGTATGGCCATACAACATCCCCCCGTGGCTCTGCACAAAGCAAAGGTACGTACACATGAGCATTCTTATTCAGGGGCCGAAACAGCCAGGTGTCGATATGCATCTTTATCTCAGACTATTGAAAGAGGAGTTAGCCACGTTGTGGGAGACGCCAGCCCATACGTGGGACGCCTACACTAAAGAATATTTCCCTCTGAAGCCGCGTTGCTCATGATGGTGCAGGACTATCCTGGTTATGCATATGTATCGGCCCAGGTGAACCACGGACACAATGCATGTGTCAAGTGCATGGATAAGACCCCGCATCTCCAGCTATCCAAGGATCCTGGGTCTTCGAAAACCGTGTTCCAAGGGACTCAAAAGTGGCTTCGCATGGATCACCCGTGGAGAAAACGCGGTGACCTGTGCAATGGTAAAGACGAGCTCGAAAGAGCCCCGCGTACGAGGAGTGGTGAAGAAATCGAGGAGCTTCTGAATAATTGGGATGAGTGCCCAGCGCTAAGAAAGAAGCGACCAAGGACAAAGCCGCTTCTGGGTGTATGGAAAGTGATGTATGTTTTCTGGGACCTGATGTACTGGAAGTTCCTCCACACGCCCCATAGCCTCGATGTAATGCACATCACAAATAACGTTACCGAGAGTCTGCTTGGCACTCTTGTCAACATGGCGGAGAGGACCAAGGATGGGTCGAAAGCAAGAAACAACCTGAAATTGCTTGGCATCAAGAAGGAGCTTCAGTACCCTGATAGTGATGATGATGACGATCAAACGGAAGGGACTCAGGGTCGCCGCAAAAGGGTTAAGAAGAATGAGGTGGTTGTGCTTCGCGCTTCCTGCTTCACTCTGTGTCAAGAGGAGATCGAGCAGTTTTTCAGGTGCCTCCTAGGATTCAAAGTTCCTCACGGTTACTCGGACAAGATAAGCAAATATCTCGACATAGCGAAGAAGAGGTTCAGTGGTATGAAGTCCCACGACTGTCACGTGATGATGACACAGATACTTCCAGTTGCCATACGAGGGATAATGGACGAGCACGTCCGTGAGAAGCTGTTTGGCTTGTGCAACTTTTTCGACGTCATCTCTAGGAAGTCGATCGGCATGAAGCAGCTCGACATGCTAGAGGAAGAGATCGTGGTGATACTATGCGAGCTCGAGATTTACTTTCCACCCGCATTCTTCGACATCATGGTGCATCTACTTGTCCTTGTCGTGGATGACATCATCCAGCTCGGGCCGACATTCCTGCACAACATGATGCCATTTGAAAGGCTGAACGGTGTCATGAAAGGGTTTGTTCGCAACAAGTCCCATCTAGATGGAAGCATAGCCAAGGGCTTTCTGATCTACAAGTGCATCTCTTTCTGCCAGAACTATCTAACCACCGAGAACGAGGATGTTGGAATACCCACCAAGAAGCACCTCGGCAGGATCGCTGGGTATGGTCACCGCGAGGGCCACCACTCACTGCATGTCGGCATTGCTAATCGACGCGCCGACTTTGGCAGGGTACACCGAGTCGCACTACAACACATTGAATTGGTCAGCCCTTGGGTGGAAGAGTACAAAATCTTGATCGAGCAGGAGTACATGGACCGGGCCTGCCCGAGGAAGAAAGGAGACGTAACAAGAGAACACAGCTCCAGCTTCACGGGTTGGTTTAAGAAAAGGCTGCTGGACAATCCCCCGCAGATGCCTTCTATGGAAGATCAACAACTCATATTCTCCTTGTCACAGGGCCCAGCACATAACGTAAATACCTATTAGTCATACTACATCAACGGTTATAGATTCTACACTAAGGAAAAGTACATGACTAGCGAATATCAAAACTCAGGAGTAACTATGATGTCCTTTGCTGATGACGAGACTACTGTCATGGAAAGATTCTACGGAAGGATCGAGGAGATATGGGAGCTCGACTAATATGGAGAGACGGTACCGATGTTCCGTGTTAGATGGGCCAAGAACGTCGAAAAAGAAGGCCGATATTTCACCACCTGCATTATACCCGATGCCAAGTCGGCAAAGAAGTCCTCCGCGAAAAATGAGCCGTGGATACTCGCTAGCCAAGTTGATCAATGTTTCTTTATTACCGACCCGTCAAAGCCTAGTCGTGTTTTAGTGAGGAGGGGCAAGAGGAGCATCATCGGAATGGAAGGATCCACCAATGAGCAAGACTTCGACAAGAACGGCGATCTGAAGATCGAAGAGGAGTTTGACAAGTACTTCAACATGCCTACTACTACTACAGTAAGAAGAAAGACTACACTACCTACTAAAGTTTGTCCATTCATGAGAAAAAATCTCATAGTGCCCGGGCTAAAGTATTCAACCGCGAAGAAAAAGGGCAAGAATATTTTGAAGAGAGGCTAGCTCGACACATCACATGACGACGTGTGACCTTTTTTGTGTATTAGTTAGAGACTAAAATATATATAGTGATATTTGTATATATATGCATGTGTATGTTCTTGGTTTTAAATATATTTGTAACATATATATATATTTTCTTGATTGTTTTAATAGAACATAATTAAATATATTTGTAACATATAATTAAAAATATTTTTAATTAAGGAAAAAAGTCTGAAATAGCCAGGATTCGAACCTGGGCTGCCCAGATTTAGAGCCCCAAGACTGACCACTAGGCTAGATTGTTGTTTGATGCAAACTACCATGCCGCGCTGCTTTTGGACCAAGCGCATATGTTCTATGGCGCATTCCTCCGATATGCGCCATAGAAGTTAAACTTCTATGGCGCATATCGGAGGAATGCGCCACATAAGTTCCACACTTAGCCAAAATAACAGTTCGGCCTTCCCCTTACCCCTACTTGCCAACTTCCCCCCCACACGAGCCCGCACGCACCAAAACCCTAGCGCCGATCGCCCGCACGCCTCCGATCGAATCGAAACCTAGCCCTCCCGCCGCCAGAGCCCGTGGAACAGCCCGCCACCGGAGCCCGTGGAGGAGCAGGAGAAGGAGCCCGTGGTGGAGGAGGAGCCGTTGCTGGAGCCCGTGGAGGAGCAGGCGCAGGAGCCCATGGTGGAGGAGCCGCCACCGGAGCTCGTGGAGGAGCAGGAGAAGGAGCCCGCGGAGGAAGAGCAGGAGCGCAACCTCGCCGTCCATGCCACCTCGCCGTCCACCCCTTGGTGAGCATCGCCCAGTTCTCCCCTCCCCTCCCTCTCTCTCTCTCCTAGTATTCTGCATCTGTTTGACTTGCAGAGACAAGTTTATTGTTTGCAATTTCGACTTTAATTTAGCCATGTGTGAACTATCGTGCTGCTAGATTTCTTAAGCTCTTGGAGTCTTTAATTTAGCCATGTGTGAATTTTGTAGTGGAGCTTTGTGAGTTAGCAGTCATGTACTCTGAAGGCAAGTGAATCCTCACAATATTACTGAAATACACAGTCTTAAGCTCTTGGAGTTCTCCCCATCTTTACTGAATTTTGTAGTGGAGCTTTGTGATTGACATTGTCACCAAGTCCTCAATGCAAACAATCACCAGCCTCCACAACCATCTACATTTGTATGATACTACACTAGGGCTAGTTGTGCTTACTAGTTGCCTGGTTGTTTCTATAGGTAGTGGTGCTCTTCATTTGCACAAATAAAACAACATGTATGTAATCAGTGCTGACAATTGGTAATTTTGTGACAGAAAACAATTATGGTCCAATCTTTAATTTTGCGCAATGCTTTGATCTACTAGCAAAGTTGTAGCATTTCTTATTGGCCATCTCTGTTTTCTTACCCTAATGATAAATTCATCATTTTCCGAACCACTTACTAATGTTATGCTGAATCAAAACAGCAAGCGAGTCGGTGTGGTTCCAATCAGGAGCCTCGTCTCACCAGGCTGCACTGAGAGCCTCATCTCATTTATTGCTTAATAATCAAAATCATTCTTGCTTCACAAAACTTGTTTCTAGACCAAGCCTATTAACTACTGGTTTTTCTATGCAATATAGCAGCTTTGAGTAGTATTAGTCTCCTGGCATGTTTGCTAGATGTGCAGGTTTGTATTGAAAAGGGATATATGGTGTTAATTGCATTTATGGCATCAAGTTCTATTAGTAGCCGGTATAGTTGTTGTTATTGGTCTGGCATGTATATAGTGCAAAGTTGGAGCTAGCTTTATCCCTTGCAAAGTTGAAGAGTTCCTTTATTTTTTTTGTTTGCACATAGATTGTATTCTGACCGCAATAGCTACTGAAATTTTCTACAAGATCAGATCATTTAACTTAACTAGTATAGATACTATCTGATTACAGCTAGTTTGCAGCTAGGTTTATCCATCATTTAAGCCATCTAACTATCAGTTAAACTATCTGATTACAGCTAGTTTGCAGCTAGGTTTGAAAATCACAAGTTTGCAGCTATCTGATACTAACTATTAGTTAAACCATCTAAACTAGGTTTGCAGCTAGTTTGCAGCTTATGCTTAGCCTTTTTCTCTTCAGCAAACAGATTGTATATGTTCATAAGAAAACAGATTGTGATTTTCTCTTCAGCGAACAGATTGTATATGTTGCTGTTTATGTATATTGAGATAACTTGGGATTTTCTCTTCATCAAACAGATTGGTGCTAATGTTGTTATTTATATGAAATGGTGATGCTGCTGTTTGTGTACATGATATGGTGCTAATGTTGTTATTTATATGAATTGGTGCTAATGTTGTTATTTATATGAAATGGTGGTGCTGCTGTTTGTGTACATGATATGGTGTTGCTACTGTTTTTGTATATGAAATGGGGATGCTGATTGATGATGGATGATGGGGCTGCTGTTTATGTACTTGATTGATGATGGATGAGGTCAATGGGGTTGTCAATGGGGCTGTGGGGCTATTTTTTCTTGTAGGGATTTCAATTGAGTTGCCCGTTTCTCCTGAAGTGTTGATTCACTTCCATTTCGGTTGAGAAATGGGCACTCGTATGTCCAAAAATTAGCAAAGGTCATGCCGAATTTTTTGGTCGATATTTTTGCTAAATTTTTGCATCTTTTTTAGTAATAAAGCACAAACATGTCGACTAACGACAAGGCCGGTCCTTCTAAACAAATGAGCGTCGAGGATCTAGCCCGAGAGGCCAACAAGTCGTTCTGGGGGCCGTCCCAAGAGCATGAGGAGGTGGAGGAGATGAGAATGACACCACCACCAACGATCGTCGTCGGAGGTGCTGGGGGCAACAAGGAAGATCCATATTACGAGGGGGACGCCGACGATTACGACGGAACTAGTGAAGGCGGGGAACACCACCACGGATGGCGGCGAGCGCACAGATGGTGGTAGCGGCAACCCGGCCGCTATACAAAAGAAGAAGAAGAAGGATATTAAGGATCGGAAGCTGCAAGTGCTCGCCAACGTCTGTGATGAGTTCATCGAGGTCAAAGAAGGTGGCCAACCCATTGCGCCTGCATCGATTGCCTGTGGGTACGGCATGAAACTCGGGTGCATCGTCTGGGAAAGCATGTCGATCAACACGAAGTACATCCGACATAATCATGCTTTGGTCGAGAACCTCCTTAAGAAGCTTCACAAGCGATACACACTCCCAGTGAAGTTCAGAAACCTGGAGAGTAATAAGAACCCGGTGAACAAACTAGCACTGACAAAGATGAGCAACACCTTGAGCAGCTGGAAAACCCGGGTAAAGAACAACATTGACAAAGGTGAAAGCTGGGAGATTATAAGTAGGAAAAATCCGTTGCTCGACGAAGAAGAGTTCAAGATATTCAAGGCGGACTTAGATACCGCTGCCTCTAAAGCACGGACTGAGTGGGGAAAGACTATGCGAGAGAAGAACATAGGTAACCACCGGCTTGGAAGCGGTGGATACAGAGGGAAACATCTCATTTGGGACAAGGAGGACGCCGAGCTTGAACGCATGGGTAAAGAGAACCCATGGCATAAAATCACAGACCTGTAGATCCAACAATTTGTCCGGGACCGCTACTACATGGACCCTGTTACAGGGGAGTTCTTCACCGACGACCCGGATGTGAAGGCCTTTGAGGATGAGCTGGTAAGGAATTTACCGCGGATCTCTCATTAAAATAATTAAGCCAAGAATCTAAATGCATGGGTTCACCTCTCCTTGTCTCTCTGCAGGAGAAGGAATTGAACGCTACTGAGGACTTGTCGTCCCAGGATTCGGCGGCGGAGCCATGGGACACTGTTTTCAACAGGGCGACGAACACTTACAAGAAGAGGGAGAAGAATTTGACGCCAAAATCAGCTGGCCGTGTGTCCGGCTTCGGTACAAGCATGAAGTTTACCGAGTACTGCAAAGAGGACGCAAAGAAGAGGAGTGAGAGGAAGAACCAGTCAGCGGCTAAAGATGAGGTTGAAGAGCTAAAGTTGAAGGTGAAGACATTAGAGGAAAAAATGGATGAGAAAGCAATGGACAAGTTATTAGAGGAGAAGCTTCGCGCGATCATCCCCCTCGCTTGATGGAGGGGCTAGCTGTTTGGAATGCGGGAGGTCGACAGGGGCCGATACACGTGCCCAGCTTTAGCGGCATCAACTCGAGCATCAACGTTAACGCGTCGAAGAACTTGGTGACCCCGCCGGACACCATCGCCGCGGCGTAGCCACAAGAGCTGGTCGTCGCACAGCTGCCCCCTGCTGCTCCCGCCAAAAATACCAGTATCGCACAGTCGGCGGTGGCACCAGTACCGCGGGAGAATGCTGATGATAGGCCTGCCTCCAGGACCGGCCGTGTATCGACATTAGCCGAGCTCAACGCCCTCACCAAGGTAACTAATTAGTTACTCCGCTTCATCTTCTTTATGCGCCTTTGGTGACTGCCACCTCGATCATGATGCCCAACACATATGTGTTTTGACTCAGGATGCTGCTTGCATACTACTCCACAAAGTTGCCAGCGGAGAGTTGAGGGATGTTGCCAAGGGCAATATCATACAACCGGCGAACCGCACGATGCACAACAATGCAATGGACGATGCCGTGATGAGGGTCCGAATTGCTCGGGTGCTGCCAGGGTGCGATTACATGGACCCCTCCTTTCAAACTCAGGGAGCCGACGAACACAAGACCCTTGCAGAATGCCACGGCTAGCCCTTGACATGGCCAAAGACTCAGATTCGTCTTACTGGGCACAGTAGCGCCACCTCGATCGTCCGGCCACCACCTCGGATGCCACCTGCACCGGCACCACCTCGATCATCCGGCCACCACCTCGGAAGCCACCTATCATCGTCGCCACCACCAGTCGCCACCAACAACTGTAGGGAGCATGTGGGCCGCCCCAAGGCGAAGCTGTCGAAACGCAACAGTCGTCGCCCCCGCCACCACCATCACCACATGGCGGCAACAATGATGATGATGATGAAGAATTTGTCAACATAAATGACTACATCAACACCAGCGCCGACATAGGATTTTACATGCCTGCTGTGGATGAATAACCCTTCGTCGCTCGCGAGGGTCAAGGTGGGAGTCCCACTACATGCACGCAACGCCTGGTCTTCCATGGTTTATCTCAAGAGACGCCTCCGGCCGATGATCAACAGGAGAAACCTGTTGGATTCGTATTTATCCCTGGCACACTCCAAAAGGCAGCTGTTGAGAACTTAGCATCCCAAGTGGAGGAGCCTGCTCAGAAGACGAAGAAGCACAGGAAGAGAGGTAAGAAAGCCGAGAGCCAACCTCCTCCGAAGAGGATCCGGGCTAAGGATGATGTTGTACCAGCCCGTGAGGATGGCTTGCCCAGGATACATATAGCCGGTGAAGCGATACTGACTCCAGAGCTACTTCGCCTTGCTCGTGGACATATGCTCGCTTTGAGTGATAGTATCAAGATACTAGAGGAAATTCTTCTTAAAGACAAAGATCCAAATTACCCGGTTTTCACTATCAAGGTGCCATCGGACGTGGACTTCGTCCATGAAGCCCCCGCGGACGTGTTCTTCATAGCGTACGAGGACGTCTTCAAGATGTTTCTCTCGAAACGGCTGGACTATAACATGGTCCGCCTATTCGCGCTCAATCTGGCGATGAAAACCAAGAGAGAGCAAACCCCCTAGATCGCGATAGTGGATCCCTACTACATGCGTGAGATAGCCAGTTGAGGGAAGGATCAGAGACAAGTGCCAAGGCGACGGAGTACCTCGAGAAGTTCATGATGGACCACAAGAGGACAAACACACTTCTTTTGCCTTTCTTTCCCGAGTAAGTACACACACCCCCTAGCATTGGTAACTTAGGCTTTCTTATAGCTTTCTTCCTTTGCACTTTTCCAACATCCCGTTTGAATCATGTTGTGCAGAGAAAAATACTGCACACTCATCGTCATTTCCACAAAGTACTCTATAGCATCGTATTTCGACTCGGCGAGTCAGAAGAAGAAGAAAGACTACACCAGAATAAGGGGTGTTCTGAATGAGGCTCTCGAGGGCTATGCTAGAAAGGTATGCCCCTTCGTCAACGAGGGGGAATGCATTAAGGATGACAAGCACTTGTTCAAGCACGTGCTCGAGTTCCCATGCATTAAGGAGCCGGCTACTGGCGGCGCCAAGGAGGCCTTCTACGCCATGCATCACCTTAAAGGGTTTGTCCGGGATTGCCAAAACCTAACTCCGCCATCTAGTCTCCGAGCATGGGCCAAAAATTTGGGGTGAAGCGACGATGATGATCTTAGAGAAGGCTTTCATCGCATCCAGGTTAAGTTGTCAGAAATCATCGTGGAAGATGTCAACACAAGGGGAGGTGTCCTAAAACACAACAGAGGGTTGACTAAGAGGGAGATTGAAAATATTCTTCATAAGCAAGGTGACAACAAGACGTGTATGACGAAGGATGGCTATCTACCATTCCCGAAGCCGAGCGTTAACAGTTCTCAACAATGATCAATATGTGTGCCTAGAATTATCATAGATGTCTATGTGTAGTGTTGTGTCACAAACTATATACTACCATGGTCGTATGTTGTAAACTTCACTATTATGGTCGTTATCGTCGAAGTTCTATGATTGTGATCGATGTGCTATCTTCTATGTTTAATGATCTTTTGCTTTAGTTTATGTGAACATATATACATGTGAACCAATTTAATTCTTTCTGTTTGCATGATTTACTAATACGCCTTATCTATAGAGATGACGAAGTGGTACGTGGTGTATAAGGGTTGGGTTCCAGGAGTCTATGATGAGTGGGAGGACTGTCAGAAACAGGTGAACAAGTTTAGCGGCAACAACTATAAAGGATACGCGACTCGAGAGGAGGCAGTAGCCAAGTGGAGGAACCACCTGTGGAAGGAGAACCGGATGAAGATATTGCTAGTACTCTTGCTCTTTCTCACCGTCATCACAGTTGTATTCTGTTTGATTCTAGTGCAGGCGGTGAACACTTCATTTGTAATGTGATGAGATGGTGAATTATTTACCAAACACTTGTATAAATATTCGCCACCTTTGACTTGTATTGTAATATGATGACCACTTGTCTATCTCGATCGGGATCTATGGCACTATATTCGTATTTGTATTATATTTGTTTTCATATACTAATTCAAATATACTATTTCTGTATAATATTGTATATTTGGACAAGTATGGTTTTTTAATACCTAATATTCAAACCAGTGGCGCATCCTTTTTACCTTCTGTGGCGCATAACACTTTAGTGGCGCATTTTCCAGAATGCGACACTAAACAGAGTCTTGTGGCGCATCCGACAGAATGCGCCATAGAAGTATCATGACTTCTGTGGCGTATTTCGGAATGCGCCACAGAAGGTTTCATCGATGGCGTAAACGATGGCTCGATATGCGCAAGAAGCCCAATATTGATGCGCCAGCGATGAATGATTTCCTAGTAGTGTAAGACCATCATCGACCCTTCATCGATGCCAACCAAAACTCGGACTGCTATTGTAAGAGGGTGAAGCGGCGTATGATGAGCGGCGAAATTTGGATCCCAACTTCAAGTCCTTATGCCACGACGCAACGACTTGATGCGTCTCAATCTGGGCCATGATCCAACATACCGCAACAAGTGTAACAACGTCGTGGAGGAGGTGCACGCGTCCATGTCAAAGCACCAACTACAATGATCGGTAAGCAGCCCCAGCGCCACCCATTTAAAATTTTATCCCATTGTTGGTATTGTTCGAGATGCGCTAGAAGGGCATTTCCCTCACTAAGTGGTTTGATATTTGTTGATGACACCCGACTAATTGTTTGCTAAGTGCTTTACGGGCTCTCTATGTTGCAATTCATTTGATGCCACTCAAAAAGGTCAATAGCAAGACGTAGTTTTTTTAGGATATTTATTTGGGTCGTAGGAAAACCGTACTAGGAAGAGGGGTCCGCGCTGGAAAGTTTGGATGGAATCAACTCTACATTTATTTGGACCATCCAACTTTTCCTCAATGGTAGAGTAAGTGTGAATTATGTCCCTACTTGGTTGCTGTCGGCGATGTTAGTCCCGACTGGTAGTGCTGGACTTTTGCCGAGTACTACCGCTGGGAACCTATAGTACCGCCTGGGGGCACCGGACGCATCTGAGCGCAGCTGCGAGCTAGGTTCCTTTTCAGAATTTCCTGGTACCACCATCCGGCACTACCACATCTTGCGGTAGTACCGCTCCACATTCGGCACTATCGCTATGCGGCAGTACCGCTTCGTGCCATGGTACTCCCGGTGGCATATGAGGTGGTTTCACCACGAGCAGAGATGTCGGGTACCACCATGGGGTACCTGTCCGGTAGTATCGGTGTTTTTTGGTACTACCGTATATAAGTCCGGTAGTACCGGTCGTTACGGCAGCCAACAGGCAGATTCCCTTTTGAGGTATAAAAGGGAACTTCTTCCCAAACGGGAGAGGTGCCTCTTTTATCTCTATCCTCTATTGTTCTTGAGCTGAATATTTACTAGATCTCTCCCCACAGTGCTCCAATCTCCTTGATACTTTGGGATTTGGTGGAGGAGGTTTAGATCTAGGGTTTCACCAAAGCAAAGTTGATTCCCCATTGTTTTCCTTTGTGGATCTTGTTATTCTTAGATTCTTTGAACCCTAAAGGGAAGAGTTAGATTTCAGAGCTCATACATTGAATGTAAAGCTTCGGAATCGTGTTAGGAGACTCCAAGTGTTAAACTAACTAATGTGTTGTGCATTCTCTATTAAGCTGCATTCATGGGGTTACGATGTTAAACTAACATCTTTAGTTTATAAACGGGATATATATGTTGCAGACGATCCTTGCAGCACTCCAAAAAGAAACGTGTAAATTAGTTATCTTAACTTTGCCAAGATTTGCATGATCTAACACGTATTTTCAGTGTGTAGATACTATATGTTAATCTAGATAAATTTGAGGTAACTAATTGAAATAGAGAGAGTATATCATTTGGTAATTGTCCCAATGAGGCAATATGAAGTTTTCCAGAAATAACTGACATTTGATTTTGTCAAGATTCAAATGTAAAAAAAATGTATTTCTACACTAAAACATACTAGATACATGTGAATCTAGTCAAATTCAAATTACTTATTTCTAAACGAAAGGGGTAGTATTTCCTCCGTCCTAAATTACAAGTTTAGATACGTGGGTATTTAGATATGCACATAATTTGGGACGAAGCGAGCACGTCTAAAGTTTCCAATGAGATAGTACGATATGAAGTTGTGACAAGGAAACACCTCTGAGGTCTGATCGACTGCTCCCATCGATCACCGTTCAACACTAAAACCACCCCTTTTCACACGCGAAGCGCCCCCATTAGCTTCCTGTCCACTTCAACACGCTAGCTAGTAACCTGCTGCTGCACTGCTCATATTCTCGAGTTCTTCACCGCGTGGCCAAGCCCTCGTGGCAGCTACCTCCCTAACTGGTTTGATGTTTGTTGATGACACTTGTGTCAGACTAATTATTTTCTAAGTGCTTTACAAGCTCTTTATGTTGGAAGTCATTCGATGCCTAGCAAGACATAGTTTTTCTAGGATATTTATTTAGGTCATAGAAAACAGTATTATCTAGAGGGTACGCGTTGAAAAGTTTAGATAGAATAATCAACTCTACATTTATTTGAATCATCCAACGTTTCTTCAATGGTAGAGATGTAAGTGTGAACTCTGTCCCCAGTTGGTCGCTGTCGGTGCTGTCCAGTCCCGACCGTTAGTACCAGACTTTTGTCGGGTACTACCGCTTGAAACCGGTAGTACCAGACGCATCTGAGCACAGCTGCAGGGCTGAGGCTCCTTTTCAGGCTTGCCCGGTACCACCATCTGGTACTACCGCTCCACATCCGGCAGTACCGTTGTGCGGCAGTACCGTTTCGTTCCGTGGTACTACCGATGGCATTTGAGGTGGTTTCACCACGAGCAGAGATGTCCGGTACGTACCACCATGCGGTACTTGTCCGGTAGTATCGGTGTTTTCCGGTACTACCGCATATAGGTCCGGTAGTACCGGTCGTTACGACAGCCAATGGGCAGATTCCCCTTTGGTATAAAAGGGCCCTTCTTCCCAAACGGGAGAGGTGCCTCTTTTATCTCTCTTCTCTATTGTTCTTGAGCTGAATATTTCCTAGATCTTCCCCTATAGTGCTCTAATCTTCTTGATACTTTGGATTTGGTGGAGGAGGTCTAGATTTTGGGCTTCACCAAAGCAAAGTTGATTCCCCTTTGTTTTCCTTTGTGGATCTTGTTACTCTTAGATTCTTTGAACCCTAAACAGAAGAGTTAGATCTCGGAGCTCGGACATTGATTATTGTAAAGCTTCAGGATTGTACATGTTGCGGGACTTAGTATTAAACTAACTAATGTGTTGTATATTCTCTATTAAGCTACATTCATGGGGTTACGATGTTAAACTAACATCTTTACTTTACAAACGGGGATATATATGTGTTGCAGACGCTCCTTGCAGCGCTACAAAAATAAACGCGTAAATTAGTTATCTTAACTTTGCCAAGATTTGCATGAAAACAGTCTATAGATATATGTTAATCTAGTTAAATTTGCGATAACTAATTGAAATAGAGAGAGTATATCCTTTTGGTAAATGTCCCAATGAGACAATATGAAGTTTTTGCAATTTTATATACTCACTCCGTTCAAAAATAACTGACTTTCCTTTGTCAAGATTCAAATGTAAAAAAATATACTTCTACACTAAAACATACTAGATACATGTGAATCTAGTCAAATTCAAGTCAGTTATTTCTAAACAAATGGGTAGTATTTCCTCCGTCCTAAATTACATGTTTAGATACCTGGGTATTTAGATATGCAGGTAAATTCGGGATGGAGCAAGCACGTCTAAAGTTCCCCATGAGATAGTACTGAAGAATTATGATACTATCACACTTGATTCAATAACAAAGGGGTACAAGAGTTTATATAGTACATGAGGAGAGGGGGCGGCACCCTGGTGCCCTAACTTGGGTTACAAGAAATATAATCTAACATCCCCCCGCAATGTCAACGGTGGGTTCAACAACATTGATACTTGATCGAATATCGCAGAATGGTGTTGTTGCAAGTCCTTCGGTGAAGATGTCAGCAAACTGTGTTGTTGTAGGAACATGTAGAACTCGGACTTGACCCAAAGCAACTTTCTCATGAAAGAAATGAATGTCAATCTCAATTTTCTTGGTACGCCGATGCTGTGTACTGGATTGCCATACATATAAACTGCAGAAATATTATTGCAATAAACAACTGCAGCCTGATGAATTGGGCGATGAAGCTTCTCAAGTAATTGGCGCAACCAAACTATTTCGGCAACTGCATGAGCAACAACCCTGTACTCTACCTCAGCAGACGAGCGAGAGACCGTAAAACTGCATGAGCAACAACCCTGTACTCTGCCTTAGCAGACGAGCAAGAGACCGTAAGCTGGCGCTTCGAAGACCAAGAAATTAAATTGTTACCAAGATAAACATAGTATCCTGAAGTGGATCGACGAGTGTCTAGACAACTAGCCTAGTCGGCATCTGAATATGCTGTCAAATATGTAGGTTGGGATGAATTAATGTGAAGACCGTGATCAATGTTGCCTTTGACATATTGAAGAATTCTTTTGACATGATTGTAATGTGGGACTCGTGGATCATGTTTGAATAGACAGGCTTGTTGGATAGCATCGGATAGTTCAGGACGAGTAAGAGTGAGATACTGTAGTGCTCCAGTTATACTACGATAGCGAGTGGGATCAGAAAATATGTCACCGTCAGAAGAAAGTTTAGAGGTTGTATCAACAGGAGTGCGAGAGGGTTGACAAACTAACATACGGGCCTTGTTAAGTAATTCAACTGAATACTGACAATGGGAGAGAAAAAGACCATGGTCAACACGTGTGACGGCAATGCCCAAAAAATTATGGAGGGACCAAAGATCAGTCATAGAAAACTCATTTTAAAGAAGAGAAATAATGTGATGGAGGAAATCTGAAGTTGAGGCTGTGAGAACGATGTCATCGACATAGAGAAGGATATAAGCAACTTTATTATTAGAATGATACACAAAGAGAGAATAATTATAAATAGAAGGAGAAAAACCTACGGTTTGAACAAAATTAGAGAAACGTTGAAACCATGCATGTGGAGCTTGTTTTAGACCGTATAGAGAATTTTGGAGGAGATAGACATGATTGGGAGAGGTAGAATCTTCAAATCCTAATGGTTTTTGACAATAGACAGTTTCACTAAGAGAGCCGTGAAGGAAAGAATTTTTAACGTCAAGTTGGTGAATTGGCCATTGGGAGGAAACAACAATGCTAAGAATTGGGCGAATGGTGCTAGGTTTAACTACAGGGAAACAATTTCATAATAGTCTATACCATGTTGTTGAGAGAAACCACGACAGACCCAGCAAGCTTTGTACCTAGAGAGACTACCATTAGAATGATTTTTTTGTTGAAAGACCCATTTACCAGAAACTACATTAGCATTAGGAGGACGTGGGACTAGTTGCCAGCTGTTGTTGGAAAGGAGAGCTTGAAATTCATCACGCATGACAGCAGACCAGACCAGTTGGGATCAAGAAGTGCAGACTTATATGTTTTAGGTAGGTGAGAAAGATTGGTGGTAATATTAAAGTTGAGGCATTTAGATGGAAGACAAAAACTAGATTTGCACATGTAGGCATAACATGATCATTGTTGGGTGCAGGAACAGGGATGGCATGGGGTGGGGGAACTAGTGGTGATGACGAAGATGGGGCGTCCAGCGCAGCGGATGAAGTGAACGCGGGGGTGGTCTGCCGAGAGTCTGCCGCGGCAGAGAAAGTAGGTGTTTGTGCTGCCGCGGCAAGAGAGGGAGGGGCTGCCGCAGCAGAAAAAGTGGGGGTTTGGGCTGCCGTGGCAGGAGAGGGAGGGTCTGTCGTGGCATAAAAGGTTGGAGGATTTGCTGTCGTGGTAGCGTGTTCTACCGAGCCAGCGGATGGAGGTGTGGTTACGACAGGGTGAAATAGAGGCAGATGTGTGCGTGTAGGAGGAGAGTACGAATGATATCGTTAATTGTACAAAGTGAACGTTTAGCTTTGCCATTTGTGGGGACGTGTATGGACAAGAAAAACGTAGAAGAATGCCATGTTGGAGAAAAAAGGTTCCGTTTGTAGTATTATTAAATTCTTTACCATTATCACATTGTAGAAATCGGATTGGGAGGAAAAAGTGGGTGGTCACATCTCGTTGAAAGTTAAAAGAAATATTGTATGCACATCATATTTATTTCGTACTGGAAAAGTCTAGATAAAGTTTGTAAAATCATCCAATATGATAAGATAATATTTAAAACCAAAAATACTCAAAATTGGAGATGTCCACAAATCACAGTGGGAGGCCGAAGACCCGGCTGCCATGCACCAGAGTAGGCTGGTAGAGCGCCGACCAGAAAGGATGCAGTCCAGGGCATAGACCAGGACTGGACGAGCCCCGTCCACGGGTCGTGTGGAGGCCACCATATTGGCGTTGCAGGGGGCGTTGGTGTTGGTGTATAGGTGCCGATCGGAGGAGCTGCTGGTGGTGGAGGCCGAGGCGGTGGCGGTGGGTGATACCTGGGGTTTTTTCCGCGGTAATTAGGGCTAGGAAGCAAGCCAGGAGGCGGAGCAGGGATCGGAGGCATGGAGATCGGCGGGGAAGGAGCAGGGGCCGGTGGCCGTGGAGTGGCAGCAAACACTTGAGGACGTGCATCCTTGTTTGCTTGAGCACGATCGACCCATTGAAGCAGGGATCACACCTCAACGAAGGTGGGACGGGGCCGCATCATGGGGATGAATGAATCTTGCTTCTCAAATCATTCGCTGAGCCCAACAAGAAGAACATTAATTAGTTGCCGATCATCAACATGATCACCGAGCTCTTGAAGCTCATCGGTGATGGCTTTGAGGCGGTGACAAATACACGCCGACGGGGGAATCGCCTTGGACGGTGTTGCGGAACTCGGTATGGAGGGTGGTGAGGCGAGTATCAACATTTTCCTGGAAAATTTGTCGAAGAGCCGATCAGAGATTGGAGGCGGTGGTGGCCTCACGAAAAACTAGATTGAAAATTTCTGTGGACACGCGGGTGTAAATCCATTGGGTGATAGCGAGATCATCTTTGACCCATTGAGCATCATAGGGACAAGGGAAAGAATTCTCGACAACATGAGATCAAAGATTGCAGTGACCGAGATGAGTATCGAACAAGTGACACCAATGATAATAATTGTGGGCAGCGAGATCTAAAACTATGGGGATAACATTTGAGATGTCGGTAATTGTATGGGCAAAAGAGATCTGAGAAGCTAGAGGAGGGTTTTGGTGGAATGATAGTTGGGAGGAGGAGGGTTTGTCGGTGGCAGCCTTGTGTGTGGTGGTGGTCTTGGCTTCGAAGTAGCCAGGGGGTGGAAGCGGCGGAGGGGTGGGTGGAGGACCCATGACCAAGGAACGATAGAAATCTGATACCACGAAGAATTATGATAATACCACACTTGATTCAATAACAAAGGGGTACAAGAGTTTATATAGTATATGAGGAGAGGGGACGACGCCCTGTCACCCTGATGCCCAAACTTGGTTTACAAGAAATATAACCTAACAAGTACGATATGAAGTTGTGACAAGAAAAACCTCTGACGTCTGAGCGACTGTTCCCATCGATCACCGTTCAACACTAAAACCATCCATTTTCACACGTACGCGAAGCACCCCTGGGTATCTGCCAGCTCATGTCATGTTACTTCAAGCATCTCACTAGCTTCATGTCCACTTCAATACGCTAGCTAGTAATGTGCTGCTGCACTGCTCATATTCTCGAGTTCTTCACCACGCGGCCAGTCCCCGGGGTAGCTACCTCCATGCACACGGTGGTACGCCGGGAAACGTCCGGCGCATTGATGGTGCTCGAGGAACAGGTTGAAGTAGAGTCCCCAGCAATGGCGCTAGCAATACTTGATGCTAGCTGGTGACTCGTTGGTAACCCCAAGCGCAGGGTGTGAAGAGCAAGCAACAAGTTTTCCCTCAGTTGAGACCGAGGTTATCGAACCAGAAGGAGGAAGTAAACGTCACATAGGTATTGCAAATAACGTGGAGACCTGCACAGCACAAACTAAAGACTTTGCCCCAACGAATCAGTGAGGTTGTCAAGCTCACCGGTTTGCTGGAACAAAGGATTAAACGTATGGTGTGGAAGGTAATGGTTTGCAGCAAGTAAACAAGTAACAGTGGAAGATGTATCAATGGTAAATATTGGAACGGGGTCCATAGTTCACTAGATGTGCTCTCCTTAGATAAACAACATGGCATGAAGGGTAAACAAATTACAGCGGGGCAATTGATAGGAACTGAGCAAGGAATAACAATGCAATTACTATCCAGAAAGATCCTATGAGGTTGATTGGGCAATACAACAATATACATAGACCGTAATCCAAATGCATCTATGACTATAAGTCCACCTTCAGGTTATCATCTGAACCCCCTCCAGTATTAAGTTGCAAGCAATAGACAACTGCTTTAAGCAAAGTGTGTAAGGTAAATAGTCCACATGTTCTATGAACAAGAGACCGTTGTTTTCTCCCTAGTAGCAACAACACATCTACAACCGAAGAGATTATTTTCACTTCCCTTGGAAACTAGAGGCATGAACCCACCATCGAGCATAAATACTCCCTCTTGGAGTCACTAGCAATTACTTGGCCAAGATAACCACTAGCAACAGAGAGCATGCAAGATCACAAACAACATAGACATGATGGAATCATAAAGATAAAACCATTAATCAAACCAACATAATAATCTCAATATCCATCGGATCCCCGCAAACACAACATGCATGATTACAAATAGATTAGATCTTGATCATGAATGAAGCTCACAAGATCTATACATGAATGCACAAAGGAGGAGATACAACCATCTAGCTACTACATGGACCTATAGTCCAAGGTGGAACTACTCATGAATCATTCCGGAGAGAAGGCCTCCGGGATGATCTCCCCTCTGGCAGGGTGCCGGGAAGAGCTTCAGATCCCCCGATCTAGGGATGATGGTGGTGGCGGCTCCAGGCGGTTTCGTGGAATATTAATAGGGTCCTGAGAGTTTCTACATCGGGGGCTTATTATAGGCGAAGGGGGAGACCAAGGCGGCCGCCAGGGCAGCCAAAGCCTAGCCAGGCGCGGCCTAGGGGCCACCGCGTTGGGGGTCTGGCCTCCGCCCTCGGTCTCTACTTTGGACTTCTTGTTCCCCACGAAAAGTTATTGACTTTGTCCTTCGTCCCGTCCAATTCCAAGAATATTTCTTTACTAACTTTTCTGAAACCAAAAATAGCAGAAAACATGCATCCGCATTGCAACTTTTTAATAGGTTAGTACCAAAAACATGTAAAAAAGCACCTCAAAGTGTAGACAAGTAAAGTAAAGTAGATACTATACAAGCATGGAGCATCAAAATTATAGATACGTTTCCAACGACACATCCCCAAGCTTAACTCATGCTCGCCCCTCGGTAGGTAAGTGATAAAAAGAATAATTTTTGACGTGACATGCACCCTCACAATAAATATCCAACCATTTGCAAGCATTGAAAGTTGGGATCAAAGAACTCTAAACATGTGCATGAAATAATGGAGTTCTAACATTAGGACAAAGTAACTATGCATGCAACATGAAAGGCTACAAACAAAGATCATGAATAACATGCATTGAAAAACGTTTTTGTTTCACATACAAAAAACATAGCATAGTGGCAATCATCTTGTCCCTCATAGAGTAGCAAATATAGATGCATAGGACACCTTCAAAGTTCACAAGGGTGACTAGAAACAATTAGCACAATAACAAGTAATATCACAATAAGCATCAATCAATAAGCTTTGGAACACTGCACACAGAATGACAACTATGCTCTCTTAATGGTGCCTATAGGTAGAAGGTGGAGACTCAATAATGGTGGAAGAAAGGCCTTTTTTAAAGAAGCAGGGATTTCAAGTTTCAAAAAGAGCGTCCAAAAATTATGGTACTTATTAGCTTTCAGCCCTCATTGCCCCTATCATAAGCATCTTGAAGTGATTAAGGTTAAGTGGCAAAGATGGAGTATATGCTTGACGAAGTATAAGTTGGCAATCTCAAATCCCTTGAATACGAGGGCCACACCTCATGCATACTCAACCTTGGGCCCATGTAAGTTCTTGTCATTGTAAGTATTTGCATATCATTGAGAACCGCCAACGGGGTACCCCTTGCACATGGTACATGAGCTTTCCCATAACCAAAATGACAAGGCAAGCAGACAATAAGCATCTCAGCAATCTTCTTATGTACCATGGGAATATGGTGCTTTTTCTCTGTTTCCTCTTTTCTCAATGTGACTCTTTTTTTATAAGAAGAATGCTTCATAGATGTCACTATGGTGATGCTGCAAGTTTCCACCATGATTAGGCATGGCTTAGGCTAGCTGCACAGGCATTTCTCTAACACAGAATACAAACTCCATGGACTTACAAGTTCCCACTTCATTTCACACCGGTAACATCCATAGACAAAAGAGCATGATATCAACGGAGTACAAAAGTATAAGTGCAATGTTGAAAACGTTCCCCGTGACAGCACGGTTCTGCTAATCCCAACTTATAAGTTCAAGTATATACAACAAAGTTGCCTCAATGGTTCAAGTTTATTAGGGGCAAAGAATAAAATGTGCCATCAAGTTCGTGAGGGCTTTAATCACTAAGTTTTCACATAACAAAATAGTTTTTAATTGGAAGATAGTTGAAAACAAGAATATACTTGGAATGGTGTAACACACCATGCATAGGAATTTATAGTGGACACTTTGGAATAACTTGGTTTCTTGGGAGTTGGAATCATGAGTAGAAATTACTCATACAAGTGGAGGCTAGCAAAAGACTAGGAGCAACCAACTAAGAGAGCAATAATGGCCATAATCATGCAATGCAACAAAGCATACTAATCAAAGCAAAGAGTTGTACTACAAGTCAAGGACTAAATGATCATAGAGGCTAATGGTGACTTGTCATAGTCATAACATGGTGTAAGCATGTGCCAAGTCAACCCAAGCAAAACAACAAAGGAGAATACCACAATACTATGCTTTTGCATGCTAAAACAACGCATAATTTCTTCAAGGCACACTAAGAAATCCCAATTGTTTCGAACAAGACATGCTATAGCAATAATCACTAAGCATAATGCTAAAACAACACCTAGCATGTCATGCTAAAGTCTAAGTCACAGTCAATGCAAGCTCCTCTTGCACTTCAAGCAAGAACTTACTACTCCTTTCCAAACACCAAGCAAACTTATTTGCAAAACAACACAGCGAGAACAGGGGTCCAAACTACTAAAGCAAACTGAGCAAAGCAAACGAAAACTAAGACGCTCCAAGAACAACACAGCTGTTCATGAAACAATAAAAGTGAAGTGTCTAGACAGACCTGAGCTTTTTATTGATGAAGAAGGGGGTGCCTTGGTCATCCCCAAGCTTTGACGCTTGTACCTCTTGGATATTTATTGGGGTGACACCATGGTGGCATCCCCAAGCTTGAGCTTTTGTCCATTCTTCATCTCATTGCATCATTCTCTCTCTATACCTGAAACTTTTCCTTCATACAAAACTTCACACGATCTTCATTAGCAACATTAGTTTATTCAAAAGATATTAGACCCCTGGTAAAGATTCAGAAGAGCAAGGCTTTTCACTAAAAACACAAGCTACTGAAGTAACTCCTTCAAATAAACTCAATTTACCTGAAGAGAGCTCAAAAAGGAATCAATAAGAAGCAAATGCAAATAATGGCAGAAATCTGTCAAAACAGACCAGAAGGTAGAAACGAATTTTTTCGACATCTTCTATTGCTCAAATCAAAAAGTGTTGAACTAACAAAAGTTATCTAACTTACTGGGGGATTTATTCGTAAATTTTGTGCTCAATCAGAGTTACAGAGATTCCTCACGAATGTTTTTGGTGGAGGACAGAAATCTGTTTCGGGACAGCAACTCCCTAAATCGTACTTCCCTCTCATTAGAGGTCATTCTTGGCACAAAACACAAACAAAAAAGGATAAGGAGAGGTTATTACAGAAGTAATAACATCCAAGACTCAAGGAAACTCTTGGGTTATGTCCCAACAAGTACTTTTCTTTAACGCCTTTAAGTTAGGCACAAGAATCAAGAAGAATCAAGTATTTTCAAATGAAGAAGCATTAATATCCAATCTTGCTGTCAAAGGAGGAGCAAAAAGCAACTTCTCTCTCCTCATAGGGAAGTTTTCAATACCTTTCTTGAATGGAAATTGATATTTGATGTTGCCTTCTTTCATATCAATGATGACACCAACTGTTCTAAGAAAAGGTCTTCCCAAAGTAATAGGACAAGAAGCATTGTATTCAACATCGAAAACATAGAAATACAAAAGGACATAAGCATTATTAACCATAATGAGAACATCATTAATACTCCCCATGAGTTTCTTTTTAGCATTATCATTAAGTGGGACATCCAAATAACAATCTTCTAAAAGTGGCAAATCAAGCATTTCATATTCCTAGGCATAATAGAGATACTAGAACCAAGATCACATGAAGCTTTGAGATCAAAGTCATTCACTTGCATATTAATAATGGGTTCCCAACTATCTTCTACTTTCCTAGGAATAGAAGCTTTGTGTTTTAGCTTCTCTTCCTTAATCTTAACAAGAGCATCTATAATGTGTTTGGTAAAGGCAACATGCATATCACTAGCATCAGGACTTCTAGCAAGCTTTTGTAGGAACATAATCACTTCAAAAATATTGCAACCATTAATATCAAAGTCAAACTTAGCATCACTAGTAGTAGGATCAATAGGATTAGGCATAGTAGGAGGAGGAATAGGGGCTTCTTGTGGTTTAGTGGTGATGGTGCACACACTATTGTTTCTATCAATTTCAGCTTCCCTTTCCCACTTAGCATGAAGTTGAGCTAGCAGCCTAACATTTTCATCAATAGTAACTTGTATGGAATGAGCAGTAGAAAAGGTGTTTTCCATAGTTTCAGGTTTAGCAGCCATTTTATTAACCAAGGAAGTTTGAGTTTCAGACAAAGAGGATATATTTTTATCAACAGTTAAAATCTTTTCCTCCATAGTCTTATTGAAAGCAGTTTGTTTACTAATAAAGTCCTTGAGCATGACTTCAAGTTCAGAGGGGGTACTTCTAGCATTATTGTAAGAGCTTCCATAGGAATTGCCATTATTAGGAGGATAAGGCCTATAATTGTTGTCTACCAAAATTATTCCTATAGGCATTGTTGTTGAAATTGTTGTTTCTAATGAAGTTCACATCAACTTGCTCTTCTTGAGCAACCAAAGAGGCTAAGGGAACACTATTAGGATCTAGAGGAGCTTTCCCATTAACAAGCATAGCCATAATAACATCAATCTTTTCACTCAAAGAGGAAGTTTCCTCAACAGAATTTACCTTCTTACCATGTGGAGCTCTCTCAACATGCCATTCAGAGTAGTTAACCATCATATTATCAAGGAGCCTTGTTGCGGCACCCAAGGTGAGTCCCATAAAAGTACCTCCAGCAGCAGAATCCAACAGGTTTCTTGAGGAGAAGTTCAAACCTGCATAAAAAGTATGGATAATCATCCAAGCGGAGTCCATGAGTAGGGAAATTTTTAACCAAAGATTTCATTCTTTCCCAGGCAGGAGCAACATGTTCACTGTCAAGCTGTTTAAATTTCATAATGTCACTTCTCATAGCAATAATCTTAGAAGGAGGATAGTACTTTCCAATAAAAGCATCTTTGCACTTAGTCCAAGAATCAATACTATTTTTGGGCAAGGATAGCAACCATTCTTTAGCTTTTCCCCTCAAGGAGAAAGCAAAAGGCCCGAGCTTAATAATATCTCCATCTACATCCTTATACTTTTGCATTTCACAGAGTTCAACAAAGTTATTAAGATGGGCAGCAGGATCATCAGAGCCAGCACCAGAAAATTGCTCTCTCATCACAAGATTCAACAAAGGAGGCTTAATTTCATAAAAGATAGCATCAGGAGCAGGTGGAGCAATAGGTGTGCTTAGGAAATCATTGTTGTTGGTGTTAGTGAAGTCACACAACTTGGTGTTCTCAGCAGAGTTCATTTTGGCAAAGGTGGGCAAGCCAAAAACAGCAGCAGCTAGAGCAGGAAATATTTTTTTTGTGTTTTTGAATAAGTCAAGCAAACCAAACTATACTATTATTTTTGGGTTTTTTTGGAAAGAGGCAAACAAAACCAAACAAAAGAAACAAAGAAAACTAAAAACAAAGTAAAGAGAAAGGAAGTGAAGGACTCCCCTAGTGAAGACGTCCTTGGCCTCCCCGGCAACGGCGCCAGAAATACTTGATGGTGCTCGAGGAAGAGGTTGAAGTGGAGTCCCCGGCAACGGCGCCAGAAATACTTGATGGTGCTAGAGGAAGAGCTTGAAGTAGAGTCCCTAGCAATGGCGCCAGCAATACTAGATGCTAGCTGGTGCCTCGTTGGTAATCCCAAGCGCAGGGTGTGAAGAGCATGCAGGAAGTTTTCCCTCAGTTGACACCGAGGTTATCGAACCAGAAGGAGGAAGGAAATGTTACACAGGTGTTGCAAACCAATACAAGAAATGTGTTAACCTATGACCTTCTGTTAGTGACAACAGGTGAATTGGTCATAGATCTATGACCATTTGAGACCCGATGGTTGTAAGGCATTTGGGAGAGTCCAAAACTTTAAGAACAACGACCATTTTAGTAAGAAAGGTTACAATTTACTTACATGAATTGGTCATAACCTATACATGAATGAGAGATGTGAGGAGAGTTGTTGGATCAAACCAGAATGGACGGACGACATTGCGTTCTGTGGGAGTTGGCGCGGATCGATGACCTGGCATCCTAGCCGGTCACGAGGCCACACCCCACATCCCCACCTAATCCACGCATGGACCTACTCAACCTACCTCGAGTCATCCTCAACCACCCACCAGTCATAGAAAACCCTAACACATTCCTTCTCCTCCGCCTGGCCTCTCCTCGAGTTCCTTCTGCCTCCATCCCCTCGCTGCGCCCCGCCATCATCCCCTAGACTTGATCCACCCCTATCCCGTCGCCTCTCCTCGCCCTAATCCTAACCCCATCACGAGAGAAGTCGTTCTTCTGGCGGCCATGCGCACATCGTCTTCCCAACACCACCATCAGAACCCTCCCCCCATCTCCTACCTTCCCGTCTGGTTCGTGTCCATGGCTAGTGGTGGCGGCTCATCGGCGCGGGTGGCCGCTGGCAGGGCCTAGTGGTTGCACATCTACAACCGGATGGTATCCATCATCCGCAAGAACCGCAGTCACGTCGAGGCGCTACTCGCCGACTGCGCGCACCTGGAGGTGCTCGTCAAGGTGCATGGTTCATCTACGACGGTCGGCTGGGCCCGCTGGGTCTGGATTCCACCAACGCCTTGTCCCAACCACGTAGCGCTAGATCCGCTCCACCCTATCAAGGCCTCGCCAGATCTTCTCATCCCGGAAACAACAACACTGGATCCACTCCTCATCGACATCCCTATCACCAGAAGCACAGGGATCTTCTTTTCAGGTAAATTTTCCATGTACTTATCACAATCAACTTGTTGGCAGTGTAGGTCCATGTGGTATTATGAAATTTCTTGGCCGTTGATAGTTGTAATAATATTGTGCTATGTATTTTATTAGCTATATAATTACCCATCTCATATTTACTATGAGAGATATATTTGTGATTATATTGGGTTGTTAGCAGGTTCACCTTTTGTGCATCCATGCTTGTTGGTGCTATTGATATATCTATAAGTTGAACATTGTTGCTTGATTAATAGAATGATAGAAGTGTCGAATTGACTAAGAAATTGAAAGTTGTAGTGGCTGGAGCATCCTAACATTGTTGCTACTCATGGCTGCATTATAGATCATCTACACAATTTCCTCTATGTTGGGCTTGAAGTTCTTGCAATTTTTACACCTAAATACCACATCAGTAGTTCATGTTTTGATGTAGAAACAAAAAATTTAAACCATTTGATTGCAATGCAACTAAATGAAAAAATTGAGATCCTCACATGAGTCGGCTCAGGCACTTAGCTAGATAGCTATCCAATGTGAGAAAAACCTTCTTGTGTTTACCATGTTAAATGAATGCATTACACATCTTATCTATGTAGAGTTTGAATATTTCATTTCTTGTAATGATTATGGTACCTTCCAATATGATTCATTGTAGTAGTTTGCGTGTTATAGCTAACTTTGGAGCTTTGCTAGCCTTCCCACTGATTCATTTTGACAGTTTAAAATCTAGTTCCTTGATCTAATTGTGTTAATTGTTCATAGTCTTTGCTTTCTGTGATACGAGACTATCCAGTTGTGGTCATAAACATATAATTTACAGCAATATAGTCTCATCTTTCTATGATAATATGTAGCAGGAATTGTTGGTGATTTTTCTAGCATATCGAGGAACCACCGCCCTGTACCTGCCCAGCGCCAGGGTCCTGCTCCTCGATGAACGGCTCCTCCGAGGTTCCATTCATCTCCGTGATTCAAACTTTATCACATTCAAGCTAAGATGATGCCTACTAATTAGAGTTTTGTTCACGCCTGAGTTTTCCTTTGCTCCTTCAAACTTCACCACATGTCGTGTGTCAAAATTTAATTTTTTTTCATGATTTTCCTCTCTGTATGTCCCAAAAATAACTTCAGCTTGAAACCATATACTTCTATGTATTTCCCCAAAATAACTTCAGCTTGAAACCATATACTTCTCTATATGTCCTAAAAATAAATCTTAGACAATAATTGGTTGTCTACAGCTCAAGACCGCCACATGGTACAGTCCCAAAATAAATCTTTATAGGAAGCAAACTAAGCATTGAGGACTCTGTTTTTAAGGCTGTACCTCGGCATTCTCCCCTGCATGTATTGGTGCTATTTGTTTGTGTGTAGGTTACGATTGCGATCTAGATGCTATCTCCTTGGTGTTTTTCCATTGGCCCCAGATTATTACTTGCAATAGGCCCTAGATTATTACTTACAGTAGTATTTCTGTTTTGTATGACACACCTCTATACAACCAAGGTGAAAAGACTTCACCATGCAACGTGGTACTTTTATGACTTCTCTCATAAATCTCTTTCATCCGCAATGATCTTATTTCTACACACCTGAACTATACATCTATTCAAATTTCTCCTCTAGTGCACATGCCTTATATTTTAAGTACTTGTTGTTTGCGGTTATGCATGTCTCATAGAACTAGATTACTTCTCAGTTTATTACTATGTATTTAAATGTTAGCTTCAATTGGAATACGACTACCTTTCTAATGCAGTTTCATTGATTCCATGCAAGTAGACTTGAAGATTTTTTGCTTACTCTTTCCAACAAGTTAATTCAGAAATTAATTGTGTTTTGTTAATTGCGGATCTCACAAGTTACCCGACTGAGATGAACAGATCTCTAGCTACTTCTTTAATGATTTGTTTTGTTTACTCTTACATAGTTGAAGCATGGCATTACAAATCCAACTGTTATTTTTGTGTAGTATTTTCTTTGTTATGCTCATACCTAATTCATTTCTCTGAGATTAAAATCTGGTATTTGTAATGTAGCACTGTGAAGGTATGGCTTACCACCGCTCCAGGTTCCCCTACGACTTACTAGTACCGGTTGCGATGCGTACTTGCGCAGCCACTGTATGTTATGGCTGGCCAAGAAATAACAGTCTGCGTTGATCTGGTTGCCCACAGCGTGCAAAGTTATACAATATATTTAACATTGTTAGGTTGGACACCCTTTTCTTATTTTGATATCACAAAATATCTTCCTTTACTTCTAAAATTTTGAAGCTCAGTGTTCTTGTGTTTTTTGATTCTTTCTTGAAGCTAAAATGTGGGGTGTAGATGTGGAGCAAGGCAGCATTCTGTAGACATTCACGGCCAAACATGAACTGAAGGAGCTGATGGGGATACGCCTACTGGGGTATACTCAGCAGGACGTTTCCGACTGGCCCAAGGGCTGGCGAGTGGGCCTGCATAACGGCGAGTGGATCAAAGCCCAGCAAGGTATTGGGCGACTGGAAGTTGAAGGCCCAGGCGAGTAGATAGGCCCAGTCGGATTAGGTTAAACGATTACCAAAGTCAGAATCGAATCGGTTGAGATATGTAAACCCTAGGGAGGTGAGCCTATATAAACCTCCCTATGGGGTGAGTAGAGACACGCCCTCAGACACCAAGCAACTCACCGCCTAGTCGCCGAGTTCGCCCATTGTAAACACATCCATAATACAATCTAGCAGAGTAGGTCTTTATCTGGGGCCGAACCTGGGTAAAACCTCGTGTCTCGCCTCATCTCGCACCGCAGATGGCTGGCCCCTTGCCCCTCGTTCTACTACCGCCGCTGGATTGCTGCCGTGGCCATTCCCACGCTGGCGCCCACCGTGGGCCTGGCCGGTCTGGCCGGTGTTCTGCGGCGAGATCCAATCTGCCCTTCAACGACGGCCGCCACCGGCAGATGATAGCGATCGGCGAGATGCTCCAGATCTTGCCGAGCAGCTACGCCCCGGGCGCGACCCTTCACGCGACAACAATCCGCCAATCGGCACGATCAGCCTCTTCGCCGCCTCACCGACGCCATCACCTCGAGGACTCGCTCGCATCCGCGAAGTCGCCACCACGCGATCGGCTCTCCGAAAGCCAGTTCGCACGATCCACCGCCGCCCGAGTACAACTCGCCCAAAGAACGTGGTCGGAACTCGGCACCGCAGAAGATGCGGCCTCACCGACGACGCCGACGGCGACCCCAGCCACCGCCGGATCCATCACCGCTCGTCCGCTGGCTCCATCGCCCAGGTCTCCAACGCGGAGATTTCGAGGACCCTCCATCCTCGGATCTTCGACCGACTCGGTCGGAAAACTCACCGACTTCCACGACGGAACCGGGTCGCCATGCCGCGACCTACATGGCCACCGGGCGCCGATCCGCCGGAGGATCCTTTCTCCACCCAATCCCTCCTAACGCCACGGCGACGGAGGTCGAGGAACTCCGCTGAAATTGGCGGAGACGATGCATAAAGCGGCCGGCGCGAAAAATTTCGCCTCGAGCAAGTGACAGCGCAAGAATCACGCTACCACCCGCAGCGGATCAGGTCACGCTGAACCCCACCGCTCGGGCGCCACGAACCGACGGCAACGACCGGCTCGCGCAAGCGGCGCGCGATCTGCGAGAACGCGCCACCAGGAGGAAGCGCCCGGCCCCCGCCAGGATCGACGGCGATGGGTGCCCCACCACCACCCAACCGCACCCCTCCCAGGGACCAGCCGCGGATAGTCGTCTCCTCACGGGAGCGAGACGCGAACGACCTCCCACTGTTCTCCACCCCGATGGACAACCTCGTGGCAGGCCGAGCAGCAGCCGATAGCATCACGGCCACCGGCGACGGCGCCTTACAAATCCAGTACGTCAAGGCCCTGCTCGCAAAGGCCGTGGAGCAGCAAAAAGCGGGCGGCGACTCGCAAGGGCGAGTATACTCACGCTCCTCGGGGAGCAGGGCGGCCTCAAGCGGTCGCCCAGCGGCAAACCCTCAATTGCCCGCCACCGAGCCATTGCAGCTCCAAAGCCGACCGTGAACGCGGCACTCTCCTGCGATCCCAGGCGGCGACCAACCGTCGCCGCTTAACGGAGAACCCATCGACGCCCGCACTCACATCATCAACAACCAAAACTGGCGCGACGCCAGCCCGACGACTGCGGCACCTAACTAACGCGCGATGGCGAGCCTATGGGTCGCTCGATCGACTAGGGCCTAAGTGCTTCGGACCAATGATCCGGCGAAAAGTACCCGCCAAACTTCAAGGCGCCAAGGAGATAGAAAAATCGACTCCTCGCACGACCCGATGCGGCTTGACACATACCTCATGGCAATGGGGATCGCGGGTCACACTGACCTACTCGCCGCCCGTTACCTCCCACCGATGATGGAGGGGACGTGCAGCCCGTGGATCACCACTCTCCCTCAGGACAGTAGCGACTCCGGGGAGGAAAGGCGCGACGCCGTCGTCAGGCACTTCGAGTGCTCCTACACCCGCGCCACCACCATCGAGGACACGAACGATCGTCCAGGGACCTCGCGAGTCGACTTCATAGCTGGGTCCAACGGTGGCAAGAGCTCTGTACAACGGGTCGGCATCCACCGGACACCGCGATCCATTGCTTCAAGACCTCGTCGCTCGAGCCTCTAGTCGCCAAGCTCAAGCGACACGCCCGCACACTCGACAACATCCCGACCTCCTCGAGATCGCCAAGCAGTGCCGAGGACCCCAACCAAGAAATCGACGGCGAAGTCGGAGGGCAACGCCCGGGCGGCAACGACGGCGGACGCCGACCCGACGCTTATAGCGGCACCGCCTCACGTAAGCGCCGCAACGACGGGCGAGTCGACTTCGCCAACGCTGGGCACGCACAACGCGAGCCAAGAGCTACCGCCATGACGGAGGGCAACGGCGATGGCGGCAACTACAAGAACAAGCCAAGGTTCGATCCCGGCCCTCCTTAACCAACAATGTGCGTTTCACGGCGGGAAGGAAAGCCCACCACGCACACCACCGCCACCGCCACACCTCGTGGAAATCGAGAAGGCACGGCACGCGGAGGACACCGACAACGACCCGCCAAATGGCGGAAAAATTGGCAAAGTAGCGGCTCGCTCCACACCTTCACAGGCTTCAACACGAGCGCGAGAAGAAGGTCATCGCCAGCGCCGTCGCCGTCAACGCGGTGGCCCAAACAGGCGTCCCCGGTTCCTCAACTGGTCGAACAGCCCATCACCGAGCGGCAAGACCACTCGCCACGCGCCAGTACCGGGGACGAGTCGCCTTGGTGGTCAAGCCCAAGGTTGGCGACATCGGCTCCCAAGACACGATGGGCGGCGGCAGCTCCATCAACATCCTCTACCTCGACACCTTCAATCGGTTACGGCTCGCGATCGATGATCGAGACAACCCACACGTTCCACGGCATCGTCCCGGTCGGAAGGCGTACCCGATCGGCAAAGTCACGCTACCGTCACCTTCGATCCGGCAAACTTCCGCACCGAGCGGATCGTCTTCGAGCTGGTGCCCTCGACAGCCCTTACCGCTGCGTCACAGGGCGCGGCGTTCGCCAAATTCATGGCAGCGCCCCTACAGCATCGCGATGAAGCTCCGGCGTGCGGCGTCATCACCATCAGCGACCCGACATGGCGCCCGAATGCGAGGCCAAAGGAGCGAACTTCGCCCGACGCCGTCATCGCGGTAAAGCTAATCACGCCGACGAGCTTGCATCTGCGGCGGGGTCAACAATGACGACCCCACAATACTCAAGAAGCCCAACTCAGAGGCACAAACACCTCAACCTTTGAGGCCACGGCGACACCCGCCGTCGAGCTGGTCCCAGGCGACCCGGCAGACGGTGACGATCGGACGAGCATGAGCCCAGCATAGGAAGCGCGCTCGCCGAGTTCGCCGTGAGAATAGGGACATCTTCGCATGGAAACCCTCCGACATGCTGGTGTCCCTAGGGAGCTCGCTGAGCACAAACTAAACGCCGACCCCAAAGTGCGACCGTCAGCGGTCGCACGGCCCTTCAATGAAGAACGCCCGTCGAGCAATCGCCGAGGAAGTGCGTCTGCCGCTGCGGCTTCATCCGGCCAATCAAATACTCAAGTGGCTGGCAAACCCAGTCCGGTCGAGAAGAAAAAGGACACGGAGAATGTGTATCGACTACACAAACTGAACGGCTTTGCCCAAAGGCGATTCGTCCTCCGGATCGATCATAATCGATTCAACCGCGGGTTCGAGTCGCTATGTTTCCTCGACGCCTACTCCGGTACAACCAGATCAAAATGGCTGTCGAGGATGAGCGAAGACGGCGTTCATCACGCCATTCGCAGCATTACGCTACCGCCATGACCTTCGGCCTCAAGAACGCCGAGCAACCTACCAGCGGTGCATGCAAGAATGCCTCGCGAGCCAAATTGGCCGCATCACGTCTACATCGACGACGTGGTCGTGAAATCCGCTCACCAAGGAGACCTACTACCGACCTAGCGGAGACCTTCGCCAATCTGCAGAGGTACAAGATAAAGCTCAACTCAGCAAGTGCACCTTGTGTACCCGGGCAACCACTGGTACGTCGTCTCCAAACGAGGGATCGAGGCAAACCCAACGAAGATCGACACGATCGCGGCTCGGCAAACCGAGTGCTGCGTGGCGCCCGAAGCTGGCGGGCGTAGCGGCCCTCGATCGCTTCATCCCCGCTGAAAAGGCGATGCCCTATACCGCTGATGCAAGAATCCCACCTTCGATGGGACAAGGAGGCGGACGACGCTCGCGACCTTAAAAAGTGCTACGCCGCACCACTACTCGCGCACCCACCGACAAAGAGCCCATGCTGGTTTACGTCGCGGCGTCCGGCGCGTCGTCGTAATGGTTGTCGAGCGACGGAGGAAGGAAAGGCGCCCGGTCCGGCGGTGTACTACATCAGCGAGGTCCTCACCGAGTCGCGCCGTGACCACCCGATACCAAAAGCTAGTATACGCGGTCTTCAGGCTCAGTGGCGCCAGACTACTTTGAGCACCCGATCACGGTCGTCTCCTCGGCACCACTACAAGACATCATCCGCAATCGCGAGGCGGCCGGGCGGGTCGCCAAGTGGGCCGTCGAGATCGGCGTCCACAACATTAAATCTGAGCCACGAAGGCGATTAAGTCCCGTGCAGCGGACTTCATCGCCCGGCGGGAGGAGGCCATCACCCGGAGAAGCCGCCGTACCTCCATTACTGGAGCCTGCACTTGACGGGTCCAAGAACGCGGTGCGGGGCGGGGATAGTGACTTCACCAAAGGGCGACAAGCTCCGCTACATCCTCCGCCTCGAATTCACGCCCTGCACCAACAACATGGCTGAATACGAGGCCCTACTCCACGGCATGCGAGCCGCAAAGGAGATGAGCGTCAATCGCCTTCGATGCTACGGAGACTCCGACCTCGTCGCAGGTCAAGTTGCCGGCACCTGCGACGCCATCTCCCCTACCATGGCGGCGTATCACCAAGTGGTGGATAAATTGGGCGGCCACTTCACCGGCTACTCTGTCGAGTGGATCGACAGGCGGAAAAACGAGGAGGCCGACGCCCTCTCTCGCATCGGGTCGGCTCGACTCGCACCACCCGCCGGCGTGTTCCTCGACACAATCTCCAAACCATCAGTCTCTTCCACGAGGGAGATCGACATCGGAGTCCCCCTCCAACCAGAGGCAGCCTTGATCGCACTCATCACCGAGCCAGACGACTGGACCAAGCCCTACATCGCCTACCTGGAGACCGGCACCCTGCCCGCAGACGAGACAAGCGCTCGAATGATTGCTCGCCGATGCAAGTCTTACACCATCATCGACGGCGAGCTACACAAGCGCAGCGTCACCGGCGTGTTCCAACGTTGCGTCCAACCGGCTGAAGGACGCAAAATCCTACACGACATCCACTCGGTATCGCGGCCCACCACGCCGCCGCTCCTGGTCGCCAAGGCTATGCGACACGGCTTCTCATGGCCCACCGCGCCGCTGCCGATATCGTCCAACGATGCGCGGGTGCGAAGTACGCCAACCAGCGCATACGTCAAGTTCGGCGCTCAAAACAATCCCCATCACCTGGCCATTCGCTGTGTGGGGCATGGACATGGTAGGCCCCTTCAAGAAGGCCCCCTCTGGCTACATCCACTTGCTAGTCGCCGTCGACAAATTCACGAAGTGGGTGGAGGCCAATCCAGTCCGGAAATGCGACGGGAAGACAGCCACTAAGTTCCTACGCGAGCTCATATACCGCTACGGTTTCCCCAACAGCATCATCACGGACAACGGCACAAACTTCGCCAAAGGAGCAATGGCGGTGCGAAGAGCACCACATCCGGCTCGACCTCGCGTCGGTCTCACCGAATCCAACAGCCAGGCGGAACGAGCCAACCAAAGCATCCTCCACGGCCTGAAGCCGCGACTCCAAGTACCACTCGAGCGCACCGCTGGATGCTGGGTCGAAGAGCTACCCTCCGTCATCTGGGGAATCCGCACCTCGGTCAACAGGTCGACGGGATTCACTCCCTTCTTCATGGTCTACGGCGCCGAAGCAGTCATGCCCACCGACCTCGAACACGACTCGCCGCGGGTCGTCCACTATACGGAGGCCGCAAACGAGCTGGCCCGCCAAGATGGGCTCGACCAACTCGACGAAGCACGCGACCTCGCTCGATCGCGTACAGCCATTTATCAGCAAGGGCTCCGCCGCTACCACAGCCGACGGGTGAAAACCCGCACCTTCCAGGAAGGCGACCTGGTGTTACGCCTCATCCAGGACAAGAAGGGCATGCACAAGCTCTCCCCTCCGTGGGAAGGCCCGTTCGCTATCGGGCGCGTACTCGGCAACGACGCCTACTACCTCATCGACGTCCGCGGGGACGGCGAACTCGACGTCAAGCGGCCATGGAATGTAAATCTCCTCCGGAAGTTCTACTCCTAGAACCCCACACATGTACTCTCCAAAGCTATGAAATAAAAAACGGTTCTCGCAAACTTCGTCTACTCTCCATGCCTTGTGCCACTCGCACTCGTAATAAACAGCGTCATGCTAAAATGCGAAGTCAACCTTTGGTACAGCGACCGCACGCTAAGTAGTGCGATGTAAGAACCGAGTCATTTCAGGTCTTGTGTCGTCACAAAAACGCCAATCGGAGCCCCATTGGATTCGCTTAGCTCGACTGGTTTTGCGAACCAAGACAACGCCCTCGCTTCTCCAGCGACCTTGGTCCTCCGCATCCTCGGCGAAGCGACTCGAACGCTAAGTACCACGCCGGGGACTGAATACCGGTTAAATCGCGATCGGTGTATCCTCGAGAATCGGACCTATGCAAGTTTGAGCAAAATTCGCCAAACCCGCATAGAAACGATTCAAAGGTGCCACCAGCACTTTCGTGGTGGAAGCGAAGTAATAACATTACACAACAGTCTCGATGGGACCCACAAAACAGATTTATATAACGACTCAAGAGTCAAGAATACGATATAATATACAAAGAGCCAAATCACCTTGAAAAGCGATAGGCGTCCACTACGGACAAGATGCAAATGGGGCTAAGAGCCTCAAGAATAACCAATGGCGTCCATAACCCTGCCAAGCCGGAAGGGTAACCCTGCTAACGTCGATCTCAAACCTGCTTAAACAAAGGTCTTGACAAAGGGCAAAGGAAAAGAAGGAGCGTCAAGATCGAGGCGATGCAGCGAGGCTAGATCGGCGGTCCTCGCCTACATAGGTATGGTGGATCGGCGGCAAAAGATGCACTAAACAACCTATAGAGACTCGATACAATGGCGGTAAGCAGAGAGGATAAGAATGACCTAACGGATCCAACTGAAGCTATCACCAATCAAACCCATCTGGTGTTTCCCCTCGAGACCAATCGAGGAAGTCAACCGAGGAACTCACACGGTTGGCGGTTTACTTATTCGATTATAGTTGCGGCACTTTACTAGTCAGGTTTAGATAATCGTCACGATAAAATAAGCGATGGGCCCTTTTAGTTAATCATTCCGTTATAGTTGCAACAATTACTACTCGTCTGATAGCATGAGATAAACCCAAAACCCAGCAGTTGTTGGTACTTTTATTCACCAATTCCGTTAGTAGTTGCCATACTTACTAGTCGGTACAATAATTTAGCGACACTCCAAACAAGCAATTGTGGGCAGTATTAATTAGCCATTCCATTATAGTGAAGCTCATTACTAGTCATTATAAGTCAAATTTATAGCGATAAACTTTAGTTATGCTTGTCTATGATCGAGATCATGCTCCAAGTCGTCCATATCCGGACACGGCTTTGAAAGTTTTACCGGGGGTGCACCAATAGCAACACACGCCGATCAACCTCGGAAAAACCAAAACAAAACCCAACGAGGCTTTCACGGTGAACAATCACAGATTCAGAAATATTTCAGGCCACCCTTAAGTAGAATCCAAGCGGGTAAGCAAGCTCGAGACGGCCTCAAGGTTTGGCTAGACGGCTGTGAACGATCGGGAACCCAAAACTGGGCTTGTCGACACCGGAATCGTGGTCCGATCCTAAAGATGCAGTGTGCTATCCGTCACAATTTAAATACGAAAGTAGCATGGCATAAGTACAGGATAGTAAAACACCTCAAACTAGTTTGTGGCCCCAAGAAATAAGATGAATCAAGCTCGTGGGGTCCCATATACCTCCCGGATGTGGATAGCGCGCAAAAATCAAGGCAGGTATCAAGTACTCGGGGTCTTACGGGACACAAGTGGGCGTTCGAAACCAAATATTATCTATCACCCACCGATGCCTCGCTTATTCAATTTTAGTTGTCAAACAGAAATTAAAGTGACGATAAGTAAAACTAGAATCATCTCCAACATCAACATGTGGCAATACATCAACAAGCTGGCATATGACGACACATCAACACTTGAGCAAGCAACTACGACGCAAGTCCAACTATCTACCAAACAAGGTAATAGGATGTGTCCAAGGCAATATAGGGCTGCACGGTATATCACAGTCACGGAAACTAAAGCATCGCATACGTATAGCAATAGATCAACAGGAGGGAAGTAAATACTATAAAAGTAAGATAGGTAGAAAGGGGGAGATGCTCGCCTGAAAACATTGTCGAAGGTTCAACCCGAAGGTCGGGGCGAAGCTCACATCAACTCAACGGCCTTATCCGCGAAGAAGCAAAACACTAGAAGAAACACCGGATGCAATATTTAATAATACGGCAGAAGATCGGCATGATGCATGTACGATGTATGACATGGCAAAGGTGCGATGCAATTAGGTCAAGATTAAGCGGAACCGGGGTCCCAACAATTATTTATATGGTTCAAGTTATTTAGCTACCTCGCATATTAAATGTTGTTTGAACAAGGCAAGATAAGATACCGGTTCGCTACACAAGTTTAAATGAGGCCGATATGAGACCAGATTTGCCCGCATATGGGCCCCATATTTAATTATTAGGTGAATCGGCATAAAGCCCCCAAACCACAGATATGCATGCGAGTATGACAATTCAATATGCAACAAGTTGTTATGTTATAAAAATAGGATTCGAGGAAAAGGGGCACACATTAGGGTCTCGACGATCTTGGGTTCTGGGGGTTCGGGGTTCGACAGGGTCCGGGGTCCGGTCTCGGGGTTCAGGGTGCGACGGTTCGGTCTTGGCGAGAGCGTTCTCGGGCTACTGGGGTAGATCTTGTCGCATCCGGGTTCTCGGGGCATGTTGTCGGTCATGGCGTTCGAGACGAAGCACTTGTCGCGTCGGGGTCTCAGCGTCCGTGTGTCGGTCTTGTCGTTTCGTGTAGGCGTCCTCGAGGTCGATGGCGAACTTGTCCGGATCGGGTACCGGGGTCCTCGGATCCGTGAAGTAGATCTTGTCGCGCGGGCGTCGATGCTTCCGGTAAGGAGAACTTGGCGATCCCGAGGGTCTTGCTGTTCGACGGGGTTCGGGCACGCCGGGATCGGTCTTCGGACCCGTGTAGATGGTCTTGACGTTCCGGGGATCTTCGAGTCGGGGTCTTGGACCGTGTCGGCGTTCTCATGGTCATTCATCGCCGCTCCGTTGATGTACTTGTCCGCCAAATGTAGCTGACGAACTTGATAGGGTACATGTCCGTGTTGTGTTCCTGGCGGTTAAAGGGTTCGGCCTTCGGTTCCGAAGCGGAGTACTTGGTGCTCCGAGAAGAAGATCTTGTCGGGAGGCCTTAACCGAGTGTTCGTGAAGAAGTCGTTAGGCGTCTTGCCACATCCTTCTATCTTGGGGATATTGTGGTCCATCAAGCCCAACGCCCGGACACACTGCCTCCATATCCACTCGATCGGCCTCTTGGGCAGAGCCTTGCGGCAGGGAGCCGGGGACGGGCGACGCTGCAGGGGCCCACTTGCGGAACTCGCGGACGACGAGGGAGGTGAGGACAGGGCAGCTCGGGCGACCGGACCGAGGCAGAAGGAACCAAGCGACGTGGCCTAGCTCAGGAAGGAGGCCGAGAAGGCTGCCGCAGGGGGGGCGCGCTGGCGTCGGGAGGCCTCAGGCCGGCGGAGCTAGTGGGGGCAGGGAGCCGGAGACGGGCACGGCAGGACGAGGAGAGAAGGCGGGCGGCGCGGATGATGTCCGGCGGCGGCTCGGCCAGCTGGAGGAGAGGGATGGCGCCGGCGTGGGGCGGTCGGCGGCGAGGTGGCTCGGTGAGGCTCGCCGGGCGAGCAGGGGGGCGAGCTTGCAGAGGGAACGGAGGGGCGATGGGGCGAGAGGGGGCGGCGAGCAGGGCACCGGAGCGGCGGACGGCGGAGAGGAGGCTGCAGGGAGCTTGATGGAAGGGAGCACCGCCGGAGGGCGGGGCCGAGGAAGGGAGGCACGGGGCCGGAGGGGGGGGAGCAGAGAGGAGGGAGACGAGAGGTGGGGACGCCGGAGGGGAGAGGAGGAGGGCCGCGGGGCGCGGCTGCGGAGCCCGGTGGCGGCGGATGAGGACGGCGGCAGGGGCGCAGAGAGGATGGGAAGGGGATGAGCGCGGAGGCAGAGAGGGAGGCTTGCACAAGGCGTCTGCAAGGGAGGAAGGAAGGGAGGAGGGAGGCGTGGGCGTGGGGAGGTAGGGGACGGGTGGGGTCGGGCGTGTGGGGAGGGGTCCCACGGTCAGGGGCCAGAGGGAGGTGGGGTGACCGCGTGGGCATGTGGACTGGACTGGTGGGGTGGGCCCGCGAGTGGCCTGTGGGGGCACGTGCAGTGTGTGAGAGAGGGGTTTGAGTGGGAAGGAGAGAGAAAGAGGGGGTGATTGGGATGAGGTGGCAGTTTTAGATTGGTTAGGGAAGGAGAGGGTGAGGTGGCATGCTGCCATTGGGTGGGGTGAGGTGGAGGGATGGGTTGGGGTAGACTAGTTGGTAGGAATAGGATTTAGATGGGGCTGGTTGGGTGGGCGATTGTAAAACCTGGGGTGGTCGCTCGGTCGAAACGCCTGACCGTTCATGCCCAAAACAATTAATTAAATATTTATTTTCAAACAGCGCTTTTGCAATCCGACAGCGGTCAAACAAAAATATTCCGGGGACCCGGTTTTCGGTGTTTGAATAAGATGGGGCGTTTTAGAAAAACAAAACGGGCTTGCGAACATAGTTTTTACAAACAAATGCATGATGATGACGATGCGATGCACAAATTCAACGCGATTTTCTAGTAGTGGTTTTGCGGGATGCCACAATTCGACACCACTAACAATGGATCTCGTCCTCGAGATCCGCCTCATGGTACCGGAAGGAAGGTCGGCGGTCTGATCCTTCGCGCTTCGTGTAGATCCTCGCGACACCCCTAACAAGAGTTCATACTCCATCTTGAACTCGGCGACACCACCAACAAAGGGTCGTTGTTCCTGATCGTCGAGAGAGCACTCCGGAAACAAAAGGTCGAAGGTAGAGGTATCCACAAATAAAGCCACCCCTAACTTCCGTTAGAAGAGGGAAAAGTTACATTGATCCACCAGTTCGATGTACAGAGCGAACAGTAAGAGTCGGGTAGGGTGATCAGTCCATCCCGTACCCACACTATCAACGCTATACATGAGTAGGAGAATCAGGCAACTCAACTCTCGAGATTTAGACTGAAGATCTTCATAGGCGGTATCCGGAACAAAGGAATGATGCCAGCAGGAATCGTATGAAAGACACAATGATTAGGTTCCGCGATGGTTCCATTGGCATGAACAACACATGCTCAAGGTATACTCCAACTTCACCAATGCTCGTCCTTCTCATATGTTTTTCAACGACACAGATATCCGGCAAGGAACACATATGGATAAAGATCTCAAGAACAAAAGATCGGATGAAGGGCACAACGGACAAGCTGCAGATTGATGATCGTAGCACCTCCGTTACAAAAGGGAGAAGCGAAACCCTGAAGGTACGACGGAAACCCAACCACGAGAAATCCTGGACTCGAAGAAAGAGAAGAGAGCGGATTCAAAACACGTAGAGGTAAGAGGAGAACAGCAGAGGGGTAAGGAGTAAAATCAGACCTATTCAGAACTATCCAACCGATTTTGCAAAATAAGTTTTGACACTCTACTTCGGCCGTTAGCTAGGTTATCCTCAGAATTTGGACTTAGGTATCGCATCGCTGAGCTCTGATACCACTCTGTAACACCCTCAGAATCGGACCTATGCAAGTTTGAGCAAAATTCGCCAAACCCGCATAGAAACGATTCAAAGGTGCCCACCAGGCACTTTCGTGCGGGTGGAAAACGAAGTAATAACATTACACAACAGTCCTCGATGGGACCCACAAAACAGATTTATATAACAGCGACTCAAAGAGTCAAGAATACAGATATAATATACAAAGATCCAAATCACCTTGAAAACGATAGAGCGTCCAGCTACGGACAAGATGCAAATGGGGCTAAGAGCCCTGAAGAATAACCAATGGCGTCCATAACCCTGCCCAGGCCAAGCCGGAAGGGTAACCCTGCTAACGACGTCGATCTCAAACCTGCTTAAACAAAAGGGGTGCCGACAAAGGGCAAAGGAAAAAGAAGGAGCGTCGAAGACGAGGCCATTACGGCGAGGCTAGAATTGGCGGTCCTCGCCTACATAGGTATGGTGGATCGAGCGGCGTGGCAGCATGCACTAAACAACCTATAGAGACTCGATACACTGGCGGTAAACAGAGGGATAAGAATGACCTAACCGGATCCAACCTGAAGCTATCACCAAACAAACCCATCCTGGTGTTTTCCCCTCGAGACCAATCGAGGAAGTCAACCGAGGAACTCACACAGTTGGCAGTTTTACTTATTCAGTTATAGTTGCGGCACTTTACTAGTCAGATTTAGATAATCGTCCTGATAAAATAAGCAGTGGGCCCTTTTAGTTAATCATTCCGTTATAGTTGCAACAATTACTACTCGGTTACGGATAGCATGTGATAAACCCAAAACCCAGCAGTTGTTGGTACTTTTATTCAGCCAATTCCGTTGTAGTTGCCATACTTACTAGTCAGGTACAATGGTCGCAAGCGACACTCCAAACAAGCAATTGTGGGCAGTATTAATTAGCCATTCCATTATAGTGAAGCTCATTACTAGTCATTATAAGTCAAATTTATAGCAGTAAACTTTAGTTATGCTTGTCTATGATCGAGATACTGTGCTCCAAGTCGTCCATATCCGCGGACACGGCTTTCAGAAAGTTTTACCCGGCCGGGGTGCACCAATAGAAACACACGCTCGATCAACCTCGGAAAAACCAAAACAAAACCCAACGAGGCTTTCACGACTGAACAATCACAGGATTCAGAAATATTTCAGGGGGCCACCCCTTAAGTAGAATCATAGCGAGTAAGCAAGCTCCGAGACGGCCTCAAGGTTTGGCTAGACGGCTGTGAACGACTGGGAACCCAAAACTGGGCTTGTCGACACCGCGGAATCGTGGTCCGATCCTAAACAGTACAGTGTGCTATCTGTCGCACAATTTAAATACAGAAAGTAGCATGGCATAAGTACAGGATAGTAAAAACACCTCAAACTAGTTTGTGGCCCCAAGAAATAAGAATGAATCAAGCTCTGGCTCAGGGGGGTCCCATATACCTCCCGGATGTGGATAGCGCGCAAAAATCAAGGAACAGGTATCAAGTACTCGGGGTCTTACGGGACACAAGTGGGCGTTCGGAAACCAAATATTATCTATCACCCACCGATGCCTCTGCTTATTCAATTTTAGTTGTTAAACAGAAATTAAAGTGACGATAAGTAAAACTAGAATCATCTCCAACATCAACATGCGGCAATACATCAGCAACTGTGGCATATGACGACACACATCAACACTTGAGCAAGCAACTACGACGCGCAAGTCCAACTATCTACCAAACAACAGGTAATAGGATGTGTCCAAGGCAATATAGGGCTGCACGGTATATCACAGGTACGGAAACTAAAGCATCGCAACACAGATAGCAATAGATCAACAGGAGGGAAGTAAATACTATAAAAGTAAGATAGGTAGAAAGGGGAGATGCTGCTGAAAACATTGTCGAAGGTTCAACCCAAGGTCGGTGACTCACATCAACTCAACGGCCTTATCCGCGAAGAAGCAAAACACTAGAAGAAACACCGGATGCAATATTTAATAATACGGCAGAAGATCGGCATGATGCATGTACGATGTATGACATGGCAAAGGTGCGATGCAATTAGGTCAAGATTAAGCGGAACCGGGGTCCCGACAATTATTTATATGGTTCAAGTTATTTAGCTACCCCGCATATTAAATGTTGTTTGAACAAGGCAAGATAAGATACCGGTTCGCTACACAAGTTTAAATGAGGCCGATATGAGACCAGATTTTCCCGCATATGGGCCCCATATTTAATTATTAGGTGAATCGGCATAAAGCCCCCAAACCACAGATATGCATGCGAGTATGACAATTCAATATGCAACAAGTTGTTATGTTATAAAAATAGGATTCGAGGAAAAGGGGCACACATTAGGGTCTCGACGATCTTGGGTTCTGGGGGTTCGGGGTTCGACAGGGTCCGGGGTCCGGTCTCGGGGTTCAGGGTGCGACGGTTCGGTCTTGGCGAGAGCGTTCTCGGGCTACTGGGGTAGATCTTGTCGCATCCGGGTTCTCGGGGCATGTTGTCGGTCATGGCGTTCGAGACGAAGCACTTGTCGCGTCGGGGTCTCAGCGTCCGTGTGTCGGTCTTGTCGTTTCGTGTAGGCGTCCTCGAGGTCGATGGCGAACTTGTCCGGATCAGGTCGGGTCCTCGGATCCGTGAAGTAGATCTTGTCGCTGGCGCCGATGCTTCCGTAAGGAGAACTTGGCGATCCAGGGTCTTGCTGTTCGACGGGTTCGCACGCCGGATCGGTCTTCGGACCCATGTAGATGGTCTTGACGTTCGGGATCTTCGAGTCGGTCTTGGACCGTGTCGGCGTTCTCATGGTCATTCATCGCCGCTCGTTGATGTACTTGTCCGCCAAATGTAGCCGATTTAACTTGATAGGGTACATGTCCGTGTTGTGTTCTGGCGGTTAACGGTTCGCCTTGGTTCGGCGGAGTACTTGGTGCTCGAGAAGAAGATCTTGTCGGGAGGCCTTAACCGAGTGTTCGTGAAGAAGTCGTTAGCGTCTTGCCACATCCGTCTATCTTGGGGATATTGTGGTCCATCAAGCCCAACGCCCGGACACACTGCCTCCATATCCACTCGATCGGCCTCTTGGGCAGAGCCTTGCGGCAGGGAGCCGGGGACGGCGACGCTGCAGGGGCCCACTGGAACTCATGGACGACGAGGAGGTGAGGACAGGCAGCTCGGGCGACGGACCGAGGCGAAGGAACCAAGCGGCGTGGCTAGCTCAGGAAGGAGGCGAGAAGGCTGCCGCAGGGGGGCGTCGGGAGGCCTCGGGCGGAGCTAGAGGCGAGGAGCGGAGACGGGCACGACGGACGCGACGAGGAGAAGGCGACGCGCGGATGATGTCCGTGGCGGCGGCGCTCGGCCAGGAGGAGAGAGGGATGGCGGCGCCGGCGTGGGGCGGTCGGCGACGAGGTGGCTCCGGCGAGGCTCTGCTCGGGCGAGCACAGGAGGGGGGCGAGCTTGCAGAGGGAACGGAGGGGCGATGGGGCGAGAGGGGGCGGCGAGCAGGGCACCGGAGCGGCGGACGGCGGAGAGGAGGCTGCAGGGAGCTTGATGGAAGGGAGCACCGCCGGAGGGCGGGGCCGAGGAAGGGAGGCACGGGGCCGGAGGGGGGGAGCAGAGAGGAGGGAGACGAGAGGTGGGGACGCCGGAGGGGAGAGGAGGAGGGCCGCGGGGCGCGGCTGCGGAGCCCGGTGGCGGCGGATGAGGACGGCGGCAGGGGCGCAGAGAGGATGGGAAGGGGATGAGCGCGGAGGCAGAGAGGGAGGCTTGCATCGCGTGCGCGTGCGGGAGGAAGGAAGGGAGGAGGGAGAGGCGTGGACGCGTGGGGAGGGTAGGGGACAGGTGGGGTCGGGCGTGTGGGGAGGGGTCCCACGGTCAGGGGCCAGAGGGAGGTGGGGTGACCGCGTGGGCCGCGGTGGACTGGGTCTGGGGTGGGCCCGCGCGAGTGGCCTGTGGGGGTGCAGTGCGTGCAGCGTGTGTGTGAGAGAGGGGTTTGAGTGGGGAAGGAGAGAGAGAAAAGAGGGGGGGTGATTGGGATGAGGTGGCAGTTTTAGATTGGTTAGGGGGAAGGGAGAGGGTGAGGTGGCATGCTGCCATTGGGTGGGGTGAGGTGGAGGGATGGGTTGGGGTAGACTAGTTGGTAGGAATAGGATTTATATGGGGCTGGTTGGGGTGGGCCGATTGTAAAACCTGGGGGTGGTCGCTCGGGTCGAAACGGCCCGTTCGACTGCCCCCGCCAAAACAATTAATTAAATATTTATTTTCAAACAGCGCTTTTGCAATCCGACAGCGGTCAAACAAAAATATTCCGGGGACCCGGTTTTCGGTGTTTGAATAAGATGGGGCGTTTTAGAAAAACAAAACGGGCTTGCGAACATAGTTTTTACAAACAAATGCATGATGATGACGATGCGATGCACAAATTCAACGCGATTTTCTAGTAGTGGTTTTGCGGGATGCCACAATCGGTCAGGGAAAACGCCAAGTAAGAGAGCATGCCCAGGACTCGCCACGCGACTGACCCACCGGGCCAGGCAGGAGTGACGCGCTCACACCAACGCGATCAGTCCTCAACCACCCTCGAGTCGCGCCTTGAACTACCAAGTACCACGCTCGGGGACTCGGCCACCACCCGTTCGTCACAGACGGAAAACGGTAAAGTAGAGAGCACTCAAGGAGTCGCTTTGACCGGCTCCCCGAGCTCGGGCGAGTCGACTAAACTAACAAAACACACGATAACAACAAATATCATATACAAGGTGAGCCCCACAAAAGGGCGGACGCGCTCGGGGACTCATCCAAAATCAATCCAAAACACACAAACAAATAGCAAAATGGACACAACGTCCCATTCAATCACATATCGCATTGTCTTATGTTACAACTTATGCCCGCTTGGCAGAACTGCTGCTAACACATCTAGGCAAACTACCCTATTCTGCAGGCTTCGACGACGACGCCGTAATCCCGGCGCCACGGATGAACGCGTGTATGCGGGTTTGACGGATACGTCGTCGCCCGCGCCATCGCCGAGCGGAAAGGTTGCTCAACCTTGAAGTCACGATGCGGCTCGGGTCGCTTGGCGACGACCGCTTCTGGTAGGGAAGGAGGTCGCCCATCGCCGACACGCCCGAGTAGGCGGCGCACGTTCTTGCAACTTGAGAACCTCGGACAGATCCACCGCGCCCGGTCGGCGAAGGATACCCACTCATCACATCGCCGAGGTCGAAGTCCTCGGGAAGTGGGCGAGTCAAGGCTCGGCGCTGCCGACGCCACGCCAAACGCCGACGCGTCATGAACTCTCGACATCGGGCGCCTTCTCCAAGTACTCCCACACCTCAACGAGGTCACTGGGAATAACCTCCGTGGCGACATCTCTTGAAGGTAGGCGCGGATGCACGCCGCAAATGCCGCCGAAGTCGACGAGCATGCTTACGCACTCCCAAGCGTCAAGAGAGCTCGCTTCTTCTTGGCTACCAATAACACGACCTGTGAGAAGGAGACAATTATGAGTACCATGGAAACCACAAACAATACAACTGAAAGACAGGAAGACGACTCACCAAGCAACGGGCGGCGAGTCCCGTGATGAAGCAAGCGACGTATAATCGCCCCGAAGCCCAACAACGAGGGCTTCCGACACCTTGCGGTCTTTCTCCGCGCCGCAATGGCGGCCTTAGCTCGCCTTCGCGAGCTTGCTTCTTCTTTGCCTCCGCAATTGCGCCGAGGTCGGCGACCCTCGCTCAGCAGACTTAACGCAGATCGCACGCCACCAGCTCACCAGAGGACAAGCTCTGGCGAGCCACCTCCGCTGCGCAGCAACAGCTGGAGCTCCTTGTTTACTTCTTGGATAGTGGCCAGCTCATTCTCAAGACGCTGTTCGCAGCCAATCGCTCGCCGACTCCGGTGGACCGCACATCATCAAAGTCAGCAAACACGAAAATTACTCGGTGCCCACCGCTAAAATTTAGCGAATGCGCACTCGGGACCGGCGATCACGAAATTGCTCGGTGCCCACCCACTAAAATTTAGCGCGCGCACTCGGGACCGGATGCGAAAGTACAAAGCGAAACTATAAGAATCAAGCCGCTAAGCACCGACCTGATCCTCGGGGTGGAGGTACCGGATGGCTGCACCAAGCATGCCATGGAGTTGTATTGCGTCCTGACGCAGCAGCGCCAGCGTGTGCACGACGCTGGTCGACTTCAGCGTCGGTGGTCCCCGGAGAGGCTCGGGGCGCAGCCCCGCTGCCGTGGCGCCTTTGGTTCTGGCGGGGAAGGTAGCGATCGAGGCACCGCCCCAAGGAAGTCGCTTCCTCGGTCTAGGCAAGGAAACGCCATCCTTTAGATGCGGTTGCTTCCATCGCTGGTCCGGCGGTGCGGCGCCGTGTCGTCGAGCGATAACGATGACGCCGCTTGGCCTTCTTGCTGCCTTCTCGAGACGGCGACCTCGTCCACTTTCCTCTTGCGGAAGGATCCTCCTCGCTTCGGCGGAGGGTACCTTAGCCCGGTCGGTGGCCCATCTTTTTCACTCCGGTCCTGCATATCGATCAAATCAATAAAAGACAATTGAAGTACTTATAGAAAATAGAAGGCGAATGCGCCACTTGGCGATGGAATGAAACGCAGCCACAGACGAAGGCCGGTTTTCCATCGGGCCGGTGGCGACTAAGCCCGATTCTAGGACGTCGTGGGCCCACGACACGGACGGCTTCGTCGTTGAGGTCGCGGCTGGCGCCTTGGGACGCCGGTCGGGGCCTCTCGCGGTGGAGCCGCGGCCGGAGCCTTCTTGCGGGGCGAGACCGCCGCGCTCGGGACCTCCTTGCGAGGCGAAGTCGCCACAGCCGGAGCCTTCCCTAGCCCAGAGACCGGCGTGAATGGCGGGGGCATTGAGGCCAGCGGCACTTCCACAGATGGCGCATCCAGCGCGGTTGTCGTCGGGGCCGCACCGTCGCCGGCCGAGTCGTGAGCATCAGAGCTGCTCGTTGAATGCGGCGGCGAGGCCGTCTTCGGCGGCTTCGTTTTCCTCTTCAGGGGGGCCCTCGCCTCCTTTTCCTTCTTCTTCTTCTTCGAAGGAGTGGCCTGGCGGCGCGAGGTGGTCTCTGGGAGCTCGTCGTCATCATCATGACGCTCGAGGCTCCGGCTCGCTTCGATTTCGCGCTGACGTTGCCCGCGGGTCTTTCGGACCAGTGGGGCAATGTCCTCTTCGGACTCGTCCTCTTCGTCCTCGTTGCCCTTGGCGGGTGGCGATTCGCTTGTATCCTGGGCGGATGGCCCCGGACTCTCGTCGTCGGCGGGTGGGAGCCACCCTTCCACCACTTGGAACAGCTGCAATGAGTACGAAACGGAGTTAGAATTACCGCGACTGCATATGCTGCGACTGCGAACAAGATAAAGAAATTACCGTCGGAGCCGGACGCTTCGCGGTGTAGGGGGCGACCCCGGCCTGCGCATCCGCATATACCGCCTGGGTGATCTTCTTCAATGCTGGGAGGTAGTCCTCCAGCTTCCACTCGTCGAGGCAGGCTTTTGTCGAGTCTCCCCGACCCGTGTACTGATACATGTAATGGTCGCGTTGGGCGAGCGGGACGAGCCGCCGCCCAAGCCAACAATTGTACAAGTTTATCGTCTGGAGCCCCTTCTTCTTCAGACCACGGATGGTCTGGAGCATCTCATCGACGACCATCCGCTGGTTGTCGGGAAGTTTGCCGACCTGGAGGTGGCGTGGCTCGGAACGGTTGGCCGAGTACCGCGGGATCGCCGCCTCGTCCTCCGGAGTCGTCTCGGTCACATAGAACCATGACTTCTTCCAGTCGCTCGCTGCTTTGGCCGGCAGCATCAGGTCGAAGAAGGAAGCTTTGGACTTGAGTTGGAATGTAAAGCCGCCCGCGGCTAGCATTGGGCCGCCCGCCTCCTCGCGGCTGATCCGTCCATGGAACAGATCTTGCCACAAGGGAAAGTAGGGCGGCCCAGTAGCACTTTCAGAACGCCACGAAGATGGCGAGCTCGATCTTTGGGGACCAGATCGAGGGCTGGATCCGTAATAGGCGCAAAACGCCGAAGAACAAGGACGTGGAAACCCTAACCTCGCCGAGATGATGGTGAAACAGACAAACTCTCTCTCTCGGGTTCGGGTCGTTTCTCGGCTGCGAGGATACGCCAGAAATGGCCCGTTAGATTCCAGCCTCCTCGAAGGAGGCTAGCGCGCTTTGTGCACTTGGATCTGCCCCAAGGTTCGGTGGAGAGGCCATGGTCGAGAGGTTGGTTGGAGATCGGAGGATTTGGTCGATTGGATCATGAGCGAAGGAAGGAAGATGTGCTTTTCGGAAGAAATGGTGGGCGGTTGGCTTTGCGATAGCCTACCATTCCTCTTATATAGCGGAGTTGCCCGCCAAATTAGGGCCGTTACATGCGATGATTACGCCAAAAGTTACCGTTGAGTTACCTTAACGGCTAGTTTGACTACGCCTGACGGTCCAACTCCAGCCACTCGGCTCGCTAAGTCACTCGCCGAGACCGCGTCGCTGGCTCGACTCGCCAAGACGCGATTCGGTTCGCGGATTTTTCCTTCATGCAGAGCCCGCCGACGATTATTTGGATGCCTACTTGAAGCCGTATACTCCGTGCGCCAAGAGCCACTCACGCCTAATCAACGACGGCCTCGGGGACTACCGATGGGGATACGCCTCCGGGTATACTCGGCGCGTTCCGAGCCCAAGGGTGGCGCAGTGGGCCTGCATAACGGCGAGTGGATCAAAGCCCAGCAAGGTATCTTGGGCATCGAAGTTGAAGGCCCAAGTAGTAGATAGGCCCTCGGATTAGGTTAAACGATTACCAAAAGTAACAATCTGTTGAGATATGTAAACCCTAGGGGAGGTGAGCCTATATAAAACTCCCTATGGGGTGAGTAGAGACACGTTCCCTCAGACACCCAAGCAACTCGCCGCCTAGTCGCCGAGTTCGCCCATTGTAAACACATCCATAATACAATCTAGCAGGAGTAGGTCTTTACCCTCCGGGGGGCCGAACCTGGGTAAAACCCTGTGTCTCTGCCCTCATCTCGCACCGCAGATGGCTGGCCGCCCTTGCCCCTCGTTCTACTACTCGCTGCCGATTGCAGCGTCTGCCGTGGCCATTCCCACGACAGGAGCCGTGCTACCAGTTGTCTCAACCACAACAATATATGCCACAAGACTAACAGCATCCATTGTCATCTTTGCATGCGCAAGTAAGTGACTGTTTTTTCTATTCCTGTAGCCAATTTATCCATGGTACAGTAGTATTGTATTCATTCTCTGAACATACTATGACTCTATGCAAATAGCCTTGGTCCTTAAACTGATTATAATCCAATGCGTACTCATCTCCTAGGCAAACCCTTGTGATCCTCTTTTACTTTGCAAAATTCTCAAGTGGAGGTGTGTCCTGTAGCCAATTTTTCCATGGTAGTAATCCTCTTTTACTTTGCAAAATTCTGGCATTATTTTTTCTCTACACTAACCCTTGCTTTTTTTTACTTTTACTGACCACTAATTTAACACTCAATGCCTTGATTTGATTAATACTCCTAGAATCCTTACTGTTAGTAGTGCTTGTGCTCGTGGTTATTGAAACTTGTCTCTGTAACTTAACTGAATGTACCACTTCCCAACTTGTCTTTGTAACTTAACTTGTTCTTATTGAAACTTCTTAGCTTGTGTAACTTAATTGTGTAAGATTATTTGGATTAAATAGGTGTTGCAGTTGTATATAATTTGAACTACAATATTTTTACCTTATTATGTTTATATCTCCAGGGACTAGTGCCTACTAATTGGAGCAATATGAATAGGAAAATTGTGAGTAGGAGTAGGAAACATATTATTTTCTAAGCAATATACTCCAAGTTAATTTACTCTCTACCATGATGTGAAAGTTTGAGAACACTTGCTTGCTGCCAACATTCGGTTATTGACAGCAGTGTCAATATTTTTGTAACATGTATTGTACATATCAAAGTAGAGTAGACATTGTACTGTCATTGTACCTACAGAGCATGATTTTGTACCACAATAACACTAGCACTTGACAATTATTTTGTACTCTAATTATTATAATTTTAAGTTAGTGCAGCTTCTTGTTAAAATACTTTTGTAGTACATACTCTTGTTAAGATACTCATGTACTCCTGGAGTAGTAAATTAATGTGATGCCGCAGAGTACCTTCTTGTTCTGAGTACTTGCATGTTACAGTGAATAAAAAATTTCATGCCTGAAAGCACATCTAAATTTAGCACAGGAAATACTTTCTTGCAAGAGAAAGAGCAATTTCCAAATCAATGTTTAACTTTCTCTAGTATCCAATTGCTCACTTTGATATGAAAATAGTGTGTGTGTGTGTGTGTGAGGTCACTTAGCTGGTCCTGTAAATTTTTGGGACACATCTGAATTATTCTATGGATTTATTTGTTCACAGTCACCATCATATTCAGATTTGCCTTTTCTCCATCTTGACAGGGTGTAACATCCCAAAAATATTAAACTTGGATCATCAAACTCTAATCATCAAAATTAGGGTTAACAAAAACTTTTCTAATTAAAAATATGAAGGCATGCATATGTGTGTGTATTAAAATTTGGATTCATTTGAATTGCCTTGGTTCTGTGTTTCTTTTCTTGTAAAATGATTCTTAGGTGAAATAAGCATCATCTAAACAATCCCCACACTTTTTCCAAAGAAAAAAAAATCAAAACAAACAAATTAAGTGAATGGTCACTTTGGCCAAATTAACTCCCATGCCTACTTTGGCTATCCCTAACTTTCAGAACTTAACAGAAACATGTATAGATCTTTGCACCCCTTGATAGTACTCATAACAAGGTACCAAGGCCCACTTTCTGATCATCCAAAAACATCCAAATGCATAGCTTAAATGACAGTTTAAAATTGAATCTATTTCATATGGGAAGGTCCCACTATTTCAAAAACCACTCAAACAAGCTCAATTTTCAAAACCCAAGCATCCACAGGATCCTCAACACATGCCTAGAACACCCACCAAAAATCTTTTCAAAATTCAAAACTTAAGTTCTTGCGGCCATTTCATCAAACACTTGGAGATAACAAATCAAACTGGTGAAACTTCACTATTTTGAGCAGTAATTTGGCTAAGCATTGTTCACCATTGATCATCCTTGTCTCCCCAAGTGCCAACCAGTGCCTTGACCACCCCTAGCCCCTACCCTTGGCACCATGCCATGCCAACCCGAAGGAACCCTTGCCAGCCGACCATGGCTAGCTAGCCAGAGCAAGCACCAAACCTAAACATCATGTCTAGGACACAGGCCACCGTCCACTGCCACTCCCTGTCCAGCGCTTGAACCCTGCCATCCACTGGACCACACGCCCAAGCCATGCCAAGCTTCTCTGAGTGCATGCCGAGAGCGCGCCAGAGTGCCACCCTCGACACACGCCCACAGACCGCGCGCCGCCCTCGCTGCATGCACGCGTGACCACCACCGCCCTAGAAACCCCGCAGACATCCCCGTTCGCCGCCCAATGCCTCATAGCCACCGCTCGCCATCAAAGACGCCGCCTCTGCCGTGTAGAGCACCGCACGTTCCCGACCGTTTGCCACCGCCCCTACACGCGCATTAAATCTCTAGATCATCGCCAGGAGACCACCCGTCGAACGCCAACCTCGGCCATGCCTCTAGCTGCCCGTAGCCGTGTCGCCACCATCGCCTGCCCATCCTGTTCGGTCTCGCCGTCGAGCCTATAAAAGGAGGCCACCCCAAGCCATTTGAAGCACACTATCTCACTCCCCTCACCTCACTGATTGTTCCACCCCTTAGCCGGAGCAAGGCGAGCAGCGCATCGCCGGAATTGCGTCGGAGCTCGCCGCTGCATAGGAGAAGAGGAGCAGTTGATTTCGTCCAACCCGGAGCTGTCGCGAACACCCCTGAGTTCGCCATCGTCAACTTCGTCGTTTGCCCGCCTCGCCGTCGTCACTAGAGCCCCGGTATGCCCTATGGTTTCCTAGCCAGATATAAGAAGGAAGTTTACCCTACGGTAGATCATTCTAGGTTGTAATTATTACCCTACGGTTTCCGACATACTTCTAGCATTCTCTCTGAATTGTCAGAGCTTGAATACCATTTTGGATTCCAAAACTTCTTATTTGTACTTACTCATGATGCTACCATGAACTTGGTACAATTACTCCATTAACTTCTTAGCAAAATTACTTACTTTGATTGAATTTTAAGTTTATTACTTCTTATTTCTCCATACATCTTCTACACTAAACTTCCTTCTTATATCTGGCTAAGAATAACCTGAACTTTATCCATCCTCCAAATTGAGTTGATACTCCTTACACTTGGCTTCATTCTTCATGTACATCTTCATCTTGATCTTTGGAACTCATCACTCCCTTACACGAATTTCCCATTCCTATCTAGGTCTATAACATCAAGTAATAACTGTATGTTGCAACATGCATTTGCACACCAGGTCAGACTTCATGTACAGATCTAGTCAATCAAGAATATCCAAGAAAAACAAATATATCCAAATGTGGTACATATAACACACAATATTCTAAGCCCAGAATATAGTAGTTGATTATAATATCTCTAGAATTCAGGCTTAGTTGTGTAGTATATGACACCTCCTCATATAGGTTTACATTGTGATACTTAGCACATAGAGTCAAACTATTCTTTATCTCAACATTTACCCAAATTGCTCAATTGCAATAGGATAATTTTAAGCAAAGTGGTCTCCATTTGGTTTTAATTAAACTTCTGTCTCACTTTTAGAATGATTCATATAACCAACCTATCATTTATTAGTAGCTAACCTCACATGGTCACTCCAAATGACTATTCAGATTCTATTTAATAACATAAACCAAAGATACTTAGAAATTTTTAGCACCCATGACTTATATCATAGCTCTACCATGTTATTTTTATACTTCTACTTCAAGCTAATTCACTAAGTACTTGTCATTTTTTACACCTATATCATGGTTTTGGAGCTAATCTCACCATGATCTTGTTATGTTTTACCTACTTAGCATGATTCAAGAGCTAATCTGACCATGATGACTTTGTTTCACATTACTCTATCATTCAGTCTTTACATAATCTCACTTCATCACGTAGAATTCTCAAGTGAATTCCACATGATTACTACTCATTACATCAACATTTATCCTGATGATATTCATCATATTGTCTTTGGTTATCAACTAACAATAAAATTCTACCGTCTTACATGAATTCTAGGGTTAGGCTACACCATTAAAACTACTTCAATTGATGTCTTACACTTCCTATAGTATCTTGGTGATTTATGTCTCCCTTGGAGGACACTAAAGAGCACTATACTTGAGAAAAGATAAAGTAATTACTCCTAAGAAAAAATGACTTAAGCATCTGACTTAGGTGTGACAAGATTATCCTCAAGTGGATACTCATCACAAGTCATAAGAATATTTGGTTTAGATAAGATGGCTCCTATAGTCACTATCCAACCTACAGATCTTCCTAAAAGGGTTTTAATCCTAAGGTCAAAGCATATGCTCTGATACCAACTGCGGTGACCCAGCATACCATTTCATGATGTAGTACACTATAGTCGTTGACATAACACCAATTAAACACCGTTCACTAGTATTACATCCCTCAGAGTGGTACAACAGAAACACAGCAGGTCCAAGACATGACTATAGGTTACAACTCAACTCTTTACACAAGATACAGAGAACACTCTAGGTTAAAGAGAGAGAAAGAAACTTCTTACAAAGAAGAATTATAAATAATTAACTCAAATCTATTATACTAATAGATTAGTATCTAAACTATTGAGGCTTGCATTGCTACTATTGCAATACTCTACAGAAGTAGGTTCTATGGCTAGAGATTCTATTCTTATCTAATCCGCAACTTCTTCTTCACTTGAGTGGATATATATGTTGACTTCCTTGACTTCATTGAAGAGCTTTAGCTTTTGATGATGATTCCTGGAGCATAACTTGATGTAGACATCGTATATACTGGCTTTAAAACCTAGCAAGGGTTAAGAAGATACTTTGAGTACGAGCGTACTCAGCAAGTTCACTAGAAAAGGAGTGTTTGATGCACTATAGCTATAGCCACAGACCATAGGTCGTAGGCAATGCAAATTTTCGTAAACATTTCTTCAAAGGTTGCTTTTATTTTGAAAATCTATGTCCGTCAGCCTCCATGGGTTTACCAGAACTTTCATGGAGTTCCTTTCCCGCCGCGTTCGCAGCTCCTTCCCGGAACAGGGAGTAACAAGTTACAGTTCTTACACTCTGTAGAGGTGCGTCACTTTACCCATGAGAGATCTTAGCTTTGTTGCACATCCGAATTGCAGGTTCGTTCACACTTCCTTGGTGTGAGGCCCAGACTAAGATCCAAGCCAATCACTAGCATCTCCGCGACCCCGCATGTCTCCTTGGTGTACGCCAGCCCACCTATTGAATTACGGCAATTGGGAGTATAGACCGTTCAAATGCCAGAACTATCGTGGTACGTTGAGGGCTCCCACCCATATGCTGCATATCCTCTACGAATTACCATATAATATGCATGCTACGAGTGATAACAGCCACGACCCGCACATCCGGCTCCATGCGAGAGGGAAAGATATAGCTGACTTCTCCGTCCCATTCCAAATCTCATGGTCAATGCGTGATATACGGCGCAAGAATCACTGGCGACATTGGTTGTTAAGTCCTAGGTAATATGTTCCTTTACCACCGAAACTCTTATAGTAGGTTATTACCTCATGGTAAATAACCTATAATCACATTATTATAAAAATAGTGTTTTCTGAACTTTTTCAAATGCAGGTGATGACAACACTGGATTTGTAAAATACTTTACAGAAAATAATCAAAGGACATGAGAAAGTGTGAACTTGCCTTTTGTGATTGCAAGATTATGTACTCATGGTCTTCAAGACAATATAAGATCCAATAGCTGAAATCTGCATCATTGGTCCGGTAAGGACTAATGTTTAAAGAAGCAAGATGCTTTTATGCATAAGTAATGTAATGCAAGTTGATAAACACGAATCCTGAGAATAATGTTGTTCTAGGGTTTGGATACTGAAAAGGGTTTCCTTGGAATGTGTTGTCCTTTTAGATTAAGTTTCACACATATGCTTCTTATTAAGGCTTGTGAGTGTGTGGAAAACATCATGGATTTATACAACAACAAAATATACAGTATGGAATGCTACATAAGGTTGCTTATTAAGGCTTGTGAGTGTGTGGAAAACAACATGGATTTATACAACAACAAAATATACACATAATTGTTTATCTTCAAGTTTTACTTTACAAGTAATGTCACTTATAAAGAATTTAAGTATTAACAATCTTATTATACAAGTAAAGTATAAAGTAAGGTGTTTACTATTAATTGTCATATGTTGGTTGAAGTGGCAAAACGAATAACTTTTGAAGGAAATCTTACTCAAATAAGTAGAAGCATTTCAGCTTTTAAGTTAACCTTATGAGGTGTTCTTTGTAGTTATAGTCTTTAAGTCAGAAAGAATTGCCTTTACTGGAATAATGATATTAGTAGTATTTGAGACTTATCTATCTTGGTTTTTAACTAGGTTGGTTTGGTATTAAAATGCTTTATAACTTAATTATAACAAATCAAAGTTAACTATAAAGCATATAATAAAGTATTTAGCACTATACTTAAAGCTTGGTAAATATAAGTAAATTTAAGAACGTAGATAGACTTAGGGTTTATTACTTATGATACTTGTATCATGTTCACTTTATATTGTTTCCTTAGAGTTACTTAAGAATGGCATTACTTCTATTGGAGTAGTGATTTCTTTTACATTATGATGGTATAAAGGGATTTATTTTCTTACAAGGTGTGGTTAAGGTTTGTGAATTACTAAACAATATTATTTATTACTTATGAATTCACTGCAGTGTTTTGATTTGTTTATAAACTTGTGGTTAAAGTAAAAGAATGGGTATTATCTCATTACAATTATTCTTGGAGTTTTTAGATTGGATAAGGATCGTTTTATAAAATAATCTACATTAATGGTTGAGAGATAATTTAATAAAATTGTATTTAAAATGTGTTGAACCATTTTGACTTATATTATAAATATTTAAGACTAGAATTACTTATTAGTTTTAAATTGGTAATTTTAGAAATATTAACAAATTTTATTTACCTTTATATGAATTATCTATTAAGTAAATAAGTTTATATTTAAGTTATAGAAGTGTTTAATTTTTTATTTAACTCAAAAGTGGAATATCACATTTTTAACATGTAGGTATTATTTTTGTGATCACTTTGGTATATTACATTTATTTTTGTGATTTATAAATAATAAGATATGATTTTAATAAGGTTTATTACTTTATAAACACTTAATAAACAATAAATATTTAATTAAGTGTAGTAAGAATGTATGATTATAGTTTTAAAGTATTTTTTATTTTTATAAGATTTTTGGTATTTTATTTATATTTTTAGTATTTATCAATATTAAAATATGAATTATCAAAGTTTTATTATTTATAAAACTTTTATTAAATAATATTTTTTAAATAATCATCGTAATAATATTTTATAATAGTTTTAAGTTGTATATTTTATTTTTCTAAACATTTTCATATATTATATGTATTTTTATGATTTATAAAACAAAATTTATCAAATTTACAAGATTTAATCATTTTATTTTTATTTCTGGAATATTGAAATTTGGATTTATAATGTTTTAATTATTCCTAACAGACACTAAACCTTTTTACACCTAGATGGGATCTACCCCAGTCATAGACAGGTGGGGCTCAGGGCCACGTGGGTGTGCCACGCTGGCGTGGACCAGTCAACAGGGTGGACTTGGTCAAGGGTGACATCACCTTGTCGTCCTGATGACATCACCACGCCGGAATCCTCCCCAGTCGAGCACGGACACGGCGAGCTAGCGCGCGTGAGGCTATCTGGCTGCACGCATAGGATGCAGGGGCATGCACTGAACGATAAATGGGCGGCGCCGCTGGTTATTGGCTATCGGAGAAGCTACGACGGCGAGTTCGAACGGCGGCTACGGGCGGCGCACGTCGGGAGTACTATTCCGGAAGCAATCGAGGAAAGTAGGGGCACTGGGAGGCTCAGTGGCTTACCAGGAAGCTTGTGGAGGCGTTGGTGAGTCAAGGCTCGACCGAAATCACTAGGAACGACGTCGACTGGCGGCGGAACATCGGTGATGGTGAGCTCGATTTAGGTCGAATGGCGTCGATTCCTATGGGGGGTGAACAAGTCGAGCGAGGGGAGTCGAACGGTGGTCCTGGCTTGGCCTGGGACAGCCAGAGACGATGGGAACAGAGAGGTCCGGCGAGCTAGGGTTCCGGCTCAGAGGGGAATTGGGGAAAGAGGAGGTGATAGGGTTCGTTTCTGCGCAGGAGGGGATCTTGTAGACGACTTGGAGCGGTGGCGTGGATCTTGGCGCGGCCAGACGTCATGGTGCGGCGGCGGACGGCGACGATGCTAACATCCAGCTGCTTGTGACACCGGGGAGGAAGACGGCGACGTACTTTTCGCGGAAAACCCCCCAGCAGTTCTTCTGATTTGCTCCACGGTGCCTCCTCGATCCCACTTGTCAACCAGAGAGAAAGATAGATTGGGCTGGTTGTTGGGCTGCTACTGGGATTCAGTTGGGTGGCTGTGGTTGCTCGTGGCGATGGATAAGAAAAAGGGTTAATGGGCTTCGGCCTGGTTATAGTTTTTTCTTTATTGTTTCATTTTCTCTTTTCTGTTTTATTTTCAGATTTGTGTATAACACTTTTATTTTAGGAATCTTTCTTTATAAAAGTTCTTTGCTGAATACAAGCATCAATATGAAGTTGTTTTGAACTATTTATGAACTTTTATTATATCAAGTTATCACTTCTTTATTTTCTTATACATATGTATATATTTTATTATGACTAACATAAGAGTTAAAGATTGAATTGAAAATACTTACCATAAGTTCTTTGAAGATTTGATATTCTCATATTTATTTTATTGATGTGAATAAGGGTTAATGGCTAAACATACTATCTTTATGTTTATCATCTTTATTAATATAACCCTTTAAAATAAATAGTTCTTATTTGAAATGAATTATGGGAGAGAATTGATAACTATAGTTCCTAGGCATATATGATTGAAATAAAAGTTAGGGTTTTAAATTATAATTGTTTACCATGGGTTTTAGGAGTTTTAATATTTTTGTTCATCCTTTTATTTATATGAATAAAGATTATTGGTTAAGACAGGTTGTCCTTATGTTGGTGTTCAAGAATGACTTCATCTTTTATACAAGAAAGTTATTTCCTAGAAGGTCTTATGGAAAATAATTGATAAGGATAACTCCTAAGTACATATGGTTATGATAATTAGGAATGATAAAGATGTGCTTAATTGATTTGTTATAGGAAAATATTCCTATAAAGAATTTTGGAAACAAGATGATAGATCAACCATAGAAAGTGGATATTAGGTTTGGTCTTAGATTTAGGGTTTAGTGTTTAGCAAGGATTCCTATATTCCATACTTCATAATTCTGGACTTCTGATTACGGAATTCCTTTCCTAGATACTCTACTTCTTCATATCCATCATCATGTGCTAACATGATGAGCTTTGCTTTACAGGATATTCTTATCCACCTTTTATTCTTCTGAATTCATTTGTAAATCCAATGAGCTTGACACTAAAGCTTTTCATAATCTTCTCATACTCTTCCTTAATCATCCTTCACTAATATCACTTCAATATATGTATACATCAAATCCTACTTCATCTCAAGTGCTTAGTATTTCCAAAGAGGAAAATACTACTTCTTTAATTATCTTTTATTTAGCTCTATTGGATTAAGAGATATAATTCATTGACTATACCTACTTGATCCATTAGACTACTCCTGGTAACTATCTTTAGACTTCATTCTTGTAATCTTCTTTATTACCATATTGATTTGATTTCCTCCAATCACTCCCATCCTATAGATGACATCTTAAACTAGCATAACTATTTACCTCTTCTTACTTCTTTCTTTATAAGCCCTAAGTGAATTCTATAATAAGTACAAGAGTTGATAGGTCAAGAATTGATAGGTTAAGAATTGGTGAATCAATAGTTGATTTCTCAATATTGATGAACAACAAATATAAGGATAGGATTCAATAGAGATGATAAAGATTGATATGGAAAGAAAGATATATGGTGAATGATCTTATCTTTGGTTTCTTTCCTACTCAATCTCACTAGAGAGTTAAAGTTAGGTATTTCCATGATACTCATGGTATAAGTAGATGAGATTAAGATATAGTTGTTACATTCTTATTATTTGTGTTATATTTATAATTTGGTATTCATGAGTGATTATAATGAATACTATGATATGATCACCTAAGGATTAAATATAAATCATTAAGAAATGTATTAGGTTTGAATTTTATTACATTTAATCTACCCTTAGATCAAATCATGTTTACCCAAAATAAGGTTTTAGCAAAGGTCCTATTGAGACTTATCGCAGTCAACTTGATGATCCACTTCAATTCCATCAAGTTAAGAGAAGCTTCAATCACTTTGACAAGTTTTTATTTAAAAGCGCGAAAATTATTCAGATTTTCTATGCATGAATGCAATGCACACATCTGTGTTCAGCTTATTTCTACGCTCTAATGCTGGGATGTTACAAAAAAGCACCTCAAAGTGTAGACAAGTAAAGCAAAGTAGATACTAAACAAGCATGGAGCATCGAAAATTATAGATACATTTCCAACGTATCACACATGCACTGCCCCTCGCACTCGCACAGGCAGTACAAAACCCCAGCACCCCTCACTCACTCCTCAGTCCACCTCCACCTCGCTCAGGTTCCAGCTTCCCAACACAAGACTCTCCGAGAAGAAGACGAGGAGGACGCAGAACGCCCCTGCAGCTCTCAGGGCACCATGGGTTCTGTGCTGTCAAGGGGTCGGCGGTGGCTGTAATATCCCAAAAATACTAACTTGGATCATCAAACTCTAATCATCAAAATTAGGGTTAACAAAAACTTTTCTAAATAAAAATATAGAAGCATGCATGTAAGTATGCATTTCATTTTGAATTCTTTTGAACCACCTTGTTTGTGTGTTTCTTTGCTTGTAAATGGATTCTTAGGTGAAATAAACATCATCTAAACAATCCCCACACTTTTCACAAAGACAAATAAATCAAAACAAACAAAATAAGGGAATGGTCATTTTGGCAAATTAACTCCCATGCCTACTTTGGCTGTCCCAAACTGTCAGAACTTAACAGAAACTTCTTTGGATCTTTGCACCCCTTGATAGTACTCCTAACAAAGTATCAAGGCCCACTTTGTGATCATCCATAAACTTTCAAATGCATAGTTTAAAGGAGAGTTCAAAATTGAATCTTTATCATATGGGAAGATCCCACTTTTTCAAAAATCACTCAAACAAGCTCAACTTTCAAAATCCAAGCATCTGCAGACTCACCAGCACCAACCTAGCACACCCACCAAAAATCTTTTCAAAATTCCAAACTTGAATTCTTGCGGCCATTTCATTAAACACCTTGCAGACACAAATCTTCTAAAATCTAAACACTATTGTGAGCGATTGGAGCCTAACTTGTTCCTCTCTAGCTCACAGCAACCTCGAGAGATCATCTAGCAAGTTAAACCAAGCTAGCACCACTGTAAGCTTGGCAATGCCATCAATGGTGAACACCAAGCTCACCACGTCACCCTAGTGTGGAGCAAGCTAGAGAGAAACTAGTCGTGCCAACCTTGTCGGAGATCACCCATGCCTCACCGCCCCTCTCGACTAGCCACCTCAAGACACCGACCAAAGCACCCAGAACGCCGCTGCCTCACAACCATGCCGAGCATGCGCCAGAGCGCCACGCTCGACCGACGCCCACAGACCACACGCCGCCCTCGCCGCGTGCATACACGATCACCACCGACCTAGGAGACCGCCAGACATCCCCGTTCTCCGCCCCATGCCTCACAGCCACCGCTCGCCGTCGGAGACGCCGCCTCTGCCGCGCAGAGCATCGCCTGTTCCAGGCCGTTTGCCACCGCCCCTGCCCGCGCATTAAAGCCGTAGAGCATCGCCAGGAGACCACCAAGCGATCGCCCCCGCCGGCCATGCCTCTAGCAGCCCGTAGCCATGTCGCCACCATCGCCTGCCCATCCCGCCCGGTCTCGTCGTCGCGAGCTTGAACGCATGGGTAAAGAGAACCCATGGCATAAAATCACAGACCTGTAGATCCAACAATTTGTCCGGGACCGCTACTACATGGACCCTGTTACAGGGGAGTTCTTCACCGACGACCCGGATGTGAAGGCCTTTGAGGATGAGCTGGTAAGGAATTTACCGCGGATCTCTCATTAAAATAATTAAGCCAAGAATCTAAATGCATGGGTTCACCTCTCCTTGTCTCTCTGCAGGAGAAGGAATTGAACGCTACTGAGGACTTGTCGTCCCAGGATTCGGCGGCGGAGCCATGGGACACTGTTTTCAACAGGGCGACGAACACTTACAAGAAGAGGGAGAAGAATTTGCCGCCAAAATCAGCTGGCCGTGTGTCCGGCTTCGGTACAAGCATGAAGTTTATCGAGTACTGCAAAGAGGACGCAAAGAAGAGGAGGGAGAGGAAGAACCAGTCAGCGGCTAAAGATGAGGTTGAAGAGCTAAAGTTGAAGGTGAAGACATTAGAGGAGAAAGTGGATGAGAAAGCAATGGACAAGTTATTAGAGGAGAAGCTTCGCGCGATCATCCCCCTCGCTTGATGGAGGGGCTAGCTGTTTGGAATGCGGGAGGTCGACAGGGGCCGATACACGTGCCCAGCTTTAGCGGCATCAACTCGAGCATCAACGTTAACGCGTCGAAGAACTTGGTGACCCCGCCGGACACCATCGCCGCGGCGTAGCCACAAGAGCTGGTCGTCGCACAGCTGCCCCCTGCTGCTCCCGCCAAAAATACCAGTATCGCACAGCCGGCGGTGGCACCAGTACCGCGGGAGAATGCTGATGATAGGCCTGCCGCCAGGACCGGCCGTGTATCGACATTAGCCGAGCTCAACGCCCTCACCAAGGTAACTAATTAGTTACTCCGCTTCATCTTCTTTATGCGCCTTTGGTGACTGCCACCTCGATCATGATGCCCAACACATATGTGTTTTGACTCAGGATGCTGCTTGCATACTACTCCACAAAGTTGCCGGCGGAGAGTTGAGGGATGTTGCCAAGGGCAATATCATACAACCGGCGAACCGCACGATGCACAACAATGCAATGGACAATGCCGTGATGAGGGTCCGAATTGCTCGGGTGCTGCCAGGGTGCGATTACATGGACCCCTCCTTTCAAACTCAGGGAGCCGACGAACACAAGACCCTTGCAGAATGCCACGGCTAGCCCTTGACATGGCCAAAGACTCAGATTCGTCTTACTGGGCACAGTAGCGCCACCTCGATCGTCCGACCACCACCTCGGATGCCACCTGCACCGGCACCACGTCGATCATCCGGCCACCACCTCGGAAGCCACCTATCATCGTCGCCACCACCAGTCGCCACCAACAACTGTAGGGAGCATGTGGGCCGCCCCAAGGCGAAGCTGTCGAAACGCAACAGTCGTCGCCCCCGCCACCACCATCACCACATGGCGGCAACAATGATGATGATGAAGAATTTGTCAACATAAATGAGTACATCAACACCAGCGCCGACATAGGATTTTACATGCCTGCTGTGGATGAATAACCCTTCGTCGCTCGCGAGGGTCAAGGTGGGAGTCCCACTACATGCACGCAACGCCTGGTCTTCCATGGTTTATCTCAAGAGACGCCTCCGGCCGATGATCAACAGGAGAAACCTGTTGGATTCGTATTTATCCCTGGCACACTCCAAAAGGCAGCTGTTGAGAACTTAGCATCCCAAGTGGAGGAGCCTGCTCAGAAGACGAAGAAGCACAGGAAGAGAGGTAAGAAAGCCGAGAGCCAACCTCCTCCGAAGAGGATCCGGGCTAAGGATGATGTTGTACCAGCCCGTGAGGATGGCTTGCCCAGGATACATATAGCGGTGAAGCGTCATCGACTCCAGAGCTACTTCGCCTTGCTCGTGGACATATGCTCGCTTTGAGTGATAGTATCAAGATACTAGAGGACATTCTTCTTAAAGACAAAGATCCAAATTACCCGGTTTTCACTATCAAGGTGCCATCGGACGTGGACTTCGTCCATGAAGCCCCCGCGGACGTGTTCTTCATAGCGTACGAGGACGTCTTCAAGATGTTTCTCTCGAAACGGCTGGACTATAACATGGTCCGCCTATTCGCGCTCAATCTGGCGATGAAAACCAAGAGAGAGCAAACCCCCTAGATCGCGATAGTGGATCCCTACTACATGCGTGATAGCCAGTTGAGGGAAGGATCAGAGACAAGTGCCAAGGCGACGGAGTACCTCGAGAAGTTCATGATGGACCACAAGAGGACAAACACACTTCTTTTGCCTTTCTTTCCCGAGTAAGTACACACACCCCCTAGCATTGGTAACTTAGGATTTCTTATAGCTTTCTTCCTTTGCACTTTTCCAACATCCCGTTTGAATCATGTTGTGCAGAGAAAAATACTGCACACTCATCGTCATTTCCACAAAGTACTCTATAGCATCGTATTTCGACTCGGCGAGTCAGAAGAAGAAGAAAGACTACACCAGAATAAGGGGTGTTCTGAATGAGGCTCTCGAGGGCTATGCTAGAAAGGTATGCCCCTTCGTCAACGAGGGGGAATGCATTAAGGATGACAAGCACTTGTTCAAGCACGTGCTCGAGTTCCCATGCATTAAGGAGCCGGCTACTGGCGGCGCCAAGGAGGCCTTCTACGCCATGCATCACCTTAAAGGGTTTGTCCGGGATTGCCAAAACCTAACTCTGCCATCTAGTCTCCGAGCATGGGCCAAAAATTTGGGGTGAAGCGACGATGATGATCTTAGAGAAGGCTTTCATCGCATCCAGGTTAAGTTGTCAGAAATCATCGTGGAAGATGTCAACACAAGGGGAGGTGTCCTAAAACACAACAGAGGGTTGACTAAGAGGGAGATTGAAAATATTCTTCATAAGCAAGGTGACAACAGGACGTGTATGACGAAGGATGGCTATCTACCATTCCCGAAGCCGAGCGTTAGCAGTTCTCAACAATGATCAATATGTGTGCCTAGAATTATCATATATGTCTGTGTGTAGTGTTGTGTCACAAACTATATACTACCATGGTCGTATGTTGTAAACTTCACTATTGTGGTCGTTATCGTCGAAGTTCTATGATTGTGATCGATGTGCTATCTTCTATGTTTACTGATCTTTTGCTTTAGTTTATGTGAACATATATGCATGTGAACCAATTTAATTCTTTCTGTTTGCATGATTTACTAATACGCCTTATCTATAGAGATGACGAAGTGGTACGTGGTGTACAAGGGTTGGGTTCCAGGAGTCTACGATGAGTGGGAGGACTGTCAGAAACAGGTGAACAAGTTTAGCGGCAACAGCTATAAAGGATACGCGACTCGAGAGGAGGCAGTAGCCAAGTGGAGGAACCACCTGTGGAAGGAGAACCGGATGAAGATATTGCTAGTACTCTTGCTCTTGCTCACCGTCATCACAGTTGTATTCTGTTTGATTCTAGTGTAGGCGGTGAACACTTCATTTGTAATGTGATGAGATGGTGAATTTTTTACCAAACACTTGTATAAATATTCGCCACCTTTGACTTGTATTGTAATATGATGACCACTTGTCTATCTCGATCGGGATCTATGGCACTATATTCGTATTTGTATTATATTTGTTTTCATATACTAATTCAAATATAGTATTTCTGTATAATACTGTATATTTGGACAAGTATGGTTTTTTAATACCTAATATTCAAACCAGTGGCGCATCCTTTTTACCTTCTGTGGCGCATAACACTTTAGTGGCGCATTTTCCAGAATGCGACACTAAACAGAGTCTTGTGGCGCATCCGACAGAATGCGCCATAGAAGTATCATGACTTCTGTGGCGTATTTCGGAATGCGCCACAGAAGGTTTCATCAGTGGCGACGTAACAGTGGCGTTCCTGATATGCGCAACAGAAGCCCAATATTGATGCGCCACTGATGAATGATTTCCTAGTAGTGTAAGACCATCAGCATCGACCCCTTCATCGATGCCAACCAAAACTCGGACTGCTATTGTAAGAGGGTGAAGGCGACGTATGATGAGCGACGAAATTTGGATCCCAACTTCAAGTCCTTATGCCACGACCGCAACGACTTCGGTCTGTCTCAATGCTGGGCCATGATCCAACATACCTGCAACAAGTGTAACAACGTCGTGGAGGAGGTGCACCGCGTCCATGTCAGCAGCACCAACTACAATGATCAGGTAAGCAGCCCCAGCGCCACCCATTTGAAATTTTATCCCATTGTTGGTATTGTTCGTAGATGCGCGCTAGAAGGGCATTTCCCTCACTAAGTGGTTTGATATTTGTTGATGACACCCGACTAATTGTTTGCTAAGTGCTTTACGGGATCTCTATGTTGCAATTCATTTGATGCCACTCAAAAAGGTCAATAGCAAGACGTAGTTTTTTTAGGATATTTATTTGGGTCGTAGGAAAACCGTACTAGGAAGAGGGGTCCGCGCTGGAAAGTTTGGATGGAATCAACTCTACATTTATTTGGACCATCCAACTTTTCCTCAATGGTAGAGTAAGTGTGAATTATGTCCCTACTTGGTTGCTGTCGGCGATGTTAGTCCCGACTGGTAGTGCTGGACTTTTGCCGAGTACTACCGCTGGGAACCTGTAGTACCGCCTGGGGGCACCGGACGCATCTGAGCGCAGCTGCGAGCTAGGCTCCTTTTCAGAATTTCCTGGTACCACCATCCGGCACTACCACATCTTGCGGTAGTACCGCTCCACATTCGGCACTATCGCTATGCGGCAGTACCGCTTCGTGCCATGGTACTCCCGGTGGCATATGAGGTGGTTTCACCACGAGCAGAGATGTCGGGTACCACCATGGGGTACCTGTCCGGTAGTATCGGTGTTTTTTGGTACTACCGTATATAAGTCCGCTAGTACCGGTCGTTACGGCAGCCAACAGGCAGATTCCCTTTTGAGGTATAAAAGGGCACTTCTTCCCAAACGGGAGAGGTGCCTCTTTTATCTCTATCCTCTATTGTTCTTGAGCTGAATATTTACTAGATCTCTCCCCACAGTGCTCCAATCTCCTTGATACTTTGGGATTTGGTGGAGGAGGTTTAGATCTAGGGTTTCACCAAAGCAAAGTTGATTCCCCATTGTTTTCCTTTGTGGATCTTGTTATTCTTAGATTCTTTGAACCCTAAAGGGAAGAGTTAGATTTCAGAGCTCATACATTGATTGTAAAGCTTCGGAATCGTGTTGGGAGACTCCAAGTGTTAAACTAACTAATGTGTTGTGCATTCTCTATTAAGCTGCATTCATGGGGTTACGATGTTAAACTAACATCTTTAGTTTATAAACGGGATATATATGTTGCAGACGATCCTTGCAGCACTCCAAAAAGAAACGTGTAAATTAGTTATCTTAACTTTGCCAAGATTTGCATGATCTAACACGTATTTTCAGTGTGTAGATACTATATGTTAATCTAGATAAATTTGAGGTAACTAATTGAAATAGAGAGAGTATATCATTTGGTAATTGTCCCAATGAGGCAATATGAAGTTTTCCAGAAATAACTGACATTTGATTTTGTCAAGATTCAAATGTAAAAAAAATGTATTTCTACACTAAAACATACTAGATACATGTGAATCTAGTCAAATTCAAATTACTTATTTCTAAACGAAAGGGGTAGTATTTCCTCCGTCCTAAATTACAAGTTTAGATACGTGGGTATTTAGATATGCACATAATTCGGGACGAAGCGAGCACGTCTAAAGTTTCCAATGAGATAGTACGATATGAAGTTGTGACAAGGAAACACCTCTGAGGTCTGATCGACTGCTCCCATCGATCACCGTTCAACACTAAAACCACCCCTTTTCACACGCGAAGCGCCCCCATTAGCTTCCTGTCCACTTCAACACGCTAGCTAGTAACCTGCTGCTGCACTGCTCATATTCTCGAGTTCTTCACCGCGTGGCCAAGCCCTCGTGGCAGCTACCTCCCTAACTGGTTTGATGTTTGTTGATGACACTTGTGTCAGACTAATTATTTTCTAAGTGCTTTACAAGCTCTTTATGTTGGAAGTCATTCGATGCCTAGCAAGACATAGTTTTTCTAGGATATTTATTTAGGTCATAGAAAACAGTATTATCTAGAGGGTACGCGTTGAAAAGTTTAGATAGAATAATCAACTCTACATTTATTTGAATCATCCAACGTTTCCTCAATGGTAGAGATGTAAGTGTGAACTCTGTCCCCAGTTGGTCGCTGTCGGTGCTGTCCAGTCCCGACCGTTAGTACCAGACTTTTGTCGGGTACTACCGCTTGAAACCGGTTGTACCAGACGCATCTGAGCACAGCTGCAGGCTGAGGCTCCTTTTCAGGCTTGCCCGGTACCACCATCTGGTACTACCGCTCCACATCCGGCAGTACCGTTGTGCGGCAGTACCGTTTCAGTACCGTTTCGTTCCGTGGTACTACCGATGGCATTTGAGGTGGTTTCACCACGAGCAGAGATGTCCGGTACGTACCACCATGCGGTACTTGTCCGGTAGTATCGGTGTTTTGTCGTTACGACAGCCAATGGGCAGATTCCCTTTTGGTATAAAAGGGCCCTTCTTCCCTGTTGAAGGGTAGAGGGAGAGAGAGATTGCGGAATATGATGGATGTATTATTGAGCCTCTCGGGCGAGTATATATAGACGTACAGGGACCAACTTGGAGTACAAGACAAGTAACCTACTTGGAGTACAAAACAAGTAACCTAGTCTATCCCTAACAGATACGTATAACAGATACGTATACTCTAACATCCCCCCGCAGTCGTAGCGGTAGCAGCGTGAACAACTGGAACGTCGCGAACGGTCAGACTGGAGAGCCGAAGTAGACCAGTGCGCTGACATCCCCCCGCAGTGGTAGCGGGAACGTCGTGGACGGTGTCACGTCGCAGAAGCTTGGACCGTAGAGGATGCTGGTGAGGAGCTCATGCGAGGTGGTAGCCCTTGTGCCGGTGTCGAGTGAGCCGAGAGCGGTGGGTGCTGCAACCTTGGTCGAGGTAGCCGCGCGAGGGGTCGCCGTGGTCGATGTCGTGGTCGGGGTTGCCGGTGTCGAGGTAGCCGCATATTAAGCCGCGTGCACGTAGTGCAGCCAGTAGAAGGACGGAGACGCGTCAGGGCAGTCGTCGGAGAGAGCGATGCCGAAGCCGATGCAGTCCGAGCCGTCGAGGACGAGGTGCGGCCATGGCTTTGCCAAAACCAGGCGCACGTCGGGGACGAAGGCATACTCTGGTTGTGCCAAAACCGAGTATGCGAAGACGAAGTCGGTATGACGCAGTCGAGGCAGACGTAGAGGAGGTAGTCGATGCCGATGAAGACCTTGTCAAAGCCAATGAAGACGAGGCGCTACAACCGAGCTTGCCAGACTCGGGAACGCGTCGGGGACGAAGGCACGTACCGGTGTTGCCAATACCGGGCATGCGAAGAACGGGACCAGCAGAAACAACTTCACGCCATGTCAGAGAGGAGACTAGCAGAGGAGGACTCTACGACGGTTGCGGTGCGCAGATCGGCGAGGTGCCGATGCAGGCCGCGGTTGTCGGAGTAGACGAGTAGGTGTGGTCGAGGACGAGGCGAGGACGATGGCGACGAAGTCGTGCTGGACGAAGACGTAGAAGGCGGCGAACCAGCGACGACCAGGAGTGGTCATACTGGATGCCTAGACGGAGGGGTAGTCGGCGGGACCTGCGACAGCCAGGAGTGGCCATGCAGGCTACCTGTGGAGATGCGGCGGCGGTGCTCGAGGTAGGCGAGGAAGAACCCGGCGACGTGACGAAGACCATGCGCGGACGGCGGCGACCCGCGCCGAGGGTGGTGGCGCGGTGGAAGCCTGCGACGTCCTTGCGGGTTGACGGCGATGACCGCGTGCAGCGACGCTACTGCCCGATGGGGCGGCGTAGCTGCAGGGCGCGAGTCGGTGCAGCGGTGTGAGAACCACCAGCGACGGACACGCCTGAGAAGGCGCGTTGGTAGCCGGCGGGGGGGACCAAAGGCGGCGCTACACGGCGCGACGAAGCGGCAGCCCGATGCTCGATCGGTGGTAGGCGCGTGCTCGGGACGTTTCGGCGGAGACAGCGCCAGATCGGTTGATCGGACCGACGGCGCCAGACGCGCCAAGTCCGTGACGACGGCAGATCGGAATCCAGCGTCGTTGTCGGTGCAATCCCGGGCGATGACGGCGAAGACAATCCGAAGGGGGGTCGGCCACGGCAGCCTCCCGAGGAAGCCCGCAGCAGCCGGCCGCGGTGCGCGGCAGCTTGTCATGAGGCCGCGACGGCCTACCGAGGAAGGCACAGCGCGGTGACAGCGACGGCGCGGTGTAGATCGTCGATGCCGATGGTCGGAGTAGGCGCGGTGACGACGGCGGTGGCGGCGCAATCCGATCTAAGATCGGTAAACCAAAGAAAACCGATCAAGAGATCGGAAAAAGACTTCAGGGCAGCCGATCACGGATCGGCGACGAACCCAGACGCAGGTTGCGTGCCCCGGCGGAGATCATGGAGATCGACCTCCCCGGGGGCGGCGCGGCGGAAGCGGAGGCGGCGGCTAGGTCAAGGAACGTGCCGCTCTGATACCATGTTGAAGGGTAGAGGGAGAGAGAGATTGCGGAATATGATGGATGTATTATTGAGCCTCTCGGGCGAGTATATATAGACGTACAGGGACCAACTTGGAGTACAAGACAAGTAACCTACTTGGAGTACAAAACAAGTAACCTAGTCTATCCCTAACAGATACGTATAACAGATACGTATACTCTAACATTCCCAAACGGGAGAGGTGCCTCTTTTATCTCTCTTCTCTATTGTTCTTGAGCTGAATATTTCCTAGATCTTCCCCTATAGTGCTCTAATCTTCTTGATACTTTGGATTTGGTGGAGGAGGTCTAGATTTGGGGCTTCACCAAAGCAAAGTTGATTCCCCTTTGTTTTCCTTTGTGGATCTTGTTACTCTTAGATTCTTTGAACCCTAAACAGAAGAGTTAGATCTCGGAGCTTGGACATTGATTATTGTAAAGCTTCAGGATTGTACATGTTGCGGGACTTAGTATTAAACTAACTAATGTGTTGTATATTCTCTATTAAGCTACATTCATGGGGTTACGATGTTAAACTAACATCTTTACTTTACAAACGGGGATATATATGTGTTGCAGACGCTCCTTGCAGCTCTACAAAAATAAACGCGTAAATTAGTTATCTTAACTTTGCCAAGATTTGCATGAAAACAGTCTATAGATATATGTTAATCTAGTTAAATTTGCGATAACTAATTGAAATAGAGAGAGTATATCCTTTTGGTAAATGTCCCAATGAGACAATATGAAGTTTTTGCAATTTTATATACTCACTCCGTTCAAAAATAACTGACTTTCCTTTGTCAAGATTCAAATGTAAAAAAATATATTTCTACACTAAAACATACTAGATACATGTGAATCTAGTCAAATTCAAGTCAGTTATTTCTAAACAAATGGGTAGTATTTCCTCCGTCCTAAATTACATGTTTAGATACCTGGGTATTTAGATATGCAGGTAAATTCGGGATGGAGCAAGCACGTCTAAAGTTCCCCATGAGATAGTACTGAAGAATTATGATACTATCACACTGATTCAATAACAAAGGGGTACAAGAGTTTATATAGTACATGAGGAGAGGGGGCGGCACCCTGGTGCCCTAACTTGGGTTACAAGAAATATAATCTAACATCCCCCCGCAATGTCAACGGTGGGTTCAACAACATTGATACTTGATCGAATATCGCAGAATGGTGTTGTTGCAAGTCCTTCGGTGAAGATGTCAGCAAACTGTGTTGTTGTAGGAACATGTAGAACTCGGACTTGACCCAAAGCAACTTTCTCATGAAAGAAATGAATGTCAATCTCAATTTTCTTGGTACGCCGATGCTGTGTACTGGATTGCCATACATATAAACTGCAGAAATATTATTGCAATAAACAACTGCAGCCTGATGAATTGGGCGATGAAGCTTCTCAAGTAATTGGCGCAACCAAACTATTTCGGCAACTGCATGAGCAACAACCCTGTACTCTACCTCAGCAGACGAGCGAGAGACCGTAAAACTGCATGAGCAACAACCCTGTACTCTGCCTTAGCAGACGAGCAAGAGACCGTAAGCTGGCGCTTCGAAGACCAAGAAATTAAATTGTTACCAAGATAAACATAGTATCCTGAAGTGGATCGACGAGTGTCTAGACAACTAGCCTAGTCGGCATCTGAATATGCTGTCAAATATGTAGGTTGGGATAAATTAATGTGAAGACTGTGATCAATGTTGCCTTTGACATATTGAAGAATTCTTTTGACATGATTGTAATGTGGGACTTGTGGATCATGTTTGAATAGACAGGCTTGTTGGATAGCATCGGATAGTTCAGGACGGGTAAGAGTGAGATACTGTAGTGCTCCAGTTATACTACGATAGCGAGTGGGATCAGAAAATATGTCACCGTCAGAAGAAAGTTTAGAGGTTGTATCAACAGGAGTGCGAGAGGGTTGACAAACTAACATACGGGCCTTGTTAAGTAATTCAACTGAATACTGACAATGGGAGAGAAAAAGACCATGGTCAACACGTGTGACGGCAATGCCCAAAAAATTATGGAGGGACCAAAGATCGGTCATAGAAAACTCATTTTAAAGAAGAGAAATAATGTGATGGAGGAAATCTGAAGTTGAGGCTGTGAGAACGATGTCATCGACATAGAGAAGGATATAAGCAACTTTATTATTAGAATGATACACAAAGAGAGAATAATTATAAATAGAAGGAGAAAAACCTACGGTTTGAACAAAATTAGAGAAACGTTGAAACCATGCATGTGGAGCTTGTTTTAGACCGTATAGAGAATTTTGGAGGAGATAGACATGATTGGGAGAGGTAGAATCTTCAAATCCTAATGGTATTTGACAATAGACAGTTTCACTAAGAGAGAGCCGTGAAGGAAAGAATTTTTAACGTCAAGTTGGTGAATTGGCCATTGGGAGGAAACAACAATGCTAAGAATTGGGCGAATGGTGCTAGGTTTAACTACAGGGAAACAGTTTCATAATAGTCTATACCATGTTGTTGAGAGAAACCACGACAGACCCAGCAAGCTTTGTACCTAGAGAGACTACCATTAGAATGATTTTTTTGTTGAAAGACCCATTTACCAGAAACTACATTAGCATTAGGAGGACGTGGGACTAGTTGCCAGCTGTTGTTGGAAAGGAGAGCTTGAAATTCATCACGCATGACAGCAGACCAGACCAGTTGGGATCAAGAAGTGCAGACTTATATGTTTTAGGTAGGTGAGAAAGATTAGTGGTAATATTAAAGTTGAGGCATTTAGATGGAAGACAAACACTAGATTTGCACGTGTAGGCATAACATGATCATTGTTGGGTGCAGGAACAGGGATGGCATGGGGTGGGGGAACTAGTGGTGATGACGAAGATGGGGCGTCCAGCGCAGCGGATGAAGTGGACGCGGGGGTGGTCTGCCAAGAGTCTGCCGCGGCAGAGAAAGTAGGTGTTTGTGCTGCCGCGGCAAGAGAGGGAGGGGCTGCCGCAGCAGAAAAAGTGGGGGTTTGGGCTGCCGTGGCAGGAGAGGGAGGGTCTGTCGTGGCAGAAAAGGTTGGAGGATTTGCTGTCGTGGTAGCGTGTTCTACCGAGCCAGCGGATGGAGGTGTGGTTACGACATGGTGAAATAGAGGCAGATGTGTGCGTGTAGGAGGAGAGTACGGAAGATATCGTTAATTGTACAAAGTGAACGTTTAGCTTTGCCATTTGTGGGGACGTGTATGGACAAGAAAAACGTAGAAGAATGCCATGTTGGAGAAAAAAGGTTCCATTTGCAGTATTATTAAATTCTTTACCATTATCACATTGTAGAAATCGGATTGGGAGGAAAAAGTGGGTGGTCACATCTCGTTGAAAGTTAAAAGAAATATTGTATGCACATCATATTTATTTCGTACTGGAAAAGTCTAGATAAAGTTTGTAAAATCATCCAATATGATAAGATAATATTTAAAACCAAAAATACTCAAAATTGGAGATGTCCACAAATCACAGTGTGAGGCCGAAGACCCGGCTGCCATGCACCAGAGTAGGCTGGTGGAGCGCCGACCAGAAAGGATGCAGTCTGTCGTGGTGGTGGCACGGCAGATGCCATGGGTAGGCTAAAGTACGGGGCCAATGGATGCTAGTGGGATCTGGGGAGGGAAGATGCAACTGTCTTTACACTCAAGCTGCCAAAGTGATGAACTTTATTTCTCTCTTGATGGGTTACAAGTGCTCCTTGAGCTGTACAGGGGACAATGTGAATCTCCCCTAACGGTGCTCAAAGAATCGATCCTCCCTCGGGGTCCAAACCTCCCTTATAAAGGGTGCCTTGGGTGCCCTTAGGGCGAAAGGCAAGAATATTCGTGGAATATGCTTGTCCCAAAATAGTAGTTCGCGGCCTCCTTTCCTGCCGCCTTCTAATGACAGCAAGGCTCAGTGGCCCCTCCTGCGTGCCTCGGGCTCCAGGACTGTCACCTCCGTGATCTCCTTACGCCTCCGACTTTGTGCATCCTTGTCTCTTGTGCTTGGCCTGTTCGATTCCTTCTAGCCTGCAGCTATAGTTTGACCTGGCTTCTCCTTCTCCTGCAAGCTTCAGATCACTCGGCCTTACCTTGTGTTACTCGGCTCGTTCCTCACCGCATGAAGATCATTTGGGTAACTCGCCGATTCTCTCATTAACTCGCCGGTAACCACTTGATACCTATACATGGGCTTCTTGCCTCCGTTCATCGGCCGACATATCCATGATTCGGCCGACTTAGGTCAGAAGCTCGAAACCGACGGGACAGTACCTCTGTCTTTCCCGTCTCGACCTACCCGAGGTTAACCCCCGACATTAGTCCCCGGCTGGTGGCCTGCCAATAGCTTTGGCGGGTTATATCAGCTTCATCACTTTCTTCAGTCTTGTTTCCGAGCTATGGCCTCGTCCGAGGTTTCCTCGTTCCTTCCCTCGTACGCCACGTCCTACGTGTCACCCCATCATTGCTCTTCTAGTTTTTAGGTCCTTCTACAGTGCTTACTGACAAGCTACAGTGAACCCTGCACCTGCTGCGCCGCCGCCGCGACGCCTCGTGTGCCGCTCCCCTTGGGATTGTAACAACTTTTCTTCGTCTGTGGCCGTTGGTGTGGCTCCACTCACCGTCGTGCGTTCGTGCTGTTCCCACGATCTACACGGGTAACTGCCACACCCACGATCCCACTCCCCTGTTCATGGCTTGACTATAAAGAGGGGAAACGCGCCCGCAGGGTTCATCTTTCCCCTTATCGCTCGCCTCCGCTCTCCTTCTTCCTTTCGCCTGCGTGTTCTCTTGCCGCTCCGCCGCCGCTCGTCAGCCAGAGCCTCCGCCGGCGAGGATTCCGCCGCGTCGTTCGGCCTTTCTCGCCCGCGCTCTGCGGCTGTGGCTCCGCCGCCGGTGAGTCCTCTCTGACCATCTTGCCCTAGATCGATCTGCTCAGTTTCGTGCTTAGGCGACGGTTCCTCCGCTCTTCGCCATTGTTTTCGTGCTAAGTTCCGACGGGACCTTGTAGCTCTAAGCTCCCCTCCGCCGCCAGTTTTTCCTCCGGCGATCTCTCCGGCGCACCCATGTCTAGTTCGTTTAGCGGCGCTCTTGTTGAGGACGATGACGCTCCGGCCCGGCGTGGATCGTGGCAGGCTCTTGATCCACGCCGTGAAATTGAATGGCTCATCCGAACTCGTCGGATTCCTGCCGAGGTTTCCTGTCGTTTACCCGGCAGCGAATCCTCTCCAGTTATCAGAGAGGGCGAGTATGTGGTTTTCATGTCTCACTTCGCCCGCGGCTTCGGTCTTCCTCTTAGTGATTTCGCTAGAGAATTCCTCGATTACTTGACTCACCGCACCACCTTCTCGAACGCCATAGCTTCTTTCTACGCTTTCATCTCAGCCGGAGGGTTACTTGACTGTGGCCGTCGGTGCATCTGGTCGAAGTTCTTCCAGATCCGCTCAACGTTGTTCCCGACAAATCTCGCATCCTTCCAGAAGTTGCTTACCCAATGTGGGGCGGCGTCTATTACACCTCGGAGGAAATCCGTGTTCCCCCGTGTCACTGGGTTGGAGTCGTGCAAGAAGTGGCACAAGTCATTCTTCTATGTCAAGAACAGAGGGGCGGAAGACAAGATTCGGCTCCCTCCATTCTCAATTGGCCCACCTTCCAAAGTGAACTGGCTCTATAATCCGAGGAAAACTCACGCCTTGGCCGAGGCCTTCGAGATTCGGCTAAAGGAGTTGATCCGGCCGGGTTGTCTGGGCCGAAGACCTGATGGCAACTTTTATTAGTAGCCGGATCTGCCCCTTCCAGCAGCGGACCCACAAGCTATGCTACATGAGTGGTCCTCTTGACCCTAACCGAGTCTCGACCGTGGAGTTGGATAATTACCTTATTCATAAGCGCGTCCGAGCTATCTTCAAGACTGAGATGCCTGAGGATTGGTCTTGGGGGTTAAAACCATTCACCCGCGACCGTCCGCCTCCCGAGGTAAGCCTAATCTCCATTACTCTATTTTTCCCCAGTTTTTAGAGACTGGTTTACATGATTTTCTTTCTCCTTGTCTTGCAGAGGTTCGCAGAGCAGAAGAACGAGGACGCCGAAGTTCTGCAGCTCCCTTGGCCCGCAGACAGGAGTACCCCGGATACTGGCGAGCCGGACTCCGAGGAGTTCGTCCCTAAGTCGGATCCTGCTCCGGCTCGAGCTCGCGGCAAAACTTCAGCGCAAGAGGAGGAAGGTGATTCGGACGAGGTCCAAATTCTTGAGGTAGTTGCCGCCATGCCTATTTCTTATGCATTTCCGGCTTCTACTTTCCCAGCTAATCCGGCCGGTCAGGTTCATGACGCCGAACCTATTGCTTCCCGGCCTCCCGTTACCTCGGGGAAGCGCGGCTCTGATAGTGCCTCGAGGCGGTTCCTAAGAAGCGAATGAAGAAATCCGCTCGAACCCTCCAGCGCAAGACTATGCCCGGGTTGGGTAAGTTCTTTTGCCTATATTTCTTGTTTCTCTTCTGTTTCTCATCTTGTGAATCTTCTTTCTTATTTTTGCAGCGCTCCTCTGTCTGTTAAACCCGGCGGTCCTAGTATGACTAGCCGTCCGATTCGGCCGCCATCTCCTCCTCCCGCTAATGACACCAGAATTCCTAGTCCTATTCGTCCTGCTTCTCCTCCCGCTCCGAATACGTCGCCTGTTCTTCGCGATGCCCCTGAGACTTCTTCCATTGACCTGGATCCGATCCAGCCCTCCGAAGTTTTCGTTGAGCCCGCTGTCCCTTCTATGGGCCCCAGCGCTACTACTGAGCCTTCATCTACTCCGGCAGTTTCTACGGTCATCCCGACCTCGGCCGAAAAGGTCGTTGCCCCGGCGCCCTCGGCGACCTTATCCTCCGCTGCTCCTAAGGACTCCGTCCCCACTTCGGAGGTGCAACTTCCTGCTGATGCCTCTTCTAAAGCGAAAAGAGCTATTGCCGTCAAGACTTCTTCTCAGAAAGGTCTTGCCGGCTCTTCTCAGCCGAGTATTGCTGACGTGCTGCGTAAGGGAGCTGCACCTGCCAAAGTCCCTGTTACCTCGGCCACCGGCAGCCAGCTTGCTCTTCATAAGAGCCCTGCGACTGCCGTGGTCGGACCTCCTGCCCGGGGTAAAGTTTTAACTCGGACAGCTAGCGGGAACAGCCTTGGAGCGCTGGTTGAGTATGCCAATAACTGGAATGCTGCTGATCAGTTTGAGGGTAATCCAGCCAACCAACCTTTCCAGCTTTCTGACATCAGCGGCCGTTTTGACCATGCTGCCCAGTTTATCATTGATACCAACAAGATGAACGCGGTAATTGTTTTATCTCTGAGTCTTAAATTATTCTCCAGATGTTATCATATTCTCTAGTCCCCGAAACTTGCAAGGAAATAACTTGTTGTATGCTTGGAAGTTTGACTTAAATTTATTTCTAGGGTTCGTTAGTCCGGCCATCTAGTTCGGAGTTTATTCGGACTTGGTTTGGCTTTGAATATCCAGCCACCTAGAGCCGAGTTAAGTCTTGCTTGACTCGGATCTAATTTTAGCTTTGAATATCCGGCGACCTAGATCTGAATTAAGCTTCGTTTGATTTGGATCTAATCTAGCTTTGAATATCCAGCCATCTAGATCCGAGTTAACTCTTGCTTGACTCGGATCTGGTTTAGCTTTGAATATCCAGCCACCTAGATCTGAGTCAAGTCCTTCTTGACTCGGATATGGCATAGCTTTGAATAACCAGCCATCTAGAGCCGAATTAAGCTTTGCTTGATTCGGATCTAATTTAGCTTTGAATATCTAGCCACCTAGATCCGAGTTAAGTCCTGCTTGACTCGGATCTGGTTTAGCTTTGAATATCCAGCCATCTAGATCTGAGTTAAGTCCTGCTTGACTCGGATCTGGTTTAGCTTTGAATATCCAGCCACCTAGAGCTGAATTAAGCTTTGCTTGATTCGGATCTAATTTAGCTTTGAATATCCAGCCACCTAGATCCGAGTTAACTCTTGCTTGATTCGGATCTAATGTAGCTTTACTCGTTGTTTTATCATTTTGCCTCATTACTCGGTTGCACATGACCGACGGACCGAGTTCGAGAGGTTGCTTTTTTCGCATAAGCTGGAAGAGAAGTACGAGAAAGTTCTTTTGTGGCAAAGAAGGCGATAAGTCGATAGTTCCTTTTCCTTATTCCCAACTTTCTCATGTATTCGTCCGCGGAATGCCGGCTTACTTCTTGTTGAATAGGTAATATCAATAACCTCAATATCCGCCTTGAAAAGAAGATCAAGAACTTGGAAGGTTAGTTTCCTTTCTATTTTACTCCTTGTCCTTTTAATATCTATGCTAAGTTTCCTTATTGCGTTTGGCTGTGGTAAAGCCGAGTTGCAAGACTTTGCAGTGTCGCAACAAGATTGCGTGCCCATGCCTGACGTGATGCTGCATTTTTTAGAACAAAACGCAGTTCATTCGGCGCAATTACAAGAAAAAGATGATGAGATAGCTCACCTGCGATCCGAGGTGAATACCATCAAGCTCTCTCAGAAGTCCGAGCTAGAAAAGGTCGACCAAGAATTTTCCGAGGAAAAGAATCGGCTGACTCTGGATCTGCAGAAGAACAAAGAACTCCTCGAAGATGTCGAACTTAAAACCCGCGGTTTGAGCGAGGAAATTGCTCGTTTCGAGAAGAGTAAAGCTGATTGGGCCAAAGACCTTCAGATAATGATGAGCTACATTCATCGTAAGTTATTTGGCATGGCCGAACTATTATTTTTCTTTGTCGTTCCTGCTACCCTTTGACATGTCCATGTTTTGCGCAGATCACTTCCCCGAGGCCAAACCCGTGAGTTCTAAAGCTGTTCTTGCAGCTCGCGCACGCCGAGGTGAACCGGTTGCTGTTGACTTCGAATATTCGATGGAGGATTTCTTGGTTGCTGTTGGTGCTGCAGTTGGTCCGATGAAAATTATGGGCCGGGACTTGGTGCAGGCCGCTATCCGAGCTTACCATGTACTCGGCGAATACCTCGGGGACTCGATATCAACGAAATCAAGTTATTGGTGACAAGACCGATGGCATCCGAGAGGCGGTGAGTCTTTGGAGAGAATCTGCAGGCGTGCGGTGCCGACATGGCCCTTACGTAATCATGTCATGGTATGAAGACATCTCTCTTGACATTACGAGGAATTTGCATTTGGCTCCCGCTGGGTTGAAGATCCCACCTTTGTTGCTCTTGACGCAAGCTCGGGCTTTCCATTTCGTCGAATGCGACGCACACTTGGAATGAAGGGCCGAGTTTTCTCCGATCCGGATCAAGAGGTCGCGGTGAGGGTGCCGGTGATGATTCATGAGCACGGGAAGGTGAAGATGATTCGCCACATCCGATAGCTCCAGCTCAAGCTCGGATAGCAACGGTGATGCGGTCCTCCTCCAAAGGCACCGGCATTCTACCGCATCGACGCTCTGAACAACCCGGGATACCGCGAAGTTGCACTGGTCGGCAGAGGGCGGCGACCTCGAAGTTCCTCCTACTTGGAGTGCCCTTTTTGAGCAAGTAGCTGCCTCCAACGAACAACACCTAAGTTATTTGCGATCCCTGGTATGCCGGGCGTATAATGTAGACGAAAAATTTGTCAGCTCGTTGTATGATTTGAATTTCTTTTGCTATGTATTGTTGAGACTCTTGGTTAAGTGGATGCTCATCCGAATTCTTGCCTTGCTGGCCTGTAACTTCTTGATCTTTTAGGGCTTAACTTTGCCGTTATTTCGATGATCTTATCCAGGCATTAGCGCTGAATATCCACGTTATTGCCCTGTTTTGAACATAAGTTAACTATTCCGTTGTGGAAGCAAACAACAATCGCTGGATCGTTGTCTATTGTCCGAAATTCCCTTATATAAATCAAGTTTCGGAGGTAGTATAAAACTGATATGATTGCATTCAGCATAAGTTTGAGGTATCACACGGTAGTCCCAGTCATTTGCTTTATACGCCGAAGTTTAAGTGTCAATATGAAATTGACATATCATATGATAGTCCCGAGTTATTGCTCTGGGCACCGAGGGTCATATTCGTAACATGAAAGGAATACAACATACGGCTCCCCAGTCACCGCTACCGTCGCCAATGTTCAAGTATGTAGCGACGCGAAGAAATAAATATACCATATGGCAGTCCCAGTCATTGCTCTGGGCCGAGGTTCAAACATATAATGAAATAATCATTACATATGGCAGTCCCGAGTAAGCGCTCTGGGTGCCGAGGTTCAAACATCTAACATGAATTAACATAACATATGGCGTCTCGAGTAAGCGCCTGGGTGCCGAGGTTTGAATACATGATATGAAATAAATATATATCACGGCAGTCCAGTCACGCCTGGGTGCCGAGATTCAAATACATTGGATTTCGACCTTGAGATGTAATGCTACGAGTAAAATGGCGAAGTAAAGCCACATTCAAGGCGCCGCTTCTTCACCAGCTTTATGCCTTGTTCTCTTGAGGGACCGAGCATCGATCGATAATATGCATCGTTGTGCAATGCTTTGCTTACAATAAATGGTCCTTCCATGGGGTGACAATTTGTGCATGCGACCGTGCGTTGCACTAGTCGGAGGACCAAATCTCCTTCTTTGAATACTCTTGGATTCACTTTCTTCTGTGATACCGTAAGTTCTGTTGATAAATAGCCGATCGTGACAATGTCAACTCTCTGGCTTCTTCCAACAGGTCTACGGCATCTTGCCGAGCTATTTCGTTTGTCTCTGAGGTTGTGTACTGAGCAACTCTGGGCGAGTCATATATTATGTCGGCTGGGAGTACAGCCTCTGCCCCGTACACCAGAAAGAATGGAGTATAACCCGTTGATCTATTCGGAGTAGTCCGAAGGCTCCATAACACGGCTGGGATTTCTTCGATCCAACATCCTGCCGACCTTTGCAAAGGTTCAACAAGTCGTGGTTTTATTCCTGATAGCACCAGTCCATTAGACCTTTCCACTTGTCCATTGGATCTTTGGGTGAGCTCTGAGGAAATATCTAGTCTTATGTGCTTCTCTTGGCAAAATCTAGCGAAGGCTCATACGCAAAGTTTGTGCCATTATCCGTAATAATGCTATGTGGGTACCCGTATCTCAAGATGATGTCCTTGAGAAATTTCACTGCTGTGTGCCCATCACACTTTTTGATTGGTTTTACTTCGATCCACTTGGTGAACTTGTCTACCATAACCAACATGTGGGTCATTCCTCCTCTCGCCGGCTTGAATGGTCCCACCATGTCTAAACCCCATAAAGAAAATGGCCAAGTGATGGGTATTGTTTTTAACTCGGCCGACGGCATATGTATTCTGGTTGCGTATCTCTGACACCCATTGCACTTCTTAACTAATTCTTCTGCCTCTTTTAACGCCGTTGGCCAGTAAAATCCATGCCTAAATGCCTTGGCTACTAAAGCGCGAGATGAGGCATGGTGCCCACATTCTCCTTGGTGTATGTCTAGAAGGATTTCCTGACCTTCTGTGGAACTCACGCACTTCTGCAATATGTTTGTTACGCTTCTCTTATATAACTCATTGTTTATGATTGTATAGGCTTTTGCTCTTCTTATGGTTTGTCTAGCTAATACCTCATTACTCGGCAATATCGCGTCTTTTAGGTAAGAAAATATGGGTTGCGCCCATACCGGTGTTACTCTTTCTGCAGTGATCTCACTGCCTATCTCCATGTTTTCTGCCGAAGTACATACCTCGGCTCTCTCCATGATTGTTATTACCTCGGCTGTCCCCCTCTTTAGGGGTTAGAATCTTCTGGATCTACCTCCATTGGCGTGTGATTTTCTGCAGAACTTGCTGGGATGAAGATTGACTCGGATTACGTTGATGGGTTTATTGATGGTTTCTGAGGTGCTCGAGGCAATACAGGCGGAATTGACTGCCGGATTGATCCTAATTTTGACAATGTGTCAGCAGCGTCATTTTCTGCTCGTGGTATGTGGTGGAATTCACATCCTTCAAAATATCCACTGATCTTTTGCACATGGAATCTGTATAAAGCCATATTAGCATCTAATGCGTCCCAAGCGCCCGATACTTGTCAGACTACTAGATCCGAGTCACCGTAGCATAGGATTCAGCGTATACCAATTTCTTTTGCCACTTTTAATCCATGGACTAGTGCTTCATATTCAGCTACATTGTTGGACGCGGCAAAATGTATTTGCAGTACATATTTCAATTGATCTTTTTTAGGCGAGGTTAGCACTATTCCTGCTCCCAAACCGTTCCTTAGTTTGGAACCATCAAAATGCATTGTCCGATAATTTGGATCCGCAATGGTGGCTCATATTGCACCTCGGCCCATCTACGAGAAAGTCGGCGACTGAGATTTGATTGCATCTCTTCTATCAAATTGTGGAGCATACGGTGATAACTCGTTCGCCCATTTTGCTATTCGGCCACTTGCATCTTTGTTGTTCAATATGTCGGCTATGGGTGCCTCACAGATTACTTTGATGGGGTGCTCTTCAAAGTAATGCTTAAGCTTTTTTGCCGACATATATACTCCATAAGCCATCTTCTGATAGTGCGGATAATTCTGCTTTGAAGTGGATAATACTTCACTTAGATAATATACTGGCCTCTGAACTGACTTACCCTCTTCAAGTTGTTCCACTACAACCACAGTACTAACTACTCGATTGGTAGCCGCTACATAGAGTAGCATAGGTTCTTTCGATAATGGAGAAGCTAAAATGGGTGCCGTAACTAGCATCTTTTTCAACTCATGAAATGCAAGGTCCGCCTGGGGAGTCCAGCTGAATTTGTCCGACTTTCTCATCAGCTGATAAAGTGGCAGTGCCTTTTCTCCTAGCCGACATACAAATCGACTAAGCGAGGCCAGGCAGCCCGTGAATTTTTGTACATCGTTCAAACATCTCGGCAATTCCATTCTTTCTATTGCTCTTATCTTCGTTGGATTAGCCTCGATACCTCGGCTGGACACAAGGAAACCGAGTAGTTTTCCTGCCGGCACGCCAAATGTGCATTTCTCTGGATTAAGTTTCATTCGGAACCTTCTCAGGTTCGCGAAAGTTTGCCGTATATCTTCTAGCAAGGTTTTGCTCTCCTTAGTTTTGATGACTACGTCATCCACATATACTTGTACATTTTTTCCTATCTGATCATGTAGGCATTTTTGCATGCACCTTTGATACGTTGCTCCTGCATTTCGCAGGCGGAATGGCATTGTGCGATAACAATAAGCCCCGTACGGGGTGATAAATGCAGTCTTTATTTGATCGGCCAGATTTAACGGTATCTGGTGGAAACCAGAATACGCGTCTACAAATGATAACAGCTCACAGCCAGCGGTCGAGTCAATGACTTGGTCTATTCTAGGCAATGGAAAAGGATCTTTCGGACACGCCTTGTTCAGGTTAGTGTAGTCGATACACATTCGCCACACAATGGCTACATTGGGGTCATCTTTTTTCTTTTCTACTAGCACCGGATTTGATAACCAATCCGGATATAGCACCTCCATGATGAACCCGGCGAGAAGCCGAGCTATTTCATCCCTATTACTTTTCTCCTGTCTTGGTGACGGCGGAGAGGTTGCTTCACCAGCCTTGCTCCTGGCCTGGCGTTTAAAGAGTGCTCAGCCAACTCCCTCGGAACACCTTGCAGATCTTGAGTTGACCATGCAAATATGTCCCGATTCTCACGGAGGAAGTTGGTGAGCTCGCCTTCCTATTTAGCGTCAAGGCCTGCACCAATAGTAACGATGCGCTCGGGAATTGCTCATCAATCTGAAATTTCTTCGTCTCTTTGGTCGGTGAAAAGAAACAACGCCATGAGGGTTGGCGGTGCGGCATGCTTAAGCTGTCTTGTTGAGCGAGGGCTGCTACCTCCTGAATCCTTTTCTTTTCTCTTGCTATAACCAATGACTTGGCCAAATTTGACCCGGCCGAAGCACACTCCATTGACTTCTTGTAATCCCCTGCAACTGTTATCACCCCTTGTGGTCCGGGTAACTTCATCTTTAGATAACCTATATGACAGCTTCTCATGAATTTGGCCAGTGCGGGCCGTCCGAGTAGAGCATGATAACAACTTTCCAGATCGACCACCTCAAATTCTAAATTTTCTGCTCTGCAGTTATCTCTTGTACCGAATAACACGTCCACTCGGACTTTACCGATGGGCTCACATGAAAGCCCTGGCACTATCCCATGGAAAGTTGTCCTCGTGGACTGCATCATATTCTGTGATATTCCGAGCTTATGCATGGTATCTTTGTACATGATGTTGATACTGCTTCCATTGTCGATGAGTACTTTTGAGAATTTCACATTGATGCTTGGTCCCACAAACGTCGGATCCAACACAAGTGCATACGATCCTGGACTCCGCATTATTCTGGGGTGGTCTTTCATGCTCCAGGTCACCTCCTGATCAGACCATGGCTGGTATCTTGGCACTGCCAGCTGCATTCACTTCCATATGCGGCGCACACTCGCTTGTCTGCTGTTACGTCGTGAACACACAATAAGACCGTGATGTTCCTGTAATCATTACGTCCGGCATTTGCCGGATTTATCCTTCCGTCCTGCCCCTGGTTCATTACTTGATGCACTGCATCCCTCCGATCCGAGTTATCGTACCTCGGGGAGGCGGTAGCATCGATTCTTGTATATTTTCTCCGATTAATTGCGGTGATCTTTATTTGCATCTGATGGGGAGCCTGAACTCCTGCCGGGTTCCCCATCGCATTTTTCATCCAGGCGCATTGCCGGGTTGTATGATTGGCCGGTCTAGATGGGTTTGATGTGTGAAATTTGCACGGCTGATCTAACATGGATTCGAACGTATACTTCGGCCTCTCTTGCCATTGCTTCTTTTGCTCTGGGGTCCATTGCCTCTTTCCCTCATTTCTTGATGTCCACTGTTGAGGTCCATTTTTCTGTCGTTGAGTTGCTCCGTGACTCGGCTGATCTTGTGCTACAGCCGCCACCTGGGCCGAATTATATCTATAATCCGGCCTCTCTTCTCTTCTTCTTCCTCTGAAATCACGCCTGGATGACCCGGCCAATTCTCTCGTGTACTGGTCCTGTTGCTCACGATGATCTGCCGACATTAACTCCGGTTGGGTTGGGTCACCCAATGCATAGGAGTCCGCTATTCTGATAGTTTCTGCCAGTGTGGTTGGCATATCTCTCTGCAGGCGTTGCCACAACACGCTGGCATAACGGCAGCCTTGCGCGAACCAAGCGATTGCTTGCGATTCGATAACTCCCTCACATGAGTTTCTCAGGTTACACCATCGAGTTAAAAACTCTCTATCTGTTTCATTCGGCCTCTGCTTGCACATGGCTAGTTGCTGTGGTCTATTTGGTCTCTTGTATGTGCTGGTAAAGTTGCTAACGAACATTCTTCGAAATCTAACCAGCAGTTGATACTGCCAGCTGGTTGATTATTCAACCATACCCTGGCTGGTCCTTCCAACATCTGTGGGACATACCGCACAGCCCATCTTAGGTTGCCACCCGCTATCTTCACAGCGGTGGCATAATCAATCAACCAGTCTTGTGGCTTGGTACTTCCATTATACGTTTTTGTGCCTCTTGCCAACTGAAAATTCGGCACTGGTGGTTCGCCCATGATCCGTGGTCCAAAACATGTCGGACCTGGTGGACCTTGCTCTTCCAATAGCTCGGACCGGTATAGCCGATCCAACTTTACTCTTGCATCATTTGCTGGCAAATCAGACAGATTCTATCCTGCATCCCATAGTGATTGTTTCCACCCTGGTTTGCGTATTCTACCTCGGAATATCCATCATTATACCTTTCATTCATCTGATTGTAGCGAGCTGGCCTCACTTCTCTTTCCTGCCGAGGCTCATGTCTTGGTTGCGGGTTGAGCGGCACTTCTTTCCTTACCTCGGGCGGGGTTTGGTTTTCATGATTGTCTCTTGCAGGTTCTTTCCTGCCGTGTTCCCCATTACCTCGGCCGCCGCCGTCCTTTTCCATACGGCCGTGGTTTCTCTCCCCACTATTACCTCGGCTTGCATTGCCTCTGTTCTCATTTGCCTTTCCAGCTATTGCCGGGTCATATGGAACAATTTGTTTGTTCCTCTTCCACGAGGTTCTGCTTTTTCTTTTCTAGCGTTGTTTCGGGTGAAGATCTGCCTTGGCAGATAAAGCAGTGCTGCCCTCGAATGAACCATCCGTGAAGCCCCTGGTCTTGCCGGGTTAGCTCTGAGCATTTCCTCATTTTGCTGGTTCGCGATGCGCACCAGCTCATTCACTCTTTCTTGTTGCTTCTGCCGAGCTTCCCCTGTTAACCCCTCTAATTCCAATGCTGCGGCATTTGCCGCTCTCAGGTTTTTCGCCGGGGTACTGTACCTCGGTAAACCCAAATCTCCTGATTCGGCTATGTGAGCTTCATGCTCTTTGTTAATATCATTCATGAGGTTCTTTCCGCTTAATCTCAGTTCGTCCACCCGCTCGGGTGCGATATCAAGCTTATTAGCTTTTGCATATTCTCTCAGGGTCTTGTTCAAGGATTCCCGCAGGGCTGATACTTTTTTGGCCTCTACCAGCACCTTTTGCCTGGTTTCCTCTAACTCTGCCTGAGCATTTGCCGGATCAAGTATCGGCGCTACAGGTGTGGTTAAGTTCTCTATAGTTGCCTGAAGAATGTTCTCTGGTCTCTCCAGAGGTGGTCCTCTCACTCTTGGTGCCTTTGGGGTGGTGTCATGCAGCTCGGCCGGGTTTGTAACTGGCGGAATTACCTCGGCGGTTTGCAGTGTGATCTGCTTGGGCGGACCTTGTGCGCCTGCGGCGGGTTCTCTGCTTGACCCGGCTAATGCTGCTCCCGCTTGAGTCCCTGCTGCGACCATCACCTCGGCGCGCTGCCGGATGCTCTCGATGGACAGCTCGCTTGAGGTGGTTCCCTGGAACAACAACTTGGTGAGGATAAATGTCGGTGATGTCGACGCGGCGTAGACCAATGCTTTCGCCGGCCGATGAAGATCCCGTTGCGGGGGTTTTCCCAGAAGCTCCTGCATTGTCTCGACATAGTCGCGAGACCAAATCTGGACCAAGCCGAAACAGCGCTTCGCGGTGTTGATGAAGTTTCCGTCCGGATCACAACTCCATTAGCACTGCTGGCCCCAAGGTGGCGCCAAGCTGCCGTGGTGGTGGCACGGCAGATGCCATGGGTAGGCTAAAATGCAGGGCCAATGGATGCTAGTGGGATGCAGGGAGGGAAGATGCAACTGTCTTTACACTCAAGCTGCCAAAGCGATGAACTTTATTTCTCTCTTGATGGGTTACAAGTGCTCCTTGAGCTGTATACAGGGGGACAATGTGAATCTCCCCAGCCTAACGGTGCTCAAAGAATCGATCCTCCCCTCAGGGTCCAAACCTCCCCTTATAAAGGGGTGCCTTGGGTGCCCTTAGGGCTGACGAGGCAAGCATATTCGTGGAATATGCTTGTCCCAAAATAGTAGTTCGGCGGCCTCCTTTCCCTGTCGCCCTTCTAATGACGGCAAGGCTCCAGTGGCCCCCTCCTGCGTGCCTCGGGCTCCAGGACTGTCACCTCCGTGACCTCCTTCTGCCCCTCTGACGTTGTGCATCCTTGTCTCTTGTGCTTGGCCCTGTTCTGATTCCTTCTAGCCTGCAGCTATAGTTTGACCCTGGGCTTCTCCTTCTCCTGCAAGCTTCGTATCACTCGGCCTTACCTTGTGTTACTCGGCTCGTTCCTCACCTGCATGAAGATCATTTGGGTAACCCGGCCGATTCTCTCATTAACTCGGCCGGGTAACCACTTGATACCTATACATGGGCTTCTTGCCTCCGTTCATCGGCCGACATATCCATGATTCGGCCGACTTAGGCCGTAGCTCGGAAACCAGACGGGGACAGTACCTCTGTCTTTCCCCGTCTCTGACCTACCCGAGGTTAACCCCCCGACACAGTCCAGGGCATAGACCAGGACTGGACGAGCCCCGTCCACGGGTCGTGTGGAGGCCACCATATTGGCGTTGCAGGGGGCGTTGGTGTTGGTGTATAGGTGCCGATCGGAGGAGCTGCTGGTGGTGGAGGCCGAGGCGGTGGCGGTGGGTGATACCTGGGGTTTTTTCCGCGGTAATTAGGGCTAGGAAGCCAGCCAGGAGGAGGAGCAGGGATCGGAGGCATGGAGATCGGCGGGGAAGGAGCAGGGGCCGGTGGCCGTGGAGTGGCAGAGAACACTTGAGGACGTGCATCCTTGTTTGCTTGAGCACGATCGACCCATTGAAGCAGGGATCACACCTCAACGAAGGTGGGACGGGGCCGCATCATGGGGATGAATGAATCTTGCTTCTCAAATCATTCGCTGAGCCCAACAAGAAGAACATTAATTAGTTGCCGATCATCAACATGATCACCGAGATCTTGAAGCTCATCGGTGATGGCTTTGAGGCGGTGACAAATACACGCCGACGGGGGAATCGCCTTGGACGGTGTTGCGGAACTCGGTATGGAGGGTGGTGAGGCGAGTATCAACATTTTCCTGGAAAATTTGTCGAAGAGCCGATCAGAGATTGGAGGCGGTGGTGGCCTCACGAAAAACTAGATTGAAAATTTCTGTGGACACGCGGGTGTAAATCCATTGGGTGATAGCGAGATCATCTTTGACCCATTGAGCATCATAGGGACAAGGGAAAGAATTCTCGACAACATGAGATCAAAGATTGCAGTGACCGAGATGAGTATCGAACAAGTGACACCAATGATAATAATTGTGGGCAGCGAGATCTAAAACTATGGGGATAACATTTGAGATGTCGGTAATTGTATGGGCAAAAGAGATCTGAGAAGCTAGAGGAGGGTTTTGGTGGAATGATAGTTGGGAGGAGGAGGGTTTGTCGGTGGCAGCCTTGTGTGTGGTGGTGGTCTTGGCTTCGAAGTAGCCAGGGGGTGGAAGCGGCGGAGGGGTGGGTGGAGGACCCATGACCAAGGAACGATAGAAATCTGATACCACGAAGAATTATGATAATACCACACTTGATTCAATAACAAAGGGGTACAAGAGTTTATATAGTATATGAGGAGAGGGGACGACGCCCTGTCACCCTGATGCCCAAACTTGGTTTACAAGAAATATAACCTAACAAGTACGATATGAAGTTGTGACAAGAAAAACCTCTGTCGTCTGAGCGACTGTTCCCATCGATCACCGTTCAACACTAAAACCATCCATTTTCACACGTACGCGAAGCACCCCTGGGTATCTGCCAGCTCATGTCATGTTACTTCAAGCATCTCACTAGCTTCATGTCCACTTCAATACGCTAGCTAGTAATGTGCTGCTGCACTACTCATATTCTCGAGTTCTTCACCACGCGGCCAGTCCCCGGGGTAGCTACCTCCATGCACATGGTGGTACGCCGGGAAACGTCCGGCGCATTGATGGTGCTCGAGGAACAGGTTGAAGTAGAGTCCCCAGCAATGGCGCTAGCAATACTTGATGCTAGCTGGTGACTCGTTGGTAACCCCAAGCGCAGGGTGTGAAGAGCAAGCAACAAGTTTTCCCTCAGTTGAGACCGAGGTTATCGAACCAGAAGGAGGAAGTAAACGTAACATAGGTATTGCAAATAACGTGGAGACCTGCACAGCACAAACTCAAGACTTTGCCCCAACGAATCAGTGAGGTTGTCAAGCTCACCGGTTTGCTGGAACAAAGGATTAAACGTATGGTGTGGAAGGTAATGGTTTGCAGCAAGTAAACAAGTAACAGTGGAAGATGTATCAATGGTAAAGATTGGAACGGGGTCCATAGTTCACTAGATGTGCTCTCCTTAGATAAACAACATGGCATGAAGGGTAAACAAATTACAGTGGGCAATTGATAGGGCCGAGCAAGGAATAACAATGCAATTACTATCCAGAAAGATCCTATGAGGTTGATTGGGCAATACAACAATATACATAGACCGTAATCCAAATGCATCTATGACTATAAGTCCACCTTCAGGTTATCATCTGAACCCCCTCCAGTATTAAGTTGCAAGCAATAGACAACTGCTTTAAGCAAAGTGTGTAAGGTAAATAGTCCACATGTTCTATGAACAAGAGACCGTTGTTTTCTCCCTAGTAGCAACAACACATCTACAACCGAAGAGATTATTTTCACTTCCCTTGGAAACTAGAGGCATGAACCCACCATCGAGCATAAATACTCCCTCTTGGAGTCACTAGCAATTACTTGGCCAAGATAACCACTAGCAACAGAGAGCATGCAAGATCACAAACAACATAGACATGATGGAATCATAAAGATAAAACCATTAATCAAACCAACATAATAATCTCAATATCCATCGGATCCCCGCAAACACAACATGCATGATTACAAATAGATTAGATCTTGATCATGAATGAAGCTCACAAGATCTATACATGAATGCACAAAGGAGGAGATACAAACATCTAGCTACTACATGGACCTATAGTCCAAGGTGGAACTACTCACAAATCATTCCGGAGAGAAGGCCTCCGGGATGATCTCCCCTCTGGCAGGGTGCCGGGAAGAGCTTCAGATCCCCCGATCTAGGGATGATGGTGGTGGCGGCTCCAGGCGGTTTCGTGGAATATTAATAGGGTCCTGAGAGTTTCTACATCGGGGGCTTATTATAGGCGAAGGGGGAGACCAAGGCAGCCGCCAGGGCAGCCAAAGCCTAGCCAGGCGCGTCCTAGGGGCCACCGCGTTGGGGGGGGGGGGGGGGCTGGCCCCTCTGGCCAGCCCCTCGGTCTCTACTTTGGACTTCTTGTTACCCACGAAAAGTTATTGACTTTGTCCTTCGTCCCGTCCAATTCCAAGAATATTTCTTTACTAACTTTTCTGAAACCAAAAATAGCAGAAAACATGCATCTGGCACTGTTGCAACTTTTTAATAGGTTAGTACCAAAAAACATGTAAAAAAGCACCTCAAAGTGTAGACAAGTAAAGTAAAGTAGATACTATACAAGCATGGAGCATCAAAAATTATAGATACGTTTCCAACGTATCAGCATCCCCAAGCTTAACTCATGCTCGTCCTCGAGTAGGTAAGTGATAAAAAGAATAATTTTTGACGTGACATGCACCCTCACAATAAATATCCAACCATTTGCAAGCATTGAAAGTTGGGATCAAAGAACTCTAAACATGTGCATGAAATAATGGAGTTCTAACATTAGGACAAAGTAACTATGCATGCAACATGAAAGGCTACAAACAAAGATCATGAATAACATGCATTGAAAAACGTTTTTGTTTCACATACAAAAAACATAGCATAGTGGCAATCATCTTGTCCCTCATAGAGTAGCAAATATAGATGCATAGGACACCTTCAAAGTTCACAAGGGTGACTAGAAACAATTAGCACAATAACAAGTAATATCACAATAAGCATCAATCAATAAGCTTTGGAACTTGCTTTTACACAGTAATGACAACTATGCTCTCTTAATGGTGCCTATAGGTAGAAGGTGGAGACTCAATAATGGTGGAAGAAAGGCCTTTTTTAAAGAAGCTGGGATTTCAAGTTTCAAAAAGAGCTTCCAAAAATTATGGTACTTATTAGCTTTCAGCCCTCATTGCCCCTATCATAAGCATCTTGAAGTGATTAAGGTTAAGTGGCAAAGATGGAGTATATGCTTGACGAAGTATAAGTTGGCAATCTCAAATCCCTTGAATACGAGGGCCACACCTCATGCATACTCAACCTTGGGCCCATGTAAGTTCTTGTCATTGTAAGTATTTGCATATCATTGAGAACCGCCAACGGGGTACCCCTTGCACATGGTACAGGAGCTTTCCCATAACCAAAATGACAAGGCAAGCAGACAATAAGCATCTCAGCAATCTTCTTATGTACCATGGGAATATGGTGCTTTTTCTCTGTTTCCTCTTTTCTCAATGTGTCTCTTTTTTTATAAGAAGAATGCTTCATAGATGTCACTATGGTGATGCTGCAAGTTTCCACCATGATTAGGCATGGCTTAGGCTAGCTGCACAGGCATTTCTCTAACACAGAATACAAACTCCATGGACTTACAAGTTCCCATTTCATTTCACACCGGTAACATCCATAGACAAAAGAGCATGATATCAACGGAGTACAAAAGTATAAGTGCAATGTTGAAAACGTTCCCCGTGACAGCACGGTTCTGCTAATCCCAACTTATAAGTTCAAGCATATACAACAAAGTTGCCTCAATGGTTCAAGTTTATTAGGGGCAAAGAATAAAATGTGCCATCAAGTTCGTGAGGGCTTTAATCACTAAGTTTTCACATAACAAAATAGTTTTTAATTGGAAGATAGTTGAAAACAAGAATATACTTGGAATGGTGTAACACACCATGCATAGGAATTTATAGTGGACACTTTGGAATAACTTGGTTTCTTGGGAGTTGGAATCATGAGTAGAAATTACTCATACAAGTGGAGGCTAGCAAAAGACTGGGAGCAACCAACTAAGAGAGCAATAATGGCCATAATCATGCAATGCAACAAAGCATACTAATCAAAGCAAAGAGTTGTACTACAAGTCAAGGACTAAATGATCATAGAGGCTAATGGTGACTTGTCATAGTCATAACATGGTGTAAGCATGTGCCAAGTCAACCCAAGCAAAACATCAAAGGAGAATACCACAATACTATGCTTTTGCATGCTAAAACAACGCATAATTTCTTCAAGGCACACTAAGAAATCCCAATTGTTTCGAACAAGACATGCTATAGCAATAATCACTAAGCATAATGCTAAAACAACACCTAGCATGTCATGCTAAAGTCTAAGTCACAGTCAATGCAAGCTCCTCTTGCACTTCAAGCAAGAACTTACTACTCCTTTCCAAACACCAAGCAAACTTATTTGCAAAACAACACAGCGAGAACAGGGGTCCAAACTACTAAAGCAAACTGAGCAAAGCAAACGAAAACTAAGACGCTCCAAGAACAACACAGCTGTGCATGAAACAATAAAAGTGAAGTGTCTAGACAGACCTGAGCTTTTTATTGATGAAGAAGGGGGTGCCTTGGGCATCCCCAAGCTTTGACGCTTGTACCTCTTGGATATTTATTGGGGTGACACCATGGTGGCATCCCCAAGATTGAGCTTTTGTCCATTCTTCATCTCATTGCATCATTCTCTCTCTATACCTGAAACTTTTCCTTCATACAAAACTTCACACAATCTTCATTAGCAACATTAGTTTATTCAAAAGATATTAGACTCCTGGTAAAGATTCAGAAGAGCAAGGCTTTTCACTAAAAACACAAGCTACTGAAGTAACTCCTTCAAATAAACTCAATTTACCTGAAGAGAGCTCAAAAAGGAATCAATAAGAAGCAAATGCAAATAATGGCAGAAATCTGTCAAAACAGACCAGAAGGTAGAAACGAATTTTTTCGACATCTTCTATTGCTCAAATCAAAAAGTGTTGAACTAACAAAAGTTATCTAACTTACTGGGGGATTTATTCGTAAATTTTGTGCTCAATCAGAGTTACAGAGATTCCTCACGAATGTTTTTGGTGGAGGACAGAAATCTGTTTCGGGACAACAACTCCCTAAATCTTACTTCCCTCTCATTAGAGGTCATTCTTGGCACAAAACGCAAACAAAAAAGGATAAGGAGAGGTTATTACAGAAGTAATAACATCCAAGACTCAAGGAAACTCTTGGGTTATCTCCCAACAAGTACTTTTCTTTAACGCCTTTAAGTTAGGCACAAGAATCAAGAAGAATCAAGTATTTTCAAATGAAGAAGCATTAATATCCAATCTTGCTGTCAAAGGAGGAGCAAAAAGCAACTTCTCTCTCCTCATAGGGAAGTTTTCAATACCTTTCTTGAATGGAAATTGATATTTGATGTTGCCTTCTTTCATATCAATGATGGCACCAACTGTTCTAAGAAAAGGTCTTCCCAAAGTAATAGGACAAGAAGCATTGTATTCAACATCGAAAACATAGAAATACAGAAGGACATAAGCATTATTAACCATAATGAGAAAATCATTAATACTCCCCATGAGTTTCTTTTTAGCATTATCATTAAGTGGGACATCCAAATAACAATCTTCTAAAAGTGGCAAATCAAGCATTTCATATTCCTAGGCATAATAGAGATACTAGAACCAAGATCACATGAAGCTTTGAGATCAAAGTCATTCACTTGCATATTAATAATGGGTTCCCAACTATCTTCTACTTTCCTAGGAATAGAAGCTTTGTGTTTTAGCTTCTCTTCCTTAATCTTAACAAGAGCATCTATAATGTGTTTGGTAAAGGCAACATGCATATCACTAGCATCAGGAATTCTAGCAAGCTTTTGTAGGAACATAATCACTTCAAAAATATTGCAACCATTAATATCAAAATCAAACTTAGCATCACTAGTAGTAGGATCAATAGGATTAGGCATAGTAGGAGGAGGAATAGGGGCTTCTTGTGGTTTAGTGGTGATGGTGCACACACTATTGTTTCTATCAATTTCAGCTTCCCTTTCCCACTTAGCATGAAGTTGAGCTAGCAGCCTAACATTTTCATCAATAGTAACTTGTGTGGAATGAGCAGTTGAAAAGGTGTTTTCCATAGTTTCAGGTTTAGCAGCCATTTTATTAACCAAGGAAGTTTGAGTTTCAGACAAAGAGGATATATTTTTCTCAACAGTTAAAATCTTTTCCTCCATAGTCTTATTGAAAGCAGTTTGTTTACTAATAAAGTCCTTGAGCATGACTTCAAGTTCAGAGGGGGTACTTCTAGCATTATTGTAAGAGCTTCCATAGGAATTGCCATTATTAGGAGGATAAGGCCTATAATTGTTGTCTACCAAAATTATTCCTATAGGCATTGTTGTTGAAATTGTTGTTTCTAATGAAGTTCACATCAACTTGCTCTTCTTGAGCAACCAAAGAGGCTAAGGGAACACTATTAGGATCTAGAGGAGCTTTCCCATTAACAAGCATAGCCATAATAACATCAATCTTTTCACTCAAAGAGGAAGTTTCCTCAACAGAATTTACCTTCTTACCATGTGGAGCTCTCTCAACATGCCATTCAGAGTAGTTAACCATCATATTATCAAGGAGCCTTGTTGCGGCACCCAAGGTGAGTCCCATAAAAGTACCTCCAGCAGCAGAATCCAACAGGTTTCTTGAGGAGAAGTTCAAACCTGCATAAAAAGTATGGATAATCATCCAAGCAGTGAGTCCATGAGTAGGGAAATTTTTAACCAAAGATTTCATTCTTTCCCAGGCAGGAGCAACATGTTCACTGTCAAGCTGTTTAAATTTCATAATGTCACTTCTCATAGCAATAATCTTAGAAGGAGGATAGTACTTTCCAATAAAAGCATCTTTGCACTTAGTCCAAGAATCAATACTATTTTTGGGCAAGGATAGCAACCATTCTTTAGCTTTTCCCCTCAAGGAGAAAGCAAAAGGCCCGAGCTTAATAATATCTCCATCTACATCCTTATACTTTTGCATTTCACAGAGTTCAACAAAGTTATTAAGATGGGCAGCAGGATCATCAGATCCAGCACCAGAAAATTGCTCTCTCATCACAAGATTCAACAAAGGAGGCTTAATTTCATAAAAGATAGCATCAGGAGCAGGTGGAGCAATAGGTGTGCTTAGGAAATCATTGTTGTTGGTGCTAGTGAAGTCACACAACTTGGTGTTCTCAGCAGAGTTCATTTTGGCAAAGGTGGGCAAGCCAAAAACAGCAGCAGCTAGAGCAGGAAATATTTTTTTTGTGTTTTTGAATAAGTCAAGCAAACCAAACTAGACTATTATTTTTGGGTTTTTTTGGAAAGAGGCAAACAAAACCAAACAAAAGAAACAAAGAAAACTAAAAACAAAGTAAAGAGAAAGGAAGTGAAGGACTCCCCTAGTGAAGACGTCCTTGGCCTCCCCGGCAACGGCGCCAGAAATACTTGATGGTGCTCGAGGAAGAGGTTGAAGTGGAGTCCCCGGCAACGGCGCCAGAAATACTTGATGGTGCTAGAGGAAGAGCTTGAAGTAGAGTCCCTAGCAATGGCGCCAGCAATACTAGATGCTAGCTGGTGCCTCGTTGGTAATCCCAAGCGCAGGGTGTGAAGAGCATGCAGGAAGTTTTCCCTCAGTTGACACCGAGGTTATCGAACCAGAAGGAGGAAGGAAACGTTACACAGGTGTTGCAAACCAATACAAGAAATGTGTTAACCTATGACCTTCTGTTAGTGACAACAGGTGAATTGGTCATAGATCTATGACCATTTGAGACCCGATGGTTGTAAGGCATTTGGGAGAGTCCAAAACTTTAAGAACAACGACCATTTTAGTAAGAAAGGTTACAATTTACTTACATGAATTGGTCATAACCTATACATGAATGAGAGATGTGAGGAGAGTTGTTGGATCAAACCAGAATGGACGGACGACATTGCGTTCTGTGGGAGTTGGCGCGGATCGATGACCTGGCATCCTAGCCGGTCACGAGGCCACACCCCACATCCCCACCTAATCCACGCATGGACCTACTCAACCTACCTCGAGTCATCCTCAACCACCCACCAGTCATAGAAAACCCTAACACATTCCTTCTCCTCCGCCGCCGCCCGGTCTCCCTCTGAGTTCCTTCTGCCTCCATCCCCTCGCTGCGCCCCGCCATCATCCCCTAGCCTTGATCCACCCCTATCCCGTCGCCTCTCCTCGCCCTAATCCTAACCCCATCACGAGAGAAGTCGTTCTTCTGGCGGCCATGCGCACATCGTCTTCCCAACACCACCATCAGAACCCTCCCCCCATCTCCTACCTACCCGTCTGGTTCGTGTCCATGGCTAGTGGTGGCGGCTCATCGGCGCGGGTGGCCGCTGGCAGGGCCTAGTGGTTGCACATCTACAACCGGATGGTATCCATCATCCGCAAGAACATGATCACGTCGGCGCTACTATCATTGCGCGCACCTGGAGGTGCTCGTCAAGGTGCATGGTTCATCTACGACAGTCGGCTGGGCCCGCTGGGTCTGGATTCCACCAACGCCTTGTCCCAACCACGTAGCGCTAGATCCGCTCCACCCTATCAAGGCCTCGCCAGATCTTCTCATCCCGGAAACAACAACACTGGATCCACTCCTCATCGACATCCCTATCACCAGAAGCACAGGGATCTTCTTTTCAGGTAAATTTTCCATGTACTTATCACAATCAACTTGTTGGCAGTGTAGGTCCATGTGGTATTATGAAATTTCTTGGCTGTTGATAGTTGTAATAATATTGTGCTATGTATTTTATTAGCTATATAATTACCCATCTCATATTTACTATCAGAGATATATTTGTGATTATATTGGGTTGTTAGCAGGTTCACCTTTTGTGCATCCATGCTTGTTGGTGCTATTGATATATCTATAAGTTGAACATTGTTGCTTGATTAATAGAATGATAGAAGTGTCGAATTGACTAAGAAATTAAAAGTTGTAGTGGCTGGAGCATCCTAACATTGTTGCTACTCATGGCTGCATTATAGATCATCTACACAATTTCCTCTATGTTGGGCTTGAAGTTCTTGCAATTTTTACACCTAAATACCACATCAGTAGTTCATGTTTTGATGTAGAAACAAAAAATTTAAACCATTTGATTGCAATGCAACTAAATGAAAAAATTGAGATCCTCACATGAGTCGGCTCAGGCACTTAGCTAGATAGCTATCCAATGTGAGAAAAACCTTCTTGTGTTTACCATGTTAAATGAATGCATTACACATCTTATCTATGTAGAGTTTGAATATTTCATTTCTTGTAATGATTATGGTACCTTTCAATATGATTCATTGTAGTAGTTTGCGTGTTATAGCTAACTTTGGAGCTTTGCTAGCCTTCCCACTGATTCATTTTGACAGTTTAAAATCTAGTTCCTTGATCTAATTGTGTTAATTGTTCATAGTCTTTGATTTCTGTGATACGAGACTATCCAGTTGTGGTCATAAACATATAATTTACAGCAATATAGTCTCATCTTTCTATGATAATATGTAGCAGGAATTGTTGGTGATTTTTCTAGCATATCGAGGAACCATCACTACACGCCTTGGCCAGGGTCCTGCTCCTCGATGAACGGCTCCTCCGAGGTTCCATTCATCTCCGTGATTCAAACTTTATCACATTCAAGCTAAGATGATGCCTACTAATTAGAGTTTTGTTCACGCCTGAGTTTTCCTTTGCTCCTTCAAACTTCACCACATGTCGTGTGTCAAAATTTAATTTTTTTTCATGATTTTCCTCTCTGTATGTCCCAAAAATAACTTCAGCTTGAAACCATATACTTCTATGTATTTCCCCAAAATAACTTCAGCTTGAAACCATATACTTCTCTATATGTCCTAAAAATAAATCTTAGACAATAATTGGTTGTCTACAGTTCTGCACTGGCCACATGGTACAGGTCCCAAAAATAAATCTTTATAGGAAGCAAACTAAGCATTGAGGACTCTGTTTTTTAAGGCTGTACCTCAGGCATTCTCCCCTGCATGTATTGGTGCTATTTGTTTGTGTGTAGGTTACGATTGCGATCTAGATGCTATCTCCTTGGTGTTTTTCCATTGGCCCCAGATTATTACTTGCAATAGGCCCTAGATTATTACTTACAGTAGTATTTCTGTTTTTGTATGACACACCTCTATACAACCAAGGTGAAAAGACTTCACCATGCAACGTGGTACTTTTATGACTTCTCTCATAAATCTCTTTCATCTGCAATGATCTTATTTCTACACCTGCCTGAACTATACATCTATTCAAATTTCTACTCTAGTGCACATGCCTTATATTTTAAGTACTTGTTGTTTGCGGTTATGCATGTCTCATAGAACTAGATTACTTCTCAGTTTATTACTATGTATTTAAATGTTAGCTTCAATTGGAATACCAGACTACCTTTCTAATGCAGTTTCATTGATTCCATGCAAGTAGACTTGAAGATTTTTTTGCTTACTCTTTCCAACAAGTTAATTCGTAAATTAATTGTGTTTTGTTAATTGCGGATCTCACAAGTTACCCGACTGAGATGAACAGATCTCTAGCTACTTCTTTAATGATTTGTTTTGTTTACTCTTACATAGTTGAAGCATGGCATTACAAATCCAACTGTTATTTTTGTGTAGTATTTTCTTTGTTATGCTCATACCTAATTCATTTCTCTGAGATTAAAATCTGGTATTTGTAATGTAGCACTGTGCAGGTATGGCTTACCACCGCTCCAGGTTCCCCTACGACTTACTAGTACCGGTTGCGATGCGTACTTGCGCAGCCACTGTATGTTATGGCTGGCCAAGAAATAACAGTCTGCGTTGATCTGGTTGCCCACAGTGTGCAAAGTTATACAATATATTTAACATTGTTAGGTTGGACACCCTTTTCTTATTTTGATATCACAAAATATCTTCCTTTACTTCTAAAATTTTGAAGCTCAGTGTTCTTGTGTTTTTTGATTCTTTCTTGAAGCTAAAATGTGGGGTGTAGATGTGGAGCAAGGCAGCATTCTGTAGACATTCACGGCCAAACATGAACTGAAGGAGCCGTGCTACCGGTTGTCTCAACCACAACAATATATGCCACAAGACTAACAGCATCCATTGTCATCTTTGCATGCGCAAGTAAGTGACTGTTTTTTCTATTCCTGTAGCCAATTTATCCATGGTACAGTAGTATTGTATTCATTCTCTGAACATACTATGACTCTATGCAAATAGCCTTGGTCCTTAAACTGATTATAATCCAATGCGTACTCATCTCCTAGGCAAACCCTTGTGATCCTCTTTTACTTTGCAAAATTCTCAAGTGGAGGTGTGTCCTGTAGCCAATTTTTCCATGGTAGTAATCCTCTTTTACTTGGAAAAATTCTGGCATTATTTTTTTTCTACACTAACCCTTGCTTTTTTTTACTTTTACTGACCACTAATTTAACACTCAATGCCTTGATTTGATTAATACTCCTAGAATCCTTACTGTTAGTAGTGCTTGTGCTCGTGGTTATTGAAACTTGTCTCTGTAACTTAACTGAATGTACCACTTCCCAACTTGTCTTTGTAACTTAACTTGTTCTTATTGAAACTTCTTAGCTTGTGTAACTTAATTGTGTAAGATTATTTGGATTAAATAGGTGTTGGAGTTGTATATAATTTGAACTACAATATTTTTACCTTATTATGTTTATATCTCCAGGGACTAGTGCCTACTAATTGGAGCAATATGAATAGGAAAATTGTGAGTAGGAGTAGGAAACATATTCTTTTCTAAGCAATATACTCCAAGTTAATTTACTCTCTACCATGATGTGAAAGTTTGAGAACACTTGCTTGCTGCCAACATTCGGTTATTGACAGCAGTGTCAATATTTTTGTAACATGTATTGTACATATCAAAGTAGAGTAGACATTGTACTGTCATTGTACCTACAGAGCATGATTTTGTACCACAATAACACTAGCACTTGACAATTATTTTGTACTCTAATTATTATAACTTTAAGTTAGTGCAGCTTCTTGTTAAAATACTTCTGTAGTACATACTCTTGTTAAGATACTCATGTACTCCTGGAGTAGTAAATTAATGTGATGCCGCAGAGTACCTTCTTGTTCTGAGTACTTGCATGTTACAGTGAATAAAAAATTTCATGCCTGAAAGCACATCTAAATTCAGCACAGGAAATACTTTCTTGCAAGAGAAAGAGCAATTTCCAAATCAATGTTTAACTTTCTCTAGTATCCAATTTCTCACTTTGATATGAAAATAGTGTGTGTGTGTGAGGTCACTTAGCTGGTCCTGTAAATTTTTGGGACACATCTGAATTATTCTATGGATTTATTTGTTCACAGTCACCATCATATTCAGATTTGCCTTTTCTCCATCTTGACAGGGTGTAACATCCCAAAAATATTAAACTTGGATCATCAAACTCTAATCATCAAAATTAGGGTTAACAAAAACTTTTCTAATTAAAAATATGAAGGCATGCATATGTGTGTGTATTAAAATTTGGATTCATTTGAATTGCCTTGGTTCTGTGTTTCTTTGCTTGTAAAATGATTCTTAGGTGAAATAAGCATCATCTAAACAATCCCCACACTTTTTCCAAAGAAAAAAAAATCAAAACAAACAAATTAAGTGAATGGTCACTTTGGCCAAATTAACTCCCATGCCTACTTTGGCTATCCCTAACTTTCAGAACTTAACAGAAACATGTATAGATCTTTGCACCCCTCGATAGTACTCATAACAAGGTACCAAGGCCCACTTTCTGATCATCCAAAAACATCCAAATGCATAGCTTAAATGACAGTTTAAAATTGAATCTATTTCATATGGGAAGGTCCCACTATTTCAAAAACCACTCAAACAAGCTCAATTTTCAAAACCAAAGCATCCACAGGATCCTCAACACATGCCTAGAACACCCACCAAAAATCTTTTCAAAATTCAAAACTTAAGTTCTTGCGGCCATTTCATCAAACACTTGGAGATAACAAATCAAACTGGCGAAACTTCACTATTTTGAGCAGTAATTTGGCTAAGCATTGTTCACCATTGATCATCCTTGTCTCCCCAAGTGCCAACCAGTGCCTTGACCACCCCTAGCCCCTACCCTTGGCACCATGCCATGCCAACCCGAAGGAACCCTTGCCAGCCGACCATGGCTAGCTAGCCAGAGCAAGCACCAAGCCTAAACATCATGTCTAGGACACAGGACACCGTCCACTGCCACTCCCTGTCCAGCGCTTGAACCCTGCCATCCACTGGACCACACGCCCAAGCCATGCCAAGCTTCTCTGAGCGCATGCCGAGAGCGCGCCAGAGTGCCACCCTCGACACACGCCCACAGATCGCGCGCCGCCCTCGCTGCATGCACGCGTGACCACCACCGCCCTAGCAACCCCGCAGACATCCCCGTTCGCTGCCCCATGCCTCATAGCCACCGCTCGCCATCAAAGACGCCGCCTCTGCCGTGTAGAGCACCGCACGTTCCCGACCGTTTGCCACCGCCCCTACACGCGCATTAAATCTCTAAAGCATCGCCAGGAGACCACCCGTCGAACGCCAACCTCGGCCATGCCTCTAGCTGCCCGTAGCCGTGTCGCCACCATCGCCTGCCCATCCTGTTCGGTCTCGCCGTCGAGCCTATAAAAGGAGGCCACCCCAAGCCATTTGAAGCACACTATCTCACTCCCCTCACCTCACTGATTGTTCCACCCCTTAGCCGGAGCAAGGCGAGCAGCGCATCGCCGGAATTGCGTCGGAGCTCGCCGCTGCATAGGAGAAGAGGAGCAGTTGATTTCGTCCAACCCGGAGCTGCCGCGAACACCCCTGAGTTCGCCATCGTCAACTTCGTCGTTTGCCCGCCTCGCCGTCGTCACTAGAGCCCCGGTATGCCCTATGGTTTCCTAGCCAGATATAAGAAGGAAGTTTACCCTACGGTAGATCATTCTAGGTTGTAATTATTACCCTATGGTTTTCGACATACTTCTAGCATTCTCTCTGAATTGTCAGAGCTTGAATACCATTTTGGATTCCAAAACTTCTTATTTGTACTTACTCATGATGCTACCATGAACTTGGTACAATTACTCCATTAACTTCTTAGCAAAATTACTTACTTTGATTGAATTTTAAGTTTATTACTTCTTATTTCTCCATACATCTTCTACACTAAACTTCCTTCTTATATCTGGCTAAGAATAACCTGAACTTTATCCATCCTCCAAATTGAGTTGATACTCCTTACACTTGGCTTCATTCTTCATGTAGTCTTCATCTTGATCTTTGGAACTCATCACTCCCTTACACGAATTTCCCATTCCTATCTAGGTCTATAACATCAAGTAATAACTGTATGTTGCAACATGCATTTGCACACCAGGTCAGACTTCATGTACAGATCTAGTCAATCAAGAAGATCCAAGAAAAACAAATATATCCAAATGTGGTACATATAACACACAATATTCTAAGCCCAGAATATAGTAGTTGATTTTAATATCTCTAGAATTCAGGCTTAGTTGTGTATTATATGACACCTCCTCATATAGGTTTACATTGTGATACTTAGCACATAGAGTCAAACTATTCTTTATCTCAACATTTACCCAAATTGCTCAATTGCAATAGGATAATTTTAAGCAAAGTGGTCTCCATTTGGTTTTAATTAAACTTCTGTCTCACTTTTAGAATGATTCATATAACCAACCTATCATTTATTAGTAGCTAACCTCACATGGTCACTCCAAATGACTATTCAGATTCTATTTAATAACATAAACCAAAGATACTTAGAAATTTTTAGCACCCATGACTTATATCATAGCTCTACCATGTTATTTTTATACTTCTACTTCAAGCTAATTCACTAAGTACTTGTCATTTTTTACACCTATATCATGGTTTTGGAGATAATCTCACCATGATCTTGTTATGTTTTACCTACTTAGCATGATTCAAGAGCTAATCTAACCATGATGACTTTGTTTCACATTACTCTATCATTCAGTCTTTACATAATCTCACTTCATCACGTAGAATTCTCAAGTGAATTCCACATGATTACTACTCATTACATCAACATTTATCCTGATGATATTCATCATATTGTCTTTGGTTATCAACTAACAATAAAATTCTACCGTCTTACATGAATTCTAGGGTTAGGCTACACCATTAAAACTACTTCAATTGATGTCTTACACTTCCTATAGTATCTTGGTGATTTATGTCTCCCTTGGAGGACACTAAAGAGCACTATACTTGAGAAAAGATAAAGTAATTACTCCTAAGAAAGAATGACTTAAACATCTGACTTAGGTGTGACAAGATTATCCTCAAGTGGATACTCATCACAAGTCATAAGAATATTTGGTTTAGATAAGATGGCTCCTATAGTCACTATCCAACCTACAGATCTTCCTAAAAGGGTTTTAATCCTAAGGTCAAAGCATATGCTCTGATACCAACTGCGGTGACCCAGCATACCACTGCATGATGTAGTACACTATAGTCGTTGACATAACACCAATGAAACACCGTTCACTAGTATTACATCCCTCAGAGTGGTACAACAGAAACACAGCAGGTCCAAGACATGACTATAGGTTACAACTCAACTCTTTACACAAGATCCAGAGAACACTCTAGGTTAAAGAGAGAGAAAGAAACTTCTTACAAAGAAGAATTATAAATAATTAACTCAAATCTATTATACTAATAGATTAGTATCTAAACTATTGAGGCTTGCATTGCTACTATTGCAATACTCTACAGAAGTAGGTTCTATGGCTAGAGATTCTATTCTTATCTAATCCGCAACTTCGTCTTCACTTGAGTGGATATATATGTTGACTTCCTTGACTTCATTGAAGAGCTTTAGCTTTTGATGATGATTCCTGGAGCATAACTTGATGTAGACATCGTATATACTGGCTTTAAAACCTATCAAGGGTTAAGAAGATACTTTGAGTACGAGCGTACTCAGCAAGTTCACTAGAAAAGGAGTGTTTGATGCACTATAGCTACAGCTACAGACCATAGGTCGTAGGTAATGCAAATTTTCGTAAACATTTCTTCAAAGGTTGCTTTTATTTTGAAAAGCTATGTCCGTCAGCCTCCATGGGTTTACCAGAACTTTCATGGAGTTCCTTTCCCGCCGCGTTCGCAGCTCCTTCCCGGAACAGGGAGTAACAAGTTACAGTTCTTACACTCTGTAGAGGTGCGTCACTTTACCCATGAGAGATCTTAGCTTTGTTGCACATCCGAATTGCAGGTTCGTTCACACTTCCTTGGTGTGAGGCCCAGACTAAGATCCAAGCCAATCACTAGCATCTCCGCGACCCCGCATGTCTCCTTGGTGTACGCCAGCCCACCTATTGAATTACGGCAATTGGGAGTATAGACCGTTCAAATGCCAGAACTATCGTGGGACGTTGAGGGCTCCCACCCATATGCTGCATATCCTCTACGAATTACCATATAATATGCATGCTACGAGTGATAACAGCCACGACCCGCACATCCGGCTCCATGCGAGAGGGAAAGATATAGCTGACTTCTCCGTCCCATTCCAAATCTCATGGTCAATGCGTGATATACGGCGCAAGAATCACTGGCGACAATGGTTGTTAAGTCCTAGGTAATATGTTCCTTTACCACCGAAACTCTTATAGTAGGTTATTACCTCATGGTAAATAACCTATAATCACATTATTATAAAAATAGTGTTTTCTGAACTTTTTCAAATGCAGGTGATGACAACACTGGATTTGTAAAATACTTTACAGAAAATAATCAAAGGACATGAGAAAGTGTGAACTTGCCTTTTGTGATTGCAAGATTATGTACTCATGGTCTTCAAGACAATATAAGATCCAATAGCTGAAATCTGCATCATTGGTCCGGTAAGGACTAATGTTTAAAGAAGCAAGATGCTTTTATGCATAAGTAATGTAATGCAAGTTGATAAACACGAATCCTGAGAATAATGTTGTTCTAGGGTTTGGATACTGAAAAGGGTTTCCTTGAAATGTGTTGTCCTTTTAGATTAAGTTTCACACATATGCTTCTTATTAAGGCTTGTGAGTGTGTGGAAAACATCATGGATTTATACAACAACAAAATATACAGTATGGAATGCTACATAAGGTTGCTTATTAAGGCTTGTGAGTGTGTGGAAAACAACATGGATTTATACAACAACAAAATATACACATGATTGTTTATCTTCAAGTTTTACTTTACAAGTAATGTCACTTATAAAGAATTTAAGTATTAACAATCTTATTATACAAGTAAAGTATAAAGTAAGGTGTTTACTATTAATTGTCATATGTTGGTTGAAGTGGCAAAACGAATAACTTTTGAAGGAAATCTTACTCAAATAAGTAGAAGCATTTCAGCTTTTAAGTTAACCTTATGAGGTGTTCTTTGTAGTTATAGTCTTTAAGTCAGAAAGAATTGCCTTTACTGGAATAATGATATTAGTAGTATTTGAGACTTATCTATCTTGGTTTTTAACTAGGTTGGTTTGGTATTAAAATGCTTTATAACTTAATTATAACAAATCAAAGTTAACTATAAAGCATATAATAAAGTATTTAGCACTATACTTAAAGCTTGGTAAATATAAGTAAATTTAAGAACGTAGATAGACTTAGGGTGTATTACTTATGATACTTGTATCATGTTCACTTTATATTGTTTCCTTAGAGTTACTTAAGAATGGCATTACTTCTATTGGAGTAGTGATTTCTTTTACATTATGATGGTATAAAGGGATTTATTTTCTTACAAGGTGTGGTTAAGGTTTGTGAATTACTAAACAATATTATTTATTACTTATGAATTCACTGCAGTGTTTTGATTTGTTTATAAACTTGTGGTTAAAGTAAAAGAATGGGTATTATCTCATTACAATTATTCTTGGAGTTTTTAGATTGGATAAGGATCGTTTTATAAAATAATCTACATTAATGGTTGAGAGATAATTTAATAAAATTGTATTTAAAATGTGTTGAACCATTTTGACTTATATTATAAATATTTAAGACTAGAATTACTTATTAGTTTTAAATTGGTAATTTTAGAAATATTAACAAATTTTATTTACCTTTATATGAATTATCTATTAAGTAAATAAGTTTATATTTAAGTTATAGAAGTGTTTAATTTTTTATTTAACTCAAAAGTGGAATATCACATTTTTAACATGTAGGTATTATTTTTGTGATCACTTTGGTATATTACATTTATTTTTGTGATTTATAAATAATAAGATATGATTTTAATAAGGTTTATTACTTTATAAACACTTAATAAACAATAAATATTTAATTAAGTGTAGTAAGAATGTATGATTATAGTTTTAAAGTATTTTTTATTTTTATAAGATTTTTGGTATTTTATTTATATTTTTAGTATTTATCAATATTAAAATATGAATTATCAAAGTTTTATTATTTATAAAACTTTTATTAAATAATATTTTTTAAATAATCATCGTAATAATATTTTATAATAGTTTTAAGTTGTATATTTTATTTTTCTAAACATTTTCATATATTATATGTATTTTTATGATTTATAAAACAAAATTTATCAAAATTACAAGATTTAATCATTTTATTTTTATTTCTGGAATATTGAAATTTGGATTTATAATGTTTTAATTATTCCTAACAGACACTAAACCTTTTTACACCTAGATGGGATCTACCCCAGTCATAGACAGGTGGGGCTCAGGGCCACGTGGGTGTGCCACGCTGGCGTGGACCAGTCAACAGGGTGGACTTGGTCAAGGGTGACATCACCCTGTCGTCCTGATGACATCACCACGCCGGAATCCTCCCCAGTCGAGCACGGACACGGCGAGCTAGCGCGCGTGAGGCTGTCTGGCTGCACGCATAGGATGCAGGGGCATGCACTGAACGATAAATGGGCGGCGCCGCTGGTTATTGCCTATCGGAGAAGCTACGACGGCGAGTTCGAACGGCGGCTACGGGCGGCGCACGTCGGGAGTACTATTCCGGAAGCAATCGAGGAAAGTAGGGGCACTGGGAGGCTCAGTGGCTTACCAGGAAGCTTGTGGAGGCGTTGGTGAGTCAAGGCTCGACCGGAATCACTAGGAACGACGTCGACTGGCGGTGGAACATCGGTGATGGTGAGCTCGATTTAGGTCGAATGGCGTCGATTCCTATGGGGGGTGAACAAGTCGAGCGAGGGGAGTCGAACGGTGGTCCTGGCTTGGCCTGGGACAGCCGGAGACGATGGGAACAGAGAGGTCCGGCGAGCTAGGGTTCCGGCTCAGAGGGGAATTGGGGAAAGAGGAGGAGATAGGGTTCGTTTCTGCGCAGGAGGGGATCTTGTAGACGACTAGGAGCGGTGGCGTGGATCTTGGCGCGGCCAGACGTCATGGTGCGGCGGCGGACGGCGACGATGCTGACATCCAGCTGCTTGTGACACCGGGGAGGAAGACGGCGACGCATTTCATGAAAACCCCAGCAGTTCTTCTGATTTGCTCCACGGTGCCTCCTCGATCCCACTTGTCAACCAGAGAGAAAGATAGATTGGGCTGGTTGTTGGGCTGCTACTGGGATTCAGTTGGGTGGCTGTGGTTGCTCGTGGCGATGGATAAGAAAAAGGGTTAATGGGCTTCGGCCTGGTTATAGTTTTTTCTTTATTGTTTCATTTTCTCTTTTCTGTTTTATTTTCAGATTTGTGTATAACACTTTTATTTTAGGAATCTTTCTTTATAAAAGTTCTTTGCTGAATACAAGCATCAATATTAAGTTGTTTTGAACTATTTATGAACTTTTATTATATAAAGTTATCACTTCTTTATTTTCTTATACATATGTATATATTTTATTATGACTAACATAAGAGTTAAAGATTGAATTGAAAATACTTACCATAAGTTCTTTGAAGATTTGATATTCTCATATTTATTTTATTGATGTGAATAAGGGTTAATGGCTAAACATACTATCTTTATGTTTATCATCTTTATTAATATAACCCTTTAAAATAAATACTTCTTATTTGAAATGAATTATGGGAGAGAATTGATAACTATAGTTCCTAGGCATATATGATTGAAATAAAAGTTAGGGTTTTAAATTATAATTGTTTACCATGGGTTTTAGGAGTTTTAATATTTTTGTTCATCCTTTTATTTATATGAATAAAGATTATTGGTTAAGACAGGTTGTCCTTATGTTGGTGTTCAAGAATGACTTCATCTTTTATACAAGAAAGTTATTTCCTAGAAGGTCTTATGGAAAATAATTGATAAGGATAACTCCTAAGTACATATGGTTATGATAATTAGGAATGATAAAGATGTGCTTAATTGATTTGTTATAGGAAAATATTCCTATAAAGAATTTTGGAAACAAGATGATAGATCAACCATAGAAAGTGGATATTAGGTTTGGTCTTAGATTTAGGGTTTAGTGTTTAGCAAGGATTCCTATATTCCATACTTCATAATTCTGGACTTCTGATTACGGAATTCCTTTCCTAGATACTCTACTTCTTCATATCCATCATCATGTGCTAACATGATGAGCTTTGCTTTATAGGATATTCTTATCCACCTTTTATTCTTCTGAATTCATTTGTAAATCCAATGAGCTTGACACTAAAGCTTTTCATAATCTTCTCATACTCTTCCTTAATCATCCTTCACTAATATCACTTCAATAGATGTATACATCAAATCCTACTTCATCTCAAGTGCTTAGTATTTCCAAAGAGGAAAATACTACTTCTTTAATTATATTTTATTTAGCTCTATTGGATTAAGAGATATAATTCATTGACTATACCTACTTGATCCATTAGACTACTCCTGGTAACTATCTTTAGACTTCATTCTTGTAATCTTCTTTATTACCATATTGATTTGATTTCCTCCAATCACTCCCATCCTATAGATGACATCTTAAACTAGCATAACTATTTACCTCTTCTTACTTCTTTCTTTATAAGCCCTAAGTGAATGCTATAATAAGTACAAGAGTTGATAGGTCAAGAATTGATAGGTTAAGAATTGGTGAATCAATAGTTGATTTCTCAATATTGATGAACAACAAATATAAGGATAGGATTCAATAGATATGATAAAGATTGATATGGAAAGAAAGATATATGGTGAATGATCTTATCTCTGGTTTCTTTCCTACTCAATCTCACTAGAGAGTTAAAGTTAGGTATTTCCATGATACTCATGGTATAAGTAGATGAGATTAAGATATAGTTGTTACATTCTTATTATTTGTGTTATATTTATAATTTGGTATTCATGAGTGATTATAATGAATACTATGATATGATCACCTAAGGATTAAATATAAATCATTAAGAAATGTATTAGGTTTGAATTTTATTACATTTAATCTACCCTTAGATCAAATCATGTTTACCCAAAATAAGGTTTTAGCAAAGGTCCTATTCAGACTTATCGCAGTCAACTTGATGATCCACTTCAATTCCATCAAGTTAAGAGAAGCTTCAATCACTTTGACAAGTTTTTTATTTAAAAGCGCGAAAATTATTCAGATTTTCTATGCATGAATGCAATGCACACATCTGTGTTCAGCTTATTTCTACGCTCTAATGCTGGGATGTTACAAAAAAGAACCTCAAAGTGTAGACAAGTAAAGCAAAGTAGATACTAAACAAGCATGGAGCATCGAAAATTATAGATACGTTTCCAACGTATCACACATGCACTGCCCCTCGCACTCGCACAAAACCCCAGCACCCCTCACTCACTCCTCAGTCCACCTCCACCTCGCTCAGGTTCCAGCTTCCCAACACAAGACTCTCCGAGAAGAAGACGAGGAGGACGCAGAACGCCCCTGCAGCTCTCAGGGCACCATGGGTTCTGTGCTGTCGAGGGGTCGGCGGTGGCTGTAATATCCCAAAAATACTAACTTGGATCATCACACTCTAATCATAAAAATTAGGGTTAACAAAAACTTTTCTAAATAAAAATATAGAAGCATGCATGTAAGTATGCATTTCATTTTGAATTCTTTTGAACCACCTTGTTTGTGTGTTTCTTTGCTTGTAAATGGATTCTTAGGTGAAATAAACATCATCTAAACAATCCCCACAATTTTCACAAAGACAAATAAATCAAAACAAACAAAATAAGGGAATGGTCATTTTGGCAAATTAACTCCCATGCCTACTTTGGCTGTCCCAAACTTTCAGAACTTAACAGAAACTTCTTTGGATCTTTGCACCCCTTGATAGTACTCCTAACAAAGTATCAAGGCCCACTTTGTGATCATCCATAAACTTTCAAATGCATAGTTTAAAGGACAGTTCAAAATTGAATCTTTATCATATGGGAAGATCCCACTTTTTCAAAAATCACTCAAACAAGCTCAACTTTCAAAATCCAAGCATCTGCAGACTCACCAGCACCAACCTAGCACACCCACCAAAAATCTTTTCAAAATTCCAAACTTGAATTCTTGCGGCCATTTCATTAAACACCTTGCAGACACAAATCTTCTAAAATCTAAACACTATTGTGAGCAGCGATTGGAGCCTAACTTGTTCCCTCTCTAGCTCACAGCAACCTCAGTAGATCATCTAGCAAGTTAAACCAAGCGCTAGCACCACTGTAAGCTTGGCAATGCCATCAATGGTGAACACCCGAAGCTCACCACGTCACCCTAGTGTGGACAGCAAGCTAGGAGAGAAACTAGTCGTGCCAACCTTGTCTGGGAGATCACCCATGCCTCACCGCCCCCTCTCGACTAGCCCTGCCTCGAAGACACCGACCAAAGCACCCAGGAACGCCGCGCTCGTGCCTCTGTCAACCATGCCGAGCATGCGCCAGAGCGCCACGCTCGACCGACGCCCACAGACCACACGCCGCCCTCGCCGCGTGCATACACGATCACCACCGACCTAGGAGACCGCCAGACATCCCCGTTCTCCGCCCCATGCCTCACAGCCACCGCTCGCCGTCGGAGACGCCGCCTCTGCCGCGCAGAGCATCGCCTGTTCCAGGCCGTTTGCCACCGCCCCTGCCCGCGCATTAAAGCCGTAGAGCATCGCCAGGAGACCACCAAGCGATCGCCACCGCCGGCCATGCCTCTAGCAGCCCGTAGCCATGTCGCCACCATCGCCTGCCCATCCCGCCCGGTCTCGTCGTCGCGACTATAAATAGAGGCCACCCCCAGCCAAATTGAGCACACCATCTCACTCCCCTCTCTTCACTGGTCGTTCCACCCCGTTCCCGGAGCAAGGCGCGCAGCACTTCGCTAGAATTTCACCGGAGCCTGCCGCTGCTGGAGAAGAAGGGGGCCAGCGATTGGAGCCGCCCCAGGAGAAGCTGCCGGTACCAGGAGGTTCGCTGTCGTCGACTTCGTCGTTCGCCCGCCTCGCCGACCCTCGCCTGAGCCCCGGTGAGCCCCCGTAGACCCTCACCGTCCGCGTTAGGTTTTTGTCTCGCCGGCGTTGCCCAACGTCGATGATGACCCTCAAACGTTATATTAGAACCAGATCCCACGGCTCACATCGCCCGATACCGCTTCGCACCCCCTCGTCTCACTGACGCGTGGGGACAACGACTTAACCAGCCCGCGTAAGCGCTGTGCTTAGTAGGCCGGCCCAGTATCGCTTCCCGCGCAGCCCAGTCATTTGAATTTAACCTTTTCCATTTTAGTTCAAACCCACTTCTGCACCTAGATTCAAAAATCAACCCAGATCGATTCATTGAACCAAACTGAATGAAACCAATTTTGTTAGAAAGGTCTTGAAATGCTTAATCCAAGCCCGTTGGATTTAAGTCATTTGGATCTGTAGATCATCCTTAGTAAAAATAACAAGGAAGAAGCTTTTCTGCATTCAAACATTTTTCAAATTTAAACCATAATAGCTTTTGAGTTGATTCCAACTCTCAAAAATCACATTTAACCATACCTTTTAGAATATATAAAAATATATAGGTTTACTTACAGAAATAATGACCAAGTAATAAAAGAATGCCACATAGGCATTTCTAGTCACTTTATTTAATTGAAATAAAAGGGTATAACCTTATTGAATTGTGACACCACTTTAAATCACATTCCCATGGACTAAAATATGTGGTGATGACATGAGTCAACATGATCCCATGTTTGGTTTGGAGAATATTAAATCTTAAGTAGTTTTTCAGTGAGTAGAAATTACTTTTCTACAAATAAAAGGAATTAAACCAAGCTTTAATCTTGTAATGTTAGTGATGATGCGAGATCATCTATAGGACCCTTTTGTGTGATGATTGCAAGTAGTTAAGTATTGTTTGGTGATTGTGTATATCGTATTTATTTATAGACGCTAGTACCGACCAAGGATATGAGGAGGAAGGAGGATACTACGAAGAAGCCGAGGAGAACTTCAACCACTGCTCTGCACAAGGCAAGCCAATACTTGCAAGCTGTTAACTTATCAAGATTAAACAGATACTGATGCAAGCCTTACTAATCAATTTGACTTATGCAAGATTATACTTGCAATTATGCAAGCTAACACTTGCAAGATACTCTACTGATGCAAACAAACCCTTACTTGTTACCATGCCCACTATATGCCCTAAGCATATGTGATCATACCCACTTGATACCCCCTCCTAGTTTTATTTGCAAGCTTTCTACTTTATTTCTTTATCAAAGCTACTTCCTTAGAGTTTACTTAAGTGACTTGTAGATTCTAGAAAGTTAACTGAAGGTTGCATAAAGAGCATAAAATTTGGCCTAAGCTAGATAATATTGATGTCATCCTAAGGCATGAGATTGAAATTAGTTGAAACTCCACTTGTTTACCACCCCTCATTAGTGCTTACCCCCACTTGTAGATGCTAGTGCTAAGCATAAAACTTGATCAACTTTATATGGGAATACTTGGTGAAAATGGTTATGAAAACCTTAGAATGATGGATCATTCTACTGAGATGTTTTGACATGTGTTTCTGAACACCAGATGATTTTTGGTGATGAAAATGTTGAGGCATGATCCTTAGCCCCTTTATAAAACTGGTGGTTGTCTGGATGCGATACCATTCCAATTTTATCGTACAACCACAATACCCGAAGATTGGGTAGGGCTTGACTGGAAACTTATATACCTTAGTATTAGTTCCCTCACGGCCAAGGTCCGAGCTGAGGCTACCTTGTGAAGATTGTCCACCTGTGCAGTATCCAAGATGGCAGTTGGTCATGGTTGGGAGGCCAAACTCACAGGAGAGGTGCTTATACTAGGGCGTGTAATCGAAAGGTTAGGATTGATTATCCGCATACTGAGTATGGTGAATTCAGGATTTGTTCCTGACGGATGTATCAAATGTTGTGGTGAAAGTGTACAATCTCTGCAGAGTGTCAAACTATTCGAATAGCCGCGTCCGCGGTTATGAACAGTTGGAGTGGCCATACTGTTCCCCCGTCAGATGTTTTCAAAATGACTTGTGAGATGAATTGAGACTTTGACTTGACCACAATAGGGTTGTGATATGAAATACAAGTTCCCACTTAGGAGTTATAAAATTGTGACTAGCTTCTCTTGCTTCTGAACTTGGTAGAGATAAATCTGGCTTCTTGCAAAACAACCCTAGAGCCTAGTGTCCTATTATCAAAAAAACCCTGCACTTGTTAGTATTAGTTTGCGAGTACTTAAAGAATACTCATGGCTTTGTCCCTGGCTATTCCCGTGGCCAGACTATGAAGAGGAGTACCTGGAGGATGGACCCCAGGAAGGTTACGACAACTAGGATCATCTTCCATCGTCAGCATGGCCTGTGACCCCGATGATGGAGCTTCTCCTACGCTACCGTTATTATTACATATTCCGCTTCTTCAAGTTGTATTAAGAACTGGATCATGAGATCCTTATTTGTGTAAGACCTTATGTATGGTTTGTAATGGATGATCTACTGTGGTATTCAATACTGTTATGTCTCGCAAAAATGGTAATCCTGGGATTGTGATGTATGGCATAACAGGCATCTGGGATTAAAAATCCGGGTGTTGACAGTGGCTGGAGGCGCTGGACCCGGAGGTGGGCCTCGTGCTCACCTTGGACGCGCGCGTGAGCGTGTACCTCAGCGTGTGCCTCCAGCGGAGGCTCCGGCTCGCTCTGACCTCACTAGTGCACACAATGCCTTTAACAGCGGTTCGTACCACCCTCTAACAGTGGTTATAGAATCGTTGTTGAGGGTCCGGTGTTAGAACCCCCCCCCCTTTAATAGTGGTTCTTATACGAACCGCTGTTAAAGGGTGGCGCACATGGGGTATCCGCAGAGCTCAAGCCCCCCTTTAACACCGCTTCGTAACACGAACCAGTGTTAAAGGTTCTCTGCCACGGCAGGAAAACGGCCTAAATCTCTGTCGCTGCAGAGTTCTGCCGCCGCCCCAAGTTGGGCGGATTTCTGCGGCGTGGCGGGGACGGGGGAGGGGGATCAATCGGGAGAGGTATACACATACATCGTCGGTACATACGTACATCAATAATTAAGCAACTATTATTATACACAAACATTTTCATTGTGGTATTCTTTGTACACGTTGAAGCATCAAGTACAAGACAAACACGTTCAAGCATATATACAATATAACATCTCCGTACACGTTCATTTTGGATATCTAAAGAGTTCCTCTTGTCGTACGTGGTCAAATGGTAGGGGTTTGTCCTGCATCCGTTCGATCTAAATATATATGAAGAATGGGGTCAATATATATATAAGAATGAAACTCAACACAACTGATGGTAATAAAATAATGTTGTGTACTTCGTTTACGTACTCTAAGTTGTTCTAGTGCGGCTTGGACCGTCGCACATATCGTGTTGCGAATGAACTCGCAAACATAGTATCCACATAAGTTATTGTCGGCTCCCTGCTGCGTGCATTTTACGAGAATAGAGAGTTCAATCAAAATAATAATCAATATAGCATGATATAATGGAATTGAAAGCAGAATCAAAGAGATACACAGACCTAGCTGGCTAGTATTACTTACATTTTGATCTACAAATTTTAGTTCTTCTGACCATTCACCCACGACCCTGCCCCTGAACCTTTTCCAAACCCAGTCCGGCAAACAAAATGGATAAAGGATTAATTAATTACTTGTTGTCACAAAAGTTGCCAATAAAGTCTGATAATATGATTGAAATTACCTCTATAGCATATCTTTAAAGTCTTCCCATAGCTCTTTGTCTTTTCGTGCCGAGTCCATGACAAGGATTTTTCCTGCGTCAACTTGAATGACTAGCAGAATAAAGTGGAACCTGCGCACACATAACTCATCATAAATTACACTTAACATTGAGTAAGCAGAAACATAATATGTACAAGAGAGGGTAACACTCACGACAAGTTGTAAGGCAATAGTATTTCCCTTTTGGTTTGTTGTCTCAGTAAAGACCTTAGCAAGAAACCTTCTGTTTTCCCGGATTTGTGTTTTACCACTTGTTCATGAAATCTATTTGGGTCAACGAACCCAATGTCAAAAGGGCCTCCTTTCATTCATTCCATAACCTTTTTCCTGCATAATAGTATATACATATATATGGTGTGCATATACATAGATGCAATTAATGAATTGAATCAGCTGAGATAGAAATTACAGAAATGGTACTTACACACAATAAAGGTTGATGGCAGTTTTGTCGAGTTCCTTCTGATTGAATAAAAAATGCAAGTCTTGAATGTTGAAGGTGATCTCGTCGTCTCCGCACAAGAAAATATGATCTCTTATATGCACCGTGATCCATTATTCCTTTGTCGTCTTGCAGAAATTAAGGTACCACTTATGCAATCTTCGCATCTTTGTTGGTAGATTCTTGAGCTCCTCTTTCTTGACGATATTCTTCCCATACTTCCATGGTTGTATGGGGTTGACATCGCCTTTGGGAAACTGGTCTCCCATGATGTTCAAATATGCAATGTAAGTCATCCCCATCTCATTGGCCTTTCTTTGTAGCTCTTGCTCATAATCATTTACAGGAGGAGCTATCCGTGTATCGAACACTTGGAGCGGGGCGTACGATTTGTTTTCCTGCTCTCCGAGCATGGGAACTATTTTCTGGGGTGCATGACTACTACTTTCAGACTCCCTCCGCCTTGCGTCCCCCTTTATAATCTGGCGCTCGTAGTCCGGCACAAGTGGGGTTTTAGGTTTCAAAAGATTATTATAAAACTTATCCACCACCACTGGATCTATTTTTCCTTTGGATCGATCCGTCTAGATGCAAAGAATTTCTTAACCTCTTCTTCTGAGATCCTCTTGTTCTCCTCGTCGCTACGATTCCACGATAATACCGGCAATGGCTTGGCGGAAGGCTACAGGACGTAGTTTCTTGAACTCTTCGGCATACGGTTTCCTACGGATCTCTTCGTGGTAGTAGTACTAGTGCTCTTCGTGGTAGTGCTCTTCCGCTTACGCTGACGCGCAGGAGATGGCTGACACACCGGAGATGACCTCCTCTGTTACATAGACCTTGGAGATGCTTCCTTCTGTACTAGCACGGTTATGAATATATTTCTTTAAGACTCCCATATACCTCTAAAAGGGGAACATATTGTGTAGAAATACAGGACTGAGAATAGCAATCTCTTATAGTAGGTGAACCAGGAGATGCGTCATAATATTGAAGAAGGATGGTGGGAACACCAACTCGAAGCTCACAAGACATTGGGCCACATCTGTCTGTAATCCTGGTAGGCTTTCTGGATCGATTACCTTCTGAGATATTGCATTGAGGAGTGCACAAAGCTTCACAATGGGTACTCGAACATTTTCAGGTAGAAGCCCCCTCAATGGAATCAGAAGAAATTGTGTCATAATCACGTGATAGTCATGAGACTTCAGGTTTTGGAATTTTTTTCTGCCATATTTATTATTCCGTATATATTCGACGAGAAGCCAGACGGGACCTTGATACTGCTCAGACATTCAAAAAAGATTTCCTTCTCTGCTTTACCGTACGTGCCTGGGAGGAGTTAAGTGGCAACCTTTACCCTTCTCGTTCTCAGGATGCATAGGCTTTTTAGGTTCTTTCATACGTTGCTGGTCCTTCCATGCTTCTGGTGTATCTTTTGTCTTCCCATACACTCCCAGGAAGCATAGCAGGTTCCCGCAAAGATTCTTCGTCACGTGCATCATGTCGATTGAAGAGTGGACCTCTAGGACTTTCCAATAGGGTAGGTACCAAAATATAGATTGCTTCTTCCACATGGGCGCGTGTCCGGCATCGTCATTCGGAACAGATTGACTGCCATGACCTTTTCCAAAGATTACTTATAGGTCCTTGACCATACCAAATACCGCCTCACCAGTACAGAGGACAGGCTTCCTCCGGGGTTCTGCCAGATGTTTGAAATGCTTGCCTTTATTTCTTACGGGATGCAGGTTCGTAAGAAATCGATGATGCCCTAGGTACACAACCTTCTTACATTTATCCAAATATACACTTTTAGTCTCATCTAAACAGTGTGTGCATGCTTGGAATCCCTTGTTTGTCTTCCCTGAAATGTTACTAAGAGCGGGCCAATCATTGATGGTTACGAAAAGCAACGCTCGTAGGTCAAATGGCTCCCCTTTGTGCTCATCCCACATATGTACACCTGGTTTGTGAAGAGAAACATCCAACTAAACAATGCCCCACATCTCAAGTTACATGCTTACTATGTGAAGGAAATGATCATGTTCCTATACAATGCCCCATCTATCCTATAGTTCAACAAATGAAACAAGATGTAATGCATCAAATGTTTGGAAACCTCCATAAGGGAACAACTTCTACCAAGAAGAATGAAGACAAAGTCAAATCTCAGTTTGCAGCCCCATACATTGTAACTCACAATGGTGGACAAAAGAGGAAACATGGACGTTATCCTAGGAATCGTTCAAGGAACCGAGGAAATTTTCCCACATTCATGGTGAAATATGAAGAGCATGAACTAAGAGCCCTCCTAGCTTTGGAGAAACCCAAGAACAAGAAGAAAATCCCCAACCCCAGCAAGCAAGACATTAGCCAGGTGTAATGTTATAATTGCAAAGAGATGGGACACTATGCCAATGAATGTCTAGGAAAGAAGAAGAGCCAAGGAAACAAATAATAAATAGTGATGCCAAAGATAAAAAGATATATCAGCCAAGTGATCTGCCACAAATGCAAAGAGCTAGGCCATTATGCAAACAATTGTCCAGAGAAGTTACATCAATTTACCATGTAAGCCAAGATGTAATCTAGTCAGAAATCTTTTAAGGGTGGTAGCACTCTAGTTGTCTTGAAGCCAACTTGTAACCTCTAGCCTCCCCGAATCTCAGGACGAGATTCCTTTTAAGGGTGGTAGTCTGTCACATCCCAAAATTCTCCAAATTTTGAAATGTGAAAAATAAATAAACAAAAGAAATAATTGTTGAAATTTAGGGTGAAAAGAAACTTTTTGGTTCTAAATGGAAACACCAAAACCCTTCTTCAACAAAATTTGAATGAAAAGGAGATCCAACAAAATTTCAATCAAGTGAAATGCATTCAGCAATGAATGTATCTTGAAATTTAAACACTTGGAAAAGTTAAACCAAAAACCCTAAATCTTAATGAAAGAAATCATTTCCAAGATCTCTCTAAGACTATAGATTTTTTCCATATAAAAATTCAGCAACAAACATTTCTAAATGATCAAAATGATAAATAAAAATATTATAAAACCATAGAAATTGGTTTCATTCAATTTGGAGCCATGGATAAAAATTTATGAATTTAATAAGATAAAAGGAAATAATTTCCAAAGCTAATAAAGATCCTAAGAAAAATCCATACCAAATCTTGAGCAAAGTAATCCTAAAATGATTTAAAAACATAAATAAATATGAAATAAAATCATACAAAGTGGAATCACCAAATTTGGAAATATAAATAAAAAGGTATGGATTTTATAAGACAAAGAAATAAATAAATAAATAAGGAATATTTAAAAGACAAATTAAATCTTGGCCAAATCCATAAACAAACGGAATAAATATAATCCAAATAAAAATAAAGGAATAAATATTATTTAAATAAAATTGTATGGACTTTTCAACCATATTCAATTTTATTTAAATGAAGACAAAATCCCTAATAATAAATGATTAATTAAATCATGAGTGAAATAATTGAAATTACCAAAGTAGATTAAAGTTATCTAATTGACTTAAAAATAATACAAGAATATTTGAATAAAAATTTATATGGGTTTAAACCATATTAAATTTTATTTGAATAAAGACAAAAGGCCACACTTAAATAAAAGATTAAACCATAAGAAAATATTTGAATATTTTCCAACGTGGGCCAACTAATCAACTCCTAAATGATTTAAAACTTACTGAAAAGGTTTGGTCGAAATTTGAATTCAAACAGAAACATAAATAAAAAGGTTTGAATTGAAAACAGGAAATAGAAAAGGAAAAAGAAAAAGAAATCAGAAAGACAAAAAAGGAAACAGATCAGACCCACCTACCAGACCCAACACCCTAGCCCATTTTGGCCCAACTACAGCCCACCCGGCTCACCTCTCTCCCCGCGAAACGTTTTCTCACCCGCGGTCTCACCCCTCACCTCGCTGACGAAGTGGACCCGCGCCACGCTGGCATCATCTTCCTCACCCGCGTGCTGACCACGCCCTTCCCCTCGCCGTTTCTGCCATTGATTTCACGACATCAATTCACGTTGAATGCGCCAGTAATTTGCCCCGCGACCTGGCCCTCATAAGCGCCTCGCCAACCTCTCTATTTCCCCTCACTCGCCACCCCTCTCAGCCACCAGGCTGCCTCGATTTGGCCTCGCACAGTCACTGCCTCTGACGAGTTCATCGGCAAATTCCGGCGAGCCCCGACCCCCTCCTACCTCCTAGCCCACACGAGATTGACCCTCATCGCCTCACGCACCTGCCAGTACCCTCTGCTTTCCCGTACGTGCCCCAGAAGCTCGCCTCGGTCTAACATCTAAGCGCCACCATGGACTGCTTCGACTCCGGCGACCTCTCCCCGTAAGCACTGACCGCGCCTCTCCCTCTCATTGACACTCGTATACTCTCTGTTCTCTTGCGCATCTAACGCCTCCCTCCACTTGTTTTCTCGTGGCCCGTAGCCTCGTCCCCGACAATGGCCGAGCGTGCCCGACGCCAGGGACAACTCCAGCGAGCAATCGACGTCGCTCCCGTGCGCCCCTTCATCGATGACGACCACCTCGAGCATCCCCATGCCACGGCGAACCCGGTGAGCCTCTCCCCTTTCTCCCTTGCTTCCTGTTTTCGCCGGAACATCGCCACCAGAGCGTCACTACCGTGCACTGTTATACTTTGGTCAAGGCGTTTTGGATCGTTAGATTTTGATCTTGTGGCTGCGATAGAATCATTTAGTGAAGGGGTATGCGATGATCTGTGTCGTGCGATTCAATTTTAATCCTGCAGTCCACGTAGCGCGATCCTCACGAAACGGTATGGGCCAATAAGAATCTGACGCGTGGCCTGCCTGTTGTTTTCAAAAAACAGAAATGAATCTATTATATAAACGATTTTGTAAAATTCATAACTTTTGTTCTACACGTCCAAAATTTACAAATTTTATATCAACGGATTCACAAAAATGTGAACTTTGCAACACAGCCCTTAGTTTAGTATTTTTCTTCTGGAAAATTAGGTGTTTTTGCAGAAACACTTGTAAGGCTACTTTGGTTATAAAAATTATTCTAAAAATGGTTTTTGAGTAAAATATTTTGAAAATGGTTTGATTTCAACTCTCTGACCCTAAACACTAAATTTTGGATTTAAAAATATATTTTATTAACACTAGAAAATTATTACTTTGATTAAAAGCATTTCTAGTGAAACAAAAATGTTGCTAGGATTTAAAAATGATTTTTTGAGTGAAACCTTTTGAAAATGGATTAGTTTTAAACACTTTGACCATAAAAACTAACATTTGTGTTTAAAAACATATTTGGCTAACACTAGAAATTATTCCTTTGAATAAAAGCATTTCTAGCTAAATAAAAATGATTTAAAATGGCCATTTTCACTAACTTATTTTTATTTGGTTTTGCCACTTTTATAAATGACCATTAGGTGTTTTAAAATGTTTATATCCTTATTAGAAACCAATTTTCCACTAAAAAAACATTTTGCATGCTTTCATGCATTTCTTTGTTTTTATTATTTTATGTGGTGAATTGTTTGAATGCTAGTTTGAATTTGTGCCTTGATTGAATCGTAGTGACCTTTGAAGAGTGTGGAAATTGCAAGATCAAGGAGTGAACCTATTTTCTCTACTAAAAATGCAAGTGGTTATTCATACATTTTGTCCTATTATTTTAACTATGCATTAGTGATATTTTGAGTAGGACTTGCATGGAATTTTTCTATGTGTTAACTATGCCTTTGGAAATCCTAGTACATGATACCTTAGTAGAATTTTCCCTAAGTTAAGATTCTTGATACTAATATGCTTAGTCTAGCTAGTAGAAAACAAGGGTGGATTGTTCATGCTATGATATTATGCAAAGTCGATGACTTGTGTTTTGTTTAATAAAACAACTATGTGAATGAATCACCTGGGTGGAATGGAAAGAATGGTTTGTGTTGAGTGGTTACTCAGGGACCATTTCAATGGCCTCCCTGGTGTATCTCACTTGTGGAAAGCCACCCAGTAACAAAGAGATTTGAGATGTTAAGTGTTGAGAAGCTTCTAGTGCATCCACATGGCAATATGGGCTCTGCCTGGATCATATAGGTTGCAATAACTTAGCCAGATGGACAGAAGGTGGTAGGGGTGATAGGATGGAACGCGTCCATTTGGTCTAAGGGAAGGCTTCTGAAAGATCTTGTCTTGATGCATGTCAATTCTTGTGGGGAAAGTGCACCACCTCTCGAGAGAGTAAAATCTAAGTACTTAGTCGTGTCCCCGGCAATGGACAATTTGAGCATCAAGACATTGAAGCTATCAAGGATCTCCTCATACCAATTTCTAAGTTAAAAACTTGTGGTTGAATAAGGGTTAAAGGATCACCAATTTATATTGGTAGTTCCTTGGGTGATTTTGACAAACAAAAACTTAGTGTTTTTCAACTGATAAGGAAAATCTTATTTTGAGCAAAGCAAGCCTAAGCTCCACTTAGCCAAATGCATATAGATGATAGATACCACTATTCTACCATAGTATCACTTGCCAATACAATTTAAATGTATTGACCCTTGTGGTTGTAACTTATTATGTTGCAGGTTTGTTTGATGTTAGTGAAGTGTGTTGAATAGGATTACAAGTCTACAACCAACATGATTGCCTGTGGCATTTTGAAGATGAAGGACTCCATGCTATATAGATATTTCTGCTGCTTTGTAATGAGATAGCCATATGAGCTATGTAAGATGTAATGAATTTATTTTATTCCTGGTTATAAAGTTGTATTATGACCTTTGTTTCTTGATATTGCAGCTTAAACTGTGGATCCTAGCTATTCTCTCCAGGGACTAGCATTGTAAACACAGGGATCTCTACCTTATCAGGTTGGGACCTCTACACAAATTTTATGGCTACTCCTCACATTGCTTACTTAAAGATGAAGCTGCCAGGTCCGTGCGGAGTTATCACAGTTGAAGGAGATTACAAGAGATCGATTGCATGCGCGTCATCCGGATCTTCGCTGGCCGAGTCACTGTTCATAGCACATGAAAATCATCAAATGATGGAAGTTGCGGCATTGGCCAAGGCAGCACAAATGTCTATGACGGCACTCACTAACGCGCATGGAAGTGTATCTTTCCAAGCTACCAAGGAAACAAAGAAAATACAGGTCGATGAGGCCTTGCCAGAGCGCACAGTTACCATTGGTGTTGGGTTGACTGACAAATAGGAAAAAAAGCTCACTAGCTTCCTCTGTGAGAATCGGGATATCTTTGCATGGTCCACACATGACCTGCAAGGAGTTCCGAGGGAGCTAGCTGAGCACTCTCTTCATGTAAGGCCAAATGCCAAGCCGGTGAGGCAACCCCTCCGCCGCTTCGTCGAAGATAGGAGGAAAGTGATAGCCGCCGAGATAGCCAGACTCTTGGTTGCCGGGTTTATCATGGAAGTACTGTACCCAGATTGGTTGTCAAATCCAGTCTTGGTTGAAAAGAAGAAAGATGACCCGAACGTGGCAGTGATGTGGCGCATGTGTATTGACTACACAAGCCTCAATAAGGCGTGTACAAAAGATCCATTCCCCGTGCCACGGATCGATCAAGTCATAGACTCTACGGCCGTGTGTGAGTTGTTGTCATTTGTGGATGCGTACTCTGGTTTCCACCAGATACCACTGAATCCGAGTGATCAAATAAAGACAGCTTTTATCACCCCGTATGGGGCTTATTGCTATCATACTATGCCATTCGGACTGAGAAATGCAGGTGCAACATAGCAAATATGCATGCAAAAATGCTTTCAAGATCAACTGGACAAAAATGTCTAGGTATACGTCGATGACGTGGTGATAAAAACCAAACAAAGTAATACTCTAATTGAGGACTTGCGTCAAACATTCGCAAACTTAAGAAGATTCCGGATGAAACTTAACCAAAAAAAATGCACATTTGGTGTCCCGGCTGGAAAATTGCTCAGATTTCTCGTATCTGGCCAAGGAATTGAAGCTAACCTGACAAAGATCAGGGCTATCGAAAGAATGGAATTGCCGAAAACCCTCAACGATGTCCAGAAGTTTACAGGATGCCTGGCCTCATTGAGTAGGTTTATCAGTCGGCTGGGCGAAAAAGCCTTACCACTATATCAACTGATGAAAAAAACAGACAAATTCACATGGACATAGCAAGCTGATAGCGCTTTCCATGAACTGAAAAAGATGTTGGCAACAGCACCAATATTAGTGTCACCACTATCTAAAGATCCAATGCTTCTCTATGTCGCGGCAACCAACAGAGTTGTCAATGCAGTGATAGTGGTAGAGCGCGAAGAAGAGGGCAAATCAGTCCAAAGACCAGTTTATTACCTGAGTGAAGTGCTCTCTATATCAAAACAAAATTACCCCCATTACCAAAAAATGACATATGGGGTGTATATGGCAGCAAAGAAGTTGAAACACTATTTCCAAGAACACCTAATCCGAGTAATATGCAAGGCACCTATCTCGGATATACTGCGCAGCAAAGATGCCAGTGGCCGAGTAGCAAAATGGGCCATAGAGCTAGCACCATACACTCCACAATATGACAGGCGGGATGCAATTAAATCTCAAGCCGTAGTTGATTTCTTCGTGGATTGGATGGAAATGCAATATGAGCCACCGCTGCGAGACCCGAACTACTAGAAGATGCACTTCGACGGATCCAAGACAAAGATGGGTCTGGGTGCCAGGATAGTACTCACATCACCAAAGAGGGGTCAACTCAAGTATGTGTTACAGATTCACTTTGCTGCATCCAACAATGTAGCCGAGTATGAAGCACTTGTCCATGGCATAAAAGTAGCCAAGGAGATTGGCATCAAAAGGATCATGTGTTTTGGTGACTCGGACTTGGTTATTCAGCAAGTATCTGGGCATTGGGACGCACTAGATGCAAACATGGCACTATATCGTTTTCATGTGCAACAAATTTCGGGATACTTTGACGGGTGTGAATTTCATCACATACCCAGGGCAGAGAATGAGGCAGCTGATGTACTATCCAAGTTAGGCTCATCTCGGCAAGCAATCCCACCAATAGTAGCATTGGAACATCTCGAAAAAACATCGATCAAGCCATCACCAGAGTCCAAGTCAATCAGGCTCATCTCGGCAAACAAGGAGCCAGACGCTATGCCAATGGACATTGACTCAGGGGCAGGTTCGAGTAACTCGGGGACTATTCCACTCAACCCAGGGGTTGCTGAATCACACTCGAGGACTCCTCAGGTTATATCGGCAGAACATATGTTGGCTGATCCAATGGAAATTGATGAAGAGACAGACCCGGCACCAGTGATACCAATCTGGGCGCAACCAAATAACTACTTGAGAGATTGAACATTGCCTGACGATGAGATATTAGCAAGAAAAATAGAAAGAAGAGCAAAAGCATACACAATAATCAACAAGGAGTTGTACAAAAGAAGTGTGACGAGTGTAATGCAGCGTTGCATAAGTCCAGAGAAATGCCAAGAAATACTATTGGATATCCATCAAGGAGAATGTGGGCACGCGCCATGCATCATCAAGATCATTGGTAGCCAAGGCATTCCGACATGGATTCTACTGGCCAAGTGCGCTGGCAGAGGCGCATGAGCTAGTGAGAAAATGTAATGGTTGCCAGCATTACGCGTCAAAGTCACATTTACCAGCATCCGAGTTAAAAACTATACCAATCACTTGGCCATTCGCAGTATGGTGCCTGGATATGGTAGGACCATTCAAACCAGCGAGAGGTGGCATGACTCATATACTAGTAATGGTTGATAAGTTCACCTAGTGGATAGAGGTGAAGCCCGTCAAGAAATTGTATGGAAAAACAGCTGTCACGGTCCTAAAAGACATAATCTTGAGATATGGTTACCCGCACAGTGTGATCACAGATAATGGCACAAACTTTGCCGAAGAAGCTTTCGCTCACTTTTGTGGTAAAAATCGAATAAGACTTGATGTAGCGTCAGTCGCTCATCCAGAGTCAAATGGACAAGTTGAACGAGCTAATGGCTTAGTTCTATCCGGGATAAAACCCCGGCTAATGGAACCACTCTAGAGGTCACCTGGTTGTTGGATCAAGGAACTACCCTCAGTGTTGTGGAGTTTAAGGACAACTCCAAATCGATCAACAGGTTATACGCCGTTCTTCCTTGTGTATGGGGCAGAAGCAGTTTTGCCTGCCGACATACAGTATGATAGACCAAGAGTAAGGCAATACTCGGAAGCCGAGGTGAAAGAGGCCCGAGAAGATGGAGTTGATTTACTCGAAGAAGCAAGAGAATTGTCATTGTCCAGATCCGCCATATACCAACAAAGTCTCTGACACTATCATAGCCAGATAGTTCAACCTCGTGTTTTCCGAAAAGGGGATATGGTTCTCAGACTGGTGCAACGCACAACTAGGATGCATAAACTATCACCCCCATGGGAAGGACCATTCATTTTAATCAAAGCATTGCACAATGATTCATACTATCTAACAGATGCTCGTGAAGCACAAAAGAACAAGGCGAACAGGTCAGGTGATGAGACCAAAAGGCCGTGGAATGTGGCATTGCCCCGTCCTTTCTACACATAGGAGAAGTAGTGTATGTATCTCTCGAACTCTCATATGTCGGATACTCATGCCGACTATGTGCTGATAATAAAATGGTATGACTCTAAAAACTGACTCGGGGACTGCCCCTTATGTCCATCTTTGAGAATTATATGTCGACTGGAGTTGACACTTAAGACTTATATTGGAACAAGTAATGTTTACTCGGATATATATAATCAACTCTTCGACTATGTTGTTGTCTGAAAACACGGCTTCATGGCAAGCAAGAGGAAAAGATCAACGACAAGTAAACATGAACACCGGATAAGTAAAGGGGAAACGCGAGTTGAGCCATGTATGTTTTTAACTAACCCACTACAGGTTATATTGGTTTGCATGTCGAATGATCCTAGGTCAAGTGGTCTAGTTTCATATCCGCTAACTCAATCCTTAGAACTTTGAGACTCTAATGTCGAACACCAAAAAAGGTATACAAGATCCAAATTCAAGGAAAAGGAGAATGGCAAAATGAAACTCGGGGACTTTCCCCTGGATGATTGGCATTCAGAGAAATTAAAAGTTTAAGCCTTGGAAAAAGGCACATACCCAAAATAAGTGCACAATATGTTACATCTGCACCCGGCATACCGGGGATCTCATCAAAGTTAAGTGTTTTTCATAACCAGGTTAAGAAGCAGCTGGACTCAGAGGAGCGTTTTTGGGGCTGGAGCTGGGAACATTATCTGGAGCATCTGCCAAGTCAGGTGCATCGGTGGCCGAGTCTGCATGACCATCTGACTCGGTGGCCTCACTATTAGCACCCTCGTCGTCGATCGTCTCGGCAAGCGGCTCACCAAGGTTGAGGAAGTTGGGCCCATCGCACCAGGCATGCACCAGAGCATACTCCACCATGGCGTAGGCTCGCTCTTGACGCTTCCTGATGAGCTCTGGCTGGTGGATCCACTTGCCTTCGGCCATCATGTGTTGAAGAACATCAAGGTTGATGTCCTCATACCAGGAGAGAACAAAGGCAAGGGCCTTGTCCACTGCAGCTCGACCGGCCGACTCACGCCATTGATCCAACCTATCTTCAGTTTGGAGCAACCTGGCAGCCAAAGGCTCAATGAGCATGGGCGCATCCTCATACGGCCAGAGCATCCTAAATGCATGGATCGCCGACTTAAGCAAGTCGACACCGCATGACTTAAGAGTGGTTGTGCGCTCTGACAGCGCTGCAAGGTGCTCGTCGATGGTGACCTCGTTGTCAGAAGGAGCTCCAGACTCGGCTCGAACCTTCTTCATGGCCCTTATCGAGAACATCTCGGCCTTGGGGAAGTTCTCTGCAAACATGGAAGAACGTTAACAAATGACGGAAGAGGGGCAAAGAGCAAGAATAGAAGTACAGTGAAAAAGAGTAAGAACTCACTACCGAGGAATGAGTTGATCGCACCGAGTTTGCTCTGCCAGATCTTGGCCTTGGCCTGAAGAGCTTCCAGGTCCTGGTGCGCCGACTGAACGGCCACCTCGTCCTCTTTAAGCAGCTGGTTGGTCTTTTCGGCACTGGCAGCGTGCTGGCCATCCTTCTCGGCAAGCTCCTCGCGCAAGCCCTTCAGCTCCGACTGATGCTTATTCTCCATATCAGCCATTTGCTGATTCAGCCGAGTCACCTTGTCTTGCTCCTTTTGGAGCTCGATCCGGTGCTTCTCTACTTATTCGGAGCATGTGACTCGTCAGCAACAACAAACTATCTCGTTTCAGCAGAGATAGAAATGGAAAAGAAATAAGCATAAGAACTTACTTTCAGCTTCGCTGATATGTGAGTGCAGCGCGTCAATGGTAGATTGGGCGGAAGCTGTGGAAAGACAACGAGAAAAAATCAAGGAGATGAAACAGAGAAGTTGTGCCGAATAAAAGAAAGGCTAAAAGGATACGGATGTCGCCTAGAGGGGGGGTGAATAGGCGATTAAAACTTTTCCTAGAGTGGCTCAACAAAGGCGGAATTAAACTAGTGTTTACTTTGTAAAGCACAACCTAGAAAAAACTAAGGTTTACCTATGTGCACCAACAACTTATGCTAAGCAATACAAGCAACAAAGTGATAGCAAGATATATAGTACTTCAAGCACGAAGGCTATCACAATGTAAAGTGCATAAGTAAAGAGCTCGGGTATAGAGATAACCGAGGCACGCGGGGACACCGATATTTTACCGAGTTCCTCCCAACATGGAGTACGTCTCGTTTGGAGAGGGGGTGGTATCAAAACACCAACGCCACAAAATGCCTCCCTTATTCTCCGGTGAATCTCACCCCAATGGGATCGATCCACGCTTCCACTATCGGTGCACTTGTCGGTGGCAACCGGAACCTCTCACAAGGTTGGGGCACAACTCCACAACTTAATTGGAGGCTCCCAACAAACGCCACAAAAGGCCTCAACAAATTCCACCAAGGCCACAAAACCGTCTAGGGTTCCAAGAACCCAAGAGGGACAAGCTCCAATGAGCAATTCAAACCAAATCCTCCGAGGAGAACTCAAACTGATGCACCAAATGCAAATGGCAAGAAAACCACAAAGGTGTTCAAATCCTTCTCTCCCAAATTCCACCAAAGCTACAAAAGCTTATGGGGGAATAAGAGAGGAAGAACAATGGAGGAAATCCACAAAAGACTTCAAGATCTAGATCCCAATATGTTCCCCTCACTTAGAGGAGAGATTGATTGGTGGGATTGTAGATCTAGATCTCCTCTTTCAAATCCCTCAAGAATATGCAAGAATCATTGGAGGGATTGAGAGAAAGCAAGCTCAAGAAGGTCAACAATGGAGGGAAAAACTTGAATGGTTAAGGAACCATTGGGGAAGAAGGCCCTATATAGGTCCCTCCAAAATCCAAATCAGCCACCAAAAACGCGATTCCTGACTTTTCGACCTTTTTCCCGTACCGGACTTTACCGCCCTACGGACATTTCCAGGGTGGGGTTCCTAGGACTCCATTTTCTTTCTCTCTGCGCTCCCGGTACCAAAAGCGGTACTACCGGACCCCGGTACCTGGATCCCGGTCCGACTACCGGTCATCACAGAACGAAAACAGCCATAACTTTTGCATCCGGACTCCGATTTCGATGATCTTGGGCTCGTTTCGAAGAGGACAACAACCTCTATAATATCATGCAAAGAAACATCATAGTCCAGCAAGGAAGGATAGATCCAAATGACGAAGTAAAAAACCTTCTACCGCGCTAGGTACTAAAATGCGGTACTACCGCTTTTTGGTACCTAGCTCGGCACTGGATTTTGGCAACTTTCCAAAACCTTCTACCTTGCTAGGTACTAAAATGCGGTACTACCGCATTTTGGTACCTAGGAGGTCAGTGGCATTTGGAAACTTGCCAAAACCTACTGCCGCGCCAGGTCTAAAATGCGGTACTACCGCATTTTGGTACATAGGAAAATTTAAACCTCTATAACTTTTCATTGGTAACTCGGATCGACCCGATTCCAATTGCGTTGGAAAAAGGACGACATGGGCTACCCTATGAAAGGTGAAAATATTGGTTATCACCAAGTGAGAATGTATCATGTATAATAATGTGAGATACCTCACTTGGTGAGAAACCGAAAAGCTGCCAAGATCAAAGTCGCAACAAGATACAAACGGAAGATCCGATTTTGATGAACAAGATCTTGTTATGGATATTACCACAAGCTCTATATCCTCACATGGATAATACCAAATAACAAATATGATGATGCAAATATGCAAAGGTTTGAGCTCTCTCCGAACGATGTGACCGAATTACTCATACAAGAGACCCTCTTAATAGTACGGTTATCTATCCTAAACCCGGTCTCACACACACAACGTGAGACCGGCAAAAGGGAAAACCTATCAAGATTATACCTTTGCCTTGATCATTCCACTTGAGCTCGATGTAGACGATCTTTCCCTTCTCAAGATGGAATGCCTTTCTTGATTCTTCATCATCGATCCATGATCACCGAGGATGGCAAGCCTCAAACATGAGATCTTCTATAGATGGCGCATTTTGAGCTTGCACATCACATCTTCTTCTCATTTCATCAACCTTGAAGCCAACACATGCTCCAAGCGATGCTAATGGACAAATCCTACAAGTATAACTTAATACACACATTAGTCCATGAAGATTGTCATTAATTACCAAAACCACACATGGGGGCCCAACATGTTCTTTCAATCTCCCCCATTTTGGTAATTGATGACAATCCCATTAAGAGGGTTTATATAAGGAATTTTAATGAATAAAATGGTAATACCAATATCAAATACTACAAAAGTATGTGATATTGGTACCACCATCATATATAGAGCAAACTCCCCCGGAATCTATGCATGTGTGATGAACTTGAATTTCATTGCATATATTGCCAATCATTATCATTGGTGGAGTTTCCTCTATATATACCACATGCTAAGCAACAACAAAGATGCAAGAGCATGAGAAGCAAATGCACAAGAACAAACTCAATGCATAAACCAACTTCCCTTAAACCCTCTAAAACTTCTCCCCCATTGGCATCGATTGCCCAAATGGGTGACAAGTTCTAGAAGGCAAATATAGTAATAATTCCTCCAAAGGTGTGCCTTCGCACATATCCAATGATGAATACTTGGGAGGTAGTAGAACTATATCGAGGACCCTAAGATTGCCAAAATAAAGTCAAATGATGCAAGCAACTACAAGGTCCGACAAACCAATTTGAAAACAACAAATGAGTCCAAATGGAAACAACAAGATATTATGATATGAGCAAAAGAGTGTTTTAAATAACAAATAGAGAAGATCCCCAAGATTTGTGCACAATTCAAAATAAATGTATTGGAATACATAATGCACAAATATGGAATCCTTGCTCCCCCATAAGCATTTAAAACACAACAAATGTGAAAGAATGCAAATGAGTATTATTAAATGAATTAGATGAGCTCCCCAAAGAGCATGCACCAATTATGATAATTGCATTTGGGAACAAAGTGCATAGTCATGGAATCCTCACTCATCCAAATTCATTTAACAATACACGGCATGAGAGAACAAATATGAGTGTCCGAAGATGTAGACAAGAGGAACAATCACTCATAGGCAAATAAATTTGGAAGCCACCAAAGAATAAAAAGAAATAAAAGGTGGCATCCAAGGATCAATTAAAATTATCTTCTCATATGTGTATATGTCTATAAGTGGAAAACATCACAGAGACATATGCCACCAAATAAATATGCACACATAAAGAAGATATACAAGAAGGCATATGAAAAGCAAAAATGAAGTCATAATATATACCAATAAGATTTTTGCTTCAAAGCATGGCCAAAGGCTCAAATCTATCTTATTGTACATTAATGAACTTCAAACACCAACACACTACATATATTACAACTATCACCAAGGGAAAAAGGAGAAAGTTGGAAAATATGGAGAAAGGCAACAAGTATCATAAGATAGAATAGACTAGCAAAAATATCACTATTGCACATGAGAGAAGTTGATGAAATGATAGGCAATAAAATTGCTAGATTGACATATTTGGGATTGGAGGATCATATGCATGATTTTGATTAGTCCCAACTATATGTACTCATCTCAACTTATACACATTTACAATAGAGAGTTCTAATTAAAACCATGGCTAGAATTACAACAATTACAAATACATGAATTCATAATAGAAGGCAACCGACTAACGGTTGGAATCAAGATATATGCGCATGAGAAAGAGATACTTGTTACCGAGATATATTGGTAGGATGTAGAGTATATGAATTCGTTGATCATCCTATAGCTTGCCTCAAATTTTCTTCTAAGCATCACTTCTTAAAAATTGAGAGACAAGCGTCCAATATATCTCCAATGTACCTAAAACACATTTAAGTACAAAATGGTCCCCAAACTTATTGGGTCCAAAGTAGTTAGAGAAACTACAATACATAGGAGAGACTCCACATAATTATGTGCACATTGATATGAAATTGAATTTCATGCACAACTTAGCTGATGGGAATTGGTGGAGTTTCCCCTATATATTGGATCAAAGAAAGCAAACATGCCTTAATATAAACATATAGTAAATATGCATGCATAAAGCTTTCAAGAACCAAAAAGGAGATACAATTTAAACAAAAACACCAAGTAAACCGAGATGGCACACACAAGAGTGTGACAAGACAAGCGGTGTCCGAATTGTATCAAAGAACCAATTCAACACATGAACAATCACAAGTTCAACAAATGAACTAGGCTAAGGCCAAAAGAGCAAAAATAGGTAGAAATAAAAATGCTCAAGGATTTATCTCATTCTAAAATGGTCAAATCAAGAAGCAAGGAATGAGACAAAAACCAACTCCCAACAAAAAGCAAGGTTCCAACAAGAAACCAAACTCCCTAAACTTCTCATGATGGCACAAAATACCAAAACAAAAGGATTGGGCTTCCAAGCACATAAAACCCGATATGGATCAAACAATGAAGCATAAATATGAGTGTTCTAAATAATATAGGAGAGCTCCCCCATAGATAGTGCATTATGTAGGATTTTCCTTTTAAATTCAAAATGCACACAAATGGGATCATCACTTGCACCTACAATAAGTAAAACACAAGAGGATATCAATAAAATAAGAAGATCCACAAGAAGCAAGGAAGGCTTGGGAGACAACACAAAACATTTTCTTGGCCAAAGATAGAATAAAAATAAGCAAGGCCAAAGTGAATATGATCAAAAAATTCTACCTTAAATTGAGTACTCATTGTCCAAGGACAAGAAATATTGGGAATAATTTGCCCTAGGTAGTTCATACGGATATCCAAGATCATATACACACAAAAAGAAGCATATAACTAAATATAGGAATTGAGCATGATACTTCAAACAAGACTCTTGGTAGCTTCCAATAGTCACACAATCACTAGTGATTAGAGTAACTTGAAGCAAATGGTTTCCATCCGAATATAAATATCTAAATATGAGGAAACACATACCAAGAACCACTCTCATATACAAGATCCAAAATAAGATCAATAAAGCCATTTAATCAAATTGGAACTTGTATGAGCAAATGTGTCACATAGGTGCTAGATAATTATCGATATCAATTCTAAGTGACACAACCTCGAATATTCACATTTTCTAGGATTGTAGTATGCACTAAGCATATGACTCCCCCATAATGTGATACTACCATAAAACCAACACGAGGCAAAATGATACAAATAGAGATAATTAATGGACATTATAAAATTAAATTTCTCATGAGAAACATACCACAAAGAGACTATATAATCTTCCAATATAAATACTAGGTGGTATTCCTCATGTACACACATTTTTAGGTTTGTGGAATGCCTAAGCATAACACTCCCCCAAAATGGGATAGTCCATTAATCTCTCACAAGAGCCACATAAGATACCAAATATAACCAAGTAAGGCTCCAATACAAGAAACACACATACATGGTGTGCCACCTAATCATACACAAATATGATTGATACCTTAAGATAATTAAGTGGAAAGCACAAAATGTACAAAATCATGGAAGATACAAAACCAACACATGCACAAGGGGGCGAGTAACTTTCAATGTAAAGAGTTTAGCATATGTTACCGCAAGGAGGAACATTGGAAATATAATATAATCATGATAATCCAAATGGCTTGGCTTGACAATAATAATTGATGAAGATCCCTCAATTCTTCATAATGTAGCCAAGACTCCAATGCCCTCCAATAATACCTATTGATAAAGTTTTGGCTTGTTGGTCCCCAACCAAGTTGGGTCCTAAGAGGTTAGTCACAATAGGCTTGGCAACCCAAATGGTTCTTTTCTTGAATCCACGTTGAGCACCAAAAAATTTGGCAAACACATTGCCAACCTCATCCTTACAAAGAGAATAAGCATCATCAATAATGATAGGGTTGGATGAGGAGATACCGATAGTGCATGAGGAAGAAATATGCCCCTTCTCACGGCATATGTAGCAAGTTCTACTCTTGCCATCTTTCTTCTTAGGTGAAGCCACAACTCGAGGGATAGCTCGAGTAGTCCTCTTAGGAATGGGCCCATTAGTGACTTGAGGTGGAGCTTGAGGCCGCTTCCCTTGTTGCTTCACACTAAGAGAATTTTTCTTCAATGGGCAAGATCTAACGTGGTGTCCTTCTTCCTTGCACTTGAAGCAAACAATGTTGGCCGGATTCTTGACTTGATCTTGGCCATTCTTCTTGTTGTATTTGTGCTTCAACTTGATAGTGGACTTGTTCTTGACATTGGAGTTGAATCCAAGCCCACTCTTGTCATTGGGGGATTTTTGCACACTCAAAATTTTGTTGAGTGTGACCTTCCCTTGTTGACCCCTTTTCAAGTCATTCTTCAAAGAAGTGACTTGAGCCTTGAGCTCTTTGATTTCCTCTACATGGTTAGTTTCAATACAAGTACTAGAGGAAGTAGATGCTACATTGTTAGAGCAACAAGGCATGGAATGTAATTCATCACGAGATATAGCATGGTTGTGAGAGGATGAATTACAAGGACTAGCACATGGCAATATAACATTTGGAGTATATATAGTGCTAATGTCCACATGAGGCCCACTAGATGTTACCTTTGACATGATGGCCTCATGAGCCAACTTTAGCCTACCATGGGAGACTAGGAGATCCTCATGCGAGCTTGAGAGCTTATCATGGTTTTCTTCTAATTTCCCATAGTTGCTAGTTAGCAAAGCAAGTTGATCCTTTATCTCAACATTCTCCTTCAAAATAGATGCTTCACAAGAAATAGAGTTAGTAGCACAAGCATCATTACTATTAGCAAGAGGTGAGGGCAACTTGTCAAGCTCTTTTGAATATGAGGCTTTAAGTTGCTCATGTGACTCGGTGAGTTTGATGAGCTCACCCTTTATGACCCTAGAGCCATTTTTGAGGTGCTCAAAATCCTCAACAAGTTTAGCATAAGCAACTTCAAGTTCATCATTTTTAATCTTGAAGGAGTTAGCCACCGCAAGTTCTCTATCATGGTATTCCTTTACTCTAGATAATTCTAGAGTAAAAGTCTCCTCAAGAGATTCTTTGGTGGTTTGTTCTTCTTCAAGGGAGTCCTTTACTTGAGCAAGTTCATTAGCATATTCACGCTCAAGTGCAAACTTTTCATCAATTATGTTTTCTTGCTCCTCAATAAGATCATTGCCTTCTATAGCATAATTCAAGATTTCAAGAAGGTTGGAGGAAGCAAGTTTATTTTTGTAGAGAGCACTATAGACAACCTCTCACATTTTCTTAATAGAGGTAATATCATACTTACCTCTATAATCATCATTATCATTCTCAACCTCATCATCATCATCATGAGATACAATGGGATCCAAAGAGGTTACCTTTGTTCCCTTAGCCATAAGGCACATGTGAGAACCGGAAGAAGGTGATGATGAGATTGCACTTGTAGCTCTCTTCAAGACCTTGTCTTGGCCCATAGAATCTTCATTTTCCTCTACATGGTTAGCAACACAAGCACTAGAGTAAATAGAAGCATTTTTATCATGGCAACAAGACAACATGAGCATATCATCATGAGATTTATTTAAGTCATTTCTACATGATATGCAAGGACTATTAACACAATCATGTGAGGAATTTTGAGTGCTAGAAGTGTTAAGGTCCAAAGATAGATCATTGCAACTAGATAGATATGAGGGATTACAAATAGTGAACACACTATCCATATTGCAATTTCTATCACCACTCACCATATCATTACCTTGTGAAAAGTCACATGTTGGTGAAGTGGTAGAGGATGAGAACTCATCTCGACCGGAAGTGGAAGCAACACAATCATCCTCAATAATGTTGGACTTGCTATATTTATCTTGAATATTGGTCCATATCTCACGAGCGCTTGAATAAGGCATGATAGACGAAAGAACTATATTGCTCACAACATGCAAAAGAATTTTAGTAGCTAGAGCATCTATATGAGAGTTCAAATTCTCCTCTAAAGATTCGTTTTGGGTATCCATAGGAGAAGAGAAACCCACATATAGATAGCTCTCGATAATTGGGTGAATTTCCCGAAATAAATTAAGCATGCGAATTTTCCAAACATCATAATTTGTGCCATCGAATGTGAGCGTGTCCTTGTGCACTAATCCTCTAACTGACATCTTTACTCCCAAGGCGGTGAAGCCTAAAATGAGAGACCGGGCTCTGATACCAATTGAAAGGATACGGATGTCTCCTAGAGGGGGGGTGAATAGGCGATTAAAACTTTTCCTAGAGTGGCTCAACAAAGGCGGAATTAAACTAGTGTTTACTTTGTAAAGCACAACCTAGAAACAACTAAGGTTTACCTATGTGCACCAACAACTTATGCTAAGCAATACAAGCAACAAAGTGATAGCAAGATATATATTACTTCAAGCACGAAGGCTATCACAATGTAAAGTGCATAAGTAAAGAGCTCGGGTATAGAGATAACCGAGGCACGCGGGGACACCGATATTTTACCGAGTTTCTCCCAACATGGAGTACGTCTCGTTTGGAGAGGGGGTGGTATCAAACCACCAACGCCACAAAAGGCCTCCCTTATTCTCCGGTGAATCTCACCCCAATGGGATCGATCCACGCTTCCACTATCGGTGCACTTGTCGGTGGCAACCGGAACCTCTCACAAGGTTGGGGCACAACTCCACAACTTAATTGGAGGCTCCCAACAAACGCCACAAAAGGCCTCAACAAATGCCACCAAGGCCACAATGCCACCAAGGCCACAAAACCGTCTAGGGTTCCAAGAACCCAAGAGGGACAAGCTCCAATGAGAAATTCAAACAAAATCCTCCGAGGAGAACTCAAACCGATGCACCAAATGCAAATGGCAAGAAAACCACAAAGGTGTTCAAATCCTTCTCTCCCAAATTCCACCAAAGCTACAAAAGCTTATGGGGGAATAAGAGAGGAAGAACAATGGAGTAAATCCACAAAAGACTCCAAGATCTAGATCCCAATATGTTCCCCTCACTTAGAGGAGAGATTGATTGGTGGGATTGTAGATCTAGATCTCCTCTTTCAAATCCCTCAAGAATATGCAAGAATCATTGGAGGGATTGAGAGAAAACAAGCTCAAGAAGGTCAACAATGGAGGGGAAAACTTGCAAGAATGGTTAAGGAACCATTGGGGAAGAAGGCCCCTTATATAGGTCCCTCCAAAATCCAACTGTTGCAGCCAAAAAACGCGATTCCCGGTACTACCGGACCTTTTCCCGGTACTACCGGACTTTACCGGCACTACCGGACATTTCCTGGGGTTCCTGGGACTCCAAACGCATTTTCTCTCTGCGCTCCCCGGTACCAAAAAGCGGTACTACCGGACCCCGGTACTATCGGATCCTGGTCCGGTACTACCGGTCATCACAGAACGAAAACAGCCATAACTTTTGCATCCGGACTCCGATTTCGATGATCTTGGGCTCGTTTCGAAGAGGACAACAACCTCTATAATATCATGCAAAGAAACATCATAGTCCATCAAGGAAGGATAGATCCAAATGACGAAGTAAAAAACCTTCTACCGCGCTAGGTACTAAAATGCGGTACTACCGCTTTTTGGTACCTAGCCCGGCAGTGGATTTTGGCAAATTTCCAAAACCTTCTGCCTTGCTAGGTACTAAAATGCGGTACTACCGCATTTTGGTACCTACGAGGGCAGTGGCATTTGGCAACTTGCCAAAACCTACTGCCGCGCCAGGTACTAAAATGCGGTACTACCGCATTTTGGTACCTAGGAAAATTCAAACCTCTATAACTTTTGATTGGTAACTCCGATCGACCCGATTCCAATTGCGTTGGAAAAAGGACGACATGGGCTACCTTATGAAAGGTGAAAATATTTTTTATCACCAAGTGAGAATGTATCATGTATAATAATGTGAGATACCTCACTTGGTGAGAAACCGAAAAGCTGCCAAGATCAAAGTCGCAACAAGATACAAACGGAAGATCCGATTTATATGAACAAGAGCTTGTTATGGATATTACCACAAGCTCTATATCCTCACATGGATAATACCAAATAACAACCAAATATGATGATGAAAATATGCAAAGGTTTGAGCTCTCTCCGAACGATGTGACCGAATTACTCATACAAGAGACCCTCTTAATAGTACGGTTATCTATCCTAAACCCGGTCTCACACACACAACGTGAGACCGGCAAAAGGGAAAACCTATCAAGATTATACCTTTGCCTTGATCATTCCACTTGAGCTCGATGTAGACGATCTTTCCCTTCTCAAGATGGAATGCCTTTCTTGATTCTTCATCATCGATCCATGATCACCGAGGATGGCAAGCCTCAAACATGAGATCTTCTATAGATGGCGCATTTTGAGCTTGCACATCACATCTTCTTCTCATTTCATCGACCTTGAAGCCAACACATGCTCCAAGCGATGCTAATGAACAAATCCTACAAGTATAACTTAATACACACATTAGTCCATGAAGATTGTCATTAATTACCAAAACCACACATGGGGGCCCAACATGTTCTTTCAATCTCCCCCATTTTGGTAATTGATGACAATCCCTTTAAGAGGGTTTATATAAGGAATTTTAATGAATAAAATGGTAATACCAATATCAAATACTACAAAAGTATGTGATATTGGTACCACCATCATATATAGAGCAAACTCCCCCACAATCTATGCATGTGTGATGAACTTGAATTTCATTGCATACATTGCCAATCATTATCATTGGTGGAGTTTCCTCTATAAATACCACATGCTAAGCAACAACAAATATGCAAGAGCATGAGAAGCAAATGCACAAGAACAAACTCAATGCATAAACCAACTTCCCTTAAACCCTCTAAAACTTCTCCCCCATTGGCATCGATTGCCGAAATGGGTGACAAGTTCTAGAAGGCAAATATAGTAATAATTCCTCCAAAGGTGTGCCTTCGCACATATCCAATGATGAATACTTGGGAGGGAGTAGAACTATATCGAGGACCCGAAGATTGCAAAAATAAAGTCAAATGATGCAAGCAACTACAAGGTCCGACAAACCAATTTGAAAACAACAAATGAGTCCAAATGGAAACAACAAGATATTATGATATGAGCAAAAGAGTGTTTTAAATAACAAATAGAGAAGCTCCCCAAGACTTGTGCACAATTCAAAATAAATGTATTGGAATACATAATGCACAAATATGGAATCCTTGCTCCCCCATAAGCATTTAAAACACAACAAATGTGAAAGAATGCAAATGAGTATTATTAAATGAATTAGATGAGCTCCCCAAAGAGCATGCACCAATTATGATAATTGCATTTGGGAACAAAGTGCATAGTCATGGAATCCTCACTCATCCAAATTCATTTAACAATACACAGCATGAGAGAACAAATATGAGTGTCCGAAGATGTAGACAAGAGGAACAATCACTCATAGGCAAATAAATTTGGAAGCCACCAAAGAATAAAAAGAAATAAAAGGTGGCATCCAAGGATCAATTAAAATTATCTTCTCATATGTGTATATGTCTATAAGTGGAAAACATCACAGAGACATATGCCAACAAATAAATATGCACACATAAATAAGATATACAAGAAGGCATATGAAAAGCAAAAATGAAGTCATAATATATACCAATAAGATTTTTGCTTCAAAGCATGGCCAAAGGCTCAAATCTATCTTATTGTACATTAATGAACTTCAAACACCAACACACTACATATATTACAACTATCACCAAGGGAAAAAGGAGAAAGTTGGAAAATATGGAGAAAGGCAACAAGTATCATAAGATAGAATAGACTAGCAAAAATATCACTATTGCACATGAGAGAAGTTGATGAAATGATAGGCAATAAAATTGCTAGATTGACATATTTGGGATTGGAGGATCATATGCATGATTTTGATTAGTCCCAACTATATGTACTCATCTCAACTTATACACATTTACAATAGAGAGTTCTATTAAAACCATGGCTAGAATTACAACAATTACAAATACATGAATTCATAATAGAAGGCAACCGACTAACGGTTGGAATCAAGATATATGCGCATGAGAAAGAGATACTTGTTACCGAGATATATTGGTAGGATGTAGAGTATATGAATTCGTTGATCATCCTATAGCTTGCCTCAAATTTTCTTCTAAGCATCACTTCTTAAAAATTGAGAGACAAGCGTCCAATATATCTCCAATGTACCTAAAACACATTTAAGTACAAAATGGTCCCCAAACTTATTGGGTCCAAAGTAGTTAGAGAAACTACAATACATAGGAGATACTCCACATAATTATGTGCACATTGATATGAAATTGAATTTCATGCACAACTTAGCTGATGGGAATTGGTGGAGTTTCCCCTATATATTGGATCAAAGAAAGCAAACATGCCTTAATATAAACATATAGTAAATATGCATGCATAAAGCTTTCAAGAACCAAAAAGGAGATACAATTTGAACAAAAACACCAAGTAAACCGAGATGGCACACAAAAGAGTGTGACAAGACAAGCGGTGTCCAAATTGTATCAAAGAACCAATTCAACACATGAACAATCACAAGTTCAACAAATGAACTAGGCTAAGGCCAAAATAGCAAAAATAGGTAGAAATAAAAATGCTCAAGGATTTATCTCATTCTAAAATGGTCAAATCAAGAAGCAAGGAATGAGACAAAAACCAACTCCCAACAAAAAGCAAGGTTCCAACAAGAAACCAAACTCCCTAAACTTCTCATGATGGCACAAAATACCAAAACAAAAGGATTGGGCTTCCAAGCACATAAAACCCGATATGGATCAAACAATGAAGCATAAATATGAGTGTTCTAAATAATATAGGAGAGCTCCCCCATAGATAGTGCATTATGTAGGATTTTCCTTTTAAATTCAAAATGCACACAAATGGGATCATCACTTGCACCTACAATAAGTAAAACACAAGAGGATATCAATAAAATAAGAAGATCCACAAGAAGCAAGGAAGGCTTGGGAGACAACACAAAACATTTTCTTGGCCAAAGATAGAATAAAAATAAGCAAGGCCAAAGTGAATATGATCAAAAAATTCTACCTTAAATTGAGTACTCATTGTCCAAGGACAAGAAATATTGAGAATAATTTGCCCTAGGTAGTTCATACGGATATCCAAGATCATATACACACAACAAGAAGCATATAACTAAATATAGGAATTGAGCATGATACTTCAAACAAGACTCTTGGTAGCTTCCAATAGTCACACAATCACTAATGATTAGAGTAACTTGAAGCAAATGGTTTCCATCCGAATATAAATATCTAAATATGAGGAAACACATACCAAGAACCACTCTCATATACAAGATCCAAAATAAGATCAATAAAGCCATTTAATCAAATTGGAACTTGTATGAGCAAATGTGCCACATAGGTGCTAGATAATTATCGATATCAATTCTAAGTGACACAACCTCGAATATTCACATTTTCTAGGATTGTAGTATGCACTAAGCATATGACTCCCCCATAATGTGATACTACCATAAAACCAACACGAGGCAAAATGATACAAATAGAGATAATTAATGGACATTATAAAATTAAATTTCTCAAGAGAAACATACCACAAAGAGACTATATAATCTTCCAATATAAATACTAGGTGGTATTCCTCATGTACACACATTTTTAGGTTTGTGGAATGCCTAAGCATAACACTCCCCCAAAATGGGATAGTCTATTAATCTCTCACAAGAGCCACATAAGATACCAAATATAACCAAGTAAGGCTCCAATACAAGAAACACACATACATGGTGTGCCACCTAATCATACACAAATATGATTGATACCTTAAGATAATTAAGTGGAAAGCACAACATGTACAAAAGCATGGAAGATACAAAACCAACACATGCACAAGGGGGCGAGTAACTTTCAATGTAAAGAGTTTAGCATATGTTACCGCAAGGAGGAGCATTGGAAATATAATATAATCATGATAATCCAAATGGCTTGGCTTGACAATAATAATTGATGAAGATCCCTCAATTCTTCATAATGTAGCCAAGACTCCAATGCCCTCCAATAATACCTATTGATAAAGTTTTGGCTTGTTGGTCCCCAACCAAGTTGGGTCCTAAGAGGTTAGTCACAATAGGCTTGGCAACCCAAATGGTTCTTTTCTTGAATCCACGTTGAGCACCAAAAAATTTGGCAAACACATTGCCAACCTCATCCTTACAAAGAGAATAAGCATCATCAATAATGATAGGGTTGGATGAGGAGATACCGATAGTGCATGAGGAAGAAATATGCCCCTTCTCACGGCATATGTAGCAAGTTCTACTCTTGCCATCTTTCTTCTTAGGTGAAGCCACAACTCGAGGGATAGCTCGAGTAGTCCTCTTAGGAATGGGCCCATTAGTGACTTGAGGTGGAGCTTGAGGCCGCTTCCCTTGTTGCTTCACACTAAGAGACTTTTTCTTCAATGGGCAAGATCTAACGTGGTGTCCTTCTTCCTTGCACTTGAAGCAAACAATGTTGGCCGGATTCTTGACTTGATCTTGGCCATTCTTCTTGTTGTATTTGTGCTTCAAATTGATAGTGGACTTGTTCTTGACATTGGAGTTGAATCCAAGCCCACTCTTGTCATTGGGGGATTTTTGCACACTCAAAATTTTGTTGAGTGTGACCTTCCCTTGTTGACCCCTTTTCAAGTCATTCTTCAAAGAAGTGACTTGAGCCTTGAGCTCTTTGATTTCCTCTACATGGTTAGTTTCAATACAAGTACTAGAGGAAGTAGATGCTACATTGTTAGAGCAACAAGGCATGGAATGTAATTCATCACGAGATATAGCATGGTTGTGAGAGGATGAATTACAAGGACTAGCACATGGCAATATAACATTTGGAGTATATATAGTGCTAATGTCCACATGAGGCCCACTAGATGTTACCTTTGACATGATGGCCTCATGAGCCAACTTTAGCCTACCATGGGAGACTAGGAGATCCTCATGCGAGCTTGAGAGCTTATCATGGTTTTCTTCTAATTTCCCATAGTTGCTAGTTAGCAAAGCAAGTTGATCCTTTAGCTCAACATTCTCCTTCAAAATAGATGCTTCACAAGAAATAGAGTTAGTAGCACAAGCATCATTACTATTAGCAAGAGGTGAGGGCAACTTGTCAAGCTCTTTTGAATATGAGGCTTTAAGTTGCTCATGTGACTCGGTGAGTTTGATGAGCTCACCCTTTATGACCCTAGAGCCATTTTTGAGGTGCTCAAAATCCTCAACAAGTTTAGCATAAGCAACTTCAAGTTCATCATTTTTAATCTTGAAGGAGTTAGCCACCGCAAGTTCTCTATCATGGTATTCCTTTACTCTAGATAATTCTAGAGTAAAAGTCTCCTCAAGAGATTCTTTGGTGGTTTGTTCTTCTTCAAGGGAGTACTTTACTTGAGCAAGTTCATTAGCATATTCATGCTCAAGTGCAAACTTTTCATAAATTATGTTTTCTTGCTACTCAATAAGATCATTGCCTTCTATAGCATAATTCAAGATTTAAAGAAGGTTGGAGGAAGCAAGTTTATTTTTGTAGAGAGCACTATAGACAACCTCTCTCATTTTCTTAATAGAGGTAATATCATACTTACCTCTATAATCATCATTATCATTCTCAACCTCATCATCATCATCATCATCATCATGAGATACAATGGGATCCAAAGAGGTTACCTTTGTTCCCTTAGCCATAAGGCACATGTGAGAACCGGAAGAAGGTGATGATGAGATTGCACTTGTAGCTCTCTTCAAGACCTTGTCTTGGCCCATAGAATCTTCATTTTCCTCTACATGGTTAGCAACACAAGCACTAGAGGAAATAGAAGCATTTTTATCATGGCAACAAGACAACATGAGCATATCATCATGAGATTTATTTAAGTCATTTCTACATGATATGCAAGGACTATTAACACAATCATGTGAGGAATTTTGAGTGCTAGAAGTGTTAAGGTCCAAAGATAGATCATTACAACTAGATAGATATGAGGGATTACAAATAGTGAACACACTATCCATATTGCAATTTCTATCACCACTCACCATATCATTACCTTGTGAAAAGTCACATGTTGGTGAAGTGGTAGAGGATGAGAACTCATCTCGACCGGAAGTGGAAGCAACACAATCATCCTCAATAATGTTGGACTTGCTATATTTATCTTGAAGCTTGGTCCATATCTCACGAGCGCTTGAATAAGGCATGATAGACGAAAGAACTATATTGCTCACAACATGCAAAAGAATTTTAGTAGCTAGAGCATCTATATGAGAGTTCAAATTCTCCTCTAAAGATTCGTTTTGGGTATCCATAGGAGAAGAGAAACCCACATATAGATAGCTCTCGATAATTGGGTGAATTTCCCGAAATAAATTAAGCATGCGAATTTTCCAAACATCATAATTTGTGCCATCGAATGTGAGCGTGTCCTTGTGCACTAATCCTCTAACCGACATCTTTACTCCCAAGGCTGTGAAGCCTAAAATGAGAGACCGGGCTCTGATACTAATTGAAAGGATACGGATTTCTCCTAGAGGGGGGGTGAATAGGCGATTAAAACTTTTCCTAGAGTGGCTCAACAAACGCGGAATTAAACTAGTGTTTACTTTGTAAAGAACAACCTAGAAACAACTAAGGTTTACCTATGTGCACCAACAACTTATGCTAAGAAATACAAGCAACAAAGTGATAGCAAGATATATATTACTTCAAGCACGAAGGCTATCACAATGTAAAGTGCATAAGTAAAGAGCTCGGGTATAGAGATAACCGAGGCACGCGGGGACACCGATATTTTACCGAGTTTCTCCCAACATGGAGTACGTCTCGTTTGGAGAGGGGGTGGTATCAAACCACCAACGCCACAAAAGGCCTCCCTTATTCTCCGGTGAATCTCACCCCAATGGGATCGATCCACGCTTCCACGCCCACTATCGGTGCACTTGTCGGTGGCAACCTCTCACAAGGTTGGGGCACAACTCCACAACTTAATTGGAGGCTCCCAACAAACGCCACAAAAGGCCTCAACAAATGCCACCAAGGCCACAATGCCACCAAGGCCACAAAACCGTCTAGGGTTCCAAGAACCCAAGAGGGACAAGCTCCAATGAGAAATTCAAACCAAATCCTCCGAGGAGAACTCAAACCGATGCACCAAATGCAAATGGCAAGAAAACCACAAAGGTGTTCAAATCCTTCTCTCCCAAATTCCACCAAAGCTACAAAAGCTTATGGGGGAATAAGAGAGGAAGAACAATGGAGGAAATCCACAAAAGACTCCAAGATCTAGATCCCAATATGTTCCCCTCACTTAGAGGAGAGATTGATTGGTGGGATTGTAGATCTAGATCTCCTCTTTCAAATCCCTCAAGAATATGCAAGAATCATTGGAGGGATTGAGAGAAAGAAAGCTCAAGAAGGTCAACAATGGAGGGGAAAACTTGCAAGAATGGTTAAGGAACCATTGGGGAAGAAGGCCCCTTATATAGGTCCCTCCAAAATCCAACCGCTGCCAAAAACGCGATTCCCGGTACTACCGGACTTTTTCCCGGTACTACCGGACTTTACCGGCACTACCGGACATTTCCTGGGACTCCAAACGCATTTTCTCTCTGCGCTCCCCGGTACCAAAAAGCGGTACTACCGGACCCCGGTACTACCGGATCCTGGTCCGGTACTACCGGTCACCACAGAACGAAAACAACCATAACTTTTGCATCCGGACTCCGATTTCGATGATCTTGGGCTCGTTTCGAAGAGGACAACAACCTCTATAATATCATGCAAAGAAACATCATAGTCCAGCAAGGAAGGATAGATCCAAATGACGAAGTAAAAAACCTTCTACCGCGCTAGGTACTAAAATGCGGTACTACCGCTTTTTGGTACCTAGCCCGGCAGTGGATTTTGGCAACTTTCCAAAACCTTCTGCCTTGCTAGGTACTAAAATGCGGTACTACCGCATTTTGGTACCTTTACGAGTGGCATTGGCAACTTGCCAAAACTCTTGCCAGCGCCAGTACTAAAATGCGGTACTACCGCATTTTGGTACCTAGGAAAATTCAAACCTCTATAACTTTTGATTGGTAACTCCGATCGACCCGATTCCAATTGCGTTGGAAAAAGGACGACATGGGCTACCTTATGAAAGGTGAAAATATTGGTTATCACCAAGTGAGAATGTATCATGTATAATAATGTGAGATACCTCACTTGGTGAGAAACCGAAAAGCTGCCAAGATCAAAGTCGCAACAAGATACAAACGGAATATCCGATTTATATGAACAAGAGCTTGTTATGGATATTACCACAAGCTCTATATCCTCACATGGATAATACCAAATAACAACCAAATATGATGATGCAAATATGCAAAGGTTTGAGCTCTCTCCGAACGATGTGACCGAATTACTCATACAAGAGACCCTCTTAATAGTACGGTTATCTATCCTAAACCCGGTCTCACACACACAACGTGAGACCGGCAAAAGGGAAAACCTATCAAGATTATACCTTTGCCTTGATCATTCCACTTGAGCTCGATGTAGACGATCTTTCCCTTCTCAAGATGGAATGCCTTTCTTGATTCTTCATCATCGATCCATGATCACCAAGGATGGCAAGCCTCAAACATGAGATCTTCTATAGATGGCGCATTTTGAGCTTGCACATCACATCTTCTTCACATTTCATCGACCTTGAAGCCAACACATGCTCCAAGCGATGCTAATGGACAAATCCTACAAGTATAACTTAATACACACATTAGTCCATGAAGATTGTCATTAATTACCAAAACCACACATGGGGGCCCAACATGTTCTTTCAAAGGCAAGTAACAAAATTACCTTGGCCCTGAGTCTCGGCTTGCAGATTTTGGTGACCGAGCTCAAGCTTGCGATACTCCCAGAGGAGAGCCTGATGCACCTTAGTGCGCTTGTTATGCATAAGCTACACAAAAGAAGACATAGTCAGAAAGTGTATGATCAAGCTTACAGCCGACAAGTTTGGCAAGAGAAAATAAAAGGTTGATTCTATCTTAGAGCTTATAGCCGAATAAGTTCCTTACTCAGCAGTAACCTCGGGGACTAGGGATCATGTATAATAAAAAGATACTCAGTATGCAAAAGATTAAGGAAGCTATATACATCGTTCACTTCATCTACTTTGGCCATCAAGGCGATGGCCTACTGAGTCATATCTTAGATAGCCTTGGGGCCCAGCTTCATCTTCTTGCCAGAACTAGAGCTCACCTCTTGCTCGCCGGCCGCATTCCAGGCAATGGCGTAACGCTCCACGGAACCAACACCGTGCCCGCTGAGCGTCCGAGTCAGTACTTGCCCTTTCTTCAGGGTAGGTCCCACCCCGGCACGGGTAGCAGCAGCGCTGGTATGCAAGCCACCAGCTCTGGAAGCGTTGCCAGATCCGGCAGCTGCAGATTCGCCCAACTTACCCACCGGAGCGGGTGCCTTTGTTGACGGTGTGAGCCGGATGTGCGGAGCGGTGCCTAGATCATGGATTAGGGTCAGTTGCTTGGTCGCTTATGACTTGCTGGATGTGAGGTGAGCGTGTCCTTGGGCAGCAAGCCGAGTCTGATCTTTGGCCAGAGAGGCAGCAGGAGCAGGTTTCGAACTGGTGGGGGAAGAGGCAGGAGCCAAAGGAGCAGGCTCAACAACATTCTTAGGGGCAACAACTGAGTCAATGGGTACACTAGAAACATGAGATATATCAACAGGGGTTTTCTCGGCACCGATGTTCCTGGCGCCGGGATCAAGGGTCTGTTCTGGTAAAACAACTGGAGATCTAGGCCGGGTCTCCTCCGACAGGCGTGCCGCCGGGTCGGCCTCACTCTGAGACGTATGAGCCTCAGTAGTGGGGGAAGTGACCCGGACGGGGCTTTGCACAGCGGTGTCGACACGAGGACGAGAAGTAGGGCTTATGGGCAAAGAAGCCATGCTAGGGGCAGCTTGGCTGGCAGACATGGCCACTCTGAAAATAAAAATAGAAGCTTATAAGAAGAAAATAAGAAAAGCATTGGAAAAGAAAATTAAAGGTAACAAGAAGCTAAAGTTACCCGGAGACGGTCGGGTCACGCGGGGCACGACGAGTGACCCGGCGACTTGCGGTCTTGCGGGTTTGAGATAGCGTGGGAGCAGGAGGAGCGGCAGGATCAACTTGGTGCTTCTTTGAAGGCTGAGTGCTAGAGGAGGCCCCATGTTGCTTACTCGACTTGGCGGCAGGTATCTTGCCGAATCCGCCCATAGTGAGGGGGGGACATCATGTACCTGGCCAGCTGCATGAGAAAATAAAATGCTCAATGGAACAACTCAGAAAGCTAAGGTCAAAGGAAAAGTACCTCCAGAACCTCACAATCCACGTCATCATCGTCAGACCAATCTCGCAAGGGATTTCGAGTAGAGTTCTTACCCGGAGCAGAGGTAGCAGCGGCATGAGGGATTGGCATGTATCACTCCAGGTCGAACTCCACATCATCAGTGTCGGAGCGATCTTCATAATAGCCCCAGGAGGGACGGTACTGTCATCAACCTAGTGAACGAGATTCTGCGGAAGACAAATAGAATAAAATCAATAAGTAAACGGAACAGCAAGTGAACGCAACGAAAGCTATGTCGGCAGCAAAATCAATGACTCGGAAATTTACCCACGGGACAGGCCTATCCCGGCTGAAAGGGGGGTAGCTCCAGGCCCAGTTTTTCGCCAAGGTCAGCTTGAAGATCGAGCTGACTCGGCGGGCCACAGAGTCATTGGTGAGCTCCAACATGGAGTGCCGGGTAGGATCTTGCGGGCCGCTCATGAAGCACATCTTGTGGCTTCTAGCCTGGATGGGGCTGACTCGGCGTGCGATAAAAGCACACATGATATCCTCCTCAGTTAAGTGGAAGTTCTCATCCGGTGAGAGCAGCCTCACGAGGATCCCATGAGCCTCATTCACCGCGGCATTCTTGTCGCGCGGGTCAAGCTTCCAAAACTCCTTGCTGGGAACCTCGTCCTTGAAGGGGGGAAGTTGGATGTAGTCGTTGGACCCGCTGTTCTTAACATAGAAAAAGGTTTTATGCCATTTCTTGCAAGAATCTATGTCGGTGACCCAAGGAAAGATCGACTCTTTCCTGGGCGTGATACTGGCGGCACCGCACCTAGTGGGCCTTTTCTTACCACGGGGAACGTCGGGATCAGGCACGACTTGTATCCTAAAGTTAAAATATTTGGCCCACAGAAGAATGGTAGGACAAATACCGAGATAGCCCTCGCAGGCAGAAATGAAGCAAGACAGGGAGCCAATTGTGTTGGCAGGCAAATGGTGGGTTTTCAGATGGAAGGTGGAAAGGAAAGAAACAAAGAAGTTGCTAACAGGCAAAGCAAAACCGCGCTCGAAGTGCGAGAGGAAAACTACCCTCTCATTAGCCTCAGGCTTGGGAACGATCTCACCCGAGGGAAGGTGACAATTGACTTTGAGCAGGATGTGCCTAGTGGAGCGCAGCCACTCGAGTTCCTCCGCAGAGACCTCCGAGCCCTCCCAGCCGCCGTGCTCGCCGGCGGCAACCTCATGCTACTCTGCCTCCTCGCCGGCGTCACGAGCATCCATGATGTCCCTTGATTCTGCCTCTTACGCTGTTGGAAGAGACCTAGAGGCGCGAGGACCCATAGTAGAATTGGAAGGGGAAGAAGAGAATCACAGGAAAGAAGCAATAGAGGAGAAGAATTTCTAGGAGGTAGTTAGGATTTTGGGGGGGCGAAGAAGAAGAAGAAGGCAAGGGGGAAACTGAACAGGAAAAGGAAGTTAAGTTCCCCCCACCCCTACTTAAGGAGAGTAAAACCCCAAGCGTGGGATCCCTCAGCGTCGTGCGGCCAGCGTGTGGTCGTGTATCCGGCCGAGTAAGCGCATCAGCGAACGCCACGTGTAGGCAATACACGGAAAATCCTGGGCCACGTCACGATGCGCAAGACACGAGGCACTAAGCGATGGGACTGCCATAGTGACGGGGAGTTACTGCGCCGACATCACTGTGTGGTTAGGATTTGGGACAAAATTTGAGGCAAGTCATCATGATTACTAGCTATCAGTGACTAAAGCAAGCCAAAAATGACTCGGCGGCGTCCAAAATGACTCGGCACGAGGCAAAAATGAACCAGAAAGTCAAAGATAAGACTCGAAAGGGGCAAGATACACTCGGCAAGGATCGAGATTACGCTAAACAGTGCGCCTTAAGCAGTAAATGCTAGCAGAAAGAGAAGTTTCAAGCACATTAAAGGAACATGGAGATGCCTAATAGCAAGAACTTCTAGGCCTCACCAGCTTCGGTGACTAATGTCGGGGGGATAACCCCCGGTAGGGTCATAAGGGGTAAAACATTGCCCAGCTTGGCTTATGTCGAGTAAAGAATAACTCTGGCTAGGATAGAACGGACAGGTAAGAAAGTCAAGTGCGGCCGACATAATAATTATGCCGGCCCCTATAAGATAAGTTTGTTTGCCTTGCAGGAAGCAACGAGCCGAGTCTCATGAGGGAAGGCCGAGTCAGAAAGGACGCGTGGCAGCTTTTCGAGTGAGATTCAGGAGGGACCATGGTAAAGCACGGTCAAAAGAGAAGGGCGACGCCGGGTGACACAAAAGGATCCGGTGACACCTAAAGCAAGGGCTAACGTACAAAGTCACTGTATGACGCCAAAAGAGCTGGAGGCTACGTACGAGAATACCATTAGCTGTATAGTCAAGGGGCTCAGGGCTAGCCCATGACCCGGCCCGCATAGTAAGGACCAAGATCCAAACAGTAACCCTAGAACCCAAAGGGGTGTAACCTAGCTGGCCAACGCCTATATAAGGAGGGGCATAGCTAGGGTTTGAGGAGGTTGGACCAAGTAGGAAACTAGTGCCCTGGGACTATGCTTAAACAGCTCTAGGAGCACTTGTAAACTTCAAGGATCAATAAAAATCCTAAGTGTGGAGAGTTTATCTTGTTCTTCGTGTGCGGCTAGACCGTGCACTCCCTTTCCGGTTACCACAAGCGTCCATTCGGCCCCCAATTTAAGTCTACCCATGGCATCTGCCGTGACACCACCACAAAAAATAGCACTAATAGAGATACTAGGCACCATGCCCTAACAATATTATTTGATTACATGATAGAACTCATTCAATCCCTACCATCCCCATAGCCTACAACGGGGGATTGCTCACTCATGGATGATGGAAACATGGATGGTTGGTGGAAAGGCGTTGGTGATGATGATGGCGATGATCCTCTCCAAATTCCCTGTCTAGGCAGGGTGTCAGAACAGAGTTTGTGGTTCCGAATCGCGGTTTCTGGTGGTGGAGGCGCAGCGGAACTCTTTCTAGAAAAACATCGAACCCCCATGAGTTTTTAGGTCAAGAGTCAACTTATAGGCGAACAGGGAGGCCGAGGGGGTGCCTGAGGTGGCCACACCCCTCCAGGCGTGGCCAGGCATGGCCCGCGCGGCAGGGGGGTGTGAGCCCCTCAGGCCTCTACTCCGTCTCGTGTTCTGGCTCCATGAGTCTTCTGGTGAAATAGGATTTTTGGCATATTTTCCGGGATTTTTCCTGATAGTTAATTTTATGCACAAAAACTAGACACCAAGGTAATTCTATTGAAAACAGGGTCAGTCCGTGTTAGTTGTATCCAAATCACACAAGTTTAGAGGAGAAACAATAGCAAAAGTCTTCGGAAAAGTACATACATTTTGGACGTATCACTCTACCGGTGCATCGTTGGTGTGCTTCAGTACCTTACTCTCACCAGACCGGAGCTACAGTATGTTATTCAGCAGGTGTTCCTAGGTGTGCCTTCATATGCATGCCCCCGTGATGCTCACTGGACTTCGGTAAAGCGTATTCTCCGCTACATCTGCGGCACTTTGGACCTTGGTCTATCGCTGCACGCCTCTGTCGACACGGACATCGTCACCTACTCGAACGCGGACTGGGCCGACTAACCCGACACGCGGCGCTCCACCTCGTGGTACTGCGTATACCTTGGATCCTCGGTCATTTCGTGGTCGTCCAAATGGCAGCCTACGGTCTCTTGCTCCATTGCCGAGGCGGAGTATCAGGCTATTGCTACCGAGTGCTCTTGGCTTCGACAACTACTTCCAAAGCTCTCTTGCCGCGTCGACAAGGCCACATGGTGTGCTGTGACAACATCTCCGCCATGTATCTCTCCGCCAACCCCGTCCATCACCGCCGGACAAAGCATATCGAGCTCGACATTCACTTTGTTCGTGAATAGGTGGCTCTTGGTCGTATACGTGTTCTACACGTACCCATCTCAGAGCAGTTCACGGATATCATGACCAAAGGATTGCCTACGGCGTCCCTTCGAGGAGTTTCGATCTAGTTTTTGCGTCCGCTCTGCCGATGCTTCGACTGCGTGGGTGGGGGTGTGGTTGAGTAGATATTTTGTGTATAGTATATTAGCAATTAGGCCCCTCTATTTTATGCCTGACGGTTTGGAAGCTTCCCACTGTACCTATATATGTGTGTGCTTTGCACCAGAGTAATACAACGCGTGTTACAATCCTCTCTACATACCGATAATGTGTAGTTGTTGCCTATCTATTTGCATATCTTCACTCATACTGAGATTTTGTAGTGATTACTGAGTATATTATATATCTTTCTAGCAACGGGGAGTATATCATTGCCTTTGGGGTAAGGTTTCTATATGAACTCTAATACATTGCCTTTCTTCTTGCAGTGTTGCTCCGCTGTTCCTTCTCCTGATATGGAGGAGTGGAGCCAGGGTCGGTCTTGAGATTTTGGGGGCCCGAGGCAAAATTAAAATTTTGGGTTCCTTAGTATAATTTTTTATGCATATATGAGATGATGAAAAATAAATATTTTAAGTCTACTTCCAACAACTATAATATTTATATAAAAAAATAATGTTTGCATGATACCTTAAAATTTTCTCCTAAAATTTCTAGAAGCAAAGTCCCTCCTTATTCTTTTCTGAGCACCAGATTCGGACGCCATAATTAGTTAACCTTGGTCGCTACAAACAAGAACAACAATTAGAATTAAGAACTAAAAACTAGGGCGAGCGTAATCAGCAGAGGCATGCGATGGACGGGGGCAGGAGCGGACCAGAAGGCGGTCGATCGTCGATGGACGATGGCCTTCGCTTTGCGCCCAGGCAGTGGCGGACTGGCGGTCCACGATCGATCATCGAGAGGAGTCCTGCTGCGCTGAACACCTGAACTTGAACAATCCAATTCCGATCCAGGGACAAGGGAAGCAACGCAGGGCCTGAAGCGATGGGCAGGGGAAAACAGAAATGACGCAGTCTCGCACGCACTCTCGCAGGGGAAAACGAAAATGACGCGTCGACGGGCCTGACAACCAGGGGAAAACGGAAAGGACGCGACGCTGCCACGCTGGGAATCCGGGATCCAAGGGCGCGTTGCTAAGATCGTGTCGAGGCGGGACTCCGTACTCGACCTTGGCGTCGATCGAGTGGAAGGAAAGAAGATATGGCGTCGATCGGTTGGACTCCTGTCGAGCGGTTGCCTTGCCTGTTAGCTGTTATGCTATAAAGCTGTTATGATGTATAGCAGGTTTCCATTTTTTGGGCCCCTAGAACTTTTGGGCCCGGGGCGGCTGCCCCGCAGTCCCCCCCGGGCCTGGCCCTGAGTGGAGCGTCTCGAAGAAGCGAACAAACCATGAATGGGAGATGTTGAAGGCGGAGGTCGCCCACATGTTCCAGCCACTGGTTCATAACCTAAGCTAGATTTCTGCACTCCACCGCCCTTATGATCTCGAGGACTACCAAATCGGCATGTTGTTTGATAATTCTGCAAAGTAACCTGGTGACTACTGTGACTTCACCCGATTTCGTAATAAACTTGGGAACCCTCTTTGGGGTTCTTTCCATCAAAAAAAGGCGACCAGATGAACTCTAATCCACTTGCATTGCCTTTGCACCTTGCAGCGTTGCTCCACTGTTCCTTCTCCTGATATGGAGGAGTGGAGTATGGAGGACTGGAGCGTCACTAAGAAGAGAAGGAATGAGGAATGGCGGAAATCCAATTCGGCTAACGGGTGCAAATGAACCCATTATGGTAAAACATATTTTAAAAAGTTAGAAAATTAGAAAACAAATATTTGCATGTATATTCGGATACTAAATGTTTCTGCATAAGTTTGAGGGTGAAAAGAACATTTTAGATGTCTCATGTAAAAAAAGACAAATTTCAGTGCTCTAAACTGCCATTCATGAACATGTTTTTTGTCTTTTTCACACAAGCCACATAAAATGTTCATTATTCATGAAAATTTGTGTACGAACGTAGAATGTCCGAATGTATATGGAAAAAATTTGTTCATATTTTTTTGACAATTTATATTTTATTTTTTATGTATTTTTAATAATAGGTGCATTTGCACCTGGGAGCTAGAACACCACCTCCTAGGGAATGGGAGATATTGAAGGCGGAGGTCGCCCACATGTTTCAGCCACTCGTTCATAACTTAAGCAAGATTTCTACACTCCGAACCCTTATGATCTCGAGGACTACCAATTCGGTATGTTTTTTGATGCGTTTGAATTAAATTATTCCATTATATATTGTGTTTAATTGGTGAACGAATACAGCACCCCTCACATTACAGTGTTTATGTCTATTTGTAGGTACGTTTCTTTGCTGTGTTGGCCGTTACCAGCTGTGGAAAATAGCGCATTCTTGTGCATGTTGCACTGACTCTTCTGATGTATAAGCTTAGCATTGTATTCTCATAGCTTCATCGACACCACAACTCAAACAACTTGACCATCCGGCTAAAATTTGGTACTCCTTTACGTCTTTTAATACTTTTCAGTTATACTATGTATTTTTAGCATCAAAAAAAGTCATATGATGCACAAAGCGATAGAAGTTAAAGAGGAAATTGTATAACAAACTAGTATCTTATTGTGTGTGTGCTTTTTAATGGAAGAAAAAGGTATAAATGACTACTAAAACATAGATACAAACTGTTTTGAACTATTCTGTTCCTAGAACTACTATTATGGTCTTATTTTGATTCATTGCTATTTTGCAACTAAAAAAAGTAGTATCATCTTAATTCAAAACTGCTCGAGAAAGGCCGGCCTATGCCAATTATTGGCCCCGGGCCAAAACAAAATAAATATAATTATTTATACTAAATTATATATTTTTTAGAATACATTTATTGTTGATTCTTTATTTTATAATAAAAGTTACATTAATATTTAATATATTGTTTCTTCGATATATATAAACAAAATTATGTCAAATATGAAAATACAAAACCATATTTGTTCTCTTATGAATTTGTGTCACCTGTATTAACATAGTGTATATATTTATATATCTTTATATTTCTTTGTAGAGATATCTAAATTGTATGTCATATGAATATAATGATAGATGTTTCTAGTTTATAATTATGTATACTCAAAAAGAAAAATCTATAGTATATATGTTGTTTAAGAGGATAGTTTTACTGAATCATTGGCATGTTAATGTAGTTTTTAGGTCAAAAATGTATTACATATGACAATGAGTTCAATCATTGTTGACGATATTCTAACTAAACATAGTCTTTAGTATAACTTGTAGTGCATGCTAGAGAAAGACTCGCCGTCTAAGTGATCCAACTGCCGTTGCTGAGTTTATCGTCTTAATTTGTCTCCATGTATTTATACTTTGGTAGTGTGGATTTTCTCTTAGGAATTGGATTTGTTTCTACATAATCATAAAAATTTTGACATTAAAAATACTTATTAATAAAAATTGATATTTATACACATTGTTAATATGTGGCAGGGGCCTCTACACCATAGGGCACGGGACGATCACACCATTTGCCCCGCATATGGGCCAGCCCTAGATAGGAGCCCGGTGGTCGCCATGGCAGGCCTGGCGGGCTTGTCGCTGTCGAATTTCGGGGAAGCTACTGCTTTGTCTCTACTGCTGTGTGGGGTCTCGGGGACTTTCCTTGGTTTTGAGGCTTACAGTTTAAAAGATCTGAGATTGAATTTCAAAATGGGGAGAATGGAACTAAAAATTGTATTTTGTCCGGTTGTGTTTATTTTGGGCTTTGGGCTGTTAAGTACTATTTGCGGTCCTTGAATTGGGCTGACCACCCCACTGCTGGTTTTTCTAGAATGCTCTTTGATATATCCTATATTGTTAAAATTAACTAGGAAACATGCCCGTGCGTTGCAACGGGAGAGAAAACCTTCTTCCGTTCACATCCGAAGAGCCAATACTGCTTCCGTCCTCTGCTCGCCGCTTCAGTCAGGCCACTCCATGAACTCCTTCGTCCCAATCCTTGCAAGGTTGTTCACAAGATCTGACTTCGTAATGCCAAGATACGAAACTATGTAACTCCATAAATCGGTTATATTACATACTCCATGTACATTTATTTTAAGCTAATCAACAATATACATTTACCAATAGTTGAAACACTACTTTAAACGCGTTTTCATACTATATAAATATAACACTTGCATATATAAGTTTCAACAAGTGTTCCATTAAATATTAGTACCAACTCTTATAGCAGAACAACAATTTCAGTGTCAATGTCAATGTTAATGTCAACATCAGCCTTTGAGTTTCACTGGTGCATATAAATTATAATTCTTTTCAAGTGTTTTTTTACTCCTATAACATTACAAAACCAATTGAATCAGCATGAATAATTAATACTACATTTTATCGGTTAAGGTGCAAATAGAGTAGTACCTAGGACATACACTTGCTATTTTTCTTTTGTGACAAAATGATGTCTTCCACAATTGATGAACTATGCCCTGTTGCTATTAACTGAAGGCTGTTATCGTCCTCAAATAAATTCATCATGGAGAGATTATGGCATGTTCCCCAGCTCCACATAATCAGTGCAACATCAAGAAATTCGAGCTTGACCAGAAATTCTCTTCCAGCTCTAGCTTGTCTCGCGATATAAACTATAGCGGATGAAAGGAAGATCTAATATCTGTTTGATAATGCACCATCACTAAGAATGTTAATTCAAAACACCAATGGACATAAAATATGGACATAGCCAAACAAATGGAAGTGGATTTATCCATGTTTCTGGTCATATAAAGAGTACATCCATGGGACGCAAGGTACATCCGTATACACATCAAACTGCAAGGATTATATTTGAACTGGGGTTTCTTTTTTTACAGGAATATATGAACCGAGTTTTCCTTTGATCACAAATTGACATGTCTGCAATTCTTTTTCTCCGCGTGGCTAATCAATGTATTTGAGTACAGTTAGTTTTCATGTTGTGCATTAGATCTTGTCTATAAATACTTAAACACTGACTTAAAGTGGTGTGTCATTAGCTTTCAACTCAGGATAGAAAGTTCAAGTTAAATTGGAATGACATGATAGATCGACAATGTCACTAAATTCACTCATAAACACGGTTTAACCAATAGAAAAGGCGTAAAAACATAAAATATTACACTACCATACTATTACCTTTCATATGCTCTGGAGCTCATATATAATTTGGAACAGAAAGGAGTATTTTCTAAAGAAATGTCGTGCCATATAGGAAATAGCTTATTAACTTCAGAGGAGGCCAGTTGAGAATGTAATTCCAAAGCATGCCTATAGACTCCCTTACCCAAATATGGAGGTATGAGACCGCATGAAACAGCTCAACCTGAAAACTGACATGATCTGCATATTGCAATCTATGCGAGATGGTTGATAGGAATATTAATTCAAAGAACTAAACAGTTCTACGTGCGGAAACCAATATATTGGTCACAACAGTTTCCCATCCATTGTTGTCCTTTCTTAAATTCTCCCTATACTGATCAATCTTTCTTGGAGTAATTTTTTGATAGAAAATATACTACGTTGTCCATGATATCAGCCAAAGTCATGTGAAAAACCATAGAGATTTCAAGAGGTAGAACTTCTAAATGTTTAAGGTGATTAGTACCCACTATTCATCAACCACACCAATGAAATCAAGTGTTTTATAAAGGACAGTGAAATCAAGCTTTGCTGCACACCTAAGAAACAATACGAATCATCAGATCAAACCTTGTTGCAGATCCACATATTTCATTCAAGCTATTCCATGTGGAAACCATGGAGATTTTATCTTGAAAAGAAAAGGTTCTGCAAAATCCAGAAACGGGATACCAAGTATTGGCATGTCATGCCAAGGTACATCATGAATCATTGGCTGAAAATTGACATGATCTGCATATTGCAATCTCTGTGAGATGGTTGACAGGAATGTTAATTCAAATGAACTAAACACGTCTACATGCGTTAACCAATATATTGGCCACATCAGTTTCCCGTCCAGTGTAGTCCTTTTCTTAAATTCTCACCATACTGATTATTCTTTCTTGGAGTAATTTTTTAACAGAAAATATACTACGTTGCCCCTAGTATCAGCCAAATGCATATGCAAAAACATATAAATTTCAAGACGTAGAACTTCTAACCGTTTACGGTGATTAGTATCCAAAAGAACATCATGAATTATCGGGATTGGTCGGTAGCTGGATCTTGATACGGCGGGGGCATATGTAGGACATATGTGCTGAAGTGAAGAACTCCCTGGGAGTGGATGCATGCTCGAGGATGATGTGGTCATGGTGTTGCTTGAGAAGGAGACGATGCAGGCATCGTGGTAGCATGCGGAGGAGCAGCATGCTCGTGTTTCCTAAATTTCCTGCAAGATTGATCAAATGCAAAGCATATGGTTAGAGCCTATTAATAAGAGGAAAATATTGTTGGCAACCTAATTAATCTAGTCAAGAATTTATATCCGGTCAGGCAAAAACACAGAGAAATCGACTGGGTGCAGACTTGCTGCGCCGGTGACCGTACCACCTACGTCTGTCGACCGACAACGCAACAGCCAGCTCGAGCCCGACGCTGGCCACCGCCGCGTCTAGGCACGAAGCTGTGGGTCCCCGCCTTTGACCTCCCTACAGGGGATTCCGCTACTGCATATACATCGATTTAAGACATCACATGAACACACTCTTGAAATGAAGAACAACAGAAAGGATTGTGGAGGGGGCACGAACTGGATCAGGTGGAGAGGGCGGAACCTGTTGATGGCGAAGGTCGCAGCAGCGGTCCTGCGCGCCTAGGCACAAGGCTGTGGGTCCCCGCCAGCGACCTCCCGGCCGCGAATTGTCATGTAGCCGACGTGGTGATGGGGATGATGGATGCAGAGCAGATCGAGGATGGAGGTACGCGGGGGTCGCTGGACGCCGACGCCGGAGACATGGAAGAGATGGCGGGGGCCGGCCGGTGGCAAGGAGGCGGGCTCTAAAATCAGCACAGCACCGAGAGACGGGTCAGCGAGGCCACGACCTCGTCGATGAACACAGCTTGCTGTCCCTGCCGCTCCAGAACAAGTAGAGCGGCCGCCCATGTACTCTAAGAAAACGGACAGATTAGCGTGCTCCCGGCCGCACGCCTGCGGCGCCGTCGAGTAGGAGAGCAGTGCGTATACGTTCGTTGAGCCCCACTGCTGGGTCTGCAGAGGCGAAGGTGTAGTCTGAGAGATTAACGGATGAGGGATCACCTCCTGATATTTTTGCTTGGTAGAGACGTCTGTTACCGACGTAATTAATGTCCTGAGTTTTCCTCGGGTGCATTAATGTCCGAGAGGAGCGGTTTGCGATCCCAATTTGGATACGCGAAGATTGCGGCGCGCGAGGATCACGACGTGAATTAATGCGCGATTTGCTAGCGAGGAGGTTGGACGAAAATGACGACGTAGTGGCAGAATACGGAACACCCAGACTCTTTTTAGATAGTAGAGACTTGTGACCATGTATTACCACAAAAACTAGTCGGGAGGCATGCGATTCATATGGCCTATATAGGGTAAAATGGCACGGATTAGCCCACGTAACTACACAAATTGTTGATGCAGGTAGACTGGCTTCTGGACGGGAGAGTTTGTCCACGAAGGAAGAACCTTTTTTTTGCAGGGCATGAAGGAAAAACTTGGAACATAGCCACACATAACGTAGTGAGGAACTCCATTTATTCTGGTTAAGTGCGGCCCGATGGTGTCTGTATGATTCCAAAATCCACCCGATGGTGTCTGTATGATTCATCATAGCACTATATAATAATGAGGTGGAATATGTTCTCACAACAAGTGTATACACAAAAAAAAACCAGAAAACCACAAACACGAAACATGATTAGTAGGCATATGAGATTTTGGGAGGAAAGATAAACATTAACAAACTATGGGGTAGCTAGAGTGCACAAACCACTAACTCGGTAAATTGCAATCATTTTTGTGTGTATTTGTACCTTTTGCTAGTCTCTTTATCCTCCACACCCTGTCAAAGTACAAGGATACCTAAAAACGAATAGAACTAATACAACCAAACACAAACCATGTGCAATTGCACAAACCCCTCGACCCTGAGTTCATATCCCGCTCTTGCAGCAGCTACTAGCAAGCCCCTTACCGCGCCAACCCTCATTGTTGCTGCAGCCGGTGCACACCATGGCGTCGGAGGGGATCATCTCTAGATGGAGCAGACATGCTCACAATGGTGTGATCACGTGCCACCACAGTGAGGGATCCAGGAAAGTTCGCGTCTAAATTTGGGGATCAATATGGCAAACTAATGTCGTGTCGAAACATGGACATGTTGCCATTGCCCTAGATATGTTGGGTACTCATGGTAGGAGCAAGGAGGGGAGGATGGTCCTAGGTCATCTCGGTGGTGTGAACATTGTAGTTCTTCAAAAAGGGGGCGTATGTGGTGGTGGTTGGTGTTAAAAGTGCGTCCACGCTCCCTAACAAGCAGTTGCATATGTGGACGAGAGGAATACGGCGGCAAGCCTTGGGAAGACGAGGTCTACGCGTATGCGGAGGCTGAGGCCGAGGATGAGGTGGTGTAGGTGCCGGTGACCATCGCGCCCGACCCGAAAGGGAAGAAGAAGGCGGTGGAGGTGGAGGGGAGAAAAGGAACAAAGGAGGCGGCGGCCGCAGCCCCAAGTGGAGCTCAAGGGAGGACGAGTGCCTCGCCGAAGCTTGGAAGACCATCAACATCTACCCCTTCATCGGCGCCAACCAAAACTCAGACCGCTATTGGAAGAGGGTGAAGGAGGCGTACGATGAGCGACGACTTTTGGATCCCTACTTCAAGTCCTTGTTCCATGACCGCAACGACTCCGGAATATCTCACTGTTGGGCCATGATCCAGCACGCCTGCAAAAAGTGGCTCATCGTCATGGAGGAGGTGCTCCGCGTCCATGTCAGCATCACCAACTACAACGATCAAGTAAGCAGTCCCCATTGCCGCCCATTTGAAATTGTATCCCATTGTTGGTTGTTCGTAGATGCGCGCTAAAAGGGCATTTCCCTCCCTAAGTAGTTTGATGTTTGTTCATGACACACGTGTCGGACTAATCGTTTTTGAAGTGCTTTACGGGCTCTCTATGTTGCAATTCATTCGGTGCCCCCCAAAAAGGTCAATAGAAAGACGTAATTTTTTAGGATATTTATTTGGGTCGTAGGAAAACCATATTATCAAGAGAGGATTCACACTGGAAAGTTTGGATATAATCAACTCTATATTTATTTGGACCATGGATCTTTTCCTCAATGGTAAAGAAGTAAGTGTGATTTATGTCCCTAGTTGGTTGCTGTCGGTGCTGTCAGTCCTGACCGGTAGTACCGTACTTTTGCCGAGTACTACTGCTTGGAACCTGTACTACCGCCTAGGGGCACCAGACGCATCTCCTTTTCAGGCTTGCCCGGTACCACCATCTGGCACTACCGCAGCTTGTGGTAGTACCCCTCCACATTCGGCACTATTGCTATGCGGCAGTGCCGCTTCGTGCCACGGTACTACCGGTGACATCTGAGGTGGTTTCACCACGAGCAGAGACGTCGGGTACCACCATGTGGTCCTTGTCCGATAGTACCAGTGTTACTACCGCATATACGTCCGGTAGTATCGGTCGTTATGGCAGCCAACGGGCAGATTCCCTTTCGGGGTATAAAAGGGCCCTTCTTCCCAAACGGGAGAGGTGACTCTTTTATCTCCCTCCTTCATTGTTCTTGAGCTGAATATTTCCTAGATCTTTCTCCATAGTGCTCCAATCTCCTTGATATTTTGGGATTTGGTGGAGGAGGTCTAGATCTAGGGTTTTACCAAAGAAAAGTTGATTCCCCCTTGTTTTCCTTTATGGATCTTGTTACTCTTAAATTCTTTGAACCCTAAACGGAAGAGTTAGATCTCGGAGCTTATACATTGATTGTAAAGCTTCGGAATCGTGTTGGAAGACTCCAAGTGTTAAATTAACTAATATGTTGTACATTCTCTATTAAGCTGCATTCATGGGGTTACGATGTTAAACTAACATCTTTACTTTACAAATGGGGATATATATGTTGTAGACGATCCTTGCAGCGCTCCAAAAATAAACGTGTAAATTAGTTATCTTAACTTTGCCAAGATTTGCATGATGTAAAACGTATTTTTAGTGTGTAGATACTATATGTTAATCTAGATAAATTTGAGATAACCGATTGAAATAGAGAGAGTATATCCTTTGGTAATTGTCCCAAATGAGGCAATATGAAGTTTTCCATAAATAACTGACTTTGTCAAGGTTCAAATGTAAAAAAAAAAATGTATTTCTACACTAAAACATACTAGATACATGTGAATCTAGTTAAATTCAAGTCACTTATTTCTAAACAGAAGGGGTAGTATTTCCTTAACCCTAAATTACACGTTTAGATACTTGGGTATTTAGATATGCACATAATTCGGTGACGGAGCGAGCACAACGTCTGAAGTTCCCAATGAGATAGTACTATGAGTTGTGACAAGAAAACACCTCTGAGGTCTGAGCGAATGTTCCCATGCGATCACCGTTCAACACTAAAACCAGCCCTTTTCACACGCGAAGCGTCCCGTCCAGGGCATCTGCTCCTCCTGTCATGTCACTTGAAGCAGCCTCTCACTAGCTTCCTGCCCACTTCAATACGCTAGCTAGTAACCTGCTGCTGCACTGCTCATATTCTCGAGTTCTTCACCGCGTGGCCAAGTCCTCGTGGCAGCCTACATCCGTTACACACGGTGTGGTACTCCGGGAAACTTCCGGCGCATGCACTGCCCCTTGCACTCGCATGGGCGGTACAAAACCCCAGCGCCCCTCACTCACTCGCTCCTCACTCCACCTCCACCTCGCTCTTTTTTTTTTTTGAAAAGGAATAGGGGTCTCGAAGGACCCAGAGCTGCATTAATAAGTCACCGTCGATCGATGGGTACAGATTACATACAGAACTTTAAAAGAAAATAAAAATTATAGCACAGCCCTGACTAATTGAAAAAAGGACCTTGAAACATAGATAAGAAAAGCAATCGAGTGCTTGGTCCTCTCCACCGGCTTTGAGCATCCATCGCCGACCGCCTTTCCACTGCCGGGGACGCACCACTTGGCGGCGAGAAGTCGTTGAAGTCCGACGAGAAGCTCCAGAAAGGGCCTCCAAACAGGAGGTTGAAGAAACGCCAAGATGGCGTATGGAGAGGCCGCCAGAACGGTCACAGATCATGGTGGCGAGCCTAGCCACCATGGATTTCTCTCCAAGCTGCTGCAGCAAATTACCCCACCACCTCCCCGTAGCGCAGAACGACACGCTCGTCCACCTCTTCCCCTCGCCACCGTGGCCGGCCGGAAGAAACTTCAGAGCACAACGCCTCCACTCCGTGAGGTAGCCACAAGCCACGACCTTATTTAAGAAAGCGGTGGTCCTCTTCATCGCCATGGACTCCAACCTCTGGAGCAGCAAGACAAGGAGGAGGGACCCTAAAACGCACCAGATCTGGTCGAGGAGATCTAGTACTCCGCCCCTAGAAACTAGCATCAAGCCAAACACCGGCATCACGCCAAGCAAACTACCCCTACTCTGTACAGGCCGAGTCTCTCTTCCATTTCTCCTCCAAGCGGCAGCGCCGCCGGATTCGAGCCGAAAAAGAGCTCGGGAGAGAGAGGCGACTCTCAACGGGTACTGTAGATGGGAGAGAAGGGAAGGGGGAAAGTGGCGCTACTTCCACCTCGCTCAGGTTCCAGCTTCCCAACACAAGACTCTCCGAGAAGAAGACGAGAGGAGGACGGAGATCGCCCCTGCAGCTCTCTCACGACGCCATGGGTTCTGTGCTGTCGAGGGGGCGGCGGTGGCTGGAGGCGCTGGACCCGGAGGTGGGCCTTCATACCCGGCCGTTGTTACCCGGCCTGAGACATCTTTGACTCGGTATAAGCCAAACTGGGCAATATTTTACCCCTTATGACCCTACCGGGGGTTATTCCCCCGACAAACTGTTGGGCCATGATCCAACATACCTGCAACAAGTGGAACAACGTCGTGAAGGATCTGCACCACGTCCATGTCAGCAGCACCAACTACCACGATCAGATAAGCAGCCCCCAGCGCCACCCATTTGAAATTGTATCCCATTGTTGGTATTGTTCGTAGATGAGCGCTAAAAGGACATTTCCCTCCCTAAGGGGTTTGATATTTGTTGATGACACACGTGTCGGACTAACTGTTTGCTAAGTGCTTTACGGGCTCTCTATGTTGCAAGTCATTTGATGCCCCTCAAAAAGGTCAATAGCAAGACCTAGTTTTTCTAGGATATTTATTTGGGTCGTAGGAAAACTGTACTACGAAGAGAGCGTCGAATCAACTCTACATTTATTTGGACCATCCAACTTTTCCTCAATGGTAGAGAAGTAAGTGTGAAATATGTCCCTAGTTGGTTGCCGCCAGCACTGTTAGTCCCGACCGGTAATACTGGACTTTCGCCGAGTAGTACCGCTGGGAACCTATAGTACCGCATGGGGGCACCGACGCATCTCAGCGCAGCTGCGAGCTAAAGCTCCTTTTCAGGCTTTCCCGATACCACCATCCGGCACTACCGCATCTTGCGGTAGTACCGCTCCACATTCGGCACTACCGCTATGCGGAAGTACCGCTTCGTGCCGCGGTACTACCGGTGGCCTCTGAGGTGGTTTCACCACAAGCAGAGATGTCGGGTACCACCATGGGGTGGTAGTACCGGTGTTTTACGGTACTATCGCATACCTTTCGGGGTATAAAAGGGCCCTTCTTCCCAAACGGGAGAGGTGCCTCTTTTATCTCTCTCCTTTATTGTTTTTTAGCTGAATATTTTCTAGATCTCCCCATATAGTGCTTCAATCTCCTTGATACTTTGGGATTTGGTGGAGGATGTCTAGATCTAGAGTTTCACCAAAGCAAAATTGATTCCCCATTGTTTTTTTTTTGATTTTGTTACTCTTAGATTCTTTGAACCCTAAACGGAAGAGTTAGATTTCAGAGCTCATACATTGATTTTAAAGCTTCGGAATCATGTTGGAAGACTCCAAGTGTTAAACTAACTAATGTGTTGTGCATTCTCTATTAAGCTGTATTCATGGGGTTACGATATTAAACTAACATCCTTAGTTTACAAACGGGGATATAAATGTTGCAGACGATCCTTGTAGCTAGCGCTCCAAAAAGAAACGTGTAAATTAGTTATCTTAACTTTGCCAAGATTTGCATGATCTAAAACATATTTTCATTGTGTAGATATTATATGTTAATCTAGATAAATTTGAGATAACTAATTGAAACAGAGAGAGTATATCCTTTGGTAATTGTCCCCATGAGGCAATATGAAGTTTTCCAGAAATAACTGACTTGACTTTATCAAGATTCAAATGTAAAAAGTATATATTTCTACATTAAATATACTAGATACATATGAAGCTAGTCAAATCCAAATCACTTATTTCTAAACGACGGAAGGGGTAGTATTTCCTCCGTCCTAAATTACACATTTAGATACCTGGGTACATTTAGATACGCAGATAATTCGGGACGAAGCGAGCACGTCTAAAGTTCCCAATGAGATAGTACGATATGAAGTTGTGACAAGAAAACACCTCTGAGGTCTGAGCGACTGTTCCCATCGATCACCGTTCAACACTAAAACCATCCCTTTTCACACACGTACACGAAGCGCCCCCTGGGTATCTGCCAGCTCCTGTCATGTCACTTCAAGCAGCCTTTCACTAGCTTCCTGCCCACTTCGATACGCTAGCTAGTAACCTGCTGCACTGCTCGTATTCTCGAGTTCTTCACCGCGTGGCCAAGTCCTCGTGGCAGCTACCTCCGTGCACACGGTGGTATGCCGGGAAACTTCCAGCGCATGCACTGCCCCCCGCACGGCCGATACAAAACCCCAGCGCCCCTTACTCACTCCACCTCCACCTCGTTCAGGTTCCAGCCTCCCAGCACCAGACTCCTTGAGAAGAAGACGAGAGGAGGACGGAGATCGCCCCTGCAGCTCTCTCACGACGCCATGGGTTCTGTGCTGTCGAGGGGGCGGCGGTGGCTGGAGGCGCTGGACCCGGAGGTGGGCCTCGTGCTCACGTTGGACGCGCGCGTGAGCGCGTACCTCAGCGTGCGCTTGCGGCAGAGGCTCCGGCTCGCCCTGACCTGCCCGCTGACGCGCTGGCAGGCGGCGGGAGCGCTGCTCCTGCGGGTGCTCCTCCCGCCGCGCTACTCCGCCGGCGCAAGGTCGCGGTGGTGGTGGCCCCGGGTTGGCCCGTCGTGGCTCCGTGTTGTTCCGTTCTCTGCCGCTACCGGCGAGTCATCCTCGCTCCATCTAGCAGTGTGGTGGTCGTGTGACTAGCTAGATTTGTTTTACCATCGGGTCGTGTGTGCCTCACTTGTGTGTGTGTGAACCTGTTGCGCTCAAGAAGTAGCTTTGTTTCTTCGGTGCCACTCGTCGCTGCCTCTGAAAACGTAGTACAAGTAGTAGTATCTTCCTGTCAGAGAGCCCCGGCTTGTCTCATCGCTCCTTTTTTAAGGTTTTCTAGCCAGACCTATCAACCCCTCCGGCTCCCATGCGGGCCGCACCGAGGAGCCGCCATCGCCAAGTGCCGTGGCGGTGTCCTGAGCAGAGGGTCCGATCTGGCCTGCTGCGGTTGTTTCCACTCGCTGATCCTGATGCTGCTCCTCGGGTGGTGACGTGATCCTAGACGCGCATGATCTATTGTAGTACATGGACTACAGGGTAGCGACCCCGATTATGGCGCGGTGCGTCTTCTCGCCAGTTTGTGTATAGTTGTGGCGGATATTGGGATCAAACATCTAGTTTTAGATGCGATAGGGCTGGGAGGTATGGCTGCCGGTGAAAACTAAACTGAACTCCAACTCTGGTCTCGACACGCGATGACGGCGTCTTAGCATCGCTACCTTGTTGAAGGCATTGTCCATATTAGATGTATATTTGTATATTGTATGTTCCTCGGGCCAGCCCTGGATCTGTGCAGCCAGTGCGGCTGCACAGGGCCCTCAAATCCTAAGGGCCCCATCCCTAAATAAGGTCTGTGTTCCGAGTCTTGGCTGCTGTGATTCCCCTCTTGGTCTGCCTCCTCCAGCTCGTGGCGGGTGCTTGGAGTTCGACGGCGGGCTTGCTTTCACAGCGCGGTGGCTGAAGACTTATGTTGGTCGCCGATGGTGGCCGAATGGAGGTATAGCCATGCTCTCCTCTTCTTCTCTCCTGGGTGGAGTTGGTGATACGAGGAGGGTTGCTGGGCCTCGATCTAGGTGTTGTCGGCATGGGAGTTGTGAAGCCTCTATTTTCCCGAGCGCATCCTTGGTCCATGGAAACCGGAATCTGCTGGTATGCTCCAGCCCTTCATCAACCTCCATTAGGAGGCCCCTTCTGAAGCCTGCTGTTGCTGAGGAGCTGGTCGGCATCGACGCAAGTGGTATAGTCCCCGCGGCGGCGTTCGGCAACGGCAAGCGTGGCTTCTGGCTCGGTAGTGGGGAAAGAGAAGGATCTGGTCGTAACACTAGAGGAAAAAGGGCTATCCGTTCGAGACCCCTCGGAGCATTAGTCCCGGTTGCGCCACCAACCGGGACTAATGCTGGCACGCGTCCCGGTTGGAGCGGGCACGGGGCCAGGGGGCATGGGTCCCGGTTGGTAAGGGGGCATGCGTCCCGGTTGGAGCCACCAACCGGGACTAAAGGTTTGGCCACAGCCACGTGGCGTGGCACGCACCTTTAGTCCCGGTTGCTGGCTCCAACCGGGACTAAAGACCCCTGCCCTCTATAAATGCAACGCCCCAGCCCCCTCTGCCTCCACTCTGTTTTTTCGAATGGTGGAAGGTGTGAGGGGGTGTGCTAGTTTTTTCTCATGCATGCATTGAAGGTGTTTGTTGAAATGTTTGAGTGAATAATCCCGTTGAATTTCTCATAGAACAAAAATATAGAAGGTGTCCGAGACGCACTTGAGCTTTCTCCTCTTTATTTCCCTCGATCGAGGTTAGCAATCTTATCTTTTCTAGGTCATTGATACAATTCATGTGTCGGTGTGAATTGGTTATTTCACTATTTATGATGTCCTGTTTTTTGATAAACTTACTTATATGATGCAGATGAACGGTCGGGAATGGATGTACGGTGACCGGCGGGTAGCCGGGTATATCAAAGGCGTGGATAAATTTATCGATGTGGCTACGGCAAACAAAGAGAATGGATTTATACGTTGTCCATGTGTTCAATGTCGAAACAACAAGGAGTACTCTTTCTCGAAAATCATTCACGGCCACCTGATTATGAAAGGTTTCATGCCCAACTATAATTGCTGGACCAAGCACGGGGAAAGAGGGGTTATGATGGAAGATGGTGAAGAATAAGATGATGATAACAACTATCATCATATGTTTCCTGAATACAGTGATACTGCAATGGAAGACAATGGAGAGGAAAAGGTGAAGAACGGGCATCAGATGAGCCGGCTGATGAACTTGGTAGGGTCATTTCTGATGCAAAGCGAGACTGTGAAACAGAAAATGAGAAGTTGAAGTTAGAGGGCATGTTAGAAGATCACAAGAAATTGTTGTACCCAAATTATAAAGATGGCAGCACAAAGCTCGGTACCACACTGAAATTTTTGCGATGGAAGGCACAGTGTGGTCTAACTGACTCCTCATTTGAAAAGATGCTGAAAATAATGAAGCCGAAGTTTCCAAAACATAACGAACTTCCCGAGAGTACCTACGAAGCAAAGAAGACTCTCTGTCCTCTGGGATTAGATGTGCAAAAGATACATGCATGCATTAATGACTACATCCTCTACATGTAAGGAGTATGAGAATTTAGATAAATGCCGGTATGCAACGCTATGATATAAGATCGACGAGATGACCTGGTGATGTTGAGGGAGAGCCTCGGAAGAGGGTTCTGCTAAGGTTATGTGGTATGCTCCTATAATACCAAGGTTGAAACGCATGTTCGAAACAAAGAGCATGCCAGTTGTTGCGATGGCACAAAGAAGACCGTAAGAAAGACGGGAGTTGAGACACCCTGGATGGGTCACAGTGGAGAAAAATCGAGAGATACTTCCCAGACTTTGCAGTGACGCAAGGAACTTATGGTTTGGTCTAAGTACGGATGGCATGAATCCTTTTGGGAGCGAGTTGCGATACAAAGACTGCCCGTGACTCTATGTATCTACAACCTGCCTCCTTGGTTGTGCATGAAGCGTAAGTTCATTATGATGCAGTGCTCATCCAAGGCCCAAGCAACCGGCAAAGACATTGATGTGTACCTTAGGCCATTAGTTGAAGAACTCTTACGGTTGTGGGGCAAACCAGGTGTACGCGGCGTGGATGAGAACAAATAGGAGCCATTTAATCTATGAGGGTTGTTATTCATAACCATCAATGATTGGCCTCTTAGTAACCTTTCGTGACATAAAACAAAGGATATAAGGCATGCATCCACTGTTTAGATAAGACCGAAGGTACATATTTGTATAAATGCAGGAAGGTTGTGTACCTGGTGAATCGACGATTTCTTCCGACCAATCATCCCGTAAGAAAGAAAGGCAAGCATTTCAAAGGTGAGGCAGATCACCGGAAGAAGCCTGAACTCCCTTCTGGTGATGATGTATTTGGTATGGTCAAGGACATAGAAGTAATCTTTGGAAAGGGTCCCGACGGTCAATCAGTTCGACGCAGCTCAGGACACACACCCATGTGGAAGAAGAAATCTATATTTTGGGAGCTGCCATATTGGAAAGTCCTGCGTGTCCGCTCTTCAATCGACGTGATGCACGTGTGAAGAATTTCTGCGTGAACCTGCTAGGATTCCTAGGCGTGTATGGGAAGACAAAAGATACACAAGCACGGGAGGACCAACAAATTATGAAAGACCCAAAGAACATGCATCTGAGATAACAAGGCGGATAAAGGCGTCACTTAAGTCGTGCGACTATGCTCTTACCAAAGCGAGAAGGAAATCTTTTTGAAGTCCTTTACGGTATCAAGGTGCCATCGGGCTTCTCATCTAATATAAAGGGATAATAAATATGGCGAGAAAAGTTCCAAAACCTGAAGTCTCATGATCACGTGATTATGACGATTGCTTCCGATTGCATTGAGGGGCTTCTACGGAAAATGTTCGAGTACCCATTGTGAAGCTGTGCATTCCTCAATGCAATATCTCGAAGGTAATCAATCCAGATATTCGCCAAGGTTCTGAAGGATGTGGTACAATGTCTTGTTAGTTTTGAATTGGTGTTCCCACCATCCTTCTTCAATATTATGACGCATCTCTGGTTCATCTAGTGGAAGAGATTTCCATTCTCGGTCGGTATTTCTGCACAATATGTTCCCCTTTGAGAGGTTCATGGAGTCTTAAAGAAATATGTTCATAACCGTGCTAGACGGAAGGAAGCATCTCCAAGGGATATGGAGCAGAGGAGGTCATTGAGTTTTGTGTTGACTTTATTCCCGACCTTAAGCCGATTGGTGTTTCGACTCGCGGCATGAGGGAAGACTAAGTGGAAAAGACACTGGGAAAGAAAGCAATGATATGTAGGACGGGATTCTTTCACTAAAGCACACTACGCTTCTACATAATTCCACCTTGGCAGCTCAGTATATCGAGGAACACAAGAATATTGTACGCTCAAAAACCGGGGAAGCTGAATCATGGATTACTGAGATGAACACATGAAGTCTTCGGTGGTTGGATGCGGACACATCTCTTGAATGACACCACTGTTGGAGATCAGCTATACTTGTTGGCGCGTCACCATCTTCTCTTGTATTGAATTTCCAAAGTGCGAAATAAATGGGAATACATTCTACACGATCGCCCAAGATAAAAAGAGCACCAACCAAAATAGTGGTGTCCGCTTTGATGCAATAGACGAGAATGGACAAAAGGACACATATTATGGTTACATACAGGAGATATGTGAACTAGACTATGGAGTCTCATTTAAGGTCCCTTTGTTTCGCTGCAAATGGGTCAACCTGAATGGGGAAGGGGTAAAGATAGACCAGTTGTACGGAATGACAACTGTGTATCTCAACAATCTTGGTTATAGAGATGAACCATTCGTCCTAGCCAATGATGTGTCTCAGGTTTTCTATGTGAAGGACATGTCCTCCAGACCGAAAAAAAGAAAAAATATGTAAACGAATACATCATATGATGAGCCAAAGCGTCACATAGTTCTTTCAGGGAAAAGAAACATCGTGGGAATCGAGGACAAGACAGACATGTCAGAAGATTATAATAAGTTTGATGAAATTCCGCCCTTCACAGTGAAAACTGACCCAAGCATTCCGTTAAGTAAAGAAGATGCTCCATGGTTACGTCTGAAGCGGTCATAAGGAATGACATATGCCAAGAAGTTCATGCTCATATTATGTAACTCTAGTTCATGTCTTTCGCGGTTTGTGGCTTGACCGAAGGATATCTTTCGCGGTTTGTGGCCTTTAGTCCCGGTTTTGTAGTCTCAGTTTTTAATATTAATAAATGTCTTGAGTGTTAGTCCCGTTTTGTGGCTGGACCGGGAGTGCCTCTATGACCAGTTTCTTGGAGATGCCGGAGGACTGGGCTCCGTCGGCATCTCCCTGAAACTGGTCGTAGTGGTGTCCCTGCTCTCGAAAACCATCTTGCAGCTTGTAACTTCACTAACTAGATCAATACGCCTCGGAGCTAACTAATTTCACATATTAGGGAGTGCCTCTATGACCAGTTTCGGAGATGCGGAGGACTGGCCCGCAAGGCATCTCCTCGAAACGCCGCAGTGGTGTCCCTCGCCTCGAAAACCATCTTGCAGCTTGTAACTTCACTAACTAGATCAATACGCCTGAGCTAACTAATTTCACATATTAGGGAGTTCCTCTATGACCAGATTTCTTGGAGATGCCGAGGACTGGCTCCGTCGGCATCTCCTCAAACTGGTCAGTGGTGTCCCCGCTCTCGAAAACCATATTGCAGCTTGTAACTTCACTAACTAGATCAATACGCCTGAGCTAACTAATTTCACATATTAGGAGTGCCTCTATGACCAGTTTCTGGAGATGCCGAGGACTGGCTCCGCGGCATCTCCACAAATCGGCCGTAGTGGTGTCCTCGCTCTCTAAAACCATCTTGGAGATGCCTCAAACTGGCCGGAGGACTGACTCACAAGGATGCATATTTATAGTACAAGCAGCTCGGCATAATGTCGACACTCACGACATAATGTCGACACTCACCCCTATTATTAGTCTTGACTCATTTTAGTCGGTTGGTCTCCAACCGACTAAAGGTTCATCTTTAGTCCGTTGGTGACACCATCCGGGACAAGGTACAAGCCGCGACATAATGTCGACACTCACCCCTATTATTAGTGTTGTCTCGCCCACTGCCAAGAATCCTTCATCGCGCTTGGTTTCTCCAACCGAGACTAAATATGAACCCTCTCTTTATATAGGCATTTCCCTCTATTTATTAGGTAACACTTAAGATATTTATTAATATTAAAATCCGGGACAAACCGGGACTAGCTAACACTCAGGCCTAAAGTCGCCCCCTTTAGTCATAATCATGCCTAGTCCTATAGTACGCAGCTGTGGTCTTCATCGCCGCTGTCATCATCATCGCCATCGCCACCGCCACTCGGGATCCTCACCCATCCATGGCATATACTAGGGGCCATTCCAGCCTCGGATTCACGGCGGTGGGAGAGGGTCTCTGGAAGACGATGCCATCACGGAGGTGTGGGCCTGTGGCGTGGACTCGTGGGCACCGAGGGCGAGGATGGTCTCCCCGCAATGTAGCGCATCACTGATGATAGTACGGTTCGCCCACCATGCAGACGGCCGACTTCGTTGTGGTTCACCGTGGCGGCCATCACCTCAGACTGGCGAGCTCCTTTCCCGCCTATTAGCGAAGAAGGCATTCCAGGTGTCATAGTTGTCGGATCCCACTGGGATCCATCACCTGCCCGGGCGTGAGCTCATGGTAGAAGTGGTTTGTGATGGCACTGGCGTGCGGAACCTTGAGGGACAGGAGGGACAGAACCCTCCGGCACAAGCATCCAAAGGGGCGCGGGTACCCAGTGGACAAGGGTAGTTGAGGCGCACAGCCTCGGTCTCCTCGAGGGTCGAATGGCCCAAGAGGCGTTGTCCATTGTTCTAAGAGAGGAAGGTGTGGATGTCTGGATAGACATGACACGATCACCCTAAATATAGAGGGAAAGGGCGGGAAAACTTGGCGTGAAGCTTTGGGAAATGGCGGGAAATATCTTTAGTCCCGGTTAGTGACTACATCCGGGACTAAAAGCTCTAGTAGAAAGGAAAGGGCGGGAAAACTTGGCGGGTGGGAAATGGCGGAAAATATTTTTATTCCCGGTTTGTGACTACATCCGGGACTAAATGTGTGCCGAACAATGATCATGTTTCAAAAAAACCTTCACAAAATGACCTATCATGTTCGAGGTTTCATGGCTTTCGGTCCAAATGACCGATGTTATGTGCTGAATCACGACATAGTTTGTGATGTTGTGCCCATATTATGCATGTGTGTGGACATTGGTACGGAGAACAATGTTGCAGGAGTAAGTTTTCCTTTTTGTCGCACGGAAAAGCCCTTTTCCATTTTCCTAGCGCAAAAAACGGGTCGTTTTGTGAAGTAACCACCAAAATGCCGTTTCACAATGCTACCGTCCCATTTTCCTAAAATACTAGACCACCTTAATGGACTATCTCCCAACCGGTACATCTCAAACCTTTTCGTCCATCCCGGGTAAAATGGACAAATGTCTGCCGAATCGGCAGGAAGTGGGTCCGGTTTGTACTACAGGTACATGATCTATCGCCCGTGATTTTTTGAAAAAATCATTTTTAGACTCGCAATATTTGGTTTCTTTAGAGATCCAATGCAAGTTCTAACGATGCACGTCCCCTATCTTCATGCACACCGGTTCGACCATAGTTACAAATTCAGATAATTCAAAACGGGCATAATAAATTCAAAAAAAAATCCGAACAATGAAAATCCTTCGCGTGGTGTCATATTATGTTACATAGTTTAAAGGAAAAATACCAGACTTGGTATATTGATCATGTTTCGAAAAAACCTTCACAAAATGACCTATCATGTTCGAGGTTTCATGGCTTTCGGTCCAATTGACCGATGTTATGTGCTGAATCACGGCATAGTTTGTGATGTTGTGCCCATATTATGCATGTGTGTGGACATTGGTATGGAGAACAATGTTGCAGGAGGAAGTTTTCCTTTTTGTCGCACGGAAAAGCCCTTTTCCATTTTCCGAGCGCAAAAAACGGGTCGTTTTGTGAAGTAACCGCCAAAATGCCGTTTCACAATGCTACCGTCCCATTTCCTAAAATACTAGACCACCTTACATGGACTATCTCCCAACCGGTACATCTCAAACCTTTTCGTCCATCCCGGGTAAAAAGGACAAATGTCTGCCGAATCGGTAGGAAGTGGGTCCGGTTTGTACTACAGGTACATGATCTATCGCCCGTGATTTTTGAAAAATCATTTTAGACTCGCAATATGTGGTTTCTTCAGAGATCCAATGCAAGTTCTAACGATTCCCGTCCCCTATCTTCATGCACACCGGTTCGACCATAGTTAGAAATTCAGATAATTCAAAACGGGCATAATAAATTCAAAAAAAATCCGAACAATGAAAATCCTTCGCGTGGTGTCATATTATGTTACATAGTTGAAAGGAAAAATACGGACTTGGTATATTGATCATGTTTCAAAAACCTTCACAAAATGACCTATCATGTTCGAGGTTTCATGGCTTTCGGTCCAAATGACCGATGTTATGTGCTGAATCACGGCATAGTTTGTGATGTTGTGCCCATATTATGCATGTGTGTGGACATTGGTATGGAGAACAATGTTGCGGAGGAAGTTTTCCTTTTTGTCGGAAAAGCCCTTTTCCATTTTCCGCAAAAACGGGTCGTTTGTGAAGTAACCACCAAAATGCCGTTTCACAATGCTAGTCCCATTTTCCTAAAATACTAGACCACCTTACATGGACTATCTCCCAACCGGTACATCTCAAACCTTTTCGTCCATCCCGTAAAAGGACAAATGTCTGCCGAATCGGTAGGAAGTGGGTCCGGTTTGTACTACAGGTACATGATCTATCGCCCGTGATTTTTTGAAAAAATCATTTTTAGACTCACAATATGTGGTTTCTTCAGAGATCCAATGCAAGTTCTAACGATGCCCATCCCCTATCTTCATGCACACCGGTTCGACCATAGTTAGAAATTCAGATAATTCAAAACGGGCATAATAAATTCAAAAAAAATCCGAACAATGAAAATCCTTCGCGTGGTGTCATATTATGTTATATAGTTGAAAGGAAAAATACCAGACTTGGTATATTGATCATGTTTCGAAAAAACCTTCACAAAATGACCTATCATGTTCAAGGTTTCATAGCTTTCGGTCCAAATGACTGATGTTATATGCTGAATCACGGCATAGTTTGTGATGTTGTGCCCATATTATGCATGTGTGTGGACATTGGTATGCAGAACAATGTTGCAGGAGGAAGTTTTCCTTTTTGTCGCACGGAAAAGCCCTTTTCCATTTTCCGAAAAAAAACGGTCGCTTTTAAAATTAATATTCAAAAATAGAATATAAGTTAATTCATTTTAAAAGGTTACATTAATTATTTTTTAAAAATAGAATATGTTTTTGAATTATTTATTCAAATCCATACACTTCTTATGTTTAAAGTTTTTCTAAATTCCAAATTGATATTAAAAAATATAAGTTAATTCATTTTTAATTGTAAATGGTTCATATTTTAAATTGTTACATTAATTATTTTTAAAAGAAAATGTTTTGAATTATTTATTTAAATCCAAACACTTTTTATGTTTAAAATTTTTCTAAATTCCAAATTGATATTAAAAAAATATAAGTTAATTCATTTTTAATTGTAAATGGTTCATATTTTAAATGGTTACATTAATTATTTTTTAAAACAGAAAATGGTTTTGAATTATTTATTCAAATCCAAACACTTTTTATGTTTAAAGTTTTTCTAAATTCCAAATTAATATTCAAAAATATAAGTTAATTAATTTTAAATGGTTTCATTAATTATTTTTTAAAAATAGAAAATGGTTTTGGATTATTTATTCAAATCCATACACTTCTTATGTTTAAAGTTTTTCTAAATTCCAAATTAATATTTAAAAAATATAAGTTATTTCATTATTAATTTTAAATGGTTCGTAGTTTAAATGGTTACGTTAATTATTTTTCAAAAGCGAAAAATGGTTTCAATTAGTTATTCAAATCCAAACACTTTTTATGTTTAAAGTTTTCTAAATTCAAGTAATTATCATTTAAAAACAATACCAATTTAAACCCCAAAATAAAAAATAAAGCGGAACAGAGAAAATAATCGAAAGAATTTGAAAGCAGAATACGTCCGGTTGGAGCCACCAACCGACTAAGAGCCTTCGCCTTCTTGAAAATTGACTATAGGTCCCGGTTGGCTCAACCGGGACGTATGCCCTTTAGTCCCGGTTGGAGCCACCGGGACTAAAGGCCTTAGTTATAACGTGGCGTGCCTCCTCTTCTTCTTCCCCACTCACTTCTCGCCTCGCCCTCGCCCGCGACGACGACGCCAGTTGCTTCCGCCACCGCGCTCCCGTGGCGGCTCCGTCTGTCAATGCCTCCGCCTGCCGCCACCCGTCTCTTCCAGGCCGACGATCAAGGCCTTGCCTCGCTTCCCGTCGACGACGACGCCTTTCCCCACCGGGGCTGCAGCGCGCCTCCCTGCCCTCTGTCCTCCCCTCCCTCTCTCTGGTGGCAAAACAGCACCAATTAGATTGATTTTTTTGAGCGGATTACGTGCAGCACCAAATATATTGCTGCAATAACGTCCCGGAGCTGAGGCCTAAGAAATAAAAATTACACAGAGGCCGTAAAATAAGCACCGAGGACCCTAAAAGAAACTTGAAAAGCAATCAAGTCCACCATCTTCTTCCTCCTCCAGATCGACGAAGAAGCTCCGGTATCGGCCCGCACCTTGCCACAGGGGACGACCGACACACAGGGCGAAGCAGCGAAGGAGCGGCAGCCCTACTGCCCTTGAGTCCGACGTGTTCTGAAGCATCAGCCGCCAAGAAGCCGCCGGAGAGAAGCTCCCGGATCGAAACCGCCGCGACAGGAAGCCAACACCTACACACCACAAGCCACCACCATGGTCGCTTGGTTCCGGAGTTCCTTGAGTTAGGGTTTGCGCCCCTCGGAACCCCGATTAACTTGTCGAGCATGCTTTAGGGTTACATTCCAATGCACATTAACCGTCAGATCATCATCATTGCTTGAGCATTGCATCGATTCCATGTGTTGATTGTTTCCCTTTCTTTCCGGTGATTTGGTTTTTATCGGTAGAATACGATATCGAGATCAAGACCATAGATAGATCTAATTAAATGACAAGTTTAATTAGAACACCCTAGTAGCCCTAACAGGTGATTCCGGAGTTCCTTGAGTTAGGGTTTGCGCCCCTCGGAACCCCGATTAACTTGTCGAGCATGCTTTAGGGTTACATTCCAATGCACATTAACTTGTCGTATCATCATCATTGCTTGAGCATTGCATCGATGCCATGTGTTGATTGTTTCCCTTTCTTTCCGGTGATTTGGTTCTTCTCGGTAGAATACGATATCTAGATTGAGATCGAAGACCGAGATCAAGACCATAGATAGATCGAAGACCTTTTGTAGCCTTATACTCATGTTCCCCTCTCGTAGCCTTAGGGTTTAGGGTTTCTCTTCATTTTTATTATTGTGTATGTATATATTAGGGTTTCACCTTCGATCCGGAAAATATTCGTTAGCCGCTTTGACTTATTCGTAACTTTCTCCTTTAGCCGCTTTGACTTATTCGTTTTTCCACCTATGCAGAAAATATGGACCCACACGTCAGAGACGAAGAAAAGGAAGAGTTGATCCAAGGTGTGATCCGTGGGGAAGATAATTTAGACGTATCAACGTTTCTGAACAACTCCGGTGAGGGTGATCCTCTTTTTACCGGAGTAGACAACTTGTTTGAGGTTGAAGGTGTTGGAGAAGGCGATGCCTTGTGTAATCGAGAAGACGATCATTCCATGAGGTGCATGTAATATAAATCAATTCATTAATTAATCATCTGCTATCTATATAGAAATAGTAACGACGATCTTTCTTCTTTTAGCCCCGGATCGAAGGAATCTCTGAAAAGAGCGACGAGGCCCAACCAAAAAGTTGCAAGACCATGAGAGGTTCAGATCGAAGATGTCTGTAGACGACAATCGGCAGCCTCCTCAAGTTCGCAACCAAATTTGTGGCACAATGCGGAGTAATCATTAGGGACTTAATCCCGATCACCATTAGAAATTGGAATAGGCCTGCTAATGCGGATGAAGAGGAACATGTTTATTTGTCCCTAACCACGCCAAAGATTTCTTGTGGAAGAGGCTCATGGTTAATTTCAAACTATCGAAGATAGAGCTGGATCCAAATGCGAGGATCCAGTTGAGGACGCATACAACATGGGAGAGCCATGGAGGCTAAGGTCGTGGAGTGGGCTTTGAAGAAGATGGCCCAAGTTTCACCAATCGGAAGAAAATATTGCACCTTGACTATGTCGTGAAAAAGAAGACTCCCGATTTCAAGAATATTCAGTTTGAGAAGATAAAACCATTCTGGGATGAGTTTGTGGAATACAAGAAATCAGAAAAATCTAAGAAAATGTCTGAAACGAATAAGCTGAATGCTGCTAAGAAGAAGTATCACCATACTATGGGGCAAGGTGGCTACAGGGTTGGCATTCCTAAGTGGGAGAAACTTGAGCAGGAACTGCGTGATAAAAATATCACCCCAGATGTATTTATTGGGTAGAACGTGCAAGGAATTGGTTTTACGGGCATGGGGGCACGTTGGACTCGGAAGGGGTGTATATATAACATACGACAAAGAAGACCCTTGCCAATCGAGAGGATCGAGAGCAAGAAAGTTGTTAAAGATGGGGACTTCATTCCCGATAGAGAGAATGATGAGCTCACACTCGCCTTGGAAATAAGGAACATGATGGATGAACACGAGGCACAAGGCTCCCAATCATGGAGGACTGGTTTCAAGAGAGGAAGAAATATCCGATAGAAGCCGCCGAGGAGAAAGGACAGGCAGCTTGAAGCAGAAGTCGAAAGAGTGAATGCGTTTAATCAAGAACGATTAAAGCAACAACAAGATGAAATTAACACACTTAAAGAGCAAAGTACTACGGGCGCCCCATCTCAAGAAAGACACCGCATTCGATGCTACCGCCTATCGAATAATCGAAAAAGCAGAAGCTTCCACCGAGGTCCCGGTGATGACAATGGCGATGCCGATGATGCACCGACGATGGCTCTGTTGGCTACCCAAAGGATGATATCACGAGATGACACACCGAGCTACATGTCAAAGTTGTGAACATATCAATGAAGGTGGCGGCTATGCCTTACCAATTGGACCCACACCAACTTACCACCGTCGTCCGGTTCGGAGGGCTACTACGTTGTCGGCGTGGATGAAATCATGCCCACCTTTGAGGTTTTGGATCTTCACTACCGCTGGTGAAGGGGATGATCGCGCCGGGTGACGCAAAAAACGCCACCATTCTATGGTCAAGGATTGTATCGTGCTTCAAATCACACGCCAAGGCCATCTTCGCCGCCGCCTCACCCGTCTCCGCCGAGGTCGCCGCCGCCGCTCGTCGTCGCCTCACCCGCTCCGCCTCACCAATCTTCGATGCAGCCATCGCCATGGAGCCATCGCCAGCCAGATAAAAAGCGAAGCGCATGCCATCAGGCGTAGCGATCGCCAACGTAAACAAGAGCCTCTTCCAAAAGTACCAACGGTTCCTCCCAAGAGAGCTTATGATCAGATCAAGAGGAGACGGCGATCGTTGATGCGGAAACGACAAGCTGCTAAGCCGAGGCGGCCGAAAGAGCCGAGTTCCCAAAGACCAAAGAAGAAAAGCCAAAGTGTTGAAAATGCTAAAGAATCTTCATCAACCCGAGCCAAAGCTGTCATCGACTATGAGCGTTCTATTCTCAAGTCACATGCGACACAAAAGCCTCAAGAGCAAGATCGATGCAAGCGGGAAATCTGCCCATTTCGAGAACAAGCAAACAGACTTGCGCCTCTCAAGGTGATTTATCAAACCAATGCGGGTCGAGCAAATATGGGGCCAAGAGCAGATGATCCAGAGGTAGTTGCACACACGGAGAAGTCCGCTGCTCAAGGTATGAGTATTGCCCAAGACTTATCCTGCTTAGAGTTCTTCCCGTGAGTGAAGTAGCATACCAATACCAAGACGGAAAACCTCTCGTCAAACTCGAGGAGGTAAACAATCTTCCAACAAAATGCTAAGATTGCATAATCGGTACATGCATGCCACAAGGGCCGGGCTAATCGATAGTGCCGAGGGTTATAAAAAGCATCATGGGAAAGATAAGGATGACATGATATCCATTGAATTTGATGAACTATGTCAATTATTCAATCAAGACGCCTTGGACAAATCGATCATGAGTGCCTATTTTACGTAAGTACTAATTTGTAATTAATTTAGTCTCCATCTATATTATTTTGTTTATTGCATGTATATAATCATACCGTAATATGCAGAATGAAGATTCTCGAATGCAGAGAGACAAATCTATGACATTGGCTTCATTGACCCATATTGGGTTCATGAAGCTAATCTCAAAATAAGCCCCGGATACGGAGGATAATATAGTACACGCTAAGGTTTCAAGAAACCAAAAGGAAATACTATTTCCTTACAACTTCCAAAGTGAGTGTTATTGTCTTGTATACACTTTCTATTTCGCTTACTCGATGTTAAGTATATAATTGATTAGTTCTGCATTCGCAGTACCATTATATTCTTAATCATTCAACTTGACAAAGGCGTACTAGTCATGGACTCGAAACATAAACCCTTGAGACGTGGAAGGACATGCGATACTTCTCCAAATGTAATTCTAATCATTACGACACTATATCGGCAACGTTCGTGAATTTTATGATATCAAGTACTTAATAACTTATTTTATTCGCTTTTCACGCCGGCGCTTGGAAACGGTTCACCAAGAAGGCTAGGTGTTTGGAAAGAGGAGCTTACATTTCAACCACTAGATGTAAGCACCACTAGCTATATCCGCGCATCTCTTTGATTCTAGTTTTGATACGCTTATTATCATGCTTGATTATTATTTTGATTGAACTCTTTTCGTAAAGTGCCCGACGCAGGACCGGTAACAATCTATGTGGATACTATGTATGCGAGTTCATCCGGCAGACGTCGATGAGAAGGGAGAAATTTAGAGCAACTCCACGACGTAAACAATTTCTATAGTTTTTATTACAATCAAATTGTGTTTAGTTTCATATTCATATAGGTGACTCCTTTTTAAATCAGATCGAATGTCTACGGACGGTCTTCGCCAAAGGATCGCATACGAGCAATTCAGAGGAATTGGCGGATTCTTGGATGCGTAAGTCCTAAACACACAAGGGGAATACTACTCGCTGTGTATAGACAATATGAATTGTAAAAATAGCAACTTTCAAGAAATTGGCGGTAGCATCGAATAGCAACTTTTGTATGTAGTGCATGAACTCGATCCGTATTGAATGTAATGTTGTCATGATGATCTTGTGTAATATAAGGTTCCTTCGTTGATAAGTGCAAAACACTAAATAAACAATAAAACAACCTAAATGAATTCTTCGGCCGCACAAAAGTGGCGAAAATGCTGCAACAAAAATGTGCCAATGAATTCTCCGCCACGAGAGAAATGGGCCAAATCGCCAAGGGCAGAAAGTTATTAGTCCCGTTCGTGTTACGAACCGACTAATGCTCCACCCTCGCTCGATGCTTACGCAGCCCCATTTGTCCCGGTTGGTGGGGCAACCGGGACTAATGGTTAGAGCTTTAGTCCCGATTGCCCCGTCCCGGTTGGGCAACCGGGACTAATGGCCCTTACCAACCGGGACGCATGGGCCCTTTTCTACCAGTGTAATCTGCCATCTTTTTTAAGGTCATTTCTGCATTTGTCAGGGACCCATGTATTAAATTTATTCTAATGGGGTTCTCTGTAGAATTCCTGTACACTGTCGGGGGGTTGACCTCGGGTAGGTCAGAGACGGGGAAAGACAGAGGTACAATCCCCGTCTAGTTTCCGAGTTACGGTCTAGGTTGGCCGAATCATGAATATGTCGGCCGAGGTACGGAGGCGAGAAGCCCGTGTATGTGTATCAAAGCGATCCGCCGAAGTTACGCGAGGGTCCGGTTAGCCCGAGTGATCTCGATGCGTAAAGGACAAGCCGAGTTACGCAGGTAAGGTAAGGCCGAGGATACTGAAGCTTGCAGGAGAAGGAGAAACCCAAGGTCAAACTATAGTCAGGCTAGAAGGAATCGAGCGAGCCAAGCACAAGAGACAAAGATGCAGAGGCCGAGGGGCGTAAGGAGGTCACGGAGGTGACAGTCCTGGAGCCCGAGGCACGCAGGAGGGGTCCTCTGGAGCCTTGCCATCGTTAGAAGGGCGACAGGGAAAGGAGGCCGCCGAACTACTATTTTGGGACAAGCATATTCCTCGAATATGCTTGCCTCGTCAGCCCTAAGGGCACCCAAGGCACTCCTTTATAAGGGGAGGCTTGGACCCTGAGGAGCGGATCGACTCTTTTAGGACCGTTAGGCTGGTGAGATTCATCTTTTCTCCCTGTATACAGCTCGAGGAGCACTTGTAACCCAAAAGAGGAGAAATAAAGATCTTAGCCTTAACCACTTGAGGGTGGAATCAGTTGCATCTCCCCTCCCCAGATCCCACTAGCATCCATTGGCCCCATACTTTAGCCTACCCATGGCATCTGCCGTGCCACCACCACGAGCTTGGCCCACCGTAAGGGCAAGCAGGTGCTAGCTGGAGTTATGATCCGACGGAAACTTCATCAACACGGCGAAGCGTTGTTTCGGCTTGGTCCGTAGATTTGGTCTCGCGACTATGTCGGATAATGCAGAAGCTTGGGGAAAACTCCCCCGCGCAATGGGGTCTTCATCAGCCTGGGCGAGCACAAGGTCTACGTCGGCGTCGACATCACCGGCATTTATCCCCACCAGGTTGTTATTGCAGGAGAGCCACCTCTTAACGCAGCAAGCAGGCAGCGTCGAGGTGATGGTCGCCGCAGGAGCTCAAGCTGGAGCAGCAGTAGCCGGGTCAAGCAGAGAACCCGCCGCAGGCGCACAAGGCGCACCCAAGCAGACCGCGCCACAACCCACTGAGGTAATCCCGCCAGTGACAAACCCGACCGAGCTACATGACATCACCCCAAAGGCAGCAAGAGTGAGAGGGCCACCTCTGGAAAGGCCAGAGAACATTCTTCAGGAGACCATAGAAAACTTAACTACACCTGTAGCGCCGATACTTGATCCGGCAAATGCTCAGGCAGAGTTAGAAGAAACCAGGCAAAAGGTGCTGGTAGAGGCCAAAAAAGTATCAGCCCTGCGGGAGTCCTTGAACAGGACCCTGAGAGAATATGCAAAAGCTAATAAGCTTGATATCGCACCCGAGCGGGTGGACGAATTAAGATTAAGAGGGAAGAACCTCATGGATGACATTAACAAAGAGCATGAAGCTCACATAGCAGAATCAGTGATTTGGGTTTGCCGAGGTACAAGACCGCGAAGAACTCCGAGAGCGGCAAATGCCGCAGCATTGGAGTTAGAGGGTTGACCGGGAAGCTCGTGAAACAACAAGAAAGAGGAATGAGCTGCATCACGAACCAGCAAAATGAGGAAATACTCAGAACAACTCCGGGCAAGGCCAGGGCCTCATGACGGTTCATTCAAATAGGGCAGCGCCTGCCTTATCCGCGGCAGCAGCATCTTCACCCGGAAACAACGCTCGAAGAGACAAAGCAGTAACCTCAGGGAAGAGGAACAAGCAAATTGTTCCATATGACCCGGCAATGGCTGGAAAGGCAAATGAGAACAGAGGCAATGCAAGCCGAGGTAACAGTGGGGAGAGAAACCACGGCCGTGTGGAAAAGGACGGCGGGGGCCGAGGCAATGGGGATCTCGGCAGAAGAGAACCCGCGAGAGGTAATCATGAAAACCAGACCCCAGCCGAAGTAAGGAGAGAGATGCCACTCAACCCGCAACCAAGGCATGAGCCTCGGCAGGAAAGAGAAGTGAGGCCATCTCGCCACAATCAAATGAATGAAAGGTACAATGATGGTTATTCCGAGGTGGAATACGCAATCCAGGGTGGAAACAACCACTATGGGATGCGTGATGTAATCCTGCATGAGATTTGCCAGCAAGTGATGCAAGAGTAAAGCTGGATCGGCTATACCGGTCCGAATTGTTGGAAGAACAAGGTCCACCAGGTCCGACATGTTTTGGACCACGGATCATGGGCGAACCACCAGTGCCGAATTTTTAGTTAGCAAGAGGCACAAAAACATACAATGGAAGTACCAAGCCACAAGACTGGTTGATTGATTATGCCACTGCTGTGAAGATAGCGGGTGGGAATTTAAGATGGGCAGTGCGGTATGTCCCACAGATGTTGGAAGGACCAGCCAGGGTATGGCTGAATAATCTACCCGCAAAGATCAACTGTTGGTTAGATTAAGAAATGTTCACAAGAACTTTACCAAAGACATACAAGAGGCCAAACAGGCCACAACAGTTAGCCATGTACAAGCAGAGGCCGAATGAAACAGATAGAGAGTTTTTAACTCGATGGTGCAACCTGAGAAACTCATGTGAAGGAGTTATCGAATCGCAAGCAATCGCTTGGTTCGCGCAAGGCTGCCGTTACGCCAGCGTGTTGTGGCAGCGCCTGCAAAGAGATATGCCAACCACACTGGCAGAGACTATCAGAATAGCAGACTCCTATGCATTAGGCGACCCAACCCAACCGGAATTAATGTCGGCAGATCATCGCGAGCAACAGGACCATTATGCGAGAGAATTGGCCGGGTCATCCAGGCGTGACTTCAGAGGAAGAAGAAGAGAGGAGAGGCCGGATTATAGATACAATTCGGCCCAAGTGGCGGCAGTAGCACAAGATCAGCCGAATCATGGAGCAACTCAACGGCAAAAGAATGGACCTCAACAGTGGACATCAAGAAATGAGGGAAAAGGCAATGGACCCCAGAGCAAAAGAAGCAATGGCAAGAGAGGCCGAAATACACGTTCGAATCCATGTTAGATCAGCCGTGCAAATTTCACACATCAAACCCATCCAGACCAGCCAATCATACGACCCGCCAATGTGCATGGATGAAAAATGCGATGGGGAACCCCGCAGGAGTTCAGGCGCCCCATCATGCAACAAAGCAAGATCAGCCGCAATTAACTGGAGCAAATACACAGCAATTGATGCTACCGCCCCCTCGCCCGAGGTATGATAACTCAGATCGGAGAGATGCAGTGCATCAAGTAATAAACCAGGTCCAGGACGGAAGGATGAATCCGGCAAATACCGGACGTAATGATTACAGAGAACATCACTAGTCTTATTGTGTGTTCACAACGGAACAGCAGGACAAGCAGAGTATGCAGCGCCGGCATATGGAAGCGAATGCAGTTATGCCGGTAGTACCAAGATACGTGCCATGGTCTGATCAGGAGGTGACCTGGAGCATGAAGGACCACCCCAGAATAATGCCAAGTCCAGGATCATATGCACTTGTGTTGGATCCAACATTTGTTGGACCAAGCATCAACGTGAAATTTTCAAAAGTACTGATTGACAATGGAAGCAGTATCAACATCATGTACAAAGATACCATGCATAAACTCGAAATATCGCAGAACATGCTGCAATCCACGAGGACCACTTTCCATGGGATAGTGCCAGGGCTTTCATGTGAGCCCTTCGGTAAAGTCCGAGTGGACGTGTTATTCGGTACAAGAGATAACTGCAGAGCAGAAAATTTAGAATTTGAAGTGGTGGATCTGGAAAGTTGTTATCATGCTCTACTCGGATGGCCCGCAATGGCCAAATTCATGAGCAGCTGTCATATAAATTATCTGAAGATGAAGGTACCCGGACCACAGGGGGTGATAACAGTTGCAGGGGATTACAAGAAGTCAATGGAGTGTGCTTTAGCCGGGTCAAACTTGGCCGAGTCATTGGTTATAGCAAGAGAAAAGAGAAGGATTCAAGAAGTAGCAGCCTCGTCACCGGCACAATCGAACATGCCGCCGCCAACCCTCATGGCAGTGTCTCTTTCAGCCGACTAAAGAGACGAAGAAATTTCAGATTGATGAGCAATTCCCAGAGCGTACTGTTACTATTGGTGCAGGCCTGGATGCTAAATAGGAAGGCGAGCTCACCAACTTCCTCCGTGAGAATCGGGACATATTTGCATGGTCAACTCAAGATCTGCAAGGTGTTCCGAGGGAGTTGGCTGAGCACTCTTTGAACGTCAGGCCAGGAGCAAGGCCGGTGAAGCAACCTCTCCGCCGCCTCGCCGAAGACAGGAGAAAAGTAATAGGAGATGAAATAGCTCGGCTCCGCGCAGCCGGGTTCATCATGGAGGTGCTATATCCGGATTGGCTATCAAATCCGTGCTAGTAGAAAAGAAGAAAGATGACCCCAATGTAGCCATTGTATGGCGAATGTGTATCGATCACACCAACCTGAACAAGGCATGTCCGAAAGATCCTTTTCCATTGCCTAGAATAGACCAAGTCATTGACTCGACCGCTGGTTGTGAGTCGTTATCGCTAGACGCCAGATTCTGGTTTCCACCAGATACCGTTAAATCCGGCCGATCAAATAAAGACTGCATTTATTACCCCGTACGGGGCTTATTGTTATCGCACAATGCCATTTGGCCTGCGAAATGCAGGAGCGACATATCAGAGATGCATGCAAAAATGCCTGCATGATCAGATAGGAAAAAATGTACAAGTGTATGTGGATGACGTGGTCATCAAAACTAAAGAGAGCAAAACATTATTAGAAGATATACGGCAGACTTTTGCGAACCTGAGAAGGTTCCGAATGAAGCTTAATCCAAAGAAGTGCACATTTGGCGTGCCGGCAGGAAAATTACTCGGTTTCCTTGTATCCAGCCGAGGTATCGAGGTTAATCCAACAAAGATAAGAGCAGTAGAAAGAATGGAATTGCCAAAATGTTTGAATGATGTACAAAAATTCACGGGCTGCCTGGCCTCGCTTAGTCGATTTGTATGTCGGCTAGGAGAGAAGGCACTGCCGCTCTATCAGCTGATGAGAAAGTCGGATAAATTCATTTGGACTCCACAGGCGGACCTTGCATTTCGTGAGTTGAAAACGATGTTAGTTACGGCACCCATTTTGGCTTCTCCATTATCAAAAGATCCTATGTTACTCTATGTAGCGGCTACCAATAGAGTAGTTAGTACTGTAGTCGTAGTGGAACGACTTGAAGATGGTAATTCGATTCAGAGGCCGGTCTATTATCTAAGTGAGGTGTTATCCACTTCAAAGCGTAATTACCGCATTATCGGAAGATGGCTTATGGAGTATATATGTCGTGAAAAAGCTTAAACATTACTTCAAGAGCATCCCATCAAAGTAACTGTGAGGCACCCATAGCCTACATATTGAGCAACAAAGACGCAAGTGGCGAATAGCAAAATGGGCGATCGAGTTATCACCATACGCCCACGCTTTGATAGAAGAGATGCAATCAAATCTCAGGCTGTCGCCGACTTTCTCGTGGACTGGGCCGAGGTGCAGTATGAGCCACCATTGCCAGATCCAAATTACTGGACAATGCATTTCGATGGTTCCAAACTAAGGAATGGTTTGGGAGCAGGAATAGTGTTAACCTCGCCTAAAAAATACCAATTGAAATATGTATTGCAAATACATTTTGCTGCGTTCAACAATGTAGCCGAATATGAAGCGCTAGTCCATGGATTGAAAGTAGCAAAAGAAATTGGTATACGCCGAATCTTATGCTATGGTGACTCGGATCTAGTAGTACAGCAAGTATCAGGCAGTTGGGACGCATTAGATGCTAATATGGCTTTATACGGATTCCATGTGCAAAAAATCAGTGGATACTTTGAAGGATGTGAATTCCACCACATACCTCGGGCAGAAAATTACGCCGCCGACACATTGTCAAAATTAGGATCAAACCGGCAATCAATTCCTCCAGGTATTGCCCTGGAACACCTCAGGAAACCATCAATAATCCCATCACCAGAATCCGAATCTATCTTTATCCCAGCAAATTCTGCAGAAGATCACACGCCAATGGAGGTAGATCCGCAGAATGACTCGGAACCCCTAAAGAGGGGGACAGCCGAGGTAAGCGCAATCATGGAGAGAGCCGAGATATATATGTCGGCAGAGAACATGGAGATAGACAGTGAGATCACATCAGAAAAAGTAACACCGATATGGGCGCAACCCATATTCTCTTACCTAAAAGACGTGATGTTGCCGAGTAATGAGGTATTATCTAGACAAACCGTAAGAAGAGCAAAAGCTTATACAATCATAAACAATGAGCTGTATAAAAGAAGCGTCACAAACATATTGCAGAAGTGCGTAAGTTCGACAGAAGGTCAGGAAATCCTTCTAGACATACACCAAGGAGAATGTGGGCACCATGCCTAATCTCGCGCCTTAGTAGCCAAGGCATTCATGCATGGATTTTATTGGCCAACGGCATTGAAAGAAGCAAAAGAATTAGTTAAGAAATGCAATGGATGTCAGAGATACGCAACCAGAATACATATGCCGTCGGCCGAGTTAAAAACAATACCCATCACTTGGCCATTTTCTGTATGGGGTTTAGATATGGTGGGACCATTCAAGCCGGCGCGAGGAGGAATGACCCACATATTGGTTATGGTGGACAAGTTCACAAAATGGATTGAAGTAAAACCAATTAAAAAGTGTGATGGGCACACAAAGAGTTGAAATTTCTCAAGGATATCATCTTAAGATATGGGTACCGCACGATATTACGACAATGGCACAAACTTTGCGTATGAGCTTTCGCTAGATTTTGCCGAGAGAAGCATATAAGACTAGATATTGCCTCGTGGCTCACCCAAAGATCCAATGGGCAAGTGGAAAGGTCTAATGGACTGGTGCTATCAGAATAAAACCACGACTTGTCGAACCATTGCAAAGGTCGGCAGGATGTTGGATCGAAGAAATCCCAGCCGTATTATGGAGCCTCCGGACTACTCCGAATAGATCAACAGGCTATACTCCATTCTTTACGTGTATGTAGTAGGCCGATTTCCACCGACATAATATATGACTCGCCAAGAGTTGCTCAAGACACAACCTCGAGACAATGAGATAGCTCGGCAAGATGCCGAGACCCGCTGGAAGAAGCCAGAGAGTTGACATTATCACGATCGGCTATTTATCAACAGAACTTGCGGCGGTATCACAGCAAGAAAGTGAATCCAAGAGTATTCAAAGAAGGAGATTTGGTCCTCCGACTCGTGCAACGCACGGCCGGCATGCACAAATTGTCACCCCCATGGGAAGGACCATTTATTGTGAGCAAAGCGTTGCACAATGATGCCTATTATCTAATCGACGCCATCCCTGAGGGAACAAGGCATAAAGTCAAGTAAGAAACGGGCCCCCGAATGTGGCTTTACTTCGGCCATTCTACTCGTAGCATTATATCTCAAAGTCAAGATACAATGATGTATCTGAACCTCGGCGCCCAGAGAAGCGACTCGGGGACTGCCATATTTTATATCAATTTCGTGTTATGTATTTGAACCTCGGCACCCAGAGCAGTGACTCGGGGACTGCCATATTTTATATCAATTTCATGTTATGTATTTGAACCTCGGCGCCCGGAGCAGTAACTCGGGGACTGCCATATGTTATATCTATTTCATGTTATGTATTTGAACCTCGGCGCCCGGAGCAAGAATCGGGACCGCCATATGTTATATCTATTTCGTTATGTATTTGAACCTCGCCCGGAGCAGTAACTCGGGGACTGCCATATGTTATATATATTTCGTGTTATGTATTTGAACCTCGGTGCCCAGAGCAGTGACTCGGGGACTGCCGTATCTTATATCAACTTCATGTTATGTATCTAAACCTCGGCATCTAAAGCAGCGACTCGGGGACTACCGTGTGCTACCTCAATCTTATGCTGAGCGCACCCGTATTAGTCTTATACTACCTCTGAAATTTGATTTACAAATCGAAGTTTCGCACAATAAACAATGATCCAGCGATTGCTATATATTTTCACAACGTATCTAATGCTCGTAATGATCAATATTATATGATATTCAGAGCTCACGCCTGGATAAAACCATAAAAAATAGAGGCAAAGATAAATCCTAAAAGGTCAGGAAGTTGAGGGCCAACAAAGCAAGAATTCGGACGAACACCCACTTAACCGAATGTCACAAGAGTACACAGCAAAAGAAATTTGAATCGTAAAGAGAATTGACAAATATTTCGCCTACATCATACGCCCGGCATGCCAGGGATAGGAAATAACTTAGGCGTTGTTCGTTGGGGAGGCAGCAGCTTGCTCAGGTGCGGGGCACTCCGAGGTAGGAGGAACTGATCGAGGTTGCCTCGCCTCCGCCGACCCAGTGCAACTTCAGCGAAGTCCGAGGTTGCTCAGAGCATCACCGCGGCGTAGAATGCCCGTACCTTTGGAAGAGGACCGCAGCCGCTGCTATCCGAGCTTGAGCCGGAGCTATCGATGCGTCAATCATTTTCACCTCCCGCCACCGAATTATCATCCAAGCATCCTCGCCTACAACCTCCTCATCCGGTTCGAAGAAAACTCGCCCTTCATTCCAAGTGTGCACGCCGGCGCATCGACGAGTTGGAAGGCCCGAGCTTCAAGAGCAACAAAAGTGGGATCCTCAACCCAGGGAACCAAAGGCAAATTTCTCAGATGTCAAGAGAGATGTCTTCATACCATGACATGATAACAAGAAGAGCCATATCGCACCAAAGACGCCCAGCAGATTCCTCCAAAGACTCAACCGCCTCTCGGATGCCATTAGTCTTTTCACCAATAACTTGACTTCTGATATCAAGGCCCCGAGGTATTCGCCAGAGAGCACATGGTAAGCTCGGATAGTGGCTTGCACCAAGTCCCGCCCATAATTTTCATCGACCAACTGCGCACCAACGGCAACCAAGTAATCCTCCACTGAATATTCGAATCAACGGTAACAGTTCACCTCGGCGCGAGCTGCAAGAACCGCTTTAGAACTCACGGGCTTGGCCTCGGGGAAATGATCTGCGCAAAGCATGAACGTGTCAGATGGTAACGGGAACAAAAAAGAAAAATATAATTCGGCCATGCCAAGTAGCTTACGATGAATGTATCTCATCATTATCTGAAGGTCTTTGGCCCAATCGACCTTACTCTTCTCAAAACGAGCAATTTCCTCGCTCAAACCCTGGGTTTTAAGTTCAGCAGCCTCGAGGAGTTCTTTGTTCTTCTGCAGCTCCAGAGTCAGCCGATTCTTCTCCTCGGAAAATTCTTGGTCGACCTTATCTAGTTCGGATTTCTGAGAGAGCTTGAGGGTATCCACCTCGGATCGCATGCGAGCTATTTCATCATCTTTTTCTTGTAGTTGCGCCGAATGAATAGCGTTTTGTTCTAAAAAATGCAGCATCACGTCAGGCATGGGCATGCAATCTTGATGTGACACTGCAGTTTTGCAACTCGGCTTTACCAGAGCCAAACGCAATAAGGAAACTTAGCATATATATTAAAAGGGAGAAGGTGTAAAATAGAAAGGAAACTAACCTTCCAGGATCTTGACCTTCTTCTCAAGGCGAATATTGAGGTTATTAATGTTACCTATTCACCAAGAAGTAAGCCGGTATTCCGTGGACAAATACATGAGAACGTTGGAAATAAGGAAAAGGAACTATCGACATTCCAGCCTTCTTCACCACTGGAAGAACTTTCTCGTACTTTTCTTCCAGCTTGCGTTGCGAAAAAAGCAACCTCTGGAATTCGGCGGTCCGCCGGTCGTGTGCAACCTGAGCAATGAGGCAAAATGATAAATCGACAGTAAAAGCTAAATCAGATCCGAATCAAGCAGAGCTTCATTCGGCTCTAGGTGGCTGGATATTCAAAGCTAAACCAGATCCGAGTCAAGCAGGACTTAACTCAGATCTAGGTGGCTGGATATTCAAAGCTAAACTAGATCCGAATCAAGCAAAGCTTAATTCGGCTCTAGGTGGCTGGATATTCAAAGCTAAACCAGATCCGAGTCAAGCAGGACTTAACTCAGATCTAGGTGGCTGGATATTCAAAGCTAAATTAGATCCGAATCAAGTAGAGCTTCATTCGGCTCTAGGTGGCTGGATATTCAAAGCTAAACCAGATCCGAGTCAAGCAGGACTTAACTCAGATCTAGGTGGCTGGATATTCAAAGCTAAACTAGATCCGAATCAAGCAGAGCTTAATTCGGCTCTAGGTGGCTGGATATTCAAAGCTAAACCAGATCCGAGTCAAGCAGGACTTAACTCAGATCTAGGTGGCTGGATATTCAAAGCTAAATTAGATCTGAATCAAGCAAAACTTCGTTCAGATCTAGGTGGCTGGATATTCAAAGCTGAATTAGATCCGAGTCACGCAGGACTTAGTTCGGATCTAGGGGCTGGATATTCAAAGCTACAGCACATCCGAGTCAAGCAAAACTTAACTCGGATCTAGATGGCCGGATTAACAAACCCTAGAAATAAAATTAAGTCAAAGATCATTAAACTTCCAAGTATATAACAAGTTATTTCCTTGCAAGTTTCGGGGACTAGAGCATATAGTAACATCTGAGGAATAATTTAAAACTCAGAGAAACAGTAATTACCTCATTCATCTTGTTGGTATCAACGATGAACTTGGCAGCATGGTCAAAACGGCCGCTGATGTCAGAAAGCTGAAAGGGCTGGTTCATAGGATTACCCTCAAACTGATCAGCAGCGTTCCAATTATTGGCATACTCCACCAGCGCTCCGAGGCTGTTCCCACTGGCTGTCCGAGTTAAGACCTTACCCCGGACAGGCTGTTCGACCACGGCGGTCGCAGGGCTCTTATGAAGAGCAAGCTGGGTGCCGGCGGCCGAGGCAACGGGGATTTTAGTAGGCGCGGCTCCCTTACGCAGCACGTCGGCAATACTCGGCTGAGAAGAGCCGACAAGACCTTTCTGAGAAGAGGAAGTCTTGGCGGCAACAGTTTTTCTCGCCTTAGAGGAGGCATCAGCAGGAAGTGACGCCTCGGAAGTGGGGATGGCGTCTTTAGGAGCAGCAGGGGTTATGGTCGCAGAGGGCGCCGAGATAACGACCTTTTCGGCCGAGGTTGGAATGGCTATAGAAACTGCCGGAGTAGATAGAGGCTTAGTAGCAGCGCTGGGGCCCATAGAAGGGGCGGGGTTCGGAAAACGGAGGGCCGGTCAATCCAGTCAATGGAAGGGTCTCTGCACATCGCGACGAAGAGGCGACGATTCGAGCTGGAGGAGAAGCAGGACGAATAGGACTAGGAATCCTGTATCATCACTGGGAGGAGGAGACGGCGAATTGGGCGACTAGTCATACTAGGACCGCGGGTTTAACAGAAAGAGGAGCACCGCAAAAATAAGAAAGAAGAATCACAAGATGAAAAATGAAAGAGAGAAACAAGAAATATAAGCAAAAGGAACTTACCGACCCCTGCATAGTCTTGCGCTGGGAGGGTTCGGAGCGGATTTCTTCATTCGCTTGGGAACCGCCTCGAGGCACTAGCAGTGAGCCGCTGCTTCCCGAGGTAATAGGGGTCGAGAATCAATAGGCTCAAGGCCGTGAACTGACCGGGACAGATTAGCTGGGAAAGTAGAAGCGAAATGCATAAGAAATAGGCATGGCGGCAACTACCTCAAGAATTTGGACCTCGTCCGAATCACCTTCCTCCTCGTAGGCCAAGTCTTGCCACGAGCTCGAGCCGGGCAGATCCGACTTAGGGACTAACTCCTGAGTCCGCTCACCAAGATCCGGTACTCCTGTCCGCAGCCAAGGAGCAGCAAGAACTTCGTCTGCTTTTTCGCTCGCGAACCTCTGCAAGACGAGGAAAAGAGAGTTAGATAAACCCGTTAAAAACAATGGAATAGCAGAGCGTTGTTGATTAATCTCACCTCGGGAGGCGGATGATCGCGGGTGAACGGTTTTAATCCCCAAGCCCAATCCTCAGGCATCTCTGTCTTAAAGATAGCTCGGACGCGCTTATAGATAAGGTAGTTGTCCAGCTCCATGGTCGAGACTCGATTAGGGTCAAGGGGACCACTCATGTAGCACAGCTTGTGAGTCCGCTTCTGGAATGGGCAGATCCGGCTACTAATGAAAGTAGCCATCAGGTCTTCGCCGCATAACCCGGCCCGGATCAAATCTTTAAGCCGAATCTCGAAGGCCTCGGCCAAGGCATGAGTTTTCCTCGGATTGTAGAGCCAGTTCACTTTAGAAGGTGTGGCACCCCGGGTAAATCCACTACTAGAAAATCGTTGTGTTTTTGTTTTGTGCATCATCATGACATCATCAAGCATATGTTTGTCTAAAACTATTTTTCAAAAGCCTATGTTATTTTCTAAATTAGCCCTTCTTCTTTTTCAAATCAAATCAGTCGGTCTGTTCGGATTTGTATTTTTCTTAAACTATTGACAAAATAATTAAACCAAAACTATTTTTGTGGGGGGCAGGCAGCCAACGGCCAGGCCCGAAGGCCCAACCGGAGGCCATCCAGCCCACAACCACCAAACCCTAAAAAACCTACCCCATCTAACCCTAATCCCACACCCCCACCCAGCCGCCACACCCAAAACCAACCTAGCTAACGCACGATGCCACCCACCTTGACCACACCGACGTGTCGGACTCAACCACACACACACCCCACGCACGCTTCGCCAATCAACCGCCCCCATCGCCTCACTGTTCGCCCCACATGCCCCACACCCCGACTCAGCGTCCTCCCACGCTGCCCCCCACTTCGCTCGCTTTTCCTCCCGAGACCGCCGCCCGCCGATCTCGCCGCCCTCGACCTGCTCCCCACCTTGCTCACTTCCTCGCCTCTTCCGCCATCGCCACTCTCTCTCGCCCGCCGGGCCTTCTCGAAGCTTGCTTGCCTTCGCGCACCTCCGTTGAGCGCCAGGATTTGCCGCCGCCGCTTTCACGGCTTGCCGCAGGGGCCGCCCGCCGTCCGCCGAGCTCAAGCACCTCTAGCTGCGTTCGCCTCCGTCCTCCGTGAGCTACGCTTGAGCCCGCCCACCTTCCTCTCCGTCCCGCCCGGTCGAGGAGCGCCACTGCCGGCCTTCTTTCGCTTCGCACTGCACTCCACTCGGCCACTTCTCCACCAGCGCTCGCCATGTGGGCCAACCTCTCGCAGCTCGGCCTCCACCGCCCACCCCGCTTCGCAAGCGACGCCGCTTCGCTTTGTGACCCCACGCCATCTCGCCAAGTTTCGCTGCGTGACGCTGCCGACCGCCGTGTCCCTCGCAAGCCTCCCTTCCGCCTATACGCCCAAAGACGCTGCCGCGAAGCGAGCCCTCGACCAACCGCCTCAAGCATCTCGCAGACATGCCACCGCTGGTGATGTTCCAAAGATGCTGTGAGGGCTCGAGTCCTGTAGAACAGTGAGACAGGCCGTGTTATCCGCTTCGGAGAAAATCCCCTAAGTGGTGGTGTCGTTCTAATGGTCAAATCGGTCCCCATGTTAGTTGGATAACCGACAACTGCCTTCACTAGTCCTTCTAACTTTTGCTAACAAGAATAACCAAGAACAAGTTGTACCAGACCGTCGACAAGTTCGACACCGACTCGTAATGAAACCGATGAACCAAGAGCATCGAACCCGAGTCCACCAATGACGCATCAAGAGGAACATCAAGGCCACCTTCCGGATGCGGCCCGATCCGCCGAGACCGCACCAAACACCTTCAGATGCCAAGATCGTCGATATCCCAATGTGTGACCCTATCTTATCCGCTATTTTTGTAATATAACATCTACCTTGTTACATCATTAAATTGTCATGCTTGCATGCATATTGTGGGTGTTTGGGGTATTTTGTCGACTATCTAATAATTAAATATGGGTCCATATGACATTTCTAGCCTAATATTGGCCCCATTTAATATTGTGTAGCGATAACTTGTTTGTTAATACAACATTTAAATCGCTGGTATCCAAACAACTTGAACGATTGCATTGCCTGTTTCATTATCGGACTTCCATGCCATTTTATTGCATGGTTAGCATCATGCTTGCATTTCATCCATCATGGTAATGTTGCCGAGTGAGTACCGCTGTTGTCACATTATTGCCGTTTGCTTGCGCCTGCTTTTCACAAACCAGTTTGAGGTTTTATTTATCCTTTATGCCATGCTTTACTTTATTTAAATTGTGCGATGGATAGCACCTGCATCGCTTTGGGATCGTATCTCGGCTGGTAAGTCTCAGTTTGTTCCAATGCTCACACCGTTCTGAGTCCTCCGGAGTTCCGCCATGGTCTGTTTTTGGGTGGTCTGTTTCGAACAGTGATTGCGTTGTCGGAAATCTTTGTTGATTTATTTGAGTTGCAGGTGATCATGTTAACAAGATTATCATCAGTAATATTGCAATTTGACTTTATAATGCAATCAGTCCACTATGGAATGGCCAAACAAAACCGCCAACAATTGTTGTTTGTTGTCGTTGCTAATTATTCAAATGATTAGTCGTATTCTTTATTGGTCGGATGAGCTGTTGTTCACTGACGTATTGCAGGTTTTTCGTATACTGATTTGCCTAGTCGGACGCATTTGTCAGCAGTGATCTTGGACAGATATCAGATTCTGACTCGGAGTCGCGTTGTAGAACATCAGCCAGGTTATCGATCGTTATAAAGATATTGTTATCAAGACTGGTGGGCACCTTTGAATCGCTTTCATGCGGGTTTGGCGGAATCGCAAACTTATAGGCTGATGCAAGTTTTAGCTAACCCCGCCAAACCCGCATAGAAACGATTCAAAGGTGCTCACCAGCACTTTCGCAAGGGTGGAAAACGGCAATAACATTACACAACACCTCGATGGGACCCACGTAATGTAGATATACAACAATGACTCAACGAGTCAAGAAATACGTATATAATATACAAAGATCCAAATCACCTTGAATGATACAGTGGTCCGACTACGGACAAGATGCAAATGGGGCTAAGAGCTCAAGAATAACCAATGGCCCATAACCCGCCTGTGCCAAGCCGGAAGGGTAACCTCGCTAACGCGCCGATCTCAAACCTGCTTAAACAAAAGGGGATGCCAAAAGGGCAAAGGAAAAGAGGAGCGCCAAGATCGAGGCCAAGACACGGCGAGACTAGACCATGGTCCTCGCCACATAGGTATGGTGGACTGAGCGGCAGCGCAGCATGCACTAAACAACCTATAGAGACTCGACTCAACTGGCGGCTATCAGAGAGGGGTAAGAAAGACCTATTCGGAACCAACCTGAATCCAACACCAAACAAACCCATCCTGGTGTTTCCCCCTCGAGACCAAACGAGGAAGTCCACCGAGGAACTCACACAGTTGGCAGTTTTATTTATTCAGTTATCGTTGCAGCAATTACTAGTCAGGTATAGATAGTCATCCTGATAAAAATAAGCAGTGGGCACTTTTATTTAACCATTCCATTGTAGTTGCAACACTTATTAGTCAGATACAATTAGCATGAGATATCCCAAAACCCAGCAGTTGTTGGTACTTTTATTTAGCCATTCTGTTATAGTTGCAATACTTACTAGTCAGATACAATTGTCGCAAGCGACAACAATTGTTGGCAGTTTTATTTAGCCATTCCATTATAGTGAAGCTGATTACTAGCCATTATAAAGTCAAATTTATAGCACTACTTTAGTTATAGTTGTCTATGATCGAGATACTGTGCTCCAAGTCGTCCATAACCGCGGACACGGCTTTCAGAAAGTTTTAATCATAGGGTGCACAAATAGCAACACACACCGATCAACCTCGAAAACCAAATCAAACCCAACGAGGCCTTCACGATAAAGCAATCACAGGATTCAGAATATTTCGGGGCCACCCCATTGAGTAGACCGTTAACGAAGTTAGTCGACTCAGACGGACTCAAGGTTTGCATAATGGTCAGAAACGACTGGGAACCCAAAACTGGGCTTGTCGATACCGCGAAAACACTCCGCTTACCTAAACAGTACAGGTGCTCCTCGCACAAACGTAACAAAGCAGTAAAGCATGACATAATTACAGGATAGTAAATAAAACCTCAAACTAGTTTGTGGCCCCAAGAAATAAGACTGAATCAAGCTCTGGCTCAGGGGGGTCCCATAATCCTCCCGGATGTGGATAGCGCGAAAATTCAAGGAACAGGTATCAAGTACTCGGGGTCCTACGGGACACAAGTGGACGGTTAACAACCAAATAACATCTATTGCCCACCTGTGCCTCTGCTTACTTACTTCAATTTTAGTTGTTTAAACAGTAATTAAAGTGAACGATAAGTAAAACCATGATCATCTCCAACATCAAGCATACGGCAATACTCCAACAACTGTGGTACTAGACGACACGCAACAGCACTTGAGCAAGCAACTACGACGCGCAAGTCCAACTATCTACCAAACAACAGGTAATAGGATGTGTCCAAGGCAATATAAGGCTGCAAGGGATATCACGGGTACGAAAACTAGAGCAACGCAACACAGATAGCAATAGATCAACAGGAGGGAATAAATACTATAAAAGTAAGATAGGTAGAAAGGGGGGAGATGCTCGCCTGAAAACATTGCCGAAGGTTCAACCGAAGATCGGGTCGACACTCGCATCAAATCAACGGCCTTATCCGCGAAGAACCAAAACACTAGAAGAAACACCGGATGCAATATTTAATACTACGGCAAAAGATCGGGCATGATGCATGTATGATGTATGACATGGCGAAGGTGCGATGCAATTAGATCATATTAAGCGGAACCGGGGGTCCCGACAATTAATTAAATGGTTCAAGTTATTTAACTACCCCGCAAATTAAATGTTGTATTAACAGGGCAAGAGATAGTACCGGTTCGATGCACAAATTTAAATGAGGCCAATATACGACTAGATTTGTCCGCATATGGGCCCCATATTTAATTATGAGGTGAATCGGCATAAGGCCCCCAAACCACACAAGATGCATGCGAGATGAACAATTAAATATGCAACAATTTATATAGTTGACCAATTATAAAATAGGGTTCTCGGATAAGGGTCACACATTAGGGTTCGACGATCTTGGTCCGGGGGTTCGGGGTCGGTCTCAGGGTTCAAGTTTCGACGGGATCGTTCTCGGACAACAGGGTAGATCTTGGCGCATCCATGGTATTCGGGTCATGTCGACGGTCGTGGCGTTCGGGATGAAGTACTTGTCGCCCCGGGGTCTCGGGTCGAAGAACTTGGCACTCCCGGGTTCGGTCTTCGGATCCGGGAAGAAGGCCTTCGGATCCTCGGGTCCGTGAAGGAGTACTTGGCATCCGGCGGTAGATCTTGTTGGTTTCACTCCGAAGGACTTGTTGTTCTGCAGTGGAGATCATTGTTCATCGGGGTTCGGGTAGGAGAACATGGAGTTCCGAGGGGGGTTCGATTCCGTGTGGCAGATCTTGGCCGACGAGGGGTTCGAAACACATCAATTGAAGGGTCACATGCCAACCACCATATCCTCACTTTGCTTCAAGGGCACTTGCACAGGAACAACCTCCAGGAATCAACAAAGGGCGTCATAGAGGCATAGCCAAGCCTCAGACACAACAACACGACCAAACCTGCAAAGACCAAAGCGAGCACAAGGACGCGAGATGATGCGCCGAGACGCAGGAGGGGCGGCGGGCAGGGCGGCAGGCGAGGGTGATGCCGAGCTGGGGCACGAAGCCGCCAAGCGAGGCGGCGGCCCAGATTTACAAGGGCGCGGTGCAGAGGCGGGGGTGGGAGGCCGGAGGCGAGGCGAGGCCGGGCGACGCTGCGGGTCGGCCAGAGGAGGAGGGCGACGGCGCGGTGTCGGGTCCCGGGCGAGGAGGGGGAACGAGGCGGAGGAGGCGCGGGCCGGAGAGGCGGGAGGAGGCCGCGGTGGCGCAGCAGAGCTCGACGAGGTGGGGGAGGGCGTCGCGATGGGGAGGGCGGTGGTTGGCGAGGAGGCGCGAGAGCTCACGGGAGGCGCCTTGGGAGGAGGGAGACCCAGGCGGCTCGCCGACGGGAGGGCGGCGGACGGGCCACACGGTGGCGGCTCGAGGCCGGAGGGCTGAGGCGGCAGGCGGCCGAGGAGAGGGGCGAGCTGGCGTGAGCACGGGAGGAGGAGCGGTGAGCGGGCGCCGAGGAGGTTGGGCGAGCTCATGGGTGGAGGTGTGGAGGCGGTGAGCGGGCGTGGTGGAGGCAGGTGGAGGCGGCCGAGCACCGGGAGAGAGGGGAGGACAGGCGGCGGGAGGGTGCCAAGGCAAGCTCGAGGGAGGACGGCAAGGGAGGGAGAAGAGGGCGGAGCAGAGGAGGGAGGAGGAGCGGGCGGGTGGGACGCAAGGAAAGGTGGGGAAGGAAGGTGAGTGGTGGGCCGAGGGGAGGGGCCGGGTGGGATTCGTGGGGTGGCGAGTGGCGTCGCGTGTGTGGTGTTGCGTGGGTGTGTGCTGGTTGGTGGGGTGGGGGAGAGAGGGAGTGAGGCTGACGGGTGGGACCAGGGGTAGAGAGAGAGGGTTGGGGAGTGGGTGAGGCTGGCAAGTGGGCCAGGGGGAAGTGGGGCTGCGGGTGGGGCCCGGGTGTCGGTGAGGGAGAGGGAGAGGGGGTAGGTGGGACTGGGGTGAGAGAAGGAGTGGAGGGAAAAGAAGAGGATTGGTGAGGTGGCAAGGTGGGTAGGGATTGGGGGAGAGGGTGAGATGGCAAGCTGGGATAGGTGGGTAGGATAGGATTGGGTGGGAAAAGGTTGGTCTAGGGTCTTGCAGGGTTTAGTTGGGCTGGGTCGCAGATGGTCTGGACCGGTTGGCCTCTGGCCTGACCGGCCGGACTGGACTGCCCGACAAAAATATTTTATTGTGTTAATTTTATTTGTAAAACATTTTTGTAAATACTTTTTAGACAAATAAAAGATCTGAACAGACCGATGATTTAATTTGAAATAAATACGGGGTTATTTAGAAAACAAAACTAGGCGTTTCGAATTGGTTTCAGACAAACAATGCATGATGATGACGATGCAATGCACAAAAACAACGTGATTTTCTAGTAGTGGTTTTGCGGGATGCCAAAGTTATCGACAAGAAAAATCTAAGGACAATTAGAAGGTCGTCTACTAGTACTTCTCTGAAATTACTTCGGTAGTTGTTTGAAAATGTTACTCATTTGTCCTTGGTTTTTTATTGCCCTCGTCCACACTAAAGTGGATTAGATGAAGTTGATTTAAATTAGAAATACCACTACACTTGTTTTTCATTCATACAAGGGGCCCAATTGTTTTTGTTGTACAGGGCCCTTCGCATGTCAGGACCGGCCATGTATGTCCCCACTTGTTAGGGGGTTTTATGCATATTTCCACCTGTACATGTACTATATATTGTGTCCTTTGGCCCTAGAGGAATACATGTTGCATATTCTTGACATGGTATCAGAGCTAGGTTAGACCGTTTTTTCTGCAACATCATCACAGCCGCCACTGTCCCTGTCGTCGTCGTTTTTCCGATGTCGCCGCCGCCGATTGCCGCCGTCTGCTCACCGACCGTCGCCGTCTCCTCCCCACCATCTACTGGCCGGGGTGCCGCCTGCCCCGCTCTCCATCTGCTGGCCGGGGCACCGCCGCCTACCCCTCTCTCCGTCTGGGACGACCTCCGTTGCTGCCTCCCCACCATCTACAAACCGGGGCGCCGCCGCCTGCCCCGCCTTCTACACAGCCGGGCAGCCGCCCGCCCCTGCTCTACAGCTCGTCGCCGGCCCTCCACCACCTGTCGGCCCTGCTCTCCTCCACCTGCCGGACCTGCTCTCCCGTCTGCCTCGTCGCCCCGATCGGATCTGAGAGCTGTTCTTTGACAGGGCCCCAATCGAATCTGAGAGTTAACTTTGAAAAAAAAATTGAGAGAGAGAGATGTCTTATGCATCAGGCTATGTTGCGATTCCTCGCTGCCCGGTGATCTTCGATGGCGCAAATTATCCTGATTTCGCTGCCTTTATGCGTGTTCACATGCACGGTCTCCATCTTTGGGGTGTGCTCTCCGGCGAGGTCTCCTGTCCGCCGTGTCCCCCTGCTCCTGTGGCTCCTCTTTTGCCGACGCCGATTGTTCTCGGTGCTAATGCTTCTCAGGAGTCCAAGGATGCTGCTCAGAGTGCCGATGATAGTGTTGTTGCTGCTTATGACCTGAAGTTCAAGCAGTACTCTGCTGATCTCGAGACCTATCGCCATGATCTGACTGCCTACACTCAGTTGGTCGATGAGGATGCTCGTGCTGCTGCTGTTCCCACCTCCAGTGTTCTGCCCCAGTATGCTGCTGAGTTCATGAGTCTCCCTACTGTTGCCGCTCAGTGGGCACATCTTCGTCAGCGCTATCAGTCGTTTGGGGATGCTCTTTACCTGTCTATGGTTCACCAGGAGCATGCTCTTCAGCAGGGTGATTCCACTATTAATGAGTTCTATACTCAGAGTGCTGTTATCTGGCATCAGCTTGATTCTCTCCGTACTACTTTTTGTGGCACATGTCCGTGCTGTCAGATTGTGCGCTCGGATTTGGAGTTCCACCGCATCTATGAGTTTCTGTCTCGGCTTCGCTAGGAGTTCGAGCCCCGCCGTGCCCAGTTGTATGCTCGTGGTCGTGTTCCGCTCTCTGAGGTGTTGTCTGAGCTTCGGGCTAAGGAGACTCGTCTCCGTGGTGCTGGTCTTCTTGCGGTTCCGTCTGTGCTTGCTACTCGTGGTCCTCCTCGGTCATCTGCTTCTCGACTCAGCCGCGGTCCTCTATGCCACCGCCGATACTACCCACTCCTCCAGGTCAGGGTCAGAGTCAGCACCAGCAGGCTCGTGGTCAGGGTCGTCGTGGTTATCTTCGTCACTGCACTTACTGTAACAGGGATGACCACACTTGGGCCACCTATTATATACGGGATCCCAGTTTACGTCAGCAGCACCACACTCGTGGGCAGTCGGCTCCTTCAGGATCTTCAACAGTTGCTCTCTCTGATCAGGACATTATCAGGAGTCTTCGCGGTCTGCTTTCTACTACTGGCTCTTCTTTGACGGGCACTTCTGGTTCTGTGACTAATTCTTCAGGCACTACTCGACCACCACCTTCTACACAGTCAGGTACGTCCCCGTGGTATTGTCAACACCCGGATTTTTAATCCCAGATGCCTGTTATGCCATACATCGCAATCCCAGGATTACCATTTTTGCGAGACATAACAGATTTCGATATCACGGTACCTCATCCATTACAAACCATACATAAGGTCTTACACAAATAAGGATCTCATGATCCAGTTATTAATACAACTCAAGAATCGGAATAACGTAATAATAACGATAGCGTAGGCGAAGCTCTACCTTTAGGGTCACAGGCAATGTTGACGATGGGAGATGATCCTAGTTGTCATAACGTTCCTGCGGTCCTTCATCTTGGTACTCCTCTTCATAGTCTAGCCATGAGAATAGCCAGGGACAAAGCCATGAGTACTCTTTAGTACTCGCAAACTAATACTAATAAGTTAAGGGGGTTTTTGTAGTAGGATACTAAGCTCTAGGGTTGTTTTGCAAAAAGCCAGATTTACCTCTACTAAGTTCAGAAGCAAAGAAAACTAGTTGAAAGTTTTATAACACCTAAGTGGGAATTTCATTTCATATCACAACTCTGTTGTGGTCAAGTCAAAGTCACAACTCATTTCATAAGTCATTTTGAAAACATCTGATGGGGAACAAGATGGCCACAATCGTTCCATAATCATGACGCGGCTATTCGAATAGTTTGACACTCTGCAGAGATTGTACACTTTTACCACAACATTCGATACATCGTCAGGAACAATCCTGAATTCACCATACTCAGTATGCGGATAATCAATCCTAACCTTTCAATTACACGCCCTAGTATAAGCACCTCTCCTGTGAGTTTGGCCTCCCAACCATGACCAACTGTCATCTTGGATACTGCACAGGTGGACAATCTTCACAAGGTAGCCTTAGCTCAGACCTTGGCCGTGAGGGAACCCATACTAAGGTATATAAATTTCCAGTCAAGCCCTACCCAAATTTCCGGTATTGTGGTTAAGGCTCATGCCTTCGTCATCAAAATCATCTGGTGTTCGGAAACACATGTCAAAACATTTCAGTAGAATGACTCATCATCCTAAGGTTTTCATAACCATTTTCACCAAGTATTCCCATCTAAAGTTGATCAAGTTTTATGCTTAGCACTAGCATCTACAAGGGGTGGTAACTACTAATGAGGGGTGGTACACAAGTGGAGATTTGCTAAGTTCAATCTCATGCCTTAAGATGACATCAAGATTATCTAGCTTAGGCCAAATTTTATGCTCTTTATGCTACCTTTAGTGATCTTTCTAGAATCTACAATTCACTATGTAAACTTTAAGAGAAGGCTTTGATAAAGAAATAAAGTATAAAGCTTGCAAGTAAAATTAGGATTGGGTTATCAAGTGGGTATGATCACATATGCTTAAGGCATATAGTTGGCATAGTAACAAGCAAGTATTTACTTGCATAGGTAAAGTATCTTGCAAGTGTTAGTTGCTCAGTTAATAGCTTGCAAATATTAGCTTGCTAAGTTTCCAGTATTGGCTTGCCTTGTGCATAGCAGTGGTTGAAGTTCTCCTCGGCTTCCTCCTTGTAGTATCCTCCTTCCTCCTCGTATCCTTGGTCGGTACTAGCGTCTATAAATAAATACGAGGTACACAATCACCAAACAATACTTAACTATTTTCAATTCATCACACCAAGGTGCACTATAGATGATCTAGCATCATCACTATCATTACAAGATTAAAGCATTTGTCTTATTTATTTTAATTTGCGAAAAGTAATTTCTACTCATTGAAAAACTACTTAAGATTTAATATTCTCCAACTCAAACATGGGATCATGTTGACACATGTCATCACCACATATTTCAGTACATGGGAATGTGATTTAAAGTGGTGTCCCAATTTAATAAGGTTTAAATTTTCTATTTTAAATAAATAAAGTGACTAGAAATGCCTATGTGACATTCCTTTATTACTTGAACATTATTTCTGTAAGTAAACCCATATGTTTTTATATATTCTGAAAGGTATGATCAAATGTGATTTTTGAGAGTTGGAATTAACTCAAAAGCTCTTATGGTTGAATTTTGAAAAATGTTTGAATACAGAAAAGCTTCTGACTTGTTATTTTTACCAAGGTTGATCTATAACTCCAAAGGGTTTGAATCCAACGGGCTTGGATTAAGCATTTCAGTACCTTTCTAACAAAATTAGTTTCATTCATTTTGGTTCAGTGAGTCGAGCTGGTATGATTTTTGAATCTATGTATAGAACTGTGTTTGAAATTAAATGGAAAATCTAAATTTAAACCGTTGGGTCGCGCGGGAGACGTTAACGGGCCGGCCCAGTGTCACTCCACTGGCTCACCGACAGGGGGATCCACGGTCAAGGTGGCTCATAACGCTTAAACGGCAGTGTGGGACGTTGTATTAGAGTGGGGATCAATGGTTGTGGATCGTCGTCAACGACGGACCTGTCGCCGGTGAGCTCTAACCCTAGCGGCTCAGTGGAGGTGCATAGGGGGCGTACCAGGGCTCTAGCTACGACGGCGAGGCGGGCACACAAACTGGTGGTCGATGGCGAGCTCAGCGACGGTCGAGGCAGCTTCGGGGGTGGTCGCAATCAGCGACGCCCTTCTCCTCCAGAGGCTGCCTGCTCCGGTACAATTCCGGCGAGCTGCTGCTCCCCTTGCTCCGGCTAGAGGTGTGGGATGATCAGTGAGGTGAGGGGAGTGAAGTGGTGTGCTGCAAACGGCTGGGGGTGCCCTCCTTTTATAGGCTCGACGGTGAGACCGAGAGGGATGGGCAGGCGACGGTGGCGACATGGCTATGGGCTGCTAGCGGCATGGCTGAGGGTGGCGATCGACGCACGGTCTCCTGGCGGTGCTCTAGGATGTTAATGCGGGCTTAGGGGCGGTGGTAAGGGGTCGGGCGGAGCTGGCGCTCTGAGCGGCAGAGGCGGCGTCTTCGACGACGAGCGGTGGCTGTGAGGCGTTGGACGGTGAATGGGGGTGTCTGGCGTGCTCCCTGGGTCATGGCGACGCGGTAGGCGCGGGCTGCGGTCGAGTGGCGGCATGTGCACGCGTGCCGGGTGCAGCGCTCTGGCGCATGCTCGGCATGGCGCGGTGGCACTGGGCGCGGGGATTTCTCGATGGTCCACAGCTGGGCATGGCTCCGGGAGGGGATAGTGGGCGGCAGTGAGGTGCTGGCTATCTCCTGGACATGGCGAGAGAGGGGAAGGCGGTCTGCTGCGGCGGCGACCAAGTTTGCCGGTGAGGTGGGCTCGGCTTGGCATGGCCATGCGGCTAGGAGGTACGGGATGGGGTAGTTAGGCCCTGGTTTTATCCAGAGGGGACAGTGTGATCAAATTAAGGTCAAATGGGAGACAAGTTTGGCCAGAACACTATTCAAAATAGTGAAATTGATTTGGTTTAAATTCTGCCTGCCAAGTGTTTGATGAAATGACCGCAAGAAACTTCCATTTAAATTTTGATAGATTTTTGGTGGATGTGCTAGGCATGAGCTTGAGACTCTGTGGTTACTTGGGTTTTGAAAATTGAGCTTGTTTGAGTGGTTTTTGAAATAGTGGGATCTTCCCATACGAAATAGATTCAATTTTAAACTGTCATTTAAACTTAGCATTTGAATGTTTTTGGCAGATCACAAAGTGGACCTTGGTACCTCATTATGTGTACTAGCAAGGGGTGCAAAGATCCACAACTGTTTCTGTTAAGTTTTGAGTGCTAGGAATAGCCAAAGTAGGCATGATAGTTAATTTGGCAAAAATGACCATTCACTTCATTTATTTATTTTGAGTTGTTTTTTCTTTGGAAAAAGTTTTGGAATGATTTAGATGATGTTTATTTCACCTAAGAATCATTTTACAAGCAATGAATCACAGAACCATGGCAATTCAAATGAACTCCTAATTTAAATGCACATACACATGAATGCTTTCATATGGATTTAAATTAATCAAAGTTTTTGTTAACCCTAATTTTTGTGATTAGAATTTGATGATCATTGTTTCATATTTTTGAGATGTTACAGGTATCTGGATTCTGGAGCTTCTTTTCTTATGACCTCTGAGTCTTCTTTACTGTCCGCTCTTCGTTCTCTCCCTTCTCATGTCCGTGTTCTCACGGCTGATGGTACCTCTCTTCCTGTTTCTAGTCGGGGCACCCTTTCTACTTCTTCTTTTTCTGTTCCTGATATTTCTCATGTTCCTCGTATTAAGATGAATCTTTTCTCTGCTAGCCAGCTTACTGACTCTAGTTGTCGCGTCATTCTTGATGCTGATTCTTTTGTTGTCCAGGATCGTCGCACACAGGCCCTGGTTGGACCTGGCCCTCGCAGTCGTGACTCCTCAGGATTTGGGAGTTAGACTGTCTTCGTGTTCCTTCTGCTGCCACTTCATCTGCCAGTTCTTCTCCGGTCGTCGCCTCTGCTACCAGCTCTTTTCAGCAGTGTCATCATTGTCTTGGTCACCTTTGTGACTCTCGTATGTCGTCATTAGTTCATCGTGGTCTTCTGGGGTCTGTCTTAGGAGATGGGTCTTTACATTTTTAGGGTTGTAGGTTGGGAAAACAGATTCGGCTTCCCTACCCTACTAGCGTGTCTGTATCTCAGCGACCTTTTGATTTAGTTCATTCCGATGTTTGGGGTCCGGCTCCTTTCGCTTCGAAAGGGGGCCATCGCTACTATATTTTATTCATCGATGATTTTTCTCGGTACACTTGGTTGTATTTTATGCGCTCTCGCAGTGAAGTGCTCTCCATATATCAGCGTTTTGCGGCCATGGTCCGTACTCAATATTCTACACCCATTTGTGTGTTTCGTGTTGATTCTGCTGGTGAGTATATCTCCCAGATGTTGCGAGGTGTTCTTGCCGAGCAGGGTACCCTTGCTCAGTTCTCCTGTCCCGGCGCACATGCCTAGAATGGCGTTGCTGAGCGTAAACATCGTCATCTTCTTGAGACCACTCGTGCCATGATGATTGCTTCTTCCCTTCCGCCGCATTTCTGGGCTGAGGCTGTCGCTGCGTCGGCTTATCTTATCAATATTCAGCCTTCCGCCTCTCTGCAGGGTGGTATCCCTCTTGAGCGTCTATCTGGTCATTCTCCAGAATACTCTATGCTTCGCTTGTTTGGTTGTGTTTGCTATATTCTCCTTGCCCCTCGTGAACGCACCAAACTAACCGCTCAGTCTGTTGAGTGTGTCTTCCTTGGATACAATGATGAGCATAAGGGCTATCGCTGTTGGGATCCCGTTGGTCGTCGGATGCGTATCTCTCACGATGTTACTTTTGATGAGACGCGCCCTTTCTACCCTCGTCCCATCGCTGGTACCTACCCGGTGGAAGATATCTCTTTTCTCCTTTTTCCTGACACACCTCCTTCTCCTCTTATTGTGTCTTCTTCAGGACCCCCTTCCCCTGCTATCTCTTCTTCGACACCATCCTCCTCTGCTCCGTCTAGTTCCCCTAGTTCTCCTTGTTCTCCGGAGCCTTCCTCTGCTATTCCTTCTTCTTCATCGTCGTCTCATGAGTCGTCTTCCTCTGATGAGCTTCCCTCTCCTCGTCCTGTTCGCCAGCGTCGTGCCCCCAACTGTTACTCTCCTAGTCAGTATGGTCTTTATGTTGCCTCCGAGCCGACTTATTATCGGAATGCTGAGCATCATCCTGAATGGCAGCTGGCCATGGCTGAGGATATTGATGCGCTTGAGCGCACTGGCACCTGGGATCTTGTTTCTCCCCCTCCCGGTGTTCGTCCTATCACGTGTAAGTGGGTCTATAATGTAGGGGTTCGTAGCATGGAAAACAAAAATTTTCTATCGCATACAAACAAACAAGCCAAGATCTATCTACTAGATTGTATCAATGAGTCGATGGAATAACTTACCCTCGAAGATTCCAAAGTGTTTAACGAGAGCAGATTCTCGTGGGTGATGTAGTCGTACTCTTTCCGATCTCAAGATCGCGTAGACGATCCTTCCGGCCAGATTCGGCAGCGCTCAGTCGGTCACACGCTCGGTACGACGAAGACCTTCCTCTCCTTGTTCCAAAGAAAATGGAGGTAGTAGCACTCTCTCGCGATTCCGGAAGACAACGTGGTACCTAAGTAGAGGGCAGATCCCGCAGGCTTCGCCTTAAGCCGAGCGAGTATGGTGGAGTATGAGAGAGCTATTAGTGGTCTAGGATTAGACACACCAATTAGAAGGCTCTAAACCGCTGGCTAAAGCAATTAGAAGCTCTAAACCAAAACGGCTCTAAACCGGAGATTAGAGGATAGGAACTTGTGTGTAGGAGGAGGCCCCGCCTCCTTTTATAGGTGGAGGGCTGGCCAGGGAAGGGAGGGAGTCCTCCCAACTCGGCCTAGGTTGGCCGGCTTGGAGGAGAGGGACTCCTCCAAGTTGGTTTCAACCTCCTCTTGCTTGTTTCCCACGCCTGCTTTCCCAGCTTTCTGTTTTAGCTGCTTGACTTTCAAACCGCAGTTTGACTTTTCAGTTTTGGAACAACAAGAACACTTAGTACATGATGCAATCATTCAATATGTAATGACACATTCATGTACCCTCCCCCCCGGAGTGCCGGACAATCCGGAACCTTCTAGAACATTCCCGATGAAAACACCGGAATCATTCCCGAACTCCGAAACGGGACTTTCCTTATATGAATCTTATTCTCCGGACCATTCCGGATCACCTCGTGATATCCCAGATCCCATTCGAGACTCCGAACAACATTCGGTATATTTCTCATAATACCATAACTACTCAAACAACGTCGAATCCTTAAGTGTGTCTCCCTACGGTTCGTGAATTATGCGGACATGATCGAGACACTTCTCCGAACAATAACCAATAGAGGAATCTGGAAATTCATATGGCTCC